>OX421895.1:102483328-103733328 GCA_949128065.1 Beris chalybata
CCAAAAATGAGAAAAAAAAAATAACAGATCCCAACAACACTAAATCCCACAAAACCCGTCTATCTACAAGATGATTTCTATATATTCCATGTGTAGTAGACGGCGGCGTGTTAAAAATCCAGGTAACTCACTGGCAAAGAAGAAAAATAAAACACAATTTTGGATTGTGAGGGGTACACAATACCGACAATACACTCGCATTCAATGGAATTATTTGTTGGATTTTGTATAGTTTCGGGGTTTTCGTACAATAACCGAAACAAACACGCGCGCATGAAACAGGGAGGGTTCATTTCCATGCTAGAGAATGATCCAATGTCTCAACCCATACAGCATGGAGGGTGTTGGCCTGCTACACTATACCCAGGCTCAGTTTTTCTACTATGTACTGATATAACCGCCCCTTGTTACGATTAAGGGAAATGGAAGTGGTGCAAGAAAACTCGTTTCTGGCCAATCCTGCACAATTCGAGTCTGGGGGAAAAAGTCTTAAGGGGTAAACGACTTCCAGTCGTCTCTCTGGTAGGGAAATGTATCTAAAGTATGATTATCTAATTCTGGTAGGTATATAGTTAGATAGGTTGGACTTTGTGTTCCAGTTCAGCTACCGATTATTCTTCTCATGGTTTCGGCTTCTGGGTACATTAAGTGTTCGGATACCTATGGGCTTTTTTCAGTCGTACTTCGGCAATTCAGTGTTCACTTCGGTAACACTGTCGTATTTGTTTTTCATAGTATCTATAGATTCGGGTTTTTTTTTCTCTGCTTCTCTATTATTTTTATTTGTAATGGAGTTTTGTTAGGTTATTATCTGGCAGTTAGAATCGTAATAATGGATGGGAAGTAGCGTGTTAATTATTCAACACAAGACAACCATTTAAATGGCCTATTTCGGATAGATACTATGGCCCCCGTTAGCGCATTTATAATTAGAATGTAGACTTTTTTCAAATAAAGGTAGGTAACTGGTAGATACACGAAATTTTGTCGAGTGGATCACACAATAGTTGAGTATGTATAAGTACTTTGGGATGGGTGTTTGAAAAAAGTTTGCACTTATTATTATTTCTGAATGTAAGTCATTGATGGCTATGCTTTCTTTTTGTTTAATGGACCTGCTCAAATTCAGCTAACTGTCATTTTATTTTATTCAACAGTCAGAAAAATTTCAACAATATATTGGTAATTATCTTTTTTTCACAATGACAACCCTATAAAATTGAAAATTAGATTGATAGATAGAATAAATAGGGAATAATAAATACATGAAACAAATTTCATTGGTAAAACCTTCTGCACTTTTTAAACATATAATGTAATTACTATGGGTAATTTGTTAAACAAAACGTTTTTTATATTGAAGTTGTGGTTTATTTCTAACAATGTATCTAATTGTAGAATTGCTTAAATACGATTATGATGAAGTATGACTCCAGCGTGGTAAGGGTATCAACTAGGGATGATTGAATATCCGTATTCATATTCGCCAAATTTTAGTAATTACATTATACCTATGTATTCGTATTCGGAACCGTATTCTACCAATTCAACCCCAATATTCGAATACTATAAATAAGGTAAAAAAAAACAAACCTGGTTGTTGATGATAAAAAATTAAATGCATTCTTTGTTTGTTATCTAAAATCAATAAAAAAAAATTTATTTCTTTCTTCTTAAAATTACAACATTTTTTTTGGTGAATTTACAATTTTCTTTGATGAATTGAAAGAAAGAGTATTTAATTTCTTTAAAAAATTTATATAATAAATAACCATTATTTTATTAATATTAAATAATAAAGTATTTGCATGCTTTTTCACCCTACGCTCTTGTTCGTAGAGGATCGTAGATTAGTCCGGCCTTACTAAAGCAAGTGGCAAGTGACATTTTTGTAAATTTTTTGAATATCTTAGACACACTACTCAAATAATGTATGCAAATCTCAACCAAAAATTATCTAAAATTACAAGCACGAAAAATTAAACGTTTTTACTGCGTTTAGTATGATCAAAGAAACAAATGGATGTGTTTAATGGGTACAAGTCGCTCGACTGATAAAAATTTCATCAGTTTACTATGGGTAACCGTGTAACTCCCGACTGCCGAGAGTCAAGTATATACTACTCGTATTCGTATTCGTATTTGCGAATATAATGAATGAATATTCGTATTTGTATTCGCAAATACAGATTTTAGGTATTCAGAACATCACTAGTGTCAACACTTAGGTCAACAAAGAGGAACAATGTATCACTCTGTGTTTTTATTAAGAGACATTACGATCTTCATGCACATTCCCAAGCCAAGCTTGTTCGTTTTCTTACGAAATTCATACCCTGACTGACTTTTTATCGTGAACTCTTCCTTCAACAGGTGCATTTTTCACCTTTACATGTCGGATAAGTGAAATAAAATTAAGTAAGCTTACTGGGGCTACTATTCCGGTTAAAATCTATATTCTAGCCTACTATCTACAGGAAAAAGCAATAAAAAAATAAAAAAACGACAGTATTCTTGGTGTTTTCTATACAAATTTGAATCACTACTCTCGATCTGGATAATTCGCAAAAAAACACACCTAATATATTTGTATAAGGAAGAAAGTAGAGTACTTTATTCTTAGGGGTTGGGTATTTAAGTGTTCTGTAGGAAATGGTAGTTTACTTCTGGTAGTAATTTTTTTATGGATACCGAACTGGACTTAGGAGGTTAGCCATTAATACACTGAAGTATACAGCTTAGGGATGGGACGCCAGAAATCGGTCAGGATATGACAGTTTAGTAGCAGGTGTTATATGTATTACTATTTATAATTTCTCTGTACTATGGAGTGTGACATAATCTACCAGAACAGCAATGTTGCCTATAACAAATCAACTATTGTCTGGTATCTCTGATGGTGTTAGTGAGTATGATAAGATGCTCAGTGTTAAATCCTTTTTGTAGTGATCTTATTAAACTAAACATTCCGCACTCTTCACAATTTATATAAATATTTTCAAACAAATGGCAACTGAAATTTTTTTATGAATAGTTTATGCGTTGAGTGGGAATTGAACCCACGACATCGCACACGCAAGACCGAGTACACTACCACTGGACTACACTAGGCCGGATTTGAAAATCGATCACTATTCGCGAGGGGAATCGCCATTCCTTCCGGACAGAAATCGGTTTTGAGAAAAAAAAAAACTTTTCACGTTGACTGAACCACCATTAGTAGGCGTAAGTCCTGTAGGCTGCCAACGCATTGACGGCGTATCTACCTTTAGGCAAGTCCTACCTTTCAGAAAGTCCTACTTCATCGGATAGGTTGACACTTCTCGCCAGTAGATGGCCTATAGATAATATTATGCGCGAAATGGGTTAGTGGTCAGTGGGTTGGACGGACTATGAGATGAGTAAAAGCCAGAAAAGTGCCAGAATAGGACAGGTAAAAGAGAGTAGAATTAACCTCTTGCTTATTCTTTTTCATTCTCGGTCGCATAGTTACTTACACCGCATCTTATCTTTAAAAGCGTTCCGGACTTCTAGCCAAACCATTTTAATAAAATTGCATCCAGACTGTCAAATTTTTTTTTATTTATTTAGGAATTTTTTCAAAATTTTAATAGTAACATAAGGGGATAAAATATCGACATAGCATTTTAATGGTTGAGTTTCAAAACACCGAAACACTGAAATTTTTAGGCGATTATCTAGAAAGCCCGTTAAAGTAAAAAAGCAATCTGATTACTCATCTCTAAGGGATTTGTCAAAATTCGTTAAGACTTGAATAACATATTAAAACCCCTGGACGATTAATATCGAAAAAAAAATTAATTTAGTTTTTTCACCGATTATATAACACTATTTGAAACCTAGAAGTGAATGTGAATCCGACATCTCATTAGACCCAATAAATATCGGAATTCGTGAAAATGTACACAAACACTTGACACTCGCTTAGCGGTTCGATTCGAAAAATTTAAAATGAAATTTGTATGTTAAATAAGTTGCTGCAGATGAAATGTCTCATATCTGAGTTGCAATTTTCATGTCTCAAACTGCCGCCAAGTGGCACAAGTGGTGTTGGGTATTTAAGTATAAACACCCCTACATTTACTCATAGAGTCATTTCAGTTTAAGTTGGTTCCGCATGAGACTACTGAGCAAAACACTATGCATCGACTGAAATTTGCAGTTCCCTGCTCTTTCGGATGAGAAAGAATCCGTTTTTGATCAGAATAGTGACAAAAAGTGGATACTAACATATACGACAATCGGCACAATGGTTGGATGGTGATAAGTCCCCAAAACACATGCCGAAACCCCAGGCCTTCATCCGAAGAAGATAATGGTGACTGTTTGGTGGTCTAGCTGGAGTTATTCACTATTTCATTTTGAAGCGTGGTGAAACCATGGAGCTATATATAACGGAGATGGCAGCACTCCGTTTCTGTATAAAGCACTGTGAAGCATTTTGAAGTTTAAACGACTGTTTTTGTATGGAGCGTTTCATGCCCGGTGGCAGCAAATATTAGCCTAGTATTTAAAGGTTGGGCTTTTTTTCTTTTCAATACCGGGGATTAACATATGTGTGTGTAAGGTGCTGATAGTAGCATAGTGGATATCGCCGGTCCTTTGCGAGAAAACCTCCGGCTTCAAAAAAGTCGCTGCACGCCATCTTCATTATAAATATAGCTCTATGGGTGAAACCATTAATCGGGAGAAGTATTGTGCCCAACTCGATAAAATGCATCAGAAATTCAAAGTGCTAGATTGGTCAAGAACAAAGGTTCAAAAATTAAACGTGTTGAAGTATGAGACTCTTCCTCATCCACCCGACCTTTCGCCGACCGATTAACACTGGCGAACAAACAGTTCGATAATAAAGCAGCCATCAAAAGTGCTTTCGAGGACTTTCTTCGCTCTAGAAAGCCGGACTTCTACGAAACAGGCATAAATGAACTTGTTGTACGTCGTTGGGAGAAGTGTATTGCATTTTGATTAATAAAAGTAAGTTTAATAAAAGTTACAGTTGTTTGGAATTGCACTACCAAAAACGACATTTCATCTGTAACAACCTAATATAAGCCTATTTCTTCTATCTGAAGATTTTCCATGTCTGTGATTTTTTCCATAGAAATTTAAAAAAAAGAATCTTGAAAAGATTTTCAACATTCATTTGAGAATAAATAAAATTTGGAAAAAAATTGCAAGTTACAATTGTCCACTACCATTTCTTACTTAACTAACCTGATTTCATTCCTTCCGGGTATCAAGATAACCTTTGCTTTTTTTCATCCTTGAAATTTTGCGACAATATCCCATTGAACAGACCAACAAATTCGCATTCATCGTTAACTTTATCGCCCATTGAAACCTCCATGCGATCCGTCAATATTTGATGATCTCAAAAATAATTCAAAAGAGCTAAGATGAAGAACGAAATCGTCCTTTTACATCCTTTCCGATGTTGTGTACATCGATAACATCTGTCAAACGTGTTTTGATCCTTTGTAAGTCTCATTTTATGAATGATGTCCTGGAAATTTGAACACATGACAACAAACCATCACAAAACTCAATTACATTCCCCGAACAGAATCCAAACGACATCTTAATAACCATTTCGTCTTTCAGGATTTAAGAGTTTACTCAAAAAAAAAAAAGGATTAGGATGAATGAAGGACTAATAATAATCTGTTAATATCAACTAAGGATAGAGAAAATTATGTTTAAAAAAAATTGCCTTCCTTACCTTACCTACTAGCAGTGCGCAATGTGTCCTGTGATTCGCGCGCGCTCTAATTTGAAAATTAATTTCGCACAGGACGATAAATTCTCAAGTGACCTCAAGTGGTATCCTTTTCGGATGATTAAGCCCAAATTACACTCCGAGTGTGTGTTTTGTTTGATTGTTTGCTTGAAAGTGGGGGTGAACAGGATAATTTGTTACCCCTACTTATATACTTCTATTTGGCTATGGATTTAAACCACAAAATCATTTAATGACAATTACGGATAATTGTTTTGGGACCGTTTTGTATATTTACACGACTGGTAAACATCGAAATTGATTGAATGATTTTTACAGGACTTGAAAGGGATTTGAAAAGTTCTGGTGAGCGAAAATTGGGGTCGTGTATTATTGGTCGGTATAGCAGAGTCTTATATTATTATAGACTGCTGCAATTGGAAAATGCACGTTACATTGGAAACGATTTAAAAATCTTTCCATTTAAATGTATGACTTAGTGGGGAGCTAATTTTTTCACAATAAGACAACGAAACGTTCGTGTAAATTTCCTCAAGGATCTCGGTAAAAACTTTGAAAAATCAACGCAGTGATTAATGGTACCGCATTCATCTATTATACAACGTACTGTATAAATGAGGTACAGAAACGTCTACCAGAAAAAGACCTTTCCCATAGTTCGCCATATCAATAATTCCCCACTTGATTCCCAAGCATCCTCCCATTAGTTCATTTACGGACCTTCAAATAAACGTAACTTAATACCCTCCTAAACCGGTTTAAATAACAATTAGACCTAAATGACATAATTCCGACTATTTAACTTTTCGACAATCGTCCTTTATATCCAAAATTGCCTCCTTTATACCACGGACAGTCCCACCTCTAAACAATCGCAAAAATTCACTACTCCCAACCATTTGAACCAAAATAATAAACATACCAATCCAAATATCCTTCAAGCAGTACGTCCTAATTTAAGAAGTCAAAACAGGAACAATCGGATAAATTGACCTACCAAACAACCGACCATTGTCCATCCAAACGACCTGGCGATAACCATTAAATGTCCATGCCACCAGATTTACTTAAGTCGGCGGATTATCAAAAGGACTCAAAAGCCAATCAACTAATAAAAATATACCTGTTCTGGGTTACACCTTCGCTTCTATCGTCGTTTCTGATCTTCTATGAATTTTTAACAACTACTACGAAAATTATAGAAAGAAGGACGAAACACGTAAGCCCTGCTGCATTAGTTTCGAAAATTGCAGTTTGACTGTGTGTTTTTCATTTTACGAACGCATAGTCCTGCGTAGTTCCTATACCGTGCATTCCGTTATTATCCTTGAGGCAGAAATCTATCTTAATTGCAGTCAAATTGTAAAAATAGATAAAACAAGGTCGCGTTTGTATAGATAAGGCCGACATTTTTACACAATTCCCAGAAAGGTTTAATGCCTTTGTCGATATTATGACTAGGCGGTGTTTTATGGTATCCTGGAGCTAATGAAGTTTGAAATTACGGATTGTACCTACACATTTTGACCAAATATTGTTCTAGTGAAGTTGTAAAAATTTTGTGCAGTTCAGGATTTAAGGTAAATATTGAGTTTTTGGGGTATTATGGTTTGTAAGTTAACGGTATTTTTTGGAATATACCTAGCCAGGCGCACTTATAATTTTAAACCATTTTCTTGTTAAGTACCTACTACAGTAAATTTCGCGTTAACAAGGCAACACCTAAAAGAATTCGTTAAAATTGAGTAAAGCTTATGTTAGTATCACACTGTATGTCATTCGTTGTCAAATTTGACTATATTCCTGGCAAATATGTTATCCTTATATTTTGGTTTGCCCAATTATTTTAAATGTACACAAAATCTATTTTGACGGAAAAAATGACAATGCCTGCGATTTTTACACTTTTTTACACTAGCTCTCGAGCGAGTGCAGAAAAGTGTAAAGAGTGAATGAAGGGGCAAGCTTACTGTTTGAGTATGAGTTTGTGTCATCGCTGTGACGTCAAATGTTGTTTCGAGAAGTTAGTGCAAAAAAGTGTAAAAAGTCCAGACAAAAAGAACAGACCTAATGTTAAAATAATATTTCACTTTTGAAGCCAAGCGGTCAAATTGCAGTAATAAGCAGTGTGAAAAATCGAATTTGTCCAAGCGGATTATTATCGCAATTTGACCACTTAGCCAAGCAGTGTAATTAGTTTGGGGATTGAATTGTCAGGTGGAAGATAGTAGGAGGGCTAACTAATTTCGGAAATACCTATAAAATAACCTTCTTTATTTTTGTTACTAGTTTTTTCATGGTCAAGCTACCATTGAAGCTATTAAATGTTAAGAGTTAGTTGTTTTTTTCCGGTGCCAGTGGAGTGAAACTCCAATGCGAAATCCCCGACTGTTGATTAATCGTAGTCCCTGAGGACAATGACAAATTTGGAAAGAACTTTCACTGGAGAGGCCAGTTTATCATAAGATTGTGTTGGACTAGGTCCGAAGGAGCTGTTTCGTTATTTCGAAGGCAGAAGACTCTTCAGACGGTGTATTCTAGCCAACTTTCCGAAACACCCTGACAGCTGGAACAACAACTAACTCTTAACATTTAATAGCTTCAATGGTAGCTTGACCATGAAAAAACTAGTAACAAAAAAGTATTGGTAAAAATAAGTTTGCGTTGGACCCACTGGGCCCCGAGCTTTAGAGCAGATCTTCCAAAAAGATTACAACCAAAAAGTTCATACCCTTAGGGTTATCGAAGGTTACAACCATTTCATAGCCATATAGCACCCGCTAAGTACAGCAGAAGTTAGAGACCAAGCAGTGATCACAGGTACGATGAAAATCCTTCGTCTTTAAAATCGCGCTATCTCCTTAACGGTGCAAAAACGGGAGTATGTGTAGAGCGATTTTCTACTCAGGACAAGTTCCTCTATCTCCCATTTTTGTTTGAACCTCAGTACTAGAAACACCCTGTATAGAACGTATAAGATAGGACCCAAGATACTTCCTTGCGGTACTCCTGCTTCAACTTCTTAAAGATCAGAATACGCATCCTCCTGCTTCAATACAATGTTAGCAATTCTTCGTATTGTCTTAAAAACATTTTATTTATCATTTACTCATATACTAGGCTTTTAAATACACTAAACAATAAGTGTTAAAAATTTGACTGTTTTGGAAGCCGAGATTCAGGTACCGAAACATAACGCGTTTCGCCTTGCAAAATGTATGGGAGCTAGAAATTCGCAACGAGCCCCTTAATCAAATAATAATTGAGATTAACTTTGGAGACATACGAAACGAATTGTTAGACTTTTACTCATGGCTATTAGAAAATATAATTTTAACGTAATAATTATTGTGTTGAAATTTGTTCACATTGTACCTACAGTTCTTTGCCCAACTATGGCAATGTCACGGTTGCATACTGAATGTATTGACGGTATATCCCAGAACAGCTTATCACGTGAATAAAGTAAGGTTCAGGATCCATTAAAACTGCCTACCATAGATATAATGGACTATGAATTAAAAACCCTACGATTTCCAACAGACCCTAATCCCATTTTAAGATTTTTGTTTGGACCAAGTCACTGTGAAAAAGTACACCTTAACGCATTACCTCCTCGCATTTAGTAATCCGATGAACCTATCAATGCATTGTCCATCTAAGTGGTCAGTTACATTGCTGCGTCACCATGCACCGTCCGTTTCTATTATCCTTCCGAAATGATGAATTTTCCTTTAAAAAAAAAATAACAATCAGCCCCCGATTTACCTTTACCATCCTTACGATTATCACAACAGTAACAGAATTTCTCTCGCTCATTGATATTCCGAACTCTGACACCATACATCCATTGCCCACACCCACCCCACCCACAAAACTTTCGGATTATATTCCATTCACTTGAAGGACTATAAGGACGCGACTATGGCAAAAGTGTAAATCGCCTGGGAATATTTTTCAGGATTCAAATCGAAAAATTGTGAAGGAATTGAGGGCAGCAACAGAAAAGAAAAATCGAATGATTTTTAAGAATTTACTTCTTGTATTCTTTAGGATAGGATCCTCACCCTCCGTCGTAGAGTCCTTCATAGTCCTGCCAGAGAAGAAACTTCTATACGTCGTCTGCAGACCGATTCCATTGGGTATCCTTAGAAGAACGCAAATGTTAGTGTTTGTTCAGTTGTTGGTTCTTGTACCGAATAGGGGAGCGTGAGTAGAAGGACTCACTCCAAATCCAACTTACATCTTAGAATATAGCCAGGTTAGGATCTTATAGAGGCACGTACCCCACGAGCACGGCGGTGTTTGTAGAGGGACGCAGAGATTTATTTACAATTTTTTTTTTTTTGCATAATTTCTATTTTCTGCATAAACACCCGATAATGTTGACAGGGTGGTAGGTGGGTGAGAATGATTGTCAATACGAGACGTGGTTTTTCACTAAGCGAGTTTATTTGTGAAAAATAGAAGCGAGAAAAATTATTCCAAGTGTTTACCGCAACGTCTCCCGTGGGGTTTTAATTCAATCGGAAACGGGCTAAAGGTTCCATTCGCCAGGCACCGAGGGTACTAACAGCGAGGACGTTATTTAGTTAGGTACAAGTTGATTGATTCCTTTGTTAACACCCTGTTTGTTTATATTATATGAAAAGTGGAATTTTTTTGATGAATCGGTAGCGATTACGGTTATCTAAACGTTTGAAAAGGGGATGCAGTCGTTATAGACCCCAAAAGTTACAATTCTGGTAATTGCAACCCTTGAACTTAATATAGGAGTGAAGGTGGTAGCGATGATGCAATTTCACATCAAATTTTTTCTTCGTAAGGATTTGTCAGACTTGGAAGACTAACCCTTCAGAATTTGATTAAGAAATGCTTTCTTTACTCGGGTTTAGTCATCACAGTAAATAATTCTTTTAGAAGCACTTGTTTTAACGTTGTCTACCTTTACATTATATACTAAAAGATGCAGGTTAGACGTAAATTTAAGGTTAACGCATCTAAATATATAGAAATGTACAAGTTCGTGCCAAATTACAGATAATTGTTGTTATATCCAAAACTATAAAAGAAATTGGTGATTTTCCACGTGAATAAAGTTTTTTGCACCTGTCCACATGTACAAATGTAATATTTAATATTACATGTAGAAATGTAAAATACATGTAATTTTCCCAGCAAACAATTGAATTTTCATCATTCGTCAATCGAAAAGCTGATGCGAAATTCTCAACGTTTCGAACGAGAATGAATAAGATTTTATGTTTTTCTGAAATTTTAAGGAAACATCCAATTTTTATAATTATATAAGTAAAAAAAAGTTTATTTTATCCGTCTGTACGCCGTCGGTTATCCGCCACACACAAACGCATTAATTTGATGGTTCGGATCTTATACTCTGTACATACTATGCGTTTTGAATGCGTTTAAGTAGCTAAATTCAACGTGTCAAAAAAGTAGTGTTCAGGCTAGGCAACTCGTTATATTTAGATACATGATAGCTTGATGTGATTAGCTTTAACAAGGTGATATTCAGCTGTGTTTCATTATTTTTATAAATTATTTGAAACAAAAATGTTTGTATAGTAGTAGTGAAAAATAAATGAACGAGCTAATGCAGTCGTTGCACAAGCATAAAATTGAGTTTCTACAGCAGTAAATAGTTTCTTGCAAAGTTTACTTGAATTTCCGCCAAGATCGCAGTACATGCTTTTGGTTAAACGCGTTGTAGCTACGTGTTTTCGTAAACGCGTTCGGGAAGTGATTTCAACGAAATTTAACTCGATTTAAACGCTTTAATCTCGTAGTCTGAACATAGTATTAGAGAGCTATTAATCTACCCAACATTCTATTTTCTTGATGTGTGGATTAGAAGAACTCATGATGGAAATTTTTTGGGATATGACTCTGACGGAGGGGATGCGGTTTAGACGAACAATTTTAGTTGTAATCTCTCTACCGTACTACTGTAACTGCGAAGTTAGCTGTTTCAGTACGACTTCTCGTTGCTTCCTTTCCTTCCCCTGCTCCCATTTGTCAATTTGGTCAAACATACGCACTCAAACACCGAAAACGCACGAACTGCCGCTAAACTATTTGAAATTCTCATTTGTTGGAATGATTCGCGCTCCACCTATTGTAGAATGGTTCAAAAACGTTTGCGGTCGTGCGCTTATCAAATCACCAAAGTTTCATCGCTATCAGACGAATGATATAGGGACGCATACGGAACAAATAAACAAACATTCATTTCATAGTATTGATTAAAATATAAAATACTGATTATTAAGGTCGTTTCCGAATACTTTGCTCGTCTACGTCTATGTTGACGGCACAGCATAGCCATTGCTATTTAGAAAAAGCTTAGTTAAACCGTCAAAATGTTGATGCTTATTTGACACTTCATAAATCAAATATTAAATTAAATTCTATAGAAAAAATTTAATTTTTTTACGTTTGCTAAGATTGACTGATAGGTCAGCTGTCGTAAAAAAAAGTCAAGACACGAACCGAAAAGGAATTGAGACACAGCTTTGCTACGTCTGGCGTTATTAACTGTTATAACTAGACGTAGACGAAGCAAGGTATTCGGAAACGATCTAACTACCTCAGGTTTGCATACGTCTATCTGTTTAAGACGTCCATCATAAGAAATTCAGGACCTAATTAAATTTTAGTTGGCGTCATGGCTTGTTTGAATACCAATTTAAATATTTAAAAAAATGTTCGCTCTCTTGATTTTAGCATCATATTTAGTAGATGCGGTTCTAAGGAAGGTAATTTACCTGAACTAAAATCGAGTGTTTGAATCGAAAAAGAAGTTGCTTCTACATTTTTCTCTGAAAATTTTCAAAATTGTTATTTCAAACTACTTCGTATTAGTAGAAACTAGCTTAATAGCACAGAAACAGAACAAAGCCAACTTTGGTGGCAAATATCATTATTTCATTACAACTAATCTCCATTCATTCGAACTTTTCAACAAGGTGTCTCATTCATCACCTCCAGAATGACATAACGAATTCCTTTTTCTCACATTTTCTTTCTTCCTTTCTATTTTATTCACTCTTGCTATCATTTTAGAAAATCTTTTCTTTATTTTTCTCCATATTCAAATCATCACGTACATGTCAGGATTTCAGGATAATCGAAAAAAAAGGAATAAATCTCGACGAGAATGACAATAAAGGGATAGAAAAAAACCGAATTCAATTTAGTGGGAGCGCTCGAAGTCCAAAGGAAGGTAACCCAGTATAAATATCAGGATCGAAAATATTGACCAAGAAGGGTGTGATTGTGAAGGTATAAGGACATTCTACAGAAGAAAAATAGGAAGTCAGAAGGGACATATTATAGTCCCGCTCTTTTTGATATTCTTGTTGCCTTCTGTTGTAGAAAAAAATGCATAATATCTATGTGTATTCCATAATGGGATATGGATTAAGGATAAGTTCATAGAATATGTTTGATGAAAGGACTATTTCCTATTTAGTCCTGGATCCCACTCGAGCACAAAACAAGTATTGCCGCAATATTTTGTGACCAAAATGAATTCAGTAGCTGGAATATGGTCAAGCCAAAAATGTGATGACTGTCGGGTTAAAAACCGGAAAAAAAGGATCTAAGGACGATTTCTCGCAATTCTTTCCCATTATTGAAATGACCTGTAATTTTCCTTTGAAAGTAGAAAATATTTTATTCTTCTGATCCGTTGTAATGATTTTCGACGAAACTGCGCAAGGTTCTAGAACAAGACAAACGTTGGGTCGAATTTTATTAAAAGTGAACAAGTATTTATTGTCTTGAGTTAATGTTTTGTTGTTTTAACCGTGTTTTTGGTATTTGAATTTTTTGTGGCGTAAAAGTCAAAAATATGGTCGTGTTTAAGTTTTAGTACGGTTACAGAGTAGGACGTTGTGTGTAATAAAAGAAAATAATTTTGAAAACAAATTTACTGAAAAGATCATAAAGTAGAATGCTTAGAGTCTAAATGACAGTGATTCGGAAGACAAGGACGAATTCAAGGGGATAAAAATAAATTCTTTTTACTCGCGATCGATATACATATCGCAATGTCATGTTAAATATGATCCGAGCAACGATCATTCTACTGCACCAAATTTCGGTATTTGACAGTTTCATTTTACTTTATTATTTTAATAATTAAGTATTGTGATTGATTTTTTCAAAAAAAAAATTTGCTACCCTCAAAATTTTTATTTTCACGTTTCATAACTAGTAGACGCGAAAAAAGCATTAAAAATTTTCAGTCCGTCTGTCCGCCGTACGCCGTACGCCGTACGCCGTATGCCGTACGGCGTCCGCCGTACGCAAGATCGTTTGGAGGCTTGTAGCTGCCAAACGCTTTGAGATATTAAATTGAAATTTTTTTAACGAATAGACGGGGTAGGCGCCTTGAAGTGACCAAATTTTTAGAGGTGGGGGTGTGAGGGGGAAGGAGGGGGAAGTGTTTTAGACCGAAAATTTTGGTTTCCAGATCTCAGTAACCCCTAATGTTAGGAAACTTGGAATTTCTATAGAGCTCTGATAGTAGACCCATTTGCAGAAAAATTGTCAATATTGATCAAGGGGTGTGGGAGTGGGGGGAAATGTAATGCGTCCGAAACCCAAAAAAGGCGAGATAGACACATTCTAAAATCCATATCTAAACTTGGAATTTCTATAGAGCTCTGATAGTAGACCCATTTGCAGAAAAATTGTCAATATTGATCAAGGGGTGTGGGAGTGGGGGGAAATGTAATGCGTCCGAAACCCAAAAAAGGCGAGATAGACACATTCTAAAATCCATATCTCCTAAACCGTTAATGGCACACTATTCAAACTTGAAAAATATTTGTAGTTATACTAGGAGAACAGAATGAAGAAAAATTTTGGGTGGGGGAAGTTGTGTATGGGGGTGGGGGGTGAAAAACTTAAGATTACGATATCTCATGAACCAATTGCTCTAGAAAAATAAAATTTGGTTTGGGTATAAAGGTTGACAAATAAAGATTGATCCAAGTAAAATTTTTTAAGTGGGAGGTGGAGAATAGAAGTGGAGGTGATGAGAATTTTTCAAATCAAACATATTTCATATCTCAAGAAAAGTTTAAGATAGATGCTTAGAATTTTTACCAGAAGTAGCGCTAATTAAACCCTAGTAGGGAAAAAAGTTTTGGGGTTGAGGGTGTAGAGGGGGAGGGTGGGGGAGGGTGAAAAGGAAAAAGTTCCGATGCCTTTATCTTAAGAACCTGTAATGATATAAGCCTTAAACTTGGTATTTAGATAGAGCTATAGTAGCGGAATGTTGGGAAAATAAATTTTTTTTTAGGGGTAGTATGCTACGGGGGTAGGGGGTGTTTTTCCTAACTATTAAACGGTTTATGCTAGAAAGTTGAAACTCGGTGTGTATATGTAAATCAACTAGAAAAGTAATTGTGATAAAAAAAAATTGAATATTCATTGGCGTTCAGAAAGGGGGGCAAAAAAAATTATTTGTAAATATAATAAATATAAAATGCATATATTTTCACGATTTTCGTCATATCTACTAGGTCTTTCCAAATATTGAATTCATTTTTATTCTACGAATTCTTCGTATGAATACCTAGAATGTGTTTTCAAGATTTTTTGAAATTCGACCCCTAAGGGTAGTTTGGTAAAAGTGGGGGTGTTTTTCCTATATATGGAACGGCTTAAGCTACAATGTTGAAACTCGGTGTGTATATGTAAATCAACTAGAAAAGTAATTGTGATAAAAAAAAATTTGAATATTCATTGGCGTTCAGAAGGGGGGGGGGCAACAAAAAATATTTGTAAATATAATAAATATAAAATGCATATATTTTCACGATTTTCGTCATATCTACTAGGTCTTTCCAAATATTGAATTCATTTTTATTCTACGGATTCTTCGTATGAATACCTAGAAAGTGTTTTCAAGGTCTTTTGAAATTCGACCCGTAAGGGTAGTGTGGTACAAGTGGGAGGTGTTTTTCCTATCTATATCTATTGGCGTTCAGAAAGGGGGCAAAAAAAATTTTCTCTGAAAATAGAATGCATATTTTACCACGATTTTCGACATATCTACTACCTCGTCCCAAATAATGAATTTAATTTTATTCTATGTATTCTCCATATGAATACCAAGAAAGTGTTTTCAAGATTTTCTGTTAATCGACCCCTAAGGGGGTGTAAAGTGATTGTGTACTTTTTCATAAACTATTCCATATCTCTCAGATCCAATCAGATTTTAACTTCCATGATCTTGTTCTTTTTGATAGGTTTTCAGTCACATAGTAGCCTACACCGCATTTCAGAATTGAACGCGTTCCTAACTTCTGCCGGAAAAATAATAAAGTTACGCCCAGATTGTTGGCAGATTTTTGAGTTGAGTTTTAATTGGAATGAGGGATATTTTATTTGAATTTGAGTTTAAGTTTAAATGTTGAGTTTGAGTAGAGTTAGAGTTAGAGTTAGACTTTGAGTTAGAGTATGAGATTGAGTTTAAGTTTGAGTTTGAGTTTGAGTTTAAGCTTAAGTTAGAGTTAGAATTAGAGTTAGAGTTAGAGTAAGAGTTAGAATTCAAGTTAGAGTTAGAGTTTAAGTTCAAGTGTTGAGTTTGAGTAGAGTTAGAGTTAGAGTTAGAGTTAGAGTTAGAGTTAGACTTTGAGTATGAGATTGAGTTTGAGTTTGAGTTTTAGCAGAGGGGAGAGAGGACTGATCAATTTCTTCTAACAAAACCCCTTGGAAATATCAAGGACAGCTAGCTCAATCTCTTCAAAGTCATAAAGAGTAGGTACACTATGGATCTATTCAGCGGAAAAGATGATCACTTATAGGCGCTGTACACATTGCACACGACCGAACGAATTTACCAAAACGAATATTAGTTTTTCTGCGTATTGTCAAGCCTTCAGCTATTAGAAAATTGGTTGAAATCGTTAATTATAACATTTTTAAGAATATCATAAGAGAAAATTTTTAGAGATTTGGATTTTGATTGATAATATGTATTAAGAAAAAGTCCGTTTGTCGGTACGAATATTTTTAGTCGTACGACGGATTCATCTTTCCTTTTGTTATCAATTAAAACCACAAATTCTTGGAGATTTTCTTTGATGTAATTCTTGAAAATGTTATAATTTACGATTATAATTAATTTTTCTATTACTAAAGAATTCATAATAGATCGAAAAATGAAAAATCGTATCGGAAAATTCGTTCGATCGTATGCAATGTGTACAGCACCATACACTGTTTTGATTCGGCAACCAATAATAAGATTTTTATGCTCATGACGTTTTTTACATAGCTGCAAGTGAGAAGAGTTTTCGTAACATTCTATTCATTCTATCTTATTAATTCATCACCAGTTTCACCTTCACCGTCAATTCTGAGCAAAGAACAGTAATATTGCTCTCCTAGAGCATTGTTATAGGTTTCATCTTACCACTCGTGATAACTCGTTGACTAGTAAGTGAAGTTGACAACACTTAAACACAGCTTTTTGTTAAAAACTTGCAAATGAAAGACTAACCCATCTATGTAGTACAGCCTAAACTATAACTCAATAGATAGATACTATAAATCAAAAAAAGCCGTACAAAATTTTCACCCTCGATAAATCCCATCTAAACATACGCAAAATGTAACCACTTAGCTATGGCTATCATAAGCGAATTGAAGTCATCAAGGAAACACTTATTTCAGCTGCGGGGCATCTATTACTGTGGGGGTTACTTTCGTAGCGTTGATGATGACATTGGCCATATGCTTGCTCATTCGGCTCCACTAAATACGGGGTCTCATAACAACTTCCTTTCCCATTTAAACGAGTATGCGAGAGGACTCTTTCAGTCCCGGAAATCTAGGGGATGAACGCATTCTTTTTTTTTACTTTCCACACATATTATCGTCATCATTATGATTCTCTCGCCCTTTAACCTAAGCTTATTCTTGTATAGGGTTTACGATTTTTATTTGGAAATTTATTATACTTTCATTTGTAGTAATTAGAACAAAACAAATCTCGTAAATTATTGAGCATTGAAGCTACTAATGGAGATCGATTGGCCTCGGCTACCTAGTGTAAGCATGATACTTTCAGGGGTACGAATACACTAATAATATGGGCCTGCGCAATCTGTTCTTTGCCTTCAATCCCGATTTTATTTCTGTCCAACGATATATATTTCCACAACGAGATCTGCAATAGGTTTCCCCAGAAAAAGCATGACAGCTCAAATTGGACAAAGGACCCTATAACAGACCCTATATTGTCCCAGATTGGATAGAAGCAAATGCGAATGGTCATGGTAGAGCTAGATTTTATTACAAAATCGAGCTGGGTTCCTATATTAAATTTATGAAACTCACCCAAAAATTTTGTTTCAATCTTCTCTCCTAGTAAAGGGTTTTCCAATAAGGACTTGACAACTTTTTTTCAAAATAATATAATTTAATTTTCAGACGTTGTTCCTTCGTGTACTTTACCATGATAAAAATGTTAAGTTTACTGAATAAATTGACAGTGACAGTTCGATGATTAGTGAAAGGGTGCGTTCACAAATTGAATTCAAAGTTGTCAAGTCCCTATTGGAAAGGGTTTTCCAATAAGGACTTGACAACTTTTTTTCAAAATACTACAATTTAATTTGCAGACGTTGTTCCTTCGTGTACTTTACCATGATAAAAATGTTAAGTTTACTGAATAAATTGACAGTGACAGTTCGATGATTAGTGAAAGGGTGCGTTCACAAATTGAATTCAAAGTTGTCAAGTCCTTATTGGAAAACCCTTATAACTACAAATATTTGTTAAGTTTTAATTGCTTGCTATTAACGGTTTAGGAGATAGAGATTTTAGAATGTGTAGATCTCCAATTTTTTGCGTTTCGGACAAATTGCTTCCCCCTCCACCCCCACACCCCTTCACCCATATCATCAATTTTTTTGCAAATGGGTCCACTATCAAAGCTTTATAGAAATTCCAAGTTTCAGTCTCCTAACATAAGCGGTTGCTGAGATCTAGAAACCAAAATTTTTCGTCTAAAACGCTTCCCCCACGTTCCCCCTCACACCCCCACCCGTGAAAATAATGTCAATTCAAGGGGTCTACCCAGTCTATTCCTAGAAAAAATTTAAATTTAATAGCTCTACTGGTTTGAGAGTTACGAGCCTTTAAAGGATTTTGGTGGACGGCGTACGGCGGACAGACGGAGTGAAAATTTTTATTGCTTTTTTCGTGTCTACTAGTCACGAAATGTACACAAAAAAATTTTGAGGGCAGCAAATTTTTTTTTTTTTGAAAATCAATAACAATACTGTATTATTACTAATAAAGTAAAAATTTGTAAAAAGGATGAAATGGAAGATCTTGATCACGTATATGTACATTGCTACTGTAAACGAAAGTACATGTGTAAACCGTCCAAGCTTAATAATCAATGGCGCAACAGCCCAAATCGGGCCTAGGCCTTTAAGTAATGCTAGAGTTATTTCAGTACGAGACCAACGGAACATTAAGAGGTGAAGTGGTCAGCTAACACGCTCGTCCGTGATTATTACCCCGATTTTTAACTCAGGTACTCATTTACAGCTGAGTGAACTGGAAGTCCGGCACCCAATACCATTTTCGAAAATTACTTGTCACTAAGCAGATTCGAATCTGGTACCAGGTGCGCCGAAGGAAAGTGCTCTAACCACTAAGCCACCCAGACTACAAAACCGTCCAAGCTTAGTTTACAAGAGTCCATTGCGCTAACAGTTAGTTACCTTATTAAATTCAACAAAATCATCATGGTCAAGCGTCACTTATTAAACTTTGGATTACAATATCTTCCGAACGAATTCTGTGGCCACAGGGAATACATAGTTAATTCTAAAAATCAAATTATTCAGGGAAGAACTTTCTTTCTATTCCTGTAAATCCAGGTTTTGTGAAAATACTTCATTATTAAAAAATAATAATGTGAAATTTAATTTGTTAACATCTCACTGATCAAATAACATATAACAGTAACTGCTCCACAGTGCGTGTAAGTCTTGGGAGGTGATCACAGTACACTTATCCCATTTTAGTATTTTTCGACTTACCAAGTTATTCTCTCTGACCACAAATTGTACCATGAAGATACAATTTAGTCTCTCTACAAAAAATTACAAGAGCCATCCTCGAAAACCAAATTTTTGATAGTGTTAGCAAGGAACGGGGTGATTTTTTACTTATAAGAAACGGCTTAAACCAGAAAGCTGAAACTTATGTAGATGCACTATACGGAATGCGCCCAGACTGTTGGTAGATTTTCTTTTATTGGCAAAGTTATAGTAAGCGTCAGTTCTTTAAGATCAAACAATTTATTGGGTTGTAAGTACGTCAAACAGTTCATATCAAATATAAACGGTCTGGGTGCAACTTTCAAATTTTATGGGTTGAAGTCCGAAACGTGTTTAATGCTCAAATGCAGTGTACTAAATCTAAACAGCGTGACAATATAAATAGCGTTCCAAATAGCTTCCTGGTTATTCCTTAGGTTGTCAGTCTCATAGCCACCCAAACTGCATTTCAGCATTAAAAACGTATGGGTTGAAGTTCGATATATTTTTAATGCTGAAATGCAGTGTGGGTGGCTATGAGACTGACTAAAATTAAAGTTGCGCCCAGACTGTTGGTCGATTTTTATTTTTACTTTTTTATTGATTTTTATTAGCACATCTACATATAGAAACTAACAAACTAACAGCAACTTTCTAGCATAAGCCGTTTCGGAGATATGAAAAACCACAATCACTAAACTTCACTGGTAATTCTATATACAGAAACTACATTTTATCTTCCTTTTAAGGCTTGTGAGTTATGCACCTTCGAACTGTTTTGGGTACGGGGTATACGAGCGGCGGACAGACGGACCTTTTTTTTTGGCTTTTTTGGTGTCTTATAAGTCTTAAAACGTGAAAATACAAAAATTTCAGGGTAGCAAATTTTTTTAAAGGATCAGGTCGATAACAATTATTTTTAAAAATTAAAAATTATTAGTATTAAAAATAATAATGTAAAAGTCGATTCCTTTACTAGAGACATGTTAACCCTCGATAGGAACGACTAACTTAAATTTCAATTATTAGTTCTTTTTAAGAAACTAATGTACATGTACTGCAACTGCAGAAAACGTCAATTAGAGTACCAAGATATTAAGCAAAACAACGTGAAAATTTAAACTGGCGAGCCATAAAACCACCAAAAAGCCTTCAAAACTTGAAGAATTTTTTTTGTGAGGATTTTGAGTATTATCAATCGCTAAATGCCCTTAACGTGTTCAGTGTCAGAACCGAGTACTTGCGTCAAACTTAAATTTATCCGTTTTAAATAGCATCGTCAAAATTTTTGGAAAAAGTTTGGCAGTCAAAGAGTTAAGACTTGGAGGTGTTCTGTCAAGATTATTTCAATAACGAAATAAAGTATGTAATGTGTTATATGAACAAGGAAGAAGTAAGTAAAATAAATAATAGTAAAATAAATTATAGTAAAATAAACTGCAACACAATTTTACGATCTAACCAAATCTGCAAGTGATCTGATCTCCCACTTTAGATAACAATTTCTTCTTCTTTTTTTTAATTTTCAGTTCAGACTCGTCACTTCCCTGTCGCTTCATCTTCAAACTCCAGCCTACACAAAACTCATCACATGAAGGGGTCGGCACAATCAATCCACCAACAAAATTTGAATTAAATACTCTGCGGGTTTGTGAGCTAGAGCCTTGAAACATGTTTGCGAATGGCGTATACGGCGGACAGACGGATTTTTTTTTTGATTTTTCCGGATTCCAAGGAAGATTTCCGCGATTTTTTGTTAGTTTCAGGTCTGTCACAGAAATACAAAACAAAACAAAGTAGAAAAGGCCCATTAGTATACTTGGAGCAAAATTTTCTTGATATTTTCAAAACAAAGAATAATAAAATGTCATTCTTTTTCCATACCTCTAATTAAAACTTTAGCATACAAACTTTTCTAAATATGAACTTTTCATCAAAGAAATGAACTCTTTGTTCTGTACCTTACAAAGACTGACTGGTGTTTCAATTAATTAATTTGAAAAGGAACCCACAAAGCAATGAGTTTCGTTCGAAAACAATTATATCCAGGGACTATATAGCGGTTTCATCCCCATTTGCCATCCCTTATCCCGTCACAACTTCGGTTACCTCATTTTTTCGAACCATTCATTTTTGTTTACTTTTCGTGAATTATATTCCTATCGATAGCAATAATATTGATTCGATTTTTCCTTCAACTTTCCACTCTTCCACCGTCACCAAATACACGCGCTATTGGACTGCTTGATTGAAGATGAAGGTAAAGTACCTAAAGTATACTAAGAAACTCAAAGGTAAATTTCTGTTAACGATATTGACAGACATCTAGCGATAGATTTGAGTAGCTAAAGAAAACGCGAAAGAAAATGAAATCACCTTCGCATTTTATTTTTCCTGGCATAGAGAAAAGTTGGAAAATTGAATTAAATCCGTATCGCGGTAAATAATTTTATTTTGCTTGCTAGACGAGAGTGGGGTTAGAGCTGCTGCCGTGTTTAATTTACACTTAACACAAAGTTGGAAGAAGTAAAGAAAATTATTTGGCCTGCATTCCCATACCAGTTCTTTGCGTACGCTGCACAGTAAAAACTTCATGGTTAATTCGAAAATGGAAAATAAAATGAAGTGTAATAATATGCATAAAAGGAAGTTAAATCGAATTTTTGATTTATTTTTTCAACATTAAATAGGATCGCACTACAAATGACACTTATTGTACCTAGAGAATTATATGACAAGGGTGAAGTTAAATTGAATTACTTTCGAGTCCTTGCCTAATTTCCTAATATAGTTTGCAGGAAAAATACATTTGTAAATGTAGCCAACGCGCAAAAAATAATGGTCTTGCACAAATCTACAAATTTTTAACTATTTAATAAAAAAGTATTTAGTCCAGTTTACTTATTTAATTTGTTCATTTATTTTTATGTTACCTTTAGTTATTTATAACCATACCAAGGACCATATAATTCTCAGTGGATCATAGAGTCCTACATGAAAAAGCTTTAATCCTGTATATTGAACTTGATGAAGAGGTAAGGATTTAAATATACGAACCCTGTAAATGTAAAGAACAACACGGACATAATAATAATCAATACCGCAACACCCCAAATCGGGCCTAGGAGGTGAAGTGGTCAGCCACACGCTCGTCCACGATTCTAACTCAGGTCACTCATTTACAGCTGAGTGAAAATTCGAAAATTACTTATCGCCAAGCAGATTCGAACCTGGTACCAGGTGCACCGAAGGCAAGTGCTCTAGCCACTAAGCCACCCAAACTACTGATATCAAATTATACCACACTGGAAAAGTATAAAGAAAAATTTTTAAAAACAAGTCGAAATAAGCAAATAGATTTTTATTATAAACTTATACAATGATTTATTCAGAAATATATGTTTATATTATAATATAATTATGCATTATTACCAAAATATATCACAGCTCCAATCAAATTAGAATTTTTTTAGTTTTTTGAGGTTTACTAGTCCTAAACCGTGAAAATACAAAATTTCAAAATTGTTTTTTCCTAGAACATAGACAATACCAACGCTGATTCCGAGACACTATTTAAAAAATTTATGTGTATGATTTTTTTTATTAAGATAGAATTGTTTGTGAAATTCTCGAATACCTCATCTTTTATTTCGCTCTTTCGTCCGCCATTTTCTCAATCTTGTTCTTAAATTGTGAAGTTCTTATTCTGAAACCGATCCACTTCATCACTTTTCACGAAAAACTTAAGTCTAAAATTATGACTTCGAACTTCAATAGAACAAAAAGAAATTTTTCACAATTCATAAGAAAACCTAAAGGTTGGGAAGTCAAGTCAATTTGACAAAAAAAAAAATTTGTAAGTAATACGATAAGTGCAGCCGATAATAACCAACACCGTACAATGCACACATAACTCGACAATTATTCGAGATCCTTACCCTTTCCACTACCCCCAGCAATGGTCTGTGGCTGTACAAAAACCGTGGGATCCACTTGAGCAAAAAGACCGCAGTAGCAGCGGCAAATAAGTGGCCACTTAGCTAATATACGCGCGCAATATGAGAGCAAAATCATTTATCCTTTTATTATTCGGAAATTTTCTTATTTGCTTGCTATAGTCTTCCTATCGATTTCTTCTGTGCGAGAGCCTTGCAACCACTGGGTAAGGGTCTTAATTGCTGTAGTGGTCGATCGGCTATGGTCTCGAGTGTCTCGTGATTTGTACTGTGATTAGTCGAGGGCCTTCAAAGGTATTGCTTTGATTTGCTTAAGAAGTTTTGATTGTTTGGGAAAAAATGAGCGTTAAAATTCAGGTTTTTATGTTATAAATTCGTGAGATTGACTTCAAGTTGGCCGTAGAAATAATGGTAATTTGGTTCGGCAATTTAGAGTTCTTTTCTTTAAATCTACCTACTTCGGAAAACTGTCATCCCCCTAAAACTCACCGCTAATAGTTGACGAATCGACCTTCCTTCGATCAAATTTTGAATGTGATATTTGGACGAGTTCATGATATGCATAATGTTTCTCTGTGCCTCCGATTAGATTCTCCAAACTAGAAGTGCAAAATGAATTATTTTAAAATTGAAATTAATTAGATACTCGTGCTACGGTCCTGGAGAAAATAATTAAATTTATAGATAGATAATTATGCTTTTATATTTTCATAACAATGAAAGCTTTAGAATACATTAGTTCTAATTATTAATGCTAGTAAGTTTGCAGACTAGTTTAATTCTTATTGTTTTTGACATTATCAGTGAACAAATTTTTCAAAAACCCTTTGAACGTTATTGAATTTAATTGTGAACGCAGTTTGAGTACGGAACAAAATATTATTTAGTAGTAGTGTTTTGAGTCTAATAAGTAACACCCCACAATCAGGGCTTGTTGCACTGTTGGAAATTTTCTTCAAAGTTTCGAGGATTTCGGGAAGGCAATTCGGGAATCTTTAACAGTTCTCACATAAATCTTCTTGTTAAGGATCACTTTATCGAAACATTTTTTTCAATGGTTTGTCACTTTATTGAACTACCGAATTTCGATTAATATTGTTTGCTTTGCATATAATCAGTCCTTTTTCAAAGATTCTCGTTTGGTGTGAAAAGAAACTATCCATTTTCAAGGATTTTCGCATGAGGTCTACAGCAAAGACTCACAGGGTTGTTAGCCTATTTATCGCCTATTAATGTCAACAAAAATTCAAAGGTATCCAAAAATTATTATGGAAGATATCCGAAAAAGAAATTTGATTTCGCAAAATAGTAAACCGGATCCTACTTTTAACTGAAAACTGATTCCTATAAAATTAAGCCTTTCAAGCTCAACGATTTCTCGAGTTATAATGGGTATGGGATCCGTACCAAGGACTTTCTTCATATCAAACCTTATATTTGCAACAATTGCAGTATTAATTTTTTTTTTCAAAATTTCTAATTTCTAAGTTAAAGTGTTCTGAAACTATCGGCCAAGATTCTTGAACACGTGTTTCAAGGACTTTCTGTTTAGAATCTACTCCTAGAAGTAAAAGAATATTGGTGCATAATAAACTAGAGAAGAGTCAAAAGTCAAATATTCTGACTTTCACCTCGCATTGAAGAATGTTTTCTCTATTATATCATAAACAGAGTCTAGTAGAAGCTTAAAACTTGTAATTCGCATCTAAATATTAAAAAAAAAAAATTTAGATTTTCATTGCATACAAAGCCACATCAAAAATAATTATAGACGAAAACGGTACATTACTACAAATTTAATCATATCTTTTACACTATAAAAAGAGTTTGTAAAAATACTCAGTCTGTACAGGAAAAAGAAGTGGAAAAATACACAATCTATGTAATTTTACGTACTATTGACGTATAATCGTTTTTTAGCGCACAAATAAGTAATATTACACTGGTGGATAATTACACTTATTTTGTTCTATAAAAAGAGTAATTTTATGTGTCATGATTACATTACACAATTAATAAAGTAAATTCAGGCTTGGTTTCATTTTACTTTAAAAACTGTGTAAGTTCGCGAAAATTATTATAATTTTATTGCTTAATTCTCCGTGAAAACGTAAAGAAAGATTTGTTCAATGAGCCAAATGTTTTTGTACAATATTTTGTATATTAGTTTTCTAATCCGTTCCCGTAATATCATTGTCAACTTAATACAATTTAATGCAGTACACGCATTGTGAAATCGCGTTATTAATTTATGATTTTACCATATAATTATAAATCTGAATTAAATGAAGGCGTTTTCCCTATTATAAAATGGGAATTTTACACAAAAAGTGTAATAATTGCATTCCCTATGCAATAATTACGTCATTTATGTCTATTGATTACGCAGCTATTGTGGAAGGATTATATCACTGATGTGTATTGATTACGCTTATGTTGTCTAATTACTACAAATTAAATTGTTTCTTGATAGATCAGATCCAAGGTTACAACCAGTGGCGGTGCTAATAGTTTTGGCGCCCGGCGCAGTTTCCGCCTTTTGGTGCCCCAAATTTTATAGTTTGTTTTCAAAAAATGAAGGATAGTTTGCAAGATTAAGCCCCCTAATTATTATTATTCCATGATAATAGATACCATTTGTATAGTTACATATTAGATATCCCACCTCAAAACAGATATAAACACACCATGGAGTAAAACCGAAATGCAATAAGGTACTGAAAGTGGTAAAAATGAGGCCTCTTCTGAATACAATTCGAACAAGGGCGTCATTTCAGTTTTACCCAGGGGCAAGATGTTTTTTACTTGCTATAAATGAATGCATGTGCATATTAAGGCCGCGGTCCGAATTACACTCATGCTACTTACATTATTAACATTACTTACAATCGGCCCGAATTGCTGGTACGCTTATGGAGCTTTTAATTCGGACCGATGAGCACAGTTTACTCACAGTACCTATTCTCGAAACCGTTAGCTGGAGATGGGAAATTCGGATCTTTTCAGTGTACCGGCTCACCGGATCTTGCTCTTTTTAAATATCCGGCTCTTTGAGCCGGTTCAAAAGATCCAGGTAGCACTGGCGTGCTTCATAGGCTTGCGCATTTAAGTTCACCATACGACTGAATTTCAAAGAACTTCGTTAGTGTGAGTAGCTCTTCACAAGGCCGACTGAGAAATTCCAATCGTCGTACGAAAACCGGGTTTATACCAAACTGCCATTTAAATTTGTCACCCATTTTTGATAAAAATGGTCCAAAACTGGGACAAACTTTAATTTTTTACCCTTTACGCTTATTTTTTGCAATAAATAATAATTTGGCAAAAATTTGTTCAGGTAAAAATGATAGGCATTTTAATTCTCCATAAATTGGTGCTTACCATTTTTAGCGAGAAATGCAAAATACGGCAACAAATCGACAAAACTTAAAATTCAATTTTAAATCTATCTCTAATTTTCAATTTATAATCGTTAATCTGTTATTTGTTATCATTTTTTTATTATTTTTTATCATTTTTTAACATTGTTATCATTTTTGATCATTCTTTATAATTTTTTACCATTTTTTACAATTCTTCACCATTTTTTATCATATCTTACCATTTTTATCATTTTTTACCATTTTTTATCACTTTCTATAATTTTTTTACCATTTTTTACCATTTTTTATTATTTCATCAATCAATCAATCAATCAATCCTCAATTCTCAATTCTGAATCCTCAATTCTCTATCCTCAATAATCGCTTTTTTCGATATTGACTACCGGACATTTTTTTTGGATTCATGGTCATTTTTAGATTTAAGAAACAAAATATAGAAGGTAGCTCACTAAAAGTTTATTAACACTACACTTGAAAGATATCGCCTATTGGCACTTGACACTTGTTCTTTCATCCAATAAAACAAAGCCTATCAAGAAAAATATCACATTTTTTTGGCCATTGAACAGTGCTCCCAATTCGTGAAAATTCTAAAATACATAAAGAACCAAAGCACAGGCATAGCGCATGCGCCTCGCCTCTGAGCTCTCATTTCATTCATACGCCGCCCGGTGCAAATGTATAACCTGCGCCAGATACATGCACTCAGCGGAATACAACGCATGCCGTCGCGCATAAAAACGTGTAGAACGTTCACCGTACCGTGCGTGTGTTTATCGAACTATGGTGCGGATAAAAATTTTGCGCCAAAGAGCAAAACAGTGGATTCGCACAAGTATGATCGAACTCGTTAGACGATGAAACCGGAACCGTTTGTTTAGGAGAATGAAGCAAATGTTTGGGTGTACGACGTGTTGTTAAATTATGAATTTATATGGATAGGTATATGTATGTAGGTAGGATACCATGTTTTAGTATTACAAAATTTACAATCACTGAATTTTAGTGATAATTGCAGTATGAGCCGTTGATTTCGAAAGTGGAATAAGTCACTTTTTCAACAAAAAAATTGTTGTGACATTGAAACGATGTTTTATACAACACGAAGCAACTTTTTAAGAACCTGTTGATGCAATTGTTTCATTACACTTTTTACAAATAAATACAAGTAAAGAAAGTTGGCATGATTATTTTTAAACATGTTAAAATGCAAACCCTTAACCTCGATTTAAAATTGAAATGGACTTATTCCACTTTCAAAATAAACGGCTGAATTGTGTAGGTAAGTGGAACAGTAGGTGTGGTGCCCTAAAAATTTGGCGCCCTAAAAATTTGGCGCCCGGCGCAGTTGCTCCACTTGCTCCTATGGAAGCTCCGCCCCTGGTTACAACCATTGTAAATTTCACAGCCATGAAGCGCTGACCATATCCAGGGTTACAACCAGAGAATAGCCGAAAAAATCAAGAGAAAAAAGCTTCTCAAAATACACGCCTTTAGCCTAAGGTAGAGGACGCCTTTCTTGACCATTAAATTCTTCTCGGTAATAAATTTGGAATGGGATGTGGCTATATAGAATTTACCTCAGCGATCCCACCAGCTGTCAAGGTGTTTCGGTTAGTAGGCAAGAATACACCTTCTGAAGAGTCTATGCCCTCCGATGAAGAAACAGCTCCTTCGGACCTAGTCCAAAACAATCTTATGATGAACTGGCTTCTCCAGTGAAGTTTCTTTCCAAATTTGTCATATCCTCAGGGATAGCGGTTAGTCCACAGTCGGGGACTCCGTGTTGGAGTTTCACTCCACTGACACCGGAAAGAATAACTAACTCCTAATTACTACAAATTACTTGTGTAATTTTCCGTCTATTTACATATGCATGTAATTTTCCCATTCCTATCGATGGAAAACAGTTGCCAGTTGCCAACTTCTTCCACTTCTACGATTTTGAAGTTATATTTTTCCAATATTAGACAAAAGGTGATAAACACTTGAAGATGAATTTTTAGGATTTTTTGACGAAAAGGGATTATAAACGATTTCACGAACCCCGTAGTATCTCTTAGGTCGAATTCATTTTTATATATGATTAGATAACAAATTGATTTTTACATCCGCAAACTTTTTATATAATCGCCTGAAAAATAATTTAAGAATTTTCGATAATCACATAAAAAGATAAAATGCGCTACCTCAAATTCTTCCATATCTGGTAGGTCTGATTCGATATTGAGTTTATTTTTACTTCCACGGGATTAGCTTAGAAGTTTTTCCTTTATCTATCGGTGTACATACGTTTACACGAATTCCGTCATATCTCTGAAGTTTGATGAGATATCGACTGGTTTTTAGTTCTTCGAGCCTGTTATGTAATCGAGAACTAGTTCTATCTTCATGAATTTCGCCATATATATAGGTCTGACTAGGTTTTACTCGTAAATGGGCTTTTGCTTACACGGGCTTTTTATTTGTATGACGCCACGCCCTGTAATATAACCCAAAATTATAATTGGTGTTTTACGAGAGTCAGTAGCGTCAGCACTTCTATCGCTCCCAGATATGTTGGCAAAATTTTATCATGCTTATTTATTCGTTCCAAAAGAAACTAATACTACATACATAGGTACTTAAACGCAGGGTCGTTACTTCAGTTTTTCAGGCGGTGGGTAAAAACACTTTCACTGCATCAGTAAACATTTTCTAATTATTGGAAGTATTGAATATCACACGCAAACTAAATTCAATTCTAGCCTGATTCAAATAATGTTGAATAGCGAATTAAAGGAAATTAAAGTGCAATTACGCTTCAGGTAAACCACGATACGGATATGACCCTTTTCATTTTCTCATTTTCTACCCTTAAGCTAATTTAAATTCCGTCCAACTTCTGAAAAATCCGCCCTGAAAAATTGACACAACATCCATAGACACCACCCGTACCACCCCGTCGGTCACATTCAAACCAATTCCCATTAACCTTGATCTCTTGGCAACCGCAGCATTAGTGCATTGTAGCGAGATGCGTTGCGATGAAAACCTGTCAGAAATTCACACACATACCCAGAGGCACAATGCAGAAAACCCTTCACATCGGATGATTGGGTGGTTGCAAGGGTAGCCGAATTTAAGGTATGCGGTCCAACAATTGAACCGCAGCAGCGATAATGATAGTCCGCGCGACAATAAATCCGAAGGGTGGATCAATCACAACAGAACCAGTGTGAAAATTGTTCCACATCACAATAACACAGTAGTCGTGGTGTGTTCTTATAGTGCTACGAGTCCTTAGAAAATGCTGGAAACTACTTGTACCGGGTTCGGGTACCGTATTATAAAAGTGATCTGCAAAGTTCTATGACGTCCGTTGTACAATGAAGGCCTGTAATAGCATACCTAATAGCAGTAGTCACGCAGATAGGGAAAAAATCAGGGAGCAATGTGTCAAAAGCAATCGTTCAAGAGAACGCCCACTTCCTCTACACCCAACTCATATACCATCGCGATTATACGGAACAGAAAATGTCCTTTATCCATCAAGGTGCGAAATAATTTTCTCACCTCACCTTGATTTTTGCACCTATGCGGATGAAAAAAAAAATCATTTCATGCTGTTCGTTGAATGGAGTCGCCGTTCCCGATCTTTTGTTACTCGAATTACAGCGTTAAAGTCGTAATAATGTTAAATAATAATAACAAAACAATGGGTATGAAGTGCACATCAGTTGATAAAATGCATGTGGGAATTTTTCAAATAGTATTTCAGGATAGAGGTAAATAGTTCAGCTACGTTAGTTATGAGAATTCACTATAAGTAGCTTCGTGGAGTGTTATAATCATTTCCTATAGTAAGCTAGGAACATCTGATAAAAATGTAAGTGGGCTTTCTAAAAATTTAGTCACAATTAGGTTTAGTTCAATAGGCTGGCTTTAAGCTTTATATTTAAAATCAAATCAAAACTTCCGATAAAAATTCAAATTTCATATTTAATTTCGATTTAATTTAATGTTAATAAGAAATTGTTGTAGCTCAAAATTGATTTCAGTTTTTATTTTGACTTACGAGTTTATGGTACGTGTACCCAGTTGAGGACATATGGTTATAGATATACTCCTTTGCGTACAGCAACTTTATCGTCTGGATTCTAGAAACTACTGATTATTTTCACTGATCATTTTTTTTTGCCACCCTTCCGAACGAAAATGGATATCATAATTTTTTCATTAACAACATTACATTTCTAGTTGATTTACATATACATACCGAATTTCAACTTTGTAGCACAAGCCGTTCTATAGTTAGGAAAAAAAACCCCGCCCCTACTACTACCCCTAAAAAAAATTATATTTTTTCAATATGCTACATACTATTAAAGTTCTACCTAAATCCAAAGTTTCAGGTTTATGTCGTTATAGATTCTCGAATTATAAATATCGCAACTTTTTTTTTTCATCCTCACCCACACTCCCCTCTACATCCATACCCCATTCCCTACTAGGGTTCTATTAGATCTACTTCTGGTAAAAAATTTAAACATCTATCATACACTGTTCTTGAGATAGGAAAGCTTTTTTTTGAATTCTTATCGCCTAAACTTCCATACTCAACAGCCGCTCCTTAAAAAAATTTACTTTGAGCAACCTTTGTTCATCAACCTTTATACTCAAACTGAATTTTATTTTTCTAGAGCAATTGGTTCGTGAGATATCGTAATCTAAAGTTTCTTACCCCCACCACTGTACGCCACTGCCTCCCCCCCCCCCCTAAAAACTCTCATTTTAATCTTTCACCTAGTATAGCGACAGATAATTGTAAAGTCTTAATTTCGTACCATTAACGGTTTAGTTAGGGGATATGGATTTTAGAATGAGTCGATCTCGGTTTTTTCGCGTTTCGGACGCAATATTTTTCACCCACTCCTTCACTATTTCACCCAAATTGGAAATTATTTTGCAATTTATTTATTTATTTCAGTTTCATCAAAGCGCTGATTACTTACAGTAATTATAACAAAAAGCGATAAATTATTCGAACAAATTACATAGGATATTTAATTATAAATTACATAGGATATTTAATTATGACTTCAGCTGTGTCGCGCTCATGTCAAAATCAATAACATGATAAAAACGGTTAACAAGACGTGAAATGGATGTGATTGGTTCATGTTGCCCATAGTTAGTCCGATGATATGAGATGTTTAGCAGCGTATAGTCTCTCAAAGTACGACCCGGAATACGAAAAGAAATTTCTTGTAACAATATCGGGGCATCAATTCCGCCAGTGATAATGTTAAACGCGAAGACAGTACCGAGAACCTTCCTTCTGTTATCAAGCGAATCAAGACACAGAAGATTAAGACGTTCAGAATAGGGAGGAAGATTTTGAGAGTCAAGCCAGGGTAATCCCTTAAGTGCGAACCTCAAAAACCTTTTCTGTACAAATTCAATTCTGCTCTTATGGACTTCATAATATGGAGACCATACCTGGCATGCATATTCCAGAATTGAACGAACAAAAGCACAATATAACGCCTTTGTGACGTAAGGATCGTTGAAATCCTTACACCATCTTCGAACAAAGCCCCAGATGGAGTTCGATTTATTCACAATATAATTAATATGATCGTCAAAAGTAAAAGATGAGTTAAAGTAAACGCCCAGATCAAGTACCTTGTCTGACTTATGTAATGAGTTTCCTTCAACTGTATAATTATAATTAAATGAGCTTTTCTTACGTGAAAAGGAAATAGTTGTACATTTATTAACATTCAGTGGCATGTCATTCAAAGTACACCAATCAGATAAATGCTTAAGGTCCTCTTGCAAAAGATTACAGTCATCCATATACGTAATATTGCGGAAAAGTTTCGCATCGTCAGCGTAAAGAAGAATTCTAGAGTTCAAAATCCTTAAACTCAAGTCATTAATAAATAATATGAACAATATCGGACCAAAGTGGCTTCCTTGTGGAACTCCCGATGTGTTTAAAATTTCCGAGGATAATAACCCACGAAATAAAACTTTTTGTAGACGATTGCACAAATAAGATGATAGCCAATTAATAAACATATTTGGAAAACCCAAATACTTTAGTTTGCATATCAAAATGTTGTGATTGATTTTATCGAACGCCTTACTAAAGTCGGTATAAATACAATCAACTTGATGACCCGCTTCGATGACCGGAATGGAGAAATTTGACAATTCCATCAAATTTGTCGTTGTGGATCTGCCTTTCGTAAATCCATGTTGGCAAGGTTTAATGATCGATTTGATGTGAAATTTTAAAGTCTCACAGACAATCGATTCAAACCGTTTAGAAATACAGGATAGGTTGGCAATAGGTCGATAATTCTGTGTATCTGTCCTCTTGCCCTTCTTCCAAAGTGGTCTAATCGTGGAGAATTTCCAAATGTTGGGAAAAAACACCGGAAGTAAGGGAGGTATTAAAAAGGTAGCGCAAAGGTGTTATAAGTGAAGCACAACAACGTTTCAGTACGATAGCCGGCACACCATCTGGACCAACCCCAAAATTATCATTAATGTCCGAGATGAACCTTAAGATAGTGGCCTCATCAACATTTAGGTCTTTCATTTCTAATGAGGTCTGCGGAAACTTAGTCATGTAATGGTAATCACTGTAGCTAATATTACAGTTTGAAGATGTAAAAGCGGTACGAAAATGATCGGCAAAGAAATTACTTATAGTTAAGGGGTCATCGCTGACAACATCGTCAAGAGATAAACATGCTGGGTATCCATCAGTACGTTTCTTAGCGTTTATAAAATTCCAGAATTCTTTAGGATTGTCTTTAATGGATGATTTCATCGAGTCCATATATGAAGTATATGCGACTCTAGACTGACTAACAAACAACTCACGCAAGTCAGTGTAGGCAGCATAATCCGCTTCACACCCTGAGAGACAGTACGATTTCCATGCTTTATTTTTTAAGTTTTTCAGATGGGACACACCTTCATCAAACCAAGGAAATCGTTTAGTTTTCTTTTTACATGTAATAGGAACGCAGCGAGCGAAACAGTTAAATAATAATGAATAAAAATTGTTGGTAGCTCTCTCAATATCTTTCTCATTAAGCACTTGAGACCAATCACATCCAGAAATATCAATACTAATTGGGATATCAATACTAATTGGGTGTACTATCAGAGCTCTATAGAAATTCCAAGTTTCAGCTTCCTAGCATAAGCCGTTGCTGCGATCTAGAAACCAAAATTTTCCGTCTACAACGCCTCCGCCACCTTCCCCCTCACACCCCACTACACAAAAGTTGTTTACTTAAAGGGGTGTACCCACTCTATCCACGAAAAAAATTTAACCAAATAGCTCAAAGGTGTTACGAGCATTCAAACAATTTTGCGTACGCCGGTAGACGAACGGCGTACGGCGGGCAGACGGACTAAAAATCTTTATTGATTTTTTCGTGTCTACTAGTCATGAAAGGGGGGAGGGGGAAACACAACTTAAGATTTAGGGTTGGGAGAACCCCCCTCCCCCCCCCCTTCCGAAAATCATGTCTACCTACGCCACTGAGTAAAATGCACAGTTATACCAGGTAAAATTATCGAATTTGTATACCATGAAACAGATTCAATACTTGATATACCTATACCAGTTGGTTTATTTCGTATATGCTTAGTATTGGGTGATACCTGCTTACTATTGGGTGATACCTGCTGGTATTGATAATATTATGATACTCGTATCAATACCGACAGTGTAACCTTAAGAATCGTATAAGAACGGAACAAACCTCCGAAACACCCTTACAGCATCGAGGTATTCATTGAGTATTTTTAGGCTTTGGATATTATTGCAAAGTGAAATTCATACTAGCCAGCGCTGGTAACATCATTACCTAGAATAGAAGAGCTGCTGGATCAAAACTTATATAGTATGACGAATTTTAAAACGTGCATCTATGTATGTATGTTTTCAGTTCGCAATACGGCTAGGCAATCTTGTAACTGCTATAAGAAATCCTGCAAACATATTTAGATATGAAATTAATATGACTGGTAAAAATGTAAAGTCGAACTCCTCAAACTCCATATTACAAGCGTCATAAAAGCAATCATCCAATCGCTAAATTTAATAGCATCCAACTAATATGAGCACAAATAAACCATTAAAAACGCCATAAATCGCACTTTGTCCCTAAATCTAGTGATGGCAATGCGACCCGACCAATAAAACTCTATTCCACTAGCAAACAAATCCACTCCACCTCCGCCCCGAGCCGACAACGGCGAACAAAAAAATAAAACCTAAAGTTTTATATGGCGGAACCTTAAGGACAATAAAAATACAAGAAAGGACCACCAGACGAAATATAATGCATTCCGAGGGGATTTCCCTAAAATGCTTTAGTTTTGAGATATTACCCTCATTTACCGATTGTTATGTTAATCTTAAATGCGACATATTCACTTATCTTCGGGGGCTAGAAGGTTGCAAGGAGCTATCGCGACGTTCTGTATACCGGCGTGGAAAATGTTGCCAAGATAGGAAGAATGATCGTCTTATTATCAGGAAAAAGTGACGGTTGGTACAGGGGATAGTTGGAATGGAGTCTATTTGCTTTTGCAGTCTTTAATGTCTCAATTCTCGGTTGGTTGCTTTGTTTACCCTTAAGCAATAATTCATTACGAGTATGTAGGAGTTTTACCAGCTGCATTGGATAAGGGCGGTCATCATGGTGATGGTTAAAAATATTAATAACTTGTCTACGGGACTGTTTTCAGGCAATTTTTATATCTCATGAAACGTTCTAGATATGATCTTAATTTTTTTTAGTTAGGTCCAGTAGACTTCTAGCGGAGAAAATAAAACGTTGGGAATTTTAAATCCTGGAAAACTTATAAAAAAAAGTCGTAAAATTTGTTCGATTTGCTCCAAAATACAAAAATATCTAGATTGCATTTTTCTCATAGAGAAAATACTCTTCACATTAGCTCTCAAAAGTTCGTTGTGCGATGAACTGTTTTGCCATTAGATCGGATGAATAAAAAATTTTGGTAAAATTTGGACCAAGGGCGCCCTTGCAAAAGTTTGTAGTGAGGAGCAAAGTTATGTCTGTTAGTTAAGTCAGTTGACGAATATTTCTTCAACATAGGTGAAAAAGAGCAAACTAAAGCTAGTATTACACTGTATGCCAGGCGGTCAAATATTTGACCATTTTCCCTGTCAAATGCTGTCAGATGGTGTCAGATAATGTAATGGTCAAATGCTGTTTGACAAAATGTTTCATTTGACAATCAATCTGACCGCATTTGACCGTTTGCGATTTCTGAAAAAACAATTGGGGTCAAATAGAAAATGTCACTCGTGAACATTTTTTGTGGCAATCAGTTAAACAAATGGCAATAATTATATAATTAATTATATTAAGTACTGAAGTTCGTGTTTTCTGTTTCTGCGATGTCTGCCAACACGTCGATTTAGATCTGAACAATCTAGTCAGAATTTCGTTCCGACCTGATAGCGTTTGACCATTTGACACAAAGAGAAAATTTTAAGATTTTGTCAAATGTGTCAGATAGTGTAATACCGCAACCGGGCATCGCGCCAAATGGATATTTGACACGAAATTCGGTCAAATTTTTATGGTCAAATATTTGACCGCCTGGCATACAGTGTAATACTAGCTTAAAGGTCTCAGATCTGTATCTGTATGAACAAAGATTTAAGTCACCCTAAAGACTAAGAAAGATAGAATTGTTGTAGCCGCGTGAATCCCTACCAGACTTCTTACCGAATGACTATCAAACTGTACGACATCAGAGAAACTTTATTACGATGAAATAAGATGAGCTGTGAAATATCAATATTGTACTCGTTTGCTTGTGATACTATGTAGGTATTGTTCATTTTAAGAGCAAACACCTATTTCGAAAAGATGAAACATTTTTTGGTCTGTCGTTTCGGATTTGAAGCAGCGACGCTTGGAAGTAACCAATAACTGTATTGGGAATTTCATTAACGTTTTCACGCAACTTTATCATTTTATCATTTCATTTACCTCAGCAACCCGATTCTCTTTCTCAAAATTATAAAAATTGCTGAATCGAATGCTGAAAAGTACCTACTTTTGTTGTGTTTGAGGCCTTGGAAGTGAATATTTCGACTTGAAAAAGTCAAAATATTCGAAGGATGGGAAGGTTCGGGGCAGAATGGGCCAATTCCCCCTACGTCTGAATTGGTGGCTGAATTGAAACGGATGCGACACGCTTGCTGGCGGCCGGGACTAGCTATGGTAGTGTGGACGGGGTACTTGTTTCAATTCAGACCATAAGCCCTAGGCCTGGACAACAAAAATTTCGTGTCGGCTTACTCCGGGCTAGGTAAAAATTGGGACTATCTTCCCAATAGGTCGTGAAAGACCATGAAGCGGTGGAGTTGCGCGACTTCGCGATTTGTCAGGGCACTGAGGTGTTTTTAGCGCCCTATCTGCCCTACCTCAGCCACGACACTTTTCATTTATCAAATGTCAACGTCCACAGAAATTTAGTGTCAGAATTGTAATTTTCTAGTAAAAATATGTGTAATGTATAAAGTTCACATTCAACAAGCCTTGGAGGGTAACAACAACCGGCATTTAAATACTTGTGAGAGGAATGCAGGCGAATTCTATCGGATATTGTAAATACTTATTTTACTCAAAAGTGATAACGAATGCATTGTTAATATACTTACATATGTTTTATTTTATTTCTTTATTATAAATTCCTGCAGCTGGTGAATTCTCGTCGGCTGTTGAATTTTCGTCAGTTGGCAGACAGTCTACCTCGAGGTTCTTTGGCCCTTCAGCCTACGGAAGTACGAAATAGAAGAGATTGTCATCTTAAAAAATTTAAAGAGAAGAACTTAATAGTGAACACTCACAATTGATTCCTGAATTGGAGGACCTAGCTCCTGAATCGCAGCTTCACTATCAACTGCAACTGCCACTGCAAATTCCAAATAAAAAAATGCATATTTACCTTTGATCCACCCAAAACTTTCTCCACTTTATTCTATCCTTGTGGGCACCTCCTAGTGCGTTCAGCTCCTTTCCAAGGGAGTTCCAGCTCTCCTTACGTTCAAATCAGAAATGAATTTTAATTGAAATAAAAATAGGTATTAATTAATTCAATAGATTTTACAACTCACCTGTCTTGTGCTCTACGTAAAGGTCCATAAAATCTATTAAATACGCATTTTGAGCCAAACTTGCTCTTTTCACGCGAGTACTTTCACCATTTTCCATTTTATCACGCAGCTACTTTTCCATGATAACTTTTTTATCAAATGAAAAAAGTTTGACAGTTCTTTTCGTTTTACTTTATTTTTTCATTGTACTACAATCGGAAAAAACGGTTTATCACTGAAAAGTCTTTTCACAGCTGTTTTCACAGAACTAGAATTGACCCCCTGGTGGAAGTACCAATTCCTGCCCTCTATGATCACCCTTGATTCGGTCAATCAGTTATGTGTTCAGAATCCAGATTGCCTTGCAAATAATAGAGTAGGTACTTCAGACAGGCTTGGTTGGTTGGTTGGTTTGGGTGGCAGCTCTGTCCCTAGACAGAGCACAATTAGCTCAAAGGCCGTTTTGATACTACAAACTCGTTAACCTGGATGTTAGGGGTTGTTGTGACTGGGAAATTAAGAGTATGAGTGAGTGCGAGGAAAAATTGATCCAATTATAACCATCCTGTACTGTCCAGTAAGAGTAATAACTCTCCGATCTTCTTGGCCGAAATCTCCCTCAGGTCCCCGTAGAAGGGCTTACCAAGTGCTCGCTCTCGTGCTCTAGCTAAAGCTGGGCAGTGGCAAAGGAAATGAACGAGTGACTCTCGCTCGTTTGTGTCCTGACAGCTGCGGTAGTGTGTGTTAAATGGAATGCCCAATTTGGCCGCATGATCCCCAATTGGCCAGTGACCCGTGCCAATCGCCGTGATTCTGGAGATGTCTGCGCGGGTCTTATTTAAAAGTTCGTCTGACTTGGCTATGTTGTAAGATGGCCATATCTTCCTAGATATGGCACAGGTGGTTAGGCTCTTCCATCTGGAATTAAGCGCTGATTGGAAGTGTGAGAGTACGTCTCTCTTGACAACTCCTCTCGTTCCGCAGAAGAACCAGAAAGAGCGGACCCCCTCCTGGCCAGTTCATCAGCCTGCTCATTTTTCTCTATGTCTCTATGCCCCGGAACCCAGAGCAAGTTGTTGATGTTGATGTTGAGTTGATGACTGTTTTTGGCTAATTTTCAAGAACAAACTGAGCCCATTTGGCCGCGGTTTCGATCTACCGAATATTTTTCCAGATGTTATTGGTGCGAAGGAGAGTTGGAAGTTGGAGGGAATTGTGGAGAAGAAAGGGGATACCGAACTTAATCAGTTTTTAGGAATGGGAAGGAAGATCAGGAATCGAGCCGGGAATGACAGTGTACTAGAAGGTGTTAGTGATAATAATTTTTCAGTACTATTGGCTGTGATCCGATCTACCAGAACAGCAAAGTTGCCAATAGCAAATCAACTACTGTCTGGCAGCTCTGATGGCATTTGTGAAGATGATTAGAATGTCAACAGAACTCATTTGCTCAGGTTTAAATCCTTTACAAGTGATCCTATTAAACATTCCGCACTGTTCACGATTTATAGTAACATTTTGAAGCCAATAACAACTGAAAAATTGATGTAAATAAATTATGCATTGAGTGAGAATTGAACCCCGGTAGCAATGTTTTCAAGACCTAGTACACTACCACTGGACTACACCCGGCTCTACCAGTTTAGAGGAGATGTAAGCCGAATCAGACAGGCTTTCTACATCCATTCAAAGATAACGCTTTGCTCTCACTACAACTTTTCCGCCCCGAGTCAGGGTACTGCTTGCACCGGCCTCGTTTAATTATATAAATTTTCAACTTTCTAACTCAAACCATTAACGAGTTGTCGTTGTACATAGACGAATGGACTTTAAAGTCTATGATCCAATCAACTGACTGCATTCTTACTGTATTGAAGGGCAGTGAAATTTTGTCCATGGTCCAATCAATTCATCGCTGCATGTCACATCAAATTCAATTATTAGTCAAAGTTACTCTGATAAAAAAACTGTCAAAATTCAAATTTTCTAATATTACCCCACAAAATTCGATTAGTTTGGTACGTTTTTACTTTATTATTTATAATACAGTTAATTGATTTTCAAAAAAAAAAAATTTGCTGCCCTCAAAATTTTTTTGTCCACGTTTGACTATGTAGTAGACACGAAAAAACCAATACAAATTTTCATTCCGTCTGTCCGCCGTACGTCGACCGTCCCAAAATCCTTTGAAGGCTCGTAGCTCTCAAACCAGTGGAGCTATTAAATTAAATTTTTTCTAAGAATAGACTTGGTAGACCCCTTGAATTGACATTATTTTCAGGGGAGGAGGTGTGAGGGGGAAGGTGGAGGAAGCGTTTTAGACGAAAAATTTTGGTTTCTAGATCTCAGTAAACGCTTATGTTAGGAGGCTGAGACTTGGAATTTCTATAGAGCTTTGATAGTGGACCCATTTGCAAAAAAATTACTGATATGGGTGAAGGGATGTGGGAGTGGAGGGGGAAATAATGCGTCCGAAACGCAAAAATGCCGAGATCGACACATTCTAAAATCCATATCTCCTAAACCGTTAATGGCAAGCAATTAAAACTTAACAAAATCTGTAGTTATACTAGGAGAGTATATTGAAACAAAATTTTTGGGTGGTGGCAGTGGCGTACGGGGGTGGGTGGTGAAAAACTTTAGATTTCGAGATCTCACAAACCAATTGCACCAGAAAAACAAAATTCGGTTTGAGTATAAAGCTTGATAAATAAAGATTGCTCAAAGTAAAATCTTTGAAGGGGGCGGGGGAGTACGTAAGTGGAGGAAATAAGAATTTTTCAAAAATAACACGTTTCATATCTCAATAACAGTGTAATATGGATGCTTCAAATTTTTACCAGAAGTAGGCCTAATAGAACCCTAGTAGGGAAAAAAAGTTTGGGGTGTGGGTGTAGAAGGTGAGGGTGGGGAAGGGTGAGAAAGAAAAAGTTCCGATGCTTATATCTTAAGAATCTATAATGATAGGAAGCTGAAACTTGGTATTTAGATAGAGCTATAGTAGTGGCATGGAGGAAAAATAAATTTTTTTTTAGGGGTAGTATGGTGCGGTGGTGGGGGGTGTTTTTCTTAACTTTGGAACGGCTTATGCTAGGAAGTTGAAACTCGGTACGTATATGTAAATTAACTAGAAAAGTAATTTTGATAAAAAAAAATTGGAATATTCAAAAAAAAATTCAGTTAATATCAAATGCATATATTTTCACGATTTTCGTCATAGCTACTAGGTCTTTCGAAATATTGAATTCATTTTTATTCTACGGATTCTTCATATGAATACCTAGAAAGTGTTTTCAAGATTTTTTCAAATTCGACCCCTAAGAGGGTGTAAACTGGTTGTCTACTTTTCCATGAATTCCACCATGTTTCTCAGGTCTGATCAGATATCGAATATCTTTTCACTTCCCCAGGCTTGTTTAATAATCACCTATTTTTAAGTTTTGTTTTTTCCAACCTCTAGACCGCATCCCGGAATATGACCCTGTTATATAATTCATATGTTACACCCTTTTCTAACCGCCTCCGAAACTTTTTGTTAGGTTTTCAGTCACATAGTAACTTAGTAACGCATCCCCTAATTGAACGCGTTCTGAACTTCTGCCGGAAAAATAATAAAGTTGCGCCCAGACTGTTGGCAGATTTTTATTTGGCTGTACTTATTTGGCTATACTAAATTTACACACAGAGCAAAATTTGAATTAGGTACTGCATGCCGGAATATTTACTGCAATATGTACATTGATTGGATCATGGAGCATGCAAATCGCATATAGGCAAAGCTACTACATGCAGCACTGTATTGATTGGATCATGAGCTTAAAGATGCTCTTACACTTGCAATTTTTCAAGCAATTGATTGCCCGAAGACTATTGCCAAAACTAGTGGAGCGAATTCTGGAGAAATACCGGGCAATATCGTGCTAGTTTCGGCAATGTGGCGATGTATTGACAGATTACTGGTATTGTTCGCACAATAGTTGCTGTTTTACCACTAGCTTGGCAAATTCCGAGCACTTGTCCACGTTCGGTGATTCAGTTGTCAAGTTTTGTTTCTAGTTTTGGATTTGTTTGTCAAGTTTCGTGCTGGAATTCAAATATTTCCAATTTGAAGTTTTATATTTGTTTGTCAAGTTTACTTTTGTCTTGTTAATAGGCTTGTTCGTGTATGATCTTATCGCCAAATTGCTAAATATTGCTCCATATCGCTAGTCACTGCCGAGCATCGAATTGATCACCAATTGTCAATTGCTGATGTTACTTAATATTTGCTGTATGTTTTCGTGACGTCAAAATTGTCTGAAATTGCTGTGAATTAAGCAATTTTTATCGTTCGTGTAACAGCACTTTAAAATTTATGGCTTTTGATCGTCATAAACAAATCACAAAAACTGCCATGGTATATAATCTCTCAATTTATACGTTACTGTAGTACAAAAAAAACGTTATTGCCAACCACAGTATTACCATAAAATTTCTAATTTAAAATCACTACAAACAAAATAAAAACAGAAAAAAAAATCAGAGCAAAAAACATAAGCCGTCACAGCATGAGTGAGAGTAAGGCGGTGTTTAAATATAAAATCAGGGCGAAAATCACTTGTTCCTCACTCACATGTCCTTGCAAAAAAAAACCACCTTCTGCTGTCACAAACAGAGCTCACCACCCTTGAATAGACCCACCCAAAAGTTAAGTCTTAGCTACATACCCAGCACTAGACACGGTTCGTACCTTATCTACTCTATGTCGGTTGGTGTGTTCGAATATTGTTTCCTAACAATGCCGTGCATTTTATTCTACACCTGCCTACAAAAGGACTTCTTTCTTTTTCCTACTAGAAAACTTGAACCATTAAATCGAAGCTCATCAGGCATTTTCATCAAGTACCATACGCTGGAGGTACTTCGTCCTTGTTTTCATCGAACTTCTAAAATCAATTCAAACCTTTTTCAATTTTTAAAAAAATAATTTCCAGGACGAAATGAGAAAACTCTCTTTCCCGTATTCCACGACTGCTTTATTGCATTGTCCTTTGACGGGAAAAAATCGTTTGTAGTCCTTTTTTCTGTTTATTGATTGTCGTTTATATGATCCTTTGATTTGGTTCTGTATTTTTCCGATCAGCAAAGGACTTTCTTTCGCTTATTCAAAAGAAAAAAGCTAAAATGCTTTTAGTAAAGTTGTAAAGTCGAGTCAGATTTTTCTTTTAGTTAAAAGAAAATCAAAAATAAAATCCGGTTTTTTTTATTCGTCGTTCGAATGCGAAATGAAAAAAGGACGAAATTTTTATTACAACCACTTCTAAGCGAAAAGTTCAATTAAAATCGATGAGAAACTTCGGTTTTATGGCTTTGTCACATTAAAGAGAAATTATTCTCTCCTATGGTAACCCTTTTCGGTTCCTTTAAGGAGAACCTGGGGTGGAGGATTCAACCTGGTATTGTTTAACCCCTTTTTTTCTCGAACCCCTTTATCGTGTCAAGTTCGAACGGTAGTTAGGATTCAGTCGAGCGAAATTTATTCGACCATTGAACGCGATTCTTCGATTAGTGGTCACGTGTCTTCGACTGTTGAAAATTTTCAGATTCCAGAGGGTTTGGTTTTGTCCGACGGGGTGAGTTAAGTTAATCGTCCCGAATATTTAAAAACTGACCTCAATTTGATGATTAAACTGGAATTGAATTCATGGTGCGTATTAGGATTATCTAGGTAATATTTGAATTTAAATTGGCTTTAAGGCTTACTGGAAGCTTTTAATTGAAGATTCAACATTTGGCAACAGTTTTGGACGATTAAGTTTAGGACACTCAACTTTAAGAGGAGCTGAAAGAAAAATTTTAACATAACACTGTTGATCAGGAGTTAAAATGTTAGTCGACGTTACTCCTGAAAAATTGAAAACTTCACAAATAGTATTTGATCCTTCTACACTATCGAAAGGCAGCGAATTCCTACAATGTTTTGTTTTACTTATGTGCACCCACTCTTCTTTCATGCCACTTTAGGAGCAGTTTCGCTACTAGGACAATAGATGACGAAACAACAGGTTACACTAGTAACATGTCGCACAAAAATTCCAACAATACACCGTCAAACTATCAAAACAATTATCGGAAGGAACTTAGAATGGATATCCGGTGCATTGTAGTCGCGATTCCTTTGACGATGTCATTTGACACCTTTTTTTTCATTGCATTTTCCCGAAGCAGAAAATAGGAACAAACTGGCCCATTCTTAATGTTGGCATTGTCGACCTTTTCTCCTCTCCCAACTGCAATTGCAGTTTTCTTTTGACTATTATCGAAAATTCCGGTATTTTCTTCATGTCGCCTATTGTACTTTCTGCCGTACCTTTGAGGTGCAATAGAGGTAACAGCATGTGTCTTCAGTGTTTTTGTCACGTGATAAGATCAAAAATAGAAAAGATTCTTTGTATTGGCAAACTATAGTTGCTTAGAGTGATCTTATGAGGGGGAGTATTGTACTAGAAAACGAAAGATTTTTTGGACAACAGGAAGTATCTCGTTATGTGGGATTTTTTTATGTTTTTCTGGATTGTGGAGCTTTGTTGCGATTTATTGAAGCAAGGACTGATCCTAGGGGCTTGGGATGATGTTCAAACGGTTATTAGGTCATGGTTAACAAGATTCATCACGGTGATTTTGAGGATTATGGATTAACAAATGTTATACCAAATTTTATTTCTAGAGGTAGTTAATTGTTTGGACACTTCAAAAATATATGAAAACGAAAGGTGCTAAGATATAGGAAGTGCATGCAGTGAAGTGTAAGAAAGAGAGTTCACTAATTCATTAATAAGTTAGTAGAGAAAAATTTGAGAATTTTTTTTGGCACAGTATAGACTGAATATGAAAATGGAGTATAGACCCAGCATGGACTTCTTATAAAACTTGACGAAATTCTTCTACTCCTTCAGGAAACTGCCATACAAAAGTCCCTAGGCAGGCCCGTGCGCGCGGTGGTTTTAGGGATCCAACTCCTCCCCCTCCATTTCCTCATATTATAGGGTTGTGTAGTGAGAAGTGAGGACACATTCAGTCTAGCGGGTAAATAATTTTTTATGAAAACATTCATACAATCCTGCGCACGGGCCTGTCCGTAGGGATTATAAACGTTTACTTTACTACAGTGGAACCCCTATATAGTGAGTAGCAACCACCCAAGGGACTGAGCAAAACTAGTCACTTCATTCGATTGGTCAGATTATAAAAATAATTAAATTAATTAGATTAAAAATTACAATTTTAGACAAGTGGTCACGATAGGAAGGTGGTCACTTCTTCAGGTTCTACTGTAGGTACATATTTCAATATTACAGCATTGTAACCTCAGGTCAAATTAGATATCGAATAACTACCTACTTACTTCCACAGGCTTGCTTAATATTCGTCTAAAACCAGTTTTCACAATTTTTTCCTTTTCAACCGCTTGGAGAGTATAAAAGGGTTGAACTCGTTTTCATAAATTCCCTCATATCTTTAAGGGTTGATAATTTGAATTTTTTTTGGCACAGTATAGACTGAATATGAAAATGGAGTATAGACCCAGCATGGACTTCTTATAAAACTTGACGAAATTCTTCTACTCCTTCAGGAAACTGCCATACAAAAGTCCCTAGGCAGGCCCGTGCGCGCGGGGGTTTTAGGGATCCAACTCCTCCCCCTCCATTTCCTCATATTATAGGGTTGTGTAGTGAGAAGTGAGGACACATTCAGTCTGGCGGGTAAATAATTTTTTATGAAAACATTCATACAATCCTGCGCACGGGCCTGTCCGTAGGGATTATAAACGTTTACTTTACTACAGTGGAACCCCTATATAGTGAGTAGCAACCACCCAAGGGACTGAGCAAAACTAGTCACTTCATTCGATTGGTCAGATTATAAAAATAATTAAATTAATTAGATTAAAAATTACAATTTTAGACAAGTGGTCACGATAGGAAGGTGGTCACTTCTTCAGGTTCTACTGTAGGTACATATTTCAATATTACAGCATTGTAACCTCAGGTCAAATTAGATATCGAATAACTACCTACTTACTTCCACAGGCTTGCTTAATATTCGTCTAAAACCAGTTTTCACAATTTTTTCCTTTTCAACCGCTTGGAGAGTATAAAAGGGTTGAACTCGTTTTCATAAATTCCCTCATATCTTTAAGGGTTGATACAACTTTGAAGTGGTTTGTAATTGCTCGGGCTATCTTTATATTTATTTAAAAATAGCTTTCAGGATAAGGGGGTTGCATACGTTTTCACTAATTTTCGGTTTATCTATTAGGTTTGATGAGATATCGAATTAGCTTTTTTAAGCAGAGTTTTTGTATACAAACCAATTTTAGAATTTTTTGATATCCGAACTCCAAGTGTGTAAGGGCAAGTACGGCGTCCGCAATCCGCAAAATCGTTTGAAGGCCCGTAGCTCCCAAACGCTTTGAGATATTAAATTGTAATTTTTTTTTATGAATAGACTGGGTAGGCCCCTTGAAGTGACCAAATTCTGACGACTGGCGGTGCGAAGGGAATGGGAAGGGATACGTTTTAGACGGAATTTTGGTTTCTAGATTTCAGCAACTGTTTATGCTAGGAAACTGAAACTTGGAACTTATATAGAGCTTTGATAGTGGGCCCATTTGCGTAAAAACTGCCAAGTAGGAGTGGGGGAAAAAATAATGCGTCCGAAACGTTAAAAAGCTGAGATCGACACATTCTAAAATCCATCTCCTAATCGGTTAATATCACGAAATTAAAACATGATGAACATCTGTCGGTATACTAGGAGAATAGATCGGTAAATTTTTGAGAGGGGACAGAGGAGTACGGGGATGGGGAGTAAGCAACTCTGTACTAGGATATCTCACGAACCAATTCTGTTTCTGTATTAAGGTTGACAAATGAAGTTAGTTGAAAGTACGATTTTTTAATAGGGCGGTGGATCATGAAGTGGAGGTGATAAGAATTTTTCTAAAAAATCACGTCTCATATTTCAAGAAGAGTGTAAGGTAAATGGTTAAAAATTTTACCCGAAGTAAGACTATATTTTATTTAGCAGAAAAAAATGTCCGGTGTGAGGATGTAAGGGGTGAGTGTGAAAAGGAAAAGGTTCCGTATTTTATATCTCGAGAACCAATATTGATTTAAATCTCAAACTTAGTATTTAGATAGAGCTTTGGTACTAGCATGTAGTATGGTATGGGTACCAACTATATAACGGCTTATTCTAGAAAGTTGAAAATCGGTATGTATATGTATAGGTATAGGTATCAGTTAAAAAAGTAATTAAGATAAAAAAAATTTCAAATATCCATTGGCATTCAGCTAAAATTGAATGTCATATCTTTTAGGTATTTCCAAATATTCAACCCATTTTTATCTTACGGCTTTTTGATATAAATATCTAGAAAGGTTTTTTCAAGAATTTTTTAAATTCGAGCACTAAGGAGGTGAAAAGGGGCATTGTACTTTTCATACATTCTGCCATATACCCCAGCTCTGATCAGTAGCTCAGTTCTGTAACTTATGAATGAGAAATTTCTCACCAAAAAGTCAAAATGAGGACGAATTGATGCAGTTTTCTCTCAGTATTCTCACCAACTGATCATACCATAGACTAGTTACTCAAATATGGTTCGAATCTCGAAACTTATTTATCGCACTGTATATTTTACAATTGATTATCACTTGAACGGAATATCATGTAATGGCAATCTCTCCCCTCACACCCTACCCCGAAAACTGATCACTTTAAGGGTCCCACCCAACGAAATTTCAATTAAATAGCTCAAAGGGTTTAAAAGCTGCGAGCCTTCTAAAGATTTTACTGAGAACGGTGGACAGACGGACTGAATTTTTTGTATTTTTGGTGCGTAGCACAGCAATTCGTTGTCAATTCTTTTATATTATTTCCAATGCTCATGTACAATGAGCCGAAAAACGCGTCATTTCAAAACAGGAAACAGCAGCGAGTTATCGAAAACAGGAAAGATTAACGCGGTAGTGTAAGGGCTTCACTTTCATTTCGTAGTTCACCTCTAAGGACAATTAAGTTCTTCTACTAAAGACAATTCCTTGATTGACATAGCTGTAGCGAAATTAATCACTCTGAGTATATCCTTATTGTTTTTTATTTCAGAATTGGACGCACAGTCTTAAGCAAGGCAATGAACGTACTATCGGAGGAAAACATGAATATGGACAACTCTCCTTGTACTCCTTATCTCACAAAGCTTGGTATAGTAAAATTCCTGGTTTTGAGTTTTTTATTTCGATGCATTCTTTAATTTCGCACCATTCACTTCATATGTTACTTTCAGATCATCACTGTATGTGTTTCGAAACAATATGCTTCTAATTATCATTCGTACTCTCAAAGAGCAATGAATTACGGGAGAATGGAGGAAGAGAAACAAAATTGTGAAAATTGTATCCAAAGTGAAGTTGGCTATTGTTGCGAATATCCGTAGGATGTATTCGTCCTGTGTGATGCATTATAGTCTCAATTCTAAGCTTTTCAAGAACCATACACACTCTCTAGCGACGTATCCTTTTGTGCTGTTTATAGTACCCAGATATAGTGCACTACTGCGAGAAAGAGAAGAAATTTTCAAAACTGTTTTGTCTTTTTTTGAATAAAACTGTTTGCGAAATAATTCACAATGCACATAGAAACTCTAGAATGGAGGTATTTGTTGAAAATTTTAAAGTGAATTTGAATGTGTGTAGATGAGCTTTCATTTGCAGGACTAAGGATCCTTTATGGAACAATTATTTGTTCTTGTGTTTTTTCTTACTCCATGCGCAATATTATGAAAGGCGCACAATAAGTTAAGAAAAAAGTTTTTACTTGTATTGTATGATATCGCTATAGAGGTTTGTTTTATTCACAGTCTTCCGTTTATTTTCGTTGTGAGTGAGAGAAGCGAAAAGAATAAGTAAAGTTGTATAATGCATATTGAAAGTTTAGATTTAGTTGATAAAACCATCGGTCTAATCACATTGAAACACGAGAATATTTGACCAAAAAATTTGGAGAAGATTCCAGGCAGGTGAAAACTAAATTTTGTATGACTTAAGCCTCGTTTTCACGGTGATAGTTCTTGCGATAGTCTGCCGTCCTAAGAAAAAAGGGCACAAGCGCCAAATGTCAAAAATTTATATAGAGGCATATTTGGAACCGTGAATTAGTTTATAATTTTTGTGCTAAGCTAAAATGGTCGATTTCCAACTGCAAAGGACTGAAAAACAGGAAGAAAATTGCCGCGTTCAATTCGGGGATGCGGTGTATGTTATCATGTGACTGAAAACCTAACAAAAAGTTCGGGAAGCGGAGTGTAACATATGAATTATATAATTGGGTCTTATTCCGGGATGCGGTCTAGAGGTTGGAAAATAAAAAACTTAAAAATAGGTTATTATTATACAAGTGTAAGTGAAAAGATATTCGATATCTGATCAGACCTGAGAGATATGGTGGAATTCATGAAAAGTATACAACCACTTTACACCCATTTAGGGGTCGAATTTCAAAAAATCTTGAAAACACTATCTAGGTATTGATATGAAGAATCCGTAGAATAAAAATGAATTCTATATTTGGAAAGACCCAGTAGATATGACGAAAATCGTGAAAATATATGCATTTTATATTTACTGATAATTTTTTTTGCCCCCCCCTTCTGAACGCCAATGAATATTCAATTTTTTTTTTATCAGAACTACTTTTCTAGTTGATTTACATATACGTACCGAGTTTTAACTGTCTAGCATAAGCCGTTCTAAAGTTAAGAAAAACACCTCCCACCCCCGTACCATACTAACCCTAAAAAAAAATTTATTTTTCCAACATGCCACTATTATAGGTCTATCTAATTTTCAAGTTTCAGCTCTCTATCATTATAGGTTCTTTGGATATAAGCGTCGGAACTTTTTCCTTCTCACCCTTACCCCCTACACCCACACCCCCAAAATTTTTTTCCCTACTAGGGTAAAAATTTGAAGCATCTTCCTTACACTGTTATTGAGATATGAAACGTGTTATTTTTGAAAAATTATAGTCCCCTCCACTTCCGTGCTTGTCCACCCCCTTCAAAGATTTTACTTTGAGCAATCTTTATTTATCATTCCTTATACCCAAACCGAATTTTGTTTTTCTGGTGCAATTGGTTTGTGAGATATCGTAACCTAAAGTTTTTCACCACCCACCCCCGTACGCCACTACCCCACCCAAAAATTTTGTTTCAATCTACTCTCCTAGTATAACTACAGATATTTGTTAAGTTTTAATTGCTTGCCATTAACGGTTTAGAATATATGGATTTTAGAATGTGTCGATCTCGGCATTTTTGCGTTTCGGACGCATTAATTCGCCCTCCACTCCCACACCACTTCACCCATATCAGTAATTTTCATGCAAATGGGTCCACTATCAAAGCTTTATAGAAATTCCAAGTTTCAGCCTCCTAACATAAGCGGTTGCTGAGATCTAGAAACCAAAATTTTTCGTCTAAAACGCTTCTGCCACCTTCCCCCTCACACTTCATCCCATGAAAATAATGTCAATTCAAGAATTTTACCAAGTCTATTCTTAGAAAAAAATTTAATTTAATAGCTCCACTGGTTTGAGAGCTACGAGCCTTCAAAGGATTTTGGGGCGTACGGCGGACAGACGGAGTGAAAATTTGTATTGCTTTTTTCGTGTCTACTAGTCATGAAACGTGGGCAAACAAATTTTGAGGGCAGCAAATTTTTGTTTTTGAAAATCAATAACAATACTGTATTATAAATAATAAAGTAAAAGTCGTATCTGCCACTTACTTAGATAAAAAGGCGCATTTACAACTAAAGGACCGATGTATCTACAGTCGATTTTCGTGCGCCCGACACGTCTAGTTTGTTTGTAGTTTTATAAGTTTTAGTTTAATTGTTAGTAAGCGGAATTATTAATATTGTTAATGCTGGTTAGTAAAATTCATTTATATATAAATTTGATCTGTAGTTCAATTTTTGTAATATAACATGATATAACTAGATATTATGAATCGGGAGAAAAAACTTGTTCTTTCGGCAAAAAAAAAGCTGAGCTGTCTAAACAAAAACAGCAATGAAAATTAACGGGAAACGCCAACAAAAAATTTAGGAAAGACATGTTGAAGGACGTTGATCCGGACTTTCAACCAGATGAAATTAAAAAAATCTGCCACCAGTCTGGGCGCAACTGTATTATTTTTCCGGTAGAAGTTCAGAACGCGTTCCATTCGGGGTTACGCACTATCGCACTATCATGCTTCACGAGATAGTTGATAGTTGAACTATCGCGATAATTTTATCTTGACATTGATATTTGACGTTAAAAAAATAATTTCAAAACATAAAAATATTTAATAATAATTTCGATCTTGTGAATACGTGTCACTAATTGCAAAAAAATATAATTTTGATTTTATGTGTACGTAATTTTGTGTGTACGTGATTTTGTGTGTACGTGATAGACAAGTGAAATGTCTAATTTCACTATGGTACATTGCGCCGTGTAAACACACACTATCACACTATCATACTATCGTGCTATACTTTCGCGAAAGTCCTATCGTACAAAACTATCGCCGTGAAAAATTTTCGCAAAAAATTGTATTATATTGGCTCAACACGCACAAAAATTAGCACTGAAATTCGGTCCGTTTGTCTAAGTGATAGTTACGATCTACGTGACTGTTCTTACGAGTAACAAAACAGAACGGTCAACGATTCACCTAAGAGTCATAAATGTATTCACCTGTGAACATATATCTCATATTTGTAGATGAATCGTTTGCGATTCACGTCGGATGTCTTTCATATGCTGGGATATGTTGCATGTTATTTGGCTGTGAACGAGTTTTATCTTTACAAGAAAGCTTCTCAGTTTACTTTTCCGAAAAAAAAATGTATGGTGAAGGAGATATAATTAAATAAATATTTTTTATTAGTTTTTTATTACCCAATCCATCATCCTCCATCTTTAATTCCCCATCCATCATCCTCCATCTTGCATCCTCTATCCACCATCCTCCATCCACCATCTGCCATCATCCATCCCCCAACCTCCATCCTCTATCCACCATCCTCCATCCATCGTAACACTTTATCATTTAGTAATAGGGACGCATAACTAACACACCGAAAACGAACGAACTGCCGCTATATCATATGAAATACACTCAAATGCTAAAATAAGTCGCGAACCACCAACTATGATTTTGTTAACGCAGAAACCATCGCGGGCGTACCCTCAACAAGTCGCAATCACATGAGTGGTTTAGGAGCGTATACGGGACAGACAAACAAACACTCATTTTTACATATAGAGATAATCGCATAATGCCTTTTATAACTTTAAATAAAATAAATAAATAAAATAATCAATGGCGCAACAGCCCAAATCGGGCCTAGGCCTTGAAGTAATGCCAGAGTTACTTCATTGCAAGACCAACGGAACACTAGGAGGTGAAGTGGCCAGCTACACGCTCGTCCGTGATTATTACCCCGGTTTTAACTCAGGTACTCATTTACAGCTGAGTGAACTGGTAGTCCGGCACCCAATCCCATTTTCAAAAATTACTTGTCGCCAAGCAGATTCGAACCTGGTACCAGGTGCACCGAAGGCAAGTGCTCTAGCCACTAAGCCACCCAGACTACAATATAACTTTATTTGAGTGAAAATAACAACAAAATATTTTTAATCAGATTAATTTTAATAGAAAAATGTATACCATATCAGTATCTATTATACAATAAATTTCGGTTAGACTGTGACGAAATTATTGTTAATAAAACTTAAACAGGTTACACTTCATTAAATGATAGAATTCGTCAAGTAATGTAGTAGGTTCAGTTAAATAAAGATAAGTTCTGAACTAATTATTCTGATGTCAAAAAAAAAAGTTCTTAATGACGATATGTCCTCGCAAACGGTACAAAAACAGGGATATACTTGTATTGCTTAGACTTAATTTCTTAGTTTTACAACATATCTTCATCGTGACTTTACCAATGACTCGCTAGTTACCAAAAATTTGTTGTTAAATTTTATAAAATTTACATAGATACTCGTACTCGTATATCTAAAATAACATTCATTACCTACGGAGGTATGTTTCTTAGATGGAACCTCCATTGTTTTCAGTTGATTTATTCAAACTTATAGGGATATTCAACAACTAGCTTTAGAACATCAATAAATTGCCTGTAGTTATTAAGAGACTCCCAAATAGATCAAAACGCTACGATCTTCTGCCCATTGAAGTCAACTTATCACTATTCAGAAATGCATAAAACAAGTCACATAAAACACATTTTAACTAAGCTTGCAATAAAATTAATAACTATCAGAAAATACTTTTACAGATATGATAAGTGGATCGTCAAATCAAAATTATATCCCATCCAGGTATGGATACTATAAGATCCATCCAAATATCCGTAAAATATTAAGTTCTTGAAATTTTGTGTTTGTAGCCAGAGAGAACCACACGTTCATTCATTAAAAACGTTATTCGAAGAAAATAATCTTCAAGATATTGGTATTTAAAAAAATATATACAAATAATAATTCCACATAAATAAGGATTAGTGTAAATTAGCTACATTTATATTTAAATACGCGGTTTTAGTCAGTTTAGTTTATTGTTATAGCCGTCTTATTTGAGAGTGGGATTTTACCAATAATTTGAGATTAAAAATACGGTATAAGGTCGGTTTATAATTAAGGGATGGTCTTAATGGCAATTATACGACTAGCATTTTATTGTTGCAAGAATTCGTTTGATTAACCTGTTCTCATTAATAAGTTTACAAAGTTGAAATTTTATCGATAGGTTCAGAAATTTTTTCAAATTTCTAATTCAATATTAAAATATTTTATATTATTTTTACGTCGGAGCACTTACAGCCAGACCTTGTCCTTCAGGTTCGTTACACAAAGGAAACCCTGATGATAAACGATCATGGGATTACAAGGAGTCCATAGAATGTCAAATTTTTAAGGGCTAAGTAGAGCATGAAAGTGGGAGTAGCAATTTTTAAAACAAACATATTGAATTTATATATCTCAAAAACCGTACTAGGTATGATCTTAGAAATCTTACAGTAGTTTTTTAGCAGGAGAAAAAATATTGTGTGCGCTAGTGAAAGGGGTGACGAAAGGGGTGACGAAAGGAGGGAATGGAAAAATAGATTCTGGTTTTTATTTCTCAAAAACAACAAACTATAGAATAATAAAAATGAATATTTTTATTGATGTACGGAAGTGGAGCAAAAAAAAATATTCGTGAATTTCATTATATTTTTTAGATACGTCGAGTTATGAAATTAATTATGCTTCTGCAGGCTCTTTATATTAGCGCCTAGAAATATTTTTTCAGACTTTTCGATATCCAACCATTAAGGGGGTGTGAAGTGGTTTTGTACATTTTCATTGAAGCATATTTAGATATTTAACCACTTAATAATTTATAAAAACATGCCATGAATCTGGGCGTAACATTATTAATTTTTGGGTTGAAGTTGATAACTTAAAAAATAACGTTTCAAATAGCCTCCTTGTTTTTCCTTAGGTTATCAGTCCTATAGTCACCTACACCACATCTCAGTATTAAACATGTTTCGGAGTTGAACCCATAAAATAATAAAGTTGTACCCAGACTGTTGAACGATTTTTTTTAGTTTGACTTATTCTTAGAGCACATCTACACATAGATACTAAGTTTCAACTTTCTAGCGTAAGCCGTTGCTGATATATGATATGAAATGAAATGGCTACGTCCAACCTTCCGCGGTTCCCCTTCCCCCCTCAAACATTTTAAATTCAGTAGAAATTGTTTACACAGAAACAAAATTTTATCTTCCTGGCACAATTGTGGCAGAAGATATTGTAATTCAAAGTTTTTCACCCCCACTTCCCAAGCCTCACCAACCCCCTTAAAATGTTTAACTCTTTTCTAATCTTCTAGTAACTGTTAAAACAACTTCATAGTTTTAGCCATCTGACATCAATCGTTAAGACGATATGGATTTTAGAATGTTTCAATTCCAACTTTCAAGCGCTTTGGCCGCACTGTTTCCCCCACTACTCGCACACCCCTCAATCCCTTCTGACATTTTTTGCAAATGGGTCATTTATCATAGTACTACTAAATAAGTTCCAACTTTCAGCTTACTAGCATAAGCGGTTGCTGAGGTCTAAAAACCCAAATTTTTCATCTAATTTTTCACCCCCCGTACAGCCCCATAAATTTTAGCAATTTTTTTTTTTAAATTTCAGTTCGATAACCATTCTTTTTTAGGTGTGTTCTTTCAACTGGATCAAGATCAATCGTTTTACATTGAAATCAACAACAAAGAGATGATCCAAAATCAAAATGGGATCAAAGTTGGATCAGATTTATTTAAATTGTCACTATTTCAGCATTTTCAGAGATGGCGCCCTGAAACTCAGCACCAGGAACAGGTTCATTCCACGGATTAGCAAGGTACAGGGATGGGGTAGTTTTTCGTATCTCGTAGCCAAAAACTATACATGGGTGTTATAGGACCTTTAAACATTTTTGTTACTGGTTTTTCATGGTCAAGCTACCATTGAAGCTATTAAATGTTAAGAGTTAGTTGTTTTTTCCGGTGTCAGTGGAGTGAAGCTCCAATACGAAATCCCCGACTCTTGATTAATCGTAGTCCTTGAGGACAATGACAAATTTGGAAAGAACTTTCACTGGAGAGGCCAGTTTATCATAAGATTTGAAGAGTCTTCTGCCTTCTGATGACGAAACAGCTCCTTCGGACCTAGTCCAACACAAAACTTATGATAAACTGGCCTCTCCAGTGATAGTTCTTTCCAAATTTGTCATTGTCCTCAGGGACTACGATTAATCAACAGTCGGGGATTTCGTATTGGAGCTTCACTCCACTGACACCGGAAAAAACAACTAACTCTTAAGACCTTTATCCAGTTCCGTTTCGTCGTATAGTATACAAAACTTTTCCTGCTGACCATTTATCTAAGGCATTACTAACAGGATTGTTAACCCTGCTAAATTAGCTTTTAGGATGATCCACATCGTTTTTTTCAATCGTGATCTAATCCAGTTGAAAAGAACACACCTATTATTAAGGGCAATAAAGTAAAATCTGCCAAGAATCTGGGCGCAACATTATTATTTTATGGGTAGGAGTCCGAAACGCGTTTAGCCCTGAAATGCAGTGGACAGTTACCAGTTACAGAACAAGACTCTAGAGCTTTGCAACAAAAAGTTTTCGAGCGCCGAGGTGCACTTCAATTCAGCTTTGCAGGTGTTTTTTACTTCAGGGTGAGCTTCAGGACCTTTTGCTTACTTCAAAGAAAACCCTTAACTTAAAGATGGTTTTAAAAAAATTTAAAGAATGAAAAAATGGAAATTTTGCAACAGATTTCTCTCATCTTTAATTTCCAGGCTTGTTTATCGAAGAGATGCTGAAGTTAAATAAGACTCGTTACGAGCATATATGTAAGTTGTAAGCGGTATCCGTGACACCAACCACATCAGTTGGTATCTTAACAAAATGTTTCCAGCGCCTCATAACGTAATTTCTTCGCACTTACGAATGAAGCCATGTTGAAATGTGAGAAATGTCTTCGTTAAATGCATAGTACACTGTGGACGAAATCGGTAGTAGAAACTAAAATGTGTGGAGCGAACAGAAGTGGGCGCTTTAAATTACTGGAAGCAATGCGGACAACCAACCAGATTAGAGAAACAGTTCGTATATTATGATACCGGAAATCATTTAAACTCCTTCGTGGACACGTTAGCATATGCCGCTACTTACAGTAGCTTCAGATGTGATACAGGGGTTAAATTCATTGCATATTCTCGAAGAGGCTATTCACACGCAAGTTTAAGTCTTCTACTTCTAAAAAACTTTAGATGTTAGATTCAAAAGCAAACAGGTCGGTTGGTTTAAGCCGCAACCCTGTTCTCCAGACAGAGCTTAATTAGCTCAAAGGCCGTTATGGAACCACAAACTCGTGTTAAGCCCAGATGGTAGGGTTTGTTGTGGCTGGGGAATTTAAAAGATGAATGTGAGCAACATTTATCGTTATAACCATAGAGATATACCCATAGAAATGAGAAATGACCGAAATAGTTAAAGGACTCCCGATGACCATTCTCCCTCATGTTGCGAGCAATTTATACGCGTCATTTATTGGATCCTTGGATGAAAAGCCAATAATTTTCTATACAGACGGCTCGAAATCAGTAGAGGGGACAGATGAAGCTTTCTTAATGAATCCTGCCAGATGAGCTTAAAACTACCAAAACCGGTATCAGTATTCTTGGCAGAAGTAGTCGCTGTATATATGGTATGTCGTACCGCAATATTCAACTGTATAACTCGCCGGGAAAGTACTTAATTTTATCCGACAGCCTATCAACAATACTTGCTATAGGCAGCATTGGCAAGCCTTACACATATATGTATGTTTAAATACATGAAGGCCTTTTTACAACTCGTTAATGTTGGATACAAAGTAATACTGGGCTGGGTTCCAGCACATTGAGGCATCCGAGGAGACAAACTAGCGTGCGAAGGGGTGTCCCTCCTCTCACACAGACTCTCTTCCCGAATTCGCTTCAAGAAGACTTGATGATGACTCCGAAACAAAGACTTTTAGATAGGTGGTGTGTCGTCTCCACTGGTTCTATGACTTCGCCAAAGTAAACCATATACGTTTTTAACATTATGTATTTAAAATAAACATCTCCACAGCTCCAATATGGCTACAGCCACTGAGCATTTAAGATTATAAAAAATAAATCATTTAACAGTGTTAAAAGGAAGCATTGAGCCAGATAGAAACTTTTTGTCCAATGATAGGGAGATTAAGTTGAGGATATCGTCTACAAGGTCGACCGCAGATGAACTTAAACACTTTCAAATCACCTACATCAGAACTAAATCCGAATGCTTGGGCAACTTCCTTTAGGATAATAACAGGGAACCTAGAATCTGCACATTTTGCGATCTTAAGGTAATCGAATCAACGCACCTAAATTCTAAACGCCCTACGTTAAGCTAATAGACATTAATCCCCAAGGTTTAATTGTTTTTTTATACACATCCCAAAATCCACAACTCCGATTAGTTTTTGGTTAAACTGTTTTATATTTCATCAAACGCCTTTATATCTCATCACCTTCCGAAAATGGTTCCTGATGTTCCTGATTCGTTCGTACCATTTCATCGATAAAATCGTATCCGATCTTATGTTCGCTATCAATAGCCAGATAGGGTCCAGTAACCAGAGTCATTGGCGGCCAATCATCTTCTATTAAATCCGATTCCGGAATACCAGTGATCGCAAACGAAGTCCACAGATCGACCATTTTTCGCGCCATAGACGTTTCTTCGGCATTCAATTGCGAGTATTCGGGCGGAAACGGAAATAAGTATAGATTATCGTCACTCAGCGATACTCCTCGTTGTTTATTTGCAGCCGTAGCATATCGAGAAAACCTACCGTGATAGTCGAAGGTGTAAAGAAAGGTGTCGTTCGCTAAGTATTTTGAATTCATTTGTAGAGCCTGAAGAACGGGGCCCTTGTACATAATGTTGCTGATAAGCTGGAATTTTCAACATGAAACGAATTAAGATTACGTAAGTGTGGTATAGTACGTAGCTTACATCAATCAGCCCCGGCAATAAAGCACCCAACGTTGAATTTTTTATCTGTTCTGGCTCGAAAAGATTCTCAATTGCTAGAGTCTTCCAAATTCCAAAATCATCTTCACCGATGCTATGTCGAAGAATTATATCCACAAGTTCTTCGACATCAACTTTTTCATAGTCACGTTGAACAATCCGTTTTAAGATTTGACCTAAATTAAGACGAAGTATTTACAGAAAAATACCAATATTTCAATGAGCAATGTTACACAGCTCAACGAAAAAACTGAAACCGGACTAAAGGACGTTGATATCCCAAAAAAATAAAATGATATCGAGCCTAAGTCCGATTTGAACTTTAGCGCAATATAAGAAAAATAGTAAAAGAATTAATTACCGGATTCGAACGGAAAAGAACTTACGTGTAAAAAAATAACTTCCAACATTTTTCGTCACGCCTCCCATCACAGGATAATGATAATTTTCACCCTGCCGAATCAACTTGGACGGATGATACGGTAGAATACCGAACGGATCACCAATTGTCCATTGGAAGCCTCCATACTGTCCTAAGCCGTTAGTCTCCCTTGATTTCTAAATAGCAAATATTGCCATAAGTAAAAAAATTCCTGAGCTAATTTACCACAAACTTACAGCATGATTGCCAAAGGCCTCGATTAATTGACTTGTTGTCAATCTGGTCAAGCAGTTATTGACTGCTTCAACAGTATCAGCACCTGGACATTTTGCTTGTCGTGCAATATCCATCGCCGGGTCAATAGGATCATCGGTCAGGAAATAAGGACTCAACATCGATCCGGATTGAAGAATTGCCCGGCGGAAGATCTGTTCCGGCATCTATGGAAGAAAGCTTACATCGTATCGTTCAAAATGTACAATTGCACTCTTCCACTGACCAAGGGCGTTATCATCAACAAATGTGCCAGTGTTGCGCCCGATCCTTGTCCAAAAACCGTCATTTCATTATCATCCCCACCGAAGTGTCGGATATGCTTTTGTACCCAATCAAGAGACAATAGAACATCCATAGCTGCAATATTTCCGGGAATGCCTTTCGATCGAGTCGATAAAAATCCGATTGGAGCCAGTCGATATTGCACAGCCACCAGAACTACATCCTTCTCCAATAAATAGTTGGGTTGCGCCTCCTCAGAACTACCATCAAAGAAAAATTCTCCATGAATGTAGAACATGACGGGATAGCGACCGGATAGCTACAATGAAAATTTTACACAATCACTTCCAAAATATGTAGATATTAAAGCTTTACACTGGGTGTATAGATGGATAGGCTGAGACAATCTTCCACGTCTCGGTAAGGTTCCTGATCCTTTATTTCGGCTAAGTTTGTAAAAGTTGGACACGCTGGTCCCGGTCGTGTGGCATCCAATACATGATCCCACGTCGGAATTTCTTCAGGAAGCTATTAGAAGATAAGTTTGAAACGAACTCGCACAAAATTTCAACACGTCTATTATTTACTTGAAAACGATTTACACCACGAGGAGATTTCGCGTATTTTATACCAAGAAATTGATAAATTGGTCGTCTACTCCAAGCTGTTGAGGATGTGGTCCCGACTACACTTCCTAATCCTGGGATATGTACAGTTGGCTGATATGATACTACAGCGGATATTATACCGAAAACTACTATCGCTTGTGACAAGTAGCCCATCTTCGAAGCTCTATGTTTTTCCAACAACACTCGACGGAATACTGATTATGAAAGTATTTTTTAACTAGAAGATCGTTTCTTTGGAGACGTTAAGGTTATCGGGGCTAAGATAGGAACACTCCAAATAGTCAGCTAGCAGAAATGACAAACTTTCAATTAAAGATGATAATAATTGATACCCACTCTCAGCCGACCTATCTTGCAGATGCTGTCTTATTTGCGACCATCCATTCATTCACACATTTAAATACCATACACCGAACCCCTGACCTATCTTCATTCAAAATGCTAATGAATAGCCACAATATGATCACATCTTTCGTCCAGCAAGATCAAAGATCACACTAAAAATAGATAGTACCATTCATCTCGTTTCGAGACCGTCGATTTTCAGACACTCCAGTTATCGTTCAAGTTTCGAAAAGATGAGGTGTTCTGCAAAGTGTTTTGTGCTGGTGATAATCGTGAACGTTTTTAGTTCGATAGCGGCTCAATCCTATGATTTGGAGATTCGCGTGGATATTCCCGATCAGGGTTCAGTTCGTGGAGCTTACGGCGAAACAGCATGGTCACAAAAATACTTTTATCAGTTTTTGGCTATTCCATATGCCGAAAGTACGGCGGGATACAATCGGTTTCGTCCACCGATACCGAAGCGACCTTGGGATGGTGTCATGGATGCAACGCTCGATAAGTCGGGATGCCCGACTGTCGCTTATTCGCAAAGTATCGATGGTAGTGATATCGAAGATTGTCTTCATTTAGCTGTGTATTCGAAAGATGTATGTTACTTGACCGAATCAAATAAACTCGACGTATTGACTCTACTCTTGTTCCTTTTCAGCTTTACGGCAATTATCCAGTAATGGTCGTTCTGAACGGTGAAATGTATTTCGAATCGGCACGTTCCAGACAGCCTCCCAACTATCTTATGGAGAAGGATATTGTACTCGTCGTTCCGCAATTTCGCACCGGAATTTTGGGTTTTCTATCGACTTTGACACCAGAAATACCCGGAAATGCTGGTGCATTCGATGCAGCCTTGGCTATGGAATGGGTTCAACGAAATATTCGGTACTTTGGTGGAAATCCCGACCGTGTTACACTTGTTGGACAATCAGGTGGAGCAATTATTGCTCACGCGTTGAGTATCAGTCCCAAGGTAAGAGTTTCGGATTTTCCTCACTGCCTTCTCTTTTACATTACCGATTTCAGGTCCCTCCTACTCTATTCCACCAATTAATTCTTCAATCCGGTTCGGCTATCTCGCCGATTGCGGTACGAACGGATCCCCTACGATACGCTCGAAATTTGGCGAAATATATAGCATGTCCGGGCGAGCCTGATTTGAGGGCAATCCACCGGTGCCTGATTCAATATCCAGTCACAAATTTAACTCATTTCTCTTCGATTATGACGATTCTGGAGGACAGTGAAATTCCGGATAATGTTGGAGTGAAGTTAACAATTGGTGATCCCAACGGTCTCTTACCGATGAAACCTGCTCGTTTGATAAAATCCAGTAGGAAGTACCCGCTTTTGACAGGAGTAACAGCTCATGATGGCATGTTTGCGTTCGACGGTGAGTTAAATTGTCACTAATCCCATTTCAACAACTTTCCTTTTGTATGCCATACGCTTGAATCTTTACGAGTCCTGCTGCTCAAGACGCATTCGATATATGACCTTCCATATGCTGAAAGCTCAGAGCATGCCTTTTCCTAGAGCTTGAGATAGGATTCAGTCACTTACATTTTAAAGGTTGCAAAACAGATTTCACTTTATTAATTCATTAATCCTTAGATTTATATCGAAAGTAATTTATTTACATCAATTACAAAGCGCATACATACCCTTGCACGATTAGACCCCAAGTTTTCTCACTTCTATCGTATCACAGCACTCTCAAATGATCTAAGATAGTAGATGGCATTTTGTACCGTGTATATTTCAGACTCAATTCCCCAATTTTTTCCGAACATATCCCACAAGCGTAGAGAACTCCGAAGGTCTCTCTTGTTTGCTCGTCGATTGATGAAATAAAAGTGTCCGTTTTAGTCATACCATAGCAAAATACCTCAACTTTTAGAAGCTTGAGCTCTGAAATTTTGTGCCAATTCCGTTTTGGAAGCGTAGGATACCAGCATGTATCATTTCAGCTTATCGAATAGATCGCTGACAGTGGGCAAAAACCTTTTAACTATTTGAATTATCATGTCGTTAAGTCAACCTCCCACCTCCTCCACACCCAACTCACGCAGACTTCAGTGCATCACGAAAAGTATCAACCTTGTTGTAAACCGAGTCCTTGAAGTGAATATTTCGTCTTGAAAAAGTTCAAATATTCGAGGGAAAGGCAAGGTTCAGGAAAGAATGAGCCAATTCCTTCTATGTCCAAAAATTGGTGGCTGAATTTCGACCGGAAGCGACACGCATGCTGGCAGCCGGGACTAGCTACAGCAGTTGTGGTGGGGTTTTTGCTCAGAATCCAGACCATAAACCCTTGGTCTGTACAACAAAAAATTTCGTGTCGGCTTACTCCAGGGTGATTTAAAATGCGACTATTTTCCCAATAGGTTGTGAAAGCTTGTAGTTGCGCAACATCGCGATTTGCCAGGCTCTTTGTGTTTTTTGCCCACTGTCTGCCTACCCTACCTCAACCAAGTTTGTACGAAAAATTAACATCACTTGGCCCCTTGTTGAGATTCAAGGTGGAGGAGCTTAAGCGATCAGGTTCGTTTTATATTAAACTAGCCGCGTACCGCGGCTTCTCTCGCTACGCTCATGTTGTTCTATCGTCTCTGTTACTCCTGTCTTTCCCGTTGATCCCGTTTCTCCGGTTGATCCATTGGTCCTGTTCCTCCCGTTGCTCTCGTTTCTCTCGTTGATCCATTGGTCCTGATTCTCCCGTTGCTCCTGTTTCTCTCAATGCTCCTGTTACTCCCGTTGCTCCCATTTGTCCCGTTGCTTCTGTTACTTCATCCTTTATCAACAATCTTCTATCCAACACCCTCCAACCCTACTTCATCCATTATCATCTATCCATCATCTACCATCCTATATCTACCATCCACCATCCATTTGCCACCATTCTCTATTAACCATCCTCCATCCACCATTCATCATTCTCCATCCTCCATCTTCCACCCTCTATCCACCATTCACCATCCCATATCCAACATCCACCATCCTCCATCATGTATCTTCATCCACCATCCTCCATCTAAAATTCTCCATTCCCTATCCACGTTCGTTCTGCTCGAACTTGTGAAATATGTATGCTTCTGTGCTGAGCATCTCGTGCGCGCTTTTCAACAGTTTGACTCGCACGAATATTCGCAACTCTTTTCGCATTACGACTCCGTTGTGCAATGTTTGATCTCCTGATTGGCGGCATATTGCCAATCAATCAATCCGAAGACCGCTTGCTGGAAAAAATTGCGGAGAATTCTAAAAATCCACTTGGATTCACTGTTTCACTGTTGTTGTTTTCACTGTTTCACAAATCACCGAAAAATTGAATTACAAACGAACTCGATCAATATTAGCAGCTCTTTCCGCTATCCGGACCACTACACTGTCTATCAGGCGGAGCTTATGGCGATCAAGGAGGCCCTGTCCTGGCTGAGGTGTAATGTAATATCTACTAGGGATATTAGCATTTTCACAGACAGCCAAGCGGCAATAAAATCCTTGGAATCGACCTCGACAATATCAAAGCCCGCCGTAGAATGTAGATCATCTCTTAAGGAGATGGCCGAACAGTTCAATATTCTTCTGTGCTGGGTGCCAGGACACAGGGATATTCCAGGGAACAGTATGGCTGACGAACTCGCTCGGCGCGGCACCACCCTTCATACTTCGCCGGTACATCAGAATCTGGGTGTGCCTCTCTCCACATGTAAACTGCTACTGAGACTGGACTCAACTGAGAAAACCAACTCAAGATGGGCAGATGGTACTACATGTCACACTGCGAGACAGATCTGGCCAAAGCTGGATCTAAATCGCTCTAAAATGCTGACTCTGCTCAAAAGGGCGGACATCAGTAAAACAGTCGGTGTCCTAACCGGACACTGTCTTTTAGGTCGACATGCTGAAAGGCTCGGATTTTTCTTAAACGACTTCTGTAGAAGTTGCCAGGATGAGGAGGAGGAAGAGACAGTCCTTTACTTTCTCTGTACTTGTCCAGCTCTGTCAGCCAGAAGGAAAGCTCATCACTTCTTCAACTGTCTTGGTAATCTTGCCACAATGCAGGTCGCGAGAATCCAACGCTTCATTGCAAGCTCTAAATGGTTTGACGAGTAGGACCGGATTCGATGATCCTGTGGTATCACAACGGACCTTTTAGGTCTAAGTGTGTCCGTGTTCTCACGGACAGCCACGCGTACCTAACCTAACCTAACTGACTTTGGTAATAATCGTGGTGTGAGTTCAGCTGGACGTTGGTACCTGCTGCTTCGCGAATGTGGATGTCCTGCAAACTTTCGTGATGTGATGTCCTTTGTTGTTTGGATTTTTCAATCAGTCTATACTGCCCCTTCCATTCCGGCGCTTCTGATTTCGCGTTAAGGATTGGGCATATCTTCCTCTCAGATGAAACAACTCAAAATTGCTTCACTCCAAATTTTCTGCTAATATTTTTCATTTATTTTTTCAGATGAGTACATGGTAATGGTGTACCATAACGGCAGAAGAAATCATAGCTACCTAGCGTATAATTTACTAGACGATCTAATGACCCGTTTTGGAATCGAAGATACAACCGGAGCCTTAAAGGGTCTCATCCGCCAGAAATTGATATCCCAATTCTATTTATCGGAAGCGGATTTTTTCAACTTAATTCCGGACTTTGTGGATGTAAGGCTTTCGAGTATAACACAAAAAAATACTGGTGTAATACAACCCTTTCTTTTTAGCTGGCTGGAATTATTACTATGAAAATTCCAATACTTTACATGGCGCAACAAAACACCAAGGAGCAGCCGAACAAAACATTCCTCTACAGCTTCAATTACAAGGGAACCTACACTCGATTTGGATATGGCGACAACAAGAACAATAATCCTTATGACGGTGGAGTATGTCATAACAACGAAAATATATACTTGTTCCCATATCCCGACTACGCGGCAAACTTAAATCCGGCCGATACTACAATGGCTCGAACAATGGTCGACCTATGGACTTCGTTCGTTGAGAATGGAATACCAGTTGCCGATGGATTCCCACGATGGCCTCCAGTTTCCACGCGAAACGGACCTTACGTCAGGATTAATAGAAAGTCCTGGATTGATCCAAGTTTTACCAATGATTTTTATATCGCTAGTGCCGATGCGCATGCCGGACAGGGACTTTTACGAACGCAGTTCAAATCACATCTGTTTCAGGGTCCAAATGTATAGCCTGCAAGGAATTAAATGCAATTAATTGTATTTCGTTTAAAAATTCTAATTACTTACATTTAAGATACAGTAGCACTCGTCCAGATCGCACAATTATGCCTAAAATTTTCATTCCGACTCTGAATTCACTTTGTGCAAGATCGCTCTACAGATCATTACGATCTTCATGTAAAATTGCCACACAAGATTTATCCAACCTCTGCTAATAAATACGATCTAGAGTGTGTAGTACATGGCTTATGCATAATCGCCGAAGTGTATAGGATATCTATTTCGGGTTCGGTATCTAATTATATTGCCTCTATTGATTAAAACTTTCTTTCGCTTTAATATCAAAAGTTTAAAGAAGCCACTCGTTCGATCGAGTAGTTTATCGTTGATTGTGTTTCGAAATAGATCGGAGCTAACAAGCTAAATTTTATTTATTTTAATTAAATCAATCGTGCTATAAAGCTAAATTTTTTTTTTAATGCCGGATCAATTAAATTGCCCCATTTGTGGTATTCCAGCAACATTAAAGTGTGGTGGATGTAAAAATGTTGTTTATTGCGGAAAAGATCATCAGAAAGAGCATTGGCGAAAGGAGCATAAAGGATTGTGTAAATGTTTTGAGGTTTGTGATTTGTGTGAATTAAATAATTACGAATACGAGGCTAAACTAAGTCGAAAATAAATTTGCAGGCTATTTTTAAGTTTTGAAAAAAAAAATTAAGTCAAAAGTTAATAGTCGCGAGTGCATTCAAACCTATTTTGCGAAAACATTTAAAGAGATGCGAAATTTTTTGTTATTATTTGTGAAACGCATGAAACTTGCAAAATAGGAAAACAAGTTCGAGCACATCCAAGTGATTTTCAATGTGTGAAAAAGATTAATGACGACAGCAGTAAAATATTTTGATTTACGTATTTGAAACAGAAAAAAATTGCAATTATTATCAAAACATAAGATTTTTCTTGAGAAAATAAAACCAGGAAGTTGTATTTTTTTATGAATAAGAATTTTATGAAATTTCTTCCAGTTACTGGAAAATTTTAAAACCTAGCTTCAGTATTTTAGTGATAGCTGCTAGGCAACGAAATCATTGCCGTTCAGAACTATATGCCGGATTAAAACTGTTGTGAACTGAGACCAAGGAGTGATTTGACAAAGTGATGCCTTCGATCGTGGGTGAAATGTGCACAACATATCGGACTATATTTTTATATTAATGAACGTGAGACACCGCAAGTTGTGAGGACGTTTGATTTTTGGCACCCGTTTTGCTCATGTTTCCTATCCCACAATAAAAAAAAATTGCAATCCTTATAACTTAGGGGCTCACCCTTTAACGCGATTGCACAGCTAGTACTATATAGGTTGGGGAAAAAATGGTGTGCTAGGGGATTTAGGACGGTGGACAGGACGAAAGCGTCGGAAGTGTTAAGGTTATACTTGTCAGGGAATAGATCGGCTGGCAATGCGTTCCACATTACTGATGTTCGGGGGATAAAATACTTCCCAAATTTCACTGTTTTTCACGAATGGGCTGAACGGTATACTCGTGGGCTCGTAAAGCTTGTCGAGTATTACGGGAGGCGACTAAGAGTGGGGGAATAAGTTCTTTTAGTTCCTTACTACATTTACCATGAAAATATCGATAGTAAATACTGAGTACTCCGACATTACATCGATGCTCAAGGGAGTCTATAGAAGCGGAAAGGGCTTCGTCTCCACATAGTCGGAACGCATGTTTTAGAACACAACTGAGCAAAGCTAAATGTGATTTAGGGGCCCCAGGCCAGATATGCGAATTGTACTCAAGCCGTGGTCTGATAGTCAGACGCTGAAAAGAAATTCTTGCACTTCCGTAGAATTCCAAGGCGTTTAAAGGCATCAATTGCGACATCAAAGATGCGTTGTCTCCAGTTTAGGTGGTTGTTGATTTTTAAGCCTAGTAATTTGAAGTCAGCAGAAGAAGAAATTTGTACGCCACCAAAGGACATACTTGAGACCGACGTCGGAACATCTCGTTACAGGACTGTGTTTTGGAGGCATTGAACTCCACTCTATTTTTTTCGCCCCAGTTCAAGATAAAATTGAGGTCTGAGTTCAATGAACCGAATAACTCAGTGCGTTGAAGGGTCACTGCAGACGGACGTGCCTCTGCAGCCGAGTCCCAAAAAACCCCCCCGCCCCCCGTGCGCACGGGCCTGCGTATTGAGCGTTTGGAGGAAACTCTCAATCCATTTAAGAAAGGTTTTAAGTTTTACTAAGAAACATTGGTGCCAAACTCTGTCATACGCTTTAGCAATATCAAGGGCAAGCACTTGACCTTCGCCAAATTTATGAATACACGAGTTCCAGCCTTCCATTAGGTAACTAAAAGGTGACCTGTAGAACGTCCGGAACGGAACCCTAATTGGCGATCGTGGATCAGATCTTTGTCCATCAGGTATTTGATTATTTTGCGATTGACAGCAGTTTCCATTACATTAGCGAGCATGGATGTAATGGCTATTGGGCGGTAATTAGCTGGGTCCTATGGGATTACTGTTAATTACTGTAAGTACTGTTTATTGAATGTGACATTCGATGTTTGCAGCTAGATAAAGGACTCAATCGAGTTCAAAATTAATACAGTAGTATTTTTTCCTAAAAAACTTGTTTTCAAAAAAATGCTCTGATTTCCGGGTTTCATTGTTCCTATGTGATGGTGCTTTGTGCTAACTCATAAACTTTCAGTATCCCATTATGTCAGGTAAACATCGTGCGTTCGTTGCCGAAACTTATTTCAATCTTCGCCCTTTAGACACAAGTCCAGATCGCAATGCGATTATTCGTTGGATAGCTGCATTTCACGCAACCGGCTCAAACTTTACAAAAGAGACTTCCTGATAGGTCAACAAGTGTTAAAATACCTGAAAATATTGAGAGATGAAAGCAGTCGTTCCGCATTGAAACAAGCGGCTACCTTGCATTTGTCCAACCGAAGTGTGAGGCGATGCTGCACTTTGACCATAAGTTTCATCTTTACAAGATGGCTCTTGTTCATGCGATACACGAAGGAGATTTTTAAAGACTGATTTTTTTAGGATACCGAATTGGACTTAGGTGGTTAGCCTTTAATACACTGTGTACAGTCCAACAAGCTTAAGGATGGGAGGTCAGAAATCGGGCCGGGTATGCCGTGTACTTGTTGGTGTTAATAATTTTGAGTGCTGTTTGGCTATGAAGTGATCTACCAGAACAGCAATGTTGCTTATAACAAATCAACTGCTGTCTGATATCTCTGATAGGTGTTATTGAATCTGATAAGAATGTACACAGTAGCTCAGTTCTGCAACTTATGAGTGAGAAATTTCTCATCAGAAAGTCAAAATGAGGACGAATTAATGCAGTTTTCTTTCTGTATTCTCACCAAATGAGAAAGCACCGTACTTGACTACGCATTTGGCAATCTTTCATTTCTTATTTGATAAGAATACAGAGAGAAAACTGCATTAATTCGTCCTCATTTTGACTTTTTGGTGAGAAATTTCTCACCCATAAGTTACAGAACTGAGCTACTGAACTCATCTGCTTTGTGTTTAAGCATTCCGCACTGTTCCCTATTTATATTAATAATTACAAAGCCAATAGCAACAGAAAAATGCTAAAAAAAATTTAAAAAAATTTATGCGTAAAGTGGGAATTAAACCCACGATATCGCCGAAGCAATGTTTACAAGACCACTATCCACTGGACTACGCCCGGCGTGTGGATGCGTGCCAGACCATTCTTCAAAACGTGCCGAGATTTGCAGTTTTATTGACCGCTTATGAAGCTCACTTCCACCTTTCGGGTTTTGTGAATAAGCATAAGCATTATCGTTATTGGTCAGCAGAAAACACTCGTGAACTTCATGAAACTTCTCTGCATAATCAACGAGTGGCAGTTTGGGCGATGGTAACTGCATTTTGGGTATGGGAACCATACTTCTTTAAATAAAATGAAGCAGCTGTTGTGACATCATCCGCTCGTTATATTCACATGTTAAAGACTTTCGTGGAACCTAAATTGGAGCAGCTCAATGGTAAGATATGGTTTCAATAAGACGGGGGGGGGGGAGCACTCCACATACAGGAGGTCCCTTCATGCGAGTATTAAATCAGTTGTTCCCCCCCTGCAATTTTTCACATCGCAGAGCCATTGCATGGTCACCCGATCTCGCACCATGTGATTTTTTTCTCCGTGGCTACCTGGAAGAAAAAGTGTACACCAACCGTCCTCAAACCATCAATGACTTAAAAGCAGTAATCCATGTCTAGAAATGGCAAAGATTCCACCTGAAATAGCAGCACGTGTTATGCAAACGAGGCACGGCATTTAGAAGACACCATTTTTCAAAAATAAACTTTAAGATTTTTTTTTGCCGGACCCTGTATGCTAATTGCTCGAAGGAGGAGTACTTTAGTTTTAAATTTCTAGTTTTCATGTTCTTTTTTTATAAACAATAAGAATAACCACATGATTTAAGGACTTTTGTAGGGAAACGACCCAAGGCTACTTCCAGAATCTCTCACGATTTACTATAATATTGCTACAACCATATTGATATCCAACTGTCCTCACTTTCAGGTCGCAACTGATGACATCTTAGGACGGCATTTGATATCCACGCGAGATATAAAAAAAGGCGAAATTGTTCTGCGCGAAAGTCCTGCATTAATTGGACCGAAAATGGCAACCTATCCGATTTGCTTGGGATGCAATCAGACTCTTTGCGTTTCTCCGGGTCAACGCAACTACTACAAGTGTAGTCGATGCTTTTGGCCACTTTGTAGTCCGACCTGTGAAAATTCAAAAATCCATAAAGGCGAGTGTGAGCTGATGTCTCGACGGAAATTTAACTGCAACATCAACTATGAGCGCAATATAGCGAAAAAGGAGTCCGCCTATTGTGTGATAGCGCCGATTCGATGTCTTCTTGCCAAAGAGTCGAATCCTGCACTCTATCAGAAGATCTTGGATTTGGAAGACCATCTGGAAAAGCGTAGCGAAACTCCAATCTACGCTATCCTCAAAGCAAACCTATTAACCTTCGTGCGAACAATTCTCGGCCTACAAGAGTTGGAAGAAAACGAGATCCTTCGCATTGCAGCCATCCTCGACACGAACGCCTTTGAAATACGCTTGAACGCCAAAAATTCAAAGGTCCGAGCGTTGTTCCTACAAGCCGCCATGATGTCACACAACTGCATCCCGAATACAAGACACATTTTTGATGCAAATATGAACATAATTTTTACCGCCACTGTTGATATTCCCAAAGGATCAGTGATTTGCACGTCGTACACGCAAGCGTTGAAGAGTACGCTACTGCGAAGGGAACACTTGCTACAGTCCAAGTGCTTCGAGTGTTGCTGCAATCGGTGTACAGACCCAACCGAGTTAGACACCTTTACCGGTGCTATTATTTGTTCCAAATGTAAAATCGGAAAGGTTTGAAGGTCGACGGGTTAGTAGCTCGCAAATTAAAAAAAAAAACTTTTCAGATTTTATCCCTGGAGCCTTTGAATGCTTCATCGGATTGGATGTGCCAAATCTGCTCGCACATAATCAAAGGAAAACAGATCGGGTGGGGAAACAATGCGATCTTGAAGGAAATGGAGACAATCGACAGATCGTCACCGCGAGGATTTGAAGAATTTCTCTACAAGTATCGCGAAACTTTGCACGAAAAGAACACGCATGTCCTTCAGATTAAGTATGCTTTGGTTCAGCTTTATGGTAATGTGGACGGATTCCGATTGCACGGTAGGTCAAAAATTCTACAAACGCATGCTTTAATATTTCAACCAATCTCCTTTTTGTATTACAGAAATGAATGATGCGGCAGTCAAGCGAAAAACAGATCTCTGTCTAGAACTCTTAGAGATTGCAGATATATTCGAACCAGGATGGAGCCGATTTCGTGGAATGCTTCTTCTTGATCTGCAAGAAATCATGGCGGTCCAAGCCAAACGGGAATATATTACGGGATTGTTGACCAAGGAAGCAACTCAGGTATGTGAAGATTACTGACCAAACTGCGATCAACGGATATTTTTTTATTTTTAAAATTCAACAGGAAAAATTAATGGAAACTATGGCAACCTTAAAAGAGGCTGTAGACATTTTGAAAATAGAACCAGATATGGACAAGATATTGCAGACGCGAGTAGCAACTCTGGCTAGAGAAATCGAAATGGAGTGACCGATGTCGGAAACTGAACTAAATTATTGTATTTGATTAATAACACTGATAAATTGTTTGTCCTCTATGAGGTATTAGTCCAAATGTGAAGCGTTTTTAAAATGGGAAAAGTATACTTCCGATCAAGTTCAGCATATAGCAGCTCATGGAAGTAAAATCCTCCTTGACATAGGTCCTTTAAAAAAAAATCTAGCTCTCGACTAACTCTCGTCTCCATGCAATGAGCTTCAATATCCAAAAAAATTCTAAAAATTTCGAACCACATCTAAAAAAACCATAATTGAGTAATTTTCAGGGAAATATTGTCATGAAACGGGAAAAGTTTGCAGTTACTCGTCGGAATACTGACGGAGCAGTTAGGGAAGCGTGCTGTGCTTATGGGGCTGACATGACGTTTGCAGGTACTGCCTTGACCTATATGCTGAGGAGGGCATTACCCACACTTTGTGTGAATGTCGCGTGCAGTTGCTAGAAGGGCGATTGAGGTGGTTGGGTAGTCTTTGACAATTTAGAGGATCTGATAGGTCATGAAAAGCTGGTCAAGTTTATCAGGGATCTGGAGTATTTTGGTGATGTTTAGTGACCTACGAGCATCCAAAGGGATAGCTATGTTAATCAACCAGAGCCGTTCTGTATAATCTCAACCTACTCGATCAAGAGGAACAGTAGGTTCGGGGTAAACAAAAGAAATGCCAATACTGGATCACATTGCAATGCACATTATCTGCACATTGCAGACTTTGACATGAAATTCATACCGAAACACTCAACAAGAAGTACGGATACTAACCGGAATACTAACTGCCATCTGTGCCGGAGGAGTTCCTGATTTAAAATCGGGGTAATAATCACGGACGGGCGTGTAGCTGACCACTTCACCTCCTAGTGTTCCGTTGGTCTCGTAATAAAGTAACTCTAGCATTACTTCAAGGCCTAGGCCCGATTTGGGCTGTTGCGCCATTGATTATTATAATAATAATGATAATAATAATAATAATAATTGACTTAATCCCTTCATGCAAAATGGGCAACTCCTTCCAACTCAAAAAGTCGGAGAAGAACTCCCCATTTGGATACACTTTCACAGCTTAAAGAGCTTGAAAAATTTTCACCGTATCAACATACTCATGCAGTGTATGCTGATATTGGGCTCAATGTCTAATATGAATACATTAAACCCAAGAATACTCCCAGTCAGTTCCAGCACACTGGTATAAGGGGAATTATTATTATTTGTGTCGGAAGGATTATCTTCAAGGAATATGAATCAAAACCAAATGAAGGTAAAAATCTTAAGGATTAACAATGAGAAAGATTCCTGAGAGAAATAAAATTGGACGAGGATCACTAGGTTGAAACTGGAGAACGCGGTGCTTCGAGGAATCTCTCCGCCTCTGATGATATCTCATCTAATCTAATCATAAGGAACTTAGCGACATAAATTTGAACAGAACATCTGCTATCCATCTCTGAATTTAAACATTTCTGTACACAATATTTAAATCGACTCAAGTTGTACTCGATTTCATCTAGAGCTCAATAAGAGCTTTCAGCCGGAAGTAAGGAATTAGTTAACACTCTCACCATCGCCGCATTTCGAAAAGCTCCACCATTTCACAAATCGTCCATGTACACGAACCAGTGAATCACATACAATCACCGCTGCGATAAATTGGAAACAAACTGAACTTTTACAGGAGTACCATCTAGCTGTGAGAATATTTAAACTTGGCAGTTTTTGAGCCAGCAGGAAAAAAGTTCGGTGCCCTGTGACCGTTACGGAACGTTTTGTTCAGTATCCAACGTAAAATGAAAATTAAACATTCTGGAACATATTTCAGCGGTCGATAGAAGATTCTGATAACCAGTCGGACAAAAATTAAATTGTTTGGTCTCAGCAGTTAATACCAAGAGCAAACAGGAATGGTTAAAGAATGACCTCCAATCTATCCACTTCTGCACCCTCATTCCAGGATTATTCTCAACTTCGATCTTCGACTCGCGACTCAACTGTGCGATTATACGTCTTCTGATGTACACACCGCACGGCGCATTTTTTACAGGGCCTCTTCGGCCTAATAGTAAGCCTATAATTTATAATACAACTTTCTATTCAACCTAGAAAATATCGTCTATCACATGTGTCTACAGGTGATGGCGACATTTACATCCACTGCTCATTTATATTTACCTTACATCCTACATTTTTTCCTGCATATTAAGACCACTTGCACAGTACTCCATTAAAAGCCGCCTACAATATTTTCATTCATAGATCTCATGAGCGGCGTAAATCGTGTGTATTATATTCACACATATACCTACTATGGAATATTATTGCACAAAAGAAGCCGCAAATAAAACATGTTTATTAAAAAAAAAAACAGTGATGGAATATAAGTAGAGAGCGGCCGGGAGTTTGCGCTGTCTATATGGCTCGAAAGAGTGAGCTTGTAATGCAGGAAGCAGAGTGTTACCAGTGGATTGAAGTTATATCTGGGATTGGCAGAGATAAAGACTTCAGGAACCTATGATTCATTTCCTGCAGAGGTTTTTCTAATCGTTTCAATGGAACATAGTTACTTAGAATATAGAATATTCCACTTAGAATATAGAAAAAAAAACTTATCTCCAAAGAAAAAAAGTAATTATACTATTATTTTGTTATTATTATTATATTATATTATAACGAAAGTGTCATCAGCAAGAGCTATGCTATGGCATTGTGCATTAAAATGTGTTGAGTTGAAACAACAAGTATAAGAAACTATCAAATCGAAAGTATTCTAACTTATCCTTTTCGATTGAAACAAATTCAAAGTCAGGAAAGACTAGAGCTGTTGCTACAAAATCTTCATAAAGTGAATGCTCCTGAATCAATTGTATCTACAAAAAAGTTGTGTCTCGCACGTGTCAAATCGATTTAAGAGCCATGAAAAAAGGATAGCTCTTCACGGTAAAATTAAGAAGGTAGGTAACACAATAGTCAAAATACCTTTTTCCTCTTCATGGGACTTATCTCACAACCTTCAGGTAGTAACACTGACAACTTCTCCGTTTTTTATAAGTACAAGAGATCCAAATCAGACATTTCAAGCAGCTGGTTGTTTCCCCGATGTTCGTTGTACGAGAATCGTGATCTCTTCGCTAGGTTCAACTACACAAACTCGTCACAGTTCCCGTCATAGTTGTAGAGTGAGTTATCCGGCAGCGTTGCTCGAATAATGTTGGAATAGTGTTGGTGCCGTGCCAACTAAACTTGGTCAATTTTCATATAATATAAAGTATTCTGTTCCTTTTGATCGGTGATTTCTGCTATCCAATGTTGTTGCGTTTTGTAATAAGTCGTCCAATAATTTTCTGAACTGTGTGAAACCTAGTAGTGGCCGTAAAAGAAGGTGTTAATTCGATGGCCGTAGCCACTTAAAATACAAATTACATTACCCGAAATAGTATAGTGTACCGAGATTGTGCAGTGTTTCTCTCTATGGTGTGGTGTTCTAGGTCGTGTGTTTTGCTTGTTGTTGCTACCGCTGCTGGTTAAGTGTGAAGTTAAGACGAAGATAATTTAATTTCCGACGTTCCGGAGACCTAGACGGCTATGGCTTCAATACAATTGTCAAAAATTCTACAGCCCCGGAAATCGAGTGCAGATGTTGAACAGGAGGCGCTCGAACGGTGCCAGGTGAGTTGATTTTGATTGTGACTTTTTGCTTTTTGTTTCAGGTAGAAAATTATTTCTGATAAACCTTAGGCGTATCCCGGCCAGTGTATTCAAAGGTGTACACGGTGATAGAATTGAATGGATATGCCTATTTGAATGTAAAGAGACGAACTGTGGGTGAAAATTGCAAACTAGAATTATCTGTTAAGTCGTGAAATGTGATGTGAACGAAAAACTTACCTTATTCATTTAAGAATTGCGAAAACTAATAGTTATATGTTTAGGGGGGGTATTGTTTCTCATCGCATTGTTTGTCTTACTAGTCGCGTTTTCATGTCGGCGTTGTGGGTGCTAATGCAGGCGGTCGATTCATTGCTATGACATCATTTGCACGAATATTATCTAGCTGTGTGTCTTACATTACACAAGATTCATAATGCAGATAGCTTTGGTGTGAGGTGTATTCCCTTTAGTTGGAATTGCTGCTGCAGGTGAGAATTTGTAAAATTCAGTTTTTGCAGACTGTCATATCACAACAATTCTATTTACTTATTTGCACTTTCTCATACAATTAATTTTCGCTGGTTTCTTCACTTCTTTTACAGAAGCTCTGTCTCACTCCCTCTATCTCTGTCTTTTCTGTTTTTAAAATTTATGTTGTTTTGTGAGATATCTGTCCTTGACTAAGCAAGTAGTCTACGATAAATGTAGATCTAGACACAAAATCATTCTCTTGACTTGAACTATCTGAGAGAATACTTAGGGACAAAAGCGTAGCCTAGAATAAAGGCTATCATTTATGGGTTGTATTCTTTTCTCGATTCAATACATAATTTCGAGCTAACTTAGTAATTCAGTTCAGTTAGATGTCCAGTATTTAAAGTTTCAGAAACTATTTTAAGCATTTAGTTGTGAACGTCGTGTTCTGCAAAATATTACAAACTATCAAATTGAGAATAATCGTTAATTCCAAAAGATACTTACCTCTATTATTGTTTTTTTTTTCAGTACCGGCTTTTTCATATGTAAACAACCTCACTTGAACAGGGTGCTGAAAATAAAGGAAGGCAAAAATACTTTATTGTCTGCACACACCTTTTTATTTGTTTCAGTCATCATGACGATAACTTTAACTGGAAATCATTTTTACTTTTTTTGTTAACTCCAAGTTAGCTCTACGACGATAAAAGCCATTTATCCATAAAATCAACAAAATTACAGTAGCAAACTATCGTCTAAAAGTTAAAAAAAAAATGTTTTGAGTTGTGCATCTGTCACTACAAATCTCTTCACTGTTTTTCAATCTAAACTTTTTTTTTCTTAAAACAAATTTTGGATCCAATAGGGGCGATAATTTTTTTGATGTGAATCAAAATATTTCATAAGAAAGCTTGATTTATACGGGAGCTGGCTCAGGTCACGACTACTTGGAAATGGGTTGGCTATATGCAAGCAGCAATACAAACGAATTAAAGAATATTTTGAGAAAATTAATATTATTAATTCTGCTGAATTTGAATGCAACTGCCTTTGAACACAGACCCAACATTTGTACGATAGTTAGAACTACAGCTGAAAGTCTCAAAGCCTAGTTATTGATTCATTTGAGTCAACAAGGCTTTCTTCACTGCCAGTTTATGCATACGCCTTTGACCAGTTAGCACCGTAGTAGCTCATTTACGATAAATATTTCAGTTAAAGTCCACTCTTTGTGAAAAAATTTACTTGTATACCTTGGACCGGTGGACATTGGGGTTTTGATCTCTCTACACTGCTAATAACCATATTATTATTATTATCATATTGCCCGAAGAACTACCAGTAAATACATATATCAGATAATGGACTACTTGGTAATTACCCATAATACCACCAGTGAAAATACTTCATAGCAGACTGGTAAATTATCTATGATGTCACCAGAACTGTTCCGAATAAAAGTCATATGTTTTGCGACTGCTCCGTGTATGTACTGAACACTATCGCTGATTTTTTAATTCTGTTCGAATTGTTTGGTATTCTTGATAATGTCTATCGCACTGCAAATCGACAATTCTCAAATATTCAATAGCCTTCCTTGGCGGACAGAAACGACCCTGGTCTTCCGGGCAGAGCTTTCCTTCGTTAAAAATCCGTCGCCGACTGGTGGAATCCCATTGCGCAAAGATAACCAACGCCAACTCCAGTATCATTTGAAGGAAACTGAAGAATGCCGGTGACATGAAAGATTCCCGTGTCAAAATTGCGGTGGTATTCAACTCCGTTTGAATCGCGCTTGATCAAACTTATATTACTCATGATTTCATCTTACAAAATTTGAAAAAGGTGTGAACACAACTATAAGAAACAGCCTTCAAAATTCATTGGCTCTACATAAAAACAATGGAAGTAAAAATATAGCAGAAATAAATAGTCCATAGAAATAGGAACCAATTAGATATCTGATCAAACTTAAGAGATATAGGGGAATTCGTGAAATTGAACCCCTTCCCCTTTACATGCCCGTTAGGTATGATATATGTAAAATTTTAGGCGATTACTTGAAAAGTCTGTTAAAGTAAAAACCAATTCAATATCTTGTAAAGCCCGTTAAAGTAAAAACCAATTAAATATCTGATTAGACCTAAGAAATATGTCAGAGTTCGTAAAAACATTTAAGACTTCTTCACATCCCTTGAGATGAGTTGAATATTTAAAAAAAAAATGATGAACATAATTTCTAGGCTGAGATCATATAATTTCAGACATACCATATGTTGATTGTCAGTCTCTTTAAGAGATGGTACATCATAACAGCCTAACCCTGATGTGTGTGCCAGGGCATGAAGGTTTTCCAAGATAGAATCGGCTGACCAGCTGGCTAAGTGGGTAGCTTGATTGATCCGAAACCATTCTGTGGAGTTAGTAACTGATTCATTAACACGTTGAATGCCATGGGGGTCATCGGTGACCGGCACAGAAATTTTAACCATTTAAATAGCATTGTCAAAATTTTTGACGAAAAGTGTGGCACGCAAAGTGTTAAGGAGTGAAGTGGGTAGATCTTGGAACTCACTCTCAGAACTTAGATAGTTACAGGCAACATAGCCATTCTCCAGGAAGAGAGCGTCAAATTAGAAGGATTTCTTTCGAAATACATCTGAAATCACAGGTGGGGTGACATAAGGTCCACGGACATAGCGTCCATGGACATTATGTCCACTCCAAACGAACATAATGTCCATGGACGTTATGTCCATTTCAAAAAAGGCATAATGTCCATGGAATTTATGACCGATTGACGTGAACAGGGACACAAGAGGACATAATGTCAAATACGAAATATATGTGATATGTGATGGGAAATGCGATAAAACGAGCACTAATTTGTATCAACACTGGCGCCAGCCACTTGAAGGATATCATATTTTTCACTTAACAGAAAAAATTATAAAGGTCTAAATTAAAATTTCTATTACTCAAAATAATTTTTTCTTATTTAGTAAAGAAGTTATTCAAAAACAAAATTGGATGATTAATTTTGCGCCACCTTGTGTAAAACAACTCACATGGTCAAGATATTCTACGTGAATAATTAAAAGCTGCTTGTAACCGCAAGAAGGTAACACACTGAAAGTAGCATCTAAAAGGAATTTCCTTTTAATTTGCCGATGTGAATTTAAAATTTCCGTAATTGTTGGGGAAACAAACACGGAATACAACAAATTTGTTTCTATAATTGTGTCTCTATAGAAAGTATCCTTTGTAGAGTACTTCGCGCTTCCAAATTTTTCGAGAATTTCTTTCGTTGCAAACATTTCTTGCACTTGTATTGGACTTGATGGATTTTTTGGTATTTGGTCGCTTTTCAAACGGCAAAAATGTCTTCGAATTTTACCAAACTGCACCAGGGAGGCAGAATCCTCATTTTCTATACATTCCTTATCGAATACCTCTCTTGTAGAGTTTCTTTTCAAGGAAACTTCCATACATCCAGATTTTATTTGGTTGATCATGTTCATTTTCTTTACAGTCTCTTCTTGAGAACCATGATTGTGAACCATATTTTGTCCTTTTAATATATTACTATCTCTGCATAGGATCACAAAAGCACAACATTTTTTTTCGTAGCAGACATATCTCGTACGGTCTTCATAAACGTTTTTTTGGCGAAACAATTGTTGATCTGCTTTTAAATGAAGTAAAGCACTATTTTTTCTTAGTCCCTGAATAAATTCGAAATTTAGCACCACTTCACTTGCAGATTCCATATCGATTTTATTTATATATAGTACGTAAACGACAAGACAAATCAAAAACTTTACTGAAAGAAATTTCAAATGTTCAACTGCAATGCACGTTTAAATATTTAAAACTGCAGTATTTAGACAGTTGTACCTAACAGTAACATTTTTGTTATTCATGGTAATTCATGGCGAGCTGCAAAAAATCATGGTGGACCTTATGTCCGAACCATATTTATCGTTGGACGTTATAGCCGATTCAGTATGGACATTATGTCTCGTTTGAAACGGACATAGCGTCCATGGACATTATGTCCACTTAGCGCGGACATAATGTCCATGGACGTTATGTCCGTGGACCTTATGTCACCCCACCGAAATCACAGCCCACATTCGGGTTATTGGTTTCTATTGAGCCCATCCGTTAAGAGTTTCAAAAACCCTTTCCAAATATAAGGCTGCCAAGTTCACGGGTTCAAATTTTTGTTACACATCACATGAAACTGAACAACTTTTAGTTCAATCTTTTCCACCTTGGAGACCATAATAAAGTCTTACCCCCGATCCTACGATCGTCAGTAACGTTCTAACTGGAACTTTAACTGACAGATTTTCATACACAACTTGCAGTTAAAGTTCTGGTTAAAATTTAACTGACGATCGTAGGAACGGGCCTAAGTAAGTTAAAAGTTTCAACAAAATAGAAGAAAAGCCACCCAGTACCATTTCGTATATCTTCTTCTAATATATAAATATACAAGCATTCAATGCTTGAAGCGAATGGAAATCTACACCTGTGAACCATTCCCTCCCAAATTTTGCATGTATATTCTCGAAACTACCGAACAGGTCGAGAACATAATTATATTCCCAAAATTTGGTTCGAATATTTGTTATAAACAGTTTAATTTTCCATAATATTAGCATTGTCGTGAGTAGCGCCTCTGCTCAACGGGAGTAATAGAGGCGATGGAACAACATGAGCGTAATGAGCGTAGCCGCGGTACGCGACTAGTGTATTATAAAAGTGAACAGTTACATGGTAAATTTTTTGAGGCTACAGTTTTTTAATTGTTCCTTGAAGGACCTCGGTCAGAACTGGAGTTATACTTTGATCTATAAGGAACTCTTGAATTTTCAATCTTAGTTCCATTGGATCATGTGTGCCTCCGTAATGTAGTAGCTCTACTAAGGTCACTAGTTCGAATCACGCTCGAATCATCAGTTATAACCCTTGCACTTAGGGCCGTTATTACGACCTTCAGTTAAAATTTAACCAGAACTTTGACTGTAAGTTTCGTATGAGCATCTGTCAGTTAAAGTTTCAGTTAGAACGTTACTGACGATCGTAGGAACGGTCCTAAGAGAGAGAAAATAATGGATTGGTTTTGTAAATTTCAAATACATACTTGTTTTTCACACTGAAGTCTTAGGCCCGTTCCTACGATCGTCAGTAACGTTCTAACTGGAACTTTAACTGACAGATTTTCATACGAAACTTGCAGTCAAAGTTCTGGTTAAATTTTAACTGAAGGTCGTAATAACGGCCCTTAGCCTTTTTAGTGGGAAGAACCTGGTTTTTAAATGAATGAAGAAAACATTTTTCACTAAAGTAAAGATGGAATTATAGTGAATACAACGAGCGTGCGTGAAACGATGAAACGTGATGACAACTAACTAGAATGTACGTAAACCGAGTGTAATCTCTTACAGTGATCGCATCGATCCAAACGCGTCGCTTCGATGTCGCACGCGCTACTCTATTCTGCTAACGCGCGCTTTGTTCGCATCGCCTTTACAATAAATCCACCTTAAGCATAAGAATAGTTATCACGTTAGCCGCAAGCAGGTTCATATCCCGTCATTTAAATAAATAGCCGGATTTAATATTTTGTGTACCGCGAAAAGGTTGCGGAGCACTGATACAGCATTATGGTACATGAGTATGAAATTATTTTCACTTTCATTTTCATACTGGTTTTAATTCATCATTAGCTTAGAATCAAATCAATAGCAAGTAATTCATTGTGTGTAGAGATAAGCATGGGGATAACAGTGTGCATTACCCAACATTTTAATATTTTCTCCATTGAATAATATGTAAATAAAATGTAACATCCAATCAAGTATTATTCGTAGCGGAATGGTATTGTTTGTGTGCAGCGAAAAAATAATAATAAAAAAAAATATTTTATATGTACGTATAGCTGGCAGAGCGTGCAGACCGGGAACCTATTTTACTACAAGGTAAATAACCGCAAAATGTAATGGAAGCGATCAACTGAAGCGTTGCGTATTTTTTTTGGTCGCGTTAGAACACATCAAACAATCGCATATTAAATTTAATGTTTTTGTAATTTGAGTGAAAGCACTGGCATATTGCAATGGTGTAATGGATTAATTTTTCCGGTTGTTTTTCAGTTGAGTTCATTACATTGATTGTACCCGCATCTTTTATTCCGGATGATTGTTTCAGGGGCTTTGCATTAATACCACCCGGAATCACGAAAATCGTACTGTCTGTTAACTACTCCAGGGAAATATCTATCCCCGCAATGAAGATTAATTTACAGAGGGAAATTTTCGAAAGATTTTCACATTTAAAAGAAACCATAGAAGTTTTCAGGAACTGAACCATGCAGTACTGAAAATTTTAATTGAATTTGAATTAAATTTTTAAAAGCGCCAGAATGAAACCGGTAAAGTAAATTCGAACTTTATAGAATAGTTATAAATTATCAGTACTGGTTAGTTATCGTCAGAAGGAAACAAAATTTTCGAATTATTTGTTTTTTCTTTTTTAGGATTTAGTTTGTTTTATCGATACTGGCTTGTAATTGCATCAATATTTTTTACCAATACTGACTAGTATTTGCATTAACATTTACCATATCAACAAGTTATGTTATGTTATTTTCAGTATCGCAACAGAACTGAAAAGAATGATGCCATCTTCTCGAAAAAATAGTACTGCTTATGCTGCTAGCTTATGACAATTTAATGGTATAGATATTGTAGTTGAATGAGAATGAAACTTATATTGGCAGAGCTACCAGAGAAGCTAAACTTTTAAGAATTTAGTCTATATTTTGCGTTAGAGAATTGTTATTTGAAGAACTTCATATGAAACTCCTGCTTCCCCGATCACTGGCTTGGCTGTTGCCATTAGAATATTAGAGTTAACATATTTTGCGGGTGCAAGCAAAACGTTCACTATGGCAAGCATCAGATTGTTATTTAATTTTGAACTAGCATTGCCAGTGAATGTTTTTTAAATGTTCAGTAGGAAATTCCATATGGTGATCTTCAAATAAGACTCTTCTGACTCCTAAATACAACCTTAATTTTTAAAATAGATTTACAGGCCTATTCAGGATCAGAGTCACAAGTCACAAAGTAGGTGTAAAGTCACAATTAATTCAAAAGTCATACAAAATTGTGACTTTCGACCTAGTTTGTGACTTGTGACTCGGCCGTGAATAGGCTTGATAATTGTAAATCAAAATGAAAAAGAAAAAAGAAACAATTGAGTGAAACTTTAGAATTGAGACGATTGGAAGCGACGACTTCAGGGGCCAGGACACCATTTGGGCTGTCGAGCCATTGTTGATTAAAACTTTGGAATTTGATTCTTTCTTTTTAAAAATTTCGAAATTCTTAAAATTAATATTGCATCAATACCTACTTCAGGCAAAGATTGAAAACTCATATATAATATTTCCTACTAACATGCCTTCAGAATAATACAGGCCTCGGTTCAAATCCTTCGTAAGTGTGTTGTTGCCCTACATTTTCATAGAAAATAGAAAAACAAATTATTAATTTAAAAAAGTGCTACATAAAGTAAATAGTATTATTATAAAAGTTCACCTTTTATACGAAATCCGAGCAGTACTGAATTCGCAGCACTGAAGCGGTATCTATGTTCAGTACAGAATGAATTAAGTGTAAGAATATGAGTATATATACAGCCTTCGATATTGTCGATCACACCTTCACGCTCGTTTACCTACGACAAGGAGCACTCATCACTCGTGGTTTAGAAGTATTGCGCACGGTCCTTTAGGTAGGAAAGTATAAATATGAATTTCTAAATCCATCACTGGCAATGCCAATAAGTTGAAATTTGAAACATTTATAGTATTATAATAGTTGTAAGTTCATTAATGACGAAATACATATGTCAGGAAATTCTTATTGAATCTTAACAGGAATTTTGAATGAATTTCATAGTGAAATAACTTATGGATTTCATTACGAACTTCCTGATGAATTTAACAATGCATTTTACAATGAGAAATCAGTCATGTATTTTAAAAGATTGGGCAAAATCACCCAAAATACTCGCATCATCGAAAGGAGAACAAGATGTAATCTGGTAGGCTGTATAAAGCTCATTAGAACGCTCACGACTAATCACATTATGTACGAAATGATAAGTTTATTACTAAAATACGCTCAGTGGAGTTCTTATTTATAGCTTTTGATCTATTGACCCCTACATCATCTCAACTCAGTCTAAAACCTATGAAAAATACGAAGAAAAATTCAAAGAAAAAACTCGGTACATATTTGAATCTGGCAAGATCACCTCATCGATCTGGCTCAGTCATACTTTGATACAAATACAAAGGACAGACCAAGCCGGAAATGTAGTACCCTCACAATATTAAAACTGCCGCCATCCATTATATTTATTAAACTGATTTTCCCTTCACAAAACGTGCATCTAAATTTAGCCCGTATCTATCTTTAAAACAGCAAAATCAGACCGCAGACGCACTCTATAAACAATGTCGATGCTGAACGAGTGGCGAACAGATCTGGAAAAAGATGCAGATTCTGCGATCGTCTCTCCACCCCCTTTAAGACTGTTGCAGCAGAATGCATAAATAATTCAGTCGTGGATGGGTTTGGGAAGACAAGACTGCGTGGGAAGGAAATCTAATAGAGCATCATCTAGCGTCTAGTGCATTTAATGAGACGGAATTTTATTCAGAAAGGTTAGGAAAGTGTCTTCTAGTGCAGCAGTACTTTCTTTAGGACAGTGTATTAATTAAATCATTGATTTTACTAAGCCACGACAAGCTAATCCAGTATGAAAACAGGCCAATGGATTATCTTCACGAAACTATCAAATTTCGCGAAAAATTATAATATGAAAGAAATTATCTTTTCCGTAGAATAATTGGGTCACTTTTGTGTTTCGCTATCAAGATTAAATTTTGTAATTTTTGCAAATTAACATTAAGCCCCAAGCAAAATATCGGCTAGATGTTCATGCATCTGTCGCAAGTTAAACCACAGTTTATCTATTGGATACACTATTTAGATATGTATTATGTTGGTTATTATTTCGTTTGAAAAATAAGAAAAGGAAATTCCACCCTGAAGTTTTATGTTTTCGGAGGTTAATTGGTATCAGAAGTGGGAGTATATACCACCATTCGACACTGCTACTGCTACTTCTAACTCTGCTCTGTTTCGAGCGAGAAGGAGCGGTGTTGAATAGGGGATGATGGCTTAGAAGAAAATTGTAGAATATCCAGTGCAGGTGAATCTAATTGGATTTTGTCGATACTAGCAAATAAATTCAAAAAAAATTTCACGTGAGGTAAAATTAAATTTTAGATAAAGAAAAATATACGACAAACACGAAGAAGCTCAACTTTGCTTTGCAAGACAAATTGAAAATGTCGTGCACTTATGTGTTTCGCATACGAGTCACCTTTATGATTCACGAATGGTACACCTACATGATTCACTTAAGATTAAGAAAACAGTAGGTACGGTAAATACTGAATCTTAATCATTCAATAATCGCAGAAAGTTGAAATTTATGAGGTTAATATGCGGTATAGTCTGGGTGGCTGAGTGGCTAGAGCACTTGCCTTCGGTGCACCTGGTACCAGGTTCGAATCTGCTTGGCGACAAGTAATTTTCGAAAATGGGATTGGGTGCCGGACTACCAGTTCACTCAGCTGTAAATGAGTACCTCAGTTAAAATCGGGGTAATAATCACGGACGAGCGTGTAGTTGACCACTTCACCTCCTAGTGTTCCTTTGGTCTCGCAATGAAGTAACTCTAGCATTACTTCAAGGCCTAGGCCCGATTTGGGCTGTTGCGCCATTGATTATTTAAAATGCGGTATAAAATTCTTTTAGTTTTACATTTCGAGAAAATAACATCTCATATTTCAATAACGTTTCGGGATGGTAAAAATATATTCACCAGAACTCTGTAGGTAGCGATGGAGATGGGAAGGAGAATGAAAGCGAATGTCGACCATCATCGAATCGCTTTTGGCATTGCTTGCTATAACTGCAATAAATTTCCTAACAAAAAGTTATTTTTGTTTTTGGTGCGCCGTAATTGTAACTGTCAACTTCGCTGTATACCATTTGTACCTAAGTACGTTTTATGGTTTTTCAGATATTAATTTATCTTAAGTGATCATTGAAATGATTATTTTACAAAGTGAGCGAAAATTATTTCAACCCAAAATTAGCGATAAGAAGTTTTTTATTATATGTATGTAGGTACATACCTATTGAAAATTAAAGATTAAATTTAGCTACCCCGAAATTTTGTTTTCCACGTTTTAGGACTAGTATAATAGATCCCAAAAAACAAATAAGCAAAATGTACGTCTCTCCGCCGTATGCAAAACCGTTGTAGCTCTTAAACCCCTTGAGATATTAAGTTAAAATTTGTATGGTAAGTAGAATGGGTGAAACCCCTACGAGTGGTATATTTTGAAGTGGTGGAGGTGAGAGGGGGAAAAGGGGGGATTGTCTTAGATGAAAAATTTTGGTTTCAGATCTCAGGAACCGCTTATGCTAGAATGCTGAAAGTTGGATTTTATGTAGAACATACACTGAAAGAAAAACGATGTTTATTCCAAGGTTGCATGGACTATATTAAGGTTCTTCTAACTATTGTAAAACTGACATGTTTCCAGTGATCATGGCTATGATGGTACGAGCCATAGCATATAATTCGTAAAACATAATATGGTTGCATTACACATATATCCCTACTGAAATTTAATATGGTTGTACCAATCATTCTCGTTACATGATGTAATTGTGTATTAAAATCACGACAACAGTATTCTATGATCAGTGGAACCATATAATTTGATAAGATAATTCCCGCAACCATACTTCTCACAGTACGAAAAGGGTCGTTCGCGGTGTAAGTTCGCTTCTTCCAATTTCATGTGTGCTTTGTTCGAGAGTGTTTAATTGTTGTTCAAGTCATTTATGTTCGAAAGTGTTTTCTTTGTGAATTATTTTTCAGTGTCACATGCATCTTATGATTGAACTAACCATCATATTATAAAAGAAGGTTGCGTGAATCATACACCAAGGTTCTGAAATCAGAACTATGATTGAAGCAACCATGTCACATAAATTTTATGATTGACCCAACCATTATATTATTAAAGAAGGTTGCGTGAATCATACACCAAGGTTTCCACAATCATAATTTTGTTTGAGTTAAACATGTTACATGTTGTAACATAGTTGTGGCAACTATAACCTCAATCATAGTAAGGTTCTCCCAAAATATGGTTGCCACAACCATATTTTTTCTTTGAGTGTACTATATACTATGATAGTGGACTCATTTTCAAAAAAAAAAGTTGATAGGGGTCAAGGGATGTGCGAGTGGAGAAAACGGTTGATATCACATGGCTGGAACTTTGTAGCTGTTTTAACAGATATGTACTATGAGATTAGAAAATTGTTAACATTTTAAGGGGGGCTGTGGGTGCTGGGTGAGTTTTCATATCTCAGAAATGGCTTATGCTAGACAGTTGAAATTTTGTACTTAAATATAGATGTGCTAGTAGAATAATTAAAACTAGAAAAATCGGCCAACAGTCTTGGCGAAACTAAGGAACCACCAAGAGGCTATTTAGAACGGTATTTTTTAGGTTGTCAGTCTCATTGTAACCTACCCCGCTTCTCAGTATTAAATACGTTTTGGACTCCTACCCATAAAATAATAAAGTTGCGCCTAGACTGTTGGCCGATTTTGATATACCCTTTAGCTTGTCTGCAAAGAACAACACTGAGCATATGTACAGTACATACAAAATCAAAAGTTTCTTTTTCTACGAAAGTCGATCAAAACCTACAGAAAAATATTCTGTCGTCAACAAATTGGTCTGGTGTTGGCACGGAAATTTGAGAAAACAATACAAATAAACTGAACCATCTGGGTGCAACATTATTGTTTTTCGGGCCAAAGTCTAGAATGCGCCCGTGGGTAGAGCACGACTTATCCCACCTGAATTCCGCTCTTAAAAACTAGATTTCTCAACCCCACCAAAAGTCAAAAATTCTACATCTTGTATTCACATTTCCATTTATCACAAATAGGATATTGTAGTATGTATAATTAAAATGGTAGGGAAAACTTGGGTCCTCAACCCAAGGATAGTCCACAGGCTGTACATTACGGTAGTTAGACCTGTACTTACTTATGGGTCCCTAGTGTGGGGCATGCATTGGAGGTCGGGACTAATAGGATCGCCATGAGTACAATTCAAAGAATGACACTCATTGGGATCACTGGAGCCTTACGTATCACGGCCTCACAAGCTCTGGAAGTAGTGCTCCACATGAATAACGACTAAAGGGTGCTTTGCGACTGCGTGAGGCAGGCTATTGGTTGGGAGGTAGTATGAGTCACTCTAGCATATTGTCAATTTCGCTGTGCTCTGCCATGCCGTTTTGGCCGCTTTGCAGTTTATGACAGTCCTATGCTGTGAATATCCTCACCAGAATAGAGTACCGATCTGGGATCAGGGCCCCAGACTCTTTGGCTATCTACACTGATGGCTCGAAGACGAAGAACGGAACGGGCGCGGGGTCTGTCCAATTTGCAAGCTATAGGTGCTATTAGCTGCTTTTGTGTCTTGGCTAAATACCGGAATGACTGTTAGCCGAGACACAAAAGTATCTAAATAGCAGCAATAGCTTGCACATTGGACATACCCCCGGTCATAATTGAACTCTTCTATAACCAGTACTTCTTCAATTAAAGCTGTTCACTTACTCCATTCTCTTCTCTAACAGTTCAGTAGTCACTAACGACTCAGTCAGTCATTCAATTTTTCTGGTGTGTTTGGATTGGTTTTTCTAAACAACCACACACTAGTAGACAAGAGGGAAGAAATGAGAATATAGGTATAGGTTGTCTATCTCTTTTCTCACCGTCTTCGTGTAGTTCACTGTGTAAGTATTCTTCCTCTCTTCAGTCGATTCAAATTTTCTAATTCACCTTTCGAATTGAACTACAGTTCAGGGTTGCCATAATTGGTCCGTTTGGTCTAATATTGGTACTTTTTTTTCCAATTGGTACGGTGGTATTTTTTTTTACGAAAAAGACCATTTTTTAAAATGTGACTTTTATAAAAATTTTAGTTCGTATGGCCTTCTATTAAATAACTGGGTTATATACGGCTTTTTATCGAACTTCTTTTAACGTCCCTACTAGCAAACAAACTTCGCATTTTGATTTTCCAGAGACTATAACTTCGATAAGGCTTCGATAAGGCTTCGATAAGACTGTTGACCGCAAGTTGTGGATTTTTAACTTCGATAAGTTTTCGGTAGGACTTACCAGCGGAGGCTAAACTTTCAGAAGCAAAAGGTTCGGTAGTAGCCTCTATAAGGTCTCATGGAAGTAAATACCGACAGTCTTATGGAGGTTTGAAAACGAGCTTCGCTCGACATGACTAATACCAAGTGATTCGGCTTCAACCCTATTACGACAATGTTTCTGATTGGCCTAGTGTGTAGCGTAGCGGACTAATGTGTGACGGGACCGTGGTTCGAATTCGAGAGTGTACAATTCACATTTTGAAACAAAAAATAATAATTAAGAGGAAAATAAATTCGTAGTTGAAAAAAAACAATATTAAAAAAAATGTTTGAAAAATTATTATTCGGTTTTTTTTGCTTTCGTACGGAAGCAAGAACAGTTTCGATAAGACCTTATACCAACTGTTGGTGCTTGGATATTGAAACATGGGGAAATGTGCGCCAGATTAGTTCGGTAAGACCTTACCAAAGCTTTATCGATGTACGAGAATAGCTTCGATAAATAGTTAGTTTGCTAGTTGGGTATAGTACACGCTACTTCGCCTACTGGGAAATACGACTAGCTCATGATTCTATACATTTTTGTTAATTTTTAAATACACAAATATTTTTTGAATAAAATCTATGGTCCTTTGTTTTCCATATTAGACCATTTTCGTAAAAATGTGGTCATTATTGACGTGCGGCAACGCTGCTACAGTTCCCCAAAATGACTCAGTTACTTCACTTACTCATTTCAATGAGTTGTTCTTTTAGAGTAGTTAACTTCAGAACGGTTTATTTCTACTTAGAATATTGTGGACAGATATATTACATTTTTTAATTAAATAAAAACTTATTATTTAAAAATACAGTTGTGTTATTAATTCACGAGATTTTTCAAACGCAAGCTTTTGATTTACCATAAATTTTGAGGACTATATTATGGAAAGCGATTTTTCAAACCAAACTCATCTTTACGATAAGAAACTCATACAAGCTTTATCTGTCTTGTAGACAAAAATCGATATATATCCATTATTTTGACCTCAGGAAATCATCGTAATAATAATAATAACGTTATCACCTGAGACGTGATACGTTATCGAAATGCTCGTTAGGCCGATAAGTCGTTAGTCAACACAAAGTTGACTACTAAATGAAATGAAAAGTATTCCAATCAAGCAATTTTTTTTCCAGGTAGAGCGTTCGGTTAGTTGAGGTATTTGACTGGTTTGTAATGAATTTTTCAATAGTCAAAAATTTAAATTCCCCGAAATCAGTGCCACTCAGTCATTACACGATAAATTACAAATAGTTATTTTGATTTTTGGTTCGACTCGGGGAGTTTATTTCATTTATGTAATCAGCAATAAAAAGTTGTGAGCAAGTTTTTATGATCGGTGACTGTGAAGTGAAATTTAGTAGGGTGTGTTTATGTTATTTTACAATAAGAATGTTGGACTCCATCTCTGCTTTTTTAAACAGCGAAGCAAAGAACAATTTCTTGGTGAAAAAGTTGAATGATTTGGTTTCATTATCGCCTTTATTATTTTAAACAAAGAATTCGAGTATCACAAGCACACCATAATTCATTACATCTTTCTCTAATTTCAGACTGCTTGAAGAAGCTCATTGGAATGCTATGATATCCTTTACTAAAACCTAATCAAATCTTAAGCGTGCTCAAGTGTGAACGACTTTTCGATTAACACAAAAAAATCCTTTAGTATAAGTTACGACTAAACAAAAAAGAATATGTCTCTGTCTGATAAAGAGTACTATCAGTTGGTAAGATAACGAAAGTCGCTTTTTCATCTGAAACCCAATCTATGGTAAACATTTTTCAATGGATTAATTTTTCATCCTCTTTTCCAGACGGTTAGCATCACGAAGGCTCTGAATCCGATCGAATCGGCACTGAAGGTAAAACATGCCCGGGCTGCAATAATCGGAACCTTTCGAACGAATGGCGGACAATCTTTTTGGGCGGTCGTCCTGCGGCAACCGCTGATGGATAACCGTTTTACAGCCTGGAAATTTTGCCATCTACTACATAAAGTCCTCCGCGAAGGACATCCCTTATGCTTACAGCATTCGCTGCGACATCGAAAAATGCTCGTCGAATTGGGAAAATTGTGGGGACATCTTACCGATGGCTACGGCGTATGCATCCACAGCTATACACAATTGTTGGTCACGAAATTGGAGTTTCATCAACGAAATCCCCAGTTTGCCGGCAATCTGGTGATGTCAAAGAGCGAATGGGATCAGTTAGGCGGAAATGATATCAATGTTCAGTAAGTTGGATCGGTCAGTTTCCGATGTGTGTTTTTCTTAATGTGTTTGGTTTTTTATTTCCAGTTTTCAGTTGGGTGTTGAAATGTTCGACTATTTGGATGACATTGTTGCACTTCAAGCAACGAGTAAGTAGTTTAGTTGTGCCTTTATTTAGAACTAGCCGCGTTACGCGGCTAAGCTTACGTTGTTCCATCGCCCCAGCTACTGCCGTTGATCCTGTTTCTTCGGTTGATTCATTGGTCCTGTTTCTCCCGTTGATCCGTTGCTCCTGTTACTCCTGTTACTCCTGTTTCTCCCGTAGCTCCACCCTCAAACCTCCTTCTAGCATCCCTCATCCTTAATCCTCCATCTTTCATCCTCTACCCACCATCTACCATCCCCCATTCTCCTGTTTCTCCCGTAACTCCATCCTCAAACCTCCTTCCAGCATCCCTCATCCTTCATCCTCCATCTTCGATCCTCTACCCACCATCCGCCATCCACCATCCCCCATTCTCCTGTTTCTCCCGTAGCTCCATCCTCAAACCTCCTTCCAGCATCCCTCATTCTTCATCATCCTTCTTCCATTCTCTACTTACCATCCACCATCCGCCATCCAGCATCCCCCATCCACCATCTTCTATTCTCCATCCACCATCATCTTCCCTCCTTCGCCCTCTATCCACCACCTCCCATTCTCCAACCTCCATTTTGCATCCTCCATCCTCTTTCCACCATCCGCCATCCCCAATCCTCTTTCCTCCATCTTCTATCCACCATCCCCCATCCTCTTCCTTTTCATTTTTCCATCCTTCATCCTCTATCCACCATCTTCCATCCCCCATCCTCCATCTGCAATCCTATATCTACTATCCTCAGCCCACCATACTCCATCCTGCATTTACCATTCCCAACTTCCAGCATCCTCCATCTTCCACCCACTATCCTCTATCCGCCATCCATTAGGAACACATAACTAAAACATACACCGAAAACGAACGAACTGACGCTAAATCATATGAAAGACACTCAAATGTTGAAAAAACTCGTCATGCGGCTAAGCCTTCTGAAATATTAAAGTAACTTCACTTATATGACTTCTTCAGATAAATGACTAGAAACAGTTTTCAGGTTTTTTTTTTAAATGCAATCCCTAGGTGGTTTAAAGAGGTTCAATTTTGCATAATATGAATAAAACCGAACAAGATATTTGCAACCTCCAGACAAAAGTCCAAAAAATAACGTTCATTTTCCAAGCTTCAGTAGTACTCAAGAAATAATATTTGCAGAACAATATCGCGGCCAATTGGGCTCAGTTTCTTCTTGAAAATTAGCCAAAACAGCCGTGGAACAAAAAACGTGGCTAGAAAGGTTCGGATTGCCATAGTGCAGTACTGGATCATAACGGACCCATATAGCGGTCGATGTGGTAGCTATCTTTTCCAATAGCTACCCACTAATCTGACTCAAGAACTCATCTACCCAGAAAGCATACATTTTTCACAAAACTATTTTTTCAAAACTATTTGAGTTCGAAGTAAGATCGAGTCCGTTAGTAAGCGAAATCACCTCGTTTACAATGGATATTGGATAAGTAGCTTCTATAAAAAAATATTTCATTCACTTCATTACACCTGTTGAACGATCAACAGTAAACCCGCCAAACTGGGAAGTTATAATGTTAGCACTACTATCCTTCGAACTCGTACCATATCTAATTTGAGAGACGTTTTACTGATGACTCTAGACACTCATACTTTATCGATACGGATCCTTTATGAAAACTTTCTTTTACTAATTTTAGTATTCACATCGGTTAATACATTCCGGATAACATCGATGACACCGGCCGGACAATGTCGTCTAGCACCACTGATTCCGCTCATCCAAGACTCTAACCAACTATACGATTTTGTCGTTCGCCTCATGTTCAAGCTGCACTCCCATCTTCCGAACGATCTTCTTTCCGGTCATCGCGAACGTTTCCGCGTCATTTTCAAACAACTGAAATCCTTCTATGACCAAGCGCGAAGTCTTCAGTTCTTCGTCAATTTAATAACTGTGCCCATATTGCCCGAAACTGCGCCGAATTTCAGTTCAAAAATCGATTTCGGCAGTTACGTTCCGCCGGTGGTGGTTGTACCAGAACCGGATCCAGAACCGGAACCGATTGTCGATAATTTAGTCGATATGAGTATTCCAATGCAACAACAAAACGACGTTCCACAAACACCAGAGCCAGCTCCATCGCCATCGGTTGATTTCGATCGGTTGCTTCAGGATCGGGACGATTTAATTCAGCATCTTCAGCGCGAGATCGATCGGCTGGGCAAGTGTTTGAAGTCGCTGACAATGGCGCATAGGGCGGAATTAAACCATTCAGAAGACCAAATTTCGAGACTGAATACACAGCTGGCTGAAATTCAGGAGCAATTGACCAATACACGACTGAAAAAGGACGAATTGGAACTTAAGGCTCAGACTGCACCGACTCTCGAACGTAAGTATGGGTTTAAATATGTGATTCGAATAGTTGACGATTTTGATACCATTTCAGAGAAGGCCATTGAAGAGGAGGAACGAGCGAAAGCAAGCGAAGAGAAATTCCAAAAATTAAAGACAATGTACACACAAATCCGTGACGAGCACATAAAGCTCCTCAGGCAGGTAAGATAGAGCCTGAATATTTAAATTTTAGATAGATCGTATCTGACCTAGTCTTAACTTCAGCACGGCGAGGTAACAAAACAGCTTTCAACTACGAAAAAACAATCGTCCGAATTATGCACGACCAAAGAACTGCTCCAGGCTCAACTCGACGAATTCCAAACGAAACAAACAAAAATGGAAGAAGATCTTCAAAAAACCACCGAAGTTGCTCAAAAAGAAAAGGAAGTGGTCGATAAGTACACGAAACTTACAACATCCTACGAACAGCTCAAATGCCGATTTGACGATCTTCAAGCGGACAAAAGTGCCGAAATTGCCGAACTTCAAGTCAAAGTCTACGGTCTCGAAGAAATCCGAAGCGAACACGAAGTCCTTAGCCAGAAATGTGACGAGATGGCAACACTGCTCAAAGATAAGGAACAAATCGAACAGCAACAGAAAAACACCGAATTAGTAGTTGTCGGATTGAAAACCGATTTGGAGCTAAAGACCCGAGAGCAGGAAGAAATTCAAGCCGAACTTCGAGATGTTGTCGATTCGAAGGTCAAAGAAATTGAAATTTTGGAAACAAAGATAGTTGAAAATGAAGCAAAGTATCAGGTAGGATGAAGCTGGAAAGGATTATGCTTTTTTATAATAGAAAAGGGTGGCGCAAAAGTAGGACCCGTTTTGCTACGTTTGTAACAGGCAAATTAGATAACCCTAACTTAATTCAATTTTAGAATTAGCAACTTAATTTGATAGTAACACTTGACGACGCTTCCTTAAGCTTGTATTACACTGTATGACCACGCTGTCAAATTGCAGTAATATGCAATGCGAAGTAGGCGAATACAAATAATTTTCACAGTCAGATTTATTTGTATTCGCCTACTTCGCATTGCAATTTGACCACTTGGTCAAACAGTGTAATACAAGCTTAACCAGTAGTATATTGGTAGACATAATACTGTATTTTAGCTTATACATCAAAACCTAGTCATCCATTCACCTAGTCATACGCTTGAGTTTTCCGATTATACAATTTCCCAACTAGACCCAACCTTGTCAAACTATGCCAAAGGTACAAACTAAAATTTTGTCAGACTAAAATTTTATACACTATCTGATCTGACTTCATTTGCGTCCAAAAAGGATATATATGTATTTAAAAAAGTTCCATACAGTCTTTAGGTGCCATTTGCTATTCAGTGAATAGTCTAGTCTCACATAGCGGAAACAGCAACGGATTGGCATCTTGATTTCCGTGCAGTAATAGTTATAAAGCTGGATCTACCTTAATACAAACTTAAGATTTACTATCCACAATGCCGCTTATTCAAACAGGCAGGAATTCGATACCCAATTGTTTTTTTGGCATGAAGTCTCTTCCGTTCAACATCAACACTTGGCACGAGAGCCTAATCTCACGGTCATCTTCAAACACATATTGGTTTTAAGATGACAATCATCGCCTCCTCCGTAATGGAAGTTTCAGTCTATACAATAACGCAAACTCCATGGCAAGATCTATCCAAATCACGACCGTTCTATGGGTTTTGGCACCCAGTATATACGCAACTTTATATCGAATCCAACAAGGGACTATTCCTATTCGGGCTTAACCACAACTACCACATTGCATCCCGGGCTACACCAGTGTTGGGAGTGGAAGTAACCTTCCATAACCCCCGACTACCATCATATCGAAAACAGAACCTTAAGGATTTGTAGGTATAACCATATCAGTTAGATTAGATGAGATTTCATCGGAGGCGGCAGGATTCTTCCAAGCACCAAGACCAGTGATCTATTGTTCTATACCTCATATATCTTTCTCCAGTTTCAACCTAGAGGTCCTCACTCAGCGTTATTTCTCTTAGGAATTTTTATAGTTGGTGTAGGTCTATTTCTGCAATGGCACTATGACTATGGTCCAGAAAGTGTTTTTCGAGACACTTGTGACGCTGGGTTGCGACTGCCTCATAGCAGCACAAAATGTGTTCAGAGGCTTCTGCCTGCAGTTGGCAGAACCTGCAAAGGTTATCAGTTATGTTTCCTATTCATTTAAGATGATCTTCTAAGCGCGACTGATCCGTGATTATTCTGGTTATTACCCGTACTTCATAACTATCAAACTGTAGAAACTGTTTGCTCCTTTTAGTTGAGTAGTTGGGTATGAATCTTTTGGCTTGTCTCCGCCTGGCAGTGTGGCCCAGTGTTGACATTTCTTGTGTTCCTGTCATACCCTTATCCTCCTCTTAATGAAGCAGGTTGAGACTCCACAGAACGGCTCTGATCCAGTAGGGCGGACTGCTGCTCCGCCTCTACAAGTTAGATCTGCTATTTCGTTACCCTCAATGCCCTCATGCCCGGGCACCTAGTGCAAGAAGACTGTTGTTGGTACTAAGAATATATAATTTTTCTTGGCATTCTCACAAAAGTTTTGAATTTACCGTTTGTGCAGTCAAGGCTTTGATCGCTGCCTGAATATCTGTGAGAGTGACTATGTTCTTATTTGAGTAACCCCTTTCGAAGTTTATTTCTATGGACGTGGTGGATATAGCATGGATCTCCATTTGGAAAATGGTGGGATATTTACCGAGGGATTCCGTTATCCTAGCGCCGGGTCCGCTTACGCCAGCTCCGGTGCCTCCAGTCGTCTAAGATCCATCGGTCCAGTTCTCTCTTTCGCAGACTATGAAGTTGTCAGGGATTTCGAAGCGATATCATCATATGGTCATATGTCTAGCACATGAATGCCAATACAAAGTTTGGATGGATTATTAGGTTCACTTTTTACTTTGGATGGGTTGCCATTTGGTTTCTTATCGTGGCTAATCGTGGCTGCGGTTCGATACAGATGTGAAGAGGAGTCAGATCTAAAAGAACCTCCATAGCTGCCGTGGGGCAGGTTCTCATGGCTCCTGCCGTGTTGATACCAGCCAGCCTTTGGAGCTTGTCCAGTTTATTCCTGGCGCTTACTTGTTTTGTTCTTTGCCACCATACTGATGCTCCGTATGCTATCATAGGTCTTATCAGTTACTTGCACTTGGGGACTACGGTCATCTCTTCGGGTACATGGGTTGCGCGATCTCATCGTCTTTGTGATACTACTCCATTTTCAGTATCGAAAAGTAGTGTACACGGTCGCGAATAAGAGATTACGTCAGCGTCTTTAAAAAAGTAGGGCACTCACTCCCTTCTGTTTCTAAATTAACCCTTATGAGGTACATTGCAGTAATAGCGCTCATCCAAGGTGCTGTAACTGCTTCTTACATTTCGTTTCTTAGACATAAGATGAACCTTTTGCGCCACCTTATTTTCATGTTGTACGCTAGATTTCACCAATTTGATGTCCATCATTGTGTTGTGTATTCATTTTGTAACTAACTTGTAATTTGTGTAAATAACAGCCATAAAAATCACATAAACTTTTCGTCATTGTAACCGAATTTAGAGTAGTGCTGAGCAGCAACATAGTTGTGCTAAGTAACATTAATTGCGCGAAAAACTGTTCCGGTTTTTCTTTATCATTCGTCTTTAAACTAAATGCTTCATGTATTTGTCAATGCTTTTAATCCTTGTGGCGTAAAGTAAATCCCTTTAATTTTTTATAACTGAAACTGAAATTTCGATAATGTGAAAACAACAGGCAACCAATGCAATAGTGGACCGATTGGCAGCTGACAAGTCCAATATTGAATGTGATTTTCAAGATTTACTCCATCAACAGGCTGATATCGATGAGAAGCATAAGAACGCCTTGGAGACAATCCGGGCATTAGAACTTTCCCTACAGGATACCAAAATTCACAGTGATACATCGCTTCGAGCGCTCCTCGAAACGTGTATCAAATCGTCGGAAAAGTTGGCGATCCGCGCCATGTCCGAAAACGAGTTCACTACAGCAGCTGGAACATCGTCGTACTTTATGATGATCGCCGAAGAACTACAGGAAGTTCTTAACGAGCTGACTATTGTTTATGAGAGGTATACCGGCGATAATACTCAGGTTGAAGGACTGGCCAGGAAGACCGTACTATCTGGACATCTCCTCGCTACGATACAGATTCAAGGGATGACCATTTGTAATACATCGGCCGATATTGAACAGGGAGAGCGTGAGTACAACTTCCTAATACATCCTTCTCCAAATTCATAAAACTAAGATTTCCATCTTTTTAGGAATCGCCAACGAAATCAAACACTTTTGTGGTGATGTTATGTCGCTTTTCGAATCGCTTCATCAGTTGCCCGCACTAGGAGCTGTTTCGCCGAAAATTTCAACGGTGAAGGAGAAACTGGCAACAATCACATCGATGATTCATGACCTCACTACTCAAACGGATAACACCGGACAACTGAGCGATATGGTTGAATCCGAGCTGGCCAGCATGGACAAAGCGATCGAGGAAGCTGCCTCAAAAATCGTCCAAATGCTCTCGAAAGCGCGAACAACCGATTCCGGAATAAAGTTGGAAGTGAACGAGAAAATATTAGATACGTGCACGACTTTAATGCAATGCATTCGAGTCTTGGTTCAGAATTCGAGACATCTACAGGCGGAAATTGTTTCATTGGGAAAAGGTAAGTTAAACCCGAGCAGATTATATCATATTTCGACCGTATTGTGATTGTCACGTCGCGTCACTTCGATGGCGATTCGATATCGACGCATGAAAAGGCGATTGCGAATGTCGATTGTCATCGACCGTTGTCACTTTGATCGTCATTTTTCGTCGATGACATTCCGAGTCCGTGACGCCTGAAGAAAATTAACGTCGATGCAAAAATGCAAGTACATATTTGACAAAAAGACGTTTCTTTCCTTATTTTGATGGATTCGCAACAAGTAATCGTCATTAAAAGCGGTGTAGATCGACACACATTAAAGAAATATGGCTCGAATTTTCGGCACGGTAAAATTCTTTGGGACTACCGTCACGAGATGCAAGCAGAAGTGACAGCCAAAAAATGGGCCGAACAAGATGTATAGCTTTCCTACTTTAGAAAAAAGCATTATCCGCATCTTAAATTTGAATGTGGCATTTGATATTGCAGAAAATTAACGTCATAGTTGTAAACGAAGGCATAAAAGACCTTAAATTCGCAATTTACAGCTGATACAAACATATCAATATGGCAATGCCATTGAGTCACGCCGATAGTTACACAATCGCTTTTTTCGATCGACGTGACACTTCGCATCGGCATCGAAGTGACGTGACCGCGACATTCACAATACGGGTGATTTACCTACTTTCGAACGGAACGTTTTCCGAAGATACTTTGTTTCGGGAATGGGAATATAATGTCGATATCACCATCAACATTCCAATTCTCTGCCCTAGCCATGTTTCCTCAGCATACAATACCCCGTTAGTGCTCCGAGCAGTCGCAGTTTTCTTTTAACCGAGGTCAATATATTCTAAGTCTTATGACTATCCAGCTCGGGCCACAGGCATCTACAAATTCTGCAGCTTGCCAACCCTGCCAACCCTGCCCACCTTGAGCCGGCTGTCTTTTTATAGCGCTCGCCAATTTGCGCTTTGATGACGCATATCGGTGGACAAACATCCTCTCCTCAACCCTGCCAATCGATGCTGACGCTGATCCCGATCTCGCAAGCTCGTTCGTCCTTTCGTTCCCTAGTATAGCACTCCAGCAACCTCTAAAAAAAAGTCCAATAATTAAAATTTCTTTATAATTCCTTATTGATTACAATTCAAATACAAAAATAACCAACAATAAATGAACCTCTCTAATTCAAGACTTATGCGGATACTGTTCATTGATATGATCTAAATTATGAACTGTTCCGAAGCCCTGATTCCCGCTTTTAAATTTAAGCAAGGCCGAATTATAAGTTTTCGCATTCTGCGGCGACACACAGCCCAATATTTCTGTAGTCGGTGCTACTCCTTGCAATTTGACCAGAGTTTCAGATTCTTCGCGCTGACCACCATACACAGTAGCCAGCTTGCTAAGCGCCCGAACTTTCTCTCGGATCAAGTCGTGTTGCAACTCAAACTCTTCCTCCTTGTAATTATCGTCCATGAGTAGCTCATCGTCGGAACAAATGTTTAGAATGGCAGCGAATATTTCGGCTACACGTTCGGCTATGAACGGCAACGACCACGAGAACACGTCCATAGTGTTCGGCAGCCAATACGGATGTGGCGAATGCCCAAATTGTTGAATGTTGATGTTGTTATTCGCGTATTTCAAGATGGCTGCCTTATTTTGAAACATGTCCAAATAGTTAGGTGCCGAGAATACCGTGATGAGCGATGGATATCCGGAGAGGTCATTATTTTTGTACATCCGAAAGCCGCTCTCTTGTACTTCGTGGGCCCGAATGATAGACAACAGATTGTTTCGTTTGAGGAAATCACAGCAAGCGCCGTACGAGAAGAAGTACGAACATCCTCGCACGAAGTTATCCGAGAAAAACTCTTTACTCGAAGTCATGTCGTAATTTGTAGCCGGATCGGACCAAAGAAGATCGCACATGGCGCCGTAAACCGGTGGCTCACGCAATCGATGAATTTTCTTGATGTCTTGAAGGGTGTGGATTTCCGGCGAGATACCGCCATGCATACATAAGAACTGATTACTGACCAAGGCCGCCAATGGCAAACAATCGAATGCTTCCATACAGCATTGGTACAGCTCTTCCGAATACTTGATCATGCATTCTCGCTTGAATGTGAAATTCTCGGTCAAATGACGACATTCGTGGTTTCCACGCAACAAGTAAATCGCATTTGGATAGTTGATCTTTAGCGAAAACAAGCTCAGGACCACTTCGATTCCAAACGGTCCACGATCCACGTAGTCGCCGAGAAACAAATACTTAGCATTGGGTGGCTGGCCGCCAATCGAAAACAGTCGCATCAAATCAAAGAATTGACCGTGTATATCACCGCAAATATTCACAGGATCTTCGATTTCAATTAAAGTACTCTCTTTGCGCAGGATCTGCATGCCCGCCTTCATAATATCCATGGCCACGGACTCCTCGAGACGGCCTTCTTTTCGGAAGTGTTCGAATAGTGTCGCAGGCGAAGGATGTCCATTCGATTCGAATACTTCGCCGTACGATAGCTTGTGCGTTTCCGGATAATCGACACTGTCGACTATGCGATCGGTAAAGGATGCTGTTAGTGATCTTAGAATGGGTTTCTTCATAGAAACTTGGTTTTTTGGGCGGTATTTTAACGGACGGTATTTAACGATACTCGCTGAGTTTTTCTTCATTTTCTTATTGTTTGGTGCTGGTCTCTCGATGATTTCATGAATTTTTGTGACGGCTTCACCGATCAGCCTACTGAATTCTAATGTAGTTGATTCGAAGCGGATTGAAGTGAACTTACTCCTACAAGGGAAAATATCGAAGTTTCGATTAATATTTCCCAGATTTTATAAAAACATAGCTTTCTCTAATCGATATCACCATAAGGTCATCGATGAAATACGCGATACTCGCTCCCTCTTCCAGTTCTAAATCATCGCGGCTTCGATCATTTATCTGGGCACACAGTCGACTAGTGTGTCTTGCTCTTGCGATCAGGCAGTGCCCTGTTAGCTCTCCAATTAGTATGCACTTAACGGTAGTTTGTCTTAGATTATGTACACCAGTTATCTGAGGAATACAATGGACGCTGAAGCAGGCCAGGCCTTCGGTATTCTGCTAACTGAGGTTAGGTTAGGTTAGATGAGAAATGTGGACTGAATCACTATGCCACAGTCCATCAACGAGAGATCACTGCGGATCCATTGTGGTTCCCTCGTATAAAACTACTGATTCCAAATATTGCTCTTCCTTATGAAGAGAGTAGTTCTCCGAAAAGGAATTATCGCAAGTTCTGATAGATGGTGCCAGGCTTTCACATTCACTCACTAGATCCAGTGTCGGGCAATTTTTATTGATGTTATATTAAAAATTTAGAAAATACTGACCACAAGAACGCAGAAATGGAAGAGTTTATTTTAAAGCTATTATCTGATTTAGATATTAATTTGGAAGATTGTAGAGGGCAGTCTTATGATAATGCTTCTAATATGTTGGGTATATACAGCGGCCTCCAAGCGCGAAGCCGTTAAAATTGTATTTTCTTATGACGAGGGGCGCAATATTTTTAGTAGCCCTGGATACAGGAGGCGTAAGTCTGACTTTGAAGCAAGACTCTATGTCAAAGCGAAATATTGTAATCATCACTGAGAGCTAAGCCGTAGCCATTTTCTCTTTAGTGAAAACAAAGTTCGCAAGATACTTGTATTTAAATATTAAGACCTACTGAATAAGAATTCCAGTCACAAACATCTTGTCGCATTTTTAGCTTTTTTAAACAATGGTGTCCACCTCTTGCTAAATACCGAGTTCAGTGTTTCACCATGGCGGCTTTTATATGCCTGCCCAACGTTCAAAAGCATTTAACGCTCATGTAAGAGTGGTAACTACAAGACAATCATGGAGGCTAATCATTGGAAGTGGCGGATTAAAGGAAGGACCCTCCTATGGGGTTTCTTGTATTCAAGCCAATCGAACTTCTTGCAGTTCCTCTCGAGGTCTGAGAACCAGTTTGCTTTGAACACGTTCCAGATACTCTACTCTACAAGGAAAGGAATCAAACCAATTTGGAAAATAACATAAACAATGATCTAAAGAAATATGGTGATTGGTTGTTGGGAAACAAGCTAACCGTGAATACGATGAAAACCAATTACATGCTTTTTAAACAGAAAAATAGGGTAGACATTAAAATAAATCCCATAATGCAACTCACTTCGATACAACGAATAAAAGAAACTAAATATTTAGGAATTATAATTGATGAAAACTTATCTTGGACAACTCATATTCAAAACTTGTGCAAGAAAATAGCACCTTTTATTGGAGCACTGAGGAAAAATCAGTTCCTGGCAGTAAGAGTTAAAGAACTTGTCTATAACGCTCACATTATTTCCCTTCTAAGCTATGGAATACTAGCATGGAGTCAGACAGCTCAATATAACATTAATAAACTAGAGAGACTTTTAAACAAAAGTATTAAAGCGGTATACAACCTACCAAGAACAACATCGACTACAGAGTTATATAGGATGACAGGAAAACTTAACATAAAAGATATAATAGCAGTAGAAGGAGCTAAACACATTCATGCAATTAGGAAACAACAACGAAAATCGTCAACTGCACTTATAACTTGTAGCGAAATACACCACTATAATACACGAGCAGTGGAACACATAAGAGCCCCCCAAGCACGGACGGATAGAATAAAGAAGGACCCAATAACGGTTGCAATTACCTTGTACAACCAGCTGCCGCAAATTTTAAAAAATGCTGATTACGATCGATTTAAAATGCTACTCAAAAAACATATGAGAGAGGTGAAAAGTACAAGTTTAAATTAAAACTAAACTTAAATGGACTTGATAACCATTACCTAGCCATACACACTTCCATTTTCCGAACTCCCATTTCTCTCGAACTTATGCTATACATAGAGTGAACTTAACTTTCTTCTTCTTTTTCTTTACACTCACTTTACCTTATTTAGTTATTTATTGTTATTATTATTATTATTATTTTTTTTTTTTATTTTCTTTTTTCTTTTTATTACTTTATTATTTATTTTTATTTTCAATTCTATCACTTTTTTTTTCTTTTTTTTATTAATTTTATTATTATTTCACTATTTTTAATCTAATTTGTTTATTTACTATTGTTATTATTATCATTATTTATTATCTTTATTTTATTTTATTATTATTATTTTTTTTTTTTTTTTAAATTTCTTATAATTTTTTATTTTTGCATGCCTTTTTGGTTTGCTGCATTTGTGTTTCCCCTGATACCAGTACTCGGTACTGTCTGGGGAGCACTTTGGACACGCCAAAAGAATCTGAGCCAATATCAACATACATCTCGAGTATGTCGATATGGTGAATTTTTTCCAGCCCTGGGAGAGTATTTAGTCTCCAGTACTTTGGGCTGCGGAAGTGTACCCACGGAGGGATTAAGTCAATTATTATATATATATGTTCTCTATTCTTGGATTAGTCAACCGTAATTCAGAACAGGTAGTTATTCCTAAAAAAAGTTGTCGAATTGCGATTTCATACCTTTTTTGGTACTACCTAACACAGTACGATTCTGTTTAACATTAGTCGTAAATGTGACCGATAGTGAGTTTTTAAGCTTCAGTGAACAATTCCTTTAAGTTGTGCGGAAAAAGCGGCCCTTGGTGATCCCAAATTTCCGTAAAATTTAAAAATTTTCAGCCCAGAAACTAACTTTCTCTCTAGAATTTGGGATGGTATGGACATCATATCGTTTTCTCGCCCAAGTGCCACCGTTTGCCTTTAGGTGCCTCCTTCCTTAAGAATATAACAATTAAATAGACTAAAATTGAGCATTATCTCTTCTGCTTTCAGGAACTGCATCGGTTAAAGAGTTCTACAAGCGTAACCATCAATGGACCGAAGGATTAATATCGGCTGCCAAAAGTGTCGCTCAAGGAGCTAATCTCTTGGTAACCGCAGCCAACAAAGCCGTCTCAGGTGAAGCGAAACATCACTTAGACATTGTAGTTGCAGCCCAAGAAATCGCTGCGTGTACTGCTCAATTAGTTGTGGCGAGTCGCGTGAAAGCTCCACGCGGTAGTCAAAAACTCGCTGCCCTTTCAGCAGCAAGCCGAAACGTAACTCAAGCTACCGGAACAGTGGTCGCAACGGCCAAAGATTGTACGCAACAATTGGAAGATTCACAGGATATGGATCTGACCCAGCTAACCGTACATCAAGCGAAAACTCACGAAATGGAAATCCAGGTAAAAGTTCTGGAATTAGAGCAGGCACTGCAAACCGAACGTCTTCGATTGGCCGCCTATCGACGGAAAAACTACCACCAGAATTCCGAGGAGAAATAATTGCACTTGACTATACCGCAGCATTTTATGCCATACGGACATGGAATAATGTTGATTTACTGTTTTTTGTAATTTTATATTTATTAAACTAAGTCTAATCGTATATATTGTAATTATAGTTAGCATAGATACATTTATCGTGAAATAGAAATGGACGGACAATGAAGATTTCTTCGTTTAGAGATGAGAATAACAGAAGGAAATTTGTGTTTTGATTTTAATTTATAGCACTAGGTCTACAAAGTAATGCTAGAAGATCAAGCCAAGATTTGCCAGAAAGAAAAATAACATCAACACGAGCAAGACCACTAAAATATATACGGCCAGTGCATTCCAAGCCATCTTTCCCAATTTTGCGCCCTCGCCCGATAAATACCCAAATAGCATGTATAATAAATTTTCGACAAACTCATTTGCAGCACCTCGGCCAGATAGACTTTTGTTATGCGTTTTCGTCAAAGGCCTTAAGCTTTAATTGGCGGTGCTGAGTTTGTGCTAATGCAACCACAGTTTTTTAAGGACTTTGAAGCAGTAGCTAAGGGTAGGAGTAACTTTGTTTGACCTGTTTTCATTGCCGTACTTTCAAGTAAAAAATTAAAGTTTAATCATTTTTAGATTCCTAGATTTGAGGTCTTACTGGTAATCGTTTAAGAACTGTACCAGTGGCGCGGCCACTAAAATGTGTTTTTTTTTAAACACGTAGAAAAATCATAAAAATAATGATGTTTCAAGCAATTTCTTTGGCACAATCTAAATAAATGTTTGCATGAAACTCTTCGTGAATATCTCGCACAGCCGAATCGGTAAAACCGCGAAGAAGGCAAGCGAAAAGAAATCAAGAAGAAGATACATGGAAGCAATTTGAAAGTTGCATCTATGAGCGTTCATTTCATTCCGTAGTAAGCCCACTGTGGTGTCATGAAAATAAATTTTCGAACACGGAATCAAACAATGAAGAATTTGATTCCACGGGAAGTAGAAAAAATTCTTGGCTGCAGCAGAGAACATTTCAGCGAGATCTCATAAGAGTTACCATAGTAGGATAGCGGGCCTATTACGAAACTCGAGTCGAGTGAGTAACTCACTCACATTTGAACTCGACTCGAGCAAAAGTTGGTATGATGAAACTCGACAATTGGAAAGTGACTTCATTTCCAGTAGTCGAGTGAATTTGACATTTCTTACAAGTAAATACTCACTCGATCATCTCTCATAATACGCAGTTCTCTTTACTCACGCTTTTTTCTCGACTAAAAGTCGAGTGAAACTCGACAAGTAGGCCGTCGGCGAGTTTCATAGTCGCAGCACGTGCATTTTTTGGTCGAGTGAGTTTCGTAATAGGCCCGTAGGAATCAAATTCTGAACAAATTTTGGAATTGAATTGATATGTTATGGGTATATGTGTTAGTTGATTATATTATCAGGCCTATTCAGGATCTGAGTCACAAGTCACAAAGTAGGTGGAAAGTCACAATTAATTCAAAATTCATACAAAATTGTGACTCTAGACTGACTTTGTGACTTCTGACTCGGTCCTGAATTTGGTTTTTAGATCTCAGTAACCACTTGCGTTCGAAAGCTGAAACTTGGAACTTATTTAGAATTATGATTTGCGAAAATTGGCGATAAGGATTGAGGAGTGTGGGCATGGAGAGGAAAGCAATGTCTTCGAAGTGCTTGAAAGCTGTGGTTGAAACATTCTAAAATACGTATATCCTGACGGTTGATATCAGAAAATGGAAACTCTATAGTTGTCTCAAGCGATAATACGAGATTGAACAAAGACTAAAATGTTTCAATCGGGTGGTGGGCTGTAGGGGTGGGGTAAAGACATTTTGATTTGAATATCTTTCGAACCAAATATACCAGGAAAATAAAAAGTGACTAGCTTATGGGAGCGGTTCAATTAATACGCAATAAATTTGTAGAAAGCATAATAATAATACATTTTTGATATTTACTAATATGCTTCTACTTGTTGAAATATCACGACACGCCACTGGCTCTTACACGAGCAATTTTTATAGACAGCAATTAATTGTTTTTCGAATATTGCCGTTTGTTTTTCGAATATTGCCGGATGTAGTAGAGCGGTTAATGGACCGTTATGGAAAGCAACATCTTTCGATCTGCGGCAATATTTTGACCACTTTACCAATATTGCTCCACATTTTATTAGATTGCTTGTATTTCTTTCGATAGTGTCATGCTTTCAACGAGTTTAGAAAATTGTATAAAATTTATATTTATTATATTTAACTCGATTTTCGATATATGGTAGGTATGGTTTGTGTTTTTCTAGCACTTTGCAAAATTCCTGGAGAATAAAAAACAATACGGTTCTACTCTCTAGATTTAGGAAATAAGGAAAATTCGGAGATACATTGGAAACCGCGAAAAAAATATGGAACTCTTTTGGCGCAAATTTTTTGTTTTTTGTTCTTTATGTTTTGAATACCTACGGTTGAACTCGAAAGGATGCAAAGTTCCATAAATCGTGGCAGTGGTAAATATGATTATCTTTTTGAATAAATGGTAGTAAAATTGTACGTAGTTCAGAATTATTTCTTGGTTTGGCTAAGTTAAATTTTGTGTTTAAGCCGTAAATGCCAAAATGCCGAATGTTGGGCCACTAAGTTATTCAGCAACGATTGCAGCAATATGGATGAGCTATTCCATATTGCTTGTTGCTGTTACTGCCGTACGGTGCTTCATGTACCCATCACGCTAAAATTTACGAATACTGCTTCAAATTTAGCTGCACTTGTAAGAGTAACTTTCAGGATTTAGTAACTATTTACTGTGTTTATCTTACACTTAATTGATCGAACTTGAGCTTCTGGAGTTCAGATGAGTGCAAAGATGCAAATTTAATACTACAAGTTTTTCGTCTTACTAGCGAAAGACTATGAACAAAATTGATAATTCCGATCTTTACATACGGTCATCAATTAGTGTAGGTACTTATATTACAAAAAGATTTGTATTGAGAGGGTGTGTAAAATTTTAACGTAGTAGCTAAACTTTATCTTGACTTATTATACGATCCATCAAATGAATTCAAAAAATTTCAGGGACTTTCGTACGGTAGCTACACGAATATCTTGCTAGATATTGCTCTTATTTATTCCCTAACATGAAAATATTGAAAAATTAACGGAAACCAAATTTTAAACTGGAATTCGGAGCAATATGAAGTTATTTTACCGTAAGTAAGTTTCCACGAAGGATTGGAAAAGTTTTTAGCACTCATCTCTATTGTGATCATCCTAAACAGATGAGGACAATCCAAGGCTTTTCCAACTAATAGTTGATTCGAATCCTTAAATATTAGCTTCCCTGTAGCTACAAACTATTACTGAACGCACACCCCACATGCCACGAAACATGATAAAATGCTTGTGACAAAGGGACATCTTACAAGGAAAGCCCTGCGAGTGGGAATCTCAAAAACTCTTCTCTGCATCGCGGATATCGTGTTAGTGCGTATGGTATCAAAAGTTCCGGTATATAAAGTAGCCAGGGCAAAACCGCCGTACCAAACGTTTCAATTCAATTGTAAGGAATTATTTAGATGGTTCATTGAAATTTTGTAAGTCGTGTACTTTATTTGGTCTTCGGTGCATTCAAATTATAATTCAATTAGTATAAAGCTTTCTCTTTGATAATGGTATACAAGTACAGACTCTATAAATATCCTAACATACAATTATTAGTAAAATTGTCACCTCTTAAAAAGTAGCTAATATGCTGCACAATAAGTAAAGATTACGAAAATGCAAGATTGACACGTTTTTGAACTGGTTAACTCAAAATTGTATAAGCAATCAGAATCCACTCTAGAGAGACAGCAAAATTTGTCGTATTGTTTAATGAGAACACCTTCGCCAAGGACTTAATTTCACAGTCTTTTTATGACACTCTGACTAGATTAGCGGAAAAAACGACAATCAGCGTAAACAGAGTTTCCAGTTTATACCAAGTGCAAGCTCGGTATTCATACCCTATAGAGGCAGTATTTCTTCCATGCTGTTATTATTTTTAGATTTATTAAATCGTCGTCAATCTATGGATATCGCTCGTTTGACCAAATAATGGTGATCAGGAACACACCGAAAATTTTGTAGTAAAATCGCAATCAGCAATCGAAGTTGTTAAAAATTTAATAATTAATCAGTACCTTTTGCTATTTATTTCATCGGCGCTCCAATGAAATGCAGTGGAAGACAAATCCCACGCTGCTTCTATGGTTCGAACAACTCATCTAAAACTGACTCAACAAAAATATTATAACATCTGCAACTATGTGCGAAAATAATGTTGTTACCTTTTGTTTAAAGTTATAAAAAGTTTGGTTCTGTATTAAATTTTTACAAAAAGATTACCGTTTGACCTTATTGGCCAGGCTGGCAATGGCATTTCACTCCGGAACGCTATCCCACTACTGCTTACCACGGGGACTCTTGGCTGCTGGTTTTCACCCCTGGCCCGGTTCATCCCTCCTTAGCCAACCTGAATGCCTAGGACTCCTCCTTGGCACCCATATTGATGGCAAGCTTAGTGCGGACGTTCCGTCAACATGATCTGGTCCACTACACAGGGCTCCTGTCCTCAAATCATCCAAATAACCCGACCTCCGAGTAGCCGGATTACAGGAGACGCCACGCTCCCAGTCGAAATAAGCGTTTCGAATCGCAGCCAAGAGCTGTGATGTTTTCACGTTCACGACAACAGATGGAGTTCTTTCAACTTTAAATGGCAATTTCTCCTTTCCATTGAAGTTTTATTCGGTTTTTATTTGATACGTTCGTTTTATTTAATATTGAGGAGAGGCAGCAGTCGTACAATTTCAGTATAATTAAAAATTATATTAATATTTTATAAAGCCATGTTAAAATTGTGAAAAGTTGTTGGGTTTACACATCCGCCATAGTACGAATGAGTTTGACATTTCTATTTTTTTTTTTTTACATAAAAGTTATTCTTGTTTGAATGCAAGACGAGCTTTGAGATTGAATGTTTCTAAACCGATCTGAATGAAAATTGTTATTTTATGGAAGAAAAGCAATAAATGGAATTATCGCCGAAGGTACAAAGGTGCGTATACTAAAAAATATTAAATACAAATGTAACAGAAATTTGTTCGAATAAGTCAACCTTTTCTATTCCCAACTCTAGACACTGTTTATTCCCTTGGACGAAAAATATGATGCCAGATACAAAGATGCAAAGACCCTTAATAATTCCAAAACGGATAGCTTTAAAATTCTTCGGTTCCAACCTGGGCGAGAGCCTTAACCAGTCGCCAGAACTTATTCGAAAATGAAATATGAACGCAACTATATTATTTTTCAGGATAAAGTCTATCAGTTGAAGTCGAAGTGCAACAAAAGTGTTGACGCTTGTGATCCTTAAAATACAAATTACGATTTTGGGTCATAGTCCCAAATGCTGCCAAAGTCGTAATGTAACATCGGCTATTTCAAGACAAGGAAAGTATTTGGAAAACTTATTTGTCAATGGAGGAACACCTCCTAAGGTACAACTCAATATTCATCGGTAGTTCTTCATACAAACTTTTAAATCTGTCCACTATAGGTGCGAACGCCGATTGGCTTCCTGACGCATGCATTAGAGATGGTTATGGGTATAAACGCACAGAGTCTCACAACTGTGATCTAATTGCTGGACACAGGGCTTGGAAGTTGTGGATCCCATTGATTCTTACGTCTACTACGACTGCTCAGGCGCACGAGGCACACACTACACGGTCAATGGTGGTTATAACAAAACGCTAAAACGAGTCAGCGATTTTTGTATTTGCCCGGGATGGCTACACTCATCTATGTTCTGGCGTGCGACACTTGTAAAGAAATAAAGTTCCCGAATCAACCTTAACGAACACCTATAACTAAAACCGGTTCGAACGAATCAGTCCTTCCAACAGCTCTACATCGACGTGCTCGGACCCTGTCCGCAAACATGCGAATTAAAATCACGATCTCGACTGTTGTGGACCATCTCTTCAAATACACACTTCGAATCACGAAGAAATTACCACCTACTTGGAGAGGTAAGTCTTCCATACGCTTGGAACACAAGAGACGATCCTCTCCGATAATGGCTTTGGCTAGTCTTCAATCGATTGAGCACACGCTCCTCGGCGTCATTGCTTTCGAACTGTTCCACTCCCAGGTTTTCATGTGAGCAATCAAAAAATAATCACATGGGTTAAATCTGGACTGTAAGAAGGGTGGTCGAGGTTTCCCAATACATTTTCTCCAATTTGTCCCTTGTCGAAATTGCGGTGTGAGGATGACATTTCTGATGGACATACCTAATTTTTTGTTCCGGTGTGTGGCTTTTGCAGACTGGCAATCTTAAGATGCCTTCATCGTACGTCGTTCGTGAAGAAATCAAATGAGTTAAGCTCTCTATAGTAAAAAAAAAACCGCTGCGCCAACTTTTCCAGCCACGAGACAGGTCAATACCTATGTATCATCACATATGACGATGTACCTGAAATAATCAACTCCTTCCTGCCGGTATCGATTCAGAAGTCTCGGCTTTAGTGTTCGGTTAAAAACCTCGGTACCCATCGAGATTGATTAATCATTTTCTACACTTTTTCGACCGTTTCGTACGTTGTATAACAGCCGATGGGACCTCTTGCTCACTCATGGCTGTGCTCAGGACAGACCAGTGCGGAACAGCTAACCCAGCTGGTTCTCTCTCCCTAACACACCGACCTCCAATACCCCACTCCACCATCCAGCGAGGAACTGCTTACGGAGTACACTAGCAAAGCTGCAGTTTATACTTGAACCACCCTCGTTAATAGATATTTCATCTAAGTCGAGATGTTAACGTCCATCAAGCAGTCGAACCAACTTAGGAAAATTAAAAGAACTTCTTAAATGATGAACAGTTCAAAAAGGGAAGAAACCGGGTAACAACTATGCTTGCCTACTAGGAACCCATCTAGTAGAGGAATGCATTTCAAAGGAAATTCAATTGCCTTGGATATAGGAGAGCCTCCTTCCCAGTTACTTTGCGTTTGATTCATAAAAAGTAAAGCATTCCAAGCCTTGCATCTAGCCAAGGTGTAGCCTAATGGCAATTACAACTAAACGTTAGCCTACGAAGGCTTACCTTGCTTTAAAGGGTGTTTTCTTTCGTAACAAAATTTAACCAAATTTACTTTTTAATGTTTGTGTTCGTTCGTAAACACTTACTCTAGTTGCATATAGCTTCAACAATAAGTTGTCTGTAGAGGACGACAGAATGCGATTTTTAGTTATTAATAAAAATATTGAATTAGACGTTTATACCCAAAAATCAGACGACTTATCACCAAAAGAATGAACCCTAACCTGACGATAGGTCGAACTGTATATTCCTTGTCTCCGTTAAAATTGACTGTAGAGAGTTCCAGGGTGTAATAAAATTACGATCACACATACTATTGTCGTATTTTTGATAGTCTACAAAAAATTTATTCAAAACATGGACTTACCCTTCTGATATATTCTCCTTTATTTTCAACTGCTTACACACTCACACTAAAATTATACTTTTTCGTACGCATTCTCTCCCATTCTTTCATTCTCTATTAAGTCGTATTATATTACATTTGAAAAAAACTAAAAAAAAGAAAATCATAAGCTTTCAGCTTCCAGGTTTTAAGTCGGAATTGTCAACTCCCTAACGGCAGCTGACAAAATTTCCGGTGTTTTAAAGCACCAGTTCTTAATATTTTTACTGACTCGGCACCAGGCCTCGCCATGTTTTGGTTCGGCAGCAACGCACCGCTCGACAACTTCGGTCTGATCGTTTTCGTTGCCGTGCAATGATTCGAATTTATAAAAATACGCCCAAGCATCGCCCAAGTCCGGATCGATTTTGACCTGAAAAAATGCACATAGTAAATATTAAATCATTTTGCAAATTCAATGAAAACTTACCGTTCGATTAAACCAATCGCGACACTTTTGCATTTTATGTTCGGACCAGAAAAGTTTCGAAACAGCCAAAAGAACATGGGGATCATGTTCGCATTTTTTCAATGCATCGACCGATTTCGTTTTACGTTGTGGTTTCGATTCCATGAAAATCGCTTCGGCCCATAGTTCGCCAGCATTCGGGCATTCTTGGAGGGCGCGTGCCATTAATGTGTTTGCGATCTCTTTGAGACCGGCTCGAAGTTCGATACGGATTGCTTCGAGCCAAAGGTGGGTCGTTTTTGGATTCTTTAGACGACCACGTTCCAGAATTGATCGTGCCTTGGTTAACGTACCTTTTCGTTCTTCTAATGACGACGATAGAATCCACAACGGAATCGAATTCGGACACTTTTTCAAGCCGACTGTGTAAGTAGTCGCAGCATCGTCCAGTTTTCGTTGTTGCTCCTCGATTTGGCCCTTCATCATCCAAAGTTTAGCGAATTCTGGAAAAACTTTAACAGCTTCGTCGAGCAATTTTAACGAGTCCGTCAGATTTTCCAAAGCCCATTCCAACTTTGCCGATTTCATCATGACGCGAGGTGTCGGCGCGGATGCCCGGGCTTTCGCTAGAAGTCGTCTGGCACGTTCATATTCAGAGTTTTCACTCTCCAGCTTGACAGCAGCCAACCAAATATCTTCGGAGTTCGGATTCGCCTGAAAGGCAAGCGATAGAATACCTCGAGCTGCAGGAACATCACCAGCCATCCATTTCGACTTGGCACCCATCAACCAAAGCACTTCCGACTTGGGACAATGAGCAACGGCACGCTGTAGTAGGGCTTCCAAACTTTCACGAGTTCCGTGATTTTTCTCAAAATAGGCAGCACGCAGCCAAATACTTTTTTTCGAGGGAAATTCTAGAAGCGAATAGGCATATACGGCACGGGCACATTCGAAGGCATTCTCTTTAGCGCACTGAAAATATCATGGTTCTAATCAAAAATCTACAAGTTAAATTCATTGTTAATACTTACAAATTCGGCATCATCAATCCACGTCTGTTTCCTGTCCTCCTCCTCGACACCGATTCCAATAACAGCCCGAACAATCGACTGACAGCAATGCACAGCATTCGATTTCTCGGCTTCGATGGCCTCTTGAAACCACTGCTCCCGATTGATTTCAACTCCATTCGCGCCTAACGATGTCAAAGCTCGGTCGATAATTTTCTCCACCATGTGAATATTTCCGTTTGCCTCTTCGAGCTTAGCGGCAGTTGTCCAAATTTGTTTATCAGTTGGAATATTTTCGCGAGCCTTGTTCAGAACTTTCCGAGCATTTTCGTAGGTTTCCAGACGCGCTAAAGCCAACCATAGTTCAACACTTGTATTGCAGCATTCGACCGCACGCGACAATAGAATACGAGCATCGTCGGGATTTTCTAGTTCGACGGCTGCTTTCCACAGACGTACTGAGTTGGGAATGTGTTCAAGAGCTTTGCGGAATACGCGACGTTTTGCCTGTACGATGGAGTGAATAAAAGATACAATTAAAACAAGGCTTAAATTTTTTTCTAAACAACAGCCGAAGAATTTAAGAATTTCCTAAAATTCTAGACGGGACCATATGGAAATAAACTGAAGAATTTTACCAGAAAACTTGATATCCTATCCAGACATTTATTTGGAACATACTCCTACCATTGATATCCGTTACCCCTAAAATAAACGTATTAACCACTCAACCTGGCGATCACGATTTATTCAATGAGCTATATAATTCATTCTACTCAGTTTTCCATTCATCATAAGTTGCGCGATAGTTTAAATTGAGCGCTGTTCTTTTGGATACCTGACTCCGGTAACCTCGACTTACTTCCGTCTAGCTGATTCAAATGCACAATAGTAGGACGGCAGTATTCTAGTGCCGATTGAGCCGCGCACTATGGGTGTTGCGCGTCGGTCACGAGGTTTCCATGAATACACTACAAAGAGCCGGCGCTGGGTACAGTATATGTACTCGTGTGCGCGTACAGCTTGATGAGTGTTTCCGGGGCGACTAAGAGGGAAGGTATCATTTTAATACACTTCTACATTTACTATGGAAATGTCGGAAGTAAATACATATTACGGCATTTCGGTGATGCTCTAGGGAGTTTTTAGAAACTGAAACGGCTCCCGGAACGCATCTTTTGAAAGACGATTGAGCAAAACTAAAACGGTAATTTGGGAGCACCAGCACAGATATGTGAGTTGTACTCAAGACGCGGTCTGATATATGTCTAGTAGATAAGTCAGATGCTGAAGGGAATTTCTTACACTTCCGTGGAATACCAAGGCGTTTGGAAGCATCAATTGCACCAGCGAGCACGTCATCCAGTTTGATAATCTTAGTAGCGATCTACTATCCGCTTTGATTAAATCATCCTATCATTTAGGTCACTTTTCTGGTGGTGGGTTGCCATTATAGAGATATATATACTGAAGACGACAAGACGCCGTGTCTGTATGAAGCACTTTGAAGCATTTTGATGCAAAATTGAGTCTTGCGATCTCCGTTAGTTATAGCTCTATGCGTTTGACCATCTATTGCCTGCCCGCTGCAAGCATAGTGAGTCGATAATCGATAGACTTTCTAGTCGCCTCCCATCACACTATGGCGCCATAGCTTAAGATTGGTCTTACTATGGCTGTGTTCAATGTACTAATTTTGGTTGTAGACCCCACCTGTTTCCGAACATCTTTCCGCAGGCGTAAAATGCGTTATACGCTTTTTTAACGCGTTCTTCCAGATTAAGTTTCCAGCTGAGTTTCTTGTCTACAACAACCCCAAGATATTTAGCGCTGTCGGAAAGATGAAGCTCGTCGCTTCCCATCTTTGGTAACGCAAAAACTGGGATTTTGTACTTCTTTGTGAAGAGGACCAGCACAGTTTTAGAGGGATTAACCCTTAAACCGCAGTTGCCAGCCCAATCTCGTAGTTTGTTGAGTGCTGTCTCCATCAAACTACTAATTGTCGGTAAATGTTTCCCTGAGACAAGTATGACCACGTCATCGGCGTATGCACATGCCTTGATTCCGAGGTTCCCAAGTTCAACAAGGATTTCGTTGATTACAAGAAGCCAAAGTAAGGGCGAGATCACTCCTCCTTGCGGAGTGCCTCTGGAGACTGACTTTGTAATAAGACATTGCCCCAGTTCGGATTCAATGATCCTATTGTGTAGCATTTGGTCAAGCCAATTGCAAATTTCGGGTTCCACTTCCATCGTTAGTAGTGCGCTTTTAATAGTCGAAAGACGAACATTATTAAAGGCGCCTTCTATATCAAGGAATGCGGCGAGAGTATATTCCTTGTATGCGAGCGATTTTTCGATTGTTAGCACTACCTCATGTAAGGCTGTATCCACAGACTTGCCCTTTGTATAGGCATGTTGTGACTGTGACAGTAGATTGCGTGGAATTTTGTTGCGAACGTGGCTATCCAGAATCCTTTCAAAGGTTTCGTATAATCAGTCAGATTCTTTCCCGACTGGTCTCTGGACTCGCCGTAGAAATTTCCCCAAATGCGTGTATAGTTTTCTCGAACGTTTGTGCCATAGCCTACGTTTCTGATCCATTTTGGAGCACAAGATTAATTATCGTGCAGTTTTTTGATTCAAATATCGAGAGGACTGCATAATAAATGTTCTTAGCATGTGGTACCACTAAACTTGCTCCTTTTTTTGGCTACGTAAATGAAACCGGGAGTATAGAAAAATCTGGTGCAAGTTGATATTAAATTCACAGCGTTTTTGAAGCACTTGTTTTGTAGAATTTGCAGCTCCTTTCGAAACGGGACTACATATACAGTGCGACAAATAAGTTTCGAGACTAACCATGGAGTAAGGTGTGGACTCGGTGCATTACTGAATCAAGATATTCGGGTCGAATACGGCGTATTCTGGCCATCACACGCTTCAAAATTTTGAAAAAAGCTGGTCCTATTAGTTACACAGATATGGTTCGAGTCTCGGAACTTTTTTGTAGCACTGTGTACATATTCTCGATTCGTTGTCGCTCTTACCGTGCGACCTCACTTTTTTGTAGCACTGTGTACATTCTCGATTCGTTGTCGCGTTCGACCTCTACGGCTCATCACATAATTAGCTGGATCTTTTAAATTATCGTTTGATCGTCCAAGGATCTTGACTAATAATTTTCTTCTTTGAATGATTTTTTTCCACTTTTCTCTATACCAACATTGACTCAATTGATCGGGCAGTATATTATTTCCAAGCTTAATCTTTGTTATTTATTAACATTTGACAACAACATTTTTTATCGAACCAATCATTCTATTTTCTCTTGCTTTTAGTAACTCACGATTTTTTCAGCAGTCATTCTAATTTCATCTCTTTTCCGTGTTCACAACTCTTCGGCAGTCACATCAACCACCGCCTTGGATGTGTTAGCAAAGTAAGGATGATCTTATACGAGCAATTTCTCAAGTAATTGATTGAATTGGAGCGATTCATGGTGCAATACAGGGCAATATCGTGCTAGTTGTGGCAATATTTCGGCAATGTGGCAATGTTTTCATAAATTGCTAGTATTGCTCGCACTATAAAGCGTGATCCAACTAAAAGTGTTTATTTTAAAAATTAAATAAAGAAAAACGTTAAATATTTTTCCAATTTTTTTTTTTTTAATTAAAAGTACAATCCTTCCGGTTAATTATGGAAAATTATTTCATTCAAATGGCTGCCGCGGCTGGCCTTACTGTACGCCATTCTGTCGGTCCAATTTCGAAGCACATTTTGGATTGTTTGCGGCTGAATATCGGCAATGGCTTCTTCAATATTGGCCTTCAAATAGTTAATTATTTGTGGATTGTCCGCATAACACTTGTCCTTCTCGGCTCCCCACAAATAAAAATCCAAAGGTGTCAAATCGCAGCTCCTTGGCTGCCAATTGACATCACCATTTTGACTGATAATGCGACCATCGAATTTTTCACGCACTTCGGCTATTGTTTGGCCCGCTGTGTGGCACGGAGCACCGTCTTGTTGGAAGCAAGGATCGTCCAAATCAATATCTTCAAGATATGGCCACAAAAAAGATGTTAACATGTGGCGGTAACGCTCGCCATTGACCGTAACGGTCACGCTGGACTCATTTTCGAAAAAATACGGGCCAATGATGCCGCCGCGCCACAATCCACACCACACAGTCACACGCAATGGATGCATCGTCTTCTCTTCATATGACTGAGGATTTTCAGATCCCCAAATGCGACAATTTTGCTTGTTTACGTACCCGCCGAGATGGAAATGAGCTTCGTCCGAAAAGATGATTTTTTAAGCAAAATCTTCATAAATTTCAAGTTGGTCGGAAGGCCACACAGCGAATCGATATCGAAGCGGATGGTCTGGGGCCTTCAATTGCTGGACTAATTGAACTTTGTAGGGCCACAAACCAAGATCCTTACGCAAAATTCGTTGCATGGAAGAGCGGCTGATGCCGATTTCCAATCCACGACGGCGATACGATGTTTTCGGCTGTCGGCGGACATTCTCGGCCACCGCGGCGATATTTTCGGTAAAACGAACGGGACGAACACGGGAACGTGTTGGTGCGTCAATAATCATGCCCGTTTCACGACTTTTTTTAACCATTTTTTTTTAATCCACCCACTGAGCGATCCATATCGTCAATTGCTGAAGTTGCTGAATGTTGCTGTATGTTTTCGTGACGTCAACATTGTATGGAATTGCTGCAAATCGAGCAATTTTATTCGTTCATGTAAAAGCATTTTAACTAATGTACTGACCCGGTAATTACCTTATACTTTAGCTTTGCTACTTTTAAGTAATATTCCTTTCAATAAGAACACACGGTATTTCGCACTGACAAGGCCATCTTCAAACGTCTGATGTTTGTGGCAGGCCTTTTCTCAATCAGAACGAGTCTATTTGATTAAAATGACGACCATCAGGAGAGGATTGTATTCTTTAGTAAATGTCGCAACGAAGAAATCAAGTGGAGCTTACAATTGAGCCATCAAACGTTGTCCATTATCGTTGGGAATTTTGTGGAAACTGTGTTTCCCCATAGCTCCTCAACGGTCCTCCTCTTATTCAACTTTCAAATTAAAGCGCGTCGATTGAGGGTAGCGATGTAAACGTTCTTCGTTTCGCCTGTGGAGGCCAGGGATGAATCGCGGCTTTTTTTTCCGTGAACTAATTGTGCGTGTAATCGTCCTTGCTGGGACCTTCATTGAACAAAATTGCTAGACAATCTTCGAGAGAAGATCCGCTTCTCATTTTCGACGGCTATTACGTAATTTCATCTATGCTACAGTAGAAAAGGTCACCTTTAGGGAAAACCCCAAAATGGGCAGATAGGAAGGATAATTGGGCGTGAACAATGTTGAAAAGAAAATTACATTAAGAATAAATGTAGGGCTATATCAAGAAAACAGTTCGAGCCCTCCATCTCTGGTGTGAAAGACTACCACGCTCACACACGAGTACAAGGTCATAACTCAATTTATATACGCTTATACCATGTGAACTTGAAACGTTCCAAACCCGGAAATACGGAGTTATCTAAAATTTAGTCCAAAAATAGCCAACCTTGGAAGTACGAGTCACACTAGTCTCGCTTAGCAGGTTTGGCGAAATATTCCAACTTTAATATTTTTATAAAAAGAATCGCCACTTACCTTCAGCTCTGTCTCCAAATCGGCAGCCTTAATCCAAATCCTGACCGACGTCGGAATATGCCGGGCAGCCTGCGCAATAACAGCTTTCGCAGTATCGGGTGGCTGTAGTCGTGCCGCCTCCAGCCACAAATCTTCACTCTGCGGATTTATTTCACAGCCGCGCATTATCAGATTTCGTGCCATTTGAACCTTGCCGGTGACTTCTTCGAGCCGGGCACTGGCAATCCACGCGGGCGGATGATTCGGATTTGTTTCGCGCACGCTCTTCAGCAAAAGCCGGGCCTTCTTAATGTCGTTTATATCGCCACCATATGTCGGGATCATACTTTGCAAATCGGTCAAATATCCCTTCGGATCGACCACAGTTTGTCCCGTTACAGAGTCCGAAACTTGCGATAATTTCACGTTCATCAGTGTATTACGCGCCTGTCCGATTTTCCGAAGATCCAAGTCACCGGTTGGAGTTAACATACCGGGCGTCGCTACACCCGGAACGACAGACGCAAGACCCGATCGCGGATCTAAATTCGTAGCTGTTTCGCCGCCGAGATTACGCGACAGAACGCTGTCGGGCAATGGGGTAAACTTTTCGGCACGAGGATTTCGCTGTTTTCGATTCCGACTATCACCGACTTCAGGTATCGTTGCCCACTCTTCCGACGTTACGTTCGCCAAGTTTCGCTTCAAATCGGAGAACTGCTGTTGGATTTTTGGACGTTCCTGACGATATCGTTCGAGATCTTCTTTCATTCGTTTCTCGCGGTATTCTTTGCGCTTTTCGTCCATTCGCTTGTCAATCGATTCGTAGATTGCGTCCGCCTCTTCGTCGTCCTTATCGTACGGATCTTTGGAAAAAAGCGAACCACTGTAGCCGCTGAACTCGTCATAGTTCGAATCGTTCAAGTCCTCGTCGTCCTCTTCTTCTTCCTCTTTTTTCTTTCGCTTTGCGGCTGGCGGTGCGTGCCGGTCGTCCGAGACATCGTTGGCATCGCGGGCCGGACCAATATCCGAACGAGTTGTGAATCCGGTGGCACTGAAAGTGGACAACTTTTAGGTTATATTGGAAGGCTTTTCTGCTCGCAAATAAAAACAAAACTTACCCGCGACCGACACCTGCTACATATCCCAATGGGGCCGGGATGCCGAGGAAGTGTTTCTTGTTCCGATTAGCAATCGCAGCAGCTGTAATATTTGCCATTTCTGCTTAGTTTTTGTAAAACTTTCCTACGCTTCGCACTTCGTTTGCAAACAATTTTTAGAAATGAAGAAAATCAAACGTCAATGAAAATTGTTCACTATTGCGACCGCGGAGACATCTAGGCAGAAAGAAACTTGGCGGTTTGAAACGGTTGAAATTTAAGTAAGAAAAGTTCAAGTGTTTTTTTTTTTTTTTAATTTTTAGAGCGACATTGATTGTTATTAAATCAAACTGCTTAAGATACCAGTTAAAATAAAATCTCAAAAATCTGGCGGAATGAAATACAGTCTCACTCTAGTACGAATCCATGGAGATGGTGATATTAGAGCGAATGTGTTTGCAGGTTTCTTGCCATTCTGTACTATCATCATCAATGACGCTATAGCCCAAATCGAGCCAGGACGGGCAGGATACATTATCTGAAGTCATCTATGCGATAATTGTAGATTTAAAAAAAAAGCTTTCGACACTGTAAACCATAAAATATTACTTCAAATATTAAAGGAAATTGGAATTCGCAGAAAGGTCAATGACATATTAAAAAAAATTTAGTTGAACGACAGAATATTACTGAAAATCTCAACACACCAAGCTCAAGTAAGACAGTCAATATAAGAGTTCCACAAGATTCAATTCTTGGACCTACATTGTATATTCTGTGTATAAGTACACAATCTACAGTTCACATGACTTAAAGCCAAATATATAACTTATGCTAGTGATACATTACTTCTTTACAAAGGTAAAAATCCGGAACAACTAGAGATGCTAATCAACTCTGGCTCTTGGACAATATACTAACACTAAATACTGCTGTTCTCTAGACAAACTAACAAATCAGACATTAATTTAAAACTAGACATAGAAGAAATGCAACTAACGAAAGCATAGGAAACAAAATACTTAGGGCTGGCACTTACTTGGACTCCTCACATAACTAAACTGAGAAATAGGATTACCCCGATTATTGGTGTCAGACGGAACGAATACCTACAAGTCTCAATAAAGAATATGATATACATATTATATTGCTTTCATCCTATCCAACATAAGTTACGGTCTCCTTATATGAAGACAGACCTCGAAAAGAAAATTGGACAAAATTGCGAGACTGAATCTGACACCATCGGAGGAACTTCACTCTGCCTATGGGAAACTAACCATACACTCGTACATAAGCCTGGAACGAATGAAGCTAATTCAGAATATAGTTTTAGTTTTAGGAAGGGGCGAAACACTAAGCCACCGCGTACACCATGCACCAATGGTGCCCATAGCGATCCCTTCAGATCCTCGTAGGTCACCCAACATCACCTAAACAACCCAGATCCCTAAAGAACTAGACTAGCTTATCCTGCCCTGTCGACTTCAGGTCCTCCAAATTGTCTAAGAAAAGATTACCTAACCAACTCAGTGCCTCCTTGCAACCGTCTGACACTTACACAAAATGTGGGTGATGTCCTCCTCGGAAGATGGATTGAATAATTTTTGAGATATCGCGATCACCGACTGTGAAAAAGTGATTTTGAGAAAAACGCGTTTAAAGTTTAAGTTTACGGTTTTGGAGCAGATATACGGCCGCCAGTACAGTCACACATTAGCCTGTAACTCTGGAAATATTTTACGGAATCTTATGAAATTTTCACGTAACATTACATACATTTAAAAAACATTATTTTTGAAAAATTTCTTTTTTCGAAGCTCTAAACGTATATGACCCCTTAATCTCGGATCATGCAATATTAGAGAGTCAGCAATATTGGCCAAGACAAATCAATATCATCACAAAGATTATTAAAGATGGTCAAATACCCTGAAAATTTCAAACGATACGACGAATCCAACCTCTTTTCACTCTTCTTACTTACTCTAAAATTTGGGAAAAATACTGTTTACATAAAACCATCCGGGACAAACACCGATTAAAATTATTTAGCAAACATCTATACTCTAGGATACTTTCTACGGATTAAAAAAATAAATAATAATAATAATTTATTTTTATTCGTATCCGTGAGCATAGCTCGTATGGATTGTATATATAAAATACATTTAGTGATTGATGGCAGATAATAAATAAAGAGAAAAAGGTAAATTAGCACGAAATAGCAAGAATAATAAAAATAAGATGTAATACAAAAATAAAAAAAAAAAATTTTGTAAGATATAAAAGCAAGTGTTAAAAAAAACGAAAGAAGTTAATGTGATTTTAAATTAAGAAAGTTCAAAGTTTAAGTTTAATATATGTCCTTTTAATTTAGTTTTGAATTTGACTGGGTCCATCTTGATCGTTTGTGGAAGTTCGTTGTAACTTTTTATCGCTCTAGTCATTATTCCATTTGTACCATATCGTGTAGTGTGCGCAGATTCAAAGTGGATATCATCTGCATGTCGAGTATTGTAGCCGTGATTGTCGCTATGATATTCCAGAACTACGTTCGTATTTGTGAGATGATTTTTTATCAGATTTATCTGATTCGCGGATTCCAGATGATACAGTTCTTCTATAGTAAGAAGATGATGAAACTGAAGGAGGGTTTTTGTTCGTTCTCTTTTGTCAATATTGTATAAGTTTTTAATTGCTTTGTTTTGTAATCGTTGAATTGGGATAAGCTTAGATTTGAATGCTGAACCCCAAATAGCTACCCCATATCGAATATGACTCAGAAATAGTGAATGCAATATAGCGCACTTATATACGTTCGTAATTATCCGTCTGAAGATACCAGTTATCGGAGCAAGTTTTTTTCTGATGGATAGCATATTTGGGTCCCAGGTGAGTTTCGAGTCTAGGCAGATTCTGAGGTATTTAAATTCCTCGCCTTTTTTTGAGTCATTGAAAAGCATGTACCTATTTTGTCTTTCTGACATTAACGACAAGCTTGTGTTTACTCGTCCATCGATTGATTTGCTCGAGGTCCATGTTGATTTCTTGTTTTAAGACTACTAGACTAGTTGCTGCATATGTTAGCACGTTGTCATCTGCATAGATAGATATTTTTCCTTTTAACTCAAGTGTGGTTATGGAGTTTGCATACAGGTTGTAAAGGATTGGTCCTAAGATACTTCCTTGCGGGATGCCTGTGACTACTGAATGTTTCCAGCTTTTAAAATTGTCGAGTTCGACATATTGCGACCTTCCAGTATGATAACTTTTAAACCATGAATATGTAATACCTCTTACTCCTACAGCGAATAGTTTTTTTTAGCAAGATGTTATGATCTACCATGTCAAAGGCCTTCGATAAATCGATGAAAACAACGGTTGTTTTGTGTTGGTTATCGATCGCAGATTGAATTGTGGAAATTATATCAAAAAGAGCTGCTTTGGTGTCAGATTGAGGTTTAAATCCGTATTGGTTCTTAGATATTAGTTTTTTACTTTGAATGTATTCCTGAAGCCGGTTCTTAACAACTATTTCGAGTATTTTTTCCATTGAGGGTAGTATGCTTATAGGCCTGAAATAATTAATATCTGCCAATGTCCCCTAAGCAATGGTTATTAAAGTTCAAGCACTATTATCATATTGCTCTATTTGCAACCTATGTACATACACATATCTCGTCTTCTTGAAATAAAATTCCAAGTAGAGTAGGTCTGCTTTGTCAGTTCCCACTGCCTTAATAAAATGTTCATCCAGACATCGGTGTCTCTTATTTAGAATCGCCTCGCAACAGCTCGGAGCTGTTCAGACGAACCATTGTCTCTGTTGCTTACCAAAGAATAAAGTGTAATCACATAGAGATATAGGTAAAACTAATCTAAAATGAACAATAAAAATCTTTCTTATAATTTTTTTTAAGCATAAATATATATTTTTATTTTTATCGTATTCGATTCGTTCTTTTAATACAAAAAGTGCAATTTTTTTTTCTTCTTTTTTTAATTATTTTTTCATTAAAGAATACAATTTAATTGGTTTTGGTTTATTTTGCATTTAATTATTTTTGTAGCTCGGTTCGAGAACATGTTAATTTAAATTGAACATAATTACAAATAAACTAATTTATTACATAAAAATACGTATTGGTTTTAAAAAAATGCGTTTTGTGTGATATCTCCGTTTAGTTTGCTTGAGAAGATTTAGAATGTGTATTGGTTTAGATCCTCAGATATCATTGGTTCATTTTAAAAAGCGTTTAAGGGAGAATAGAAAGAGAAAACTTTGGTAGACACAAGTTGACATAACTGATCAATTTTAGCCGTTCAAAGCTGCGGATTAATCAATTATACTTCTAAAGTACCAGACTAAATTCAATTTGCGTAACTGTTTTATTCGCCATTAATTGTACTTAGTATGGACTCCTCACCCCACCTTTAATTTCATATTACGTTTAGCAAAAGTGCAATAGTCCTTTTAATCATGAGACAAAAGATACGTGATTTGTTCCTTTTGCGACCGATTTTATAAATACGAATGTTTGTCTGTGAACTGGATTCTCAATTTGGCACCCGTTCTTTTCGTTTCTTTACACTTATCGTACACTTATTCTAGTTCAATTTACATACATATAAATATTCGTTCTTATTCTCATCACCGAAGAAGATATAGGATAAACTTTAATGATTTCAACAAGGGGCCCTATTTCTTCCTAATACCAGTCGGACTTACCTCACATCTGTTGCAATAATGCTAATTGGCCGCACAAACTTTAATACATAAATCTATTAATTACATGTATAATAGATAAAGTGAATATACGGGGCCGAGAATACATTTCGAAAAATGGGCACCTGACAGCCAGGTGCAACATAAAAAGCAACACTTGTGTAAAAGATTGTGGTATTGACTGGTATTGGAAAGAGGCATTCGACCGGATCAATTTATTAATAAATCATGGTATCCCATATCCGTTTGGGTTAAGAAAGACGGAACAGCAAAAATTATGATTTTTTTATCACGCTGAAAAAGTATATTCAATCGGAATGTGAGCGATGAAACAAAGAAGACTGAAGACTTTAGCCAGCCTTAAAACTGAAAACAGAAGGGACTACACAACGAACGGTTTATCTTTTCCTTTCGTCCTACTAGCGATCTCAAACCTAGCAAATACACTCTGGATGTGACCTTCAGGTGTCCAAAATAACAGCATAAGCAAAAACACAGGATTTGTTAAAACGATTGTTGCCTACAGCTCCACTTTCTGATGGTAACCACTCAGTCCCCTTTCCATTGGAAAAGCAAATGTGAAAACTGCATTCTTCCATCGAGTGCTACCAGTTTGCTCTTCAACTGAATTAAAGTGCAATTAAGCCTCATGCAGTTTTTTTTTTGTGGTCTAAATGAAAATGTACTGAGTTAAGTTTGAAACAAGACTAACTTTGTTTTAATTAATTTCCAATTTTTATAATCATTTCCTAAGTACTACATATTCAACTACTCGTATTGCACTGCTCTAGGTAAGGTTTAACCTATTGGTTACCATGCATCGTAACATACGTATCATGTTCTAATATGCAACGCAAAGTCATGACCCAATAAAATTAACAAAAACTTTATTTGAGTCAGCAGATATTTGACGATGCCATTGATGCCTACAAGCGTCACTGCGAAGGTGGGGATAGTTTTAGGAAGGAGCGAAGCGCTTAACCACCGCGCACACTAGATACCAAAAGGGCCCATCCCTTCAGAACCTCGTGGGTCACCAAACATCCCCTAAGCAACCCAGATCCCTAAAGAACTTTACTAGCTTATCCTGCCCTATCGACCTCAGGTTCTCCAAATTGTCAAAGAAAAGACTGTCCAACCGCTTCAGTCGCCTCCTTGCAACCGCCTGACACTCGGCATATAGGTCAAAGCAATAGCAATACACGTCAGTCACCGATCGCCATACGCATAGCATGCTTCCCTAGCAAGCAGTGCCCTGTCAGTACTCTGACGAGTAGCCGCAGACTTCCTCTACTCCATGTCTAGTCTTCCGTCTATGAACAAGTCTCGAATGATAAAGTGTTGCTAGTCTCAAGGTTTCGAATTGAGTACAATTCGTATATTTGGCGATAATGGACTCGTTAACGTGCGTAGTAATTTGTTTATTTATAATAATTATTGTTTGGGAATATATAGCAGCTTTCGTATACTTTTGCCTGTCCAATGTAGCCAAAAGCTGCTTCCTTCTCCTTGCTATTTGACAGTTCTTCTCTCCAATATTTCCAAATAGCTTCTATCATAACAGCTTTTCGATGCCTAGACTCCGAACTGTAAGCAAGAAAGCTGCTATGATTCATGTGTGGTGTGCAGCTTCCATTTTCCATTCCGCCAAATTTAGGGAGTCGTTCCCTTGCAGCGTGAATTATAGTTACTTGAGTCAACTCTAAAGGATTTATCTGATAAGTTCGAGTAGTAAATGGGAAGGGCAGCTTTCAAACCAAAACTAATCGGGTTATTCAGAAACATTAAAGTTTTAAAGGTAATAATTGTTTCCACTAGTTGTCTGTGCTGGAAGACGACAAACTGTTGTTCTTTCCAAAAACTACGAAATTTCCACTCACTTGCAAAAAAATGTCAATGTTTAGATTATAAACAATTTTAGTGATCATTTTATTGTGTAAAAATTATAATAAAATCGACTAAAAGACTAAAATCTAGTAACTTAAAAAAGAACTTCATAAAAATTCACAGGTTTTTCACCTCTGGCTCTCCCTCATTAAAAGCATGAAATCCATTTATATGCAAATCTTATTAGTTTTTAAGATCTTTAAAACATTGTGTACCAAAGCATTACTTTACGTTCCTTTAACTTAACATCTTAATAAAGACTTGAACGGATAAAAAAAATCAGAATCGGTGTCACAATTATTTACACGATGTATTTTTCATAGGAGAAGAGGCAATAACTTCTTGAATTTTTATTATTTTTTACATAAATTTATTTCGTAGCGTTCTTTTGTTCATAGTTTCCCAAACAACAATAAACAAAAAGGAATTCCAGGAACTTGAAATAATGATACCATTTCAACTGTATATACGCAAACTTTGAGCAGGCGGCCAAGAGAAATAATAAAAGCGACCGTTGCTTGTAGAGAAAATCAAATAAAACATTAAAGTTCATTGACATTCAGTGTTTTTTTTCCACTTAATAAATCCTTAACAGAAGGCAACATAAGACTTTTTCGATCTGTTTTCTTAGGGTCCGTGATACTCCAGACGAAACTCACATAGAGATATATGTTATATATACCGGAGATGACGAACAGTGTAAAATATGAAATTTTGAGCGTTAATTTCAACTTAAAGTCATTCAAATTTTATTTTTTGATATCAATCGCAGGAATATTCAAATAACGCGCAAGCGGTGAAATTATTTCTTGTCGTGCAGCGTCATTTTTTAAACCGAACGATTCCACGCTAAGAACCTGTAATGAACACTATGCTACTATTAGCATCTTACTCACATTAAGGCCCGGACTACATGGTCCGTTTTTTTTCGACTCCGGAGAAAGTAGACTCCGCCTTCCGGCAAGAACAAAAACCATGTTTCATAGAAATGTATGAGATTTTAGCTCGTCGACTACATGGCTCCGGAAAACCGCGCGTTCGGAATAAAATCCTGAGCATGCACAGGTTTCTCAGGACGGTTGATCAGGAATTTTTCGGCCGATCCGGAATTGAATATCAAGAAGATATAGAGTTGTATGAGCTAGACTACAAGTGGGTGTCCGAAATTTTTCCAGTGTGGTTTTGTCACTCGAGCAGCTGTGCGCAATCGACATGGCCGGCTCAGAGCCGTGTAAAGTTGTCCGGAATCGGTTTTTTTCCGGAACGGAAAAAACGGACCATGTAGTCCGGACTTTATATTATACTCCGCTTTTCAGCATAAAAAATGCCAAACATTTGAATACTATGCTTCTATTTACATTTCACTGCCACCTAGCATCCAACGTTCAATACAAAAATGTTCAATCTGGGTTCAAAATGTATTCAGTATTTATGAAACATTCCAACTGTAATCGAACGCTTTCTTGGCTACTATCTTCGGGTAAGATTCAATTCCGGAAAAAAACGAACGACGTCGGAACTAATCGAAAACATTTTTACTAACTAAGCTTTTCAGCAAAGGTGTTTTCAAACAGCATATTTTTCTACAAATTTGTAGTTTTATCGGTCACAATTATTCGCCTCCAAAGTTTCAGTGACTTTTTTAGGCCGATTCCAGAGAAATTTGAATCACCTACTTTAGTTTTTTGGAAGTAATATGTGGTTGCTGGCGAGCACAGTATTATTTAAGCCATTTGCTATTTTTTTCCAATCCCTTTTCACATAATTAAATATAAGTTACATATCGAAAAATCTGCAAACAATCTGGGCGCAACTCTATTATTTCATGGGTAGCAGTCCCAAAAAGCTTTTAATCGACCGTATTGTGATTGTCACGTCGCGTCACTTCGATGGCGATTCGCGTCGCCATGGAAGTTTCTGCAAGTGAGACAACTTATGAAAAAATTTCTCACAAAACTTGGTAAAAGTCAAAATCAAATCTTAGCGAACTTGAAGACTGGTTATGAAGATAATACTTTAAAAAAAGGAAGGTCGGGAGATTCAGATCGAACATCAAGACCATAATCATTGTCTTTTTATTGTCGAGGAAATGTTGATCATGAGTTCGTCCCATGAGGGCAAACAGTCGAAGGTCCTAAAACGGCGCGTATTTGAAACGGACAATACCTATACAGAATTAATTGTAAAATAAACTTCTTTTTTTCAACTTGTTCGTGAACTTTTTAGACAAACCTCGTATTTGCCAGTGGCAAGATGCAAAGGAACAAAAAATATGGAACCAATTGTTCAAGAGAAAACATTGTCTTCTCATCGGTTTCATTCTAAGCACGTAATTCCGGGTTCATTCTCACCTAAGGCCTCAATTTCTAAAAACTAAGTATTGAAGACTTACCACCTGTGTTGATTGGAACGTCCAGAAAACAACTAACTTCAAGACCAATTAAGAAATGATTAGCCGAGAAGGGGAATAGAAAGCAGGATAAATATAAAAAGGATTTGCAAGTAAGAGGATACTTGCAAAATCTCGGTAAGGAAAAAAGTTATTCAGAACAAGAGCAGAATCTTACAGGGATGTGAACAATGACGATCCTGGTAGCAATCGCAGCATATCTTGCGATGAATTTGGAAAAAAAAACAATGGTTGATTTTATGGGATCATCAAGAATGTACTGATTGAGAATCACCAAATACAGTCAGTCATGTGCAAAAGCTGTTTAGAGGCTAGCCGGGATTGCCTGCAGCATGGCCGGAATTATACTCCTTTACTGTAGGCTTGTGTAGTTCGTAAACGAACTAGATCGGAAAAGCGTTCCCATAAGGAAAATGAACGAACTAGTTCGCCGTGAATTCTAGTCCTAGTTCGTTTGTAGGAAGTAGTTCGTCGTCACATTTGCGTACACCAGGGAACTAGTTTCTGTACGCGAGGGAAGTCCTCAATTCCTTTTTTTTTTGTTTGGTCATCACATTTGCGTACACCACCTTGCATTGCAGTCGCGTTAGCTCGCGAGGGAAATGAGAACCTTTTTTAGGTCATCATCACATTGAATTTCGCGAATTGCCGACTTAAAAAAAGGAACTACAGTGCAACCCGGTTATAACGCACCTTGAGTGGACTACAAAAATAGAACGTTATATCCGATAGAACGTTATAACCAACATAAAAACCTTTCACATTTGTAAATGAGGATTGAAAAAAGGTACGTTATAATAAAAAGTACGTTATAAAAGTGTACTTTATAAGCGGTAGCGGACTGTAGTTCTTTCGCGAGTGATGTGAGGATATTTTTTTATGTCATCACATTTCCCTACACCATTTATCATTCCTTTCTCGCGAACTGTGAACTACAAGAACGAACAAGTTCGCGAGGGCTCGGGACCACTAAGGTGAATTATAATGCGCATGCCAAATTTATTGACAAAATCGGTTAAATTACATTTTGGTTTTCAATATCAAACTTCAAAAATAAAACCAAACAGGTCCCCGTTTTCTTTCTTCAATCAGGAGGACAATGTTTGAATTTACAGGATAACGCAATAAAAACATGAAAAAACAATAGTATTATTGGTGTTTTCTATACGAATTTGAATCACTACTCTCGATCTGGATAAATCGCAAAAAAACTCACCTTTATTTATTGTTTTATTGTCACTAAAGTTTATCCCGAATTACCCTTATCCGAACAAGTAAAGAAATTGGACAAGATATGTATTAAGAGTTTCTAGTTGGAAAAAATCAATGAGCCTCTACCATCTTCTTTCAAAACTAAGTGGAGAATCGATAAAAACCGGCCTACTATGTGGAAGGGATCGTTTTGATAAAACAAAATAAAAGCTGTTCCGTTTAGGTCAACAATTATAAATTGAAAGAGTTGTCCTTTTTTCTGATTTGAGATGCCGAAGGTTATGAAAACCTTTATTGTGCGAACTTATTTCTTTCCCCTTATTTGTTTCTACTACTCAAGACCCGAAAAATATCTCGTCTGGATTTCGTCTTATCGAGATTATCACCCCCAAACCCTAATATTGACGCAGGTTTTATTTTTTTTTTTTTGTTTATAGTTGTTTGGAAAGTATTCTTGAAATGAACAAGGAGTTCGTTCAAAAAAAAATTGTGTAAAAATATAATAAAAATGTTCACTTTCTCCTAAGTACATCGTGCGAACAATTATGTGGCAGAGATGATACTTTTTAAGACAAATTAATTGGAATTATCGTCGACAGAACAAAAAAAAAGATTATGGTGTTCTTTTGTTATTTTAATTATCACAATATCATCTTCATATTATCAACTTGCTGTGATGATATCTTGGATCTAAGCCAAAAGAAAAAAAAAATAAAATAAATAAAAGTTATGTAATTTGTCGATTTTTTTTCCTTAATACTAAAATAAGTTTTCTGTTTTTATGCACAATCAGTAAAATTTTTGTTTTTAGTCATTTTTGCTTATTTAAGAAACATTGGGTTCTTTGAGAATTTATTTTTTTAATTGTATATTTTATTGTTGCAGCTCAATTTTAAAAACTCTGTTTTATTGGGTTTTCTTTTTATTATATTATAATTTATAATGCGATACTCCTGCCGAACTTTCTTTGTGGTGTGTGTTGTGTTGGGATGTTTTGCGATCTTGCATACTTTCCTACGGCCTAGATACAAGTTTCTGAAATGAAATTTAAAATAGGAACGATGGTTAAAATACGGAACATAGATCGATGGAGATTATGTCGCGGCGGCAACAATAAAACACAACAAAAAAGCGTTTAAAGCTGAAAGAGTTAATTTGTAAAGGCCGTATAATTGGCTTATTCGAATTAAATTTTGATTTCGATATGGTGAAAGAAATTTAGTGAAGTTAGTAAAACGATACCAAATGCAAGTGTCCTTGGTAGTAGCAAATAGTGCAGCAATTTCACATCGGGTGGTATTAGAAACGCCCATGAATGAACATTCTGAATTTTGTTTAGATGTACTGAAGCGCTTTGATACCACTGTTAAAAATTATTGCGCCCTAAATAAGTAGCATTTTATGTCACCGTTCCTTGAAGGCTTCTTCAAGCTCGAGGTCGAGTTTTTAATCAATATTAGAAGCAATAGTAATCTAAATTATTAGCATTTTATGACACCTTTCCGTGCAACCTTCATCAAGCTCTACAGTGATTCGATGAATTCAACTTGAAGCTATTTACAAGAAAATTGAACATACCTCATCCTTTTCTGTACTTTCCGTATCGTCTTTTAAATGTCGCGAACGTGTTCGTTGCTTATCCCCGCCACTGCCACCCAAATATTGTGTAACTTTCGGTTGTTTCGCTAAGTCCAAGGCTTCTTTTTTACTTCGCAGGGCACAATCTTCGAGTGTTTCGGCCGCTTCGTACATTCCCTGACGTCGATATAAGGCTCCAAGATTTTTCAGAGTTGTTGTTACAGTTGGCGAATCGACCTTGGCTGCTTTATGCCAACCGCCGTATTCACCGTAGGGAGTATTTTCTCTATTTTCGAATTTGTTTTCTTCGCGTTCTTCTGCCACCTAAAATATGGAGAAAAAGAGAGAAAAAATGGAAGAGATTTTTTGGTTTTTTTTTTCAATGTGAAGGCGCATATTGATGATCGGGATGGTGCAAGCAATTAATATTTTTTTGTTCTTTAAACCAATAAAATAAAAACAGGAAACAAGATAAGTGATTTTTCATGCCGTGCTCAAGAATTTTCTTACTATGGCTACTTGTAGGTAACACACTACGAGGCTGTCTAGATAAATCCGGAAAGTTTACAAAGATGAACACAATGGAAAAATTACTATTTAAATCACAAAAAAAAGTTTTTCAACGTAACCCACACCGTCCCTTGCTTGGACCACACATCAATATCGACGGGTGCAACCTCCTCCTTATTCAAGCATTGTCTAAATCCTCTTTACCTCATTTCATTGCTTCAACTATAACCCAAACGTAATTGCCGAATGGATTGTAATCGGGGCATGAAGTAGGCCACAAACTTGGTAACACAAACATACACGAAGCCAGACCAACGTCTGCCTGACCTGGTGAGTGGAAGCAGTCCAGTTGGAATACTAAGTCCTTCCAGTATCCATCAAAAACTTTTCGACCGTATTACTAAATCTTATGTAGCTATGAACGCTGGTAGCTTCAGTCCAAGTTTAAGAAAATCATCAACAACACTGCGTACGACTCCTGACATTTTAATAGCACATCCCTTGGTAATTTTGACTTGCTCGTAAAATTGTGTCTTCCATCACCACTACGTAACGATTTCTGATGGTAAACTTCCGGCACGAAGTAACACGACGACCTGGCCCGCTCTTCGATCCATATAGTATGTATTTAATTAAATGTGTTTACTGGTTCGGTGCCACCTTATCAAATGACGTTCACGCTAAGTATATGACCTCTTTAGAATTAACACGCGCTTGATATCTTTTCGGATTTACCTCGACGGATCCCTCTTTAAATTACATACAACACATGAAAAAACTAATTAATTATAAATTTCTTTTATACCCTACGGCCTACACATACCGGTAAATTTTTTTTCCAAAATTTACGTGAATCACTTACTTACATAGATGTTTTTGAGGAAAGGCACCAACCACATCTACTAGGGAATGCTCTAACTGGCGAAGTCGATACAACAAAGAGCTGTCCACTCGAATTCTCAGCACCAGTCCCCATAAAATTAAATTGCATTGGACAGGCCAGGTCAAGCTAATGGATAACAGAAGACACGATCGTCAGAGATGGCAGATCACTACTCATATATTCAACCTGGAGGACCCGATCGCTAGATCGAAGTTACTAGAGATTATATCTTCTGAAGACCAAAGCTTGATTTGTGCTGTTGTTTATGAAGATAGCTCTTTTAATTGCTTTCGACTCTTTTAAGAAATCAATTACCTACTTATTTAAGTCGTCAAAAATCTTGGTTCGACCCTACGTAATTCCATGCGAAGATTTCATAATTAAAGTTCTAATGGCTATACTAAAATTAATATTACAGACGAGTTTTACTTTTCTTACAAGTATAGAAGAAAATGTCAATCGCAATTGTCGGTACCAAACCCTTCACCAATATGAATACAGTATTGTTGCACTATCATTTTATAATCTGATTGTCTTCACATTTGCAAGTGATGTACATCTACTAAAACTACTACTAATTCGATGTCAATATATTTTTACTTCGATACTGTTCAAGCAGCTAAAGCCGAATCAAGGCCATACGGCGCAGATTCTCAAAAACTAAACAACTAAACACTACGCGATGCAGTTAATGACAGAAAGATCAAGCAAAAACTTGAACAGCTTCAAGGGACAGATGAAAGTTGAAATGGATCGGTTACATTTTATAGAAACCAAGGCTGGTATTCTCGCAACTTAAAGTCGCAGAGGAGATAAATGTCGACTGTAATGCAATGAAAAAAATAATTGAGAAGGAACCTAAAATACAGATAAGGAGCAATGCCGGGTGCAGTCGTACCGTATAACTTATAACTCCTCGGACTCCACCTACTGCAGTCCCGATCGGCTGCAAGCCATTCGTATGATACTCTAGATGAAATACTGAACGATTTATATTGTAGATTACGATTTATGTTGTAGTTAGAACTAAAGTAAAACAAGAAGTGCGCATGTAGTTTGTGCCTTACTAAGGACTTCCATAGTCGGTCCCAAGCCCGGTTGACAAAGAAGAAGGGAACGGGGAGTTAACCTGAATGGCCAGTAACACCTGTGCGTCTCAAAAAGTATGCAAATAGGATGACATTGTTGGACTCGCAGCATAGCTGGGAGAATTCCAACATGTCATAGTTAGCTGAAAACTCCCACTTCTTTTCTACCGGGTTGTAATAAATAAGTAGGACTGATCAAGGGTTGGGCGAGGCGCTGGCAACGCATCACCGGAAAAAAAACTGTCCAGAAACCGGCAGAAGGCCAGGGTCCGTCTTGGACTGTCGCGCTATTGATGATGAAGGACTCCCATTTTGTTTCAACTCGAAAATAAAAGAAAATATCATAAGTGTTCAATTCCACATCTGGAACTAGGTAAAGGCCGGGGTACATTGCATGCGAGTGCGATGCGCGACTAGTGCGAGATCTCGGTCGCATACTTCATCGCAATACAAAATACATTAACTGAGCGGCGTTAAGTGACATCAGGCGTTTTTTTGTATCCAATTTATTTTAAAACTATTAAAAATCACTTTTCTGAACTAAAAACTTTTGCATTTTTCTGACACAATTTTACCCGAACCGCTTAAAAATTCACAAACTGTAAATGACGGCTCTACCGCACGTACCTCGGATGCGAGGTTTTTCAATTTTTCGAAATTCTCTCGCATCGCATCGCATCGCACTCGCGCATAACGCAGCAATGTACATTGCCAAATGGAGGTATTTGTTACGAAAACGATTTGACAATTGATGCGAGTCTCGCAATAGTCGCGCATCGCACTCTCGCATGCAATGTACCCCGGCCTTAAGTCACCGAAGGATTATACAAATTTTTTCAAGGGCTGTAACATGGTTGGTGCAGGAAGGAATCACTCGATTTCTTGCATATTTATTCTTCTGCGGTAAACTATTTAAAAATATGTACAAAATTTCAAATTCCTAGCTTGAACCTAACTCCTACTATCGAAAAATCAACATACAAATTTTTTTTTTTAAAGAATTTTATCCTCACTACTTCCGTGCTCCACCGACCCTAACAAAAAATTTACATTAAGCGTACTCCACTTAAAAATAAAGTATAAACTTATATGGCACAATTGCTTCGAAAGATAGCGTAATCAAAAGTTTTTCTAACCCCCACACCATCTCTCTCCACTACGTAGGTTGCTACTTTAGTTTTGAGATAGACAAATAAAAATAAATATTTATAATCAAAAAAAGGCTTCATTGTTGTTCAAAATATTCCCCATGAAGATCAACACAATTTGGGAAAGTTTTTCCACTCCGAAAGAGGTAACTCCAAAAACACGTAATTTGAACGCATCAACCGTTGGATTTGGCTCGCCTTGAAAGACCCATAAAGTCGATTGTTGTTTAGTTTCCGGTTCATATGCATTTTCAACATTTCTTTGCACCAATCGACACGAGCTTTTTTTTTTTTTGAGCGATTGTCAAATTGTGCAGTATCCAACGCGAACAAATCTTTTTGGCAGACAAATGTCCATGCAATATTGAATGTGGATTTAATACCCTAGAATGCCTCAAGCTCGGTATGTCATATGACGATCTTGCAATATCAGTTCACGCACATCATCGATGTTTTCTGGCACAACTGCCGATTTTGGACGACCTTCACGAAATTCGTCCTGCAGCGAAGTGCGACCACGATTGAATTCAGAATTGAATTCAGCGAAACACGGTGGCTCGAGATGATGCTTCATCACCAAAAGTCGTAGCGAGTTGATCGCCACATTGCTGTTGTTTTAACCCACGTCGAAAGTCATAGAAGAGTTCACGATTTAATTCCATTCTTCAGCCAAGATGAATATTTCAAGTATCTGCAAAAATAGAGTACTCGTATGACAACGCGTTCTGAGTACGTTCACCACTAAAAATGTCAAACTTTACGAGAACAATGTCATATGCCATATCTCAAGACTTAAGTAGCAACCTACGCAGTATGCCTATAAAAAAAAAACACAAATTTTTAACCTTGTGACATAAACCGTTCAATAATTTCCCAAATGCCTCTCGAGCGTTCGGGGAGCTACTTTACCTCTACTCCCATACCACTTCAGCCATACTAAGCCTTCTTAACGAAGATCTTTAGACATATATTTCAACTTTCAACTTCATAGCATAACAGTTTTTCGTCCAAAACGCTTCTCGTTTCACACTATTCTTATTTTTTTTCCTTTTCTTTATTTTCGAATCGTGAAAATTTCAGGAAACAGTTTTTTACATTTCAGGTCGATCACAGTACTTTATTATTAAAAAGTAATGAGATATAAATTAACACAGAATCATGGCCCAGAACGTAACGCGAAAGCTGTATCAAACGTCGTCCAAATGACAACACTTTATAGTTTTGGAATTATAAAATAAATCTTGACGATAGACCAGATAACAATATATTACAAAGTTTTGCGGAATGGAAATGACCTAGGAAACTAAGACTCAACTTTAATTAATAAAGTAAATCAGAAATTAAACATCCTTTGTATGACATGGATATGTAGTTCGTTCCGATGGGATTTGAATGTGTTTACAACGTCCCCCTCGGTTGGCTAACTTTGTAGCTTCAATTCCCTAGGTTTTCCATGGTTTACCAGCCGAGCGTCGCATTCAAAAAGTCGTCAATGAACGCTTAGGACTTTTTTCCACTATTTCTCCGGTTCCTTCCGTCTATCAGTTACACACATTTGGTATATTAGTTATAAAACCTTCAAATTAATCACCCTAATTTTCGGAAATTCATTGGGGGACGAAGTTAGTGCGTTCCAATCATTCTTTATGTCAACATGAGTATTTTGTCAACAACGATTTTTTTTTTACTAACAACGATTTTTCGCAATGCAATTTATCGTCCATATTAAATTGATTATTACATTAAAAGCTGTATCATGAAATTGTTATCATCTACTACCAAACCAACACCACCACACATTATTTTCAATTAATATAAAGTAATAACATACATACTATTGTTTGTGGCCATCTACCAACGATTACTAAATTAATTTGAATTTGAAATAATACATACATGGACAATTGTGTCAAATAAAAGAACTAATTTGTCATTTGTTGTTTTATTATATAAAATATATATATATATATATTAGCAAAAAAAAAATGTACGAGCTTAAACAACGTCTCATATACTATCTCCATATCATTGAATACAAAATTTCTCTTTCGTATTTTCTAATTTAATTCAATTCAAAACAAAAATGAATATTATAACAAATTTGCAATAGAAAAAAGGAACAAGAGTTTAAAAGAAAACAGAGCTGCTAAATATTAAGTAAAAATAATTTCACTCCTAACTAATCATAAATTAAATATAAATTAATATTAATATTTTCTCTCTTTTGTATTATTTTATATTTGTTTTTGTAGTTTATTTTATTCACATCATTTTTCCTACACATATAGATTTTTTTTTTTTTCATTTTAATATTTTCTAGTAAAAATTGAAAGCAAAAAAAAAAGAAACAGTGTTCGTTTTTTAGTTACAACCAATCGGAATTAATAAAGATGACTAAAAACCAAAAAAAAAAATATTTATTTTCATTATTTTATCATTCAATTAAAAGACGAAAAAAAAATATTGTTTTTAAACTTATCAATTTACAAAAATAACCCGGGGCAAGATAAAAGTTAACACGTCATAAAAACCTTCTTTAAACATCCCGATATTAACAAATTCTTAAAGTTTCGTATTAGTGCTAAATAACTCGAGTTACTGGGAAGACACTGGCATTTTATTCAGTAACAAAAACACTTTCGGAAGACAAAATAGTTCTTTTTATTTCACTCTTGATTATTTTTTTTATATTTTGCGGTAGGCATTTTTCTTTTTTATTCTTTTCCTACAGTATTCTGTTAAATAGAAGAGAGAAAAAGAAAAAAAATATATTTCTTTATAACGCTTGAATCTAATTAATGATGAATTGATTTTTTTTTTTTAAGAAAAAAAAAAAACCATTTAAAACATCAAAAATAATAATAATAAATAATTATTTACCGCGTAGATAGGAAGAAATTTTGTTTGTTTAGTTTTTGTTTTGTTTATAAACATATAGGTGAGCGACATACATATAAAGAGTGCTTCAATCAAGTTGTTTTGTTCGGTAAGAACTTATTCAACATTTCCTTTACCCCTTTCTATAAGAAAATAAATAATAATGGAACAGATAAGTAAAAAAAAACAATAAATAGTAGTTTGATTCATTGATAATATTGTTGAGTTAGAACAACCAAATTTCATGGTATTGACATATTTAGAAAGAAAAAAATGATGAGCGAGTGTCGCTTTTATGTTATTATTATTATTATTTTATTATAAACTTGTGTATGCATATTTGTATTGTGTGTGGTAGTTGTTGCTTTGCAATAATGATAAACAATGTTACTTGAGAAAATTATTGTTAAACCAGTGTTAATATTGGATATCAAATAAAAAATGAAATGATACTTGCAAATTGCTCTGTATTTCTTTACATTGGTGACAAGACAAAAGAAATGATCAGCTCAAATCGGTGCATTAAGGTTACCATGAGGAGGTTTTCTTCAAATCGCAATGAGTCCTCGTCAAAGTAGTCAAATCTAGGTATTATAGGTTGCTTATAAATATAGATAGAAATGTCTTGTAATCGAAACTTGAAATTGAATTTTCCATAGAGTAGGCATATGCGCAAACTTGTACACTGATTCAGCTATACTTTTAGGGCGGCCGCAAACAACCGATTTCAATTCTGCTCTTACTGAAATCGGCGACGTCAATCAGTATCATCTCGTAAGCATAGCCGACTACGCATCGGTAAGAATCAAAATTGGTAGTATGTGCCCGGTAGAAGATATCCTATGACGCGCGCACCTTCATTCTTATTTTTAGTCAGTAAGAACAGAAAAGAAATCGGTTGTATGCGATCGCCCTTAAGCCCGATCATTTATCAACAACTTCTTCCTTGATTCCTAATTTTTCTATTTCTACAGAGGCTATTATACTGGCGTAGAATCTCAATGCCTTTTACAAATAATAGTGAAGCGAGCCATTCCACTAATGTGGATCCCAAATATTATTATTTATCATGTAGAACTGTGTCGGTAATAAAATAGGACGAAATACTGTTGCAATTCTGAATGCTTATGTTCTCAATCGTAGAGCTAAACGAACTCCGACCTAATTACATGGGTTTTGATTGCACAACTTTGTATTATTAGTATTTGCAGAGAAACAAAAATTGTTTTAGTTTTGGTCATTGTATGGTTTGACAAAAAGGAAGCATATCAATGTCGTTACGCTCCATAAGTTCAGTAAAAAACCAATTTTAATCATTAAATTGTTTATGAAGACTGACAAATATCGCCAGTGATCTGGTTATTGATCTACGTCACGGACACCGCAATCAATTGATGCCAGAATTCGGAGAAATATAATCGGATTATCAAAAAACACTTTGGTCCTGTGGTATTCAAACACAGTATCCAAACATTGGCACCTGTAGCTCTTAAAAAAAGTATAAACGAAAAATCAACCAGACCGGTTTTTGGTAAAATCCCGGTTGACGGGTACCGACGAAAATTTTCTCAACATTCATAAAAAAAACTTACTGCATCCTACTGCCTGAGTTTTTTGTGAGACAATACCAAAGGCTTTAAGGTAGCATAGAGTCCTTGTGTCTTATCGCATAACTTCCGGTCCCATAAACTGGTGGAAATAAACAGCCTTGTATAACACCGGTTCACAAGTTGATAGCTCACGTGACTGACGTCCAAAGCATTACTTCATTTTTATTTCAATTTTTTCAATCCACCGGTAGACATTCCTTATAATCTCCCTTCACGCTATCAAAAGTCCATTAATAACTAGTCTCCAGCTTTAGTCATGGTTTGATGAAGTGTCTCCATTGATGGGGTCATATACCATCATTTTTGCGAAGTATGAGTCAAAACATTATGGCGCGTTTCCACTATCGCCTTCAGGTGCATTGGATAAGGCGAACTAGCGCGTATGCCTAAGTGGAACGGCACATTCGCGTTAGATTGCAACTTAAGTCGAAAATCGCTTACATTTGCGTCGATGGCGGCGTTTGCCATATCAAAGGAATGTGCGATGAGCAAAATGTAGTGTTTCCACTATCGCCTATGCGAAGACATTACCCCAACGGGAAGAAGAATTCTGAAGAATGCATTTCTTAAACATTTCGATTCAATGGATGAAAAAATTACCATACTAGCTATTCATATTAAATTTTATCTGGAAAGTTGAAGGAATGATTCCCTATATATTTTCAGAATGCGAAAAAGACACATTCTAATAATCTTGCAAAAACTACAATATTACATACAATACATAAAACATTACTCGTATTCCTGCTGGGGCAGAACTGAACACTTGGTAGCCCCATCACTGCCAAAAACATTCGCGCCGATGGCGGTTTTTGACGCACATTAAAGAGATGTGCATGTAGTACGAATGTGCCGTTTCCACTAACGGCTAGACTTGAAGGCGATAGTGGAAACACATCATCAGATAAAGTCAATCAAAAATCCGTACTGCAAGCTATCGTAAGGATACGCACCCTCTACCTAAACCAACCCAAGACTTTACAGCAACATACCATTTAAGAAAATTCGCTAGGTTTTACTTGATTTCGTTTTTTAGCAATTTTTCACTTAATTTCAGGAATTTAGAGTTTTACATTTTTTCAGCTTTGACTTTGTTTGGACCTTAGCAATCAGACGGCTTCAGAACAATGTTGCTAAGAGTAAAAAAACGCAGCAGACCAGCCTCTTGGCAGCACAGATTTGAGCACATTGGATTAAAAAAGATACCACAACGGTATGTTCTCCAAGCACCTGGCCTGAGCTGTTTGTGGAAGAATAACGAAGGTTTTCAAGGTAGCAGAGTTCTTGCGTCTTATCGAAACTTATCGCATAACTTTCCGCCCTATGTACTGGTACTGGTGGTAATAAACAGCTTTGTGTAACACCGGTTCACACGTGGATAGCTCACCTTTATGTAAGATGTGATTGCTGGCATTTCCAAAATATTACTTAATTGCCATTTCACCGCAAGTCATTCCTTATAATTTCTCTTCACGCTATCAAAATTCTTATCAAAGTTCATAAATATGTCATTCATTGATTGCTCTAAAATTATTTATAAGGAAGTAGTGTGGTCAGCAAACAACATAAACCTTTGCGAAATGCAATTTTGTAGACATGACTATTTTACACAATATCGGCAATAAGCAGACATATACCATTTCGTTCCGCAGTTATACCTGAGGTTTTTTTCCGATCATTGATTGGATGACCATAATGCTATCCGTCTTTATTTGAAGGATTTTTCCTAATAAATTATTGCTGCGGTTCGATATTAATGACCGGCTTTGTATAATATATATCCACTTCCCACAAGATGTGATTAGAGTACATATTTACACTGCTGCATTTTTTAGTATGATCCTGTAACAGCAGTAACAGCCTAATCTCTGAGCTACTGTAGTATTTTTTGGATCATGGGGCGAAATACTCAATGTGTGATTTGAACCCTTTCGTGTCAATACACTAGAGTGTAGAGATATTTTGCATAACGACCTTTCAGATGGGCATAAAATCAAAATATCTCGCTCAAGAACAACTTCTGAGAATCAAACCAACATTAAAGCTTTAATACAAAAACAAAATGCTACCAAAAAACAAGATTCGTGCTATCAAAACCTGATTTTAAATTAATTTTAAGCTAGAAGTTCAGTCTAAACGGAGGTAAAAAAGCGATCCAAATCCAATTTTTTAATCAAATTCGTTCCATAAACAAAAAAAGTTTCAGAAATACCAGCATATGTAACGGAACGTCGAGCAATGGGTTCATATTCCACAAATTCCTGTTACCAATAATACACTGCGAAAATTTGTAGGTCATATTTTAAAATAACTCTTAAACAAACGGAGGACAGACGGACTTCAGCTAACTGATAAGTTCTTCTTGCTTTTCTTTCCAGGGGTATTTCTTTTACAGAACATAGATCGACCCGGTCAGTGTGGAGGCCTCTATTACAGGGAACAGATTACATAACTAGCTCTAAGTTGACATTCGTTTCTTGTTCAAGCAAGTATCAAGGCGAGAGACAGTACTTTTTTGAATTCATCAGAACGAAGTCAGGTCAAGATTGCCAATCAAATATGCTGGGCTATTTTTACTTTACAAACTTTTTTCCATTAAGTACATTATCTGTTTGTTTTATAATAAAATTTATTTTTCATTTTGCATTAAAACATTTCTTTTTGTATTTAATTATGATAAATTACTCACAACTGAATAAAAATGGCATAAGTCAACCATTGGAAAATGATCCGCCTGTAATAAAGGAATAGATAGAAAGAAAGAGAAAAAATTGAGATAATTTCCTTTAGTGGTCAATTAACACAAAATCGACAAACGCCTAAGGACTGCTGTATTACACGAATCCCATCACCGACGCATTTGATCGTATTTTAATTATACGAATAAATTTATATTAGTTCGAATCGCGTGTATTCTTTTTGTTTGTGTATTTCTGGCATTAATAAGTTTGCAACATATCACGATAGGCGCTAGTTTAGGACATTGACAAAAGGAGAATATCGTTAGAATGCGATAACATAGAGCAGATAATTAGATTAATTTATGGGAAATCCTGGTAGCGATAAGTGATATTCAAATTTAAAAACAATTTGTTGAATAGATTATAGAACAACAAGCACTAAATATTAGTTGAGAAAAGATATATAAAATCTAATTGAAGATTTCGATAAATGCAAATATTATGCAAATATTGCCAAGTTGTGATCAATATTCATATAAGAACGACAAGGAATCGAAGTCATTTAAGCTCCGTAGGTACACAGTCCGGTGAAGAAATTGTAGGAAGAGAAACTAAGTAAAATAGATCGAAAAAAATGTAATTTGTATGAAGAGTTTCCGTAGAGGGCGTTGCAAATTTGGAAAAAAATTCATTTATGGAAAGTGCATACAACTTCAATTCTGCGTTGTTTGCCTTTGTTTCCCATGAGAAAATTACCAAACTTTTCGGTGCATTAGTCGCGAAAACGTTCATAGCTTACAAAAAAGGTAAGGTATCTTTGAAATCGAGTAGTTGTTATTTTTGTATAAAGGAGTAAAATGTAGCATCGAAAACAATTTTGCTAAAACCAACAAAACTTTTAGAAAATTAAGTTTTTCAATTCCATACCGGCGAATAGTGCGCAATAATCCATGCTCGATCCACACATATAGGAGTTCTAGCAGGACGAGCGTTTACCATTAAGGCGAAAATGTACTGTGCCAAGTAAAAACTAGTTGCAGTGCAAAATTGTCTTCAGTTCCCTTATGACTACTTTTGTAACATAAGGCAGTAGTAGTTACTACTGTTAAGCCCCGATTACAATGCATCCGTTCCGTTCCGTCACGTCACGAAAAGTGAGGTTATGTGATCCGTAAAAGTTGAATTTAAGTGAACTCGTCCGCTCCGTTCCGTTACGACCATTGTGTGCATTTACATGGCCAGCCCATAAGGTCTACTTTGACAGCTGGGCGTGACGGAACGGAACGGATGCATTGGGATCGGGGCTTTACTGTTTCAAAAATATTTGTTTTAACTTATACTACGAGTTATAACTCTATGGCTAAGTGGAATTCGAATCCATGACCACAGTTAGCAAATTACTAATGTGTATTCGTGGTATACATAGCGATACACAGAAAATCACTCGTTATATTCCCAACTAGGACCCTTCATTCTCAGATTAGGGTAGCATAAATTATATATTTCTCTTCTACCATATATTCCTAACTACATCAACTCAAGCCATGTTCATACCGATGTCGTTCTAAGGAAGGCATAAACTTTAAGAAGATTCAATTCTCTCACCCACTAACTTCTCCAATACTTTCAGAAAAAAAGACGAAGTCCTCAGTCTTTGCCAGCAATTGTGATGAAGACTCGTTACCTCGCCAAACTCTGGTAACGAAATACTTAAGGAAGTAGCTCCTTAATATGATACATATCTTGGCAAAGATCTATTTCGAAGCTCTTAGCAGCATGATTAAAATAATGCAGAATACCGTCTGACATCTTGATTTATTTGAAAAGAACAAATTAACTGTTCCAGCACTATCTAGTCTCCAGAAGTTTAGCCATCATTCAGAGCAGAGAACAAATGAATTATCCTTTCTGCTAATTACTTTCCCACTTGAATAGAAAAAATGTACATTCTCTGGCATTATTTTTCTTTGTAATAATTATTTATCTTTAGAAGGCCCGTTTAAGATCTATTAAATTTACTGGAGATTTTATGGTTACTGAGTTCTCACCCTTCGAAGGGCTCAATATTCGTTTACATGGAATTTATATTGTGTACAAACTCGCTTCCAGTCGATCTATGTGAAGGTGAAATACAACTTTCTCAGGCACGTCTATTCTCAGATCGCCTTAAATAATTTAGAAGTGCGTACGCATGTCTTTAACAGATTTCGTTCCGACAACTTTTTTAATCTCATAAATTTTTTTTCAACACAGTGAATCTGAATATGATGTCGGTAGAAATTGTGTCAAAGAATTAGTTTTTAGTGACAACCGATTTGCTTCGTTAGATACGATTATTTAAACGCATACTGGTCCCTCTAAACATCTCAACCAGTTCTTGAATAGAACATATAGCAGAAACAGACCTCGTCCACAAGATGTGATCTTAACTTTACTATTACCTTCATCGTACACTTAGCTCATTTTTTCCAATTATGTTTCCGTAAAACAGACCAAACGAAGCATTTTATTTCCTCAAGTCACAAATATTTTACTGCTCATTAAACAAAAAAAAACAGTTTTTATTAAAATATGTAATTTTTCTATTGACTTTATTTTATTTGTCTGTAACCAACCTGTTCAAGAGTTGACCTACACACGTTCCCAATTCAAAAAATTGCAGCTAAATATTTCTATTTTTCTTTTAAAAATATCAACCCTGATTATGTGTAGCCACTCGATGATGATACAATGCTCATCCCCAAGACACGAATCCAACCGAATCAGAAGCATTGTTCTGATTCCCAATATCATTCTTAAATTTAAAGTATACTTAAAATATTTGTTCCTCTTTTTCTCTGAATTTCTAGCATCTATACACTAAGCCAATAGAAATGTGAACTGGTTTGTCCTTTCTTCTCTAATCACTCAACAAACAAATGACTTCTTGTCTTAATAATTTACAAAGTCTCACAATAAAGAAATTAATAAATTCAAATAACATCACATAAAAACTTCTACTCAAAAAAATGTTCCCTTCGATATTTTCTGCTTCTCAAAAAAGTCAATACAGTGCGATAATTAAAAAAAATAATAGAAGAGAAGTAATTAAATTGTAAAAAATGAAATTTAATACACAAGAAAAACGAAAAGATTCGAATCTTAATAAAATAATGGCGAGCAGTCATAACACGAAACAACATTTATAAAATAAATAAACATTTCGATTGAGCAAAACAAAATAAATACATAAAACTTAAAACATAAAAGCGACACTCAATAATCACAAATTATATGACTTTCAAGAAGTTTTACCAAATTAAATAAAGTGAAAATGTTTCCAGAGAAAAAATATAGAAAAGTTTTAAAACAAAAGAAAAAATAACTCACCTGCCAAATTGGTTTATTTTTGCTATCAATCGCTCCGAATTCGCGTTCATGCGCTCGCGTCAAGACCTGCTTATATAAAATTTCCGCTTCTGGATACTTTGCTTGCTTCAAGTAGCAACTTGCCAAATTGTTTTTCGTTTTCGCAACATTCGGATCGTCCGGTCCCAGTTTTGTTTCATAAATTTCCAACGCACGCTGATAGTACATTTCAACTTCTTCGTATTTTCCTTGATTCTGACACAACAGTGCCAAATTGTTTAGTTGTTTTGCAACATCCGGATGATCTTTTCCGAGAACTTTTTCGCGAATTTCCAATGCACGTTTACAGAGCGGCTCGGCATCCTTATATTTGCCACGCTTACCGTACAATACAGCCAAATTGTTTAGGGTTGCAGCAACGGCCGGATGATTTTCGCCAAGAGTTTTTTCACGAATAGAGAGCGCATCGTTGAGAAGATTGGCCGCCTCTTTGTATTTATTCTAAAGATAAATTTAATGGATTTTTCGAATTGAGTGATGCTAGGGAATCAGTTGAATGATGATCGATCGTACCTGATCTCTGTAAACCAATGCAAGAATATTTAACATGGTAGCAACATCGGGATGATCATGGCCGCTTGTCTTCTCCAGATCTTCAAGAGCTTGCTTGCAGAGTGGAACGGCGACTTCATATCTAAAAAAACGAAAAAGAATATAATATGTAGTCGTGTTCCAATAGAAACTGCCTCGAAACTTACCTTCCCTGTGATGCATACTGAATGACCAAATTGTGCAGTGTACGTAGCCGTGCAGGAATCTCATATCCCGAATTTGCCTGATTGGCAAACTGACTGGGCGGGGTCGGAGACATATTGTTACGATCGTCCGATTCTTCTTCCGGGAACAATTCAACAACTGGATCAGTACGCGACTTTTCATTATTCTCTTCCTGTTCCTGATTATCATCGTACTTTTTAACAGATGCCATAAATTCCAAATGTTTCTTTTCCTCCTCTAATTGTGCTACCATTTGTTCCGAAGCCTGGAATTTCTGTTGTGTATTCGCCAGTTCGTCTCTGAGCCATGCATTCTCCTGATACAAACGGCGTACTTGGGTTTTTAGCTTCTGTTTCTCGGCTTCGATATTTTGTAAATGCGATGCTAGTGCCATCATAACTTGCGCTTCGCCCAGACCGAGCTCGATACTTTCCATGTTTTTCTGTACGATTTCGTTTTTTTCATTGTCGCGACGGGCCTCTGCCAGGCCCGCCATAAGCGACATGTGTTCGACACGAAGCGCTTCCAGTCCTTGAAGGACCGTCTTTGTGTTACTTATAATCTCGTCTTGCGTCATTTGAGTCATTTTGCCGATACTCTCGATTTTTCGGCTGTAATGGAAATATAAAGATAACGATCAGAAAATAAATTTAACGCGGCTGTGTGATAATGAAAAAAGAAAGATAACTTCTGATTGATATTGTTGGATCTTTTTCTATGCGATGGAGAGCGTGAAATCTACTCGCTAATTAACGATTAATGGAAATCGGGACAACTTTAATTAATAATTAGAGTGCGGGCTTACTGTTCTTCAAAGTAAGCCAGCTTTTAGGTCACCACAGTAGATATACGAGCGACGTTTTTTGATAGACAGATCGAATATGTGTAGCCGTATCTTTAAGGTACGGCTATACACAGCTACTTTTTTAGGTAGGGTCACACACAGCTACTTTTGCTGCAAGGTAAGGTACAATGAAAAGGTAGGATTACTTGAGTAGAAATCATTTTTGTTTTTAAAATTACTTGAACCGTGTTTTTGGTGTCAGATTTTATGAAGATCACTGCACGTAATTTCACTTATAATCCTGGTCATAGCGATATAGTCGGAAATTGGCGGTTTGATAAACTGGCAAAAGATATAGAGGTCGGTTCGTCACAAAAATAGATCACATAGCGCTAGGAGTCAGCAAAGGTATATATTTTATCATGTTTGGTCAACGGCTAACTTTAGATGGAGCAAATTAACTGGTTTTATAACCTAACAAGATCTACGCATATCTAAAAAAGATCAAGGCAGACATCAACTTTTTCGGAGAGAGCCGATACCAATATGCGACCGATAGGAGGTTGGTTTGGATCCAAACTACTTACTTATGGTGACGAAAAAAATACTTTATTATTAAGAAAAACAACGTCCACCAAAACTTTAGACGTTTCCCTCCGGTTCCACTGGACTAAGTCCCCTACCACGGCATTTTATTCTCAACCTATATCGTTATAACTGTGCAATCGCATTAAAGGGTGACCCCCTAAGTTATAACGACGGCCGTAAACAAAATAAATAAATCTGAGGTTTTAGCGTCGCGTCGACCTTTTCGCCGCAGATGGAAACGACGATGTGAAAAGTGTGACGGGACACCCGTGTCGGCGACGCTAAAGGGAGATGGAAACGCACCCTAAGAAGGGGCGCAGCGCTAGAACCACCGCACTCACTAGGCGCCATACGGGGGCCCATCGCGATCTCTTCAAGTCCTCGTGTGCTATTCTATCTTACCTCAGAAACACTCCAATTCCCTGCAGAACCTGACTAGTTTGTCATACCCTAACGACCTCGAATCCTCGATGCTCTCGAAGAAAAGACTGCCCAGCCACATCAAACGCATTCTAGCGATCCCCGGGAATTCACACAGAATGTGAGTGATGTCCTCAACATCATACAGATCATGGCTGAACCTAGACATGTCCGAACCCGCTATCCCTAGCCGCATAGCGTGTTTCATCAGCATCCAGTGCCCTGTTAGTGCTCCGACGAGCAATCGAAGATTTTCTCTATCCCAAGTCAATATATTATTAATTTTTTGACTATGCAGCTGAAGGATATTTTAAGAAAGAAAATTGCAAATAGCACAGGATGGATATAGTGGATCCAATATCTTCAAGTATCAATGACGAATTCAGTCATAACAAGCGAATTGTGGCACTAAAACGACACCCTTCCGAGAAGTTTGCTGCTTGCGTGGTCAAGGCTTACACGAAATCTAACTAATGAAAGTAGTGAGCTGTGATGTACCGAGAATCTTTTGAGATAATAGCTGCAATTGCTTTTGGAGGTACCAATTACGTGAGTACGTACAAAAACGTTTAGTTCTCAGGAACAACTTCATTTCCTTTGTGAATGTCCGGCTTTAGCTAGAGCCCGAGAGCGAGCGCTAGGCAAACCCTTCTACAGAGACCTAATAGAGATTGCAGGGAAGAAAATTGGAGAGTTAATACTTCTCCTGAACAGCACAAAGTGGTTACAGCGATTCAATCCAATAAATTTTTCTCACATCTAATATATAAAAATGAAATAGTTTTTTGGTCGGGCGGGAATAAAATCTACACCTGTGAACCGTTCCCTCTCAAATTTTGCATGAACATTCTCGAGACTACCGGATAGGTCGAGAACATAATTATATATTGCCGAAATTGGCGGTTCGCGAGTTATTTCAACATTTGAGTTTTTTTTATAAGTTGAATCAGATGAACCTGACTTAGAATTAAAAATTTACAACAGGCAGTCGTAGCCGAGCGGATTAGAAATCAGATGATTCCCTCTGGGAGCGTAGGTTTGAATCCTGCCGACCGTGAACATGTGTCTGTGCTTTTTTTTAATTTATTTGTTTCGATTTTACTACCGGCTGCGAACACGTGACGTGAGTAACAGGTGCGATGAAATATAATTATATATTTCCGAAATAGCGAGTTATTTCAATATTTGAAATGATGAAGTATGGAGGATGGAGGATAGTGGATGGTGGATGGTGGATGGTGGATGGAGGATGGTGAATGGAGGATGGTGGATGGAGGATGGTGGATGGAGGATGGTGGATGGAGGATGGTGGATAGAGAATGGATTATGGTGGATGGAGGATGGTGGATGGAGGATAGTCGATGGGGGATGGAGAAAAATGAAAAATGCAAAATGAAAAATGTAAAATGAAAAGTGGAAAATTAAAAATGGCATTAATGTCTCCAGTTCAGTCACAACAACCGCTAAGCACGAGTTTAATACGAGTTTGTGGTTCCAAAACGGCCTCTGAGCTAATTAAGATCTGTCTGGGAGACAAGGCTGTCACTTAAACCAACCAACCAGGAACAACTTATGCAAGAAAGCTGAAATTCGAAACACTAACAATGCAAAAGTAACAGACCAAACCATGGACAGCTTAAATGAAATTTCGAACACTAATAGCGCGCGCAGACACACGTCTTATTTGCCATGAGAAGGCTAGCAAGCTAGTCTAAAAATTTCTAGATAAGAAACGATTTGAAAAAGTTCCTGAGAACGTCAAAAATCCACTGCGGCTGCAGTGTCATAGAAAAAGTATCTAGGAGGCTTTCAAATCTACGCTCAATTTCTTACCTAAAAAAATATGAAGTTCACCCGGAGAAGAGTCCACCAAAAAGACTCTATTCAGGATACGAAGCTGTGAATACTATTTTTTCAATAACAGAAAAGAGTGAATATCCTATGCTGAGAAATTACACCTTTTTACTTGAAAAACCATCAAAAGAAATGACGAAAAGCTATGAAAGTATTATGGGCAATCTACTCCGTCACAAGAAATGGTTCACTGAATGTCGTTGATATTATATTGGACGGCCGTCGAGTTAAGATACGCGAACTAGTTAAGACAATAAACAACTCAGATGAACGTATTTTTAATATCGCACTGCGTTTGCTTAATGTTAAACAAACCCGAAATCACGGGACCATTTCGAAACTTTGTTTGAAGAGATGTTGTCCAAATGAAAACGATATGGTGTTTCGCATCAATAAAGCTCGCCGGGCCTTCGATATTCGGTTTCCTTTCTAGAGGATTCAAATGTTACTCCTTGTTCAAGTCTTACGACAAATCTGTGTCGTTAGCCGATGTGGGAACACATGGAAGGGGATCGATAGATTATCTATAACTCTATGAAGAATGGACGGTAGATGCTTGCTTAAAAATATTAGGACCTAAGGAGGATTCGTAGTGAATGTACCGCGGTAGACAATTATGTCAGGGCCTATTCAAAAGATTGTAGAGCAGAGCCTGCTAAGATATACATATCATATATCAATGGGCTTATTGTAAAAAGGATAATCGATTCCTTTTATTTTAATTCAAACTTTTCCAATTACATTTTCACTATGTAAAATCATTAGTCATTTGCAGTTGGTATGGGTGGACACGTACGAAGGATATACTATCGATTTGTCAATAGGTTTGTCGACTGAGAAGCCAAAAACATGTAATGCCATGTTGTTGTTTTTTAGCAATATAATGTGGCTCCATTTCGTCTGACCTTCAAAAACTTTCAAACCTTCGATTCTGTCGGAAAAAAGGGGAAAAAAATTATGAATCCAAATAAAAAAAAAGTTCTCTTTCCACAAGAAATAAACTCCATTCCGCCCAGTTCAGCTAGAGCTTTGACGATTTAAAACAAACCTAACTAATATTCTTCCTGACAATTCTACAGAATTGTAGAATTCGATTTAATGCAACTTCCTGCTCGGAGGGCAATCACATTTGACCTGGTATCGTATTCGATTTCTTTCCAGTAGTAAGAAGCGGCAACTACTAGGCTGTAATCAATATGCAACAAGGAAACATAGTAAAGAATTGCATCGTTGATCGTTATCGCAGTGAAAAACTTCCAAGACAGACTGAACACATGATGACCGTGTAGTAAAGACGGGGTGTAGAAGCCATAGCGTGGTCTAATAATGTAATGAGAAACAATTCATTTAAAAGCACCTGCCGCAGAAAATGAAAAGAACGATAACGTTGAACGCTTCGTTGGTAATCCTGAAAAACTTAAGTTGCATGATATGCGGTAGGTATGACTACGTGACTACATCAGATATCCATAAACATGAAAATCGATAGCAATTTTAAGCTAAAGCGTTATGTGTTATTTCCCCGACATGAGTGAGGCTTAATTCGAATTTCTGCTGCTATAGCAATATTGAAGGGTTTGAAATTAATCAAGCGGTTGAATTAATTCGTCGGAATTCTAAAGGACTTTATGGCACGAAATCCTTTTACGCGATCCATTTCCAGGTATTAAGTCAAATCGATTTTTTCTCGAATCTTGAGCATCAAAAAATTTGCATAGTCTTCTATAAGATGCGGATTTCTTTTCAAGTCTTCTAAACACAGTTGATTGCACCATTCTTGGTGTCCTCGTGTTAAACTGTCTTATGCGAAAGATTATGTCACCGCTTGAAACGCAATGTGTGTGCGGTAATTGCTACGTGCGCCACAAATTATGCATGCTCAAGGATTTCATTTCATCAAAATAGGTGGAGAAGGAAAAACATTGTCATGATTTCGGTTCAAGTATATTGTGGCGAAAAAAAATGTTTCCTGATGTAAACAAGACTTCGTTTTACGTACTGCGGTAATTAATGGTGGCCCGCTTAATTACTACAATGGGGAGTGCTAGTGTGTGTTTTCACGCTGAATATAGAATCGCTCGTTATTTTGGGTAATCGATAACCAGAGGGTTTTGTAGTTTAACTGACAAACAAGAAAAACCTTGCCACCAAACAGAAGAAGGATCGAATTCAATTTGTTAATTTAAGATGAGAAATTTACTGTCGACATGTCGCTGAGAATACTAATGAATTGAATGCTGCAGGAGACATTGATATATGATTCGAACATACGTAAAGAAAGCAGGCTCGACCGGCATTGCTTTTCAACTAGTAGCAAAAAAGATTCTTGTTCATGATTATCTCTCCAATTGTCGTTTATTTGGATTCATCACAACACAATTGTTCCTTATTAAGACATTAACCAAACGATCTTTCCGGCTTAGCGCATACTTCATTAGACGGGAAACAGTACGGGGGATGTCAATTTAAAGCAGAGTGTTGACAAATAAACTCTTGGGATAAGGATCATCATTTCCCGGACAGATTTTTCTTAAATTTGTAGTGAAGGGCCGAGAAGTTTCCAAAATACTAACTTCCTTCCTTAGAAAGAACAACCTTCTCCCAACAAAAATAATATTTTTAGAACCTGTTCCAATAGTCAGTATCGGCTAGGTGTAGTTAAGTGCAATAAAAGTGCAATAAAAGCCCCATCGTGCGACAAGGCGAACAACATTTTTCGACGCTAGCGGCATCTAGTAAACGAAATTAACAGCTGCTTTGTTAAGAAAAATGCCGGTTCTAGCGCGTTTCATAACATAACATGGCATTTTCCACAATTTATACGTACCGAACTGTTAAAAACAAGTCTGTAGCAGCTCAAAAATCCACTGGTAGCAAGATTTTTCTTGGATTAAGTGCTAGAATGTTGCGAAACACTGCTCGAATGCGCTATGTTGCGGCTATTTTTTTGACAGTACTCACTTTATAGCTATTCGGACTGTCTCTCTCACTCCAAAGTCTAAATATTAAGTCTGTTCTATTTGACGGGTGTAGTGTACACCTTCTACACTTTTTGCACTGGCTCTCGAGCTAGTGCAGGAAAGTGTAAAAGGGAGTGGCGGCGAAGGAACAAGAACACTATTTGAGGTTGAGTTTGTGTCATTGAATTGACGTCAAAGGCTGTTTAGAAAATCGGGTGCAAGAAAGTGCAACTTACACCGGGCAAAAGAAACAAACCTTGTATGTTACATTTTCTCTCCCTCTCCATTTGGATTTACTAGCCGCTTTTAAGCCGCAAAAATAGCCAGTGTCATAACAGTATTATTATGTATTATTATACTTTCACTTTGACTATGAATCATGACGTTAAAGACAATGGCCGCTATTCACAGTCGTCATATAGTTGGCTTTGAGTTAAAGCTGACTTTAGTGTCGTATTATTAATATGACACTAAAGTCAGCTCTAACTTAAAGCCAACTTTATGACGACTGTGAATAGCGGCCTATATATTTTGACTGGTTAGATCAGCTTTTTTCCAAACGTATACAAATAATTTCGTATCGTTTTCCTATAGATGGCGCTAACGCAAAATACTGGTAAAAAATGGCGGATCAGAAACGTAATATGACAAGACTAGACATCTGGGCACAACTCCCCATCATTACATTTGTCAAGTGGTATCGGCGTCATTTGTTTTTTGTCCGTGAAAATGTCGAAGTTTGAGCCAAATAAGCGTCATTTGGGTGAAGTTTTGCTTTTTGTTTACGATTCTAATTCTAATTCTGCTTCTGACGCGCATCGAAAAGTTACAGAAACATTGTGTGAATCTTCTATTAGTGAATGAATGTGTCGCAAAGGCTTTCATTGCTACAAAATGGGTGATTTCGGCGTGGAAGAAAAACTGCGTTCCGGCCAGCCAAACGATTTCGAAGATGCAGAACTGGAAGCATTAATGGGCAAAGATTCATCGCAACAAAGTCTTGCGAATTCATTGGACGTGACTCAACACCGTACTTCGTCTGAAAGCCCTGGAACGGCGGAATGCAAGGAAATTAAGGCTCCATGTGCACGTTAAATGCAATTTTATGATTTATGACTGTTTTCTTACCAACCACGTTAATGGCAACAAAAAAAAATTACACTATTTTATTAGCTGGTACGTAGACCATAGAGAAAAAATTCAAAACTGTATTTGGAAAAAATGCTATTAGAACAACAACCCTTGTACATTTTTTAAAATGCATTTTTATATATAGATAATATATTTCTTGAATAATTAACATGCCATTTTCATTAATATAATGCTAGAAAAAATCTTAAAGAAGGTCCTGTATAGATCAAATTTTAAAAAATTTTCATTTTTGTTAATAATATATGAAGTCAAACTGAAGCAATTTTTCACGATTTTAATGGCAAGAATTACATAAGAAGACCGCATTTCATTGAAAAGTATCATAGATAGTATAATTAATTGGTATTTCTAGAAGATAAATTAATGAAAAAACTATTAATTTTTAATAGTTATGCCTTTCAAATAATTAAAAACATATAACACTACTTTTTCTATAAAATCAAAATTAGTTCGCTAATAGACAGTGAACGATGCAGGCGTATTGTCCACGCCAAATTACACGAACAAATTGATTCAATTGCTTAAAATCCTCTCAAGAAAGAAAAATCAAACAGGGATACAAAATTATCGTACCGGACTCATGGGGCGTTAAGTGCCGTGCGAATTGATGCCAACAAGCATCGAACTGCGTTTTTTCACGTGCGAAAACCTGCTCCAACGGCAGGAAAGTAAAGGACTTTTGCATCGTATCGTGACTGGTGATGAAGCGCCAAAAATCGTGGGGATACCCTGTCCATGGATCATGCAAGTGAAACCATCACAGGACTTCTTTATCGAAGACAACTAATGCGTTTGAGTCGAGCAATGGGGTCTTCCAATATGAGCAAAGACACAACAAAGTGATTTTGACACACGATATTGATCGGCCACATGTTGCTAGTTGTGAAAACCTACCTAGAAACACAGACGTCGGCAGTACCAGCCATATTGTACCTTAAAGCTGTACGAGCTGTAGGATATGATATGAATGGAATCGTCTCGATCCAAAGACCGCGTCCTACAACTGCTACTTTTTAAGATATCTTTATTATATTCAACAACCGAGTCTTCCCACCGTTTCCGTGTTACGCGTGTTTCAGAGCACGTTTGGGGAGTCTGATATCTTATATCTATCTTATATCCGTTCGGTCTACGTGTCCAGAAGGATCGTGCGAGGATGTTTATATATTGATGCCATCTCGTGTTTTCGCCAACATATTCTCCACTTGCATACTCTGGATGTTTTCATATATTGGAGTCAAAAAGTATCATGTATGCCTATGCCACCGTTTCGTCTTTGTGATAGTCGTAACCGAATTTGCGAACTCTACTAGTTTTCGAATATCTACAAGAAGCTATTCGGCATCGATATTTAGCTCTGACTAGATAGTGATCAGAGTCACAATTGGCTCCGCGGAGGGTTCGTACATCAAGAATACTAGAAGCAGCCTTTTTCTCAATTATAACGGACTCTATTTGATTGATGGCGTGACCATCTGGTGATCCCCACGCTCGTAAAGCTTACTTAGATATTTTTGGTGTTTGCGAAATCAATAAGACGGTGACCATTGTCGTTGGTTATGTCATGGACACTATATCCTCTTGTTGTTCCTCTATGAGCCTCCTCCTTTCCGACTTTTGCATTAAAATGGTCTTAAGTCTTTAAGGCTCGTGTACACTGGCAAGTAACTTGCGACATTTCTTGCTAGAGTAATTTGGTGCGATGTGTACACTATCTGTCAAATTGCAGCAATTTTACTCTAGCAAGTAGCTCTACAAAAATCTTGCAAGTAAAACTTGCTCTTCCGTATACACTTCATCATCAAAGTTTTTTTTATTTATTTATTTCATATTCATCAAATACTGATTACTCATAATAACAAAATATATAATAATAAAAAATAATAATATATATAATAATAACAAAAATATAAAATTATAAGAAAAAATTAAATATAAGTTGATGCCAAAAATAAGTACAAAAAATAAGTGCAAAGTTACTTTACATTATTTATTAGATACAGCCGATTTTAACTGTTGAACAGAAATATTAAAGTCAATTTGACTGTAATTATAGTTAAAAATGCGTGAAAGAGATGTGATTGGTTCATGTTGACCGTAATTTGTCCGATGGTATGGAATATCCAGCAACACATTGTCTCTTAAGGATCGAAATGGAACTTTGAAAGTAATGGCTTCCAGCAATGACGGGGAGTTTTCTTTCTGGAGAATGATACAGTGTTACATTTACTAATATTCAAAGGCATACAATTAAGTGTACACCAGTCATAAAACCGTTGTAAGTCACTCTGAAGAAGAGAGCAATCAGCCACATTAGTTACATTACGAAAAATTTTTGCATCGTCAGCATACATTAAAATTTTAGAGTGGGAGAGAACCGAACTCACGTCATTTATGAACAGAATAAATAAAAGCGGACCCAAATGGCTCCCCTGAGGTACTCCAGAAGTGTTATATATATCGGATGAAAGGGCTCCGCGAAACAACACCTTTTGAGTGCGATTAAGTAGATACGAACGGATCCAATTAATAAACGTGACTGGAAAACCCAGTAATTGTAGCTTATATGTCAGGATGGAATGACTCATTTTGTCGAACGCCTTGCTGAAATCAGTGTAAATGCAGTCCACCTGATTCCCACCTTCAATTGCTTTAATGGAAAAATTAGTGAATTCCATTAAATTTGTGGTGGTAGACCTACCCTTAGTGAATCCATGTTGTGATGGACTTATGATTGATTTGCAATGAAAATTCATTACATCACAAACAATAGCCACGAAAAGCTTCGAAATACAAGAAAGGTTAGCGACAGGCCTATAATTTCGTACATCCATTTTCTTGCCTTTCTTAAATAACGGCCTAATAGTAGAATATTTCCATGAACTAGGAAATACCCCTGAACGAAGAGAAGAATTGAATAAATAGCACAAGGGTGCTACTAGGGAAGAGCTGCATCGCTTTAGAACACTTGGAGGGATGCCATCAGGACCAACAGAAAAACTATCTGCAATATTTGAGATAAATTTCAAAATAGTAGCTTCGTCGATATAGAGATCCTTCATCTCCAATGAAGTAGAAGGAAACTTTGTCAAGTGTTTATGATCCTTAAAACTATTATCACAGTTAGAAGAAGTGAAAGCCGCACGAAAGTAGTTCCCGAAGAAGTTGCTAATGACTGAAGGGTTATCGCTCACCACATCATCAAAAGACATAGAAGCTGGGTATCCGTCCGAATTCCTTTTTGAATTGACGAAATCCCAGAACCGCTTAGGTTTGTCCTTAATCGATGATTTAATATTATTGACGTACGAAGTATACGCCGCACTAGACCGGCTGATAAACAGGTCGCGTAAGGTTGAGTAAGAAGCGTAGTCTGAATCGATCCTAGAGAGACAATATTTTTTCCAAGCTTTCGTTTTTAAATTTTTTAGATGTATTAGGTCGTCGTCAAACCATGGAAAACGTCTAGGCTGTCTAGACGATGTGACCGGTACGCATCGCGCGAAACTACGAAAGATCGTGTTATAAAAGTCTAAAGTGGCAGTTTCAACATCCGGTTCACTTAGTACACCCAACCAATCACATGTCGAGATGTCGCGATTTAAAGCAGAAAAGTCGACTTTATTAAAATTGTAGCCATATGTTATTTCAGAAGGAAATAAGTGATTAACTCGTGCATCAAAATTAAGAAGAACGTGAAGTGCTGGATGATGGTTCGAATCCGGTAATAGTGGTGAGGTACAACGATTGACTGTTGTTTGCGTTACATCGGAAGAGAAAACAAGGTCCAAGTATCGTCCAGAGGTATTAGCTTTCGTATTGATCTGGTGCAATCCTGTTGAAAGCATGCAGTCCAGAAATTGTTCATCATGCCTAGGACATGAGGTGAAGGACGGAATGAGGCAGTCTTCATCTCCAGATCGAGACCACGTTACCAGTGGTAAATTAAAATCTCCGAGAATGAGTAGTTCATCGCAAGGACGCATGAGATTGCAGATCCTATCCGTAGCGTTAAAAACGGATTCATAGACTAAAGGTAACGCACACGGAGGGATGTATGTCGTGATTATGTACAGCTTTTTGTCACTTAAAGTCAGCGCAACGCAGAGCAATTCGGTGGTGTTAGCTTCCGGAATATCAATTACTTCAGCGGTGAATTTCCGATTTACTGCACAAAGCACTCCACCGCCAACCGGAGCGTCCTGGATGTCAAGATGACGATCACGGCGAAAGATCTGATAATCGCCATCAAACAGCTCGGCGTCTCTGAAGTTCTTGCAAAGCCATGTTTCAGTGATGCAGACAACGTCAAAACAAGAGGCGGCAGCAGAGATATACAGTTGTCTAGTCTTAGACCGCCTGCCACTTACGTTGCCGTAGTACAGTGAGATCGAAGTAAGTTTTTTGGCCGAGTAACGTTATTCGCGTTGCGTCGATGCGGAACGAATTCTCTAACAATAGCTGAATGAGGCCAGCAGTTTGATTTTACAACTGTTTCGAAGCAAGATATAGGCAAAACGACTCTAAACGAAGCCACCCGCGGATTACCAATGTGCACAGCTGGTACAATTTTCTTGCAAGAAATGGATCCTTGCGGTAAATTAATCCTACTAGATTGCAAAATTACGTTAATGTTATTGCGCACCTCCTCCTCAGACGTATCTGGATCAAGCCGCGATACGAAAAGAACCTTCGGTTTTTCCACGGCTTTAAGAGAGCAACGTGGCTCTTGAGGAATAAACATCTCGGATCCTGGCGAGGCAGTCCTATGGTGCAGCATAATGTCCTCATTATCGCAAATATTCTGGGAAATAACAATTTCGTGGGCTGAGGATGACGAAGGGGATAAGCTTTTAGGTTGCTCAGGAATTTCCTCAATGCTGCAACCAGTCCGTATGTTATTAATGTTCATACTATTTTCATTAGTATCCGTTCTTTTTGACTTCTTTTTCTTCCCCTTAACAGAAGATTTTTCCGTCCTATTATTTTCGGCAGGCAGTTCCAAAGTCTGGCACTGGACACTTGTAGCCTGTGAAACTGGACAATCACTTCCGCGGCTAATCAAGTGAGCTGACATGCTCAGAAGAGAGTCATCCGTGCTCTGTGCAGTAAGTTTAATAGATTTTATGTCTCCGTGTATAATATCTAATTTACGGCATATTGCTAATTTACGGCATATTGCGTTTCGTTGAACTGTCAAAACGAAAAAGAAAAATACCACAACTCTGGATAAAGTTCCACATTGGAAATGAGCAAAAACGTGTACTCGGAACTCCACTTGGATTTTCCGTTCATATTTCGCACGTAAACTGTGGAACTACGACTCCTTAAACTAAACTTAACCTCACATCCAATGCAATTGTACTGACTTGCTGAAAAATTTCGGAACCGATCGGAACTTTCTTGCGAGATCTCAACTCTCGCAAGTTAGCGTGTACATCCACAACTTGCTTGAAAAGGCAAGCGTTTGCTGGCTAGGGCAAATGCGCTCTCGGAACCGTGTACACATGCAGCAATAAATGTCATAGAGCAACTCTAACAAGTTTTGCTTGCTAGTGCACACGAGCCTTTAGGGTCGTAGATGTTATTTAGCCAAACGTTGATAAATTTAGTTTTTCTTTGGATTTCACACAATTTTTCACATACTGGTTTGAAATTCGTGACCTACTGCTTTTGTTAACGCCAAACTCTCTGCTCGACAGTTTTCAGCTTGTTACGATTGTGTACTTTCTCACGTCCCTGATTTCGTTACCGAGCCATTTCTTTCTTAGAGGGCACTTATATTGATGTTTTGTTTTGCCACTTGTTGGAGGAACTTTTTCAGAGCTCATGCCTAAATAAGGATCGAACATTCCAAGATCTAAAAGAATTTTTTTTTTTTGCGGGGTTGTTACTGTTTAGTAAATCTCTTTCGAGGCTGTTCTTCAGGTTTCTGGACATTGGTTTTTCTTCTGGTAATGCGTTGCTGGCTCCTCAACCAAATCCCGACTTGGAGGGCCAGTCCCACTTATTTATTACTCCCCAGTAGGAAAAGGGTGGTATTTTTCAGCTAACTATGACATATTAGAGATCTCCGAACTATGCTGCAAGTAAAATTATGTCATACTTTTGCCTACTTCCTGAGATGCAAGGGTGTTACTGGCCATTAAGGTTAACTTTATGGTCCTTCCTCAACCGGGCTTGGGACCAGCTATGGCCGGAGTGATGAACATCAGCGTGTTGGGAATTCGGTCTGCATTGCAATTCAAGAGAATTTTGGTAAAATCGTTAAACGTAAAACTAAAAAAATTACAATACTCAATATTAATTAGTTTTCTAAAGAATGTTTTTAGAGATAAAAATCTTCTTCAAGACTTCTATACATTTAAATTCGTTTACTTCGTAAATACACAAAAGTGAATAGGCTCTTAAGTTGTGACTAATTTCTTTATAGTAAAAAAATAAGCAATTTTTCTTCTTACATTCGGCGCCTGCATGCGACCAATTACAGAATTGATCAATTGAGGAAGTTTGTATATACATAAATTCTTAAACTGAGGGTGTAAACATCTGCTCATATAGTTTTACAAATTTTATTCTGCGTCTAAATTTAGATGAAATAACTAAAACGAATCTTAAATAGCTAGTGGATTTGTTTTTATTTGTAATCAGAAAAGAAAGCCGGCATCAGCATCTGTTTCTGACTTTATCGATGAAATTCATTTCTCTGTATGATGATTTCACGTTCTACTTCTACAACAGACCAAAATAAAAAGATTGAAATCCATTTTAAAAGTTATGAATCGATTTGTGTTGTAGGTTGGTGCCTAGTCGCTCCTCCTACTTGCACCAAGTGCAATGTTGCAGAATAAAATGTTTTACATAATGCTATGACACTGAACGGGAAAATTGTTGGTGTCACGATGAATTTTTTGTCGTTTTTGTTCAGCTGACCCAGTTCAACTACTTGTCGTTACGAATCTCTACTCCAATAGACGGGATCAATGCTATTTATGAAAATAGGGTTTTAGTCGCTTGTGTAGGCAAAAATGATAGGATTTATGTTAAGCGGTGTTGCTTTTGATGACTAAAAGAGATTACTCTAGCTTAAAGCTGAGCATAATGAGAAAGGAAAAGCATAGAGACACGAAAAAGTAATAGCATCACATCTTTGGGCGATACACACATTTTCAGATGTATACCAGTCCTTAGTACGAGCTTAACTTAAAAATGTAAAGGCCAGTTTCCCAGAAACTATTATATCTTTTTCAAAAGGTGTATAAGCAGACCATGTGGTGAAGATTGACCTCCTTAAGCTGTCGTAAAAAAAAATATTTTCTGACTTTCAAGAGTTGAATGTCTTTCTAACAGAAAAATATATTCTGAAAAAAATTGTCAGTCTTCTGCATGTAATAAGCGACCTCGGTCGTTCCGAAACTTGATAGTTAACAGTTGATAGGTAAGGAGCTGCTACAATAAGATTACATTCAGTAATTTGCGGTATATGTATCATTGCAGTGAACACACTTTTTTATCAGATTATTGCTTAGGTGACGATGAGCACGTTTTCCGAACAAATTCTCATCCAAGCAAAAAGAAATTGGGGAATATGGCTTTGCTTATACTTAATTTTGTTCGGCCGAAAGACTGATTGTGGCAATGCAGCTGTTGTATATTTCCATACATTTATCAAATAAGCCTTAAGGCGGTGCAGTTCCATCGTATCTGACAGACAAATCCATCGACCATCGAAGTTTTCAGAAAAAACTACACTCTTCCAATATTCAATTGGAATAGCGTAAAAAGCTCTACACACTCCTCACATGGACTACACACTTCTTGCATGTATCATACGCACAGCCGAACATGCTGAAAATCTCAGACAGAAAGACAACATACATATGTAGTATATATAATAAGCTGATTGTTTTCTACCAATCAATTGACAGTTGTCCAAGGAGGTTGGGTCGAGCATAGATATACTGGAGATGCCAAGCAGCGATTGGGTTGAAGGCGGACGTCGTCGCATTTACTTATAATTAATATATATAATATAATTTTTGCTGATATTGCTTCGAATATCGCAAAATTCCAGCGTCTCTAGAAGACAGGTCCAAGAAAACGACTACTATCTTATGGCGACAGGGTATTGTCAATATGAACCTAGTCACTACACAGTTGTTCTGGTGATAAAATTAAGTTTTCCAAAATACCAAAAACTGTTCAAAATGGATGTCATGAAACTTCCGGTGCACGGCGTTTATCCGGCTATTCACCGATGGTTCGATATTAGAATATCGAGTAGTGAAGGTTAAAGTTTCGTCTATCAGATAACCAATCATTCGATAAAATGAAGTGACACGTTTTTTTCCGCTCTATGGCATCGGTTAGGGATCCAGTGTCGAGTCTTATAGGAATACCGCAGTATACTTTAGTGGGTTAGTTTTAGACTCAGTTCCCAGTTCTTGCCGAGAAGGCTTTCCTTTCAATAAGTTTGTTCAAATGAACATTCCAAGTGACTTGTTCATCAAACTTCAACCACTGGCTCTATTCTAAGATATTCTTCAAAAAGAGTAGTTGGCTTAGATAGCGTGAATCTTACAGATCGGGCATTCTACGAGTTAATAGCCAAACTTATTACAACAGGTTGCAACCTGGTTTAGTGCTTTTTGAACTAGGTTTATGCCCATTTCTTCAAATTTACGTCTAATGAAAAAGGCAAGGTCGTCAGTGTAATCCTGTATCGTTACCCTAGATCTTATTTGTTCCTGAAGAAGATCGCCACTACTAATCATCAGAGACTGGGTGATAATACTTCGCCCTGTGGACAGCTGTTCGCAGCTGTGACAGTAACTATTGATTCAGTTTGTCTTGGAGTTGTATTCCTGCATTTCAGCTTGGCCTTGATCCAAATACAGGTTTTTGGATTAATGTCACGATTTTGTGCAATATAGTAGATAGTTTTGTAGGCAGCGTTGTCGAAAGCCCTTCGAGATGTATGAGCTAAGAGACCAGATTTTTTAAGGCGTGAACTTTAGATTTTTCTGGCTGGCAGGCGTATTGGTTGGTTGTGATTTCAGAGCCCAATGTTTTCAAGATGAATTATGTTTAGTTAACCCTAGAACCGTGCCCACAAAAAAATTGACTTATCGTGTCCTGGGGCACTCAGTGCCCCAGTATGCATTTCATACAAAATGTATAGGTGGTGTGTTGAAAATACGCTTATTTCTTTGGTAATTAGCGTTCTTGATTTTCGCAGGCTTCTATGAGTTTGGAAAAAGAAGAGAAAATAAAAAATTGTCTCTATTTTCGAAAAATTAATTAAGTGTATATAAAAAAATAAAATAATAATGGAAATGAATGAAAAAAAAAATCGAAATTCAAAATATTAAATTGTTCACTAGTCTCAAAAAAGCATCCATTTCCACTCAAAACAAAACAAAATTATCACAAAATAAAATTATCACAAAATACTCAAGTAACTATCACTTGAAATTTCATCGACAACTAAATGTATTCAACTGATTTTTATTCAAAGGATCTATATACGCATATTGACGAAATCGCCTTGTTTTGTTTACATATTTATTTTTGTTTATACATCTATCAAATGCATGTATTCAAATGTTTTGTTTTCAAATGGTCAATGTACGTATGTTCTGGGGCACTGCGTGCCCCAGAACACGAAATTGACCTTTTTTCTGCGTTTACATATTTAGCAAATAAAACACAAAATAACCAGTTCGATTCTTTTGTTTATGCATTTGTGCATAACATATGTTTCAAAATATTGTGCATTCAGATGATGTTATAGAACTAGAAAGTCTCTAATTTACCGTTTGAAATTAGCTAGGGGCACTCTGTGCCCCAAAGACGGTTCTAGGGTTAATAGGACGAAACGGCTTATGATTATTACTTAGAGGGAGCCCTGGTTTTGGTATGTATACAACAAAAGTTACGCCAGGATATAGGTATGTAATCCCATGAGTTCTTGTTCTCAATATAGCTTGTAGCGATGGTAGAAGCTGGTCCATTCGTTTCTGGAGTTCCGAGTCTTCTCATCGTTCGCGTGGTTGGCCTACTGGCCTGGTACCACTCGCTTTTCCATTAAGAGCACGTTTGAGGATTCTTTTGCCTTCCATCCGCTTTACATGGCCATCACACTGCAGTTTACGTAGTTTGATGAACATTTAAACTTCTGGTTCTTTGAAGAGTTCATACAGTTCATGGTTGTATCTTATTCGTCAGTCCGTTCCGTCCTTCACAGGTCCGAAAATTCGTCGGATGACCTTTCTTGTTTTTACACAAAATTAAACGTGTTCATTCTCTGATTGTTCCTCATTTTTTGTGTGGCAGTCTATTGTTGGGTAAGTTAGGTATTAATTTACGGTCTGTTTTATTCATTCGTGTGCTGAATCATTTGAAAAATTTGGATGCAAGTCGAATTGGTGAAATGAGGAAATCAATTAGAAAAATCAAAAATCAAAAAAACGAAAAAGGGAAAGTCCCCAAAAAACTAACTCAAAGATTAGGCCTAACAGGTTGGTTACGATATACTTCACTACCTCTGTCCGATATTGAGGCGCTTAAGACTGTGGCTTCTGTTCTCGAAGTTATACTGAAGTGGGGGATTGCTAAATGGGCTCATGATCCTGGAAACAAGTAATCAATGCAGCATAATGACGTACTTACATTCGATAATCGTTTATCACCTTGGACATCATTTATGAAATTTGTGTTCAATTTAAGGTTGACAAAAGTGTTTAATAAAAACACCTCGAATTTTACAATATCGTAGTATAAAAGCTACACAAACCGATTCTGCTATCGTAGCACTTAAAATACAAACGTTACGGTTTATCTTACGAAAATATTATCTGTTACGACTAACGCTCGTTATCGTAAAACATACACTTAACAATATTACAAAATTTATTAAGCAATAGCATTTTTAAAAAAGCGGGAGATTTGAACTATTATCGACGTATGTATAAAGCGCGACGCGAATAAAGCATATAAGATTCGAGTTTAAAGCACTTTTCTTTGTATTATTATTGAATTCCGCGAATTGTTGAGGTTATACATATAAAAAAAAACGAAAGTTTAGCTTAGCTGACTATTATAAATTATGTCGTAGATATCACAGGCCAAAATACGAAATTATTTTTTATCGTTAAATCTTATCTTCACAGACAGTCGACTGTCGTGTCGCGACTTATGTTGTTAACAACATACAAAATTCTAGGCATATCGTGACAATGATTTCACGAGCTTTTCTTGAAGATGAGGAAGTAGTCATTATACGAAAATGACTCATCGATGGATTACAATGTTCTACACACGAATAATAAACTTGGATAAAAAACAACGACCAATTTATTCAGATCAATAATTCAATCGAAAAACTAACTCAGCACTATCGAAAGTCTTTCGATCACAATCGAATTATTTTTCCCGATTTTTCTTCACTTTTCCCTTTGGACTGAGTCCAACCCGAACACAAACTGAAAATTTATGAAGGACTCTCGTTTTTTTTCTCGTGTGGCTTCACTATAAGAAAGTACGCGCTGACTGACGCGAATGAATATTAGGCTACGGACGGAGAGAGTATTCTTCTTGGGAGTTACCACCGAGAAAAAAGAAACATAATGTTAAAAGACTGACGGAAAACGACAAGGGAGTTTTCCCGCTGTACACCGGACGAGAGAGAGAACTTGTCTGGAAAAATCAATTCGACTAAGAATTAAGAATTGCTGGTAGACATCAGCCATATGTGCTACGCGAGTAAACTTGCGAGCTGGAACCCACTACACTCCGCCTGTCCTGATGACGATCGTATACACGATGTATATTCGTGCGCTCAACATGGGGGACTTTTCCAACCGGGCGGAAATAAAAGCTGAAATGACAACGAAGGAATTTCGAAACTATATGGACAATGTTCTGCGCATGATAAATGGCAGTGAAAATGTTTGGCTGGGGAAACTTGGCACCGGTTGATTTCATATGAAAAAGGAGCTTTCGAATGATTGGCAGTGCCAGATTAAATTTCTTAGGGTTGAGAAATTTAAACAGTTTGAAAACGATAAGTCCTTGAATACATTATCGAAGAAAATTTTTAAAGTTCGATCTGAACGTGCAGCTGCATAATATTGGGAAGTTGCATAAGTTCCAGCAGAGTTTTCGTGAATATAAATGCTTTATTAAAACTTTTTTTTAAAGAACATTTCATTGCTGGCTACTACTTTCTTCCATCTCTATGACAGCATACGAATACCATGTCGAAATAACGATTGAGCTAGCCAGGCGATAAATTACAGTTCGGATCAAGCGACAATCGGAAGGAGTAATGTTCGGTGAATACGGCGGGTGTGATAAGACTTCAATTTCAGCGTTTCCGAGTAGATTTTGATCAGTTTTGCAACATGTGGCCGAGCCAAATTACATTGTCATGTCGTGTCTCCTCGTGTTGCAGCCGAGCATGAGTTTGCAGCCATAGATATTTGCCTTCGATGTTGCACAAAAACTAAGATAACACCTCTGTCGGTAAACGGCTGGAACTTATGCAAATCCGCAATCATTAGAAAACAAACGTAGAGCATATAAACATCCGAGTTCGAAAACGTAGTGGTCGTTCAGTCGCAGAAATGTGGAAGGAAACGAGAAGTACCGGCGAGATTATTCTATAGTACAATAGATGCGTCACGAGCAAACATCACGAATATGTCTACGAGTCTGCAAGGATAGCAAATCAATTAGTTTGCATTGCACCTACGTATATAAGAAGGACCAATGTAATCTTCTAACAGCGAACATCGTAAACCTTTTTGGAACACATTCTAGTCTTTTGATATGAATGTCATAAAAAGGATTCCAAACGACTGAGCAATATTCCAGAGTAGTCACAAGAAACAGAGTTTTTAAAGTATATTGATCGTTAAATTCTGTAGTTTCTCATCACAAATCCCAACTTAGAATTAGCTTTAGATAACATTCGATCAACGTGCATATTTAGCAAGTTTGCTACCCATCAACACGCCAAGGTTCCATATTACCTCAGATCATAGAGCTAGTGGAGACGATAAGCCAACGGTTTTGTATAAAGCGCTTTGAAGCCAAAAACATGATGAGAATTGAGACAAAACAAAGTCGTTATATCAAATTGTAGTTGTCTTAGCGTGTGAGTGAGTGAGACAAAACAGGTGCGTTATGTCAATTTGTTGTTGTTTTCCGTGCAAGTGAATGCGACGACGGCCGCCTTCAACTCAACCGCTGCTTGTCATCTCCAGTACATACATACATATATATCTATGCCTCGGATCGAGTCAAAGTGATATAAAGAAAATTATACGTAAAATGAACTGGAGAATTACACCGACATATAGTAAAGATTTTACATTTGTTAGGATTTGTTATTAAAAATTAAAAATTGCATCACTCCCAAAATAGACTAATCTCAGTTTGAAACCGGATGGAATCGATTTGACTATTCAAACGAGCATAAATTTTCAGATCATCGGTTAGCCCCAAGCATGACGCATATTGAAACAGATCAAAGACATCATTAATAAACTAATCGTTTTTTTTTTGTAGCTTTGATTTTTTTTGATCTTCTGCTAGACTCAGCCTATTCTCCTGCATGCTCCGTGGTACGTTCGAAACAAGGATCTACACCACGACTTGCGAATCGAAATTAGTTGCATCAAGAAATATGCAGTAAAACACAATCAAAGCCTGCAAGCACTGAGATAAGAACTGTGCTGAATATCGGCAACATCTGTTGACTTAGAAGAACCAAGCCTCATGAGCTTATGGCATAATATTTACGGGAATTTAATTATATTTATAATAATCTTCCTACAAACGCGTTTCTAAACCAAGATATTAAAATCATTGGTTATGATGAAGGGAGGTGTTTTTAGTGGGCTAAAGTCCCACGCTACTAAGAGGTACGGATGGGTCGTTCACGATCGAACTGTTCCAAAAGAACACTTCATTGAAGTGAGTGAGTGAAGTAACTTACTCTTTTTGGTGAATTGCAGTTCCATTGGACATGTGACAAAAAACTTTACCTAAATTTTTTTGGTCATCATCTTCGAGATCTACTGACCACTCAAGTGGAACTATGAATGAACTAAAAGAACGAACTAGCTCCCGAGCGATTAGATTAGATTTAAGCCGGGTGTAGTCCAGTGGTAGCGTACTAGGCTTGTAAACGCGATGTCGTGGGTTCAATTCCCACTCTATGCATAAATTATTTATAAGAATTTTTTCAGTTCCTATTGGCTTTGAAATTATTAATATAAATAGTGAACAGAGTGAACAGTGCAGAATGTTTAATAGGATCACTACTAAAGGATTTAACACTGAGCAGATGAATTCTATTTACATTCTTATCAGATTCACTAACTCCATCAGAGATACCAGACAGTAGTTGATTTGTTATAGGCAACATTGCTGTTCTGGTAGATCACATTAAAAAGCCAAACAGCACTCAAAATTATTAACACCAACTAGTACACTGCCATACTCGGCCCAATTTCTGACTTCCCATCCCTAAGCTGACTGGATTGTACACTACAGTGTATTAAAGGCTAACCACCGAAGTCCAGATCAGTATACTTAAAAAAAAAAAAAAAGATTAGAAATAGGGGTCGGTGTGGTTAACCTCTGTCACTGAAGCCACAGTTGAGACTATTGTGACGTCCCCCGGATTGGTTACGATTCCTCTTCAATCCCTGCGCTTTCAATGAAGCTTAGTATTTTGCGAAGAGGAATGGTCAGGAATTCCGATGGTTCCATGAAACCGAAGTGACGAAGTGACAAAGTCTTTTGTGAGCTAAACCATTCACAGAGGATAAGCTTTGGTGTTTCGTCTTCTTCATTGCATAATCTGCAAATTTTAGTCTCATCAGAGACACCAATCTTTTTGAGATGCTTCCTCATGTGACAATGTCCAGTCAGAGCTCCCACTAGGGTTCGGGTCAGATATCTGCTTACTTTTAGATAGTAAGATGTTCTTTTTTCCGATAGCTTTGGCATAAAAAGCTTGTTGCCCGGTGCCAAGTCCCAGTAAATGGCACTTTGCGATTTTTGCCACATTCGGATGTTCATTCTGGCTGTGCTTAATGGTATCCCACAGAATAGGTATGGTCCCATGAATTCAGCTTCTGAACCTTTCCTAGCCATTGAGTCGGCCATTTCGTTACCTTCATAGCCGCGAATCCAAATGAGATCAACTCTGTTCTTATTTCCGAGTTCAATTAGGTATTGGAGGCAATTCGAAATAAGTTTGGAGTATATTTGATCGGACTGAAGTGCTATTATTGCAGCCTTGCTGTCCGAGAGAATATGTATTTGTCGGTTTTTGTAGCCCCGTCTGATATTTTCTCTAATGCATAGTTCAACAACATGAGTCTCCGCCTGGAAAACAGTGGATGTTGTGTGCATGCTACAGTAGAATTTAACATTTGGGCGCACTCCATAAACTCCTGCTCCTACACCTTGATCTGTTTTAGATCCGTCTGTGTACCAGATTATGGATCCTGGTTTTGGAGTGGATTTGTTTGTGGCCCAAACCTCTCTTTCAAGTAGGACAGCTTTGAATGGACGTGTGAAACTAAATTTCGGTACCATTGAATCAGAAAGAGGTATCGCTAGTATCGGGTCCTTGTTGAGTTCTGAGCAAAGAGTTGGGCAAGCTGTCTTGCGCTCTGACTCGCCCTCCGAGCTCAGAAGCCCCCGACCGAACGAAGGAACTACTTCAATGAACTCGTTCCTTAAGTGAATGACTCGGAGTCAAGTATTTCACTGAAAGGAACTGCTTTGCCCATCTCTACTGTTAGGTGTGTTCTTCATAGTGTCTTTCGTGATTTTCACCTACCCTTATAAAAAATAATAATCCTTTAACGAGGAAATAAACTGAATTTTAGAAAATGAATCATCCCTTATTCTCTTAATATCGATTAGGAAGATACGCGCGGCTGCCTGCAACAAAAACAGACAAATCTACATCTAGAAAGTCTGTTGTGTTTCCAGAGCCTGGTCCTACTCGCTTTTAATGAAGTGTTGGATTCTCGTAATCGCCGTTGCAGCAAGGGTACAAACTCTAATGAAGAATTAGTCTGCTATGTGAGCTTTTCTCCTAGCGAATGGAGCTGGACAGGTACAAAGAAGATGAAACACTGTCTCCAGCTTCTCGCCATCCAAGCAGAAATTGTTTCAAAAGAAGCCTATTCTTCAAGTATCCAGGCTAGAGATGGCAACGATTAATCAAATGCGTTTATTATCTTTCGATTGTTCGATTAATCATTTGATACTCTTGGTTCGATTAATCATTTGATTTATAGATTGATTTGTTTTGATTGTTGCCAATTTGGTAAGCAGAAATATGTAGGTACCTTGTTTTGCGCATACACTAAATTTTGTGTGTGAAAAATCTTTGGAAATTCCCGAGGTGAAGGAGCTCATCGGATAATGCAAAAATATTGTTATTGGGATGAAATGTCACGTTTATGCTAATGACGAGCTTAGTAAAAAGCAATCGAACGCAGGAGTACCGGAGGGAAAATTAGTGAAGCTTCTCTTGGACGTCGAGACTAGATGGAACTCCTGTTTTTATATGTTGGAGCGTTTGATAAAACTGATACCATATGCAGATCATGCTGAACCATGTAGATGTGCCTTCCATGATAACTCCAAGAGAAAAAAAAAGATACAACGGAAATACTTTCCATGTAAGTTGAGCCAGATAATAATAATAATCGATTGCGCAACAGCCCAAATCGGGCCTAAGCCTTGAAGTAATGCTAGAATTACTTCATTACTAGGCCAACGGGACACTAGGAGGTGAAGTGGTCAGTCAGACGCTCGTCCGTGATTATTACCCCGATTCCATGTATATCCAGATAATTCCGGTTATTTACTACGGGCGCTAACAGTTGGGAAAAATAATTTATCACTACGAAGGAAGGGAAATTTAAAGATAATGTTGTATCGGAGTATGAACGACGATTCGGTCAGGCAGGGAAAAAATTTCTACTACCAGCATATACTTTATTGGATCCAAGGTTAAAGAAAATTTATTTTAATAACCCTGTTGCTGTTCACAAGCCTTAAGTAGCCTACGGTTTAAAATCGGCAATATCAATATGGCAGAAAGTAACGCGAAACATCTACCTCGGCTTCAGGTGACAAATTTGACCTGTTGGAGGATCAACATCCAACCTGCCTGAAGATGAATTTTACTTAAATGCTCCAGTAATAGTCCTACAACAAAATCCATTTGATACCTGGGAAGAAATGAAATCCGTTTACCCGAAACTCTACAACGTGACAAGGAAATACTCCCCTTTACTTGGAACATCTTTTCTACCAAAAGATTGTCTAAGATGTTATTTTTGAGCTCATGGCTTAAGAGTACTAACAAGAAGATATGAATCTCCACTTTTCTGTGCAATTACCATATAACTTATTTGAATTACTATTATATTTCTGTGAAATCAATCCTATTTATTATTATCTTTATTACAGTTTTCAAAATATATATTATATGTCCATATTTGTGGATCAAGATTTAGTTTTCTTCAATTTTATCAAGTATTACATGGTACCTTCGTAATGAAATATAATGTGGTAATATATTGTTAGCTATAAAGACGAAATTAACCGATTAATCGATTATTTTCTACAGATTTAATCGTGAATCGATTATCACATTCCGATTAATCAAATGATTAATTAATCGATTAGTTTATTTTAATTGCCATCTCTAATCCAGGCCTTTACAGAAATCACTCTACTAGAGCGTTTCATGTCCCGCTTGGGCTAAATTTGTCTCGCAGTGTGATCTGTCCATCATGAGTTGATTTCGGATTGCTGATATTCTGGCATAACCTGAAGAATGTCGATTGAATCAGCCAAAATTATCCGTAGTTTACTCTGAAAACCGCTTAATCGTATAGTTGACAGATAAATTGCTCAATTCAGTCAGCGAAACGGTTCATTGACAGACGGCAGGTCGATCTACAAGTTCAGTCACAGTTCACACAATCGTCGAAAAGATAGCATCGTATGCAAATCAACGTTTTCCCATCAAACTATAGGTACCCTTGTCGATACTCCACACACTGCAGTTCTACATGACGATCGTTGAGATCGATAGCGAGTCTTTTGTGGCGGAGAAAAGATCAAGTTTGCGATCACTTCTTCAGTTAAATCTCTCAAATCAGTTTTTTTTATACACGAACGATCTGCAGGTAAAACAGCGGCCGATCGAACTGTCTTAATTGGCGCCCTTAAGAGCATTGCCTCGATCGCAGGCATATAACTAGTGCGGCGACTTTTAGGCAAACAAAGATGCCACTGTAACACTCTGTTTCGTCAATAAGAAAATTAGTAAGATCGCTGGCAAAGTATGAATTCTTTCCACGTTTGAATCTTTAATTAAAAAAACGTAGGAGAAGGCAAGTATAACTCTAAAATGAAAAGAAGCGCCCAGTTTAATTAAGACATTGTTTTTCTCTGGAACAATAAAAATATCGTGTCACGAAAACATCCGTTCAAAAATGCGTTGCTGGGAATACGACACTGCGGCGACAGAAGAATCGTCAAAGAAAGAGGTCGATCGTCGCTTTAGGGTGTCAACTTTACAAACCCACCATCGAACGCAAAGACCTCAAGGTTGAGACATTCGAGAGGTACAACATAAAATTTTTAAACAAAAAAATAACCGTTACGCAAAACAAATAACTTTCACCAAAGCGACAAACGCCGATCTACCTGCTAAGTGTTAACCCTCGACTTTCATCAAAGGGCCGTCGGCCCTTTCTATTTGTTTACCTACTGCTCGGGAAAGACGTTGACGGGTCGGGCAGGTAAACTAGCACGTGCAAACTTAAACCGTTGGGTGATTTTTATTGGTAAGGTCAACATCCCAAAAAATTTTCCGGATCAATTGTGCGATCGTCCCGTAATAAACACATAAATCCCATCCTCACACAATGGCGAGATGCAATTTATTTAGCCGATAATGTGAGAAACAGCTGCGCATTCGATAGCACGAATACCGAGAATGTGCAAGTTCCGAGAACACGAAGGTAATGTGCAAGTTGATGCCAACGCCAAGCCCAACAAACTGCAATTTCTAGCTGAACGCCAAATTTCAATCAGTGAACTGGACAAAAATCTAACGGAAATTGCACTGTTTCGCACTCGACAGCCCCATATTGCACAATTGCTGAGAAAGTCGCAACCGAGGCAGCGACGGTTCAAGCCGTAAAATAGAAACAAACACGGCACCGAGCACCGATTAATTTATGAAATAAAAACTCCGGAACTATGTGCGAGACAAGAGAAATGCGGTCCGGTTGTTCACCGCGAAAATCACTTGGAACTGAGCTAGGCTCGAATAAGCGTTAAGCAACGACCGCGTAAGCTCGAACATGTGAAAGAACGAGTGGAACAATCCAATCGAAATGCAATGCCGAGACGAGGTGTCCCCCAGACGACGACCGCCTTGTGAGTCATAGCTGAAAGAAAACCGAACGAATTTCGAAGGTGTGGGGTCAGTTTTTTTTTCGGGCGAAAACATGCTTTGTGCAAGGACCAAAAATCGGATTTGTGTACCGGAGACAATCTCATCCCAACAGCATCCGAACGTCTTCGGCGTACTGTCTCCACTCCACTTCCCCCGATGACACAACAGACCGACCCGAACGATGATCTCATTATCGCTGCGCGCCCCGCGTTTTATCAATTCCTACAAAATCCAACAAACTATCGCACGGAGCGATTAACATAAAAACCTTGAAATTGCCCAAACACTCACCTGTTTCACCAGGAAATTCGATAAGAAGACCACCAACAAGTCAAAATAGTGCCCTCGACCGACCGATAGTCGGAAACGTAATGTCCAACACGGCAGCAAATCGTCTCAAATCATTTAAATAAAAACCTGTCCCACAATTGGCACGTTCCAGGAAACTTTTTCGCCAATGCAAATTTACGCGTTTATCGTTCGATTGAAACCAGGACTTTTACAAAAAAACTCTCTCCCCGTACACGACACCACAGCCGACAATCGAAAAACTTTTTGACAGAACTCCGACGAAACAACGGACACCACCACTACGGCCACGAAAACGAAATCCAAACGGCGAAGACGGCCAACTCACACAACCCCAACGACACCGAATTCACCGATAGAAAAAAATGGTGGCGTATTTTTTTTTTCTCTTTGCACTTTCGACAGCTTAAAATCGGTCGTGGGCGTCCGAACAACTTGAATTTTAGGCAAAACAAAGAACAGGTTCACTTGCGGTTAATGCACGGCAATTTTGCGCAATTGTACAATTTCGTGGTGCACACACGTCAGGTAAAATGCATTCGGGAAATTCAACGCTATTTTGGATTTCGTTCGCGGATCTTTCTTTCAACATCACATGCACGCACACAACCAACCAATAAAATTTTTGAATGAATGCAACTAATCGGAGTGAAGTTGGCCGCGCGATATTGGACAATATTTTGAATGAGGGCTGGGTAAGATGTCATCGGATGGATGTTTTTGCGCAAATATTTGAAATTCTCATAAATTTAATAATTATGTGGGTAGTTTAATTGTTGTGTACTGTATACAAGCTAGAAATGGCGATTTACAGCAAATAAAAATTAAGGATTCTAGTTTGCTACTAACAAAACTACAAAAAATGATTTATATACATATACGTGTACAGGGTGATCGGTACTTATGGTCAAAGGCATGCAGTTTGTGTTTTTCGCCAGAGGAAGTGTACACCTTTCTTCTATGAGTGTACTGCTGTTCATTCCCAGTACAGTGGTTTTTAATTCATCATATCCATGCTTGTACAGTAAAGAACTTAGAAAACGTATTGTTGAAAAAAATATTATAATATTATATATATTATAAATTAAGGTCTGGTATTTCAATATAAAGTTAACTCGAGTGGTTTTGGTCAAAGCCCGAAACACAATGCACACGTTCCGTTCCGCTCCGTCACGAAAAGTGAGGTTATGTGATCCGTAAAAGTTGAATTTAGGTCAACTCGTCCGATCCGTTTCGTTACAACCAAAGAGGTATATAACTAATGGAGATCGCAAAGCGCCGTTTCTGTATAAAGCACTGTGAAGCATTTTGAAGTTTAAGCGACTGTTTTTGTATGGAGCGTTTCATGCCCGGTGGCAGTGAAATGCAAATATTAGCCTAGTATTTAAAGGTTGGGCTATAATACCGGGGTCTAACATATATGTGAGTAAGATGCTGATAGTAGCATAGTGAATATCGCCGGTCCTTTGCGAGAAAATCTCCGGCTTCAAAAAAGTCGCTGCACGTTATCTCCATTATACATATATCTCTATGGTTACAACCATTGTGTGCATTTACATGGCCAGCCCATAAGGTCTACTTTGACAGCTGAACGTAACGGAACGGAACGTGAGCATTGTGTTTCAGGCTTAACTGATCATTTTCCGTATTTCAATATCAGATAACCTACAACGTGTAAGTAAAAGTGAGTTTTAAGTTAACTCATACTTCAGGTATCAGTTAACTATTACAACTCATACTTCAGATATCAGTTAACATCTGCTTATATTTTACTGACAGTTGTCTGTTGATAACCTAAAAATATTTAAGTAATTTTTGAATTGACTGTAATTGTTTCTGTTTATTGAATTTATTGAACTGTTAAGTATACTCACTTAAATACAATTTACAAATCTGAAAACAAACGTTTTTGGAAATACTTACGCTTAACAAGTTAACTGTGAGTTAACTTTTTGGTATTAATTACGAAACTAGAAGTTAACTTTACATTGAAATACCGAGCGTTACAGGATTAACTGAAGACTATAATATTTTTGCTAGATTGCGTTCAAAATGCAAAACTCTAAAAGCATTCTGTTATAGTGAATTCGAGCAACTGGCATGATCTTTTGCGTGTAACCCGACATCAGGAGACCTAATGATTAGTAATGGGTTAGGTACGTAGATATGTGCGTGGCTGTCCATGAGAAGACGGACAAACTTAGTCCTAAAAACGTCTGTTGAGTTACCACAGGATTATTAAATCCGGTCCTATTCACTAAACAAGCACGAGCTCATTATGAAGCCTTGGATTCTCAAGACCTCCGTTGCGTCAATATCACTAATGCCCGATTTCACAGTGGTAGCTTAAGCTAAGGTTTAGTTAAGCTAGAATAGGTAGCTTAAGTTATGGATTCGTTTCGACTGATTTCATAGCTTTTTGTATCGTGCGGCTTAGCTAAACTAAGCATAATGCGTAGTAGCATTTCATTTTGCGTACATTCGATATTTCTTATGTAGCGGAGTAGCTTCGCGGCTGATTTTTTTAATTACACAGTCTTGAATACAGAAAAAATTACAAGTTTGACAGTTCGTAGGCTTATTCTATAAACGGAGCTTAAGCTCGCAAAATTGATGGCTTAAGCTAAGCTAGCGCTTGACTTAGCTTAAGACTTAAGCCATTACTGTGAAGTCGAAGATTTTCCTAAGCCCAAGCTTAAGCTCCACTCAGAACTTAAACTACCACTGTGAAATCGGGCATTAGACTCTTGAAGAAGTGTGCTCCTGGATTAGCTTTCCTCCTAACGGATAGGTACAGAAAGCATGAAGGACTGTCTCCTTCTGTATTTCTAAGTGTAGCGGTGCTACGTGGGTAAGCAACTCTTAGGGCCGTTATTATGACCTTCAGTTAAAATTTAACCAGAACTTTGACTGTAAGTTTTGTATGAGCATCTGTCAGTTAAAGTTTCAATTAGAACGTTACTGAGGATCGTAGGAACGGGCCTTAGACAGCTGTGGGACTGGTGCGCATGGCCCCGGTAATACCCAGTCATGCCAGTCTTTGTAACTAGTCAGCTTAAGCTGAGCAGTCTTCTGCTTTGTTTTCTTCCACCAGCCGGATGCCGCGTAAGTTATAATGGCCCTAGCAACGACGGTATACTTCCAGTAGGTTAGTTTTGGACTCAGTCCCCAGTTTTTGTCGGGAGGGTTCCTGCAGGTCCATAGAGAGAGATTCTGGTCCTTTCAAGAACATTGTCCAAATGAGCGTTCCAAGTGAGCTTTTCATCCGATATGATCACCAGGAATTTTACCTCACTAGCATACTCTATGGATTCTCCAAAAATAGTAGGCTTAGATAGCTTGTACTTACCCCTCCTTTTGGTGAATGCAAGAATTGTGCTTTTCTTTGGGTTGATAAGATGCCGAGTCTTTTAGCATGGTGGCCTATAAGACAGTGTCCCGTCAAGAGACCTGAATCTGGTGGTTATACTCGCCCTTTTGAGCAAAATCAGCCTTTTAGAGCGTTTCTTGTCCAGCTTCATCTCGGAGTGTGACCAGTAATACCGTCTGTCCAGTGTCCACCTTGCGTTACTTTTTCTCAACTGCGTCCAATACCAGTAACAGTTTAAGATTCCGATGTTCCGGCTTAATATGAAGGGTAGTACCACGCCGAACGGGGTCAAGACTGAAGGCGGTACATACATGAGGCCAAGGTCTGATTTGGACTATAGTGCCATCGAAGGTAAGTAAGGAACAGTTGATTGGTAAATTAGTGCAATTTGAATCATATTAACATAAGTAGAGGAAATATAGCTCGGTAGATCTATGGAGTGAGAATGAGTCAATGGGAAGTGAATATCTAATATTCGAATATCTGATGTCACATATTCCTAATATCTGATACATCCCAATATTAGCAATATCATAGCAAATACTAATATATTCGTCTCAAATCTACTAATGATCGATACCCTCGGTCACGTTATATTAAGAACTAGAAGTCACACTGCAACTGATAATCTACTTATCAATAAATAATAGATACATTCAATCACCACTGTGTTTAACATACATTTAAGTGATTTCTTGCATAACCTTGATCATGAAAATTTTAAGTAAGTTCCGGAATAATAGTGCTTTGAATCTCATTATGATTTTGTCGCATTTATTAATTATACAATTTTTTTACGCCAAATAAACACTACCTGTATAGACATCGCGACTACTTGAATCTTATTAAGAAGAACAGGTTTCATCTGTTAGCATTAGTACTTGATCTGAGAAGCTAGTATCCGCGAAGCGTTTAAGTGATCACTTTGATCGCGATCGAAGCGTTGTGTAGTGCGGATGATCAGTTAAATCGCTGTATCAGTTGAGATACTACGCTAGGATTAGCAGATCGGCGAATTAAGAATCGTGCTTTATAAACGTATATTTATTGTTTGATCAAGCGGTCCGATCGGTTTGTGCATTTTGTGAGAATTGTGCTAAGCATGATCGTTTCCGATCAGTTTGACTAAGTAATTTGATTCGATTTGTTAATTTTTGATTAGTGTATATTAGAGCGGATCCACATCTAGAGAGGCAATGTGTCTATTTTTAGCGCGAATCTAAGTATGAATAAAGAGTATTCTAAAAAATATATATATTTGTGCAATAGTGAATAAATTTTCAAAGGGGAAATTATAATTAAATGTGATTTTTTGGATCATTATTCAATAGAATTATATTCGACGTTATTCCGTTCTTATTCCACAAAATGTAAACTCTTTGCTTTTGTAGTTTAATAACAATAACGAAGTATGCAATTTTATCCATTATTAATATAGTAAATTAGTAAAAATTTGAAAGGATTAGCTGAGTATGGGAAACCGAAATGCAGGAACCTAAAGAAAAAGGATGAACCTGTATAAGTATAACCAGAAGTTTCAACTTTTGACGTAAAGCAAGAAAGGGAAATCGAATGGTTACTTTACTAACTATCTGTAAATGTACTAGGAACAGGTGACGGAGAACGTAATACCAATTTGATGGGGTGAATTGGAGTCCAGAGGTCACTCAAAAAACTGATGCGGTACTAACCTAATTGCTAAGAATGAATTAAGAAGTACTAGCATGAGGCTACAATGATTTTTTCATTACCGCTACCACACTAACAAATTTAACCAATTAGAATATTTTCAAAGTCATTTTCATACTTCGACTTTAACCGTATCCTAAACTTTGAACCAAAAGTTAGAAAGCTGTTTTCCAAACTATTTTCAAATTGTTTACATACAATTTTTTATAAATTAAAAAAAAAAGATAGACTTGATATCTTTTCACATAATATGGGCATAATTTTCGGAATACCTAATTTTTATACTCTAGATGAACATATAGAGTATTATAAGTTTAATCCAGCCCGAAAAGTTTGTAACGCATAGAACCGAGTCTCGGACGAAAAAAAATTATATATTATTTTGTGTTTATTTTTGGCAAAAACCCCCAAATCTGTTTGCTGTCCGTCCGTCCGTCCGTCCGTTAGCACGATAACTCAAGAACGCGTTGACCTAGGAAGTTGAAATTTTGTCACAACTTGTAAAATGGAAAAAGTAAGGCTAAGTTCGTTAATGGGCGATATTCTTCCAATCCTTCGGGTACCTCCCATACAAGAGTCCTTGAAACACGTTTTCCCAGTTATTGCTTGAATGCTTCAAGTTAGGAACTTGAAATTTTGCATACGTATGGTTTAAAATGTTTTAATTGAATGTTCCGAATATGATGCAAATCGAATGAGTCCTTCGTGTAGCAGCCTAGAAAAGTCCTACAAAAATGTATGCTTTTTACTGAATTCAATATAACTCCAGAACGAGTTAGAGCAGGAATTTCAAATTTTACAGGAATTAGTTTTATACCAAAACCAAGACGGAGTTCATTAATTAGCGCCATCCGTTGACTCCTTCGGGTAGCTGTCATACAAAAGTCCTTAATAAACATATTGACCAATATTGCACGATAAGTTTAGAAAGCTTTAATTTACGACTTTGAAATTTTACAAACATTAATTTTATAATAGTCGCAGCTGAAACTATCAATATGAAAAATATCCCATGAGTCCTTCATGTAGTTGCCATACAAAAATTCTGTAAAATGTCCTAACTTGTGTGTCCTTACTTAACTAACACTATATATCAAAAAAATCTGCCAACAGTCTGGGCGCAACTGTATTATTTTTCCGGTAGAAGTTCAGAACGCGTTCAATTCGGGGATGCGGTGTAAGTTACTATGTGACTGAAAACCTAACAAAAAGTTCGGGAAGCAGTTAGAAAAGAGTGTAACATATGAATTAAATAATTGGGTCATATTCCAGGATGCGGTCTAGAGGTTGAAAAAACAAAACTTAAAAATAGGTGATTATTAAACAAACCTGGGGAAGTGAAAAGATATTCGATATCTGATCAGACCTGAGAAACATGATGGAATTCATGAAAAAGTATACAACCAGTTTACACCCTCTTAGGGGTCGAATTTCAAAAAATCTTGAAAACACATTCTAGGTATTCACATGAAGAATCCTTAGAATAAAAATGAATTCAATATTTCAAAAGACCTAGTAGATATGACGAAAATCGTGAAAATATATGCATTTTATATTAACCGATATTTTTTTTTGCCCCCCCCCCCCTTCTGAACGCCAATGAATATATAAATTTTTTCTTATCAGAATTACTTTTCTAGTTAATATTCATATACCTACCGAGTTTCAACTTCCTAGCATAAGCCGTTCTGAAGTTAGGGAAAACACCCCCCACCACCGTACCATACTACCCCTAAAAAAAAAAAAAAATTTTTTTTTTTAAAAAAAAATTTATTTTTCCACCATGCCACTACTATAGCTTTATCTAAATACCAAGTTTCAGCTTTCTATTATTATAGATTCTTAAGATGTAAGCATCGGAACTTTTTCTTTCTCACCCTTCCCCACCCTCACCCTCTACACCCACACCCTCTACACCCACACCCCCAAACTTCCCTACTAGGCTTCTATTAGGCCTACTTCTGGTAAAAATTTGAAACATCCATCTTACACTGTTATTGAGATATGAATCGTGTTAGTTTTGAAAAAAAAATTTCCCTCCCACTTCCGTGCTCCTCCACCCCCTTCAAAGTTTTTACTTTGAGCAATCTTTATTTATTAATCTTTATAATAAAACCGAATTTTGCTTTTCTGGTGCAATTAGTTTGTGAGATATCGTAATCTAAAGTTTTTCACCCCCACCCCCGTACGCCACTACCCCCACCCAAAAATTTTGTTTCAATCTACTCTCCTAGTATAACTACAGATATTTGTTAAGTTTTAATTGCTTGCTATTAACGGTTTAGAATATATGGATTTTAAAATTTGTCGATCTCGGCATTTTTGCGTTTTGGACGCATTATTTCCCTCTCCACTCCCACACCCCTTCACTCATATCTGTTTTTTTTTGCAAATGTGTCCATTATCAAAGCTCTATAGAAATTCTAAGTTTCAGCCTCCTAACACAAGCGGTTCCTGAGATCTAGAAACCTTAATTTTTCGTCTAAAACGCTTACCCCGCCTTCCCCCTTACACCTCCTCCCCTGTAAATAATGTCAAATTCAAGGGGTCCACCAAGTCTATTCTTAGAAAAAATTTTAATTTAATAGCTCCACTGGTTTGAGAGCTACAAGCCTTCAAAGATTTTGGGGCGGTCGACGTACGGCGTACGGGGTACGGCGTACAGACGGAGTGAAAATTTTTATTGCTTTTTCCACGTCTACTAGTCATGAAACGTGGAAAAAAAAATTTTGATTGCAGCAAATTTTTTTTTTTTTAAAATCGATAACAATACTGTATTATAAATAATACAGTAAAATCGACCACTATACAAAAGTTTCTACCTGTAAGTAAAAGGTCATGTAATAATTGCTTGTGCTCTCCTCATTCTTTTGATATATTTCCAACTAAAATATAAATCGGAGTTTAGTATTTCATCTAGAGTATCATACGATTGGCTTGCAGCCGATCGTGACTGCGTTATGTTTTTTTAACATTTGCATTTCTTCTAAAAATAATGAATTGTGATCGGCCGAAATTTAATATAATTATATATATATCGCTCGTTTTAGGACATGTCGATCCCAAAAATACAATGAAAAAAAATCTGTCCGTCTGTCCACCCTACACACATGAAATTTTTGCAGCAGGTACACCAAGGTGGTCTTTATTAATGGTTTTCCATACAATAGAGAATTGTGGATTGATAGTGTGGAGCTTGGTGAATGAATGGTTTCAGGTGAGCGTTTGGTTTTAGTGTCGTAGGAACTGCTTATGTTAAAAATTTGAAACCTGGTATACATATAAAGTTCAAAAAATGGTAGATGTGGATGAAGTTTTTAAGGCCACTACTTGCAGTGCTACTGGAGAAACATTTTGTATTACTATACCTCACGAACTAATTAAAACAAAAAGTTGAGACTTGGAGACCTAAACGTGTGAAGTGTAAAATTTCTTAACGAGCATAGTGAAGTAGGATTAGAAACTCCTTTCGGTTTGATTAAATACCGGATTTATCACAACTTTCTTGAAATTTTTAAAAGCAGTTTTTATTTCTTTCATCCCTTAAGGCCCCATGAGTTCGGTACGACTATTTTTTACCCCAGTTTGATTTTTCTTTCTTGAGAGGATTTTAATCGATTGAAATCGTTTTTCGTTCGTGTAATTTGACGTGGACAACACGTCTGCATCGTTCGCTGTCTATCAGCGAACTAATTTTGATTTTACAGAAAAAAATTGTGTTACAGGTTTTCAAATTATTTGAAACGCATAACTTTTAAAAATCAATAATTTTTTCATTGATTTATCTTCTAGAAATACCAATTTATTATACTATCTATGATACTTCTCAATAAAATGCGGTCTTCTTATGTAATTCTTGACATGAAAATCGTGAAAAATTGCTTCATTTTGACTTCATATATTATTACCAAAAATGAAAATTTCTTAAAATTTGATCTATACAGGACCTTCCTGAAAAATTTTTCTAGCATTATATTAATGAAAATGACATGTTAATTATTCAAGAAATAGGTAGATAATATGCGTTTAAAAATTTAATTTACGCATTTTGAAAAATGTTCAAGGGTTTTTGTTCTAATATAATTTTTTCCAAATACAGTTTTGAATTTTTTCTCTATAGACGACCTAGTTTACATACCAGCTAATAAAGTGGTGTAATTTTATTCTGTTTTTTTGTTGCCAATAACGTGAAATATTGGCAAGAAAACAGTCATAATCCATCAAAATCGCATTTAACGTGCACATGGAGCCTTAAGAGAATGAAAAGAGGAATAACTCTCTAGCACCTCTATACAGTTTTCAACTTTTAGCTTTCTATCCTTTGCGGCTTTCGAGAAATTAAACTCAAAATTTTTAATTTCGACCTCCTCCCACACTCTCCAAATTGTTTTCTCCGCTAGAGGTCTACCAGGGAAGTCATTTGTGTGGCTGTTCCCCACCTTAAGCGCTTCACCTCACCCCTGAAAAATTTTACATTTATTAATTCTATATACTGAAATCAAATTTTATGTTCTTAGCGCAATTGAGTCGGAAGATATTGTAATTCAATTTAATAATTCATTTTTCACCCCGCACCCCATACCTCACTACTCTCCTTAAAAATTTTAACTCCATTCTAATCTCCTAGTATCCCTTAATACAACTACACAATTTTGGCTATCAAACATCAATCGTTCAGGAGATATGGATTTTGGAATGAATCAATCCCAGCTTTCAAGCATTTTGAACGTATTGTCCCCCCCCCCCGCCACTCGCACCCCTGTCAACCCCTACCGACTTTTTTTTGCAAATGGATCTAGTATCATAGTACTTCATAAGCTCCAACTTTCAGCCTCCTAGCATAAGCGGTTCTTGAGAACTAAGAGCCAAAATTTTTCAATTAAAACGCTCCCCTTCATCCCCCCTTACGCCCGCACTCCACGAAAAGTTACTAAAGGTTTAAAAAAATTTCAACTTAACATCTCTAAGGGGTTGTAAGCTAAGCACCTTCAAACGGTTTTGTGTACGGCGTACGGCAGACGGCGGACGTAGTTTTTTAGGGTAGCAAATTTTTTGGAAATTTCAGGTCGATCACAATACTTCATTATTAAAAATAATAAAATAAAAATTGTCAGAGAAAAGAGTACCGGTACTACATTTTTAAGAATTTTGTCATATAGATTTTTTTATAAACAATTCTTAAGACGTGTGTATGCTGCATACATTTTCACGAATCTGACATATACATATCTTAGGTCTGCTAAGATTTTTTTTATTTTCATTCTCTAAGTGGGTTTCGAATTGATTATTACTTGAACATTTTATATAAATGCCCAAAAACGATTTCAGCATTTTTTGATATTTAAATTCTAAAAGTTCAATGGGGTTGGTTACATTTTTCTTCATATTTACTTGCATGGGCTTTTGTTATGATTGCCTTAAAGCTTACTATATATATACATATATATATATATGTGGGAGCGCGCCACTGTGGTACAGCAGTCGTCGGTGGTAAATAGGTTCCGTTGGGTCAATTGCAACCACCGACCGAGCCAGGCAAGCAAATAAAATACAGAAGACAGTCTACCGCTGAACACCCGACAACGCGAACATCACGGATTACTTTTTCTGAATTCAATTCAATTGCTGTATATTTTTTATATTATTTTACATTATCATACGTTATTATATTACTTATTATATATCGAACCGGGTGTATTATTCAATAACCCACATATATATTATTCAACTCCTAAGAGGGCTTCTACTCGTTTTAACGAATTCCGCCATATATCCTACATCTGATTATATGGTATATCGAATTAATGTTTATTCTATGGTATATTTTTAACTTGTTTTTATTATAATTTTTGTGTAAAGAATCTCTAATGAATGTTCAAGGTTATCATATAATCGCGTACCGGACATACAGGCCAATTCAGGATCAGAGTCACAAGTCAGAAAGTAGGTGGAAAGTCACAATTAATTCACAATTCAAACAAAATTGTGACTCTCGACCTACTTTGTGACTTGTAACTCGGTCCTGAATAGGCCTGTATGACAAAATATCATAATTGGTGTTTTGGGGGTGTCAGGTTTGTTGCATACAGTGGCGTTGAATAGGGCAGTTTATTGGTCAGAGCCCAGTGAGTGGACATAGTATTTGCAGTTGTTCAAAGGTGTATTGCATAAAAATTCTGATAAGACGTACATATGTATATAATGACTAAGAGTATGATCACTCAAAACTGAACTTGTTCTACAAAACCCTCTCTCTATCCCCAACCACACATTTCCCACTCTTATCTGCAAAAAAGCCATAAGAATAAATAAAAATATTCTTAAAAACGATTACGCTTCATTCGTCACCAAAAATTCCAAAAAAAATCGTACTCTAGACCCGGATACCCATTTCTAAATAACAAACCAATTTCTTATTTATTTTTTTTTTGTACACAATTTTACTAAAACATTAAATTTAATGCCATCATCTGTAATATGCTCTGTACGCTACTACTGTGCACTATGCTTTTAAACCGCTTAACATTGCTCAGGTTCAAGTTCAAAATTATAAGCCGTTCGCACCGCAAAAGGTAGTTTGTTATATGGTGAATAATAAAAAGCAAAAGAAAGATGAATAGCTCTGGTTTTTTGTGATTCGTTTTAGTCTTCATCTTCAACTTCAGTACGTCTTCAAGTCAAGATATTGAATAAACTGACCGAATAATAATTATGAGGGAATAGACTTGGCATTTTTAACTAAATTTTTTGCGGTAATTTAAAGTTGGGCTAATGCCAAGGTTGGTATTATGTGAAGTAAGAAGGAGTCATTAAGAAGTGTTTGAAGTGTCTTATGTCTTTACTACGGCACCTACTATAATAGTCAATAAGCTAATGGCCTTTGTAACTAGTACTTGAAAAGAATTGTGTGTATTTATATACCATTTACGAAAAAACATTAATAATAATAAGAACTAGCCGCGTACTGCGGCTACGCTCACGTTGTTTGGTGCTATACTATCTTTACTCCCGTTACTCCCATTCCTCCCGTTGATCCTGTTGCTCCCGTTGCTTCCGTTGCTCCCGTTGATTCCATTTCTCCCGTTACTTCCGTTGCCCCATTACTTCATCCATATTCTTTCAATATTCCATAATCCACTATCCATCATCCTTCATCCTCCATCCACTATACAACATCCATCTCCAACGTTACCATTTAGTAATACGAACGCATAACTACAACACCGAAAACGAAAGAACTGCCGCTAAATCATATGAAATGCTCTCAAATGTTGAAATAATGAATAATTGAATGCAGAAATCTTGGTGGGTGTGCGCCAGTGCTGCCAGATTTGCAAACCTAAAAAATCGTACCATACCATAAAAAAAATCGTACCGAGGGAGATTTCATCGTACAATTCACTTTAATGTTAAATTTTATCAGTCAAACATGGAAGTGTTCTGTACACACTACATATTTAAGGGGAGCAAACCCTTTAGACGCCCAAAAATGAGTCATTTTTCATGCATTTTTTTATGGTGATAAAATAATCGCATCATTTTAAGATTTTGACTTGATACTATTACAACTTTCAAGTGTTGTTTTTTTACAAAACAAAATGGCGTTTTTATAGGATATTCCTTTATTTGACTTTTGTGTGACATCGAAAACTGCTCCATTTGTCATATTTACTCTATTAATCTAAAACTGAAAACTAAAATATTTTTGGAATACTAACAGATGAATGGAAAGAATATAACTAAACATCTATAAAAAAAATAAAACAAAAAACATATGAGGTTTTTCTCTCAAATGTTAATTTTTCGAATATTTTCGTTACAGTTTTTACCCCAAAAAAGTGGTTTATTTACGCGATATCCTCAAAATTTTAGGGATTACCCTTTCGATATTTATATACTGTGAGCGTCAAAATAAAGTGTACAACATATTTTTAACACTTGTGTCATTTATTTCGGTATTTTACAATGTAATTCCATGAAATATTGCAGTCTTTCTAAAATTATTAAGGTATACTTCAGTAGCCAACAAAGTAAATTAAGAGATCATTTAACAAAAACAAAAAATTTGCAACAAAAACAAAAAATTCTTCATATTCATAGCGTCAAAATAAAGTGTACAGTTGTAATAAATACTAAAAATAAAACTAAAAATTCAGCCTTCAGTATTTGGTTTGCTTTTCTTTTGCCTTAAGAACAGCTTTTAGCCGTCTTGGCATTGATTCCACTAATTTTGACGTCACTTCCGGTGAAATATTTTGCCATTCGTCCAGTAAAGCTTTTTTTAGGGTGTCCATGCTTGTTATGTTTTTCTTTCTTATTTCTCGGTCCAGATGTTCCCATAAATGTTCAATGGGGTTAAGGTCCGGTGATTGTGGGGGGTGATCCAATTGTTTTGGGGTCTGATAAAGTAAGTATTCCTTAACTATTTTGGCCGTATGTTTGGGATCGTTGTCTTGTTGGAATATCCACGTACGATCCAAACCCAATTTTTCAACACTAGGACCCAAATTATCTTTTAATATGTTTAAATATCCCATTTTATTCATTGTATTTTCAATGAACACCAATCTGCCAACTCCACTTGCTGCCATACACCCCCACACCATCACCGAACCACCACCGTGTTTCACTGTTAATACCATGTTTTTATCTTCGAACTCCTGATTTTTTTCTCTCCATATCTTAGTCGACGCTTTCTTCCCAAAAACTTCGAACTTACTTTCATCACTAAATAAAACGTTTTTCCAAAATGAATTATGATGATTTCCGTACTTTTTGGCGAAATCAAGGCGTCGCTGTTTGTTACGTTTCGATATGAATGGCTTCTTTCTGGGAACCCTTCCAAATAGACCATTTTTATGCAATGCCCGTCTGATTGTGCTAGCGCTAACATTGCGTCCTGATGATCTTGAGAGGTCTTCGGCTACTTTTACAGCGCTAGTTTTCGGATCCTGTCTAACGGTTCTTACAAACAGGCGTGTTTCCTTTTCACTAAGCCGCTTTGGTCTACCAGCACCTGTCCGATTCTTTAACTTTCCGAAAATCTCGAACTTGTCAATAATTTTTTGACGGTGTTATGGCTTCGATCGATAATTGAAGCTATTTCTCGTAACGATTTCCCTTCATTTCGATATTTTATGACAAGTTCTCGAATTTCCAAAGAAGTTTGCCTACCCATTTTCACCAAATTAAATATTAAATAGCGTTTTATAGCTTTTACACTCTAATCAGCACACACGACGAGCAGGGAATAACTAAAAGGACGATAGATCCCCACGTCTACAAAATACAAAAGATAACGGACCTTTTTTGTTTTAAATCTTCTAGCGCTAAGCCACTTTTGATAAGTGTACACTTTATTTTGACGCTTGAAGAAGGGACTATGTTTTGTTTTTCCTAGATATTTTTTGTTTTTGTAAACTTACTGCAAGTGTCGATTAGCTATATAAAAGAGACCTCTATAACAACTTAAATAATCATCAAAAACTTAATGAAGTTCGCAACGGTAGTCAAAATTTAAGTTGAATGCATTTAAAAATGAACTGTACACTTTATTTTGACGCTCACAGTAAACAGAAAGCTCCCTACTAACCAAATCGATCTATAACTTTTTGAGCTACAATAGGAGCAGTTTTCGAAGATCTAGTTTTGAGATAATCGCGTTTAAAGTTCCAATACGAGAAAACTATTAGTTTTAGTGATTTATCGAATCATCGATTCCAGGCGCATATAAGAAACCTTCAACTTCTAACTCACTCACACCGTCACTTGTATTCCCCTCGCATATATCTGTGAGTTCATTCCCTTGATAATATCCTTTCTTAGAATATTTTCGAGCTGTATTAACTACCTCGCGTTCCTTTAGGATAGTTTGGCAAAAATGTTTCATTATAATTTTTTATTTCGACATATGCCCTGTAGGAAAAGTTGTAAGGCCTGATTTAAATAATAGCAAAATCAGGCCTGATTTCGGCCCACGAAAAGGCGAAAACGCAAGGTATGACGTTCGCTCGAAGTATATGATATGAATCATAGCACCCCTGTATGAAAAGTCGTAAGGCCTGATTAAATAATAGCAAAATCAGGCATGATTTCGGCCTACCGATAGGCGAAAACGCAAGGTATGATTATTCACCATATGAATATGATCTGAATCATATCATTATGTAGGAAATGTTTTAAGATCTGATTTTTTTCACAAGTTGCCTATAGCGAAATGAAAATGAAAGGGGTTCTGTAGCGCAGTGGTTACGCGCGTAAATCCAAAAACATTCAACACCGGGTTCGATTCCTATGAACAGCCATGGGTTTTATTAAGTCAGTAAGTGAGAAATAATATTTGAATTAGAAAAATATTGTCTTAGAAGAGTCTTCTACCTCCTCCTAGGTAACAAAAAAGAATTCATGGTAGGATTTAACTAACAAAAATAACTCAATATTTTGGATATTACTAGTATGGTATTAGTCAGACCTAAATGTGAGGCCTGATTTTTCATACTGGTTGGGGGTGCATATCGTGAATAAAATCATGGAACGATCAGGTATAAATCATAGCTGTGATGGCATTACAAATAATACCTGAATCAGATCTGAATCATGCCTATTTTTCCTACAGGGTGGTTGAAAAATCGTACATTTTGCGTACGATGAAGGGTTCTTATCGTACATCGTACATAAGGCTGAAAAATCGTACATGTACGATAAAAATCGTACGCCTGGTAGCACTGGTGTGCGCTCAATATCTCAGCGAAGTTTCATCGTAATCGGTTGAATGGTACAGGAAAGCGTACCGCATAAACAAACGAACAATTAGAGTACCAGCGTATTAAAATCGCGAAAAATTTAAAAAATGTCAGAAAAAACAATTGTTTTTTATTCGCTAGGTACCAGACTTCACAGGAACCATTCGGAGACTATTATAACCGTTTCCTGAAAATTTTTTAAAAATCGGGTGAGTGGCTTAAGAGCTCATAGGGAATATAGGCACATACACACATACATCCTCTTTTATATATATATAGATAGATAGATAGTCAAAGTTATATGGTTCCTTGTTTCCTTGAAGCCAAGGGCGCCCATAGAACTTCGTCCAGGGGGGGCAAGGCAAAAGTTTTATAAAATAACACCCCACTCCATTTAGAATCTGAACTTATGGTTGAAATTTTTTAAATTAAGTTCGTTAACGGGAATAATCGTTCTACTACTTCGGGTCCAAACAAAGGCCCAGTCATGAAGGTGCTTGTACACGAGCAATTTTTAAAACAATTAATTGTCCGATGAATATTGCCAAAACTAGTGGAGCGATTAATGGAGCAATACAGGGCAATATCATGCTAGTTGCGGCAATATTTCGACAATGTGGCAATGTTTTTATAGATTGCTGATATTTCTCGCCCTATACTCGTAGTTTCTGTATTTGCGAAAAAATGTTATCCCTTCCACTTCCATGCTTCATCACCTCCTTAAAATTTTACTTTACTTGTCAAACTTTATAAAGAAACCGAACTTTATTTTTAAATTGCAATTGGTTCGTGAGATATTGTAATCAAAAGTTATTCACCCCCCCCCCCCCCTCTGAAGGTGGGTGCAAGGAGGTATACTTTTTCAGTAATTCTGCCATATCGCCCAGCCCTGAAATGATATCGATTTTTTTTTCACTTTCATGGGCTTGCGTAATAATCGAATAAAACTAGTTTTGAATACGTTTTCACGAATTCCGTAACTTCTATTAGAAGTGGCAAGAAATTGAATTGGTTTTTACTTTCTCGTGCTGTCTTTCTATTTATCTATTTACACTTTTCAGGATTTTTGAATATTCCACCCCAAGTGGGTGTAAGTAGGTTGCATATGTTTTCACAGATTCTAATATATTGCTTAAATCAGATATATTAAATTCCTTTTTAATTCCTTTGGTTTCCTATATAAGTGCCAAAAAGTCAATTTCAGTATTTTTAGATATTCAATCCTAAGGGATGTAAGAGGGCTGTATGATTTTTAAAGCTTTGACGTATTTCTTAATATTGATGAGATTTTTGATCGCTTTTCACTTCCACCGACTTTTTATATAATCGCCTACAAACCCATTTCCCAATTTTTCGATATTCAAGTTCCTAGGGTTTGCATATGTTTTCATAATTTTTGCCATCCCTTAGTTCTGATGAGATATGAAATTCGTTATTTCTATTTTAACTACCTATTTGTATTTTTATTTAAAAAAAAAAAATCAATTCTTCAAGAAGAGTCATAATCGCGAAGCAATTGATGATACATATACTCCGATTTTGATCGCTCCCGAACTTTGACCTGAAAAATAATAAAGTTTCGCCCCGACTATTGGCAAATTTTTAAATCGATAACATTACTTTATTGTTAAAATAATAAAGTAAACTATATTTGATATCCGTGGCAGAACCAGACCTTACTGTTGGTGTCAGAATTTTTTTTAATTTATCTATTTCATTTGATAAAGTTCTGTGTGAATTTAGCTACATAGCTGCACTTAGCAAAAAAAAGGGTCATCTGAAGAAGGCGTCATATTGTTTTCATCTTATTATGGGTTATTCCATCAAGAATTGCCAAAGTTGTGACCTTACCATTTCTGATTCTTTTCAAAATTTGTGTACTTGAAGAATAAGTGAAAAAAATAATTTAAATTCAAGGTTTGGCTTCTATCTCATTTTTTAACTAACAAAAACAATAACAATCTTTAAATAAGCCCGACTTTATTATTCAAGGATAAAAACTACCAGAGATATGAACTTTCAAAGAGGATTCGGACAACGTTTTTGGGAAATTTTCAACATGAGATAGAAAAAACAACATGAGATAACAAAAAACATGAGATAGAAACCCAAAAATTTAAATCAAATTTTTTTCACGAATTCTTCGAGTACACAAAATTTCAAAAGAATCGGCGTTAATAAGGTCACACTTTTGGTGATTCTTGATTAAATTACCCTTTTTCTATAAAATAATTGAGAATCACTATAATGCTTTTCGATTTTTTTGACCATTGACATCCCAATTTAGTTTTTTTTAGTATGTTTTGAAAAACTGTATAACCAACAAAATATAAAAAAACGTACTTGGAGATATTTATGGATAAATGACAAAATCGTTATCATTGAAAAAAAAATTAGTTCTTAAAGTACAAAAACGTTACAAAAAAGTAACGAAAAATCTTGTAAAACATAAGCTTGGTAGTTCGATTTGGAAGTAGGTACTACCTATGCGGTCTGCTATGTTGTGCCAGATTCTTCTTCAGAGCGCGACCTTGGACAATTCCGAAAAAGGGCTAATGATCTAATTCAATAGCTTGATTTGATATTCATTTTAGTGTCATTACTAAGAACTAAAGTCGAGGCATGAAAGATGTGTACAATAATGGTAATGGTAAAATAGTTGTAACAAAATTTGGTATATAAAATATGATTTGTCTCAACTTTAAGTGATGGTCAAATCCAGGGGGGGGCAAGTGCCCCTTCTTGCCCCTACCTGTGGGCGCCCATGCTTGAAGCCAGCGACGATAGAACTTATTGATAGATTCTGCGCCAATGATCAAAAGGTGGGCAGAAAATGTGATCGGTGAAAAGGTGATCCACATATAGGTATACTTTCCCGAATTTCATCATATCTCTTAGACCTGTCAAGATATAGAATTAATTTGTACTTCACAGAATCCACCGTTTTCCGGATTTTGTTGGCCTGAATGGTTGAAAAGAGGCTTTATACGGTATCTTGAACAACTATCGTTGCCTCCACGCAAGGAAAAACCGGAGCAAAACTTATAAGCCAAAAGATTCTGGTGAAAGGATCGAGTTATTCAGTGAGGTCAAACAGTGTAACCTTGGATGCTAAGTATAAACTGTCTCACTGGTTATGTAGTCAGATCAGTGACCAGATATGCGTGATATGTAGATGGTGGGACAAGACTTTAAAACTAAGCAAGTCCTTAAGGTTACCTGCACAAATATCACGGGGAAATGAGAACAACTCCAACTGCAGTACTTCAGGTGATCCTTAACCGTTCCCATACACCTGTATGTACAAAAAGAAGCCAGGCTCACAAACGTGCCGACTTCGAACTTCGACAGCCTTCACAGTCCTTCGTGTCCACAAAGCTTTCATATAATCGCGCAAAAAAAACATCTAGGATTTTTTTGATATTTAAGCCCTAAGGGGAGTGACGGGCTGTACATGTTTTCACGAATATCGCCGTATCTGTTAGGTCTGGTGAGGTGTTGAATATGTTTTTTCTTGCATGAACTTTGTGTATAATTGTCTAAAAATCGGTATAAGAATTTTTCGCTAGGAAGAGTTAAAGGTGTTACCTATTTTGCTATATTTCCTAGTTCTGATGAGATTATATAGGTAATTCGGCTGTACTATATTAGCATTGAAATCAAAGACGTTTTGATATTTCACCTTTTAAGCATGATCAGATATTGAATTGGCTTTCACGTCTATGGACGTGTTTATTTTTTACCATTTTTTAATTTTTCTATGAAGAACCACTAATAAATGTGGTAAGCGTTCAAGGACCATTAACTAATGAAAAACTCAACTTTTTAAATAACCTCCTTGTCTTGAAACAACCAGTGCTATATTTCGACTTTTGACCACGTTTCAGATTATGGTCCAAAATTGTAATTGGTGTTTTAAGGGTATCTCTCTAATTTCGATCTTAACTACTTCCTGGACTTTGTTTGCTTGTACATACTGTAAATCTATTATGGCGGTATTTATTTAAAAACAACCTGTTTATGGGCATTAATGAGTAATGAAATTTTTCTATAGAAAAATTTAAATATATTTAACACCAATGTAGAGTAATTTGGCTTAAAAAAATATGGAGGTCAGGCGTATTTTTGGCATATTTGTTTCATACTCTAGATCAGAGGTTCCTAAAGTGGACGTTACTGACCGACGGGTTCGATGGAGCTATTCAAGAAGACTAGTTTTACATATCATGATTTACACTGATATTTTAGAATATTTATATATGTAGACGTAGGTAATACGAGAAGATTATGTTATCTCAAAAACACATTTATGTATGGCCTTTGAATTTTTACTGTCGGTAAATCAGATCAGGTCTTTTGGGAATAATGCTTTTTGTTAATTGATTTGGTATTTTTATGGAGCTTTGCAGAGCAATAATAGAGCAATAAATTTTTAAATAATAAAAACATTTCAAAAGTTCTTTAAAAAAAATTCTTCACATACAATCCTAACATGATAAGTTAGCTAATATTACGTGATAATTTAAAAGTCGACTTGATTGCGTAATATTAAGAGTGAGAATATCATCGGCGACTTTATCTACTTTTTCCTAAGACTTTGGCGTTGAAACAAAAAATGGTCATCTATCGGTCATACGAAACTATACTATCTATCGGTCATACAAGACTGCGCCATGTATCAGTTATACAAAACTACCTTTAGTCTAACTATGAGACAACTTACATACTACAACTTCTGTTCAAAATATTTGTGAAATCATTAGCAAAATTTTTTAGTTTTCCTCTTGGCCGCTTCAAAAAGGAAGACAAATAACATAACCGGATTTGAATTTGAAGAAAACAGTGCAAATGTCGTTATTTCATCATTCCCTTTCGATAGTTCTAATAGTCAGCGTAATATTACTATCCGTTCAAAATGTTTCATCCCAACGAACCTTCCTGGACGAAGATCGTACCTTGTTTAATTCTTTACGGAATGTAGTCCTGAAATTTATTGGCAAAACTAGTACTGATCCACGAAATTTCGAACTGATGCGCAAGTTGGGGGTAAGGTTCGACCTAGAATTATTTTTTGATCAAATTTTAATATCTTTTCCTTTAGAAACTCCAAAAACAATTCGATCCGTCGACTCCATTCTTCTGTGATGTAAAAGGTCCTGGACGACGCAGTTCGACTCCACCGATATCCGTTCATAGACTTCGTCCAGGGGATATCGATATAGTTGGTGCAATGGGCGATTCCTTAACAGCTGGCAGTGGTGCTATGTCGACGAATATCTTGCAAGTCATAACGGAAAATAAGGGATTAACGTGGTCGATAGGGGGTCAGGATACGTGGCTGAAATTTCTAACAATTCCCAATATTCTCAAGGAGTTTAATCCAAAACTGTATGGATATTCGTTGGCGGATGGAATTTCAAAGGACAAGTCAGCGAGGTGAGTGGCTTCCTTTATTATGTGGTTACCTCCAATTAAGTGGGTGAATTCGAATTTGTATTTTGGCTACCCGATATCAAAATCTAGTCAGCGGCTTTTAGAAAATTTTGTAGGAGTGTCCAAAATCTTGTTATTAGTCAGCTCTCTAAAAAAAATACTGTATCTTAAAATTCTCAGAGGTTATCTGAAGGTGCTTTTAAGCAAAGTGTATTCCTTTAAAGTTACAAATGGACCGTAAGTGATAAGCCTCAACAATCTGTATCAAACACACATGTAAAATATGCCCGATTTCATACTGTACTGTTTTTAAATATATCTAGTATCTTCTTCTTTTTATATCAACTATTTTCTATCCGTTCCCATGTTTTTTGTTTTTCGTAACGAGATAGTATATTCTTAAAACATTCTGTTCTTCTTCTGTTTAATCAATAATCAATGGCACAACAGCCCAAATCGGGCTTAGGCCTAGAAGTAATGCTAGATTTACTTCATTACGAGACCAACTGAACACAAGAAGGTGAAGTGGTCAGCCACACGCTCGTCCGTGATTATTACTCCAATCTTAACTCAGGTACTCATTTACAGCTGAGTGAACTGGTAGTCCGGCACCCAATCCCAGTATCGAAAATTACTTGTCACCAAGAAGATTTAACCTGGTAGCAGGTCCACCGAAGGCAAGTGCTCTAGTCACCTTAGTGACCCACCCAGACTACTCTTTTGTTTAGACACATATTTAATCGAAAAACGGGATTATTGATATTAGGTTTTTTGTCAATACATACAGCTTATTTTGGCACCTTCCATACTAGTGTAAACTTATTACTGTATGTTAATAACTCTTGAAGTTTTTCTCTTTTAATTCATTCATTCATTTTCGAAATTGAGCAATTCTTTTTTTTTTAATAAAGTGCAATTCAGACCTTCCATACCAATACTATTGATATCCAGCTGGGTTTGCTGCTTACCTTACACCATTCGACCTCCAAATTTTGTGTTTCTGGCAACATCGTCATTTCTTAATCTATGTTAAAGGAATAGAAGAAAAGAATAGTGCTAACATATGTCCACCTCCTCTTGGGAAACCCTTGAGAATACGAGATTTCAGTAAATGTTATTTAAAATTCCAATAGTCTTCTTTTAGTTATAAAGACAATTATAACCGATCGAATCGAAACTATAAAAGACTAGTCGATCACCTTTCAAGAGGCCGGATGAATGTCATCTGTATTTAATTTTTTCAACAAACTTAAAGCCCTGAACGGCAGCTATAAATTCAAGTTGTCTGCAATTATTAAAAAATTGCACATATGCCGGTACTCGTATAGTCATTGCACCTACATTACACTGAAAATAAACAGTAGAGCTACTAGATTGGAACCTTGTGGGGACCACCACATTAAAGAAATACACGAGTAAGTAAGATTCGAATGACTGCATCAATCGAAAACATTCTTTGCAATTTTATCGACAACTTTGGAACCAGTTTTCCCGATGTAAAGTTTTCAAGTTCAACCAACAAGATTATGATAAAATGTTTCAAGCGTCCTCAATTCGGAAAATGGCCAATTATCTGATGCGATCTATGCATTATAATGTTACTGTGTTTGTTTTAAATCGATGGGGATAGTAGCGTTCTAAGCCTTGACCGAGCTGCGTTTCTAGGTAGCAATTGATTTTTTGTCAATTCTAAGTTCTAAGAGTTAAAAAAAATTCTTTTTGCAGATTCAATGTAGCCGATTTGGGAGCAATGTCGCGCGATATGCCGCATCAAGCTCGAATCTTGGTGCAAAGGTTACGTGGCGATCGCAAAGTCAATATGAAACAACATTGGAAGCTGGTGACTCTGTTAATTGGTGCTAATGATTTTTGTGGTGATATGTGCTACTATTCGAATCCAAAAATGATTGTAAGCCGGCATGAGAAGGACTTGAGCACAGCTTTAAGATATCTGAGGGATAACGTTCCTAGGCTAATGGTCAATGTTGTGTCGGCCTTCAGTACGAAGTTGTTGCTCACTTTTAAAGGACTATCACCCGAATGTTTTGCCGGCCTGCATTTCGAATGTCCGTGTATGTTCGGTACAAGAGTGGAAAAATCGAGAAAAATGTTCTTTAAAATCATGGAAGATTGGCAAGAAAAGGAGTACGAGGTGGTAAATCGTGAGGAATTTCACACCAAAGATGTAAGTTGTCTGAGACTCCGGACCAAGCTAGTAAATTTATATAAATTGTAATTTAAATTTTCAGGATTTCACTGTGAACTTGCAGACTTTCACCAAGCACCTTATCTTTCCGAAAACGAAAAATAACTTAACCGATTTTCGATATATGGCTCAGGACTGCTTTCATTTGAGCCAAAAAGGATACGCAAGAGGTAAGCATTAGTTTTCCAATCGGCTTATACATCTTATATCATTAATTGCGTATATACTTATACCCTAGACACACGCCAACCTAAAGTGTTAATTTAATAATTCCCCATTAGACTTAAATTGACAATTATTATATAAATTTACTTACACACGACCCTCCTAATGCTCAAGACGGAAGTATGCAATTTGACAGTTTTAAGATGATATCTTTATGAAATGTTTTCTTGCCAAATTTCCTGCAGAAAAAATTCTGCGCCATATCTTATACTCATATTGATGTGACAGCATAATTTCAAATAACTGACATTTATTTTATTTGATTCATGTGTCTTCTTCTTTACGGTATGTGTTAAAACTTCTCATAAAATGTGAGCTCTAGCATGCTTTACAGAATTTAGGTCTTATAACTTAACACGTTTAAATAGGCAAATTGAACGTCTTAAAAAAGTAGTATATACGCTAGGCAACTCGTATTGACAAATATATACAGTAATCCCTTGACTTACGTCCTTGTTACACGTTTTTTCGACTTATGTACGTCGTTCATTACTTTGAGACCAAACCCTTGAAATAACGTCGTCCGTCTCTTGACTTACGTCGCTGTTTACATATAACAGATGTTTGTTCATATGAAAACTTTTCCCCTGGAAAAAGGGAATTCCCAAAATAATTGTTTAAAAAATGAATTATGTACAAACTTAAAAAATAAATACATATTCAAAAAATGAAAGTTTATACTTTTATCGCATGAGGTTGCTAGCCTCGAGTTACGTCGTTTTCGACTTAAGTCGCAAATTCACGGAACGTAAACGATGGTAAGTCGAGGGATTACTGTATTCAGTTGTGTGTCATTAACAAATTTATTCTTTCTAAATTATTTGAAACAACAGTGTTGGCATATAATTATCTAATTTAGTCATTGCACAATCACACAATTAAGTTTCTGCAGCATTAAATGATTTCTGCCAAAGTTTACTTCTATTTCCGCAAGGGTTACAGTAAATGTTTTCTGTTAAACGCGTTTGAGAAGTGATTTCAAAGCGTTTTCCTTGATTTAAACGCGTTAACCTCGTAGTCTGACCATAGTATTAGTGCCCAATTCAAATGGAACATTTAGATGGAACTATTATGATCTATGTTTGGACATTTAAAGACAAATTATCAATTGACACATACTATCTAAATTGGCACATACGGGACATTAAAAGTACGCCGTAAGAACTACACTTTTACTTACCACGCCACCTCAGTACGCCAATATATAGTATACATATATTTATTTTTCTAGCATAAATACCTACAATGTTTCAATTTTCTAACGTAAGCCGTTACTAAGATTGAAAAACTACTACTACAGCTAAAATCGGGCCCGGACCTGTGTGTGTGTAATACAATACGTTTTAAAACTCATATGAAGAATAGCAAATATTAATTTTTCTTCAAACCGCTTGTTCCTTGTTTACAACGCTTAAACGAATTCTCAATTAATTTAATTTACTTTATTAATATTGTTGTTATTTCTTTATACGTAGCTGCCACTGCTTTATGGAACAACATGCTGGAGCTGGAAGGTCAAAAAAGTACATCATGGAAGAAGGAATTTTTCGATTTAAAGTGCCCTACGGACAAACGGCCCTACTTAATTACAAGAGAGAATACCTGAAGTGCAATTCATAAGTTAGTCTTAAACTTACTTTATTTACTAAAATAAGAGCAAAGGATAGTTAAATTTTAATATTTGTGAAAGGCCTAGTAAAATATTTAGGAGTAGTTGTAATTTAGAAATTAGCTTAGGACCGGTGCTGCATACCAAACTGTGATCGTTTTAGTAAAATATAAAAAATATTTAAAAATATTATCAACTTGTTTAATTAAGCACACAAAAAGTATTTTAGTTTAGACAAGGCCCTAAGAGTTTAATCATACAACATACATAGTCTCAGACCAAACCACTAAGTAAATCATCAATCATGATTTGTTGACTGTCCGTCTGTTTGCCTCTTTGATTGCACGATTACTCCATGACGCATTAAGCGAAGGAGTAGAAAAAAGAGATGTTCGTTTTTGTTACGTGTCGGTCTCATATTAATTAAAAACTAAACCCCAGACACGTCAGCCGGCAAACATTTGGCAGAAATAATATTTTTCTAGTGAAATCCGCTTATAATGACAAACCGATTTGTATGACACAACTGCACTAAGAACTTTGGTTTTCATATAAAAAGTATACATTTTAATTCGCGTAAGCGCGTTCCTACGATCGTCAGTTAAATTGTAACCGGAACTTTAAATGGAAGTTTTGTATGAAAATCTTTCAGTTAAAGTTCCAGTTAGAACGTAACTGACGATTGTAGGAACGGGCCTTAGAATGACTTCGGTTCATATGACCATCCGCTTATAATGACGTGTTTTTTTGTACAATTTGCAGCAATATTCGTCAATTTTGACGTCACGAAAATATGAAACAACACACAGCAACAATAGCAACAGGCGATGTGGATAAACTTTTCATCAACTCGTTGCTGATTTGTGATTAGCGATATTGATCAATGTCTAGCAATTCAGCAATAAGAGCTTACACGAGTAATTCAGTCTATAAACATAAACAAATCAAAAAATTAAAATAAAACATGGAAATATTTGAATTCCATGTCATTACAATACAAAAATTGACAAATAAATATAAAATTCAAAACAAAACGAATCACCTAAATGCTGGTTTACATGACAAATGCAAACATTTTTTATTGAAGTTGTGAGAGAGCTAGCATATCGAATTTTCAATGGAGTAGAAAGAAACCACTGCAAAAAACAAAATTCACAGAAATATTGTCAATATTTTTTGCTAAACATGATATCTGTTCGTTTCACTCCTGATCAGTTGCTCATAAGATATTTTCCTTCTCCCTCACAATATCAGTAAAAAATATTTGCATTCGTCATGTAAATCAGCCTTAACGATGACAATTGCTCTGAATTTCCCAAGTCAGTGGAAATACAGCAATTATAGGGCAAACAAAACCAGCAATCTGTGAAAACATTGCCACATTACAGAAATATTGCCGCAACTACCATGATATTGCCCTGTATTACTCCATTAATCGCTCCACTAGTTTTGGCAATAATCCATGGCGCAACAGCTCAAATCGGGCCTTCAAGTAATGCTAGAGTTACTTCATTACGAGACCAACGGAACACTTGCAATAATCGTCGGGCAATTAATTGCTTGAAAAATTGCTCGTGTACGAGCACCTTTAGTTTTCCTGTTGCTTTTGAAATAAAATCCTATGAGATTAAACCTTAAGAACCTGTTTATTAGTTTTGAAGTTTTATGAATAGTCCTTAAAAGTCTTGGCCCCCAAACTGTACGATTACTTGTGAAGGTAGTAATAGAATTTGTCGTGTCTATATCAACCTATGCTCCGTACGTAGCTAGCCTTCCAAACCCACCATCCGGAACTACCCTTTGTCTCCCTCCTACGTAATGGCCTCACCGGCCAGGTGATGATATCGTACCCACCCTAACTATGTACCCACTAGATGGTGCGTGTACGTATGTATCAAATTAGCTGGAGGATACTGTAAGGTGGCTAAATTACATGTATACCTTGCAGAAGGAAAATGCACGATAACTAGAGAATGCATAAAACTTGGAAAGCTAGGATCTAACTTTTGAGGATACCTTACATATAAATTTAAAGGGCAATAATTAATGATTCACCCAATCCTTTAGTGTTTAGTTTTGCACTTCTCAACTAAAATTTATTCTACACTGATAGTAAATTCAAGGTAAGTCATCAATTTAATCAGCTTCGATGTAAAAAAAAACACGCATGCTAGCACCAAGATGCTGTCTATGAAAACGTGCAGCTATGACATTCTCCATCACAATCCACCCAACCTACGTAATTAATTTTAAATTTCCATTTTGGTCTTGTTTTCCTCAAATCAATCAAAATCACTTATTTATTCAAAATTATAAAAAAATATATTATTCGTTATAATTTCATACTTTACAGTCTTTTTATGCTCAGTTTATTCGGAGCGCCACACTGGATAATCCCAGTAGCCCGATTAAATTCATTTGGAATCACCATCACGTTCGTAAAATTGTACAGGTAATGAATTAAAAATTTTATTTACCGGCATCCACTTTGCATATATCTCATACAGTTTTTATCATCGACTCCGGGAAACAGTCATCGCTTGAATAATAAATTTGATTTAATTGGAATTGATAAATTGATAACTCGGTGTGAAATAGAAAATTTCTCATTCGTTTTTGATGTCTGCATGAGATTATCGACTGAAACTCGACACGAAGACTAATTTGAACTTAAGAAGTCTTGACATTGAAACTTTTAGCCTTACCTACTCTTACGAAAAATTTGATATTTTGCAGGTTTTTGGTGTTTCTTAAGTGGTTGCGACAAATACGAAAAACAAGGTCAATTTGACAAAAAACAAATGAAACAGTTATGATTTTAATTTTTGTTAGTATTAGAAATTATTTTGAAAAATTCCTAAATTTTTTTGGTCAATATTGGTATGAGGTATGGATATCATTTCCTACAACAATTGTCAAAAACTAAGAACCCACCAAAACATTACTCTAAATTGACAAATCAATTGCCTACCAATTTAAATTCTAAGTTTCAGCTTTTTGACAACTCTTTTTTTCATAAAAGAGCTGTTCCGTTGTGCATTTTTCTTCAAAATATTCAATTTGGTTATTCCTACTTGAAAAATGTATATAAAAAATATATACATACATAGTTGATCTCATTGCCTAAAAAATACATTCGTAATTAAGGACATACAATCCATAGTTCCGATAATATTATATACTAGCCGCGTACCGCGGCTACGCTTTCGTTGTTCCATCGCTCCTGTTACTCCCGTCTTTCCCGTTGATCCCGTTTCTCCAGTTGATCCATTGGTCCTGTTTCTCCCGCTGCTCCCATTTCTCCCGTTAATCCATTGGTCCAGATTCTTCCTTTGCTCCTGTTACTCCCGATGCTCCTGTTACTCCCGATGCTCCTGTTACTCCCGTTGCTCCCATTTCTCCCGTTGTTTCCCTTACTACATCCTCTATCCTTCATCCTTCATCCACCATCCACCATTCACTATCCACCATCTACCATCTTCCATCATCCATCTCCATTAACCCACCTAAATCCTCCATCATCCATCTTCCATCCTCTGTCCACAATCCTCCGTCTGAAATCCCCTATCCACCATCCTCTATCAACCATCCACCATCCTCCATCCACCAGTCACCATCCTCCATCTACCATCCACCAACTTCCATCATCCATCCTGCATCCTCTATCCAGCATCCTCCATCTTCCATCCACCATCCTCTATCAACCATCCATCGTCCAACTTTACCATTTAGTAATAGGAATACATAACTAATAATACACCGAAAACGAACGAACTGCCGCCAAATCATATGAAATCACTGGCGTAGGAACGGGGGGGGGGGGGGGGGGGGGGGTTTTTTGGGGACAAATCCCCCCTCCCCCCCCCCCCCCCCCCGAAATGATTAGCTCACCTAGTAAGTTATATTTTTTTTTTAATCATCAGCACGAAAAAGGTAGAATGTAGTAGCGTAGAGCGAATGTTTGTGAAGCCATTTTAATACTGCTTGGTTATTGTTAGTCTCCAATATATGTACTACAGTGTACCATATATGTGATGTATAGTGATTTTGTGAATATGACTTCAAAATAACAGATATTATCTACTGATCACCATCAATTATGGACCGGTGATCGATAAAAAACGTTGAATCTCTCTATACCAACAATAATAATGCTTCAACTCAAAACAAATGAATTGAATCAAAATTGTACGTTTTTGTATGAAGCGTTTCATGCCAGGTGGCAGTGAAATGCAAATAGTTGCCTAGTACATATTCAAAGGTTTGGCTATTTTTGTTTTCAAGACCAGAATATAACATACCATACATGTGAGTAAGAAGCTGATAGTAGCATATTTAGTCCAGTAAATCTCGGAATTCTTAAAGAAAAAAAGAAAAATCGAAATATTTTGACGTATTTTGACAATGATGGAGTAGAGTAGGGAATCACAGTTTTACACCAAAATTTGATATGGCGTGTGCCCGAAATTTTGAGTTGTCTGTTTTGTCGATTTGTAGCAGTATTTTGCATTTCTCGCTAGGAATGGTAAGAACCAAGTTTATAGAGAATTAAATTCTCTATCTTTTTATCTGAACAACTTTTTTGTAAAATCATTATTAAGGGCTATTTTTTTTAATTTTTTTAAATGAAAGTATAACATTGCAAGAATGTTGTGTCAAAATTTCAAGTCGATCGGAGCAAAATTAACGGAGTTATGAACAGTTTAGAGATGTACGCACTCGTATGTGATGCCTAGTGTGCAAAACTTTAAAGCGTTTTTCTGAAACTTGTCATTTTTGAAGTCGGTGTACGTTGTAACTCAAAATGTATTGAACCGATTCTTTTAAATTTTTTTTTACTATTTCTAGACATAAATCACCAGGTACTTACTGCCGTCGAGTTTTTTTTAAATTTACAATTAATTTTTATTTTACAATAAAAAACTTAACGATTTTTTTTAACAAAAATCGCGTTTCTGACTTTTAAGTGCTACCAAAAATGGACAAATCGGTTAAAAAAAAAACTCGACTTCATTACCTCGAGAAACATCTCACCTAACAAACGCAATTAGACTTTTTTGTTTTGCATGATCTAGTCACGAGTTGAAGCGTACACCGCAAAACAACCTTTTTTCGATACACCTGCGGAGATTCGCTGCGAACGCCTTATTTATAAATATTTTGAAATGAAAATTTTGGAAAATGTAGTTCAGATTTTGTATTATTATATAAAAGTGAGATAAAACAATCCAGCATTACCGGTATCGTCTAAAAAAATTCTTGAAAATATGCCTTATTTTCGCCGAATTAGCCTTACCCGGCCCTAAGCGTAAAGTTCAAAAAATTTGGAGATTGTCCCAGTTTTTTAAACTTTTGGACCATTTTTATTTAAAATAGGTGACATATTTACATGGCAAAGTTGTAGAGAAGTTTTGTACATACCAGTTATTCGTACGACCAACGGATCACGAGCGGGAGCATGGTAAACATACAAATATGTAGCGTAAGTACGTGCACAAATGCCTCGAACAATCAACTCGACGATCTGACCCAGTCAGATAAAATGTGCACCAAAGAAAACGAGGGGCGTTTGTGCACTTATTTACGCTACATATTTGTGTGTTTACTGTGCTCCCGCTCGTGATCCGTTGGTCATACGAAAAAATGATGTAAACAAAACTTCTATGGAATTTAGTCCTCTACAACTTTGCCATGTAAATATGTCACATATTTCTTAAAAAAATGGTCCAAAGTTTAAAAAACTGGGACAATCTCCTAATTTTTTGCACTTTACGCTTAATAACGCAATAAATAATGATTTTACAAAAAAGTTGTTCAGATAAAAAAGATAGAAAATTCAATTCTCTATAAACTCGGTTCTTACTATTTTTAGCGATAAATGCAAAATACGGCTACAAATCGACAAAACAGAAAAATCAAAATTTCGTGCACACGCCATATCAAATTTTGGTGTAAAACTGTGATTCCCTATTCTACTCCATCATTGGAACCCAACTACGTCAAAACATTTTGACTTTTATTTTTTTCCGTTATTTACAGAAATTTTGTCTCTGATTAGTGGACTATATTGTTTATTGCCGGTCCTTTGCGATAAATCCTCCAGCTTCAAAACAGTCGCTGCTCGTCATCTCCACTACCTACATATGTAGGTATATCTCTATGGTTTTAACTATCAAAGTTTATGAATTCAAACGTTTGGGTTATTCCATCAAGAATCGCCAAAAATGACAAAATTTGTGACTTACCATCGCCGATTCTTTTGAAAATTTATGTACTTGAAGAATTAGTGAAGAAAAAAATATGATTTCAATTTTTTTTCTATCTCATTTTTTGGTTAGTTATAGTATGTTAAAGATTTCACAAAAATGATGTCCGAGTCCTCTTCGAAAATGCATATCTCTGGTACTTAGTCTTTACCGTAGAATAATGAAGTAGGACTTATTTTAAAGTTCAAGGTTGTCGCAATATAAAAATAATACGAATACAACTTATTCTTGCAATTTTTTTTTAAGGATAACGGCTTTGTCTTTCGCTTGAATATCTCAATCTCAACTAGGGGATCGTGGTAAAAAAAATTTAAGAAAATCTGTGATTCTCAATTAAGGTTAGTGTAGTTCTTAATAATAATATTAATTTTTTTGACCCCGATCCCCTTGAGATCCTAAATCATGGTCTCCTAAATTCTTCACCTCAAACCGTCTAGATTTAAAGACCTCGTCCTTCAGTAGCTTAGTTTTAAGATAGCTTTGCTATCTTCCTCAACCGAGTATAATACGTTTTATTTGCTATCGATGAACCATCGTCGATTGATTTTGTCCGTTTCGTGGCCATTTTTTTCTAGATTAGTCTCAAGATACATAAAATTATATATACTCTCCAAATTATACTCTAAAATTTGTATACATACTATATGGCAGAGTCAAGATTGACAAATACATCCACTAGGGAAGGATTTTGCGAGCATGTCTACATACATACATATATCGTTAGCCTATGCTATTGGATGGTTAGGTTTAGGTTTAGGTTTCAGTGGCGGCCAAAGGCCTCACATAGACCCAAGAGGGACCATAGTGATACCACATAAAAAATAGGAGACCCAATGTGAATATAGGTAGGTGCGCTTGCGTTTCGATCTTCGTTGAGAGTTCCTCGTTTAATTTAAAGGTCCCTGTAACCATAGCAAAGTTGATTAGACTCTGCATGCTGTTAAAAGAGACTTCTTTAAGGTTTGCGAAGGTCGAAGCACCCAGAGCTTTCAGCCGTCTTCTAGCGAGAGCTGGGCAGTTGCACAGGAGGTGTTGGGTGGACTTGAATAGTAGTGTCCCATTAGTGTCGACCAGGGTTTTTCGGATGACATTCTCTAGTGCCAAGTTGAAAAGCATGGATGCTAGACCATCTCCCTACTTTAAATTTCAATAATTGTGGAAGCTATGGGCAATTAACCGGGATGGGCCCTTCGTGGATTCTTCGTGATTCAAACGCAATTATCTCGAAACATACTTTTCAAAGACCGTTCCCAAAATCTTCGGAAAACGGCTGAACCAATTTCTTCAAAAATTTCACACATTATTTTTGGATAGGTTTTATAGTTTTTGAGATAATGATTTCTAAAATCCACCTATTTTTTCTGCTTTCTACTCAGATGATCCCCCTTAAGTCACACTCAGTTCAAAAACTGGTTGTGGAATCGTTTTGTATTCCTTGTAAGCTGAAATTTTTTCAGTGTGTAAACCAGGTGGGCTTTCTTAAAGTAACTGTGGTCAATTCTAAGCGGAGATGTTAGATATTCTCAATCGTTTATATTACATAGAAAGCTGAAACTTGAATTTAATACAATATAAAACATGAATAGTTCGCAAAAAGTTTTCGATATTGGTGAAGAGTGTGGGACTGAGAAAAAACAATACCTCCGGATTGCTCGAGATATAATGATAGATAGATAGAATTTATACGGGAAAAATATGTAGGGCTTCCGAGTTTGTTATCTCGAGAATCGCTTCATTAGAGCTCGAAAGAGAGCTCCATTACTTACAAATTTCTCTTTCTTTTATTGTAGTATATAAAATCTACTACTACTACTACTAATAACTACTTGTAGATAATATCGAACCTTACTGGCCAATTTCAAGTTCAAATTGATCAATATTAAAAAAATTTTGCTGACCCCCCCCCCCCCCCCCCGAAAATCATGTCTAGCTACGCCACTGTATGAAATACACTCAAATATTGAAATAACTCGCGAACCACCAACTGATAAATGGGGGGGCGCACCCTCAACAAATCTCCAAAGTTTCATCGCAATCGGATGAGTGGTTTAGGATCCTATACAGGACCGACAAACAAACATTCATTTATATATATAGAGATTTTATTTTGAAGAAAAAGCGCACCACAAAACAGCTCTTTTTAAAAATTAAAAAAAAAATGGTGATACATAAAAAGATTCTATTGCTGGAACTAGTCGTACAAGATTCAATAAAAACTCAAATTTTATAGCACATGTTATTCCCAATTTTTTCTCCAAAGTACCATGTGAACGAGATATTAAAAACCCAGGCCCCTTTTATCAGAGATAGCGTATTGAGCTGATATTTATTCGAGGATTTCACTAAGCTTAAGGCTTCCGATGGAACGTCAATTCGACCCAATTTGCCTTCCGTGACTTTTTTCAAGCTTTATCTGAGAAAAATAGCGACTATAAGAAATAAATACATAATGAATATTAACATTCCTCATTATCATTTTTGTGGTTAAAAAGTCAAATGTATCACCTTTCATACGAGTGTTTATTTTGTGATCTACCTGCAGAATTACCAGAGTTATTTTTGATTATTACAAACCATTTCACCAGTGGATCAATTCCTTTTTTTTTAATAAAGTGTAACTATAAAGACAGAAAACCACTTCGCAAAAAACATGCCGTACTGATAGAACAGAACTGATATACCTATTTCTCATCCTGATAATTTAGCCTTATCGACATATTATTCATTTCGTGGACTTAAATTTGATTAATAATGAAATTTCCGCAAGCAATTAGATTTTAATTAAAAACGATGTCGATTCAATTAGTTGCCGGTTGAAGTTCAATGAGTTGTGGATTAAAGGAGCAATGGCAGTCTTAATTTCTCTTTATAAAAAAAGAACACCTAATGTGATGATATGGTTTTAGGTAAATGAAGATAACTTCTGATATATAATAGTGATGCTAGCGCGATAAACTTAGCCTAGAACTGAAGGTTACCAATTAATGCTATGTTCAGACTACGAGATTGACGCGTTTAAATCGAGTTAAATGCGCTGAAAACACTTCCCGAAGGCGATTACGAAAACACGTAGCTAGGACGCATTTTACCGAAAACATATACTGCGACCCTCGCGAAAATCGAAGTAAACTTTAGAAGAAACTTTGAAATGCTGTAGGAACTCAATTTTGTGCTTGTGCAACGACTGAATTAGCTAATAAGTCAGCTTTAACTTAAAGCCAACTTTATGACGACTGCACTCAAAGAAAAAATATGATTGTGACAACCATATTTTGGGAGAACCTTACTATGATTGAGGTTATAGTTGACACAACATGTAACATGTTTAGCTCAAACAAAATTATGGTTGTGGAAACCTAGGTGTGTGATTCACGCAACCTTCTTTTTCCATAGAATGGTTAGGTCAATCATAAGATACATGTGACATGGTTGCTTGAATCATAGTACTGATTTCAGAAAATATTTTATGTTTGGCTCAAACATAATTATGATTGTAGAAATCTTGGTGTGTGATTCATGCAACCTTCTTTAATAATATAATGGTTGGGTCAATCATAAAATTTATGTGACATGGTTGCTTGAATCATAGTTCTGATTTCAGAACCTTGGTGTATGATTCACGCAACCTTCTTTTATAATATGATGGTTAGGTCAATCATAAGATACATGTGACTCTGAAAAATAATTCACAAAGAAAACACTTTCGATCATAAATAAATTACTTGAACAACAATTAAACACTCTCGGACAAAGCACACATGAAATTGGAAGAAGCGAACTTACACCGCGAACGACCCTTTTCGTACTGTGGGAGGTAAGTTGTGGGAATTATTTTATCAAATTATATGGTTCCACTGATTATAGAATATTGTTGTCGTGATTATAATGCACAACTACATCATGTAACGAGAATGATTGGTACAACCATATTAAATTTCAGTAGGGATATACCATATATTTAAAGCAACCGTACTATGTTTTTATGAATTATATGCTATGGCTCGTACCATCATAGCCATGATCACTGGAAACATGTAGTTAAAAGAACCTTAATATAGTCAATGTAACCTTGGAATAAACATAGTTTTTCTTTCAGTGTGTGAATAGTGGCCTATTTTTTTTACATGTTTAATTTACCTATTTCAATGCGTTTTAAACGCATAGTCTGAACATAGCATAATAAGATTTAAAAGTATCATGAAAAAAAATCTAAGTCGTCACCAAATAAATGGCAATGAACCAACATTTTTACTACGCAATGTAATAAAAACGGATATACCATATTCAAGCTACTAAGTGATAAAAGATTTGTTTACATTCGATAGTAATTTATCAAAAGAAAATAAAGAAATAGTGGGCAAATTAAATAAATATTTCATTTTCACATTTACTTACTCACAAGAAGCCCCTTGTCTCTCTTAAATATTGTAAATAAAATCTTTTAATGTAAACATGCATCACGCTTGCAGGCAAACACTTAGTAGTTTATTGATATTGAAATTTGCCACTTTGCCCATTCGTCAATACTCGTATTTACATAATGCGATAAAGTTCATGAGATATTAATAGGTATTGTAAGCATTTTATTTGTGTAGTAAACACTACTACCTTACCAGGTTAGAATTATTATTTTAATAATGTTGTTTAATGAAGCGAATTTGCAAAACTAAAAAACAAACGTTGTTAATTTAGCGGACATTTTGTACGATAATGTTGATGGCCAAATCGTTTATTGCCTTCTATCTTTTATAAGACAGTAGTCGATTTATTACAATTTTTCTAATAGTCCAGCTAGTCCAGAGGAGAAATTTTACTTTACTTCTATTTATCGAAACAACGAGATCGTTGGCTACATTTATTTTCTAAGTATTATTAAATAATTACCTTAAATTAGAAGTGTTTTTCGAGATTAACTGTTATAATTTAAAAGGTCTGATCGATTGCGATACGATTAAGTGCAAAATGTCCATTCGGTGCGATATCTTTCTAGAGATAAAAATGGGTGAAGGGGAAATTTTTGATTATGTACATCCGGCAAAGTAGTTTTCATTTTTCGGAACCTAAAATACATAGGTTTCTCTTTAAAATATCGCAAAGATGACAATTTTAGAATAACTCGACTAAGCATCAATAATTATTTCCATCCAGATATCGCTATGATACCTTTTAATAATCTTGTGAAAGACTTTCGTTATAATCTCCTATTAGAGATAGAAGGCGATAACCGACGATATCATTACGATATTGTCTTGAAGATTATCGTCAAAAATGTTTGCTGGGATGATATCTTCTATAGATATCTTTTTAATATCATTCCGAACCTTTTTGTTTGCTGGGGTAAATCTTATAGGCTGAACATAGTATTAAAAGAAGCCTCATATCTCAAGAAATATTTGCAATCTGATCTTGGGACTGGATTTTCTTTCCAATCGTGGAAAATATTGTTAATTTGGTTTCACTAATTTCGTCATATATCTCTTAGGTCTTCCAAGATATTGAATTAATTTTACTTGAACGAGCTTCTTAGAAAAATTCAGGATTTTTTGATATTCAAGGCTTTAGGTGTAATAATAAGGTGTTGAATACTTTTTTGCTGGTTTTAACTTCCACGGACTTTACGTAAGAATCGAGTTCAAGCTTGTTCGAATTTCAGCCCCTAGAGTGTAGTAAGCGCGTTGAAAACGTTTTCCCGAGTTTTGGTGTATCTTTTAAGTTTAAAGAGATTTTGAACTAGCTTTTACTTCCAAGAGATTTTCATATATCGCTTAAAAACAGAGTAGATTGTGAATTAGTTTTTTCTTCAACGGACTTTTCAAAAATAAAATTCACGATTTTTAGATACTTAGCCTCTAAGGTGGTAGAAAAAGGTTGTTTATTTGTTTTCACGAACTCATATCTGTTCGGTCTGAGAAGATATCGGATTGGTATTTATTTCCACGGTCTTTTTAAATAATCGCCTGAAAATCAACTGCACAAAGAAGAGTGCAAAGGGTTTGCACCTTAGTCTGTTGGCCGATTTCTTAGTATATTTTTAAACTAGTGAAATTCCATAGAGATACATATACTGGAGATGACAAACAGCAATTGGTTTGAAGGCGGACGTCGCACATAGAAGTATTTTGCCAAACCAGCTGGGCAAAAGTAAATTTACAAAATCTTAAAGCAGGAAGAAAAAAGTATTTTATTATTTAAGTTAACTAAACAGAGAACTAAAGTCAACCCTTCTCAACCTTTTTTGAATTGAAAAATGTTTGTTGTTGTTCCCTGTTATTATTTTAATTGTGATTTGAAGATGGAAGTCTGTACAACATAACCATTATTAAATTGGCCACTTCCCGTTACCCGAGAAAGTTTTTTTGTGTAATGTACCTACAGAGATTTGTTTGGCATATTTTCGCACCGACTTCCGTAAAGATATTTTTCGCAGAACACTCTTTATATCTATTTAGACTGATAAAGTTGAAAAAAATAATAATTTTGGCCAGCTAGATTGGCAAAATACCCCTATATGCGACGTCGCATACACTTGCACGCAAAACAACAACAATTGACATAACGACCCTGTTTTGTCTCACTCAAACACACGGTAAAACAATAACAATTAGATATAACAACCCTGTTTTGTCTCACTTCTCATCGTATTTTTGGCTTCAAAGCGCATTGTACAAAACTGGTGGCTTGTCGTCTCCAGTAGGTCTATGTCAAATGCTAAAATATTTAAAAAAATTTTAATTCCATATTGCGACTCAAAAGCTTACGAGGCCCTTCGATGGTGGGATCTGCGTATAATCTATCTAGTGCCGCTTGTGCATATTGAAACTTCCGCTAGAAGAACTAGCCAGAACTCGGCTTGGAGCTAAGCGATTGTATCTAAACATTAGTAAAGGGAATATCAAAGCAATTCTCCTAATAAGACTATTCATTCCTAAAATTACCGGTAATTACAATTTTAATAGTTTTTATACAGCTCGCTGATGTTATCTATAAAAGAAAACAAATTGTAATTAACACGGATGTTAATTTGAATACTAAAACAAATGACCTCTGAAGTTCATATCAATTACATTACATTGGACTCCACAAAAACCAGTTTCGCATTCGAATCTGAATAAATATTATTAAAATTTTTTGGCTACGGGGTTTTTGCACTTTACACACTTAAACAAATCTTTAATTCTAGCTAATTTTATTAACAAATCAAGACGATCTTAAATTCAGTTTACGATCTTGGAATTTATAGTAAATCACAAAAAGCCTTAAATACTTAAAACAATGATCAAACCTTGCTAAAATACTCTCAACTTAACTTGTGCAATTGATACTAGCAATTTTTTTAGCGTTAAAATCATAATTTTATGCCAGTTGATCTCGCCTGTAATTGAAGATCGCTTGTTGACTATGACTATTAAGTGATCATTTTATTTTTATGTCCATTTTTGTACTGAGTATACTTTGGCGTTTTCTAGAAATAGGAGAGGTCCTTGGGGTAAGTTTTCCGTCAGGGAACTGTGGCCTTACGAATGACATGTAGTCATTTCATTGGCTATCATTTAATAACCGTCGTATGGTACTTTAATGATTTTTTTTTGCGTAGCATAACTTCACATAAAGCTCTTTTAATTTGAATGTCAGGGAGAAAGAAACGTGACGCTTTTTAACAAAAATCAATTTGTCGGCTTCTTTTTCGTTTAAACTTGAACATTTTAGGAATTTCGAACAATGTTCGATTATTGATAAATGTCACAGTAAATTGAATTATGCATCGCAGTTTCCATTTGAATTATATTCAATCTTTAAATGTAGCGAATAGTTTACTATAAGAAAACTCACTATATATTATTATAATAAGTATTCATAGTGGCATTCAAGTTTAAATAATGAAACGCAGTCTCGCACGCAAAGGCTTCCCTCCACGACCTGTTCATTTAGGCGTTCCACAAGGGTGCCAATCTGGACTGCTCTTGGTTTAATTAAAAAACGGCTGCACTCTGTTACACTAATAAATCCATGGTTCTAACTGGAACTTTAACTGGCATATTTTCATACAAAACATGCAAGTTAAATTTCCGGTTAGAATTTAACTTTTGACTTTTTTTTTGAACCACGAGTTTATTTTCCTTTAAATTGTTATTATTTTTTTTTTAAATGCGAATAAATAAATAAATAAATCAATTACAACTTTCACTTACTCTCAAATTCGGATCATGGTCCCGTCCCACATAAGTCCGCTACGCTACCCACTAGGCTAATCAGCAACATTCTCGTGATAGGGTTAAAACCGAATGATTTTGAGAATCAAAAAATTTGTTTGTCAATATGTGCCCAATACAGAGCCGAGAGTTAAGCCAATACCGAAAGAGCTTAGACACCAAAAATAAGCCAATTCATACCCCGACACTGGTCTAGTGTTTTATCAGTACCAAAACAATACCGACCGACAAGTCTTGGCAACACTGGGTGGACTCCGCATTTCGCACATGGGTTAGGGATCGAATTTCAAAAAATCTTGAAAACACTTTCTAGGCATTCTAATAAAGAATACGTAGAATAAAAATGAATTCAATACTTGGAAAAACGTAGTAGATATGACGAAAATCGTTAAAATATATGAATTTCATTTTCACTGATTTTTTTCGACCCCATTCCAAGTGCAAATGGATATTAGATATTTTTTTTAATCTAAATTACTTTTCTAGTTAATTCACATATACAAACCGAGTTTCTACTTTGTAGCATAATCATAATAATAATTCTATAGATTGGGAAAACACCCCCAACCCTCGTACTACTACGCCAATTTTAAGTATCTATCTTACGCTGTTCGTGAGATATAAGACGGTAATTTTTAGAAAAATTCTTATCTCCTCTACGTTCATGGAGGAGATAACGCCCCGGATGGGGGATGGAGAAAAATGAAAAATGAAAAGTGAAAAATGAGAAATGAAAAATTAAAAGCGAAAAATGAAAAATACAAGCAGTAAATGGTCGGGTTCGATGGAAATCTACACCACTCATACGATTGTGATGAAATTTTGGTAATTTGTTAAGGGTACGCCAGTGATGGTATCTGCGTTAGAAAACTCATTTAACAGTTGGTGGTTCGCGAATCATTTCAAGATTTCAGTGTTTTTTATATGATTTAGCGGCAGTTTGTTCGTTTTTGGTGTATTAGTTACGCGTTCCTATTACTAAATGGTAAAGTTGAGCTATGGAAGGTGGATTGAAGATAGTGGATGAAGTATGGAGGTTGGTGGATATAGAGTATGTGGATGGAGTATGGGGGATGGAGATTGTAGATGGAGGATGTTAGATGACTGGGGATGGAAGATGGTGGATGGTAGATACAGGTTGGTGGATAGAGGATGGTGGATAATAATGGAGGATGGTGGATGTAGGATGGAGAATGGGGGATGGGGATTGTAGATGGAGGGTGTTAGGATGGAGGATGGTGGATAGAGGTTGGTGGATAGAAGATGAAGGTTGGTGGATAGAGAATGGAGAATGGTGGATGTAGGGTTGAGGATGGAGGATTGTAGATGGAGGATGTTAGATGATGGATAGAGGATGAAGGATGGGGGATGGTGGATAGAGGATGCAAAATGGAAGATTCAGGATGGAGGATGGTGGATAGAAGATGGAAAACGGAAGATGGGGGATAGGGGATGGTGGATATAGGATGGAAGATGGAGGATGGGGGAAAGAGGATGGAGAAACAGGACTAATGGATCAACAGTAGAGACGGGAGTAACAGGGGTGATAGAACATCGTGAGCGAAGCGAGCGTAGTCGCGGTACGTGGCTAGTAATAAAATAAAACAGCAGGGCTTGTACACGAGATCAGATTTTCTACTACGGAAGCGAGACGACAATCAGTTTTACTGAAAGTGGAGGCGTAAAGTAATTTACCTCGATAGCAGCGGGAAGAATTGCCAATAGTGTGACAATTTAATGCGATTGATTCAGTGTTGTTGTGTGGCAAACCCATAGCTCGCAACAAACTTAAAATTGTGTGTAAGCCCAAGAACAGCTTGCAATCGAAACTATAAAGGACAAATCAATATTAAGTTCGCGGTATTTCTTAATTTAAAGTTAGTTAGTAAGATCGTCACTCGGACACTCTGAAAAGTGAGGAAGAAAACCAAAAAAACAAAAGTTAATTAAAACGCAAGTTGCTATTTTTTTTAGTTTTTTTTAATCGTTTTAAATCGAACGTAAAACTACGAGCACAACAAAAGGTAAAAAAACCAAGATCAAGCTCGTATCATTTCAATTTCAATAACAAAATCAATTTTGTTACGCGACGTAAACAATTTGAAATAAAACGTTTCGTGACGTCACCGACCGCAGAGCCATCTGTTGTAAATGCAACTTTTCGCGCTCCAACCTGGCAATGCTGCAATTTCTCTACGATTTGTGAGATTTCGCGCATCTGTCAAAAATTCCTACGCGTTAGTTGTCACCACAATTTTTCCGCAGGCACTGGGCCAAAGCGAACGTAAACTTTTTTCATTTTTATTCGTCGCGAAGTGTCCGTAAAATTATTGTTCTACGAGTGGCCTAACCGACCGAACGAAAATCGTCTCGCGTTCGGGCGTTTCACCACCATTCCGTTCAATTGTAAGTCAAAAAAAAAATTCACATTCCACTGTGTCGGCCTTGTTTGCGGTCCACCCCCGCCTTCACGAGCGATGAACAATAACTTCTAGTCCCGAACTAGTTTTCAAAAACGCCGAGCATCGACTTGTGGCCAGGAACAATAACACAGACAGGGATAAGCGGCTCGGTAATCTTTCCATAGGCGGCATAAATTTTGCGCAAGAATCGACCCGAAAATGTCGGTCAATTTCGAGAGAAATCGCGAGAAAATCGTCGCCGCCTGGAAGGATGTGATCGACGATAAAACGCCGACAGACTGGTAAGTAGATAGACGAAAGAAAATTTATGATCGATTAATTTGACCGGAAATTCTTTCTCAAGGGCGCTGTTCAGCTACGAGGGACAAACGAACGATCTGAAAGTAATGGGAACCGGCGATGGCGGTCTCGACGAACTCTGCGACGATTTGAACAGCGGCAAAATCATGTACGCCTTTGTCCGTATCGCCGATCCGAAAACAAGTCTGACAAAATTTCTGCTGATTAACTGGCAGGTGAGTTCATTTCGCCCCTCGACTTATCACTGAAAATATAAAATTCGAATTATTTCCGCCGGCGATAAGATAAAATTGGGAAAAAAACTAGCGAAACTTTTTTTTGCTGTTTCCCCATCACCCCAAGTAGAAAACTCGTTACACATTCATATTTCATTAATGCACTCCGATCGGCCAGCTCATCTGCTCGACCTTCTCTGCAAATTTATAGCCCCACATCGGAAGCTGTACAGTCACCTTACGCAGAGAAGTGAACCGCACGCCCAAAAAAACAATGGGGGAATAATTTCAAATCGTATGTGGATTAATTAGCGCGTCGCGCACACTTTCTCAAGGTCTGTAGTTTGCGGGGTCATGCGGAAAAATTATTTCCCAAGTCTCCGATTGTTCAAAGGCGGCTGGCTTGATTGTTTTTTTTTTTTTTTTTAATATTTTAACGTTGATATGTAGCCTGAAGTAGGCGATAACGCACATTGCAATTTGCAGATATGGTTTGGTTTTCTTTGTTGTATTACGAGTAGATCTTAGTTTGGCCGATTAGTGGAGCACCCAATCATTGCGTTATCGGAATTCTGAGTATTTTAGATTATCGGGTGCGCCCGTAAAATTTTGCAGAACTAAAACGGTAGCGTTTTTTTGATAGCTCGACTATTTACACTCTTGGATGTAACTATGAATATTTACATTCTTGGATATCGTAGGATAACACGGGGTGTCGGACCTCACATCATATCTTGTTGCTAGGCTAAGCTCTGGCCGGCCCTGAGTTCGAGCAGGGCAAAGCTTGTCCTACTCGGAGTCAGGAATGCTTTACGAATTCATTGGTGTACTGCCGAGCCATTGTCTGATCGGCCGGCACACCAGAAAACTAGGTGTTGTGAACGTTGGAGATCTGTGCCGCTTGTTCCACATGCTTTGCGAATGCCCTGACATTGTTTTGAGGCGGGAACGTACGTTGGGTGCGCGCGTTGCCATGGAATTGGGTTAATTCGCGACTTTCGTTTAACATCAATTCGTCTGTTCTGGTCAGGCAATTGGATGACTATATCTTCCTAGATATGATGCAACTGGTTCGTCCTCTCCTCCTGGAGTACGCATTTCTAAGAGAGAGAATATTAGGCGCTTAGCAGTACCTGAATAATTTTTACGAGAGAGTCCTGAAGTCCAGAACCTTTCCTATCTATTCGTCTGCCAGCTCTCGGCACTATTTAACGAGGTGACAAGCCAAATTTAAGGTTTTGATTGCGGCTTGGCTGCCAATGAGGATTTCAACTTTCCGCTTTGGTGTAGAGTCAGTCTTGTTTCAAAGTCCGACAGGGTTCCCGGATCCTCAGTATCTTCGCCTGGAAAACGCTGGCGGAGGTGGTAAGCCTTGGCGACATTGGGTGTGTATGAGAAGATACCCTTTTCGACTCCACGCTTCTTCTTTGAACCATCGGTGTATATGACTGTGTCGAATTCATCCAAAACCAAGCCATTCGTCCATTTCGCCTTGCTTGCGAGACCCATAGTGCAATCCTCCTTGAACTTTAGTTTTGGGGTAATACAGGGTGACCCTAAAGTTCCCGGAATTTTTTGAGACATCTTAACGGTCCATAAATTCCAAAAAATGAAACAAGTAGAGAAACAGAGTTAACAACAAATTTATTTTGAACGGAACCAACAAAAAAAAAAAACAAAAAGTTACAGCAAATGTTCATAATTTCCTCCATTGGCTCCAACGCATGCGCGCAGTCGTTTCGAAAAGTTACCGACGATGGTCGCACACTCAGCTACGGTAATTGTTGCCCAAGCACGTTCCAGAGCCTTTTAAGACCATCCACTGCGGTGTACCGTTTTCCTGAGAGCCTTTGCTGCAAAAGAGACCACACGGTGAAATCGAGAGGATTTAAATCCGGCAAGTTTGATGGCCCAACGTCCTTGCCCCAAAATCCCGGAAACATTTGTCCACAGAGAGCGATCGTTGAACGGGCCGAATGCGCCGGTGCCAAGTGTTGCTGAAGCGTGAATCCACTTTGTCCGAAATGCTGTATCGCCCAAGGCTCTAAAACGTTGCGGAGAACTCGTTGTTGATATTCGGCCGCATCGATTTTTACATTTCTCGGGATGAAAACGAGTGGCGTCTTACCGGTGGCGCAGATCCCGCCCCAGACCATCACAGACTTTGGAAAATGGCCGCGATGCATCAATTTTGATCCGAGTCTTTTCTGTTGCCCTTTCTTGAGTAATTGGCGTTGATTTTGATGGTTGTGGCACGGCTGGACGGTGAAAATCTTCTCGTCCGTGAAGAGAACTCTGTTCAAGCGACCACCGCCGACCAGTCGAAGCATTCGTCGTGCTTTTGTCAATCTTACTGCTTTCATAGCGTCGCTAAGAAAGTGGGCTCGAGCAATCTTGTATGGTATGAGTCTCAGTTTCTCGACGACAATCCTCCTGATGCTCTCTCTGCCGATTCCGATGTCTAGCCATCTTCCGCATCGATCGCTCGGTATTTCGGCGAACTCGGCATCTGACTGCGTTGACTTTTTCTGGAGTCGTTGCTGTTGTCGGTCGACCACTCCGAGAACGGTCTGAGATCCCTCCAGTATCCTTGAAACATTTAACAATATCGTAAACGGTCGACTGCTTGAATCCGGTCGTTCCAATTATGTCGGCAGTCTTCATTCCGGCCTTGTGCGATTCGACGACGGTGACACGCTCTTTTCCCCCATAACTCGCAGTTAGCGGAAACAAAATACATACATATCATGTTTTCTAAATCAAAATTACATGAGGTATTCGAAAAAAATATTTATTAAAAATAATAAAAAAGGAATAAAAGAATGCGCAATCTAGCTTTGAATAAAATTCCGGGAACTTTTGGATCAGCAAACAGTTCTTTTGGTAACGAATCTAGGATGTTACTGTGAGCGTATTGTTTAGCATGCCACCACCCTGATTCTTGTAGCGCTGCACAACGCGGTACTTTTAATATGTAGGTCCATAGGCAATAGGAGCAACAAACCATTCAGAGCGTCATTCAGACATGACCGCATTGCACCTGTAGTTTCAATAGCTGCACTTCTTTGAACTATGCTCAGTTTGTTTATGTTGTAACTCTTACTCAACGCTTCCAACCAGGATAGTGGTCCGTAGGTTAGAACTGTACCAAAGAACCATGCTTGATTTAAGCCCTCACTTCTTCCCGAAAAACCTTTATAATGATGTGAATGGAGGCCTTGGAGTGAATATTTTGACTTAAAAAATTCAAAATATTCGAAGGAAAGCTAAGGTATGAGGAAACAGTTGGCCAATTCCAGCTACGTCCGAAATAGTGGCTGAAGTTCGAGATTAAGCGACGCGCTTGCTGGTGTTCTGGTTAGCTGTGTTTGGAAGGGGGGGGGGGGGGCGTTAGCTCGAAAAACAGATCATAAACCCTAGGCAGATACAACAAAAATTAAACGCGCCGACTTACCCGGGGAATGGGCGCGACAGTGTGGGGGAGGCGACTGGAAAGTCCACGTATCTAAGCAAGCTGACAAAAGTACAGCGTTTTGGTATGTTTTGTAGGCTTGTGTGATTCGTGAAGGAACTAGTAAGAGCGTTCCCATAGGTGAAATGAACGAACTAGTTCCCAGTAAATTCCGGTCGTAGTTCGCTTGTAGGATGTAGTTCGTCATCACATTTGCGTACAGCATATGTCATCCCACTGTCGCGAACTGGGAACTAAAAGAAGGAACTTGTTCAGTTCGCGAAGGAAATGAGACTCTTTTTTTTTTAGGTCATCACAATCAGTGCGAGCCCTGGCGAACTAGTTCGTTTTTGTAGTCACCATTTATGAATTCTTTCTCGCAAACTGCGAACTACTGGAACGAACTAGTTCGCGAGGGCTCGGGAGTTACATAATTCGTTCGCGATCACTGGAATGCGCAAGCCTATGCATTGGGGTCACTAGCACTCTCAGAACCACCCCCACGGCACCTCGCGCTCTTAGACTCAAAGAGTTAGATTACTGAAGAATCCGAACTTCTGGTTACAGTACCATACTCAATAACTGTGTGTGTGATATGAACAGGAAAACAAACTACATTATGCCAGAATTAGAGTTCAGTAGGGTATTTTCTGTTAAAATCCAACACAGAAATGTAGAAAACAACCCAGACAACAGGACCGCAATGGTATTCACCGACGGTTTCAAAGTGATTTATGGTACAAGCGCGGGGGTATTCTCACAGGAACTCGATATTAACGAGTCCTTCAAACTACCGGACCATGCTAGTGTATTCCAAGCGGAAAACATACAAAATAATTAAATATAATTAAAGGTCAAGGCAACAGAAGAAAACACTATTTGCATTGACAGCCAAGCAGTCATTAAGGCCCCTTAGCTCGAACACAACACGATCAAAACTAGTTAGACAATGCCGCAGTTTTTAACTCCTTCTACACACGGCACAATATCACCCTCTGCTGGGTGCCAGGCCACTGTGAAATTCAGGGGAACGAGCTAGTTGATGAACTCGCTCGAGCAGGATCCAGCCTTAGCTCCCTAGTGGAAGAACAGCATTTTGCCGTTCTTATCGGATCCATAAAACAGTTTATTGACTCACTATGCTTGCGGTGGACAGGCAATAGATGGTCAAACCTAAAGACATGCTCAATATCAAGAACTCTTTGGTCTGAATATGATCACGTGAAAACTAGGTATATTCTGAGCCTGAGCAGAAAAGATGCTATCAAACTAATCGGAGTGCTCACAGGGCACTGCCAGATCGGTAGACACGCTAGACGACTGGGTGCCGAGGCAAACGATCTTTGTCGCAGCTGCAATGACCCAGAAGTGGAAAAGTCAATCTTTTCCACGTCCTATGCGAGTGTCCGGCTTTATCGGGAACGAGAAGACAGAACCTCGGCGCATATTTCCTCGATGACCTCGATGATAACGATACTGGAAAGCTATGTAATATAGCAAATTTCATTAAAACAACAAAATGGTTTCAGGTTTCACGAGTTATTATACTCGAATGGGGAGCACAACGGACGAAAACTAACATCTATCTGAAGGAGGATGACAACATCACCACCGCACACACGATACCATACCCAGGGAATGAATATTTGGGATATCTTTCCCAATAGGTCGTGAGAGACCAAAAAGCGATGAATTTCGCGACTTGGCGTCCTGATAATTAAGCGCCATGTCTGTCCACCCTGCTTTATCCACGGCATACCAAAACAATAAAAAATATCGTCTAATGGAAATGCGAAGATTTTCTCCGTCTATAAATTAATGAAGCATTTGAGGTTTTTGCCCGACTTCTTTATACGATCGCTGCTGTTGAAGGTTTTCTTCACGCGACGATGATTGTCAAAATATGAAAATTCGAGGCGTTTGCCTCGAGCCGCAAACATTTTTTTTTCTTTAACCTCTGAAACTGGAAAATTGCCCGTCGCGGAAGACATTCACGAATCTGTACTTTAAAGTCTCCCCAATTGTTTTTCGCAAACGCGGCTTCTCAAATTGACAAAACTAATATGTAGCAGACGTTCATCTATTCATCATTTCCTGAATCTCCAACAAATTTCGGTCGGCAAAGAATCAAACGGTTCGACAAAATCGCCACCGTCGATATCGTGGCTAGACGTATCGTGGCAAAACTCTCACGAGCTTACAAAAAGTGTATTAATGCGAACGCTATTTCATTTGTAAGCAACCGGGAACTTATGGCACGAAACGATGAAGCATCAATTTAGTTTTAATTATTTATATTTATTTCCAGGTCGCAACTTGCAGTCTAAGTGTTTACCTGGCTCAGTGCGCCTTTCGTTATCTCATTGATCATTGAAGAAACCATCCCTGATACCAGAATAACCACATCATCTGTATACACCACCACCTTAACCTATTTCCTCTCCAGGTTTACTCAGATCTTGTTTATGACCATTAACCAGAGTAGAAGCGAGATAACACAACCCTGCGGTGTTCACTTTGCATTTCCTTGTAGATGTACAGGACCAATATCAAGACACTACTTTTCCAAAACAAGTCACCTTCTCTAGCACGACTAAGACTTCTACGGTCTATGTCATGATCGCTATATGCTAATTTGTGTTGCATCTTAAATTTTAATTTGACCATTTCTTTTCTCATCAGGGCGAAGGCGCTCCCGTGCTCCGTAAAGGAACATGTGCTAATCACATACACGATGTCGCCAAACTACTAACGGGCGCACACCTCACAATAAACGCGCGTGTCGATGACGACATCGACCAGGAACGCTTACTGCACAAACTGAGCAACGTAAGTTCGGCGTACAGTTTCAAAGAGACTCGAATTGTTCAGGACGAACAAAAAGGACCGATCGGAACCAACTACAGTCGTGTGATACCTGCCAAAGATATAAATACAACGGAAATGCAAAATTTCTGGAAGAAAGAAGAAGAAGAGGAACGACATCGTATCGAAAAAGAAAAGGAACGCAAGCGACACGATACCGCTAAAGCCGAACAGGTGAGTGATATTTGCGATTAATTCAGTTAGGTTCTGGTATAATATAGTCGTGATTTCCAGGAGCAACGATCACGCGAAGAAAAAGAGCATCGGGAACGTGAACAGAAAATTGTTCAAAACAAAAAATTTCAACCAGCACACGTTCCGATCAAAACATCACCGCAACCGTTAAGTCCAACAAAAACAGTGACTAGTCCGACGCAAGTAATGACCGAGGCGGAACGAATGCGACAGCAACGTAGTCAGGAGGCACGAGAATTGATCGGATCGCGTGTTGGCACTGCCAAGGCGATTTTCACACAAAATAGCAGTGACGGACAGATGCATAACAGGTAAGAATAAAAAATGGCCAAGTATCGTAGAGTTCTAACAATTTTGGTCGCATTTTTGTTTTCAAGAACTGGCGCTCCTGCAAAACCTGTCCGAAATTCAATAGCACAACGAATCAATGCGTTGAATAATTCGCAACAAAAAGACGTGGAAGAACAAAATATCACGCAGCCACAACTATCACCCAAGCCTATTTCACAAGCTGCACCGCTACAAAAAATTGCCGAAACAATCATTCCAAAGGACACTACAGTCCTAAATGCTGTGACTGAAGCGGAGAGGCCTGTCGAGCCGGTGGAACCGGCCGTAACCGCATTCACGACCGCTCAACCCATTGCAGACGAATACGAAGAGAACGAAGAACAATATTCGACTATAAAACGTTCGCCGCACAGTAAAACAAATTCCCTAGCTTCGCCAGAGGAGCCGCCGATTTCTCCACCCGTGCAACAAGTGGCAGTGAAACAGGCCTCGCCTAGCAATGGAAACGGACAGCGATACGGTAGAGATTGTTTATCATGAGCACGAAAAATTACTCGATTACACTTTGTACTTTGTTTTTCAGATGTTGTAACTGAAGACGATATAATTTACCAGGACGTATTAAGCGACGGCGGACTGAAGGCCCAAGCTCTGTACGACTATCAAGCAGCCGATGAGTCTGAAATTACATTCGATCCGGGCGATATAATCACACATATCGATCAGATTGATGAAGGATGGTGGCAAGGACTCGGTCCCGACGGTACTTACGGACTATTTCCGGCCAACTATGTCGACTTGATTTAAATCTGCAACACACATAGAAGAATACAACGTTAGTTGAAATTCAATTTGAGACTTATGATCATCCCTCATTCATCAGGTTAATATTTTTTTGTTTTCTTTTCTACTTTGATTTGTTCATAATCGCGCTCACATACAAAAGTCGTCGTTCAACAAACGTTTAGCCTGATCAGTCAGAGATTGGACTGCAGGCGAAACGATTCATAATAAGAAATAAAAACAACAAAACCCCAGTAACGTAACAGTTTTTTTTTCTGTGCGGAAATATAGAAATGCAATTTTATAATCACACAATTTTCCACAAATTATTCTTATCTACTTCTTACACAATAACAAACGTTTTTCGATCGTCTAATTTTTATTGGTTTGCAATGCGCGTGGTTCGGTCACGAATCCTTGCACATTCGAGCAATTGAAGTCTACGATTCGAAAGGCGGATTAATATTAAACTTCGTATACAAAAAAAAAAAAAAAAACATAGCTCTAGAAATCGTTTTACTATTTATATATATAACAAAACAAAAAAACAGTTAACCAAAATTAGTTAAAATTGAACAAAGTTCTCCTCACCTTAGTGCCAAGCATTTATTAATTATTAAAATGAAAAGAAAAATAACAAACCCCCTAATAAAATGAGAATGACAAACAAAAGACCCCTCCCACCTTCTTATTTAGTTGCTTTTTGCTTTGTTAAATCATTTTGCTCGGCCTTTACCTATTTGGTTTAAAGACAATCTGGTTTCGTAGAGAATCGAAATTAAAGTATTATAAGTAAACGTCCCCCTACCCCAAATTGTGTTATTTACCTTGTTAAAAACAAATCGAAAATTGTTAATGTAGATTTTACTTAAATATTTTTATTGTTGAAGGAAATATAATTTTATTTTTTATTATGTTTGCTTAATTTTATTCTCTTTCGGCGATTAGAAATTAAAATAAACTTAGCGAATGATACGGAATTAGGGAATTTAAATATACACGAAATGATAGATTTAAAACTCGATATCATCAATCGACTCACCGTAAAACCCCCACACTCCTCCACATTATTGCAATTTGTATTTTAAGTATGTTGTAATATTTGTCTATAATTGTCTTTTCCTCGCACGCTCTGCCCTCTATCCTCACATTTAAAAATGACATTCTTATTGTAAGGAAACAAAAAACAGAAATAAGGAAAATAAAAAGCAAAAAAAAAAAAACGTAATGAAATATTGTCAAGCATTTACAATAAATTGGTGTTTTAAATTGTTGTTTTAAATTGTTATAAGATTGTGGACCGGTTAATCTGCTTGGGAGTGCGGTTAAGAAGAAGGCAAGGTACATTGGCTGGCTCATCTGAAAGTACGATTTATGACATGGACCTTAAAGAAGATGCACATTAAAAAGTAATTCAGTAAGTAAGTAGCTTTAGATGCCTCGAATATATCAATATAATGGTGCCATTAGACTAGCCGTGAACATTTTTTCCTCGTCCAATAATTCATACATAAACATAATAATAATAATAATAAATGGCGCCACAGCCCAAATCGGGCCTAGGCCTTGAAGTAATGCTAGAGTTACATCATTTCGAGACGAACGGAACACTAGGAGGTGAAGTGGTCAGCCACATGCTCGTCCGTGATTATTACCCCGATTTTAACTCATGTACTCATTTACAGCTGAGTGAACTGATAGTCCGGCACTCAATCCCATTCTCGAAAATTACTTGTCAAGCAGATTCGAACCGGGTACCAGGTGCACCGAAGGCAAGTGCTCTAGCCACTAAGCCACCCAGACTACACATAAACAAAATAACGGTTAGTTTACTACGTATTTTGCGTATTGTACAAGTAAAGTAGAGTATTAGCTCACTTGTGTTGTGTTTAAATCATTTGAAAATGATCCATAAAAATTACCATTGAGCTAATGTCAGCTATAGTTGCTGACTACAAAAATGGTGTTCCTGTGCCAGAACTTTTGAAAAAGTGTGGGAGTCATAGGAATGCCATCCATTACTAGGTATCGCAAGCATAACACTAGAGTGTAAAAACTTTGCCAGGGAGAGTGAATAAACGGGCGACATCTTCAAAGAAGTTAAAGGTAATTGTTAGAGCAGAAAAGAGAACTCCTTTCACAACTTACAACATATAAGCAAAACAAAACAAACAAATAACATAAAGTCCTACGAAGTGCAACAGAGGCCATATTTAACTAAAATAAAACAGAGTGGGAAGTTCGCTCTCGAGTACATAAATAAGCCAATTCAATTTTGGAGCAGTATCCTTTGGACGAATGTGCTTGTTTCTTCCTTAAATGGAACATATAAATGCAAATTTTATTTTTTTGGATTCAACAGAAACAAAAGAGCGGTGATAAATACAACGCGACATTCTTATGGCAGAAAAATAATGATGTGTTTCCTACAATGGCATTGGATCCTTGGTTAGGTGCCCAAAGTGCATTCCGTTCGGACCTAGTCGAACACAATCTTATGAAAACTGGCTTCTCCAGTGAAGTTCTTTCCGAATTTGTCATGTCCTCAGGGACGGTGATTAATCAACAACCGGGGATTTCGTGTTGGAGTTTCACTCCACTGACACCGGAAAAAACAACTAACTCTTAACATGCATAACACAACTTCAATACCTATTAAATGATTGTGCATCTTTAGCCAGAGACAGATTGATTTCTGACATATTAGACAAAAAGCTTCTCAATGCCACCTTCAGTGGATAGGTCTAGATGGGGTCTATTTGTTTAGGGTAAAATTCGTGAAAATGAAATCTGATCTGGATATCGCTATATAGAAATTTCCTCAGCAATTCCACCAGTTGTCAGGGTGTTTCGGATAGTAGGCTAGAATACACCCTTTCAAGAGTCTATGCTTTCCGATGACGAAACAGCTCCTTCGGACCTAGTCCAACCCAATCTTATAAAAACTGGCCTCTCCAAGTGAAGTTTTACCAATAATAGTCATGTCCTCACGGACAGCGATTAGTCAACAGTCGGGGATTTCGTGTTGGAGTTTTACTCCACTAACACCGGAAAAACAACTAACATTTAATCTTGATAGCTCCAATGGTAGCTTACCATGAAAACCAAGTAATATAAAATATATATTGTGTTCATTTGTGGCCGAAAACCCCAAATCCGTTTGCTGTCCGTCCGTCTGTCTGTTTTCACGATAACTCAAGAACGCGTTGGACTAGGAAATTGAAATTTGGTCACCCTCTTAAAATATTTGAAGCGAAAGTTCCGAATAAAAAAAGTAAGGAGTCCTAAAAACACGTGTTTACAGTTATTGCTTCAATTTGCATACTTTAAGTTTAAAATATTTGATTCGAAAGTTCCGAATATGATGCAAATCGAAGGAGTCCTTCGTGCAGCCTACAAGAGTCCTTCAAAAATGTATGCAAGTTACAGAATCTTCTCTTGTACGCAAGAGACAAAGACTGGGTAGGCCCATTGCATTAACATTATTTTCAAGGGCGGATAGGTGAGGGGGAAGTGGGGGAAGCGTTTTAGACAGAAAACTTTGGTTTCTAGATCTCAATAACCACTTATGCTAGGAGGCTGAAATTTGGAATTTGTATAGAGCTTTGACCCATTCACAAAAAACTGTCGATATAGGCGAAGGGGTGCGATAGTGGGGCGGAGGGAGGGGGATAATGCGTATGAAACGTAAAAAAGTCGAGATCGATACATTCTAAAATCCACATCTCCTAAACAGTTAATGTCACAAAATTAAAACTTAATGAGTATCTGTGGAAGTAGATGCACCAGCAGAATAGATCGAAATCACATTTATCAGTGAGTGGCATACTGGGGTGGGGGTGATCAATTTTAGGTTACGATATCTCAGGATCCAATTGCACTAGAAAAATAAAATTCGGTTTATAGGTAAAGGTTGATAAATAGAGTTTACTGAAAGTAAAATTTTTTAAGGTTGCGATAGAGCATGAAAGTGGAAGTGCCAGGTTTTTTTTAAAAAACTCACGTCTCATATCTCAAGAACAGTGTAAGATAAATGCTTAAAATTTTTACCGAACGACCCCTAGAAGAAACAGAAATGTTGAGTGTGTGGGTGTAGAAGGTGAGAGTAGGAAGGGTGAAAAGGAAAAGGATCTGATTCTTATATCTCGAGAACCTATAATGGCGGGGGGGGGGGGGGGGGTTGTTTTCCTAACTATAGAACGGCTTATGCTAGAAAGTGGAAACTCGGTGTGTATGTAAGTCAACTAGGGAAGTAATCCTGATGAAAAAAACCAATATTCACTGGTGTTCGGAGGGGGGGGGGCAAAAAAATTAGCAGTGAAAATGTTGGGTGTGGGAAAAAATTCGTGGCGTTTTTTCAGTAAAATTCAAATGGTTTTCTTACAGTGTGAAAATGAATTTATTAACCAAATATACTTCATTATTATCGACAATGTTTCGCCATTTTTCGGGTAGGGCCATGATGCCATCACTGAAGAACTTCTGTGATTTCTGGTTGAAAAACTGAATCAAGTGGTTTTCACAGACTTCATTTTATTCAGGAGTTCTGCAGAGACCGGAACAAGTGATAATATGAAGGTGTTATGTCTAGACTATACGGTAGATGCATCAAAACTTCTCAGCCAAGCTCTCCCAATTTTTTACGGGTCATCAAAAAAGTGTGTGTTCGGGCGTTCTCATGATGGAAGACAACACCTTCCCTCCCAGCAAACCAAAAGGTTCGCTTGCCGTTCACCGGCAGACCTTTCAAGTGAATATTTCCTTCACTAGTGAACTCCAAAAGCGAACCGTTTGTAAATTAGTGTTCGGACTAAATTCACATTCGCCGCGAAACATTTTACACGATTCGTTAGTCATCCTGCAGTTCTCCGCTTGTGAATGCCACGTCACGTCACTTCATCGTGTCACGTCGATAAAAAAAACTGATTGTGTAACCGTATCGAAGTGACTCATAAACATTTCCATATGTATTAGCGGTGAATTTAAGTTCATGTGAATGCTTTCACATACAATCCTTTCATTTTTGTATCGACGTCAATTTTTTGTCAGGCTTCACGGACTTGAATCTCATCGACGGAAAATGCCGATCAAAGTGACAACTGTCGATGACAATCGACATACACAATCGCTTTTTTATGCATCGATATCGAAGTGACGTGACGTGACATTCGCAATACGGTCAAATAGTTATTGTGTCTATAAGTTTATCTAGATTAAACTTACCTACGTGGAGGACTTACTATTTTCGTACTGTTCCTTTTTTGCGATTCTTATCCGAGCGTATTGGAAAAATCGCATCGATGTCCCATCAAAAATCTCCTCACTGCATCAGTATCTTTGGTGGAATGCGTCTGTGGTACAAATCATATAGAAATAAATACAATTTTCTTAACATAACTACCTTTAATTTCCAGTAATTTAAATTTTCACTTAAACTCACTTCACTTCACGTCCGACATTAACAATATTCGTAAAACAAATGGCTAATTCTGTTTTTTCGACGAATAGCAGTATTTTTTGTAATAAGGAAGAAATAACACAAAAAATGTGCATCTTTCGCGGATTTACATTAGTTTACAATGAATTTCTTGTACCCTATTTAAACGGCACCTTTCGCGGACTTATTCATTTTTAGTAAATGAACGGTGGTCTATATTTTGACCATATATCATTGTCTTCGAATATATTCGCTTGTACTGGAGATTACAAAAATGAAACAGACGATGGTATATTTTGTCTCTTGCTAGGAATATTCGAAAACTTCGCCTTTTGCGGATCTTCGCTTCGTGGTCTGCTGGGCTGTTATTGAATTCGGGTCGTTTTCTTTCAATTGCCTGGCATAATCTTTCTAGTTGATCCCAGTATACTTGTGAATCAATCTTCTGACCAGTTGGAAGTAGCTCATGGTGAACGATTCCCTTCCAGACCCACCATACACACAGCACCACCTTATTCGGCGTCAATCCTGGCTTCGCAAATGCTTGTACCGGTTCACCACCCTTTATCCACGATCTTTGACGCTTCCGATTGTCGTACGTTATCCATTTTTCATCACCGGTTATGACGTTTCAGAACTGGCTCGATTTCTATTCGTTTCAGCAGCGCATCGCAGCCGTTAATTCGGTCCTTCATGTTTTCCGAGCTCAACTCATAAGGAACCCATACATCTTTTCTTTTTGTAGATCTTTGTTTAAATGGTTCAAAACAGTTTTGTGGTCAATGCCTAGCTTCATAGCAATATCAACACTGCTGATATGCTTATCTTGCTGGACTTTTTCAAGAATTTCATTAGCTTTTTCAGTGATTGGTCGACCAAGGCGTGACTTATCTTTCACATCAAAATTACCAGAACAAAAGCGAGTGAACCATTTCCGGGCAACAGATTTTGATAAAGTACCTTCACCGTACATAGCACAAATTTTTCACAAGCCTGCGCAGCGTTCTTCCCTTTGCCATAATAATATTAATAATAATAGATTTAGTCCCTTCATGCAAAATGGGTGGTTCCTTCCCAACTCGAGAGTTGTAGAAGAAATCCCCATTTTGGCGCACTTTCTCAGCTTAGAGAACTGGTGAAAATGCTGTCACTCAGCTCAATGAACTGGAAAAATTTTCACCTAGTCAACATACTCATGCATGTATGCTGACATTAGGCTCAGAGTCCAATCAAATTACCGTAACCCAAAGGTACTCCCCAGTCAGTGCAACTCACTGGTATAAGGGGTCGTACCGAGAAATATAGTTTTCAAATATTTTAATAACGAGAAAAAAAAATTATAATAAAAAATAAAAGTTATTAATAATCGTAAATGGAGAGGAGAGGGGATTATGAAGTTTTTAAAAAGGAAAATGATACAAAAAAAAATAAACACGTAAACATGCAATACATGCAACAACACCATCTACAACCATTCCTTAGAATCTTTGAGAATCTCGAGAATCCGCCTGAATAATTATCTGTTTCCAGGTCGTTTGTGATTGTAATAATTCTTAATGCCTTTTTTAGTTTTGACCTAAAAGATGCTTTTTTGCAATTCATTTCAACTGAAACACATTCTTTGCCATTTGTATATTTGTCGGTAAAGTATTATATTCTCGTATTGCCTCAAAGACAGGATCCTTTCTAATGCTAGTATTAGACGGTCACTCAAAACCATCAATGCATTGACACTCTGACGTCAAAATTACGTAGAATGTGGTCCCAAAGCCAACTTTGTGACCACATTCTACGTAATTTTGACGTCAGAGTGTCAATGCATTGACGGTTTCGAGTGACCGTCTATCAGGGGCATAAGTCGATCTGTCCTTGGAACATGTTGCTGTTTAATAGATTTCGCACTTCTTGTGTTAAAGTTGTGTGTTTCTTGGTTGTGAATCAATTTGATGAAGGATTTAAGTTTTTTGTTTTTTATATTGTGAGTTAGCTTTTTTCGTTCTAGGCTTATGTGCTGGTGTATAGTTAGTTTCCCATAGGTAGGGAAAAGTTCCATCGATGGTGTCAGATGTGGTAAATTGTAGACGGCCTTAAGGCCTCTATTCATCAGTTTAGCGATTTTATCCAAGTTATTTTTCGAGGTCTGGCTCCATACAAGAAGGCCGTAGCTTATGTTGGATAGAATGAAAGCATTATATATCATCTTCTTTATTGGGACTTTAAGGTATTCGTTCCGTCTTATTACTCCAATAATCGGAGCAATTTTATTTCTCAGTTTAGATATGTGAGGAGTCCAAGTAAGTTTGTCGTCAATTGTCAGCCCTAAGTATTTTGTTTCCTGTACTCTCGTTAGTTGCATTCCTTCTATTTCTAGTTTTAAATGTATGTCTAATTTGTTAGTTTGTCTAAAGAGCATATAGTTTGTTTTTGCAGTATTTAATGTAAGCCTATTGCCTAATAGCCAGTTTTTAAAAAATTTTAGGTCGGAATTTATTAATATTTCTAGTTGGACTGGATTTTTACCTTTGTAAAGAAGTAATGTGTCATCGGCATAAGTTATATATTTGGCTTTAAGTCCTACGAACTGTAGATTGTGTATATACAGAAGATACAATGTATTGCAAACTATAGCTAAATTTTTCAATACTTTTCTTCATTTTCAAACACAAACTTTAAAACCACTGCACCAATTTCGATGTTTATACACTCCCAGTAACACTCGAACTATCACCTTTCCATACGCAGTGATAAGGTTCATGTTATTTGTGGCAGCGGCATAACTTTTTGTTAGGGTTTTCAGTCACATAGTAACCTACACCGCATCTTAGAATTAAACGCGTTCCGAGCTTCTGCCGAAAAAATAATAAAGTTGTGCCCAAACTGATGGCAAATTTTTTTTAAATGTATTTCTACTACCCCTTATACCAGTGCGTATCACCGACTGGAGTACTCTTGGGCTTAAGGTATACACTTTAATTAGACATTGAGCCCAATGTCGGCATACATTGCATGTTGATGTTGATACGGTACAATTTTTTCCAGCTCATTGAGCTGTATAACAATATTGTCGTCAGTTTTTTAAACTGGGAAAGTGTACCCAAATGGGGAAATCTCCGACTTTTTGAGTTATGAGGAGTTGCCCATTTTGCATGAAAGGATTAAATCAATTATTATTATAAGTTAATACTACGCCATTTAAGTTGAAAAATGCAATTCTGTTTCTTTTATTATAAAAAATCTACTCTTGTCTTAAATCGTTAACTTACAACAAATCAGTAGCCATTTTGGACACAACTTCCAAATCCTTATCGTCGCGCGTCTCTACAACGGGACCAATGGTTGGGTTCTCTTGAACGAAAACGAACGCATCGACGCTTTCCTTTAGCTCCTGAATCTCCATCGCTTCGTCCTTATCGAAGATCTCGACAGCTTGATCAAATTTGCGCGGTACGAATTTCTTTAGCTCGCGGGTAGCTCGATGCAAATTGTTCACGGCGTCTTGATATTCTCGATAATTGCGAACCGAAGCGGTTGTTGATTCCGCGACATCTTGCAACCTCTGCTTCCTGTCCTTGTAGGCTTGTATCGCCTGAGCCAAGTCGTTGTCCTCGAGGACATTCGATTTTGACGATCCCGGCGCGTCGCCTCGCTTCGTCGAGTTTAGTTTTGACGAGTTCAGTTTCGACGTAGCTGCATTAAGTTTTCGTGGTTTCAAGAAACACGGCGGCATTTTGTTCAGGTAACTGAAGACTTCGGAAATTTCCGCAAAAGAAGCGGGCGGTTGTTCTACACCATCCAATGGGTCGGACGGGAATTTTATTTGGTACTCTTTGCGGAATGAGTCTGACGACATCAGGTTGCACTCAACGCGACATTCGTCTAGAGTTTCGATGATTTGTGGCGATTTTAAACAAACTTTTTCCGCAACCATGTCGAAATTGTATTTTTCAATATTTTCCATTGACAAGAGCAAGACAGGACCGGTTCTTGGTTTTGAATTTGAATTCAAAGTGCGGGTGACCCGATGCGAGTGTGGATCGTAAATAACAAAAACTTTTAGATTGCTGCACTGAAATTTTCAGAAATTTTATCAAATGTAACATGCTACAGCCTTTTTCGTAGTCAAAACAGCCAAATTCAGCGCGAAAAACTAATATTTTCATAGAAAACTTGCCGAAATCCGCAAATATTATGCAATCTCCCAACGCACAGTCTAATTTCACGTCGTTTCGACGGATTTTGACACTTCCCGTCCGTGTGCTGCCCCTCTGTCGCTGTCATCGTGGATCGTGTGTGGTGCCTAGAGGAGGAAGAAGAAATCTTTTTACATAATTCGTCCGTCGAATTTGTTGCGAGTGTAATTACTATTGTTCCGTACGAATTTGATCGCCGCAAAACCGCTCGAAATTAAACTAATTGCAGAACTGATTGGAATGTCGCTGTCCCAAGGTGTTTGGAGTGTAATGAGTCGAGCGGCCGGAATTGCCGTTCGACGAAGCGGAGTCCTGGCGGCACCGACAGCGAGGCTCATCCATCGGCAGAGTGCTCCCGTTTCGGCCGCCTTACTACAAGTAATTAATACACTGTTTTTCCGTATTTATTTGCATTTAGGATTGCCGAAAATTTATTCCTAACCTCTGTTTTGTCGGTCTTGCGATTCTTATCGCTCGCACTGCGTTCGGCTAGAGGTGGACGGGGTCGTAACGATTACTTTGTGGCGTTGGGTTGTAGCAGCTACTGGCGACCTTGAAAATTGCTATTGATTTTAATCTGGTGTTCGTAGCGAGACGCTCTGTTCGAAATCACGTTCCCAGACCTCTTCGGAGAAGTAGCAATGGGGGCAGGCGTTCCGTTTATTGCCGGCTAACACGCATCGCCGCGACTGGAGCATTTTGTGGTCCAACTGATAATGAGTAGAGCACTTTTAGGGATTCGTTTTTAATTTGACTTCGATCTTTACGATACCGGGTCGCATGTAACAGCTTCCTTTTTTGATGAGTTTGAGGGGATGCCTGGATCTTATTCAAATTTAAGAAATTTGGATGGACTTACCTTAAGCAGGTACCTTCAACGTTTGACCCGACCAGCTCTCAATCTTAGAATCTATGTGCAGATCAATCGGATACTCCTATCTAGGAATGTGGGCGAGTCCTCTGCTCGTCGAAGGTCTGTTAGTAAAGGTACACTCTCGCTGGTACTGCTGAAACAGGTATGACAGCTTGTTTTTGCCTAAATCAGTAGTCTACTGCCGGCAGTACCAGCCAGATTGTACCTTAAGGTGGCCTACTAGCCCCACTTCTTTGGAATTTAGTGTTTAACTGTCAGCTATTTAAACTGGAGCGTGATTCCTTGAGGTGGTGCAATTGCTGTCTCGGGAAAGTAGTTCATGTAATGCAGAATGCTCTCTCTAACTGAGCAGCAGTATGAGGGTTTTTCATAAGCCAGTGTAAAGCAGAATTAGTTCTGTTTCACCAGGAAATATAAATCCCTCCCTCCCTGAGAGGAACTAGTTTGACAGTGCCACATTCCTGAGTCTCATTCTGGACAGTTGCCCTCGAAACGTGCCATCCAGAAACGAGTAAGAATAGCCAGAATTACAATCTACTGGAGACAAAATGACAAAAAATGGGCGGTCTGAAATAAAGCGGGTGGTCGTATAGAAATATCTGAAAAGACAATAGCTGTGTTTTTTTTCAACTAGATCAAGATCAAAATCATTCGTTTTACACTGAAAACAACAACAAAGAAATGAGCCAAAATCATAATGGGATCAAAATTGGATCAGTTTTTCGCTATTAAAGCTGCTTCGCAGTTCATCTAAACTTCCACTATGCTAGCATTTTCACAGATGGCGCCCTGCGTCTAATTCAATTTGTAGCAGGTATTTGCACCCGATAGTCTAGAATAGTCGTGGGAAATCAATACATATTGTATGGAAATTTAAGCTAAGTGTAATATAGAGATAGCATGTTCAACATTATTGGAAAAAACCTTTGTTTTATAGAGTTGTTGTAAAGAGTTGCTACACGCAGTAAAGGGAAACCACACTTAACGCGGCCCATACAGTTTATCCAAGGCATTTACCAATAGGATTGTTAACCCGGCTAAACTAGCTTTTGGGTTGATCCTCCTGGTTTTTTTCAATTGTGATCTGATCCAGTTGTAAAAAAAACCACACCTAATGGAGTTTACGGCTGGTCTTACGGCAGGCATGAAGGACTTTTATTTTGTGTGCAGCGGTTCTGCTCGACGCTGTTGCGCTTAGTCTTCAATAGCATTGAAGGCATGTTATACAATGGTGTTGTGAAGTAATTTGAATTCGTAAAATAATTCGCGCATAACCAACAACTAACCGGCAGATGGCAGATGCGTCGCATAGGAGTTCGAGGAAGGTAGTTTTTGTTTTGTATGGCACTCAGTTGCAGTGGTAATAAAGGAGAGGGACGTTTGCTATTAAAAGAAATCGTCTTTTATTCTCAAAATCAGAAGTGGGATTAACGAAATAATTGAACGAAATACGATCGTTAACGCGAGCTTCTTGTGAAAAGTGCGTGCTAGTACAATTAATTTTATTTTCAACAATGGATACACTGCTTGTATACAAATTACTTTTTTTCAATCATGATATGCGATACATGATAGCATGATACATAGCCCATACATTATACTTTGACATTTAGCAAAGACAAAATTTCAAGTGTCTTTCAATCGTAGCTTCGACTGCTAGCTTTTCGTGCCTAAGTTGTTCCGACGAAAAGCACTTTCATTGCTAATATAGAAATGTACAAAGTGAAGCGCCACATCACACACAAAAAGTAAAACACGCTCAAACAATTTTAACTGATGGAAGAATATAAAATCCGCAACTGTCAAATCAAATTTCAGTTGATTATAGTAACAGATGGCGCTGATGGTACTTAAAAGAAGGCTATATCAGCTAAAATCATTGAATTTATATACAAGGAAACAGGTTTGGTATTAGGTTGATATCAGCTCGCTGACGTACTATATACATACACATTATTGGGTAATACACTGGTGATATTGACGATATTATGATTTGTTTACGAGCTGCGTATCCGAGGTATTACATGGCACTGTTCAACTGAAGTAGTTTATAGAGAAATACTGACAAGAGAAATCCCTGTGGTGATCTTTTTTGAGCTGGTAAGCTGGCAGACTGTGAGAGAGCGTGGAGTAAATCACGGAGAGACATTTTTCGACGACATCCTAGGAATGGAGTTGTGTTGAAAGAATGTTGGTGTAAGGACACCGCACTTAAACGGTTTTTCGAGGTCTACGGAAAGCAGGGCACAATATTTGACGTCAAGTAAGTTCTGGGATATCTGGTTTCCAAGGAGATGGGTGAGATTGTAAACTATCCGGTTACCGTGTTGCTCGGATCAAGATATAGTTCCGAAACCTTTACGATGCTTTTAGTTAACATCTTCTCCAAGTTTTTACCCTTTTAGGGATAGGTTTTAAAATAGCGAGATCCCAGGTTTGAGAGAAAATACAGGTAATGAGTCGGTATTTGAATTCAGCAAAGAATGGTTTGAATGGAAGGTAAACTGCGATGTTAAAATTACAGACGCATATCATTGTTGTAACAAAATACTGACGAAAGTAATTCAGAATCGATTAAAGCCTTAAACAGAAAGTATCATCGGCGAAAATCAAGGTGGTTTTAAAACCGGACGATCTACTATTGACCTGATATTTTCAGTCAAACAAGTGCTAGTGCTCTGGGAGTATAGCATTAAAGTGCACCAGATCTTCGTGGACATCCAACAGGCATACGATAGTATAGATCGTAATGTACTAGGTATATAAAATAATTGGCCGTATTGCGAATGTCGCAGTCACGTCACTTCGATGCCGATTCAACCTGTCACGTCAATCGAAAAAAGCGATTGTGTAACTCCATCGACGCGACTCATTGGCATTGCCATATTGATATGTATGTAACAGCTATAAATTGTGAAATTAAGTTCTTGTATGCCTTCGTTTACAACTATGACGTTATTTTTCTGCAATATCAAATGCTACATTCAAATTTAAGATGCGGATAATGCTTTTTTCTAAAGTGGAAAAGCAATACATCTTGTTCGGCCCATTTGTGGCTCTCACTTCTGCTTGCATCTCGTGACGGTAGTCCCAAAGAATTTTACCGTGCCGAAAATTCGAGCCATATTTCTTTAATGTGTGTCGATCTACAACGCTTTTAATGAATCCTCTGGCGATTACTTGATGCGAATCCATCAAAATAAGGAAAGAAACATGTTTTTGTCAATTATATACTTGCATTTTTGTATCGACGTTAATTTTCTTCAGGCTTCACGGACTCGGAATGTCATCGACGGAAAATGACGATCAAAGTGACAACGGTCGATGACAATCGACATACACAATCGCTTTTTCATGCGTCGATGTCAAATCGGCATCGCAGTGACGCGACGTGAAATTCGCAATACGGCCAATTGACTTATGATCGTATTACGATCATAACGCGTCGGCTAGATTTATGACTTAAAAAATTCGTACCTTGAGTTGACCATATGAATAACACAAGTTGTAAATTCATATGTCATCGCAATGTGCTCGGGTCGATCGTACATTAATGTTTACGTTTACCACATGTTAGAGTTGTATTTACAATCTCAGTTGTGGGCGTTTATACGAGCTGGTGTTTTCCTTTAAAAATGGAGTTGATATTATTCTAGTCTATGATTGGCTGGCTGATTCAGCGCACTAGAATGAATGTCTTACAGATCCACTACAGACGTTTTCTTCAAATGGAAGCAAAAATGCAGAGCTTCCCGCATATGCTCGTTTTCTAGACATGATCAGCACAGGACAAGCGTATGTTGAATGAAATTTGTGACGATGTGCACTGATTAATGTTAACAACTAACCAACCATTAAATAAAAAAATGGCGTCCCTAGGTTGCTTAACACGCTCACTAACGCCATTTATGTCAACGATCCTTTTAAGGTTATACACCCGGTAAATTTCACAATCAAAAGAAAAACATAAATTGATAATACTTTTATTATTGACAGAGTTAATAATAACTGATTATGTAACTTCAGTTATTTAAAAGTAAAATAAATATCAAGAGATTATTTTTAAAGTTGTAATCACATTCATTGACTGAAAGAATTCGATTGAGAAAAAATCGAATTTTTTTCTTTTTATTAAAGTCGTCAAAAATAACAGCCAAATTGACAGTGGCGGAAATAATGCTCCACGCCTCTACACTGCCAAGGACAGTGGGGATTCGAATATAATGGGCCATGGTGGCCTGAATGCTCAAGACTCGCTACCTTTCAGTGTGGCTTCCCCACACCAACACTACACTGCACTGTCATATCCTTAATTTCATCAACTTCGGATTACTGGCCCGTTGATCGTACGGAAAGGGGCCACAATGGTGGTCCGAACCGTGCATGAATCGGATCCAGAAATATATGCAGCATCATACACCCATAAATCTAACGTGGCATATTGATGAAAACTACACGCGTCGTATGACAACATAAAAAGTAGGTACTCGTGGAATCGAATTCTATGATGTTATTGTCGCTTGTGGCTGGTTCGACTAGCTATTGCTCTGTAGTAACACTATGATAACTTCCTTCATTCGGGTGTGGTATCCCAATGGACTAATCGAAGGGTGTAAGTGTGGCTGCCACCATGACCTAACCTACTCTATTGTCTCTTGGTTTTCCTTAACAATCTCAACCTCCGTCTGTTAGCCATTAACCTCATGACTTTGGCTAGGTTAGGTTAGGTTGAGAAGGGTGGACTGCAACATTGTGCCACAGTCTATCACGAGAGATCACTGCGGATCCATTGTAGTCCCTTCATATAAAACCAGGCTCAAGACTACTGATTCCAAATATTGCTCTTCCTTATGAAGAGAGTAGTTCTGCATAAAGGAATCATCGCAAGTTCTGATAGGTTGGTCAAGGAGAATTTCCCCAAGTACCAATATCTGGTGCGTGCCAGACTCTCGCATTCACACACTAGATGCTCCAATGTCGGTTCAGCATTCTTATCATCACAGCGACGCAGGACAGCCATTGGTATTCCTAGCCTTTCCGTATGCCTCCCAAAGGGACAGTGTCCTATTAGGACCACTATGAGTTCTCTGCAAATGTTCCTACTCAGAGACAGAAGAAAGCTAGAGCTCCTTCTATCGAGTTTCGGCCAGCAGAAAATTGTTGCTTGCCGAGAGATTCACCCAGGGCAGTAACGGGCTCCATTTGTCTGAGCGCTTCAATATCAATCATTCCCTTTACGCGCCCAATGGGACATAGAACCGATTCGTCGGCCAACTTTATGCTCATCTCCGACTCCCTTCTGGCGAGCTTTTCATTCCCATGGAAGTCACTGTGACCAGGAATCCAAGTAATCTTCAGGATGTTATTCCTAGCCACCATCTGCAATGACTTTGGCTAATTAGGAAGCAACATGTCTTGATACTGAAAATTGTAAGTGAGTAGTTTGGGATCATGTTTTGTTATTTAAACCTTGGACAAAGGATGAAAGTGGGAGTCTAAAATTCTTTTCACCATTTATTATGCAAGTGTAAACAGCTGTTAACGGCCGTTTCAATTCTGAATTAGCAAAATATAAATATTTTCTCTCTCTCTCTCTCTCTGTACATACAGCCTAAAAAGCCACAACAAAAGCTCCTAGTTTTAAATTATTATTCAACAAAACCATCGACTGCCGAGATTCGTGAACGTGTTCTTAAAGTCGTTGCAGCATACGATAAAGTAACAGCGGACAAGGTAAATAAAATGTTTTGGCAAAACCAAACTAATTTTCGTTTTTTCTTTCTTTTCTTCTCGATTTTGTTGCATTGAACGCAGGATAGAATAGTTGGCAGGCAATCGCAATCGATATTTGTTCGAAATTATTCCGGACATCCTCCACTATCATTGAAATTAATCCAGGAACGTGTCTTACTTGTTTTAAAACTTTACGATAAAATTGAACCGACTAAGGTAATGATTGCGTTTTCTATTTTCTTCGGAAGAATATAAATGCGTTTGATTTTTGTGATGTTTTTATTAACTTGAAATGAGATATCGATTGCAATTGCCAAATGGTAATTGAGAGTTGTGTGAAGATTAGAAGGAATCCGGGTAATTATTGGAATGAAAAAAAAAAAAAAAAAAAATACACAAACATACATTTTTTGTTCGTTCTTATCGTTGAAATGTAGTCGCCGCTTTTGGGCATCGTAAATTGAACTTTGAACGCGTGTTGTTTTCTCGTAGCAATCGGAAAATGTAATTATTCACACAACTCTTAATTAGGTCGGTTCATTGCACTTTTATTCTTCCGATTTGTTGTTTATCTCGACGCCTAATTGTGTCCATATTTTAATTGTTTTTTTTTCGATTCCCAACAGCTTGGTGTAGATTCGCACTTTATCAACGACTTGGGCTTGGATTCGCTCGATCACGTCGAAGTCATTATGGCCATGGAAGATGAGTTCGGTTTCGAAATTCCCGACTCGGATGCCGAGAAGCTTCTAACACCTGCCAACATTATTCGATACGTAGCCGATAAGGAGGATATTTATGAATAGAGGGGAAAATTATTGTGCGGCAAATAGGGGGAAAGAAAGAGAACAACCAAAATAACGACACCATTACAACAAATAGTTTTCAAATCGTTCAATTGATCTTGTAAAAATAAAATAAAAAAAAAAAAATCTTTAAACGCCTTCCTGTTTATAAAATTATATTTTATTTTTATTTTTACGCTGAAGCTGCTTTCATCAATTCGATCTCTAACGATCCTAGATTGTGAGAGAAAGTAAAACTCAAACGTGGTCGTTTCGTAGGCATTTAGTAAAAACAAAAAATACAATGGACAAAATTTAAATAAAAACAATTTGTTTACGTTAGTAAGTTCTTTTTTATTGTGACATTTATACATCAAAGTAGTCTTTATATTTTAAATATTTTGACTTTTTTTCATTAAGTAACTGAGTGCAATACGTTCTCCTCGAGTTACCAATAACTTACGTGCTATTTTTCAAAATTATTTTGTATTAATTATTTTATTATACCAATTAGGTTGGTAGTCGATTATCAATGATCTAAGATACGATCATTCTGCAAAATCGACAATTCAACGGGGACCCTATCATTCTATTTTATTTTATTCGTATACGACCTAATCGAATAAGTTTCGTGCACGATCCAGATTCGTATGCGACCGCAGTGTGACTATCTGTAAAAAACTCATTTTTTCCCAAATTATTCGCAAGTTGATCAAATTCGTTGACAAAGTTTGGTCGAATGAACTCGAGAATAGGACCCCAGGGCCCCTATCACAGAACACGAAAAGAAACTCGAAACATGTGACATTTCGATACGTTTTTTCGTATATTTCTCGTTAGCATTTCAGTTTTCGAATTCAAGTTGTAGGTGTAAATTTTGTAAGCTTTTGCGATGTAAGTAGTCTTTATAATAATAATAATAATATTTGACTTCATGCAAAATGGAAAACTCTTTCCAACTCAGAGTCGGGGAAGAATTCCCCATGTGGGTACACATTCACAGCTTAAAGAACTGGAGACAATATTGTCATACAGCTCAATGAACTTGAAATTTTTTTACCGTATCAACATACTCATGCAATGTATGCTGACATTTGGCTCAATGTCCAATTAATATGTGCCTTAATCCCAAGAGTACTCCCCAGTTAGTGCTACGCACTGATACAAGGGGAAGTAGAAATAATTTTGTTAAAACAAAATAAACAAAATCTTGTAATTACTAGAAAAAATTAAAATAATTATAGTTACTTAACTAATACCACTGATAGTAACAAAAAATTAAAAAGTAAGCAAAATTTTTAAAAAAAATAAGCAAAACATGCAACAGTAGCACATACACGCAACAACAGCACAAACCACAACCGGTGAGACTCATCTGATTGCAAGAGAGCTAGGTCTTCGATAAGTAGGTAAAGCCGAGTGACTAAATTATCAATATCAGGTCGACTATAATTGCAACAATTCAAAAATCACATTCCTAGCTTCGACAAAGAAGATGCTTCTTTGCAAGTTGCTTTAGCTGAAAGACATTCCTCGCCATTTGTATTACTGAAGGTAATAAGTTACAGTGCTTTCCACAAGAACGTGTGTCAAATAATTTCTTCCAACCTGCTCGAACAGTTATGTTTTATATAAAATTACGAATAAAATAGCACTGCCGATTTCGAGTTTAAATAATTTGGTCAGTATTGTTTCATCTTCCGTTAAAACTTCAGTTTAAAAAATGAGTGCTCTCTATAAGAAACGTTTTGAAATTGTTTTTCTTCTTACCCATCCTCTAGGACCCAAAATGAGTGTGAGCCAGGTAGCAAAATATACCAAAAGCAGTGCTTCATATGTAAGGAAGTGGATAAAGAGCATGGCAATGTCGATGATGCGCCAGGTAGAGGCCGTACAAGGAGTACATCAAAACGGGACGATAAAGTGATCGCTCAGCTATTTATGGAAAACCCGACGTTAAGTCTGCAAATCAGGCCAAGGAAAAACTAGTTAGGAGTTCGGGTTTCCATAAATACAATTAGACGCAGACTAGAAGAATGTGGCATCAGCAACAGGAGCACAAACCACTACTAACAGAAAAACACGTGAAAAAAAGACTGAGTTGGGCACGGGAGAATTTGGACCGCGATTGGAGCAACGTCGTATTTACCGATGAGTCATCTTTTGTTATCTACAATTACTGGAAGAGGGCTTGGACAAAAAGCGGTGAAAGAATGTTGCAACGTACCGTCAAACATCCAGCAAAGGTGCATGTTTATGGGTGCTTCTCTGAAAAGGGATTCGGGAAGTTGATTGCTTTCACCAGGAATCTGAATGCTGAATTTATACAAGAAGGGATTGTTGAAGTCTGCTGAGTTGCTTTATGGACCCCAAAACGATGACTGGATTCTCCAAGAAGACAACGATCCGAAACATCGAAGTCGCCTCTGCACATCTTGGAAAGAAGAAGATGCGATAACAACATTGGACTGGCCGTCGCAGAGTCCTGATGCGAATCCCATTGAAAATGTGTGGTCGTTCATGAAGAACAAGCTTAAAGGGAAAAAAATATCCACCACGCGACAACTTATTCGACGTTTAAGGCAAATTTGGAGAAGTTTAAGTGTGGATTACGCTAAAAAATTGAGCCAAAGTTGTCAAAGAACATGCCAGCATTGCCCTCTGGATAAAAGCCGCGCAACTGAATTTTCGAAGAGCGAAAATGCCTCGATTTCCCCTCGATGAGTGAAGATTTTGTATGGAGATCGAGCCATGACGTCACCAATCGAGGCAAAATCGAGGCATTTCTCATGACGAACTGTCATATGTGCGCGGCCTGAGTTTAAGTTGGCGGTGATGCCAGGCGTTTATAGATAACAACGGTGACTGGACGTCATATTAACTTATTCTCGAAATTCACATTTAAGTATAGTTTAGAAATAAAAATTATTTCATTGAATTTCGTAGTATTTAATGCTTTTTTCTAACACACGTTCTTGTGGAACGCACTGTATATTCACAAATTGCCTCAAATACAGAATCTTTTCTGAGTCGGTCAGTCCTAGGACAGTGTTGTTATCTAATAAAATCTGCACTTCTTGTGTTAAAGTTGTGTACATCGTGATTGTGGATCAGCTTGATTTTATTCTATTGTTCTTAATATTGTAAATTAGTTTAATACGTTCCCGGCTTTTGTGCTGTTGTAAGGTAAGTTATCCATAAGTATAATAAAGTTCCTCCGATGGTGTTAAATGGGGTAAATTATGAATAGCTTTAATGCCCCTAGTCTCGCAATTTTTTCTAGGTTTCTTTTCGAGGCTTGACTCCATAGCAGAAGTTCATAACTTATGTTGGATAGAATAAATGCATTATAGAGCATGTTCTTTATTGGCACGTGTAGATAGTCGTTACGTCTTATTACTCCAATAATCGGGGCAATTTTGTTTCTAAGTTTAGTAATGTGAGGAGTCCAAGTAAGTTTGTCGTCGATTGTCAGCACTGAATATTTTGTCTCACGTGCTCTCGTTAGTTCAATTCCATCTATTTTTAGTTTCAAGTCAATATCCTCTCTTTGGCACTTGTAGCATCGTAGCACGTTGAAGTCCTCTTTAAAATATATAGAAGCTATTGAAGTCTATATTAATATAGTTATTAACTATTCTATTAAATAAGACACCATTTGCCTCTACAAAAGATACAATTTTTTTAGTTTTTTTATTAATTGATGTGTGGACTACTCTCAATTTAGAGTCCTTATCAATGTCTCGCTTAAGCGACTTGATTTGCAGTAGCAACTCTTCGCTTGTATAAAATTTTCCTAGTTCATATACTATCATCCGCGGTGATCTTTGCTTGGTTGGTTTAATTGAACAACAGCTACCAAGTTTTGTTTTAATTTCCTCCAATAAAATCTTCGTATTTTCCACAGAATTAGTTTTTAAAATAATGCCACCTTTTGAAATTGGGTTTTGGATCGTTATTGGAGTTTTCAAATTACAAGGTTGAATTTCCGCTCGTAGTTGGTTCATAGTTGCCTCACTGTTTTGCTCAATATTTGGCCTAATTCAATTCCGCCGTTAAAAATATTGTCCGGTTTGACAGTTGGATTCACAGCTGTTTTAGCCACCGACGCATATGACAAAATGTTGCCGTTATTGCCTGGCAGATTGATTTTTTTTATCTAAATCACTTACCAAACTCTTAGTGATTTGTACAACCTTTTCCAATTCGCTATTTTTAGTGATCACACAGCCTTTCAGGAACTGACCGAGTTGGTTGCTAACAACCTTTTCAAACAAAAATCGGTCGTCCTCACACTGCCACATCACTTTCATATTCAACTTTTGCGAAGTAGCATAATCATCATCACTAATTTTTACACACTTAGTGTGATACCACTTATTGCAAAATCCTTTGCACTGGATTGCCGAATCGCATTCTTTCACTTTTTTTTTTGCATTTTCCGCACTTATCGTTTTGTTTATCTTCTGTCTAGTCAGCCATTTTGACATTTATTTGTTAAAAAAGAGAAAATTACGTAGAAAACAAGAAATTTAATTATACTTTTAGGGTGAAGCTAACAAATACAAACCAGTACAAAGTATTGGTAGAACTCAAAAAACCAAAAATCTTGTAGATGATGATTCATGGCACATAATTTCTTCTCCATTATGTCTAACAGTCAGGTGTAGAGACAGTAGATGGAAATATGCCAAGATTGAGATCTTGCTCTGTGTCTCTTTGGCAAAGAATCTGAGTGCAACAGTAATTTTCAACAGAGGTGAAATAGAAGAAGATTGGCTTGAATTCGGTCTGAAATTCATTTAAGATGCACTTAAAATCATTTTTTTAACTTGAAATTATTCTGAAACCTAAAAATATCTTAGAAATTATAGGAAAAATATATTGTACGAATTCTAAATACGAATATGTATTACAATTTGAAATTTATCTCGAATTTCTTTCCGAATAATTTTTAAATTGTAAAGAAAAGGAACGGTCCTCTGGATCGGGCACTGGAGGAGTGTAGATGCCTCTCGAGTTTATAAACCACGGATAGGTCCGAACCCCTTCACAATTTATTTTCTTCACTATTTCTATTATTGTTATTATTAATTTAACAGATAATGAGCATGCAATTTTGAGAAAACTAAAACTGAAAGTAAATAAACGGTAATGTGAATAAACTAATTTCTAAAAAATTAAAATCAACAACTATTAATTATAATTTATGTTGGCGCGACTTCAAAATCTGATTCTGACTTTGAATTTAACAATTAATTGTACAAATTGAAATGAAAATCTATTACGATTCGAATTTTTGTTCGATTTAATGAGGTAATGCTTTCCATACGTTTCGTTCGTATTCTGTGATGCCTCGATTGAAATTTTTCGTACATCACTTTCGAGTTGTACGAAATAACGTTTCTAGTTCTATGATAGGGGCCCAGACGTCGTGCTTTTTCAATGGATATGCCGTGATTAAATAACCTTAAAAAGATGGCAGTATTGCAGCTGCCTGGCTTAACTGTACGTGACTACATCGTTATACTTCGATCAGTGATCATAACTGCTAGTCAAAATTCAAAATTTGCAGCTGAGATCAACTCAAAACATTTTAATTCTATTTGGTTATGCACGCGTGATTCGAATGCCTAATGATCACAAAAGAAAAAAAGAAGGTTTTCTGGTTGTAGAAACGGGTCATCCAGTTCATCGTCACTGTCGTAGTGAAAAGTGTTGCGATGCTTTATTGTATGTGCATCCGAGTAAATGTCGACAACATCGATGTTTTCTGAAACTAAATGGATGTTGTTTTTTTTATTAAATTTTGAGCAAAATATTTTAAATGGAAAAGAAAAAAAAATTGATAAATCACCAATATCGCATAAAATTAGACTACAGAAATAATTGAATTAAAATTTAGGACAAATCGTGCAGTCGGTTTCGAAGGAAAACATTATTCAAAGCAAATAAGGCCTCCGTCTACTACAACTCCCATTGAAGTGGAGATGGTTTCATTTAATGGTAAAGAGTCTTCAAGTCATACTAGAACAACCAGCAACCCACTAGACAAATTGGAGCAGAAAGTATTCATGGTTAAGTCTGTAGAAGAGTGATTCCCGATCTGATGATTGGAGCAGGTGAATTTTCGGGATGTTTGGCGAAACAAATCGAACCTCATCTGACCTGTGTGATTGCAGAAACCATTCCTTGATCTCAAATGATTACTTCGATAATCTCAGGAGCGTTTTGTTTTCTTCGTCATTTACGTGCTTGTTCCGGTGGAAAGCAGCTACCAATTCAGTACAGAAGAATTGATTACGCAGTAAGGCCTTAGAATCGCTAAGTCTTACTGATGGAAGCCGCAATGAGACAAAAGGATCTTTGTTCGGCCAACCCAGAAATGGCTTGTAAGTGCCAAAAATGCATAGCATATGAGCCATGTTCTTTAACGTTCTATTCCGATCGAATCGAAAGACAGATGCAAAACCAATGACATTTAAAAAAACAAAATAGACAAAGAATCTCAAGGACTCCCAACTATAAACAAACCAACGATCAATCTATTAGGTGTACAAATAAGTTCCCTGCATTCTCGTACAGATGGCGCTAGCAAGAAATACTAGGAAAAAATAGCGGATCAGATCAAGCTTGCACATTGTACAGACCCCGGATCTTGCCATCTTACGATATGGCAAGATTCGGAGTCTGTCCAATATGCAAGCTACAGCTGCTATTAGCTGCTTTTCTGTCTCGGCTAAGTACCGGAAAATTATTGTTACCAGAGACACAAAAGCAGCTATAGCTTGCACATTGGACAGACCTCAGACATATTGCAACGATTCTCAATCATTACATTTGTAAAATTATAAATAATAATTATTATATCGGCGTCAGTTACTCATGTCGAAGTTCGAGCAAAATAAGCGCCATTTGCGGGCAGTTTTGCTTTTTTATTTCAATTCAAAGAAATCTACGGCTGATGCTCGTCAGATGATTAGAGAAACTTATAACGTGTCTTCTAATAGCAAATCAACGTGTTTTGAATGATTTCATCGTTTCGAAATGGGTGATTTCGGCGTGGAAGACAAGGAGCGTTCCGGCCGTTCGAAGACTCAGAATTGGAGGCACTACTGGACGAAGATTCATGCCAAACATAACAAAGTCTTGCGGATTCATTGGTTGTGACTCAACAAATCATTGCACATTGCCTGAAAGCCTTGGGAATGATGCAAAAGCAAGGAAATTGGATGTCGAGAGACTTCGAACGGCTTTTTTTCATGTGCGAACAGCTGCTCCAATGGTAGAACAGGAAAGGAGTTTTGCATCGTATCGTGACTGGTGATGAAAGTGTATACACTACGGCCACCCGAAGCGCCAAAAATCGTGGGGATACACTAGCATGCATCAACATCGACCGCCAAACCGAGTATCCATAGTTCCAAAGTCATGCTATGCATTTGGTAGGACCAGGCTCGGCGTGGTGTATTATGAGTTGCTGCAACTAAGTGAATCACAGGACCTCTTTATCGAAGACAACTAATGCGTTCGAGCCGAGCATTGAAAGAAAAACAGCCGCAATATGAGCAGACACGGCAGGCAAAGTGATTTTGCTACACGAAAAAGCTCGGTCACATGGTGCTCAGGTTGTAAAACCTATCTGGAAACACTGAAATGGGACGTCCTACCCCGCCCGCTGTATTCACCAGACACCGCTCTTTCATACTACCACCTCTTCCGATTGATGGCGCATGGCTTCGCTGAGAAGCGTTTCCAATCTTTTGAAGATGTCAAAAATTAAATTGGGTCGACTCGTGGATCGCCTCAAAGGACAAGTTTTTTTTAACGCGGAATTCGTATGCTGCCTGTAATATGGGAAAAGGTTGAGGTTGAGGTTGAACAATATGCAACCAATTTCCCACAATAGAGGCTCAAAGTTTGACAAAAAACGCCGGGAACTTACTCGTACAACTAATAAATTATTAGATTGTTGCATATGAAATGTCATTTTTGGTAGTGCAATTTCAAACAACTGTAACTTTTATAAAACTTAATTTTGTTAATCAAAACACAGTTCTCCCAACGAGATACAAGTGCTTCTATGCGAGTTTCGAAGAAGTCCGAATTTCTAGAGCGGTGAAATTCCTCGAAGGAACTTTTGATGGCTGCTTCATTATCGAATTGTTTGTTCGCCAAAAAATGATCCAAATGTTTAAAAAAGTAGTAGTCGGTTGGCGAAAGGTCTGGTGAGTATAGTGGATGAAGAAGAGTCTCATACTGCAACTCGTTTAATTTTTTACTATTATTATTAAAATATGGGGTCGTGCGTTTTGATGAAGCAATTTAGCTTCATCTCTGTCGACCAATCTAGCCAGTTGAACATGTAATTTCTGATGCATTTCATCGAATTGGGACTTGGGTACGATACTTCTCGGCATTATTGGTTGTACCACGCTGCAAAAGAGAATAGTGGAAAAACTCCGGCGGCAGACCACCAAAAATCAGTCACCATTATCTTCTTCGAAAGAAGGCCTGATTTTGGCATTTGTTTTGAGGTCGCATCACAATTGTGCCGATTGGCAACGACTATCGTACAATATCCACTTTTCATCATATGTCAATATTCTGTTCAAAAACGGATCTTTTCTCTTCCGAATCATGTTTTGCTCAGTGAGCTCATGCGAAACCCACTTATCAAGCTATTTGATTTTTCCAAGTGCCGGGAAACTGACGAATAGTTTACACCCAATTTCTCTGCAATATCCCTTACAGTTTTGCGTGAGTCAGATTCCACTAATAAATGCAGCTCGTCCTTGCCGATCGAGAGTCCTAGGTAACATGTCGTTCACTTTAAGGGTCATATCTCCTGATTGGAATTTTTCGAACCATCGCTGTGTGGTTTGTTTGTTTGTCGTGTCGTGGCAGATGGCTTGGTGATGTTTTTGGTTTCCTCCGATGCTCTGTGACTCGAATCCATTTTTTTTATGTGATCTCAATGAAGTCCAAAACTGAAATGACTCCATGAGTAAATGTAGGGGTATTTATACTTCAATACCCAATACCACTTGTGCCACCTGGCGGCAGTTTGAGACATGCTAATCGCACCTTCACTTCATAGAGAAAAACGACATATCATCTGCAACGACCTCATGCTAGGTACTAGCCCAATGAGATAGCAACATCAATACACAACTTACGGGATAGTAAAAAAAACACAAAACCAATTGCCAAAATTTTACGAACTGTGATATAGTTTGCTTGCAAACAAGCTTTACTCGTCAATAATTCCACAAGCCACACGAAAAACAACGAACCAATCATACACCAAAATTCAACGAACAAGTCGCATTGGGTTCTTAAAAATCATAAGCACAATTCTGAAAGGCTAGGTGACTGCAAATAATTGCCATATTCGTCGATTGCTTCCAGAACGATAATAATAACTTGTAGTTGACAAAAACTTTTTTTCCCCCAATTAGTTAACAAACCAACTGGAAGAACTCTACAAAAAATGGTGCTACCGCCTTCTTTCTTCTGGCTGGCAACATTCTTCTAAAAAAAAAACCATCTACTAACCATCAAAACGAAATTTCTTCGCTGCTCTATGCGATCGCAAAATAGCTTCGTCCTCCAGCGTCAGCATATTTTTCTGTTGCTCCAAGGAGTATTGTATGATCGGAATTAGATACCAGTATCGTTCCGATAAGAACTTCAAGCCGGGCATACTATTCAATTCGGCGAGAATTTCCGGCCGTTTCGATACAACTTTCATAGTTCGATATTGTAAATTATCTGGACACGATGTGGAATTGATGAGACGAATCGATGAATTAGCAGCTGTCGAGCAGGCCATTGCGTACAGTTTAACGGACGGATCGGTGGGAATGTTCTTGTAGGCGATGCCGAGTGATCTAAAGGAGGAAGAATGATGTGAGAAATTGTTACAATAATATGAACTAATCGATAGATTTATCTTACCGGCGATTTAAGTAAAATTCCAAGTATCCCCGCGATAAGTCCAACAATACACCGACCAGACAGCCCTGCGAAAATGTTTTACCGTAGTATTTGCTCTGTCCGTTGTATTGCGTTTTGCCGCGGAATGAGTAACCCCACGATTGCTCGTCCAGTCCGAGCACACTTGTGAAACGAAATCGATTACTGAGCAAATCGACCTTATCTGTACCGATGCCGAGCATCTGAAAATTAAAAGTAGATGTAATGTCAGAAACGGTGGAAGAGGCTTTTATTGATTATAAATCCGTCTGTTTATTTGTAAAGCGTGTTTCGGGGGTACAATGCCTTCACGAGTATCGTGTTTTTGCCGTTGTTTGAATGGTACGTTTTTAGTGTTTGTGCTACACCCAAACTGTTTTTAATTTCATGCTTTTCTTCTTAAGAAATGTTTTGACAATGTATGTTCAATCATTTTTCGTGCTTTACTTTGATTCTCAATGCCTTAAAGAAATTGGTGGTAGATGTTCCCTTAGACATATGTATCTACATTTGCAAGCTATACCTAAATACTAGATAATTCGATTTTGGGCACATTGACCTGGCACCAGCGAAAGCAGTGTTCCTGCTGCAACTAGTGAGCATCTCATAAACAGATGAGAAGCTGTTGGAGATCAAAGATGCAATGTCTCTCATGTCATTTACACCTATAAACATCTAGACAGATTGTGGATGGTGGAGGACGGTCTAGACCCTGATTCACTGCGACCTGAGTGGGCCTATTGTGATAAACCTCCGTTATTTACAGCTCACTTAGGACGGTTTAATCAACTAACTTTAATACGCTCTTGAGTTAGTTAGACATGAGTTCCGATGGAGTTAGGAAGTACTATCCAAGAAGTCTGAGTCTTCTCTGTGCGAGTTCTTTTCAAAAGCATAGACCGTGCTCTGCAGTTTCGTCTGGTTTTTATGATCAGCAAATTTCGTCTGAAATCAGTCTAATCGTATGCAGATGCACTTTAGCTTGCAGTGTCCGTGATTCCGGTTCACTTTGAGATAGTCGGAGGTTCGTTTCTTGGAGTGACCTTCCAACAACAGTTTGGACTATCTGCAGCACACTGTTCTTGACCAGTGGAACTCAACCACTTTCTTTTGCTACAGCAACAGAAATACTCTGTTTCTGTGGATTTTTAGTCAGTCAAACCCACTCTAAGTGGGATCTTAATCAAAATAGCTGAAATCAAGTAGGAACGTTCTGCTATCAGAGAGAATGTAGATCTTGTGATTTTTGTAGCAATGCGTCCGTTTTTCAGGTAAGGTTAGGTTAGGTTAGGTACGCGTGGCTGACCTAAAAGGTCCGTTGTGATACCACAGGATCATCGGTCCTACTCGTCAAACCATTTGCAATGAAGCGTTGGATTCTCGCGACCTCCATTGTGGCAAGATCACCAAGACAGTTGAAGAAGTAAGCTCCGAGATGAGCTTTCCTTCTGGCTGACAGAGCTGGACAAGTACAGAGAAAGTGAAGGACTGTCTCCTCCTCCTCCTCATCCTGGCAGCTTCTACAGAAGTCGTTTGAGAAAAGTCCGAGCCTTTCAGCATGTCGACCTATAAGACAGTGTCCGGTTAGGACACCGACTGTTTTACTGATGTCCGCCCTTTTGAGCAGAGTCAGCCTTTTAGATCGATTTAGATCCAGCTTTGGCCAGATCTGTCTCGCAGTGTGACTTGTAGTACCATCTGCCCATCTTGAGTTGGATTTTCTCAATTGAGTCCAGTCTCAGTAGCAGTTTACATGTGGAGAGAGGCACACCCAGATTCTGATGTACCGGGCAAGTCTGAAGGGTGGTACCGCGCCGAGCGAGTTCGTCAGCCATGCAGTTCCCTGGAATATCCCTGTGTCCTGGCACCCAGCACAGAAGAATATTGAACTGTTCGGCCATCTCCATAAGAGATGATCTACATTCTACGGCGACCTTTGATGTTGTCGAGGTCGATTCCAAGGATTTTTTTGCCGCTTGGCTGTCTGTGAAAATGCTAATATCCCTAGTAGATATTACATTACACCTCAGCCAGGACAGGGCCTCCTGGATCGCCATTAGCTCCGCCTGATAGACTCTGCAGTGGTCCGGAAAGCGGAAAGAGCTGCTAATATTAAGAATTTCAGAGAAAACGCCCCACCTACCCGTCTTCAGTTTTGGAGCCGTCCGTATATATGTGGGCGGACTCGTCCTCCGTTCGTACCAAGTCCCTTCCCCACTCTTGGCGGGTTGGGATGGCTGTTGAGAAATTTTTGTCGAAGTTATAACTGGGAGGGGTGTAGTCAGTGTTTTCAGGAATGTTGAAGTGATTCAAAATTGTTGAGTGGCCTGCACATATGTCAGTCCACAGTGTGGAGGCCTTAAGTCGAATGGCTGCCATTTGCTTGCCAAAGATGTCTAAGGGTGACAAACTGAACAGCATGTCCAGTGCTGCAGAGGGCGTTGTTCTCAGAGCTCCGCTGATGCATATGCATGCTGTTCTTTGTACTTTTCCCAGTGTGGTGCGGTTAACCGCTTTGTCTAAGGCCGTCCACCAGACAACAACACCATACATGAGTATCGGTCTGATGACGGACACGTAGAGTCAATGAACTATCCGGGGTTGCATACCCCATTTATTGCCAATGGCCTTTTTGCATGAGTAAAGCGCAACTGTTGCTTTCCTTACTCGTTCCTGAATGTTAGGTTTCCAGTCAATTTTTATATCCAAAATAAGACCCAAGTATTTTGCACTATCGGTGAAAACTAGACCAGTACCATTCAGAGGAGGGTCTACGTGAGGAATTTTGTATTTTCTAGTGAAAAGGACTAATTCTGTTTTGCGTGGGTTCACGCCCAGCCCGCATTCAGAAGCCCAATTAGAATGAATAGAGAGAGCATTCTGCAATATCTCACTCAGTGTGTTGAGGTGGTTCCCCGAAACAGCAATTGCAACATCGTCGGCATAAGCTATCACTTTGCAGCCCGCCTCTTCAAGTCTCAATAGTAGTTTGTTGACCACTAAATTCCAAAGAAGAGGGGAGAGCACACCACCTTGTGGTGTACCTCTGCTGACAAACCTTCGAGAGGAGGACTCGCCAAGCTTTGTGTTCACAATCCTGGATGTTAGCATCAAATTGATCAGCACGCCAAGCGAGGACTCCACTTTCAGGATAGGAAGTGCGTCAGTGATTGCCTCTGGTCTGACGTTGTTGAAAGCACCTTCGATGTCAAGAAAGACAACCCATGGTGTATTCTTTAATATCAGAGATTTCTCAATGGAGCGCACGAGCGAATGTAAGGCCGTTTCGACCGACCTCCCCTTCCAGTACGCGTGTTGTGATGTTGAAAGCAATCGCTTGTCAAGATTGTCGCGGATGTATACATCCATTAGTCTTTCCAATGTTTTTAGAAGAAAAAATGATAGACTGAGGTCGGAGATCCTTAGGGCAGACATGAGACCTTTTTTCCTGCTTTAGGTATGCAAACCACCCTGACTTCCATCCACGTTGCAGGGATGTAGGATCCAGACAGCCTTTCAGTATAACCTTCAGCCATGGCAGAATTATATCCGAGGTCTGCTGTATTTCAGCAGGAATTATTCCATCCGGTCCCGCAGACTTAAATGGTTTGAAGCCATCTATCGCCCAGAGGAGCTTGGTCTCTGTTATAAGAGCGTCCGAGTTGAACAGTGCATAGTTTTTTGTAATACCTACCCGCTCCGATTCAACGTGCGAGCTACCAGGGAAGTGGGTGTCCAGGAGAAGATCAGTGGTTTCCTTACTTGAGGTAGTCCAAGATCCGTCCAGTCTCCTCAGGTAGCATGGTGTGGTTGAATTTTTGGAGAGAATTTTACGGAGCCTCGACGGCTCGGAGGAATCTTCTATCTCACTACAGAAGAGTCCCCAGGATTTACGCTGCGTCTTTCTCAGTTCATATTTGTATTTGCGAAGTGATCCTTTATAGGAGTCCCAGTCGCAAACGTCTCTGGTGCTCTTGGCTTTATTGAACAGTTGCCTGCAGCACTTCCTAAGAGCCCCGAGTTCTGTGTTCCACCATGGCGGCTTATGTTTCCCTCTTGGCCTGCTCTCAGGTTGTTCGTCGCCAATTTGCTGCAGTGGATATTTGCCGGTAAGTAGCCAAGTTTTCTTGCAACATACGATAGTATCACAATTTTTTTTATTTATTTTATTTTACGCTAAACGTGAAAGAAAATTGTGCTTAGGAGCCAATATAGGTAAAACGTTGGTCCGAAGAGAATCCACATCAATCATGCCAGCAGCTTGTTGTTGAACAAGTCAACAACCGAATTTTTACTGCTAGCTCTTTTTCGATTGTTGCTTATAGTTTTTTTTTGTGTGGACTCACTATTGCAGATAGCCGCTGTATCAGTACTACTCACAGATGCTTGTAACGGCGTAGGTTGTAAAGAATTCGAATCTGAGTTATCAGCAGGTTTTCTCGCAAATGACCGGCGATATTCACTACGCTACGATCAGCATCTTACTCACATGTATGTTAAACCCCGGTATTGAAAAGAAAAAAAGCCCAACCTTTGAATACTTCGCTACTATTTGCATTTCACTGCCACCGGGCATGAAACGCTCCATACAAAAACAGTCGCTTAAACTTCAAAATGCTTCACAGTGCTTTATACAGAAATGGCGCTTTGCGATCTCCATTAGATATAGCTCTATGATTTACACCCATTGAACTGATCGCTGACTGACCGATCATCATCATCATTGGCGCAACAGTCCAAGGAACTGCAGAATACATTCTCTGAATTCATCTCAGTTCAGTGCTCACGCTCTTCAATTTGTGCATTTAAGAAGCGATCTGCAATCTGCGTGAAAGGAAACATCTAAAGATGCAGCGAATATTGCCAGTCAATCCTTTTCGAAAAGTAGATTTCGTGTATTTTTTTATGAAGTACTTTTTTCAAGAAAAGTTGTTTTGAATCTAAACAATTTGTTTGGAAAGTTATTTCAGAGCAGATATTTTTTTTTTTATTATAGTATGTCTTTCTGCAGAGTTCGCACCAAACATGAGTGCAAGTGCCAAAAATAAACGCATCTAAAAATATGTTTGCTTTATAATAGGAAAACAAGCATGGATCAACCTGAGCGGCATAAAGCGGTCGCAACGCGCAGTATGAGATCAACACAGCTTCTTGACAATCGTTTTACTGAGGGGATGGAGGGGAGGACGAATGGGATACAAATTTAAAAAATAATTTTGGGGGACGTAGGTGGTAAGCTCTGAATTTTAAGCACCTTGTGTATAAGCGAGTAATCGATATTCTCCGCTGATGATGGTGACGACAAATGCAATCAGAATTTCTGCAGACTAAGAAGTGGAAGGAGGAGACTTTGGGCAAAACATGCGTATTTATGGCATGGAAATTTACTAAAAAAAAATTGTTGTTATTGATTTTAGCTCTGATCATGTGGCGAAGCTATGGAAACTGTGTAAATGCGTCGAGCAAATGTATATGTATGAAATCGTATTGGACTTAGCTTAAGATAGCAGGAAAGTGTTTATTTTGCATGCTTGTAACTACCCAGCAAACAAAAAGGTTCCGAATGATATTAAAAAGATATCTGTAGAAGATATCATCTATCGTGTGAGATATCTTTGTCTGATCGATTGCGATACGATAAAGTGCAAAATGTCCATTCGGTGCGATATCTTTCTAGAGATAAAAATGGATGAAGGGGAAATTTTTGAATATGAACATCCGGCAAAATAGTTTTCATATAATATTTATTTTCCGGAACCTAAAATGCATAGGTTTCTCTTTAAAATATCGCAAACATGACAATTTTAGAATAACTCGACTAAGCATCAATTATTATCAGAGATAGAAGGCGATAACCGACGATATCATTACGATATTGCCATGAAGATTATCGTCAAAAATGTTTGCTGGGTAACAACAAGCCAGCAAAGCTTCGGTGACTGGAGAATGTCAGGCAGACGTGAAAGAATGCATCGCATATTGATAAAGTAGAAGTCAGTTGGCTTAAAAAACAACAGACAATTTGATGATTAGAACAAGACCATTCAAATAGCAATCTCCCCGATTAGAGCTAGCCTAATTTTGAGCTTTGTTATTCATCGTGACCTGCTTGTTTGTGCTTATCGTTGGCGTGACTTTTTCGATCTGCATCAGTTGCGGGCTTAGACAAAAATAGCATCGAAATGTAGCGAACGGTCTTTGACTTATTGAAGAAAACAGAAAAATCTCGAAAAGAACTTACCGTTTCGGTTCCGGACAAAGATGTTATGATTTTTATTTCCCAGTAGTGAATCATGCCCGGCTCCAGACGCTTCTCGCCGCGAATAACAGCCGTCCCTTGACTGTATGTCGGATGAAAGGTGATATTCGGGCCACTTATAAAACATTCGGGATCGGCTGTCTCCTTGTCCCAAACCCATTCCAGAGCGTGACCTTCATCTTCGCCACACTTGCAGGTGATGTGCTCGTGAATGTTGCCCTTAAAGGCGAGCATTTCGGGGGTCCGCGGAAAGACACAGTCGCAATAGGACGGTGCCCGCAGTCCGGCAATCGAATCGGCCAGATAGATAGGCTGATCGGGGCCGGCGCGTAGAATTTCGATGGCCATTTCTACGTTGTGGCTTGTTTGCGCGCAATTGATCCGGAAAAACTGGAAATGTTGGGCGGAATTTTCCACTAAACTTGGCACTCGGGGAGTTTTAGAACTAAGACTGTGCTGGGCAGAGCTGCGCAGTGCTTAGAGCAGGGCGGTTCCGAATGTTGCAACTTGCACTTTGTTTTTGTTGTTACTATTGCGTGGGTGTACTGTGGGCTCAAGTTGCAATTATTTACTTTCGCTGTAAACTTGATTTTCAAAACAAACAAAACTCGAAGATCGGACGGAGACGACACGAGGTAGCCAAGGGCCACTGATGTCTACACTGTTAAAGATTGCTGAAGTTGAACGCGAGCCGACGTCGTCGACTGTACTGCTAGCTGCAGTGCACATGACAGTTCGCGGTAGAGGCTACAGTCGTCGTCCGGATTGCTAGGGTGTGAGCGAGACGGAACGAATACGGTGGATATTTGCGATTTTGTCGTAGTATTCTACGTGAGGATGCCTCAGACTGTATTGGTTTGGGGACTTCCCCGAATGTGCGATGAATTAATTTTTCGGCGGGAAATGTGAAAAATACCGTAAAACTATGAATGAAAGAACTTGTTATATTGTTCTCATGCATAAGCTGGCTGCAATTTCACGAAAAGTGTCGGATAGTAGCGAAAAATGTCTCGACGCAACGAGAAAATTTGAATTGTGGGTGGTAAATTCTTTTGTTAAAGTTAGTTTCGACAGGAAATCGATTAAATCAGGGCACGTAAGAGTATGCGTTGGATTTTTCAACACGTTGGTGGTGCGGAAAACAAAATTGAACCTGCGCAAAGTTGAATTAGGTGTTGAATTTAACCTGTTGCAAAATAAAACTTACCGACATACCAGAAGTAGGTATCGAACGTACAGTAGATCCTGAAAAGGTAGCCTACTCTCTAAAGTTATCAAATTTTATAAGTGATTTCTTTTCTGGAAAAAAATGTGACCCGTTTCTGCCCTCAAATTTTTTCCTAGCAGTTCCCATGTTCTATTGTGGAAAAATTTTGACCTGCTAGAAAAAGGGGTTTGAGTCCGTGGCTAAAACTGCCCTGAAAACTCGCATTTCTTGCCCCGAAAATTTCGTCGGTGCAACTCATTTTACCTCAAATGTGCGACAACATAAGAAAAAAATATCCTATGACAACAGCGGCAGCCGATTTAAAAGCATAAATTAAACTGTCAAACGGGTCATACGGCAATTAGAAATCATACGGAGTGTAGTGTAAATATATTTAAATTTTCATAATAACTTTTTGACCTGAGGTCTGTTCAAGATTTCTGCTATAGCTGCTATTAGCTGCTTTTGTGTCTCGGCTATGTACCAGAATGATTGTTAGCCGAGACACAAAAGCAGCTATAGCAGAAATCTTGAACAGACCTCTGAAAGCGTTCTATTGGAAATTGACCTGTCGGACGGAACTGTCAAAAAAGAGGGCAGAACTGCAATAATTTTGCATCTAAACGGGTCACATTTTTTTCAGAAAAGAAATCACCATTAATGTTTTAGGTGATCGGATAGAAGGTTAAAAGATTAAAAACAAATGCAAAAAAAGACGCAATAATGTCGAAATGAAGTAAAAGGAATTTAGTGAAAAGTGAGTGTTTAAAAATAATGTTTTAAGAATTTTCATTAAGGACAACATGGAAAGTTTAAAACAAATAATAAAAGGATAGAGAGCGTGGACTTAATAAGGAAAGGAAGTGATGGCATAGGCGCTAAAATTATTTACATAAATTAGTAGAGGAAACGCAAACTCTTAAGCATGTCGATTTAAAAACGAAAGTGACTTATTCTACTTTCAAAGTAAACGGCTCATTTGTACACAGCCGCGCATATAAGGATATTTCTTCTTCATTTGCAATTTTCGATAATTACCGTGCTTACATGGAGAATCCAAAGATCGAAAGATCGAAACATGAAATGGCATTAAAATGTACGACATAACTGGTTTCGATTCGATCTCGTTTCCATCCGATCTTTGTTAACATGCGATTTTACAGGATTGAATCCTCCATCTAAACGCGGTAAATACGAATTATATCTGGTTTCTCCGTCTGACGTAATATGCCATCTGTCAACACTCGACTTCGATGAATCGTGCCATGCGCGCGACGATAATCACTAGAACTTTGTAAAAAGAATGAAGAGAAATAAAAAACTCTTGATTAAAAGCTTTTTCTAGAGTTTTTCATAACGTTTTTGCAACGCTAAAATACGCTAAATGCCAAACGCTAAATATCAATACGTGCAAAACCGCTCTTCTAGGATTCTATCAATATTTATACTTTCACCGCCAACTTAAACTCAGGCCGCGCACATATGACAGTTCGTCATGAGAAATGCCTCGATTTTGCCTCGATTGGTGACGTCATGGCTCGATCTCCATACAAAATCTTCACTCATCGAGGGGAAAACGAGGCATTTTCGCTCTTCGAAAATTCAGTTGCGCGGCTTTTATCCAGAGGGCAATGATACTTTCCATGTCTAAAATTTCTTGTACTGTCAGAATTTTTTAAACAAATAATTTTCTCGTTAGCTTCTTGTGGGGCCCCCTCGATGTGGGGGCCCCGGGCCACTTCCCCATCGGCCCGTACGGTAATCCGGCCCTGGCTTTCTCCCATTCATAAAGGAGGTTCAATCAAAGATCCTAATAACTATCGACCAATAGCTTTAACTAGCGCAGTAAGTAAAATATTCGAAAAAGTAATAAACAGGAGGTTATTGAATTTTATAAAGAAACATATTGGTTTTGATAAGCAACAATATGGATTTCAGGAAGGCAGCAATACGACCGACATCAGCCTCATTAGATGCAATGAATTTTATAAATGAATGTCTCGACGAAGGTTCTTACGTCGCTGCGATTTTTGTGGACTTATTAAAGCTTTCGACACGGTAAACCATTTAATAGGTGCGTTTTTTCAACTGGATCAGATCAAATTGAAAAAAAAAAAACAACGTGGATCATCCCAAAAGCTACTTTAGCAGGGTTAACAATGCTGTTTGTAAATGCCTCGGATAAACTGTCAGCAGACCTGGCGGCAAAGTTTCGCATACTATACGGCGAAACGGCACCTGTACAAAGATCATACAAACAAAGACTTTTTCAATAATTTTCTACATTCTTTTTCTATCTTACACATGGACTTGCATTTCCGTGCAAAATGTATTGAGTTACAGCGACTTTTCGATGAGCATATTCTGCCTGTTGGGTGCAAATACCTGCTACAATTTGAACTTAGTGCTGAATCGCATGGCGCCATCTGTGACATTGCTAAAATAGTTGACTTTTAATTAAGCTTTAAAAGCACAAAATTGATTCATCAATGATCCCATTTTGATTTTGGATCATCTCTTTGTTGTTGTTTTCAATGTAAAACGAATGATCTTGATCTTGATCTAGTTGAAAAAAACGCACCTATTGTTGCTGGAACAATTGAATTATTATGAATAATAAAATAATTAAAAACTTTTTAATTAATCGACAGTACATTACCAAAAACTTTGGCGAACTAACTGGATATTGACTTGAAACTAGAAATAGAGGGAGTTCAACTAACGAAAGCACATGAAACAAAATATTTAGGGCTGACAATTGATGACAAACTTACTTGGACTCCTCACATTACTAAACGTAGAAATAAAATTGCCCCCATTATTGGAGTAATAAGGCGTAACCACTATCTACACGTGCCAATAAAGAACATGCTCTACAATGCATTTATTCTATCCAACATAAATTATGGACTTCTGCTATGGAGTCAAACCTCGAAAAGAAACCTAGAAAAAGTTGCGAGACTTATGAATAGGGGCATTAAAGCTATTCATAATTTACCCCATTTAACACCATCGGAGGAACTTTATTATACTTATGGATAACTTACCTTAAACAGCACATAAGCCTGGAACGTATTAAATTAATTACAATATTAAGAACAATAGACTAAAATCCTCAATCAAACTGATCCACAATCACGATGTACACAACTTTAACACAAGAAGTGCAGATTTTATTAGACAACAACATTGTCCGTGGACTGTCCGACTCAGAAAAGATCCTGTATTTGAAGCAATTTGTGAATATAACTCATTACCTTCAGTAATACAAATGGCAAGGAATGTCTTTCAGCTAAAGCAACTTGCAAAGAGGCATCTTCTTTTACCTCGTTCACGTGGTAGCGTAGTGTAGTGCAGCGTATTATGAAATCCGGTTGATATATGAATTTTCACTTGAAGTGAATTGACGTTTCGCATTCTTATTTTTTGTTTACAACTGTCACAAAAGGTATTTATTTTATTAGAAAAAACTGTTACATTAAAGCGCAACGACAAGTGTTCTCGTGGGGGGATCAGCTAATCCACTACACTACACTTCGCGGTTTTGCAACGTTGTAGAAAAACCACCCCGTAGCAAGTGCCATGTTATGTTATAAAACGCGCTAAAATCGGTATTTTTCTTAACAATGCAGTTGTTAATGTTGATTACTAGATGCCGCTAGCGTCGGAAAGAGTGGTATCTCCTTCTTTTAATATTGTTCGCCTTGTCGCACGATGGGGCAGTTATTGTACTTTTATTGCACTTAAGAAATAGCCGCTAAATAGCCAGTGTCATAACAGCATTATACGTAAAGACGGGTTGACACGTTACGAGTGGAATCGGAACGAGTGAACTGGTGGGAGCACATGTTTATATTGCTATTTCTTACTATCTAGTGATGTAGAAAGATAAGCAATATGATTCCTAGGCTCAAACCATCGAGATTATGTCTCTTAAGAGACAAGCGACCAACTGGGAGGCTTTAGGCATCCTTCTTTTGAGGGACTTTCAAAATCTGTTATAATATTTAGGTTTATTTATATTAATTATGAGACAACGGTTATTACTCTTTATTATGAACTAAACCAGCTGCTGTATAAAGCTTATGACATTGGTCTTAATAGTTTTGCGAATATACCAAGTGTTAAAACGAAAAGTTGGGCATCTCTCCGTAGTTTCCTCTAACACACTTCTTGTCTGATGGGGCCGGATTTTTAGCCGGGATCCATACTTAATAAATAAATAAAATACTTCTTGTCCGTTCAGGGAGGGACAACGGTCTTTGAAGATAATTTAAAAATAACAAAGAAAGAAAATTAAATTAACAGAAACAGCGAATGTACTTGATTTTCTCGTTACATATATCAGTTTTATTAATCCCATACATAATCTTAGTTTTCATAAAATTGAAAAATTTCATAACAATGATGGTCTTTCGTTTCGCTTTGTTTCCTTCCGATTCTCGTAAAATTGTTTCCATTCCACTTAATATTTAGGCCTATTTACATAATACGAATATACATTCTTGTTTTGTTCTTATTGTTGCAATTTTTGATAAGGACATAAATAGTATGTAATTATTATTTAAATTTTATTTTTGTTTTTATCTCTCTTCTTAACTATTATGTAAAACTTCCATGTACTAGTCGTTTTTATGATATTTTCTTTATTTTAACTACAGTCGGTTTTGAATCGAATATTTTCGGTATTAAAAAGTAGTTGGTGTTTTTTCCCCATATGATAAACGGTACCCTACCTTGAACATAATCTTTTGATAATGCTTAGAACATGACCAAATTTTATCGTCGAACATTGTTTTTGGTCCTAAAGCGACGTCTTTGGCGGGTTTTATTAAAAAAAAAACTCCAAGTGGCGTCTTTGCTTTTACTTGTCGTCTTGAACTATCGTCGCTTAAACTACAGGAAAACGACAAGAAAGCGAAAACGTTTATATATAAATAAAAAATGATTACTTCAAAAGTATATTTCGCGATTTGACTTTAATTGGAGAACCATAGTCAAAATTCTTATGGAATCAAATAATGGTTACACGAAAAATTACGTAAAAATAGGTTTAACGTAGAGTTTAAGCCTGCATATTACTTTACTTTAATTTGTGTCATGAACTTCAAGCGTCAAAATAGTGACAATCAAAACTCACTGCACTTATCCGATTTCATATATTTTTATTAGATTGTATAATTTTGTAGAAAAATCTTGTCTTAGGGGTTTGTGTGAATATGTGAGGGGTTTTTTGTTATCACTAAATTCTATTTGGTTTATTTAGATACTATCCCATTTATAATTTAAATAACTATTCAGCAGATATTGTATTTTTAAAATTTGTTTCCTTTTTCTCATGAATTGAGATAGTTTTCTCCAACTACAACACAGCATTTTAGGAGACAACATATAATTTTGACTTGTTTTTGTTTTCAAAATGTTGTTAGTTTGTTTTTAAGGTTTTGGCACAATGGAAAATTAAAAAAAAAATATTTTAATTTAAATTATTACATTTAGGAGTTAGTTCATAATAGCTTCTTTGATAGCTTACCACGAAAAATCTAATAACATTATTACATTTGTTCATAGTTGTGAATAAAATCGGTTGACCTGGTTTTATAATAATAAAATAAATTTTATAATAATAAATTAAGACAATTGCTGAGAACAGCAATTTAAATTAATGTTATTAATTATTTGAATGCACATTTTTATGTCCTGAAAACAGAATCAATGGGATTAAATTGAATTTAATTTTATGATTTTGTATAATACTGTAGATTTAATCAAGTACCTGTGGTGTCGATTACACATAATTTAATTAAATTTAGTTTTTAGATAAATAACACAAAAAGCGTCCTTATTATTTAACCGACTGATGAGAAAAAATGAAACAAACTTAGTCGTCCCGTATAAGAAAAATTTTCATTGACTGAATAACTGAAGGTGTGGTATGTGCTGATGGTACAAATACCGGTCTCGTTACCAGTCTAATACTATTCGGGCAGTTTGTCACATATTTTTGCTATTCTCCTAATGTCGCGAAAGGTAGAGTATGTATCCATGATACTACATATTATAGTACGGTCCTAAACCTTAGCCTTTTGATTTCGTTTAGTTTAGTTTCCTTTTATTCCGGATCGTATGTAGGTTGGGTTAGGTTGAAAAGGATGGACTGAAGCACTGTGCCGCAGTCCATCACAAGAGATCACTGCGGATCCATTGTGGTCCCCTCGTATGTACATAGGTATATCGTTACTGTGACGAGGATATTCTGTGATATATGATTCTTAAGTGATAGATAGTGAGTGGTGTATTTTATGCGAAAATCTATTTGTAAAAGTTGGGAAATGCCGGTTGACCAACCAACCAACAGAACACCCAACATCAACAGTAAAATATAAATATATAATTATATATTATATAAAATATAAATATATAACAGATAAGGTAGGTAAGGAAGGAAATTGTCATATGTGCCCATAATTATGAAAGTAAGTCAAAATTAAAAAAAATTTAGATTATCTGTTATTTCGCATTGCATTGTTTTAAACTAAATAAATCCAAAGCAATTTTGACGATATTGTCTAAAATGAGTACTTGTTATTTTAAGTTTATGTGAAATTCATTTAGTGTTAATTATGAAAGTGGTCTAAGTCAAAAGCTATCAGTTTGTTCCTGCTAGAATCGGGTCTTCCCATACAGAATCGCTAATGTTGTGACCTTACTTACCATCTCCGATTTTTTTGGAAATGTTTGTACTTGAAGAACTGGTAAAAAAATAATTAACAAATAACAATTTTTTCATTCTATCTCATTTTTTTGTTAGTTATAGTATGTTAAAGTTTCAAAAATAGTGTTCGAGTCCTCTTTGGAAATTCATATCTTCTGTCTTCCATCCGCTCTACATGGTCACTCCAGTTTACGAAGTTTGATGAACGTTAAAGCTTCTGGCTCCTTGGAGTGTTGATGCAGCTCTTTGTTGTCCTTTTCTTAACATTTTTCGGAGGACCATTCGTTCGAATGTGTTAACTGCTTTTCTGAAATTTTGAAATTTACTGGCCGAAAATTTAAAATTACAGTTAAACTAACTATTACATATTACATTCCAATGTAAATTTACTTGAAAAGGTGTGGCCTATTTGCCTACTATCCAAAATATATTAAGACTGATTTACATGACAAATGCAAACAATTTTTATTAAGATTGTGAGGGAGCTAGCTTATCGAATTTTCAATGGAATAGAAAGCAACCACTGGAAAAAATGACATTCACATCTCGTCACATCTTCTTCAATATTTTTGGCTGAAGATAATATCTGTTCGTTTCACTCCTGTTCAGTTTCTCATTAGAGATTTTCCTTCTCCCTCACAATCTTAGTAAAAGCTGTTTGCAGTTACCATGTACACCGGCCTTTATGGAGGGTAAAAATGCAACACAAACTGAAAGAGCAAAAGAAAACAACTGATGAAACAGACTGACAGAAAAACAATAGAATATTTTAACCTAACAATAAAAGACTTAAGTTCCCAATTTATTGTAGATCTTAATGCGTTACTGACAAATGAAATTTATAGCTGGGAAGGTTTCTTTTCTTTAGTACCAAAGATCAGGAACGACAGACCACATAATTAACGAGGTTTCAGATAGAATAAAAGGGAAGGCTCTGTAGAGTAAGTTTGCAATTCAATATGAAATGTTATGCCTATATACTGAAAACTAGGGTCGCAATTATTAATTTCTTTGAGTGTAAATGTAAATTATTGAAATATTCTAGAGCCATTTCAAATGTCTCGAATTTCCCCTTTATTGATATTTTAATTAAATCAAATCAAAAATTTTTGAAGTATGTACATAGTTCTTTCTTTTTCACATCAAAACTGTCATACACGCCATTGCCGCACAAGATTCAAAACCATGTTTTCAAGATGGCGAATAATTTAACAATCACCTAATTCAAATAAAAAAAAACCTGAACCTGAACAGCAATCTTAAACCTAACCCTCTTTGGTAACATCAGCATTAAAATCTAATACTAAATTTATCCCCCCAATTAAATACCTAACCGAAAAAAAAAACAATATTAAATTAATATTTTATCATAAGATGGCGGTGGCATCTCGTCCGATTGTATATTCTTTCCGCTTTCGGGAGGTATTAAAATCGCAACATGATATGGTGGCGGTGGCGCTGCAATCGCAGCCGTTACCGCACTATGCGTCAGTGTTAATTCTTGTCCAATTCGATCGGCACTTTGAGCGAAAAGCTGATGCTGATGTCCCAGTGTATTGTAAATTATTGGTGTATTGCCGCTATTGCTAACAGGCGGCGGTGCGGGCGAATCACGTGGCAGCCGACAAAGCGAAACGGTACAAAAGGTCAGAACAAATATCGCCGAAAACGCACAAAAGATGAGAACTTCGAGTCCGCTGCCCTGATGCTCGAAGTAGAATTTCGCGCCGGCTACAAAAACCGATGCGATGACCAGCGACGCCCATATACCGCATTTCAAATGCGTCGGAAACATTTGCGATTCGGACGCATCTGGCATAGATCCGAAAACACGACTGCGAGATAATGCTGAATATGCTCCGGCGGCCACGGCCATATTGGAACGTGACGGATGCGTACCGATGCCAAGTGAACCTTGTTCGAGATCGTGTGCGTGAGATGGACCCCTGAAATGACAAGAAAGATACGACCATTTTATTTCGAAATTGAAATTCGATTTCGAAATTACCTGTAAGTGTTTGGCAGTGCAGCACGGACGGACGCTAGTTGGGCGGGAGATCGTTGCAAATGGTTGCGATGATCGAGTGTGGTAGTATTTTGATGACGAAATTGTTGATGCTGACGATGCGGTTGTTGATCAAGCGATTGTTGATGCTGTTGTGGTTGATGTGGAATCGGACCGTTTGTATGATTCGCACGATTTCGATTGTTACGGTTTCCGTGGCTATTACTACTGCTACTCGTTGGCGTAGGTGTAGAACTATTATTGCTATTATTGTGTAAATGAGGTCTGATTGTGTTGTTGGTTGATTGTAAACGATGTATCGGTGTTACCATTAATTTTGATCCTATTCGACGTGGTGGGTGTCCGAAACCAAGCCCGACACCGCCTCCTCCGAGCGAAGCAGCAACTCGGGCTCGACCAAATCCGCACGTTTGCGACCGTTTATCGATCCAAAAGTGCATCCTTTTTTTCCTTCGGTTTGGATTTGGTAACGTTTTGCTGAAAATAAATTAATTTTGTTTTATTAAAATGTAATTTTATAATTTTTTACGTTTACGAAAGCGTCCAATCAAGCTAAACCAAATGGGTGCAAGGTAGCGCCCTGACAAATCGCGAAACCGCGCAACTCCATCGCTTCTTAGTCTTTCACAACCTATGTATGTGGTGAATAGTCCCATTTTAAATCACCCTGTATTAAGCCAACTAACCAGACTCCGCACATCTGGCATAGATTTCAAAGGTTACGCCGACAACATAACCATCCTAGTTCGAGGTAAATTTGAAGACAACATCTTAAACATATTGCAAAGAGGACTAGATATGGTAGAACTCTGGGGCACGGAAACTGGGTTAAGCGTTAACCCAAAAAAGACGGCTATCGTTGCTTTATGAATAGAAAGAATTGGAGCAAACTCAAATGCCCAAGGAGGATCGAAGGAGTTAGGTCAAATATCTAGGGGTAACCTTAGATGCTAAGATGAACTGGAAAGCGCACATTAAACGTATTACCAGGAGTCTGTCCAATGTTCAGCTATAGCTGCTATTTAGCTGCTTTTGTGTCTCGGCTAACTGTCGTTCCGGTACTTAGCCGAGACACAAAAGCAGCTAAATAGCAGCTATAGCTGAACATTGGACAGACTCCAGGAAGCTAGGATCTCATTACATTATATTACAGATAACTGCACAGACCCAGCTAAGCAAACTGCACAAGATGCAGGGCATCTTGGGGCAATGCGAACAACTCCTACTGCAGTACTTGAGGTGATTCTAAATCTTTCACCTTTACACCTGTATATACAAGAGGAAGCCAGGTTCATGACGTACCGACTTCTAACTTCTGAGGATAAGGAAGCAAAGGAAATAGCCTCCACAGATCTTGAGAGAGAGCTTGAGTGCGTCCCTTTTCTCGGCATTCCGATTGCGGATAATATCATACAAAGATATAACTTTGAAATACCATTCAAAGTAGTGTTCCCTCCCACCCCGAAAGGACTTTGGAAACACATATGCTTGAATTTAAAAAGGGGAAACTTATCTGGCATACAGATAGCTCCAAAACAAATGTAGGAGTTGGAGCTGGGGGTATATGAACACAGAGCAAGAGTCGAAATATATGCCAGCCTCGACAAATCAAATACGATCTTCCAAGCAGAAATTCATGCAATTGAAGAGTAGCATTACTTGCAATACAATCATTTTGCTTTACATCCTACTTAGTGTAGGATTGCTTACAAGAGCTTAAGAAACTAGCGAACTTAAATACAGTCATACTGGTTTGGGTTCCGGGACATAGTGATATTGCAGGCGACGAGTCTGCGGACCAGTTAGCAAAAAAAGGAGCTGGCTTAAAATTCACAGAACCAGTGTCTTTCTGTGGAATGCCAGCAGCTGCGGCAAAAGAAACTGAGACTGTTGGACTGCCTTAACATCCAAGCTGACCTCCACTGGACAGGGACGGTTTGATGCAGACTGTCCAAATAATTCTTGGAAGGTCACTCCAAGAAATGAACTTCCGATTTGCTCAAAATGAGTCGGAATCAGTTTCGGCGCAAGAACGCGCTAATTAGACACTGTAAGCTTAAAAATCATCTACATACGGATGGACTGGTTGCAGACGATATTTCCAGATTGTGTGAAGAAGACAAGGAAACCGCAGAGCGCCCACTGAGGCCGCAGTGAATCGGGATTTTTAGACCGTTCTCTAGAAAGTATAATCTAAACTAATCTGATCTAAGCCGACATTTTCAAGTCAAAATAATCTCTCCAAGGCCTCCGTTCACAACACAACCGCCATATTTCAACATACACAAATAGTCAATGTGAATTTGATTAAATTGCTATAATGGCAGTAATTTGATGATACAAACGTGCAGAATCATCTCGTTTTGGTATTTTTCACTCTGTTCCTAGTTCTGAAGTGTTTCATTGATCCATTGCAGTGAAATAAAAAAAGAATTGCAGACTACATGAAAATTGCAGTACAGACAATTGAACATCCCTTTGTGATTTTATCAGAATGAGTTCAAGGATTGTATGCGAAGTGGATAAGTTATTTTGATTGTTTTCTTTCGAATATTCAGATAGATAGCAATTCGTGAGATAGAATGGGGTAAGTAGTTTCATGTTGTTCTTATTGGTAAAGTTTCATGCTAATTTTCTATCTCTAGTAGGTTGGAATCAGGTAATGAGAAAGGATTTGGAATAAGAATACGATACGATAAGTAGCAGTCAACCGTATGATACTAATAATGAAATACTGAACTCTTTATGCCCTATATAAAATCATTGGGTACTGTAAGTTTAGTCCAACCCAAAAAGTTTGTAACGGATAGAATCAAGCTCCGAATAAAAAAAAAATTTAAATTAAGCTCAGTTGGGCCAAAAGCAACCAAACCATTTGCTGTCCTTTCATCGATCCGTCAGTTAGCACGATAAATGGCCTGTAAAAAGTAAGTCTAAGTAAGATATCCTTCCACTTCTTCGGGTACTTCCCATACAAGAGTATTTAAAACACGTATTCCCGACTATTGTTCGGATGCTTCCAGCTAGGAACTTGAAATTTCGCAGACGTAATCTCTCCAATGTTTAAAGTAAAAATTCCGAACATAATGCAAATGGAATGAATCCTTCGTGTAGCAGCCTACAAAACTCTTTCAAAAGTGTATGTTAAGTGTAAGTTACATAATCCACTATAACTCAAAAACGCGATAAATCAAGAATTAAAATTTTTGCAGGAATAAGTATGAAGTCATAAGCAAGATTAAGTTCTATAGCTAGTAACATCCGTCCCACTCCTCCGGGTAGCTGCCATACAAAATGTCCTTAAAACACGTGTTCAAGAATATTGGCCGATAACTTCATAAGGGTTTAAGCTGCGACTTTGTATATGGTTATTTTCCAATAGTTGGAGCTAAATCTACGATTATGAAGAAAATCCTATTAGTCCTTCGTGTAGCTGCCATACAAACATCCTTTCAAAATGTCTTCACTTAATTACGAAACTCAATATAACTCAAGTAATCTTTTAGCCGCGAATTCGGAACTTAGTACAAATTAGTTTTGAGTGAAGACGAACTTCAAGTTTACTAGTCAGCGTAATCCTTTAACTCTTTCTGGTAGCTGACATAAAAAAATATCCTTAAAACAAAAGTGTTCCAGAATATTGGCCGATAACTTCATAAGTATTTAAGCTACGACTTTGAAATTTTGTATGTGTTAATTTTCCAATAGTTGGAGCTAAATTTATGATTGTAAAGAAAATTCTATTAGTCCTTCAAGTGACTGCCGTATAAATACCCTGTTAAAATATCTTCATTTAATTCACGAAACTCAGTAAAAGTCAAGAAATCTTTTAGCTATGAATTCAGAATTTTGTACAAATTAGTTTTGATGAAAACAAAGTTCAAGTTTACTAGTCAGCGAAATCCTTTTACTCCTTCTGGTACCTTTCATATAAAAAATCCTTAAGACACATATTCAACAATATTTTCCGATAAATTTTGAATGCGACAAGCTACGAATTTGAAATTTTGTACACATTAATTTTTGAATGGTTCCAAGGAAAAGGATGAATATGTAGTAATCGAGTGAGTCCAGTTCAGGATATGAATATTGTATTTTAGTTTTGAGTAGCAATCTAATGGGACTCCTTAATGAAGGACATACAACATGCACACACGTTATATTACTTCATCCCCAACTACAATATAAGTCGGAGTTCAGTATTCATCTAGAGTATTATACGATTGGCTTGCAGCCGATCGTGACTGCAGTATGTTTTTTTTATTAAAATATGTATATACCTATATTTTTTTAATTATAAAATATTAACCACTTTTTTATCCATATCCCTTCTCTTTCGTTTACAAACAAGCTTTGAAGCTATGAATTTGAAATTTTGTACATATTAATTATGAAATGGTATTTTGAAGAAATATTTATATTACAGTCTAAATGCTAAGTTGAATTTTTCATATCCCGAATTGACACTTTGTTTTAGCTCAAATAGGATATTTTAGTTTTAGTTTTAGGAAGAAGCACCAAGCTGAGCCCCAGGGCACACTAGGGACCCAAAGAGACCCCATAGCGATCCATTCGGAAATATTGTGGAACGAACTTAGCACCCCCAAAACATCCTAGACCGCTAATAAATTTGACCAACTCTCATGCCCTATCAATCTCAGATCTTACAAATTATCGAAGAAAAGCTGCCCAGTAACTTCAAGCGCCTCCTTGTAACCTCCTGACATTCATAAAAAATTACGGTAATAACCTTAGCAGTATATAGGTCGAGGCGTTACCAGCACACGCCAGAGCCAGCTATTTTCATTCGCATAGCATGCTTCCCTAGCGAGCAGTGTCCCGTCTGTATTGCGATGAGTAGCCGCATCTTTTCTTATTCTATGTCAATATTTCCCTAGACTTTAGTATGTCCCAACTTGGCAAGACTGCCTTAGAAATTGTCAGCTGCTCCCAACTTGAGTTCGCTACGTCTGTGGCACGTTCCCTGATAAGCGCGCTGGTGCTGCTTACCGGTGGATTAACCTCATCCACCATTATCGGAGTCAGCCGATACCAATAACAACAGCTGATCGGTCAGTTCATTCCCTGGTATGCCGCTACGCCCTGGCACCCAGCATAGTTGTACTCTATTCTGGAAAAGTACCTTCAGCACGACAGCGCTTTACAAGTTGGGATTTCAAAGTCTATCCTTTAAGAACCTCCAGAATTTCCGCTTGGAATACACTTCAGCTGCAGCTCAAACGATTCCCGTGCACTCACTCGTGCTGCTCAGAGAAGACTCCAGCGCCAGTACCGTATTCCATTCTTGACCCGACTATATACACGAAGAGTTCTCCCTCGGGATGTTGAAGTAGAATTATTTTGTAGGTCGGACTCACTACGATTCACTGCTTGATGGGCACTGTAACATTCGACTTATAGAGGTTCGAATGTATTTGACACGAAGGAGCAACAAAATTTGGCAACAGTTTGTCCGTTGGAGGACGGACACACTTTGACGTAAAAGGTTCGTTGTGTTACCACAGGACCATCGGATCCGGTACTAGTTGTAAAACAATTTAGAGCTTGTAATGAAACGTTGGATTCTCGCGACATCCAGTGCAGCAAGATCACCGAGACAGTTGAAGAAGTAAGATCCAAGATGAGCTTTTATTCTAGCTAATAAAGCTGAACAGATACAGAGATCCTACAGAAGTCATTTGAAAAAAGGCCGAGTCTTTTAGCATGACGACCTACATATAAGACAGTTCCGGTTAGGACTCCGACTATGATACTGATATTCGCCCTTTTGAGCAAATTCAGCCTGTTAGAGTGGCTTAGATCCAGATTTGGCCAGATCTGTCTCGCAGTTTGACATGTAATATCGTCTGCCATCTTGAGTTCGTTTTTGTAGACATGTAGAGAGAGGCACACCCAGATTCCGATGTTCCAGCTTAATCTAAAGGGTGCTACCCGCCGAGCAAGTTCGTGAGCCATGCAGTTCCCTGGAATATTCCTGTGTCCTGGCACCCAGAACAGAAGAATATTGAACTGTTCAGCCAGAGATGATCTATATTCTGAGGCAACCTTTAAGTGAGTTTGGCCGTAACTTTATTTTTTGGGTAAAGTCCGGAATGCGTTTAATGCTGAGATGCGGATTAACAACCTGAAGAACAACCAGGAGGCTTTTTGAAACGTAATTTTTGGTTGGAAGCTTAGTTATAGAAAATTTTGCAGGTTTTTGTGTGAATGAGACAGACGTGGTAAGAGCATTACAAAAAAGGGGTAGCCCATTCAAGAGTCTCTGGAATCAGGACAAAATGTAAAGAATGTACCCTTGGTCGATTCTAAGAAGATACTGTTACCACCGCTCTGGTGTAGAACTTGGAGTAATGATGAACTTTGTGAAAGCCATGAATAAAGATGTGGGTCAGCATTTAACTATCGCCGAGAAGAGTTCCTTACGTTAAGCGAAGCGAAAATTAAGAAAGGTATTTCTATCGCGCCACAGACTAGAAACTTGTTTGGACGAATGCTTTGCCGGCATTTAGCAGGCAGAGGAAGGACGGACTATCTGGAACGATTTGCTTCAAGTAATTTTTTGGGAATAATCCGCCATAACTGGTCCCAAGCCCGGTTGAGAAAGGAGGAGGGAACATGGAGTTACCCTGAATGGCCAGTAACACCTGTGCGTCTCAAAAAGTAGGCAACAAGTATGACATAGTTGGCGGTTGGCCTCGTAGCATAACTGGGAGAACTCCAACATGTCATAGTTAGATGAAAACTCTCACCCCTTTTCTACCGGGGTGTAATAAATAAGTAGGACTGTCCCTCCAAGTCAGGGTTGGGCGAGTCGTCGACAACGCATCACAGGCAAAAAGACCACTGTCCAGACTCTTCCAGGAGGCCAGGGCCCAATTGGGAATGTCGCGCTATCGATGATGATGATGGTGAAGAGCTGATTACTACGTTCAACTTGTGGAAAACGTGCTGTCAACATAAATGGGCTGTAACATGTCATTGAAGATTTACTTTCTTCACTTACATCTAGATTTCTTTCCAGATAGTTGTGGCTTCATTAGCGATGAACACGGTGAACATTTTTCTCAGGTCAATTTAGGCAAGGAGAAGCGATGCTAGGTGAAATGTAATCCTACGATGAGCGCGGACTATTGTTGAACTTTAATGCCGCAAGTACACACGCGCCTTCACTCGCATTGCCCAATGCGAGTTAGCGCGAATGTCTAGGCGCGTGTGGAAAGGGTACGCGCGGATGCTACAAGCGAGTCCCATAGTGCTGTAAGCAAATCCCTTTGAAACGCGTCCAAACAGTGCCAGAGAGACAAATGTACGCGCATCTCAATTTCATGCGCGAGCTAACGCGAATGGGCCCTTTACACGCATGCCTCGCGCTAACTCGCATCGGTCAATGCGAATGAAGGCGCGTGTGTACTTGCGGCATCAGAGATGCTACTGAGCTGCAGTATAAGCGAGAAGCAAAAAGAAACCATTCTTCAATTTTTTTTTTTAAAAACATGTATTTTACTTAAAAATGTTCGATTTTGAAGACTTGTACTAAATCAAAAAGTTGGAATTTGTTGCCCAGTGTTATTACTGTGAGTTACTGTACTTACGAACGCTCAGGCGGTATACGACTCTAAAATCTAAAACAATTCAGCGTCACTACATTTTATTTATTTAAATGAAAATTTAATACATTTTTGTTGAATTCATTACATTCTTCGCATACAACTAAATGCGGCGCTATTGTAGATAGTTCCGGCGGGGCAAGTTCTCAGTTCGACTCCTCCGTATGTACATATCCAGAACTGGTCAGGTCTCGAGGCCTTCACTTGAATCACTTCATGTTCTTTAATAGTGTCCATTACAATTTCGCAGCCGCAGTTGGCGGGAGGGGTTTTTACGCATTTGCCATCCTGAAAGTACTGGTATGTTCCGGGTGGACAGAAATTCTGATACTGTTGAGTCTCACTTACACAGTAAATGTAGGCACTGCATGAATTCGGGTCGGTTACAAACTTATCTGTGTTACCTTCGCAAAGGTCAGCAGTCGAGAATGGTCCGAAATCGGACAACTTGCATTCACTGTCTGCAGTGCTGTTGGTGCAAGTTCTCGTCTCACGATCGAAATGAAGATTACCGTGGCAGTGTCCTTTCATTCGTATACCATTCAGACAAGTGTAGTAGCCAGTGCAACTATTTGGATCTCCTAAATATGTATCCTGCTCATGTAGCGCACAATTCGGTAAGAGCTCATTTTCTTGGTAAATCCACAACGGATTGGTGGTACACTCAGGACCGTAAGGGCCGTATGGATTAAAGAATTTGTTCACATCATGGGCCGCATCACACTTCATCCTTACACCGGGTATAAAAGTATTTGGTTCAGAACCCGCTATGCAAGTGAAGTATGATTTGTAATTATCATCTGGAATGGTCGAAGTTAATGATGTACAAGCTGATGAAACAGGGCAGTCGCCCTTTCCCAAAACACAGCCGTTAGTTGCTGTGTTATATCGATAATTAGTTGGACAATGAAATATACTAGATCTTCCCTTCTGACATTCAATGAATTTTTTGCAAGAAGTTGGTTCTGGAGGGTAGGGTTTGTAAGGGAAGCGAGTGTCGTCCGGTCACCGCAATCAGTAAACATGTTACTTGAACGAGTCCTAGGAAAAGAAATGAAAAAATGACCAACTAAACAACAGAAAAACATTTTTTATTTAAACACATACATATAAAGGCCTGGGATTGCGAGAGAGCTAGCTTATTGAATTTTCAATGGAGTAGAAGCAACCACTGCAAAAATGTTGGCACAAGCCATTCACAGAAATATCGACAATATTTTTTGCTGGATATAATAACTGATCAGTTTCTCATTAGAGATTTTCCTTCTCCCTCACAATCTCAGTAAAAATTGTTTGCAGTCACTATGTAAACCGTTAAGTACTTACTGGGACTACGATTTGCCTACCTTTGCGGCGTGAGGTTCGACCGTGCAGTTGGTGTTGAACAGAACACTGACTACGACTTCGATTCTATGCAAGCAAGAAGAAGAACGAACATGTCAACTGTCACATTAATTTATGTACAAAGGCACTAACCAAAGTTACACAGCTATCGCACCAAGATTAGGTTTACCTGCACATTTTACACTTTTTTACACTAGCTCTCGAACGAGTGCAAAAAAGTGTAAAGAGTGAATGGGAAGGGGCAAACTTATGGTGATTTCTTTTCTAAAAAAAAATGTGACCTGTAAAGATGCAAAATTATTGCAGTTCTGCCCTCTTTTTTGACAGTTCCGTCCGACAGGTCAATTTACAATAGAACGCTTTCAGCCCAAAAAGCTATTATTAAAATTTAAATAAATTTTCACTACACTCCGTATGATTTCTAATTACCGTATGACCCGTTGGACAGTTTAATTTATGCTTTCAAATCGTTTGCCGCTGTTGTCGTAGGATATTTTTTTCTTATTTTCATCGTTTCTTACGCACATTTGAGGTTAAAGGAGTTGCACCGCCGAAATTTTCGGGGCAAGAAATGCGAGTTTTCAGGTCATTTTTAGCCACGGACTCAAACCCCTTTTTCTAGCAGGTCAAAAAAAATTTGAGAATAGAACAGCGGAACTGCTAGAACAAAAATTTAGGGCAGAAACGGGTCACATTTTTTTGCAGAAAAGAAATCACCAATAGAAACTCAAAAGGCAGAATGTACTCCGCAAAAAGTCATTAAAATTCTTCATGTCCATATGTAAGAAAGAGACGGGTTGTTCTAAGCTATCTCGGTCTCCTCTTAAATATAAACAAAATTCAATGCCTTTTGAAGGGGCCGTGTAAACATTCCATATTATAGTTTGTACGAGCACCATGCTGTTCTGTTTGGGCCCTTCGACACATTTGTGACACAGACGACAGCTCTCAAGTGGCAAGCTTTCCAGTCTGCGACAGCACAGATTATGATATAAGCACAATTGAGACGAACTTCGTCAGCGGCGGCGAAGGACACTGTCAAAATTTTAAAATTGTACCGGAACACACGTACTGACGCAGAATTACGACGGCGAGAGGTTGGGCGAACTTTTCGTTGTCGCTGAATGTGTTTCGGTACAATTTTAAAATTTTGACAGCGAACTTCGCGGCCGCTGGCGAAGTTCATCTCAATTGTGTTTATACCATTAGGTCGACACTTCTCAGCTTTGAGCGAATAAGAAACATCGAACATGAGGCACCACAGTAGAGGACTGACTAGACTAGACAGACAATAAATAACTGACGGTTTTAGCAATGTTGCTATGACCATAACGGCTTCCCCGCCCGACGCAATAGATAACGGTGGTTCCGGGAGGAATATACCGCATACTCGCTAGTTAAAAGGATTAAAGAGGGATACTAAGACGAGCCTCTGCAAGGATTCAGAAGGCAACATTATAAGTAATGCGGAAGAGATAAAACTAAGATGGGCTCAATATTTTGAGTACCTTCGGAACCCGAGCCCATTATAATCCGCACGGACAGCAGGAGCAGACATAACAATAACCGAGGTAACAGCTGAGTCCTCCCCCACTCGATGAAGTAAAAACTGCCTTGAGGAACCACCCAAAAAACAAAGCGCTGGGCACTGATCAAATTCCAGCGGAACTTATGAAAGCCGGCGACACCTGCATATCACATCTCTTAAACAGATTGATCTCGGACGTATGGATGCAAGAAACACTTTCTGAAGATTGGCGCAGGAGAAACTGGAGGACGCGGTTACTAAACCGAGAAGGCTGGAGGCGGCACATTCAGGAGACCAGGGTCCGATTTGGACTGTAGTGCCATCGTAAGTAAGAATTATTAAGAAAAATAAGTCGTCCAGTTAATTGGATACTCTTCACAAAATTACTATAAAATCACTTAAATTGTTTCGTTATGTACCTTTTCCCATTTTAGCTTCCAAGAAATTATCCACTAATTAAAATATTACTTGCGACTGAAGCAACGATTTTTGATTGACTGGTTGCATTTCAATCCAGATTTTATACACGTACATATGATTTGATTTTTTCTTTTCAATATTATATCGCAGGCTTAAAAGAGCTAATGAAAAAGTATTAATTTATGGATATCTTAGAAGTTTGATTTAAAATATTTATTTATTATTTTTTCAATAACGAAGTATTTTTAAATTATAATCATTTTTTCCAAGAATTTGCTTTCGATTATATTATCGCAATCTGAAAATGACATTGTACATTGTGCTATCCATTTACCGAATTGAATTTGGCTTATAATGCCAAGAACGTGTTGATATGGTTAGCCTCTTAGGCTTAGATGCTTAGTGATATGCGTGTAATTACATCATATGCATTCATTCATTAATTGTACCAATCCATATGTAATAAGAGAAAACATTTGTTGTAAGGGTGTGATTCAAAAGTTATTAATAATTAGAAAATGCCAACCACCAATTATCTAGATGGAATATTTCGTGTTTTAAGAAATCAATTTGAATTTGAACGTGGAACGGAAAGTTGACAGTAACTTCAACAGTAGTTGTTCTTTATATTGTTGTTAGTATTCAAAGTAAAGAAGTAGACAATTAAAATATTACAAAATTCAATAATATAAAAGTAAATAGTTTATTGATAAATTCAAAATTAAGTATATAAAGCAAAAATCTGCTATCAGTCTGGGCGCAACTTTATTATTTTTGAGTATAAAGTCCGCAACGCGTTTAATGCTGAGAAGCGGTATAGGTTATTATGCGACTAACAACCTAAAAAATATCATTCCAAATAGAAAGCCCGTTGAAGTAAAAGATAATCCAATATCTTGTTAGACCTAAGTGCACGTGCACAATCATTTTACACCCTCTTAGGGGTTGGATACAGCAAAATCCACAAATTAGTTTTTAGATCATTTAGATCATATACAGTTCAAGCAGCGTCCCGCTGCGTCGCTTATGTTTGTATTGTGCTATAAAACCGAAACTACAAAGCCAGCGGCTCCATGTCTTGCTTCCCGTTGCTCCTGTTGTTCCCATTTTTCCGTTGCTCTCGTTACTTTCATTGTACATTTGCACCTTTACTCCGTTGATCACTTGGCTCCGTTGTTCCCATTGTTCCGTTGCTCCATTGCCCCCGTTGCTCCCGTTGCTTTTGTTGACCGATTTAATCAAGCGTCCCAACTAGCAAACAAAGTTCGCATTTTGATTTTCCGGAGGCTATAACTTCGATAAGGCTTCGATAACATTGTTGTTGATTTTTAACTTCGGTAAGATTTGCGAGCAGAGGCTAAACTTCTAGAAGCCATTACTTCGGTAATAATTTTTATGAGGCCTTATACATATAAGCTAATACCAACAAGCCTTATTACGGTTTGTGGACTTTTAGCTTCGACAAACTTCCGTAAGACTTGCGCGCGGAGGCTGAACTCTCAGAAGCCATAGTTTCGGTAATAGCTTCTATAAGGCCTTATGGAAGTAAATATCAACAGTCTTATGGAGGTTTGCAAGTGAGCTTCGCTCGACATGACTAATACCAAGTGAATCGGCTTACACTCTATTACGGCAATGTTTCGGATTGGCCTAGTGTGTAGCGTAGCGGACTAATGTGTGACGGTACCGTGATTCGAATCCAAGGGTGTGAAAGGTGTAAGTAAAATCAATTCAAATTTTTGAAACAGAAAATAATAATTTACAGGAAAATAAATTCGTAGTTGTAAGAAAACAAAAGTAAAAAATTGGGAATATTAATTTTTTTTTTTTTTTTTTTGGCTTCCGTACTTCTAAACTTCCATACGGAAGAATCTAGAAGATAAATCAATGAAAAAATTATTTATTGGTAATAGTTATGCGTTTTAAATACTTGGAGAACCTATAACACTATTTATTCTATAAATTCAAAATAGATAGACAAGAGATACAAAATTGTCGCACGCGACTCATGGAGCCTTAAGAGATATGGTGGAATTTATGAACTTTTTACAACCCCTTTATTTGTTATAAGCGATTGATTTAAATAAATCTTAAAAATGTTTCCACGTATTTTGCAATATGAAAGTAATTCAATATTATTAAAAGATCTAATCGTGAAAATATGTATATTCACCGGCTCTTCGCAGAACAGTGCTTGCCATGCTTCCTTAACGTCAATGGATATATGATATTGAGCCTACCTCCCATATAAATTTCAAGACCCTATCTTAAATTGGGGCTTGAGATGTGAGATGTAATTTTTTTTGTTGAGAAATTGTAATACAGTAGGTACCGCGTATTGTAATCACTTTGGGACCAGCCAAAAAAATAACATTAACCGGTTTATAACAATAGACGAACGAAAAACTAACGTTTGTGGAGAATGGGACCCAACTGTTTTAATAACAAAATCCGGAAAATAACATTATCCGGGATTACATTAAGCGGTTTCCACTGTATCTCCATTTGGGTACTGCATCGTCCTATTTAAAAATGTTATATTCAGCGAACATTACTCTTTCTCTATATACACAAACCAATTGTCATCTATCTGTGAGAAGTACTTAATGGAATGCCGTTACGAACGCAACTTTTTTTCGTCCGAAGTTGGATACCAACAATAATCAAGCAGTATTAAAATGCCTTCACAGACTTTCGTTCAATGCTGCAACATTCTAGCTATTTCGTGCTGATGAATTAAAAAAAAATTAAAACTTACTAGGTTACTTACTCCTCAAAACCAACCCGTTTATAACGCCACTGACTATATGTAAACATACCGCAATTACTTTTGAAGAAGCAGCCAATCGTATATGTTTCATTCATACCCTGGCAACCCCAACATGTATATCGAAATCCAAAATAACAGAGAGAACAACAACTTTCCAATTACAATAGAAAAACCCTTCTAGTTCCACACTATCGAATGTACTCGAGATCGTACAGCGCACTAGACATTGCAGCCCAGCACGTTTCGCATACGCAGATAAATTTTCTGATGAAAAAGTCAGTCAGTCAGTCAGGGAGTTTCAATGATAAGGCTACATGGTGACTGAATTTCTGATTAGCTTATCAGCCATAAAGCCTCTAGTCAATTCAAATTACTGATAAAGAATCGATCACGATCTAAAAGCGTTGTCACATTCGTATAATTTAATATTTAAAAATAGACTTACATTCCGTTCAATTAAAACTGGTCCAGTAAAAAAATTCGCTCCTAGAATCCGCAAACTTACACTAAATAAATTAAATTTAATTTGGCCGTTAATTTTGTATTGGATTTTATAAAATATCCAAGGAAATTCTTTACTTAAAACGTACAAAATTGCAGCAAAAACTTTAAAAAAGCATTTAACTTCCACCATATGGTCACATTTTCTGCACAATGTTTAATGTATTATCACTTTAAGGTAGATTTTAACTAAAGTTCAAAATATCGATGAAGCTCTATTACATGTGGGTGCACTTCAATCTTCGTCCTTTACAAATATTATATGTGTTTAGTACTCTTTAAGTACTCTTTTTTAAATAAACCACTTGAGAACGAGGTTAACTAACTATACAGATAGATCCCATCAAGGCTTCGTCACGGATGCTATTCTGTTTTTACTCTTGGAGTTTCGTAGAATGAATTAAAAAAAATAACTTTAACACACACCAAAAACAAAAATATTTTGTCGTTGGAAATAATCACAGATTTTCTTTAAATTGGAAGTTGAATTTTGTTTTTATTTTGAATGATATTCGGGTGGGTTTTCATCAAAATCGAAATAAACTCACATCGTGTTTATAGCTCAAGAGGAAACTATTCAACAATTATTTTAGTCCTTTTCTGAACTTTCACAATTTATTTTACACTATCGAAGCATTTAATCGCCTTGATTCTTATTATTAAGAGAACACATGTCGGATTTTAAAATCGGCTAAATTAAAAGTGAATCCAAAAAATAAACAAAAAAAAAATATTCGCTTGGGTCAATCGGTTTTCCGTTCCAGACACTTTTCATTCATTGTTCTCACAAAGGGGGGTTGATGGTGGCTTCTTGTTATTTTCGAAAGACTGCCATTTTTATATATTCCCGTACCAGGACTTCACTACACTATTACTTCCTGACTTTCGAGCGAATCAACTTAGTTCCATTTTTATCACATTCTCCGGGAGTTTTGAACGGTTTCTTTTAGTTTTAAGGGAAGATAAGAACTTAGTGGAAAATGAAAAACATCCTTCTATGTTTGTGTATATGTGTGTTTTTTATGAAGTAATTTATGATAGGAATGTTTTTTTCTTGATGGATGGATAACAACAAACGAAAAAGCTTTAGAGCCTGCGACTTGGACAGGACATCTTTCACTTTGACAGTATGCGTTCGTATGGCTTTTTATGGCAGAAGGAAAGATATGCCGATCCTAGGGTTTTTAGGGGTTAAAGCCATGCGCACAAGTGATATCTAAAGATATACAAATTTAGGGTTGTGTAATACGAATGTTTAAATTATTGAAATAAATAGAAATGGCGCGGTTTTAATTGTAAATTTTTTTTTATACCGAAATTGATGAAAAATTAAAAGACAAATATATTGGCTTGAAAACAAAATAGCCGGATAAAGGTACTATCGTACACTAAAACGCGACTTATCACCGAAACGTAACATCGCCATATTCACCGACAGCCAAGCTGCAATCAAAGCACTAGATTCGGCTACCACCTCCTCCAAACTAGTTCAGCAATGCTCCGCTTTCCCCGGCTCTCTTGCGGAACTAGTCCACGTTCCTTTAGGAGCTGTAAAAAGGGACATACTCTCTCACTTCCAGACAGCGGGTAACTCCAGATAGAAAAGCCTAACCACCTGCGCAATATCTGGGAAGATGTGGCCATCTTACAACCGAGCCAAGTCAGACGAACTTCTATGCAAGACCCGGGCAGATGTCTCGAGAATCACGGCGATCAGTACAGGTCACTGGCCAATTGGGAATCATGCAGCCAGATTGGGCATTCCGTTCAATATACACTACCGCAGCTGCCAGGACACTAATGAGCGAGAGTCGCTCGTTCATTTCCTTTGCGAATGTCCGGCTTTAGCTAAAGCCAGAGAGCGTGCGCAAGGCAGACCCTTCTTTCTACGGGGACCTAACGGAGATCTCGGGGAAGAAAATTGGAGAGTTATTACTATTCCTGAACAGTACGGGGTGGTTATAGCGATGCAATCCAACCCTTCTTCCCATTTTCATTCTCTAAAGTCCCCTGTCATAACAGCCCTTAACAGCCGGGTTTAACATGAGTTTGTGGTTTCAAAACGGCCACTGAGCTAATTGAGCTCTGTCTAGGGACAGGGCTGCCACGCTAACCAACCAACCAACCAAAGGTACTAATGTAGTCTTTTTAGGTGTAACGTTTCGGAGTCTACACAGAGCAATTCCCCGGTGCTCTCAATGGAGAAAGCCCCTGATTTTTTTTAAACAAAATCAGATAGTTGAAATACAGAACAGAACAGAACAGAACGATTTATATTGTAGTTGGAGATAAACCAGAATATGGAGAGGGCATATTATTTGTCGTTTTTTAAGGACTCTTTTTTGGTTGCTACCCGAACTTTAAAGTTGTAATGTTGAATTTCATATCTGGAACCGTTTCTGAGATTTGTAAAACCACCCCACCCCGTTTCTTGCTACGCCTATCAAAATTTTATACAATTTAAAAATTTTAGCTTTCTTTTCTTTGCGATTTTCGAGAAATTAAAATCAGAATTTTTTCATTTCCACCCCCTTCCACCGTTACTCCCTGCACCCATACGCTCAATTTCCTCCGGTTGAGATCTACCGATCCTAACTCCTGTAAAATTTTCAAGATCATACAAATATGATATAGTTTTTAAGATAATAATAATTCAATTTGTTACAAATTGACATTCATTAGACTCCAAACCAAATTTTATCTTCCTGAGATAAATGAGTCAAAAGATTAGTAATTCCCTTAAAATATTTAATTGTTTTGTAACCTCCTAGTATCTCTTAAGACAACTACCTCCATACTTTCTGCCATCTGACATAAATCGTTCAGGAGATATGGTTTTTAGTATGTTTCGTATTGTTTTCCCCTCCACTCGGAAACCCCTCCAACCCCTATTAACCATTTTCTTGCAAATGCGTCCACGATTAATACTACTAGCCGCGGACCACGGCTACGCTCGCTAAGCGCACGATTGTTTGGTGCTATAACATACTATCGTTACTATGGCCACAACATCCACTGTTTTTCAGGCGGAGACTAATGGTGCGCTTACACTCACCCATAAGGCTCGCCTCGAGGCGAGAAGATACCCCCTTCAGGCCATTGCAAACCGGTTCTGAATGTAACACTCTTGCGACTGCACGAGCTATTTGATTGATTGATTTTTTGGTGGGGATAGAGGCTCGTCGCAAACGTTGAGTGTTAATGCACCATAATGCTATTGAACTATGCATTAGAGAGAATATCAGACGGGGCTACAAAAACCAACAAATATATATTCTCTCGGTCAGCAAGGCTGCAATAATGGCACTTTAGTCTGATCAAATCCACTCCAAACTTGTTTGGAGTTGCCTTCAATGCCTAATTGAACTCGGAAAGAAGAACAGAGTTGACCTCATTTGGATTCCGGGACACAGCGGCTATGAAGGTAACGAAATGGCCGATTTAATGGCTAGGAAAGGTTCAGAAGATGACTTCATGGGACCATACTCATTTTGTGGGATACCATTAAGCACAGCGAGAATGAGCATTGGAATGTGGCAAAAATTGCAAAGTGCCATTCACTGGGACTTGGCACCGGGCAACAGGCACTCAAAGCTTTTTATGCCAAAGCATTCGGAAAAAAAGAACATCTGATTATCCCAACCAGACGCGAACGCAGGGGGTGGTTTTGGGGGTTCAACACCCCCCCCCCCCCCCCGAAATGATGTAGTTATATACGAAAAACTAAATGTAACTTGCACTCAACGAGTAAATTTGTATGAAACCCCCCCCCCCCCAAATAATTATTTGTCTGAAACCCCCCCCACCCCCAAATAATTATTTGTCTGAAACCCCCCCCCCCCCCCCCCCCAAATAATTATTTGTCTGGAACACCCCCCCCACCCACCCAAAATATTTTTCTGCGTTCGCGCCTGGTCCCAACTGTGGCTTCAGTGATAGAGGTTTATCACACCAGCCCCTATTTCCAATCTATCTATCTATCTACGTTACTCCGGTTGATTCTATATTTCTCCAGTTGCTTCCGTTTTGTAAAAACTGTTCTCGGTATTAAGTTAGTACGATTGCCGTTTAAACCGCCTGAGCGTACTAAGTTAATCCACTTGGTTTAAACGTCATATGTGAAGTTGACATGTAGGTAAGTGTCTCGGATACGCGTAGTTTCCCTTCATTGCATGTAGCGATGAAACTTTATGGAAAATGCACAGAAATACCAAAGCTGTTTCAATGTATTTTAACATGATGTATATTACACATAGACTTAAATTTTCGTAAAAAATATATAGATTTCTCTGTTTATTGGGTGCAAATACCTGCTACAAATTGAAGGGCGCCATATGTGAAGATGAAAACTTGGTATTGCCATAATGCCATTTCAACTGTGCTCGGTTTAATTTAGTCTAGTTCTAGTCCCCCTGGACTAACTTAATGTCGCACGTTTACACCGCTCCTTAATACGGCTTTACTCTTAATATAGACTAAGTTAATACTGTCAGCGCCAACTTAATATCAAGCCGCGCACATATGACAGTTCGTCGTGAGAAATGCCTCAATTTTGCCCCGATTAGTGACGTCATGGATCGGTCCCCATACAAAATCGTCCCTCATCGAGGCAATATCGAGGCATTTTCGCACGACGAAATATCAGTTGCGCGGTTATTATCCAGGGGGCATTGGTCGCGTTTACGTGCAGACCAGACTAGTTTAAAAAGACCAAAAAAACCAGTTCGGTCGCACGCATAAATGTAAACCGGACCAGTCCATTTGGACTTATTTTGGTTTTGATTTTGGTACGAACCAAACGAAACCGAACCAGTCTAGTACTGGTACATAATCGGTCTTAGACTGAAACATAACCTACAATAGTGCTGGCCAAACAAAATTAAAACGTCAAAGCATACATACATCTGTGAAAATAAAAATGACTGAACAGTGGACATACGACGAAGTGTCCACTTTGCGCAAACTTAGCGATGTGCAGTTTCAAATTTGCATCCATGATTGAAAATAATATATAAAATGACAGCTCGAAATTGGTTATGTTAAAAAGCACACATAAATGCAAGACCGAAAAAGACCAAACGTAACGTAAACGCGACCAGTGATACTGTTCATTTTCACGTGTTTAATGGTACAGAATAGATATGTTTCCATGAAGTCAGCTTTTGAACCTTTTCTAGCAAATAAGTCGGCCATTTCGCGACCTGCCTAGTCGCTGAGTTCTGGAATCCAAATGAGTTTAACTCTGTTCTTTTTTCCGAGTTCAATCAGGCATTGGAGGCAATTCCAAACAAGTTTAGAGTAGATTTGAACTGGCTGAAGGGCCATTATTGGTGAGAGAATATATATTTGTTGGTTTCTGTATCCCCGTCTGATACGTTCTCTAATACATAGTTTAATAGCATGAGATACCTTCTGTAAAACAAATTCATCATTACGTTTCCAACATCTTGAGGAGTTATAAGGGTTTTAGTCAGAACAGAATCTTAGCACATTCTATTTTATTTAAGCTTAAACTTCGTTTGTATTATAAAACGGATGAAATTAAATATATGTTGAAGATAGATGACTGACAGGTAAAATTCCGAAAGAACGCTAGATCTTAGATTAGCCAAGTACTAGTAGGTATGTCGTTAAATCGACTTTTTAGCTTTTGTTCTACAATAGAAACAAAATTTTATCGGAAGCACGGACTACAGATGTCAATTTTATTTCGATTTTTTTCATATTATTAATATTGAAGTATTTCCATAAACTAAACTCGTCAAGTTTACCGGCAGGTTTTTCCGAGTATTATGCCAAATGTATTCGTTGTATGCAAATAAGAAACACATTTCGACTGATCACTTTACAATAAACGTTTCGAAATAATTTGTTGAATTCATTTCCGAACAGCTAGCTACTAAGAGAATTTCTTTCAACCGGATTAAACATTTTATAATTTTTACTTAAAAAACTTCACTTTCGAAACTACTTACCCCAAAATATAAAACAAAACATAAACAAGCTAAACTACATACTGTCAAAATACGTGACTATGCTGAGAAATTTTCAAGCAATTTGCTCCACCTTTCATTGTAAAACTTAGCGAAATGCGCATACTATAGATTTTCGTAATAACATCTATACGGGAATTTCGAGAGCTTTAACGTCGATATTTACAAAAGCGGAGTGCGTAATGGGTTTTAATTCATAGCGTTTATAAATAGTTCTAAATGTAATTAGAATATTGATTCAAGTTTAACTGGTAGGTATGCTGTGCGATCAATCTTCTTGAACGTAAAAGCTTGAATTTTCGATGAAATCTTACACACATCCAAGAGTTCTCCAACTTTTCGAAAGATCAAATTTTTCAGAATAAGTATGTAATACTATTTACAGATTTACACTATATGCTTCTAAAAACAACAATTTTGAGTATGAAAAATTCAGACATTAATTACAGAGAATATTTTGGGCATTTCTAAGAATCCGGGAGAAATAGATCTTGCAATCTGTTACAAAATTCTTCTTAATGTGATCAATCAACGATTGGTTATCACAATTGCGATATAAGTACAACTGATTATCTTTTTTATTATTTTTTCAGTACAACTGATTATTTGCTTCCCCGTTATAGGGCTAATAAAAAAAAATGTTGTCCGTCTAACCGCCGCGCCGTCCGTCATATACAAACTCATTTGAATGCTCGTAAGCCCTTTTAGCTCTTATTTTCAAAATTTTGTTGGGTAAATTGGGTGAACCCTTTTTAGTGGCCACTTTTTGGAACAGTGCTTTACACGTTTTAAATAAACAATATTTGTTTTAGGAACTGCTTAAGATACAAAGTTGAAACTTAGATTTTATATAGAACTAAGATAGGAGCAATTTACAATTAATTTTAAAAATGGATATAGCGGTGTGGAAGTGGAGACAGAACAATGTGTCTGAAGAGTTCGACATCTGGAAACGCAACAAAATCTACGGTTTACAGCAGAAGGGTGAAACCTGATTTTTTAAAGCAGTTTCTTGGAGAGTCAACTTTAAATAAAATTTGAAGTATTTTCAGTAGCGTTTATGAGTGTGGGTGAACAGTTTCAAAGTACGATATATCAGTAAACAATTACGTAGAAAAGGATGAAGTGTTATTAGTATACCTACATTTGTATATTTGTAAATAAAGATAGTTCACTAATTATAAAATTTGAGAAGCTGTGTGTAGCTGATCACGGAAGAAAGGTGTTAACATTTTTTGAACAAAAATGAGTCCTATTTCTGAAGAACTATAGAGGACAGGATCTCGGAATTCTTACAACAGCCCGGATAAAACTTTACATGGAGAGAGGTGGTAAGGCTGGAAGAGGATGATTTTCACATCTGTATTTTGTATTTGTGTAGGGCTTTAGAAGTGTCAAATTCTTTAGTAAAAATAGGATTGTTGACAGTGGTATCCCCGTACCGTAGGTAGAGGAGGTGAGCTCGGGTGAAAGCCATTAAAGTAATCAATTTGGTCAGATTGTCTTTAGTGCAAGCAAAACATTAGTCAGAGAATGGGCTTATCCGTTATTTCGTCATATCTTTTAGGTCTTCTGAGATAACGAATTAATTTTAGTTCCGCGAGCGCTCTATTTAATGGAATAAAAACATTTTTAATTAATTTCAATCGCTAAGCGGTGTAAGGATTGTTGCATCCGATTTTAGGAATTATATAATATCTCCTAGGTTTAATTATATACATTTTCACGAATTTTGATACATCTCTTAGGTCTAATTATATATCGAATTGATTTTTACTTCTACGAGCTTTTTATAATGTACTAGCCGCGTACCGCGGCTACGCTCGCTATGCTGACGTTGTTCCAACGCCCCCTGTAGCCTCCTTCTCTCCCGTTGAGCGGCGGCACTACTCACGCAAATGCTAATGTTATGGCCGACCAAAAAACTGTTTCATTTTTATATATCAGATAGCCGCGTACCGAGGCTACGCTCGCTACGCTCACGTTGTTCCATCGCCCCTGTTACTCCCGTTTATCCATTGGTCCTGATTCTCCCGTTTCGAATACACTTTTTCAGCTCAAGAAACTGGGGACATTAAAGCCATTTTTCATTTTTCACTTTTCACTTTTAATTTTTTAATTTTTAATTTTTAATTTTAAATTTTTAGCTTTAATTTTTCTGTTCTCATTTTTCATTTTTCTCCATCCCCCATCCTCAATCCCCATCCTCCATCCATCATCCTCCATCCTCCATCCTCCATCCTCCATCCCCCATCCCCCGTCCTCCATCCCCCATCCTCCATCCATCATCCACCATCCTCCATCCTCCACATTCCTCCATTCATCCTCCATTCTCTATCCACCATCCTCCATACTCCATCCATTCAAATGTTGAAATAACTCGCGAACCACCAATTTCTGTAATATATAATTATGTTTCATCGCCCCTGTTACTTACGTCACGTGTTCGCATCCGGTAGTAAAATCGAAACACATAAATTAAAAAAAAAATCAGTATTCGAACCCATCATCATCTGATTTCTAGTCAGACGTCTTACCCGCTCGGCTACGACTGCCTGTTTAAATTTGTAAGTCAAGTTCATCTGATTCAACTTATCAAAAATCTCAAATGTGGAAATAACTCGCGAACCACCAATTTATATAAATATAAATATAAATATAAATATAAATATAAATATAAATATAAATATAAATATAAATATAAATATAAATATAAATATAAATATAAATATAAATATAAATATAAACATAAATATAAATATAAATAAATATAAATATATAATTATGCCCACGACCTGTCCGGTAGTTTCGAGAATGTCCATGCAAAATTTGAGAGGGAACGGTTCACAGGTGTAGATTTTAATCGTAATAAGTAAAAAAACTGACTTTATTTTATATATTAGATTTTCAAAACCACTTTTTGTTTTTTTGATACTGAACCTCAATGGGTTGTAAGGTGTTGTATACGTTTTCACGAATTCTGCTATATGTAAGTTATCGAACACGTTTTTAATTTTGCGTGATTGCTAAGTAGCCAACTTGTGAGGCATGTACTGAGATTTATTATTTTATGTTAAATTATTAAATATATAATATAGAATTTTCATATTCGTATTTGTTTTATAAAATTAATTGATAGTAAGTAGGTACATATAATATTAACAATTAACCAATAATTCACTCAATAATCTTAGATTTATAAACTGTGGCTTTGCAGCGGCGTACTCAAGAACTGGAGAATGAGATGGACTTCGATGAAGCGTTTCAGTTTTATAAAACTATACTTTGGATTTTTATATGTATGTCTTCACCGATTTTTATGGTATACTCTTACTTTGGTAGGAAAACAGATGAAATATGTTTGTCAGCTTATAATTTATTATTTTTTCCCTGAAGGTATACGTATAATCTCCTTTTTAATATCGAATATAGACAAACAAATTCCGCAATTCATTTGCCAATGGCGAAAATCGCCCTAAAATTCCTTAAAGTTTATAAAACACAATTTAATTTTCCATTATTCCTAGTACATATAACGGCATTCGTGAAAAAAATACTTATTTCTTTTTATTCTACTTATCATTTATGTTGCGGTCTTGCCTTCTTCTTGTCTTTTCTCCGTAAATTCGAAGAATCTTCTGAAAACATTTCTCGAGATATGAGGAGTGATTTCCAGAACAAATTCTTATCTATACCATTATTTATTGTTTTCAGCAGATTTAAGTTGTTTTATTTAATTAGGCATTATTGATTAATCTGGAGAAATTTATGATAATTTAACTTAAATTGTACCATTTTGTTAAGTATCCAATTTCATTGAACTCATATTAAAATAATGAAGGCATTGTTCTAAACAAAGTGTATAGCTGTATCAATACAAAAAGTCTGCGCGAAACTCAATAAATCCAACAGACCTACATTAATTTTACTAAATAAATAATCATACAATTATTAACATGTAAATTTTTATTATAAATACGGAGAACTTCACCTCAAAAATCATTCATCACTTGCATTTTGCTCTGCAATCTTATCAAGTATTTGCTTTAAAACAAAAAAACAAAATGGCTGCCAAATATATTTCTCTTGTTTTGCTGTTTCTTTTCGTTGCTGTTCAATTGGATGTTTCGGTAGCCGATCCGCCACCACCCCCGAGTAGTACAACTACACCGGCACCCCCACCACCACCACCCCCAACCACTACAACTACCACACCGGCTCCTCCACCGCCGCCACCAAAAAAATGGGTTCATCCTACCAAACCTGCACCAGTAGCAAAACCTGCACCCCCCGCAAAACCATTGCCACCTACGAAACCAGCGCCCCCTACAAAACCGGCGCTACCTACGAAACCAGCGCCACCTACGAAACCAGCGCCACCTAGCTATTTACCTGCGACACTAGCGCCGCCAACAATAAACCCATGCATTGGCAAGAATAACGAAGCGGTTTTACTACCCCACAGAGACTGTCGCAAATTTTACATTTGCAATCATGGAAAAATGGTCGAATTTAATTGTGGTAAAGGGCTTCATTTCAATCGCAAGTATAAGGTAACATAAATACTGGTTATTTTTTTGGTTTTATTGTTATAAATTTAAACATTTATTTTCACTTTTCCCTTTACCCTTTTTTTAGATTTGTGACTATCCAAACTCGGCTGGATGTGCTAGCCATCCACGTGGCAAGGTTCTCAAATGTTTCTACGCATAGATTTGCTTGCAGAAATGTGTAAATCAACTCTAATAGATGAAAATATATTGGCAATAAAAAATATAAGTTTTATTTAGTTTTTATATTCATTGAAGACTGTTATATTTTATGATGGTAGATGGATGGATAGAAGATGAAGAATGGTGGATAGGGGATGACGGTAGGAAGATGAAGGATGGATAATGAATGATAGAGGATGATGGATAGAGGATGGTGGATAGAAAATACAGGATGGAGGATGGAGGATAGAGAATAGAGGATAGAGGATAAAGGATAGAGGATAGAGGATAGAGGATAGAGGATAGATGATAGAGGATAGAGGATAGAGGATAGAGGATAGAGGATAGAGGATAGAGGGTAGAGGATAGAGGATAGAGGATAAAGGATAGAGGATAAAGGATAGAGGATAGAGGATAGAGAATAGAGGATAGAGGATAGAGGATAGAGGATAGAGGATAGAGGATGGCGGTTCTGCATAAAGAAACAACATTATATCACCTTGGTATAATTGGTTCGGAAAATATTGCAATCGCAACTTTTTTACCCTACTGAAAAAAAATTTGTGATAATGTTTCACATGGATTTCAGAATGTTTCAATCCAAGCTTTCCAGGGTTTCGATTGCATTGTTTTCCTTCGCACTTCCACTCCCCTCAAACCACATTCACCCAGTTTCAGTTTTCCACCATAAGCGGTCACTGAGATTTAGAAACCAACATTTTCTGTATAAAATACTACTCTATCTCTCCACAAATACCATAACTCTTTAAAAAGTGACCCTTTAAGTGGCACCAACAAAAAAAAAAGTTAAAGTTTTCAGTTTTTTCAGTAATGAAAATTTTTCATGCATCAGTTTCAGCATTTCTAGCAAGTAATATGAATTTTTTTTTTAAAGTGAATATTATGGTGAAATATGATGACGACCAGCTTTAGTAAATTTGCAACAAGATTTTATCGTAATCTCGCGATTTGGGAATCTTTATTTCGTTTGAAGAATCTGGTAGATTTGCGAAATCGCAAAATTTCGTGGCAGTGGAAGCATGGCATTAAAGCGGTTTAATTTAAGGAAAAAATTAGCGTGCCTATTACGAAACTCGATTCGAGTGAGTAACTCATTCAAATTTGAACTCGACTCGAGCAAAAGTTGGTATGATGAAACTCGACAATTGGAAAGTCACTTTATTTCCATTAGTCGAGTGAGTTTGACATTTCTTACAAGTAAATACTCACTCGATCGGCTCTCATAATGCGCAGCTCTCTTTACTCACGCTTCTTTCTCGACTAAAAGTCGAGTGAAACTCGACAAGTAGGCACTCGTCGAGTTTCATAGTCGCAGAATGTGAGTTTTTTGGTCGAGCGAGTTCCGTAATAGACCCGTAGGTTATTTCGATAAAAATTTGCCCGAATTACAAAAATTTGCTAAATACGCTTCGGAATCTTTCGATGTAAATCAGCTATTTAAAATGAAATTTTTCGAGTCAGTTTTTACGAAAAGAGAAATGTTAGAGGAATGGAGCTAAGCATCCTTAGTATTAAGCAGTTGTAACTGTAGTAGATCAGAGAGAGTTCACAGATTAATCCTGGTTGGTTGGTTGGTTGGTTTACGTGGCGGCCCATCCGCCGAGGACAGGGCCCAATTAGCACAGGAAGCGCCGTTTTGATACCACAACTCGTTTAACCTGGTCGTTTTAGGGTTGATGGAGTGTGTGCAAAGGTTTAACAGAGACCTGGGACTCCGATGAATTATCATATCCATCCGGAGCTGTTCAAGAAGGTGATCAGTTCACCGATCTTGTTCTTCGAGATCTCACCAAGGTCATTGAAGAAGGGTTTGCCCAGTACGCGAAGTCTGGCCCGAGCTAGGGCTGGACACTCGCAGAGAAGGTGGATGACAGTTTCCCTCTTATTTGCTTCCCCACAACTGCGGCAATTGACGTTGAAGGGAATACCCAGTCTGGCCGCGTGGTCGCCAATCGGCCAGTGCCCCGTGCTGACTGCCGTCACTCTGGAGACGTCCACGCGGCTTCTGCTCAGGAGTTCATCTGTTCTCCTCCGGCTGTAGGATGGCCATATCTTCCTAGATATGACGCAGTTGGTCAGTCCTCTCCATCTGGAGTTCGCGTTTGCGAGAAAGTGGGTGGATATTTGGCGCTTAACAGTCCCTAGTGGGCACAGATTAATCCTAGATACCTATCATTCAAATATAATTCAAGAAAATATTAAATATTTATCATGACCGGATACACTGAAGTAATTAATTAATAAATCTAATCACATACATGTTTTGCTATTACTTGCGCCGTATTCTGGTTTATGACTTTTAGATTATATGATAGCCATCTTATCTGAAAGCATTGGTGTAAATCAATCATGTTATCATATTGAAAATATTAATGATAATGCAAGGAATGGTTGGTTTGCGATAAAAGTAATAAAATGAATTGTGTACATGCAATTGAAAATTAAATCAATGCTCTCCGTGTTAACAAATTGGCGTTTTAAATGAAAAATTTTGTTTTCTAGATCTCAGGAACCGGTTATGCTGGAAAGCTGAAACTTGGAATTTATAAAGACCTTTAAAAAAATGTCGATATGGGTGTGGTAGTGGGGCGAGCAAACAATGCGAGAAAACTGGGAGCAAGACTCCTAAGATTCGTAACTATTTGTTTCAGAAAGTTTATGATGGATGATGGTTTTTAGGCAAACTAGCAGCGTAGATATAATTTTAAGCTTTTAAGGAGAAGTTATGTTATGGGAGAGGGGGGTTTAAAGTCCTTGAATTATAATATGTTTCGAACCAATTAATAATAATAATAATAATCAATAGCGCAACAGCCCAAATCGAGCCTAAGCCTTGAAGTAGTGCTAGAGTTACTTCATTACTAGACCAACGGAACACTAGGAGGTGAAGTGGTCCTCCACACGCTCAACCGTGATTATAACCCCAATTTTAACTCAGGTACTCATTTACAGCTGACTGAGCTGGTAGTCCGGCAACCAAATCCCATTCTCGAAAATTACTTGTCGCCAAGCAGATTCGAAACTGGTACCAAGATGCACCGAAAGCAAGTTCTCTAGCCACTAAGCCACCCAGACTAGTCACAAGGTCTTCTTGTCATTACAGCTTTGTTCCACAAAAGTTGTATTTCGTAGATGATGCTAAATTGTAAATTTCAACTTGCTACAGATCAATGTTAAAGCAAAATGTTAGATCTGTATGCATAAAATCTGAGAAGCTCATTGAACTCGACAATACTAAATAGGCCGAGTAGTCTTTAAAAACGTAAATTTCCCATACACGGGCATGCATGCATATCATTCTTCCATGAGTGTATGGGTCTGAATCTTGAGTGTGTGGGTCTGCCATCATTCACGATAGAAATCAAAATGTTTTGACCTTAGTGGAGCCAAATCGAATTGCAACATTCACGAATAACATACATGTATGCCCGTGTAGGGGCCCCGCTAGGTTGCTCCTAAAAGTTATTTCGCCAGAACAGATATCTATGATTCACTTCAACAAGCAAATATAATCTGCAAATTTACGAAAAAACGATAACATTAAGCTGAATAGTGATTTCACTGGCACCTACACTGTTTACAGACTATAGTAATTTTTTCCCGACGTAGTTTTTTTTATGGAGATAATCATGCGTTCTATCACTAGTTCCTACACCGGTATTTGTTCTGCTGGATTAGTCGCTGCCTCTTGATAAAAACGGGAGTCAGGTTATAAGAGGCAATAAAAGGCCGATATAAATCTAAAAAACCATATTTAGCTTTACAATTATGTTTTTTTAAATTTGTTGCGTCTGTATTGCTAATATCTAATAATTATAAGGTTATTTATCTAACATACCACTGCATTGATTTCATTATTCTCTTTTATTTAAATTTAGTTATTTCGCATTGTGCTGTAAACAATCGGGTTTTTTTTGTAGGTAGGTGTAGTTGTGGTTGCTCCTGAAGTCCTTAGACGTATGGACAATCGGAAAATGTTGGAAGTCGGCAACTCTGAGTCTTACTATCGTAATGGAGGCCTTCGGAGCAACGTAGAAGAGCAGATTGTCCATCGATGCAGAAAACATAACGCGAGCAGCTCCGTGCGTGTGCGATAAAATGAACTCCACTTCTTGGGCAAGTAATTTCGGGTCGGGTCATAAACGCCGCGTCCGACAAATAAACGTCGGCGCTTCGTGAAGAAATCAAAGCAGGATTAGTCGCAGCAGACTAGTTAAAAGTTGACAGGAAAGAAAAGAAAGTTACTTTAAATATAACACCGTATTTGTTTTATTTTTCTTACCGTACACGGGTAGTTTGCTGGCAAATCACATCCACCTTTTGTTGGGTTAAAAACTAAATCAGTTGCACATTCATCTGGGTATCCAGTTCCATTGAAACAAAGTACGTACCTAGAAAAAAACAAACATTTAACGTTGAATTCAACATGGCGTCGATTTCAAAATGGCAGTCGCCAAGCTCTCATACTTAGAACAGGAACCCGGAACTGCAACATAAGTTGGAATCTTAGATGGTGCACTTTTGCAAGCATTTGGAAGTGATGCCGCACAATTGGCATTGAACGCAAAATCGCATTGTCCGGTTGCACTATTGAACTCTAAGCCATCGAGACATGACTTCAAGTACGGTGTCCCCGCTATACACAGCACATAAATGTTACAACTACCCCCCGCATTTAAAGTGGTTACTCCAGTTGTGGGGCATTTTGCTACGCATTGTGTTTGATCATAGCCGCACTGTTGTAAGCCACTGTCAAAAAAGAAAGTAGCTGGACATGCTTGTGCATAGGCGAGCTGCTTCACGCACGTGTAGTATAATGCACAGTTTGTCACATTCGGAAGAAAAAAACCATCTGGATAGCCATAGCAAATATCTTGTGTCTGCGCATGTGATACTGAACAAAGGAATAGCAGGACGAACGCTCCACTCGATATAATGACGTCTGGAAGCCGGAAAAGAATTAGAAGGTAAGTTATTTTTGCTATCATGAAATTATTACAAAATGTCCTGAACTTACTTTTCATGGTGTATACCTTTTTTTTCTTCGAAATCTGGATATAGGAACCTATTCAGACACTGCCAAACTTTCTATTCAATGATTTCTACAACGACCTAGGTTTTATATAGAGCTACTCTTATCGATGTTTGAATAGTCACTATATATCAGAAGAGCTTCTTGTTGCCTCTTATCAAGCATACACCCAAAAATTATCAACATAATTAAAAAGTCGATTCCATTAATTAGATTGTTTACTTCAATCGAATTTCGACCGCAGTGATCGTGATCTTATTCGACGAAAAAAAAAATTCTTACCTTCTTTTTTAAAGTGAATATTTTGGCAAATGTTTTCGTTGGACTTATTTATGGGAGCCAATCGGTAAGTAAGTACCTACATTAGGTAGTTGTTTCATCAGTTTTTTTTTATAATTATCGTAGATACATGAATATACTTCCGGACGGTTGGCGTCAATCGTGACAGGTGATAGCAATCGTATTGAAGTTGATATTCTTGTAAAGATTTCCGCAACAAGTTCAGAAAGTCGACTTACTGAAGAATTTTGAAACCACTAGCTTTTATTATTTAAGTGCAGATATAGATTCAACTACAAACGTGTAAGATAAGAAAATCTGAGATTAACTGAGAAGAGATGACACTTTTCTGAGTCCTAAATTTACTATCGATATTACTTCGAAGTATTTGGTCACACCTCGCCATGGATGCATACATATACCATACCTGGTTTAAGGGCTAAATTACAGATTTTGAACAAGGGTGTAGTGGATATCTGCAAGAGCGTGTAGAAAATATATTTTTATCAGTTCTAGCCAGGGATTGATTACCTCTCTCCGAATCGAATTAGGTCTTGCCAATCATACGGACGGCTGCTCAAATTTATTGAGCATAATTTTCCAATCAAATTGGTGTGATTAACCAGCTCTTGACCGATAGATCGTTCAAGGTATTGCTGAGCGAGAAGAGATCGACACTAATGGCTGATGCGCCTCAGGGCTCGACTTTGTCTGTTTTTCTTTTCTCTGTCTTCTTGGCAGATGCATCAGGAACGGATCGCACTATCTCTTCATTTTATGCAGACGATAAACAGCTATATTCTTTGCGAAACGTAACAAACCACCTATACACACGTGCCCATATTTCGGAATGACATGTCGTCAAGTACCTCGGGGTACTGGCTTTCGGTCAGCCCACCTAAAAGGTTTTGACCCCGTCAAAACTAACCACCAAACTCCTTTACCCTATGAACAACAGTCGAAACAAACTTTCTCCTTGCAAGCTTCAGTACAATACAATCTTGTGCTACGCTTCTCCGGCTTGGGGTCACGGAGCAAATGTCACATTTCGCGTACAAGTAAAGCAGAACCCATGCCTATGAGTTTGCTATCAAGCATTGGTGAGACCTATTCTCACCTATGAGAACCATCTGGTTTAATATTAGTCCATCTTATATGGAAAAATTTAGACTCTTTGAAAGAAAATGCTTACGCGCGCGTACTGGCTTATATAGAAAGGCAGAAACAGATTTTCTGCATCACATATCGAACGAGGAAATATATGATACGGCGGAAATCTCCCGGGTTGATACAATAATAATTAGACTGACTAGAAACCACATAAAAAGATCTACTATAGACCAAGACCATAACCCTTGGATCCACCAACTCTTTTTCCCCAACCCACAAAAACCATGTCAACTGGTTTTATTCCTTCGTATATCTTGATGAAAACGGATATACCACCTTAATCAAAAATAACCCGGAATAACCACCGTGTGGCGCTTTTATTGTTCCGATTTGAGTTCTGTTATTTTTTGTTAAGTTGGTACATCTGTTGTTGACATTCCCTCTAAATTTTAGCGTCATAGCTTGACATTTGCAAAAGTTACGTAGCCAAGAGTACATCTATCTCTGTGTGTGTTGGCGATTTTTTACAATTTTAGAAATGGATTCAAATTTGAAAAAACGAACTTGTATTAAATTTTGCGTAAAAAACGGATTTAATGGTGCGCGAACATTGGAAATGTTGGAAAAGTGTTTCGGCAACGATTCTCTAAAGAAAACGGTCGTTTACCAGTGGCACGAGCGGTTCAAAAGTGGTCGTGAGTCAATCGAAGATGATGAACGCAGTGGCAGACCATCGACATCGAAAACCGACGAAAACATTTATGAAGTAAAAGAAATGTTGGTCAATAACCGCAAATTAACCGTCAGAGAGATAGCGGAGGACATGAACATTGCCTATGGATCCGTCCAAGACATTTTGGTTAATGATTTGGGTTTCCGTCGTGTAGCAGCAAAGTTGGTGCCAAAAGACCCCTCACATTCATTAAAAGGATCATTACTGGAGACGAGACGTGGGTTTATGAGTACGACACGCAATCCAGACATCAGGCAAGTGAATGATTTTTCATGGATGACAATGGTGTAGTGCATCATGAATTTTTGCTAGAAGGCCGTTTGAGTGAAGCAATTCGCCGAAAGAGACCAGAGTTGTGAGCAGAAAACTCGTGGATTATGCACCATGATAACGCACCGTCGCACAGTGCCATCATTATTCGTAATTTTTTGACGAAAAAAGCAACAAATACCATCCAACAGCCACCGAATTCACCTGATTTGGCTCCCTGTGACTTCTTTCTGTTCAATCGAGTTAAAAGACCACGACGGGGAACGCGTTTCAGCAGCCGAGAGGAAGTAATGGAAAAATCGCAGGGAGCACTGATGGTCATACCGAAAACCGAATATAAAAAATGTTTCGAGGATTGGATCAGGCGCTGGCATAAGTGTGTTGCAGTCGATGGGGATTACTTTGAAGGGGACAATATAGATTTAGATGAATAAACTTGTATTTTTAATTTTCTCAATAAATTCCGGGAGTTTTTTGATCAAGGTGCCAATTATATACCAAGGCGCGCAACAGATAAGAAAATAGGATATGACCCAAGTCTCAAAACTAGCGACCATCTGCCCTAAAGCCACGATCACAATGCATCCGTTCCGTTCCATCACGTTCAGCTGTCAAAGTAGACCTTATGGCAAAGACTATCTACAAGAAGAATGGACACTACGCAGTATCTTTCTTAAAAAAAATTGACATTGGTTTCTTTATTTAATTAGGTGCATAATTAAGAAAGAGACAAAAAGTGATAACGAGTCGCATTCATCAATTCATTGACCTCAAGTCAGAACGCCTATCAAAAAAACTCCATCAAACCAAGTGAAGACACAGCTCAGCTTTTCTTGTGTGATTTCATTTCTCATATTGTTCATATAGATGCCTATGTTGGAACGAATGAAAACTAGAACAGCGTCCTGAGACGTGCTTTTTCAAAATGATGCACACAGATGCAAATGTGTAATCATTCATTTTGGCATCTTTGCGTACTCTTTTCTTCGCACGGGAATTTGAATAGGAATAAGGAATTGAAACTGTTCAATTGGATTTCTTTGTTACGCTTATGCAATGATTTTTTGTTTTTTTTTACACAAATAATTCATATGTAGTAAGTGTTCCAGTCTTGTTATGGATAGTCGTTGCTTATGGGCTGGCCATTTAAATGCACACAATGGTCGTAACGGAACGGAGCGCACGAGTTCACCTAAATTCAACTTTTACGGATCACATAAGCTCACTTTTCGTGACGGAGCGGAACGGAATGGAACGTGAGCATTGTCAACAAAATTCGACTTAATGACACTGTCAGGCTGACGAGACATTCAAAACCTCTTAAGGAATATCCCCATCGTACTGATTACGGTCAAAATGAACCCATCAATAGATGCTGTAGAACATTTAACAATCTCAGCGTACACTTCACACCTCCAATAAGCAAGCCAACATACAAACTGAAACTTCGTTCTATTTTATCAGCTCATCCTCCCCCATTTTAGCCAATCAACCAGTGCCTCTAATTAATTTAAGTATATTGTATTAATTTAAATTAATTTATGTTAATATTGAATTTGTATTTAGGTATATCTTGTTTGATAAATAAATAAATAAATAAATGTCCATTGTTTTTCGGGCTTTAATTCAAATTTTACGGATCACACTACCTCACTTTTCGTGACGGAACGTGAGCATTGTGTTTCGGGCTTTATGGCGATACTTCACCGCGAAATATATTGACATCCACAGAAATGAGCGTAAGGCCACGAAGTAATTTTAAATATTTCTCATAGAATAAGTTAATTTAAAAAACTAACACTAAAATAGAAAAAGAGAGTAGACTGAGTACTAATACTTGTTAGCAGCTTCCCTAGGATAAGGCACGCTGGACCCAGTCATTTGCTACAGGAACCGATAGCCTTCAGCAATCGGTCCAAGTGACGAATAGCTCGGCCTGGAATAGTTATAAGAATATTATTAAATTATAATTTATAAAAAAATTTATTATATAATTAAGTAATCATTGTATATGAATAAAGCGACTCTATTCCCCCCCCCCTCAATGCAAAATAGGTATGCTGGACTGGGCTGTCCGCGGCTGGGAACGGCGCGGCGGCTTCTGCTTTGCTATTTTCGAATAGTGGAGCACGATGCTGCTGGTCCCGGCGGCGGAGAGTTTGGCTCAAAACCAAATCTTAAGTTAGTTGTAAGTATTATAATTGTAAATAGCCGCAAGTAGGGTTCAAAAATGGTAGGTAACTTGGGGTTTTTTTCTTGTCAGATTTTTTCTCAATTAGTACAAATACTCACGATTTCCCGGCGGACATCCACCATTGTTGGATGAACTCTGACGGATCTCGTGCAGGCCCGTGCGCACGGGGGGTTTTAGGGGTTCAAACCCCCCCCCCCCCCCCCCCCCATTGGCCTATTTTCATAGGGAAGTAAGGACCTTTTTTTTTTTTTTTAATTCATCACATTTAGTATGGGGGAACATATGATAAAAAAACACCCCCCCCCATCATACATCCCTGCGCACGGGCCTGATCTGGTGGGTATTCTAGCAATAAGTATACATTAAAATTGTAGTTAAATAAAGATACTCTTATCTTACGATGGCGCAGTCCAAATCGGACTTAGGCCTCCTGAATAAATAAATGAAAAAATAAAGATACTCTGATCCCCACAAAATATCCCCCAATACTAACATAGAGTGCCCACTTGAGGCTATTAAGAACAATTCGTACAGGGGTGGGGGTAAACAACTCTAGATTACGATATCTCATGAACCAATTGCTCTAGAAAAATAAAATTCGGTTTGGGTATAAAGGTCAACAAATAAAGATTGATGAAATTTTTTAAGTGGGTGGAGCAGCATAGAAGTGGAGGGGATAAGAATTTTTCAAAAAAAGCACGTTTCATATCTCAAGAACAGTGTAAGATAGATGCTTAAAATTTTTACCGGAAGTAGCGCTAATTGAACCCTAATTGGGGATGAGGGTGTAGAGGGTGTTGGTGGGGGAGGGTGAAAAGGAAAAAGTTCCGATGTTTATATCTTTAGAACATGACATGATATAAACCTTAAACTTGGTATTTAGATAGAGCTATAGTAGCGACATGTTGTTTTAGGGGTAGTATGGTACGGGGTTGGGGGGTGTTTTTCCTAACTTTTGAACGGCTTATGCTAGAAAGTTGAAACTTGGTGTGTATATGTAAATCAACTAGAAAAGCAACTTGGATGAAAAAAAATTTAAATATCCATTGGCGTTCAGAAGCTAGGCAAAAATTATGATCAGAGAAAATAGAATGCATATTTTTCCATGATGTTCGTCATATCTACTAGGTCTTCCAAAATATTGAATTCATTTTTATTCTACGGATTCTCCATATGACTACCTAGAAATTGTTTTTAAGATTTCTTGTTATTCGACCCCTAAGGGGGTGAAAAGTTATTATATACTTTTCCATGAATTCTTTCATATCTCCCATGTCTGATCACATATCGAATATCTTTTAACTTCCACGGGCTTGTTTAATAAACACCTATTTACAAATTTTTCTCCTTTTTCAACCCATAGACTACTTCTCGGAATGTAACCCAATTATGGAATTCATGTATTACGTCCTATTCTAACCGCTTACCGAACTTTTTTTTAGGTTTTCATTCACATAGCAACCTACGCCGCATATCAGAATTGAGCGCGTTCCGAACTTCTGTCGGAAAAATAATAAAGTTGCGCCCAGACTGTTAGCAGATTTTTTAAATTTACTTAAAACAAATTCCCGCTGATGATTTGTCGTACGTGGTCCCATTTCGGAAAATTAATTTTTTTATCGATTTTCTCAAAGAATTCAACAAGACTGGACTTGAACACGTTGTGAATAATAATAAATAATGACTTAAACAATAAAAAAAGAAATAACCGCAGCATTGCAAGATAACCGATCATTGCACATCTGCAAAGTATGTACTCGTGTTTGGTTGAAATAAGCTGTGGCATTGTTTTTGTTTCCTTTTTTCGTTTTCAATTGTTTTAGAATGTTAAAAAAATATAGAAAAATAAATGAAGTCATATATGATTAATTTAAGGATTAGACTAATAACCTGCATATAAATAATGTTGATATCTTCTTTAGTTTAGTTTTTATAGGCAGTTAAAGTTTTTTTTAAGTGCTGGTCGAAATAAGCTGTGAGCCATTGTAAGGGGAAAAAATCGAACATGTACGATAAAAATCCTATGACTGGCAGCACTGCTCCTTACAAGCTTTCCTTAACGTATTTGGATACCAGCCTTTAAACCAGTACGGCGAGAGACGGGCTGAACGGTGGACAGGCGGACTTCTTTTTGAAAACGTAAAAATAAAATTGGAGAAATATTTTTTTTTTAATTTTTGGTCGATCACAAAACTTAATTATTATATTAAAAAATTAGCTGCATACCATGGTCTCGCTCGCTACATTCTCATTATTAACTCTGTGTAAGACAGAAACCTGTTTAATACTAAAACATTTTCCGGTCCCTTGAGGTTCCATCTTAGATAGGTTCCACTGTATTTAGCTATACGAACCAAATTTCGGGAATATAATTATGTTCTCGACCTGTCCGATAATCTCGAGAATGTACATGCAAAATTTGGGAGAGAACAGTTCACAGGTGTAGATTTCCATTCGACCCAAGCATTGACTGTTATATTTTTACATATTCAAAAAAAAAGCAAAAATCAAAATCGTGATAGTTATCTCTACACATTTTGTGTCCACCCCATTTTTGCACCCTGCTGAATTCCTCCGCAAATTAATTTTTCTAATTATTATTACTTTAACGTAATATTTTAGTAATAAATAAAATTGTAACATTTGTTTAAAATCATGTTAGGTTCTTCTAGTGGGGTATCCATAAAAATGACAATAACAATTTTTTATTGAATCATTTTCTTTATTTAACATCGTCAACAATATCTACATTATTATTAAAAAATAATAAAAAAATAATGTTGCACCCAGATAATTGACAAACAAGTAAAACAAATTTTCTTTCTTTCCTTCTCTCTGTTTTTTTTCTTCTTCACTTTAATGGCGTCTTTTCTTTCCTTTAATTGATTTTTTTTTCAATTTAGCATCTTCTGGGAATTTATCGATAAAACAATGCGCTCGATTTCTCCACTTACACGATTTCGTCTCGACATCCCAGTGATGATAAAATGGACATTGCTGAATCGATGCGTAGCCATTGATACAAAAATAGAAGTATTCACATTCATACGGATGCGGTATCAAGTCTTGCCCTTTCATCGGACATTTTGGTTCGTCCGGTTCAATCTGAAATAGTGAGAACAAAACTTAGGTTAGTTTTTCTGTATTGTTGTATTGAAACATGAGTATTTTCATGAAAAATAAATGAAAAGCAGAAATTTACAATATAATGTTGTGAACAGACTTTATGGATATTTAAATTTCCGAGAAGTTAGTGTATATGGAAATTTTTCCTTAAAGTTTTAGGAAAGCTTCGAAATATAGTTTTAAATTGTATTATAGAAATTCCTAGTAAATTTTCGATGGGCTTAAAAAAAATGTGAGAAATTCAATTCCTTCTGGAATATTCCTTCTATTTTCTATACTGAAGTTTATTCTATCACAAAACAACATTTAACCAGTTTAGAATTTTGACTGTTGCACTGTTTCATACATATACATATGTATTTATTATACAAAAATATATTTATACTATAAAAAAAAATTTCGCTTACCTTACATTTTGCCTTGTTCGGGAAATCACACCGATTCTTCTTCGGATTCCAGTGTAATTCCGGAATACATTCCTGTTTAAACGGTCGTCCGTAATAGCACAGATAGTACCGATTACAGTCGATCTTACTAGGAACGAAAGTAACATAGGTCGTGTCATGATTCGGACACTTAATATTTTCCTCGTCCGGTGGCAACTTGGTAGTTCCGTCAGCAATGCATTTCACATTCGATGGCAAATCACAAATACCCTTTTTGCCATTGAACCACATCCCTTCGGGACAGAACACTGAAACCGCTACACCCTGTTCATTACAATAGTAGAATTTTTCACAAGCATCCAGATCGGCGACGAATTTTCCAATGTCTGCACTTGAACACACTTTATTAGCCTCGACCACGTGCCGAAACCGCTGAATTAATACTGAGATAATCCATACTGAAAATTAAAACAAAATTTACCCGAATTAAAATTTAACCAAGAGCTTGAGTTAGTCTACCTTTTAAAAACATTATCGTCTTTATTTCAGTTGCTTAAATTCGATTTGTATCGAAAATTCTGCACATTATCGTTCACTTTTCAGTATTAACTTTATTGCTCCACTGTTATGAAATATTTACTAAAATTTTAAAATCGTATTTTCACGCTTACCAAAAAAATACTAACAAAGCAAAAAAAAAGAAAAAAACGGGAGTAAATTAATTCGATATTGTTTTCTAATTACAATGAAATCAAAAACAAGTTAATAACATTAAAAAAAGTTTCATCTTGATCTTGTTTTTAGGACAATATAAGATAGTGATGGTCGACCACATAATTTTTTTTATACATTTTATCGTTTTGCTAATTAAGTAAATTGACAGTTTTTTGAATCGGAAACAAACATTATGTTTGATCGAATATTTTGCAGAAAATTTTACTTAATTATGTCACGACCCAAATGGAGTCGGGTATGATTTTCGCGATTTGAACAAAATGATGTAGGAAATAGATATTTGATGAAAGTTTCATTTCGGGACAATTAATTAAAAAAAAAATACTTAATTGACGTGAAATTTGATAATTTTTGAGCGTGTTTGATAGGAAAATACTGCGAAGAAACCTTTTTCACTGAGGTTCACTGTATGACCCAATCTTTTTAGTTTCCAATTTTGAATTTTACTAGCAGTAATAGAATAGTAGTAGTAGAATAGTAGGTGCCGTTTTGTTGTGGAACTAGCTCAAAGAGAGTTGCGAAAAGTCACGGAAAGAAGATATTTTTTTTTTCCCTGATTTGAGGACCTTCCTGTGACAACCTTAAGTTTGCTAACATAACCACAGACTATGCATAAGAAGACTAAACACTTAATACACATGAATTTTTTGAGTAAAAAAAAGTAAAAAATCATTGCATAAGCGGAACAAGGAAATCCGATTGAACAATTTCAATTCTGTATTCTTATGCAAATTCCCATGCGAAGAAAAGGGTACACTAATGTGCAGAAATGAATGATTATATACATTCGCATCTGTGTAGGTACATTATTTTTTACAATGCACGTAATAGAATGCATTTTTTGCGGCTGTTCTATTCTCAAGTGTTTCAGGATGCAAACTTATAGGAACAATATAAGAAATGAAATCACACCAATACAGATGAACTGTGTCTGCACTTGATTTTGTTGTCACTTTTATTATATGCGTTATATTACGATGTCAGTGAATTGGTGAATGTGACTCGTTATAACTTTTTTCTCTTTTTTAATCATGCTATCTATACTTTCCTCATTTAATTAAATAAAGAACCCAAGTCTTGTTGTAGATAGTCTTTGCCAAACCCTTCATTTTGCTTTTCCGTTGCTGCACCGATATTTTCCTTTCGGTAGAAGATGGGTAAATGGTTAAAGTCGGGGTTTGATTAAAGAGCGTACACCACTGCCAATTGTAAATCACAAATTTGGTTTTTAAGCCACAGTCGGTAACGTAGTCAAAGTCGAAACTCAATACTGTCCATCCACACACTGAAGTATGTATAAACAATAAACAATTTCTAAAAAATCTCTTGGTTAATTGATAATTTAATTGATTCATTCCACTTCTACAAAAAAACTGAAAAAGTTGCAGACAGACTGTTAGCAAATATTTTATTTATTTGTTTTTTTTTTCAATTTTAGTAAAAACATATCTGATAAAATAAAATATCAATAATATAAAAATGCTAAACCGATTTTAAACGATTACATAAAAAGCACGTTAAAGTGAAAAACATTTCGATATCTCAAAAGACCTAATAGATAAGTCGGAATTCGTAAAAACGTACTCATTTATTTTTAGGAGTTAAATATTGCAAAGTTCAGCAATTAATTTTTATAAGATAGGTAAACCTCAGAGAAATCGTATCTAATTTATAAAATCCATGCAAACTTACATCCCCCCTTTTAACCGCTTGGGATTTTGCCGATTAAGCAATATTTAAACTCCTTGGAAGTCAAAGTGAATTCGATATCTCATTCGATGTAAGCATTATGTTGGAATTCGTAAACCCATACACAACGATTTTAAACCACTTAAGGGTTATATGTATAAAAAAAATCAGGAAAGCAGTTTCTAAGCACTTGAACAAAAACCACACAACAGAAAATTAATCCGATAGAGACCTAAAAGATTTGATGAAATTCGTGAAAATGTAAAACCTCACTGATATATTTTTGCTCCTCACCGTATGCCAGTGCGAATCTTATGTTTTCATTGCTTGAATAACTTCTGTGGATATTTACGTATAAGTACTAAGATTCAATTTTCTAGCATGAGCCAGAACAAGTAAAGAATTTTTGCTTTCCACTCCCTCATACCTTAACCTCCAAATTTTTGTTTTGCGCTAGAAGCTACTATGCGTAACTGTGGTAAACATTTCCAAGCTATATCTTCGTTCTTGTGAAAAAACTTAGCTGATATTCCGCACTTTCATAATCCAACTTGGCAGTACTATACTGTATTACATTATAAAGTTTCAGCTGTCTATCATTATGGGTTCTCGAGATATGAAAGTCTGACCTATATCTCTTACATCATCCCACAATCCACAACCCACAACTCCAAAGCTGTTTTCTGTACTAGAAGTTATTAGCCCTCTTCGCTTACAAATTTGATGTATAGTAAACTTTTTGGATATGACTATGATATGACACTGATTCCTTAAAAAAAAATTTTCAGCAAATACTATTTGTCGGGAGAATATGGATTTTAGAATGTCTCGTTCTCAGCTTTCGATCGTTTCGGACTTATTATTTTTTCCCACCAGCCCCACATTCCTCCACCCACTATCAAATTTCTATATAATTTTCCAGGTTCAGCTCTCTAGCAAACGTGGTTCCTGAGATCTAGAAACCAGAATTTTTTGTTCAAAACACTTTTTACTGTAGCCTAGAAATTGCACACTGAATCTAGGAGAAACTGCATTTGTCTGCAAACTTTGCCGTGCTTATATACTGCATGTATGGAGCCAAAGAGCCAAGAGCCTTTCTGAATATTTGGTGTTTAGTAGTGGAATATCCTGGAAATGGTAAGAACAATCCGGAAAGGGAAAAATTTGTGGTTTTCGTACTATTGAACATCGTAAAAATATACAAATTTTATCACACTTTCACTTGGCGTATTGTATGGTAAGCTGACCAAATAGATTTTGAGAATCCTGAATCCTGTATAACATTCTTTTATTTAATATAATTTATGTTTTTATTTGAAAAGAAAAATCTAGTAAAGTTATAAATTTAAAAAAAAACAAGAAAAATTCATAATAAGAATCAGCAACTTTAGAAAATGGTTTGTCTAGCTGAAATAAACAGTAGTGTAAAGAAGGATTCGCTGCCGTCTGCTTCAAAATCCCCCTACTACCTCTCTAATTTCAACAAGAAAGTCCCTTTTGGTTAATTTTTTTTTAATGTATGTAGCTTAGATAGTCCAAGGTACAACCTAAAAAACGGTCCAAGGTACAACCTAAAAATCGGTCCAAGGTACATCCCATCACCCATTACTACAAACATATCTTTTTTATTATTATTTCTAATGGTAAGGAAGGATTAAATTTACGGTCAAGACCACGATGAATTAATTGTCTTACCAGTTAAAACTGCTGTGTAGTCGGGGTGGCTTAGTGGCTAGAGCACTTGCCTTCGGTGCACCTGGTACCAGGTTCGAATCTGCTTGGCGACAAGTAATTTTCGAAAATGGGATTAGGTGCCGGACTTACCAGTTCACTCAGCTATAAATGAGTACCTGAGTTAAAAACGGGGTAATAATCACGGGCGAGAGTGTAGCTGACCACTTCACCTCCAAGTGTTCCGTTGGTCTCGCAATGAAGTAACTCTAGCATTACTTCAAGGCCTAGGCCCGATTTGGGCTGTTGCGCCATTGATTATTATTATTATTATTATTAGTTGAAACTGCTATATAGTAGAAATAATTACACACGACTTAGAAAAAAACAATAACTGAACTATCAAATAAATACTTTTATGTCCAAAAATCACTTCTTTTGTTTTATCTTAATTAATTTATCTTCTAGGCTCACTTTAATGAACTGAAACTAAAGCCTACGCATTTGGCAATCTTTCACTGAAGAAACTTTTTTTTTCAGCAGTTAAAGTTTAGTTGCAATTGATGTTTGGACCGAGGTACATTTGGTCCAAGGTACAGCACCTTCCCCTGTGTATTATGTAGGTACTGTATGTAATATTGTAGTTTATGCAAGATTATAACAATACGTCTTTTCGCATTCTGAAAAATATATAGATCATCATTCCATTAACTTCAGAGAAAAAAAAAAGAGTATGAAAAGTATGGAAATTCTTCTATCCATTGAATGGGAATGTTTACGAAATGCATTCTTGAGAACCCTTTTTCATGCTGGGGTAGTGTCTTCGTTCAATGCATATGAAGGCATATGTGGAAACGGCACATTCGTGCTGTAAGCATATTCCGCGACCACATACCGTCACAGCAGTTTTAACTGGTAAGACAATATGTACGCGAATATCGATTTTATATGCATACTGACGCGAATGTGCCGTGTAGGAGGAAACGCGGCATTAAACTTAGCAAAAGCATTTGACTCAATCCCGCATGGTAAAATAGTCGAAAAGTTTATCGCATCCGGTATAAATACATCTTGGGTACATTGGATTACCAGCTACCTAGAGGATAGATCTCAATATGTTCAAATTAACAACAAGCTCAGTAATAGAGATGCTTCAAGAAACTGAAATTCAATTCAATTTTGATACTCCATTGACATTTCTTCCAAAATTTATTGATACTACTGTCCAATTCTCAACATAAGTTTAAAGCGTCTTATTTCCATTGGAGATCATAGATGTCGTCTCCAAAGAAACGAAATCATTTGAATTTCTTGTCAGCATGAACTAGAACGGAGCTGGCGATGAAAATGCCTATTTTGTTTTAATAACACTTACCTACATAATATTAAATAGCATGCAATATTTGTATTGTATCCCCATGGAGATCCATCCATCAAAATATCCCTAAACGAAAATAGAACCCCAAATTTTGGAGAAATCTCCGATATAGCAAGCTTGCATAAATTTGTAAAAAGGCATTGACTGAACAAAAATATTTCCCTGAATTCTGTATTCGCCACATTAATTTTTTTTTTAAAATTAGCTTTTCTGCTACTAAAGCAACCCTTCTCAACAAAATATTGTATTGGCACCATTGGAAATATGATTCTTTTTTTGTAAAAATTTCGTCCTTATATAAATAATTTATTTTTAAGTACACAAAATTTTAAAACTTAACTTAAACAAGATTTTTCTGTTCATCGTTTGATACATTGGATCTGGGTGCCATCCCTTATTTGGCACGTCTTAGTTGCGCCATCGAAATAATAATAAAACGGACACTGCTGTACCGATAAATATCCCTTTCGGCAGTAGTAGAAGAAATCACAGTGGGTTGGATGCGTATAAAATTCGAAAGTGTCCTTATCGCATTTCGGATGTGAGGTCGGGATTTCCGGGTCCGCGATCTAGAAAAGACAGTTGGTTCAGTTGGTGAAGTAGGAAAGTTATAAAAGTGAAAATACCTTGCAATTTGTCTTCTTTGGAAAGTCGCATTTATTCGTGTCCATGTTGAAATGTAAACTGTCGGCACAGTGCATCGGAATCGATGTTCCATGATAGCATAGGAAATACTGGGAACAGCTTTTCGTGCTCGGTAGGAAGACGACATTGCCAGGATTATCATTACGCGGACAAGTCGTTGGAGCCGATGGATTTTTGTCAGTATCGCGATCATCTGCCTCTTCGGACTCGTACTCCTCCTCCTCTTCTTCATCCTCGTCTTCGTAACTATCGTATTCATACTCCTCGTCATCACCACACTGTACATTATCGGCATCATCACATCCCTGACTTTCATTGTTAAAAAACTGGCCATTCTTGCAGAAATCATCGTAAGAATCATCATCTTCGCCGCAGTAGATATAGTGCGAGCAATTGATCGGACCACGTACAAAATCACCTAAGTCTACTCCATCACAAGGATCATATTCGGGAATTTGTTGCTGTTGCGTCCCGACCACGCTTAATGCGATTCCGACGAGGACGATCCAGTATCCAAATTTTGTATCTAAAGAAAATTTATGAGTTTATTGGAATTCTTTTCGATACTTCCTGCCCAAACTTACTGCCATGCATCGTGTAGCGTCTATCTGACGAAGAACTCTGTTCCGCAATCTGACACATAGTCACTGACTTCAAAATTCCGATTCAATTTCACCCAAACTACAACAAAAATGATATTGTTGTTTAGCTATCGCTCGCAAGTAAGATAACCGCTAAATGTTGCCATTCATCAGAAAAAGAAATTTCATTTGTGATGTTTAAGGACCTGTACTACGAGAAACTAGATGATCGTATCTTAAGTTGTTAGAACAAGTTGTTAGATACCCAGAGCAACCTGGAATTTTGCCCATAAGGTGCCGTCCATCAAGCTGATAAGAACCTTCTGAACTTGGCAAAATGTGCCTTCTTATCGAATTAGAAAAAACAAGGTTAGTGATATCAAAAGAATTGTATACGGCTGATAATGGTATCAATTCAATTTGTGTAATTGTATGAAAACGAATTTAGTTATTATTAATGAATGAAAGCGTTGTGAGCCCTTCGACATCACAATATAGCGATCAATTGGATTGTTGTCAGACTTTGGTTCTTGCAAAGGAGTTTCGCACCCAATTAGTTCGGCAATCGGATAGAGATTTTGATCCGTTCCATAGATCCAAGAAAGGTTTTTTTTTTTTAAAGATACTGAACTGGACTTATAGTAGATAGTTAGCCTTTAATACACTGTAGTGCACAATCTAGTCAGCTTAGGGATGGGAGGTCAGAAATCGAGCCGGGTATGGCAGTGTGCTAGTCGGTGTTAATAATTTTTTAGTGCTGTTAGGCTATGATGTGATCTACCAGAACAGCAATGTTGCCTATAACAAATCAACTACTGTCTGGTATCTCTGATGGTGTTAGTGAATCTGACAAGAATGTTAACAGAACTCATCTGCTCAGTGTTAAATCCTTTAGTAGTGATCCTATTAAACATTCCGCACTGTTCACTATTTTGTTAATAATTTCAAAGCCAACAGCAACTGAAAAATCCTTATAAATAATTTATGCTTAGAGTGGGAATTGAACCCACGACATCGCGTTTACAAGCCTAGTACGCTACCATTGGACTACACCCGGCCTAATCTATAAACCAAACCAGAAGAGGTGAAAGGTGTCTGAAATCCTGTACGTTTTAAACCGGAACCCTGTGTACATCCGAAGTGAGTGCTTACTCCTTGGAAGGCTCCACCTACATCACCCTGTAAAAGCTCAAATCGTTGAATGGAAGCAGGGCAGGTGAACAGCTGAAAATTGGGAATTGCGAAAATTGGGAATCGCGATATGGAACTGAATTTAGCAGAGGTTCCGATTTTATTAAGAAACCACACCAGCTTGCGGTATCCTAGGAGCAACCTAAGAACTTATTTAAGGTGTTAAGGTATGAAGCGTACACTAGCCTTGTGTAGTTCGCGAACGAACATGTTCGGAAGAGCGTACCCATAAGTAAAATGATCGAACTAGTTCGCAGTAAGTTCCGCTTCTAGTTCATTTGTATTGATTTATTTTCGTACACACTGACGACATTTTTTTTAGCTTGTACCAGACTATCGTTTTTATTTGTAGAGTGACGATTTGTTGTTTTAGGTCATCACATCTTTCTATCTTTTTTGCATATCACAGAATCTTCGCGAACTATTGGACTATTATCCGAATATACAGTCTCAATTTTCTGTCATGGCAAAATGCACTATCAACAGAACGTCTCGCTCTTGCAGTGTGAAAATTGATTCTGTCAATAAAGTCCTCGCCGCTTGAATACTGCATGTATTTAGTCAACATATTTCAAATAGTTCAATGGAAACTACTTACATATTTCAAATAAATTTTCTTGTGACTCCGTTTTATCCTGTCGACCCATAGCATAAAAAGGATTTGTTCTTTCATTAGCGACGTGTATTATGCGAATTTATTGCGGTTTGAGTGATGAAAAAGAAAGTGTTGGTTTATCAAGATAGACAGATAGATAGACCGGTTCACGCATCTCATATGCTCCCTAAAGCACCTTATTCCCCAGATTTAGCACCCTCAAATTATTATCACTTTTCGAACTTAAAAAAATAGCTCGGGGGTAAAAGATTTAGCAACAGTGAAGAGGTATCAAACTTATCCTACATTGGGAAAGTGTATCGACCTCAAAAGAGACTATGTATGTTGAGAAATCAAAATATTTTTTCATAATTTTTTTTTTTTTATCTTTGTTAGGTCGGGTACTTCTAGGACTACCCTCTTACCACGGTGGCGTAAATTTTGTATTATCATTACAAATCATTTCATATTTTGTATTATCGTTATCTTAGTTAGCTATGCACATTTTCCCATGTTAACCACAGGACTACAGACAACCCGATCAGCACTTTTGCATGCATACGGCTTGTGCACTATTTGCATGCACACGAAATCCTATCTGCACAGGGCTAACTAATTATGGGAACATGTGAATTGTTGACTTAGCTCAAATACTGCATATAAGCTTAAGACCATAGTATTAAGAGGCAATTTTATAATAAACGCCACACGATCATAGTTATTTTTAATTCAGTTCATGGTCCGTCGAGCCGGATCTGAACCAACGGCCATAGGCCACAGGCGAGCAGGACTGTCTTCGATTAAAAATCTTTACATACCTTACACTATTTGAGTAGAAAAAGTGACCGAGATAGCATAGGCTTTGCGAACGAAATTTAACTGCACGTTTGATTAAAAATCTTTACATACCTTACACTATTTGAGTAGAAAAAGTGACCGAGATAGCATAGGCTTTGCGAACGAAATTTAACTGCACGCGACCCTACAAACCCTATACCTAGCATTTGAGTCACAGACGGCATCAAGTGTGGAGTCACTATCATCGATTAAGTTTTGTTGGTACGTAAATGTCTTTACAAACCGTAATCGAAGTGTCTCAGAAAAAATGCTTAAGTTCCGGTTTGTTGGTGGTCGTTTGAAAATAGAAATAAACATAACGCAGTCACGATCGGCTCCAACCCAATCGTATGATACTCTAGATGAAATACTGAACTCCTATTTATATTTTAGATGAAAATATATCAAAAGAATGAGGAGTGCACAAGCATTTATTACATGACTTTTTACTTACAGTTAGAAACAAGTGTATAGTGGCTACTCGATTTCTTGATTTATAAAGAGTTCCGTAAATTAAGTTAGGACATTTTACAGAATTTTTGTATGGCGACTACATGCAGGACTTATGGGATATTTTTCATATTAATAGTTTTAGCTGCGACTATTATAAAATCAACGTATACAAAATTTCAAAGTCGTAACGTAAAGCGTTTTAAAGTAATCGTGCAATATTGGTGAACACGTGTCTTAAGGACTTTTGTACGCATTCTTGAGTTATCGGGCAACCGGACAGACAGCAAACGGATTTGGGGGTTTTGGCCCAAATAAACATAAAATACAATATAACTTTTTTTCGTCCGAGGCTCGGTTCTATGCGTTACAAACTTTTCGGGTTGGATTAAACTTATAATACTCTATATGATTTCATCTAGAGTATAAAAATGCGTAAGTTCCGGTTTGTTGATGGTCGCTTGAAAATACATATACATAGAAATATGTATATACAGTTCAAATAAAGGCTGTTACAATAACGAGTTCCGAAGTTAAATTAAAATTGAAAAGAAGAAGATGATGGAGTTCCTGTTTCAACTATTTTTCAACTATTATTTCAACTATTTCTCGTTTTGCGAAAAATTACGATCCGCGAATTACGTTCCGTTTTCGCGTTAGACAGGTTTCCGGCTTATAGAAAGTGTTTTGCATTGGAAAACGTTCCGTTATGGCAGGTTACGTTTTATACAGGGTCCGTTTTAGACAGGTTTTACTGTATTTTCACGAATTTCGTCATATTTATTAGGTGTCCAAATATTGAATTCAGTTTTATTTCTACGGCTTCTCCATTCATATAAATACCTAGAAAGTATTTTCAAATTATTTTGAAATTTGATCCTTAGGTGTGTGTAAAGGGGTTGTATAGTTTTTCACGATTTTGCCATATCCTCCAGGTCTGATTAGATATCGAATATCTTTTCACTTTCACTGGCTTGCGTAATAATAGCCTAAAACTTGTTTTAATGTTTTTTTCTCTTTTCAGCTATGTAAGAGGATATAAAAGGATTGAACACTTTCATTTAGAAGTGATTAGAAATTGAATTAGTGTCCACTTTCTCGTGCTCTCTTCATATATATTTATTACTAGCCGCGTATCGCGGCTACGCCCGCTACGCTCACGTTTGTTTGGTGCTATACTATCGTAACTTCCGTTGCTCCCATTTCTCCCGTTGACACCGTTGCTCCTGTTACTCACGTTGCTTCCATTTCTCCCGTTACCACCGTTGCTCACGTTGGTCCCATTTCTCCCGTTACTCCCGTTGTTCCCATTTCTCCCGTTGCTCCTATTTCTCCCGTTGCTCCCGGTGCTTCCTTTTCTCCCATTACTTCCGTTACTCCATCCTCTATCTTCTATCCATCATCTATCATAGTTACTCCCGTTGCTCCCATTTTTCCCGTTACTCCCGTTGCTTCCATTTCTCCCGTTGATCCCGTTGCTCCCATTTCTCCCGTTGCAGCCCATTGCTTCAATTTCTCCCGTTACTTCCGTTGCTCCTGTTACTACATCCTCAATCCACCATGCTCCATCTTCTATCCATCATCCACCATCCCTCATCATCCATCCTCCATCTCCTATCCTCCATCCACTATCCATCATCCATCGTCCAACTTTACCATTTAGTAATAGGAATACTACACCAAAAACGAACGAACTACCGCTAAGTCATATGAAATACACTCAAATGTTGGAATAGCTCAAGTACCACCAATTGTAAAATGATTTTGTTAACGCAGAAACCTTGCCGGGCGTGTGCTCAATATATCAGCGAAGTTTTATTGTAATCGGATGAATGGTAAAGGAAAGCGCAGACAAACCATTAGAGTACCAAAGTATTAAAATCGTGAAAAAATTTGAAATATGTTGAAAAAAAATTTTGTTTTTCATTCGATCTGGACCAAACTTCACAGGACCCATCCCTGAACTACTCTAAACGTTCCCATCAAAATCGGTTTAGCGGCTTAGCAATTCATAGGGAACATACATACATACATACATCTTCTTTTATATATATAGATAGATAGATAGATAGATAGATAGATAGATATAGATACATACTTTGATCCGAAAATAATAAAGTTTAGCCCAGACCATTGGCAGTTTTTCTAACTTTTGATCTTGTAAGTCAACGAAAGTTAAAAGCTTTTTTAAGATATCGCTTATCCAAGATCCGGTAACTAGCAAATGTTTGTCAGCTTATTTCCGAAAACAAACTGGCTATTATATTATTAGTGGCAAAAGATCATACTTGTGAAAGGGCATATACCTGGGACTGTAAATTATCACGATTTCGGTTAACTAAAGTGTTTTTCTACCAATCTTCTTCGCATTGATTCCTGGTATTTCATGTTTTTCTCAAAACATTAACAAAACAATATTATAAATTATTATTTATGTTTTTCTTTCTTGGCGGATATCCGTCACCCCACGAAAATAAGGTTAACCGGTCACTACCTTAATTGTCATCACTTATTTTGTATTTCGAAGAAACAAATATTTTCAATTATTGAACATCCAGGGAATACCTAGATAAAAGTGGCGATAAGAGGAAGATAGCTTTTTCACAGTAAGAAAGTTGCAAGATAATTTAAAAGTGATATTAAAAAAACCAGAAATTTACTCCATACTATTTCAGTAAAGTGTTCAAAGCTCAAATCAACAAGACCTATAACGTTTATATTATACCAAAAATTACATATTAAATCAATTAAATTAAATTAATTCGATTCAATAATAAACAATGAAGAAAATAAGTAAGGAAAAAAATTAATTAATTATTGCAATAGTGTAAAGTTGTAATTTCTTGTCAAAAAAATGTTTTCAGTCGTTACTTTAATTGGAATGGCCATAATCAAATTTTGCTATGTCAATGGCGATACAATCGAAGAATTTCTATGTGAAGATCAGCCGCCCAACACGCGTCTCCTACATCCTGAACATTGTGACGTTTATCTAGTTTGTAGCAAAAATACTGCGATTCAAATACGATGTGATAGTGGGGTTTTATTTAATCCTCAAACCGAACAATGTGATCCAAATTTCAAGGATTGCCCAAGAGATGGCGGTAACAAAGCTGTTGATGATAATGATGAGGAAGGCGAAGGAGTAGAAGAAGAAGAAGAGGAAGAAGCAGACGAAGATGATGAGGGAGTAGAGGAGGTTGATGATGAAAATATTCGTGTTGTAGACGAAGTAACTACTGCGAAACCAAACAAGCCTGTGCTGTCAGTCGATAAAGATGATGGTGTTATAGATAATAATGGTGGGGCAATCACGTGCCCAAAATCGGATACGGAACAAATAACTTTTATTACACATAGTGAAGATTGTTCCATTTATTATCTATGCTATCACGGCAAGCCAATTCCGTTCCAATGTACTTTGGGAATGCATTGGAGTAATAAACAGAAAAAATGTGTACCACGAGAATTATCGGAATGTGCGGTAAGTTGTATAGACTATTATTTAAAACTTTCACTACTCGCCATTACTTTGCGACTGAATAAATTTTATTGGAAAATTCTTACAATATATGTAGTGCTGTAGTAAGAACAGATTATGCGAGCGTCAAAACTAAAAAAAAAAAATTGACATTGAATTTTGACTACGATAAATTTCGTTGTATTCTAAAAAGCACACATTTTTGATAATCTTTACTGATAGCATTCACAACAAAAATCCGAATATTAATCGCATTTAACTATTAATAACAATTTCGTGATGTTTGATTAAAGTCAAAAATATAATCGAAAGATTTACATTTATATTATATATTTAAAATTTATTTTCAGGTTAATACGAATGGCATTTTATCGGGTTGTCCAGAGCGTGGTTTAAAGTTCATGCCACATCCAAATGTTTGTCAGTACTTTGTATTTTGTGTGAATGGTGCGCAAACAATACAACGATGTGAACCGTTCTATCATTGGGACGTGAATGAACGTAAATGTAAGCTAAAAACGGTTGCTACATGCTATCAAAATGTAAAACAAGTGACAAAAGAAACGAAAAAAAATTCGAAAATTATTAAAAAAAAGAATTAAGTGTAAAGATGGGTGTGTGTGTATTTTATTTTAATGAAATAAGATTTGGAAAAGTAGTTGACTTCCTTTTTTTTGTAATACAAATGACGAACGTTATTTTAGAGATGTTTAGCAGGAAATGTTTACCAGTTACCAAGTCCTGACAAAAAGACGATTTAGAAATAAATATGACTTTAAAACATTTAACACATTTAAAAAAATATTTAAAAATGTCGATGGTTCGAATATTGGATAAATTGATTTCAAGCGTAGCTTTTTGCCTATGGTCCTTCGTTATCTGGGATATTACATTGTTTCTAATACTCTATAAACTGATTTGCGCAAAAAGTAACTTAGACAAATTTTTAAACTTTAAATAAATTTTCATTATTATTTTCAATAATTGCAAATCAATTGCAAATCAACAGTTGGGGATTTCATGTTGGGGTTTCACTACACTGACTCCGGAAAACAACTAACATTTAAACAAATTTGCTTCTATGGTAGCTTGCCATAAAAAAAAAAAATACTGTTTGCATTTTTTGTGATCTTAGCGTTGTGCTTCATATATCCTACCGAACAACCAACAATTCCACTAAACGGGTTGAAATATTGGATGATCTTCAGTGCCACCTACCTTTAGTATATGGATGCGACGGCTAAAATTTCACTCCGGTATAATTCTCGATAATGAAATTTGTTTCAAATCGTCTATATAGAATATTCCTAAGCAAAACCACCAGCTCTCAGGGTGCTTCGGATAATAGGCATGATACTCTATGGTAAACAGTCTATGCCATCCGATGAAGAAACAGCTCCTTCGGACCTAGTTCAACACAGTCTTATGAACTGGCCTATACAGTGAAGTGTTGCAGATTTTCATATCTTCAAGGACAGCGAATAATCAACTGTCGGAGATCTTGTGTTGGGGTTTCACTCCACTGACGCCGGAAAACAATTAACATTTACTCGAATTGGAATACCGTTGTTTTATTTATTTCAGTTAACTCTGTAAGAAACAAACCAATAATAATTGTTATTTTCTTAATTTTTATCTTATATTTTTTGCAATATACTATGGAACAAAAAACGAATTAAGAATAGGTAAATTCGGAACTTCCTAGGGCTTATTGGTGAGAATTGTAGTCGAGAAATGTCGGTACTTTTATGCCACAAATAAGTCATGGGCATTCTCATGTTGTGGTGGGAGGGGTGGTGAGGGGGATAATGCTTATACAGCTCTATATTGAAGAGACAAATAGATTTTAAAACTAATAATGCCTTGACCCAAGTAGATTTGACAATAGATTCGACATGCAAAGACTATTATTATTTTATTACCATTTACATGGTGACTCTATTTGATATCGCATATGTTTTATCGATGAAAACAAAATTTATATAATCAATAATATAATCAGTTGAGCCATGTACCTGGCTTAAAATAGATATTCATCTGTATAAAAATATTCATTAATAATTATGATTAAAATAAGTGTGACATGCATTTTATTGGTACGTAATTTCGCAAAAATACAACGTATATACTCGTAATCTTAATTTATCACAAATGAGGTGGTACTTTAAAAATAACCAATAGTAAAATAATTTTCATTCAACAATTTATTTCTATTATAAATATTTATAGATACATACATAGGTATATTTTGTATATCTACTATTTATATATTTCTAAAGAGTATTAAACAAAGTGAAAAAGAATGGAACAGAACGTCGACTGCGGTCACGAAGACCCACCTTAAGGTACTGTCTGGCTACTGCCGACAGTCGCGGTCAGTAATTACTGCCAACCGCGGCTGTTTTGCAATCTTGCTGAAACTGCTTACCGAAGCGGTGACTTGCCGCGATGATATTGTTTTTAATTAACGCTCTGCGAGTTCGCAGAATGGATAACGACTCCATTTTTCAACTAATCTCCACTAATTTTTCGGCGTCACATTCCTTAAATCCTTTTCTTGACATTTTTCCTACATCAAACAACAACCGTATAAAAATAAACAAGGTTAAACACGAAAACAAAAATACTCACAATTTTTTCTCACTTTTCTCTGCTTACCTCTAAACTGAAATGTGTACTGAACGCGACTGCTCGCTGCTGCACTGGTCACGTAGCAGTCAAGCATCGACAGTCGCGCGGCCGAGTCGATGACGTTACAGCCGCCAACTGTCAAGCAGTGGCAAACAGACATGACAGCTTATTTTTGCCTGAAGCAGTAGTCTACTGCCGGCAGTTACTTAGCAAGTAACTCAAACATTTGGTAGTAGTGTTATTAAGCTACGAATCCTGACCGGAGGTTCTATTTACAGTACCACGGGAGTCGGGGAGCCCATGGAAGGTAAGCTTCCACTCCCGACACTGGAGAGGCCCCTAGGGGAGCAACGTGGTGGCTGTGGTTATGCCCAAGCGGGCAGAGTTTCCTTGTGGAGCTCGACGTGGAGTTGCGTGTCAACCGGGTGCCGGGATCCATAGAACGGCAGAGATTAAGATAGGTCTCGCATCCAACAGTATGAATGTAAGAGCTTGCACTCTTAAGCCTGGAACACAATGCTCACGTTCCGTTCCGTCACGTTCAGCTGTCAAAGTAGACCTTATGGGCTGGCCATGTAAATGCACACAATGGTCGTTACGGAACGGATCGGACGAGTTCACCTAAATTCAACTTTTACGGATCACATAACCTCACTTTTCGTGACGGAACGGAACGGAACGTTTGTATTGTGTTTCGGGCTTTATATAAACTGGTACCACCATTATTGAAGGGGCTCTGATTGTGGTCCCAAAATCAATCCGTGTCCGAAGAGGACCGTGGAATTAAACCCACGTGGCAGGTGTACACGTAAAACTTACAGACGATGATGCCGGCAGTTACTGGTGACCGCAACGGTCGGCAGTTCAAGCCAGACAGAACCTTTAGCACTCTGGATGAACAAAGTGGCAGCTACGACCTTACCTACTGAGAATATAAGGAACCGTTTACAGTATTTAGTTGGATGTGTGTCGGGCATATTGTGTGTGACATATTAGAAATTAGAGAAAGTGCACTACTTAGTTAAGCCTAGTACTGTGTTCAGCGAAACGAACACCAACAAAAAAGTCACCTTCGAAGCGGAGTGAAATATTCTACACCGTTCGCTACTAGATGTCATTGATAAAAACACGCGCGAAATATGAAAATATTAAAAAAATGTCAAGTAATTACTATTCCGGCACATAACACAACAAAATATTGCTCACACAAAATTTCCCGAGCACCAACTCACTGAATTGACAGCGAACTATTGAAAATTTTGAGTTGTCAATTATTTCGCTTGTCAAAAAGCCTCCGGTACCATTAAAAACGAAACGAAATCGCCACGAGCGCCATCTATTAGTGACTACGGCAAATGTCCATTCCGTCCCCGAACACAGTACTGCAAAACGAACGAAATATTTCGTCGGTGAAATGTCAACGAAAATTCCATTTTTTTTATATGAACTTTGACAGCTCATTTCGTTTCGCTCGGAGCACAGTACTAGGCTTTACAATAGGTGCGTTTTTTTCAACTGGATCAAATCAAATTGAAAAAAACGATATGGATCATCCCAAAAGCTAACTTAGCAGGGCTAACAATCCTATTTGTAAGTGCCTCGGATAAACTGTCAGCTGCCCTAGCGGCAAAGTTTCGCATACTATACGACGAAACGGCACTGTACAAAGGTCATATAAACCAAGACTTTTTCAATAATTTTGTACATTCCGCCTCTATCTTACACATGGACTTGCATTTCCGTACAAAATGTTTTTAGTTACCTCGACTTTTCGATGAGCATATTCTGCCTGTTGGGTGCAAATATCTGCTACAAGTTGAATTTAGTACTAAATCGCGTGGCGACATCTGTGAAAATACTAAAATAGTTGACATTTAAATAAGCTTTAAAAGCACAAAATTGATTCATGGATGATCCCGTTTTGATTTTGGATAAAAAAAAATCTGCCAACATTCTGGGCTTTATTATTTTTCCGGCAGAAGTTCGGAACGTGTTCAATTCGGGGATGCGGTATTTGGTACTATGTGACTGAAAACCTAACAAAAAGTTCGGGAAGTGGTTAAAATAGAGTGTACCATATGAATTATACATATAACTGGGTCATATTCCAAGATGCGGCATTTGCCTCCCCCCTGTGGCATTGGCCTCCCCCCCTGAATTTGAAATCTCAGAAATATTTTAATTGATTATGACACCTACTAAAAATTTTTAAGGGTATAAATCTGAGAAAACTATTAATCCTATCGACTTGGATTACCCTGTATAAAACTATAATGACAACCAAGTAAATTAATTGGACTAGAGGCGAAAAATTCTCTGTAATTTCGCGGCTGTGTTGGTGGTGTTCTTCGATCGGTTGATCGTAGGTTCCGGAAAACTCGGAAAAGCAAAACAAAAAAAGCGGAATCATAAAGAATTTCGCTGATATTTCGCGGCTGTGTTGGTGGTCGTGTTCGTTCGGTTGATTGTAGGTTCTGCAAAACTCCGAAAAGCAAAAAAAAAAAAAAAAAGCGGAATCATAAAGAAGAACACAAACTCGTGTAAGGTGTAGTTAGCTCTAACGCATGTTCTGATCAAAGATCTGAGATTAGATTTTCATCAGTTTTTAATTTAATAAAAAAGTGTTTTAATTTTTCTCGCTTCCTATATTATTATAAGCAGTAGTTGGCAGTTTTGTCATACATTATACCTAAGTGCTGTTCGCTATTCTTTGCTTCAAGGTAAGAAATATTTTCACATTCTCTATCTAACCCTTCAAAGCTCGCGCATATTCTGATAAATGTTCTCGTGTGTCTCAGTTAAACTTTCCCTACATCTATTACTAATAAAAATTTTAATATTCAATATTGCTTAAGGGGGTCATCCCGTGTGCAGGCTCGTTTTTACGCCATTTTTGGGAATTTGTTCTGACGAACTTAATAATGATAGAACTATCATATACTTATGCACATGTTGAGCAAACTTAAGAATTTTTTCAACCCCAAATTGTCGGTCATTGCTGAGATACATGGCAACTTAGCCACCCATTTTCAAAAAACCTTGTTTTCGGTAGACACGATTGCGGGCTTAGGGACCGTTCACATACTACGTCACACGAAAAGGGGTAGGGGGTGGTTGCAAAAATGTGACAAAGTGTGACATAGGGGAAGGGGGCATCTGAAAGATGTGACGTAATAAAATCGAAACGAAACTATTCAAATTAACATAATAATTTACTGGCAAACCTGCAATATACCCTATATTTATATGTAACAAAATCTCAATCATGAGTCACGATAAACCAATATTCTTTTGTTTTATCCTTTTGCAGTTAACTGAACCCTGAAGTAGCTATTTGCGTTAAATTCTCTAATCTAGTCTACTATCTATGGAAAAAAGTTACAAAAAAAGGCATAGAAACCGCAACGTTGTTGTTATTTTGTATGTAAATTTTCTAACCTGCTCTGATCTAGATAAGTGCGCAAAAAAACTCACCTATTATTTATGATTTTTTTTTTTCATTTATTTTAAATAAAACATGAATATTAGCTCTACTTCATGTGTTTTTGAAATATACTAAACCTTGTGACGTCACAGCGGAGGGGGGGGGGGGAGGATGACATTTTGCATCAAAGTGTGACAACGGGGGAATGGGGCTCCAAAATAGACAAAATTTGCGTGACGTAGTATGTGTACGGCTCCTTATCTCAAATAAAAAAATCAAACAGCATTTTAATCTGTGAAGTTTGAACTAGTCTTGGAACTAGGATTATCAAAAAATATTGAACAGTGAGTTTTTGGCAGCTTATTGAACTTTTTGTCGTCAATTTTAGTGTATTTTTACGACTTCTTCAGGTCGACAAAAAAACGGCTTAATGAATCACAATTATCCTAGTTTGGAGACTATATATTAGTACTGAATAAGTTTACTAAATTTTAAAGATATCCGTTCGATAGATTTTGAGATATCGTGTCTACCGATTTGAAAAACATGGTTTTGAGAAAAACGCGACTAAACTTTTCATTATATTCGAAACAAAATAGGAGGTTAGTGAATATAACGCCCTGTAACTTCCAAACGGCTTCGAATATCGGAATATCACTCCACCCACATATTCAACACTACATTTGGATGTAATTTATGCAAAGAAAAAAAATCGATTTTTGGAAACCGTCACACGGGATGACTGCCTTCAGTTATCAAAATTTATTAAAAATAACATACAAAATTTTTCCACTGAAACTGATCGAAAATAAAATAAATAATTTTATCCATTCTTGAATTTCTTCGAATTCTTCTAACTTAGTAATTCTAAATCTTAAAGTTTCTAAAGTCTCGTTTACACTAGCACTTGCGACATTTCTTTCCATAACGTTTACATTAGCAAATTGCATCAAAATTGCTCTAGGAATCTGCTGTAACAAACCACTTGCAAAATGGTTTTTGCGTTTTTCACTCCAAAAATATCTTAGTACTATTGTATGTTTATGAATATAAATAAACAATTAAATTAAACAATTAAACGTTGCGACAAATGCACCTCCTACGTCAAAGTCAAATCTGACTCAAAAAAATGTCGTCAGACCATCGATCCCAACTTTCTTGCGAGATTCGATCTTCACGCAAGCTTGTTCATTTACTTACTAGTGTCCATATTTAAATTTAATTTCTTTTTTTTTATAATGTAACATTTGCAAATAGATGAAATTGGCCGCTTGGAGTCAAAAATGTATTTCTGAAATCTGAGGGCTTAAGTTTAATTCTACCCAAAAATTAGAAACGCATAGATCGGAGCCTCGAACAAGATAAAGTTATATATTGTTTGCTCCATGCATGAGAAATTAAAAAAAAAATTAATTTAAAGAAATGAGATATTTTTGTGTTTATATTACGAAGAAATTAAAAATAAAATCAAAAAAGAGTTCGGGTATTTACTTTTGTCTATTTCAGACCGATATTGTCAAAAAAATCAATACGAGTTTTTGAAAAGAAAGTGTGTACCAAACCTAGATGAAACAAATAAAAACAAATTCTTGATTCCGAGCAAGCCATTGATGGTAGTAAGCAGCTAGACTCCCTCCAATCTGCGCAATCAGTTGATGCAATACAATAAGTCTTCAAGTAAAAATGTAAAAGATAAAGTTCATTCAGAAGCATTACCAGAAAATGATGTGTCAATTATTGATATACATATCACGTTTTTATCACAATGACCTCGTTCAGCCAATACTGAAGGAATACCCCCAGATAGAGAAGCGCCGATTTCAATGCAGTTATTTTGAACAATTTACATGGATTGAATACTCCATTAATCAGAATGCTGTGTTTTGTTTTAGTTGTCGTCATTTTTGTTCCAAAATAGTTCACAGTGGTGAAGCACAAGGAAGCATTACGTTTGTTGACAAGCAAAGACGTCATTTGTGGGGAGGGGGCAGGGAGGGCATTTTCCCTCCCCCCCTGAATTTTGTATTTTCATATATTATATATAACATATGTATATTTACATATTCATAACATCTTGCCCCCCCCCCCCCCCTGGCAAAAACTGAAATGACGTCCCTGCTTATCTTTTCCCTCGTTTCACGTACCTTTAAATACTTATAAAGCCGAGAATTTCTGAATAAATACACGAGACGCAAGACTTATGAGTTAAAGGTATAAGGCATTTGTGCAGGCTATAGATTCCCGTGTTCTCCATTACATATATAAAGATTGATCCAACTAAAACGCACGAAGTTAATTGTAAATGTAACAAAAAGTTTTCAGAGAATTATCTTAATATTTTTTATTATGATAGAAGGATCTATGACAATTATGTGTGAAACAAAATATTGCCCAAATGCTCGCCACGGCTACGGTGGTGTGACTCACAATTAACATCGAGCATTATGGTTGGACCACCCTATATCTTAAATTATTGTACATGTGTTACTTCTGCGACATACTCTGTTGTTAACAATGTTTAAATTATAACAAAGCAACACCCTAGCCCTTAGCTAACAGGTAGATGGCGTGGTTTAATACATAACATACCAAGTGTTTTAAGTATATATTTAAGAAACGACAGAGAAGCATAATAATGAGGACAGTAATATTTTATTTGTAGTCTGGGTGGCTTAGTGGCTACAGCACTTGCCTTCGGTGCACCTGGTACCAGGTTCGAATCTGTTTGGCGACAAGTAATTTTCGAAAATGGGATTGGGTGCCGGACTACCAGTTCACTCAGCTGTAAATGAGTACCTGAGTTAAAACCGGGGTAATAATCACGGACGAGCGTGTAGCTGACCACTTCACCTCCTAGTGTTCCGTTGGTCTCGCAATGAAGTAACTCTGGCATTACTTCAAGGCCTAGGCCCGATTTGGGCTGTTGCGCCATTGATTATTATTAATATTTTATTTAACGCTCGCTACGCCCACGTTTGTTTGGTGCTCTACTATCGTTACTACCGTTAGTCTCGTTGCTTCTATTTTTCCCGTTCATCCCGTTGCTCCCATTATTTCCGTTGCATGCGTTGCTCTAGTTGCTTCCATTTCTCCCGTTGATTCCGTTGCTCCCATTTCTCCCGTTGATTCCGATGCTCCCATTTCTCCCGTTGTTAACATTTCTCCCTTTATTTCCGTATCTTCCGTTGTAATAGTATGTAATAGGACCGCATAATTACTACATAATTATTACTCAATATATCAGCGAAGTTTCATCGTAATCGAATGAATGGTACAAGAAAGCGTACGGGATAAACAAACAAACAATTAGATTATCAGCGTACTAAAATTGCGAAAAAAAATTGAAAAATGTCAGAAAAAACCAATTGCTTTTTATTCAATCGGTACCAAACTTCACAGGAACCATCCGGAGACTATTATACACGTTCCCTGAAAATTTAATTAAGATCGGTTGAGTGGTTTAGGAGTTCATAGAGGACAGACACTTACATATGTACATACATACATCCTCTTTTATATACAGTATAACTTCTCTATAGCGGACACCTTTGGGGAATTCAAAAGTGTCCGCTATAAAGAGGTGTCCGCTTTTCGGGGTATTGAGTTTGGAAAACGACATTGTTCTAACGGGAGCATACGATAAATACAGAGTAAACAACAACCAAATAGACTGAGAACAAAAGAAAGAAGAAGCACGCAAAAATCCCTGGAACAAAAATTCGCGACGATAAAAAAATCCGAAACAAATGAATAATCGTGCAAGGCAAAACCATTTCAAAGTAGATACGGACTACATAAGAAAAAAATCTGTCCGCTATTTAGAGGTATAATAATATGTAAATTTCGTAATATATTGGTTTTCTTGTGTCCGCGTCCGTTTTAGAGAGGGTCCGCTATTGAGAGATGCTAACCAATAGAAAACCATACCTAATTCATAATAATAATAAAGAACTGTCCTCTATAGGGAGGTGTCCGGTTTTCAGAGGTGTCCGGTAATAGAAGTTTTACTGTATATACATATGTAGATAATTAGAGTGATGTCCTTGCAAAATTTTCCACATACAGTCGTCTAGCATAGATTGAATTAGATAAGTGCATAATGTATAGGTATGTTGTTCAAGTTCTTTAAGGGTCTTATGAATTCTCTTTGCGTCAAGAGTTTGTCACGTAAAAGAAATCGCGGAATTTGGAAAACGAATTGAGCTTCTTCAGAAACACTTATGGTTAGTTAGAATTGATAGAAAGTTTTAGCACTACATATAATACTTGCAGCACTAACACGAACAAATAAGAAAGAATTATTGTCAATTACGTATGTATTTTTGTTATTGGGTTTTCTGTAAGAGATTCGCATTTTTGTATAGGCACGTTGGAAAAAAATCGTACTCTTAGTGTCGGTTTACATGAGAGCTATGCCTTTTTGCGAATCAAGGATTAGCATGTTAGCTTATCATCTCAGTGGTGGTTAGTTCGAAGCTAACACAAGATATGGTTTTGCGTCCTTTTCTATAAAATTTTTCCTCTTTCTAAACTACCTATATTCATTTACTAAACATCTTCATACTTTCATCTTCTTACATTGCGCCGTAGGCTTAAGACTTATCCCGGAATAAAGAATTATGTTGAGAGCTTCGAAGAAATATTTTCATGTAACGAAGGGACGTCTGTATAGTCCCAACTTCCACCAGACTATCGAAGAGGCCAAGTCCTGTTTTAAGCTATCACGTCATAGTAACCAAGACTTAAAACTAAGAGGCGCCTAGCTCAATGCGTCAGTATACAAACCTCGAATCTTATGCAGCCACCGGCTTATCTATTCTGGTCTAAGATATTTGAAATATTGACAGTGGCTCGGAAACTATCTTATGCCATATAAGGGGTTATAATAGAAACTGAAGAGAACGAGGGAAGAAGAAATTACCGCCATCAGATAACTAACTACCGTTCGGTAGTTCGTAAAAAAATTTTGTGTTTTTTTAAGTGATAACTTCAGAACACTTTACTAACGATTTGGATACGTTAGCTACGTTAGAAGTTGAAGGTCGAGTTGACTTTTTATTTCTTGGTTTAAGTCTTTCGCTCTCTTTTCCTCTAGTGTTGAATGAACCTTTATTCATGCGCTTATCCCCACACAATACTGCTTCTTAATAGATCTTAGTAAACAATGTCTTCATTTAACTACGAAATAGATACGAGTATATTACGAGCAACTTTTAAAATTATTATTTTTAATACCACTGATGTTTTTGTTTCTAACCAAGTGCTGGGAACAGGATGGTACGATATATCCCGTGAACAAGATGATTCACGCTTTCCCGCAGGAGATACCATTAAATAAAAGTCCTGATGGGCAGACACGTAGTACGGGACCATCCGCTGTACACTCCCAATATTTGCCTTTATCTTGATGTGGGGCAAAATCGCCATCCTTTTTATATTCACATGAGCATGATTCCGGTCGTGTCTTCTTACAATGTTGTTCCGAGAAATACGTACCAGCTGGACAGAAGTCTTGGCTGGGCAAGTCGTCGCTTACGCAGTAATAGTACGCCGTACAGACGGACTTATCGGGAACGAATTGCCCCTTTCCACCTGCACAAATATCTTCTACAGAATTCCCGCCGGTGGCGGAGCCATCATCTTCGGTACAGTTACTATCTTTTTTATAGATGCACTTATTCTTTGAGAAGTCCATGTCATATAAAGGACCACATGTCCCGTTAATGAGTACACCTTGGTAGCATTGGAAATAGTCACTACAGCTATTTGGTACCGGTAGGAAAATCTTCGGGTCTTTAATCAGGCTACAATCGGGTCGCGTCACGTTGAGCGGACACCACCACTCGGTATTTTTTGAGCAGTATCCTTCAACGTACGGATTGAAAATTTTTTCTTCCTCGTTGTCCGCCTCGCGTTTGGAGTTCTCAGTGCTGCAATCGTGGGGTTCGGATACGATTTCTTCGTCGTCCTTCACGCATAAAATGTACTTCGTGCAACTATCAGCAACCGCGATAACGTCGCCCGCGCTCCTTCCGGTACATAAATCCAGGTTGGGAGCGTCACTGCAGCCTGCTTTGTTTTTCCAATCACAACCTCCCGTTTCGGCATTGAAATGGAATGGTTCCGGGCAAGTCTCAATGTTTTCCTTCTCACCCAAACACTCGATGTATTGTGCGCAGTTGTCCTCGGAATCGGCTCTTAAGTCCTCTGGAACATTAGTATACTTCAAACGGGTGTAGTTTGGTAATCCGGAACATTGATTTGTCTCTCGATTGGTAATAATTCCACAGCTTACGATCGTTACAAAAGGCAGTAAGCCAGTCACTAAAACGCTCACGATTTTCATTTTATTGGAAATACGAGTAGGTCTCTATAGAGAATTGTAAGTACACTATAAAAATTTTGGAAATCGACCGCCTTTTATAGCTAGCAATGATTAATTTTTTTATTATTTAAAAAGATAATTTTAAATAAATAAGAGATTAAGGCGGATTGTAAGCGAGAAATGTATTATATATATGTAATTCAGTAGTTGATTAGATGCCCGGATGAATATTTAGTGCAAGCGCACACTACAAACCATTCAGCGGTACAACTTTTTCATTATATCACGTTGCGCACAGCCTTTTTCGTTCTTCTCCGACTTACTCAGCTGATACTCGCAGAATTTGTTGATTGAACTTAACGGTCTTCTTAAGACATGAATTGATTTCCTGACGATAATCAGCGCTCCTCTGCAATAATAGAGGCTTGGTATCAATCAGTCTAGATAAGGGTGTAAGCCCATACATTCATACCGATGGATGCGAGACCCGAGACCTATCTAAATCTCCGCCGTTCTGGGGGTACCTGATTGATTCGCAACTCCACGTTGAGTCCACAAGGAACTTGCCCCACTTCGGCATAGCCAGAACCACAGCCACGCCACCACGTTGCTCCGTAAGGGTCCTCTCCAGTGTCGGTTGTTCGAATACGACCTAATTATTATATTTTTTTCGTTTTAATGGCAGTAAGAATAAAACATTTCAAAATATTAAGAACAGGTTTAATATTATATTAATAGACGTGTTGCTGACAACTAGATTAAGAGCTCATATCACCGTGAAAATCTTTTTAAATGTTTTTTTACAGATTTTTATTTCTTATAGATACTTTTAAGAATTATAAAAAAAATTAGAATTTAAAAAATTCCACTCCATTACAAAGCTATAGCAATAAATGTGACTATATACATCGGTTTGGAACGGCTTCCAGACTATTTGCCGCGCCACTCTCAACAGCATCGTTTAGCATCTATTTTTTCGCAAAAGCCGAGTATCATAGAAAACAAGGTCATTTATAGGACCATCTATGAAAAGCACGAAGATACAAGATGAAGAAGGTGTACAGTACGAGGCTGGAATAGAAGACTAGCCGTAAGTTCACGTTGTACCTATCAAAAACTTTAAACGCATTTTTTCGAAACTATCATATGTTCGTACATGGTCGGCACGATAACTCAGTCACTTTTCAATATTTTTCAACTTAATTTTTTTAAATTTTGATAACTGTTTTCTCTATAGTCTATCGAAAATTTTTTTTTAATTTTTTGCTTGGAAATTTTCTTATGAATTATTGAACGCAAATTTTTCTTAAAAAAAATGATTACTAAAGTTTAAAATACTGTAACTTATTTATTTTTGAAAAAAAAATAAAAAATTAAGATGAAAAAATTCTTTTTAATTTTTGTAAATTGAATTATTTTTAGTGAAGTTATGATGCCGACCAGCAGGCGCCATGGCTTTCATAAGTAGTCCATTTATACCAGTAAAAAACAATGTTAAATATTAAAAAACAAAAAAAAATTTTTTTTCTTTAGTTGAATATATAATAAGAAATGTGAACTCAACAATTAAATATTTTTTTTAACCATATAACATTCATAATAATTATATGAGCGCTTAAATAAGGATTTCAAATAGCGCACAGTATAATCTTGAATGGAACTTTTTCGCCTTATACTAAGGTCGTATTCGAATACCTTGCTACGCCTACGTCTATGTTGACGTAACAGTATAGCATTGTTATTATAACAGTTTAGGAAAAGCTTGGCTAACCGTCAAAATGGCTGAGCTGATGCTTATTTGACACTTCATAAATTCAAAATTAAATTAAATTCTATAGAAAAATTTGATTTTTTTACGCTTGCTGAGATTGACTGATAGTTAAGCTGTCGTAACAGTAGTCAAAACACGAACCGAAAAGGCATTGAGACGCAGCTTTGATATGTCTGACGTCATTTACTGTTATAATTAAACGCAGACGAAGTATTTAACTAGAGTGGAACACCCTGCCAAACTAGTTAAGGATCAAGTTAAAATAACGTAACTGATATTCCAGTAGAAGAAACTTGCTAGATTTACATCAGAATTACTTAGATTTCTAGTAAGCAACACTATGTTGTCTAGTGTATTCGATCTACTGGAAATCTAGCGGTAAAAACTCTTTTCCCAATTAAAAAAGCTAGAAATAAAGTGAATATGAGCTACTAGTATAAACTAACAGTCTAGCATATTTGTAATACTAGAAATACAGTGACAAAAACTGTGTTCTTTCATTTAAATTTACTAACGAATAGTATATTTTGATTACCAGAAATCGAGTAAAAACGACTCATTTTCCTTTTGCATCTCTAGTGTAATTAGAACAGACGGGAATATTCAAAAGAAAGAAGGATCTATGGGCTGTTCTCAGAAAAAATCCAAATTACACTACGAAACAAAAAACCATTTCAAATTAGTGCTGCGACATCTCTTCCTAGCGTAAGCGGTTGCTGAAATCCAGAAACTAAAATTTTATCTAAAACGCTCCCCTCTACTCCCCCTCATACCCACACCCCTCTAAGAGATACTAGTCGTAATGGTTCGCCCAATCTACCCACCATAAAAATTTTATGATAATACCTCAACGGGTTTGGAAGATGCGTGCCTTCAAACTATTTTGCGCACGGCGGACAGCGAACAGACGGACATTAATTTTTTTTTTACTTTTTTAGGGTCTAGTCTTTTTGGGGTCTAGTCCTAAAACGTGAAAATACAAAATTTCAGAGTAGCAAATTTTTTTATAAATTTCAAGTCGATCACAATACTTTATTATTAAAAAATAATAAAGTAAAAAGGAATAAAACTCTAACAATCCAAACTCCAAAATTTTGAGTTTACTGTTTGTAAAAACAGTAGTTTTTGAAGCATCTCCCCTGAGAGAAAGCTTCTTTTGCTGGAACTGGAAGCAATGTTGCAGAGAACACTCTCTCAGAGGGTACTGAAGTAGCCATAATAGACAAGTATTTCATGGCAGTCTTCATGAGTGCCGAATTTCGAGGAACGTATCCCTGTTCCGATCCCTCCAGCGAATAGATGCGTTTCATTTGGTCCCATCGATGTATTACTTCCTTTTTTACCTTTTCCTAACGAAGTTCCATTCTTTTATAAAACCTCAGTACAATTTTTGCTAAGAGATTGGTATGAGGAGCAAAAAAAACCTCGATGTGCATGAAACATCGATGTCTGAAAAACATCGAAATAAAAACATCGATGTTAAAAGTACCCGATGTTTTTGCAAAACATCGATGTTTTAGAAACATCGATGTCGATGTCGCAGCACTATTTCAAATCGTAGCGTTATTTATTTTGTTATATAATAAATTCGCAACAAGTCCTGGTTTAACATCAGCTGTCTTAAAAATAAATGAATCGAAAAAATTATAAAACTTTTCTAATATTTTGTTATATAGTATTTCACATTAAAAACATAGGCCGCTATTCACAGTCGTCATAAAGTTGGCTTTAAGTTAGAGCGTATTATTAATAAGACAGTAAAGTCAGATTTAACTTAAAGCCAACTTTATGACGGCTGTGAATAGCGGCCATAATAGCGTCTAGTGTGAAGTAGTTCAACTGACCTCATAAGATCGAGGTCAGCATTTATGAAATAGTTGTCACATACGACGTAGTAGGCTCCTGGAGCGAATAATTCTGAACCTTTGAATATGACATATGGCTGGATGCATTTTATCTGCTTCATCGCCTCTTCCAAATCTGATTCTTCCTAAATGATAAAAATATTGTTATCATCATATTGTGTTCAACATCGAATAGTTTCTAATTTACATCTATCCCTTTAATCAATGGCTCCAACGTTGATTTAACGATCTGATTTTCCCATTTAATTTCAGATATTGAAATTTGTCCATGGTGTCATGGTGTTTTTTGATTTTTTTAAAAAATACGTTATGGGTTTTCAATTCTTTCAAATGGCCTGGTAAACTTTTTTCACATACCTATGTATGAAGCAAATCATCGCCTTCAAAAATTATTCTAAAATTTTGAAAAATTATATTAAAGCAAAATATAATGTAAAACGTAAAATAATAAATTCTTACCTTTTTTTTAAGCCCAGCAGTTTTCAAGAATTGTTAATTGTTTTTTCCAATACAACACTTTATACAATATGTTTTAAAATACATACACCTTTTTTCACACATTCGTTGAAATAGAACTGTCTTCACCAATTATCGAAGAAGGAATGAAGAAAATACTGCCGACAACGCGCAACGATAAACTGAAATTCTAGAGAATATCTAGTAAATTTCACTAGAATCCATCTCTGTAGTTTTTTGATTTCCAGTAAATGGCAATTTTTACTAGAACTCTAATAATAGAACCCCCAATTTTAACTAGACGATCGCAATACCATCAACAGGATACTCAGTTGATTTTTTTTAATCTTCTAGTTAGTAATACTTGAATTGCATTAAAATAACTTTAACCATCTAATAAAAGAGCTTATTCTAGTGATTAATTTCAATCAAATTCTAATGAATTAGCTGATAAATTATTAAATCTTGCAAGATTTCAGTTAAAACACCTTAACTAGAAAGTACCTAGTTAAACTTAACTAGAAAATTATTTGCTGTGTACATTACACGAAAAATTTGCTGAGTGGTTCATGAAATATAAACCAACAGAACTCTTGAAGAAAAACATGATGCAATGATCAGCAAGGCAGTAGCTCCCGCAGTAGCATTTTTTAAATGAATTATAATAATTTTCCAAGTATTATATAATAATATATCTACTAATAAATAAAATAAATTTATTATTTATCAGTGGATGTATTTCTTTTAGCACAGAGCTAGGCTGTGCTGAAATAGTATACCTACCAGCTGCAAAAATAATCAAGAATCGACATGTTGTTTTTTGCATAGATTAATAACTATTTTTTTTCCAATTAATAAATGATATTATGTAGTTACATTAATGATGAATAGATTAAATGAATTATATTCAAAAAGATTTCATATAGTACTTAAGTCGTTTCCCAATAGCTTGCTTCATCTACGTTCTCGTCTAGTTAGACTAGTTAACTGTTTATGACGTCAGACCTAGCAAAGTAGTGTCTTGATTGTGCATTAACTACTTCAAATTCGAACAGTTTGCTCTACCTATAATCATAGCAAGCTTTACTTCAAACGTAAAAAAATTCAAATTTGTCTATAGAATTTAATTTAATTTTTGATTAGTGTCAAATAAGCATCAGCTGAGCAATTTTGACGGTTTAGCAAACCTTTTTCTAAACTGTTATAATAGCAATGCTTTGACGTCAACATAGACGTAGACGTCGACGAAGCAAAGTATTGGGAAACGACTTTAGTAATAATAGATTAACGGCCCTATTCTGAAATTGTGACCTATCATACTACCTTGATTACCTTGATTTTTTTATAACTTTTTCTTGCTCAGTTCAAAAACCGACAAAGATGCATAATGAGACTAATGACAGAATACGAAAAGTCACAATTAATTCAAAATTGTGATTCTCTACCTACGAAGAAGAATATAAGGAAATGAACTTACTCGAGAGAAATAAAGTGGAAATGGAAATACTACACGCATACTATTGTAACGTATAATAGTGTTTGTTTTTGTGCAGTGGCGTAGTCAAAAACATATTCTTTTCCCAGGGGGGGGGGGGGGGGGTTCTATTAGAGAATATACATTTTGTAATGCAAATCAAAACGGTTTAAATTTTAATTACAGCTTAATTATATAATTGTAATGCGTCTCGTATTAAGTATCGCACATAAGGAAAAGGGTAAATGCAGGTACAAAAGAATAGAATCATTTCAAATTAAGAAATTCTATCCAATGAATGTAAAAATATTCGATTTATAAATACATTCATATCATTACCATAGACCATAGAAGAAATCTGCGCATCCACTTACCATACTTAAAATACGGATTTGCGTCAGCGGCGTAGCTAGACATGATTTTCGGATGGGGGGGGGGGGTTCCGTCAGCAAACAAATTTTAATATTAATCAATTTGAACTTTAAATTGACCAGTAAGGTTCGATATTATCTACAAGTACACTGAGAGAAAAATCTGCGACATTTTGTCCTACTGGGACCTTCAGTGAGGATACTGCAGAGCTCTTGTGGAATCAATGAGTTATATAACACATCGATATAGTAATGTTATTGTGTGCGGCGATTTTAACGTTGACTTACTTCGGAGCAGTAAACAGAAAGATAGCTTCCTCCATCTTACTCAATCTTCGAACCTTACTGTTGTAAACACTGAGCCTACGTATTTTAATACCTCTTATCCATCTCTGCTAGATGTTATCCTTACAACAGATCAGAACCGAGAGCTGTTTCTAAACCAATCCTGCCCTCCTAGTTTTCTTGATTATGATATACTCTTCATGAGCTATGATGTATGTATGACAGCCTGTAACCCGACTAAAACCGTGAAATATCGAGACTACAATAACCTACGCGTCTCCGACATAGCGTTGGAATCAAATATGCTTCCCTGGGATGATATATATTTTATGACTGATGTTGATGATCAACTTAGCCACTTTAATTGGCTCATGGGCTAACTTCGGGACAAGTATGTTCCTTTGCGTACTTTGAAGCTCTGCATGCCCTTGGTTTAAACCCAAGGTTGCATCGTTAGTGGCAGAGAGAGAGTATTTGTACCATCAATATCGACGGCTTAAAACTGAATATGCGAAATGCTTGTACAAACTTGCGCGTAATGCTGCTACAAGTGCCATAAGGAAAGCCAAACTCCATTTTTTCGGTCTCAAATTTGACTCTAAGTTACCATCGAAACATATTTGGAGCAATCTTAAGAACGCGGGTGTATGTGGAAAAGAGCCCGCTAATTGTACGCTAGATTCTGATGAACTAAACCAACACTTCGTTAACTGTTGTCCCATCCCTTCCCAAGTTTCTCCTCATCCCTCTTTCGAAAGTACTTTTGAAAGTGGTGTTACGTCGGAAACAAGTTTTAATTTTCGATGTATAAGCTTAACCAAGTTATTACAAAATTAATATCCCGCTGGCAGTCTGGTTTCCGTCCACGTCATAGCTGTGAGTCCGCATTATTGAAAGCCACTTCCGATGTAAGAAATGCCCTGGATTCTGATATGATCACCTACCTTGTCTTATTAGACTTTTCCAAAGCTTTTGATTCAGTGGACCACAAAAAACTACTCTTTAAATTTTCATCGACCTTCAACTTTGATCTAGGCTCAGTTTCGCTGCTCCATAGTTTTCTTCGTGATAGGCGGCAGCACGTTCGGGTGGACGATGTTCTATCATCATTCCTTCCAATTGTGCGTGGTGTGCCTCAGGGATCAATATTAGGTCCACTACTTTTTACTTTTTACATTAATGATCTGTCTGAGGTACTTGTTGACTCTAGTGTGGACTTATATGCGGATGATGTCCAACTTTACTTGAGTCGTCCAATCGGATTTGTTGAGGATTGCGCGAGTCGTATCAATGACGACTTGAAGCGAGATTTCAATTGGTCTGTTCGCAATAATTTAAAACTAAATGAGATGAAGTCACAGTGCATTGTCTTTTACCAAGACTGCCATCTTCTAGAGGAGTGCCTTCCAAGAGTTATCTTGAATGAATTATCGCTGCCTTTTAACTCCACTGTCAAAAATCTGGGGATAGCTCTTAATAGCTCTATGAGTTGTTGTTCCCATGTATCTGCCATATTGAGGAAGGTTAATGGTGGTTTACGTAGGCTCTGGATTTTCGCCAGTATCCTACCATGGAAAATTAGGTTAAAACTGGTACGTTCACTCATAATTCCTTTCTTAACATATGGTAGTGTTATTTTTCCCAAATTCGATTCAAACTGCCAACGAAAACTAGATATCGCCTTCAATGATTGCACACGTTTTGTATTTCACTTGAGACGCTACGATCATATTTCTCCATACAGGAACGAATTGCTGCGCTGCTCCCTCTCAATTTATTTGAAAGGGAAAATCTTGTTGGTGTTGTATAACATTCTTATTACAGGTGAACCATCTTATCTAAGAGAATGCGTTATACTTTTAAATTCAAAAAGACATCTAAGGCTTCTCGCTCCACGATATTCGAGGTCAGTTGGTGAGAACTCCTACCTTGTTCAGTCGATTAGGCTGTGGAATAATCTTCCTGTCAATGTTCAGAGCGCGGGCAGTTCTGGTGCTTTCACGAATCTTTTATGCAATTCTTTTTTAATTAATTAATTATTGTTGTTAAGCTCTGTATTGTTATTACATCATCCAGTTTGTCAATTTAATTCTTTTTATTTTTCTCACTTTCTTATATTGTAATTTTTTTTTTTTTTTTTGTTTACTATTTACTATTACTATTTACTATTTTGTTTACTTTTCTTTTCTTTTCTTTTCTTTCGTCTTGTTTTGATTATACGCACTTATTGTTCATACTATTTTTGTTGAATTTTTGTTGAATTTTTGTTATATTTTTAAATTTTTGTTGAATTTTACTATTTCTTGATTTTAGTGGTACTTTTAAATAAGATGTACAATCTTGTAGTACTATATACAGTAGAAGATCGAAAATTAGAATGCTCGGAAATTGGAATCTCTTGAAAATTAGAATCGGTTGATATGTTACACACACTGCTCAGAAATTAGAAGAAATAATTCTAATTTTCAAGCGTACTTTTTTATACACTCAAAAACTAAAACACCGAAACTTTCCAATGACTTTCCATAAAACAAAAGATACCTTCTTAGAAATTACATTTCAGTGCATGTTACGTTTATTCACATCTATCAGTATTCATCAGACTGTTTAAGCTTTTCAGTTGCTTTGCAGAAGTTTATAATAATGGTTTAAGCTTCTTTTATTTGTTGAGATGGCACCAATTTCAATTAAAAGAAAAAAACATACATTGTCTTTGAGTACAAAAGCAGAGATAATCGAAAAAATTAAAAAAGGTTATTCAAATAAAACTCTATCTAGGCAATACAATGTGGCCGCATCATTTATAACATATCTCAAGAAAAAACAAGTACTAATTATGGATAAGGTGGCAGGTACAGTTAAGAAAAAAACGTTACATTTGGCGGAATACCCAGAAATGGAAAAAAAACTGTATGACTGGATATTACAGGAACGCCAAAGAGGTTGCATACTGAATGGCAATATTGTTAGAGAAAAGGCCAAGGTAATTTTAGCGCTGCAAAATAAGTCTTTCAACGCCAGCGATGGATGGCTACAAAATTTTAAGCGCCGTTTTGGTCTGCGAAATTTAAAAATATGCGGGGAGAAATTGTCCGCCAATACCGCAGCTATACCGCCATTTAAAAGGAGTTTGGACGAACAAATATGACAAATGGAATTGACTCGCAAGCAAATTTATAACGCAGATGAGTCCAGTTTATTTTATAGACTTCTACCAGATTACACAATTGTGACAATCGATGAAAAAGCCGCACCAGGACTCAAAACTTCCAAGGAACGCGTAACAATTATGTTATGTTGCAATGCTTCCGGTAGCCTTAAGCTAAGGCCCTTAGTTATAGGAAAGTCGAAAAAACCGAGATGTTTTCAACATTTCGATAATCTGCTCGATTACGATTCTTCAAAAACGGCTTGGATGACATCTTTCATTTTTAAAAATTGGTTTCAGCATTCGTTTGTCGTTCAGGTATGCATTTGCTTAGCATTAATTTCAGATCTACATCAGCATTATTATTGTTTTCTAAAATAGTTGAACGAATTTTTGTAGGAACACAATTTACCAAAAAAGGCTCTTCTTTTGGTGGATAATGCGAAGTGTCATGAGCAAATGCAAAGCGATGGCGGGAATATTAAAGTCATGTTCCTTCCACCAAATGTCACTTCAATACTGCAGCCTCTGGATCAAAACGCTATTCGGCTAACTAAAATGCACTATCGGAAAAGCTTGTTATCGTCTGTAGTTGGTAGAGAAAATGAAGACATTTCCAAAATATTGAAGGAAGTGACGATTAAGCACGCAATATTTCTAAAAACTGCTTGGGATAAAGTTACAACCGTTCAATTGGAAAAATGTTGGCATGCGATTTTTGATCGTTCAGATGTTGATGCCGACCTAAATGGCACTGGCTCAGAAGATTGTTTTGATGAAGAAGACAACGTTCCTCTGCCCAGTTTTCTGCCAGATGTCGACATTCAAGAAACTTTGAAGTTGTTAAATATGGTGGGAATCAATATATCACCTGCTGAGGTTGAAGAATGGAATGCCGATAACATTACTTGTGATCCTGATCTCGTAGAAGTATCTAGTCAAGATTATGACTGCGATACCGATAGTCTAAATGAAAACATTTCACATTCGACTGCCGTTAAATTTGCAAACGGATTACGGTTATGGGGTAAAAGAAATGACTTGTCATGCTCTGAGATCGTCACAATTCAAAGTGTTCGTGAAAAAGCAGTTAAAATGCTGGTGAAAACACACCACAAACAATTGCTTGTAACAGATTTTTTTATGTAAGATATACACTGCCAATTTCATTCTAATTTATAACATTAAAATATAATTTTTTTTTTATTTTGAAGTGCTGTTTTTGTTTTCTTGAATTTATATTGTTAAGTTACGCGTAAAATACATAAGTATATACAAATATAATATAAATAAGCCTTTTATTTAAATACCTTATAAAATGCTTGAAAATTAGAAAAATTTGAAAATTAGAATTGGGTTAAACTTTTTTATTCTAATTGTCGAGCTTCTACTGTATGTAAATAAATAAACTAAAACTAAAATTTTACCAAAAAAACATTCGTTACTTTACGAAAGTCTGATTTTCGTAGTATTTACGAATATTTTGTAGATACTACTAAACATTCGTAATTTTTATTTTCACTGAATTATGTGTTCTACGAATGATTCGTACATTTTACGATCACTGATTCGTAAAAATAGTAACACCCTAAAATCGACGAACGAAAGTTATTCGTACATATTACGAAACATATTCGTACAAATACGAATGATGAAATACATTAGTAGAATGTACGAAAGATTTCGTACTTTCAAGGAAAAAGGAAATTTAGATGATAAAACTATGAAAGATTCATAATTGTTATGAATTATTTCGTAAATATGAAGTAAATCGCAAGACGATCGTTTTGATTTGGTCTTTCGGTTTGAGCAAATATTTTGTACAATGAACTAAAGCATTCGTACATATTACGAAAAATATTCGTACATATAGGAATCACGAAATGCATGCTTAGAATGTACGAAAGATTTCGTAGTTGTAAGGAAATATGAAATTTGAATGATAAAATTACGAAAGATTCGTAAATATTAAAAATTATTTCGTAAATATGAAGTAAAACACAAGACGATCGTATTGATTTGGTTTTATGTTTCGCATTTTCGAGCAGCGTGTTGTACAATTGAGATCAGTAATTGTTGAATTGCAGTTTGTGATTAGTTAATTAGTGTCTTTTGTGCCTTAATTTACTTGGTAAGTGATTTTTATTACATTTTTATTTTTAAGAGGTCAAAACTAATTATAGTCATTGATTTCATCGAATTTGGCATTATTTCAACGAGTTTGCACATCCCGGTCTCTTCTACATGAGTAAAAATAAAAGTAAGCTTTTCCCTTTCTTGTACATTTATTTCCATTGCTGCTCGAGGACCTCGTTCCACGCGATGGCGAAGTATGGTTATTCCTGTTTAATTTTTTGGAAATACGTAGGTCTTAAGGGTTAGTTGTTCTTTCCGGTGTGAAACTCCAATACGAAATCCCCGACTGTTGATTATCGCCGTCCCTATGGACATGACAAATTTGGAAAGAACCTTCACTGGAGAGGCCAGTTTATCATAAGGTTGTGTTGGACTAGGTCCGAAGGAGCTGTTTCGTCATCGGAGGGCATAGACTCTTCAGAAGGTGTATTCTTGCCTACTATCCGAAACACCTTGATAGCTGGTGGTTTTTCACCTTGACAGCTGGTTGACAGCTGAGGAAATTTCTATATAGCGATAACACATCCAAATTTCATTACTGGGAATAATGTACTCGCTAAGCAAGCGCCGTGACATCCTATACTGAAGCCCGGTGGTGATAATGAGAAGCATTAAATCATTTGTAATGTTTTAACCAGTTGGTTGAAGCTTTTAATGGAGTGACTTCGCTGTACTTGGTTGTAACCTTTGGATAGCTTCCTTAGGCTATGAAATGGTTGTAACCTGTACTTTGGTTGTAACCTTTTGGATAGCCACCTAAGGCTATGAACAGGTTGTAACCAACGCTAAGATCAACACAATCTTATGATAAACTGGCCTCTCCAGTGAAGCTTCTTTCCAAATTTGTCATGTCCTTAGGGACGGCGATAATCAACAGTCGGGGATTTCGTATTGGAGTTTCACTCCACTGACACCGGAAAGAACAACTAACCCTTAACATTAATAGTGTAATGGTAGCTTTCGCCATGAAAAATTAGTAACTTAATACGTAGGTATTTCAAATTATTTTTTTCTTTGAAATTTTCAGAGTTTTAGCGAAGCATCTTAAATATATAATTAAAGTCCACCATACGTAGTACACTAATACGGCCGTTCTTTATTCGGCTTTTCGCTATAACGGCCTTTTTTAACTATGGTAGTAGTAGTAGTAGATATGATATACTACAATAAAAGAAAGAGAAATTTGTAAGTAATGCAGCTCTTTTTCGAGCTCTAATGAAGCGATTCTCGAGATATGAAACTCGGAAGCCCTACATATTTTTCCCGTCTAAATTCTAAGCTTCTATCTTGAGTTCTTGAGATATGAGCCGTGATTCTTTAGAAAAACTCTCCAACTTCCTTGAGCAAAATTTTAATTTTTATATAATTACAATCATTGTTATTATTTATATCATTACAATGAAAAGAACACTCTTTCGAAGCATCCATGCCCTGGATGACTCGCATAGCTTTACACTTTTTCAATCTTAAGCGTTCACTACTAGGCAAACTGAAATTCCACTTTAAAAAAAAAAGTCACTTTCGTTTTTAAATCGATGTGCTTAAGGATTTGTGTTTAAACATGTTTAAAAATATGCATAGCAACTTTCGGGATAATTTACGGTATTTGTTAAAAGTGAAGCAATGGCTTCAATAGATTTTCAGAAAGTTGCTTTGTGTTGTATAAAACATCGTTATAGTTTCACAACAACTTATTTTTTAAAATTCTACTTTTTCTACTTTCAAAATCAACGGCTGATATTATGAACCCCCGATCTTTGAAATTAAGTACGCCTTTCGCAAAGCACAAGTAATCATGGCTGATGCTTGACAACTTGGTCTCTATTTGTTACCGAAGTCGAATTTCGGTAATTTTTCGCCTTTTCTGAATGAAACAATCATTGCATTTGCCAGGATTACTCTGCCTTATTATATTACACTTACCGGAAAAAAGAAACTCCTGCAGATTTCAGTTTTACTTGAGTTTTTAGGCCGCTCACAATGCACTTCATTTTAATCGTTTTTGTCCGTATTTCTAAAAAACACCAACGGACACCTGCTGTTTTTCTAAAATATATGCACTTTTGCACCTTCACACGTAACTTTCCGAAACTTTTTAAGCACTGTTTCATTCTCTTTTTCACAAATTATTTCGCGCGTCACGTATTTTGTTTTCTTCGGCGATCTTCGGAAATGGGGGGTCGGTGAGATGTACAGAGTCAAAACCAGTTTGTTTGACATTCTGCCCGATAAGATTTCAATGGTCGCGTTTACGTGCAGACCGGACCAGTTTAAAAGTACCGGTTTGGTCTTTTTCGGTCTTGCATTTATGTGTGCTTTTCAACATAACCAATTTGAAGCTGTCATTTTAAATATCATTTTCAATCATGGATGCAAATTTGGAACTGCACATCGCTAAGTTTGCGCAAAGTGGACACTTCGTCCAATGTCCACCGTTCATTCATTTTTATTTTCACAGATGTATGCTTTGACGTTTTAATTTTGTTTGGCCAGCACTATTGTAGGTTATGTTTTGGTCTAAGACCGTTTATGTGCCAGTACTAGACTGGTTCGGTTTCGTTTGGTTCGTACCAAAATCTGAACCAAAATAAGTCCAAATGGACTGGTCCTGTTTACATTTATGCGTGCGACCGAACTGGTTTTTTTGGTCTTTTTAGACTGGTCTGGTCTGCACATAAACGCGACCAATGTGTGCGCGTTTTTTCGGTAGTTGCTACGTCAAAGTGGGAGCTAAGAAGACAGGGGAAACCGGTTAGACGGGTTCTGCTCTCTCTCGAAAAATTCGGTTTCTTCTGTGTGGAATACGTGGGAAATTACTTCGCCAACTTTATGTGTACGTATAAAGTATTGCATCCGCCTGTTCTCTACCTACTTTGTGACTTGTGACTCTGGTGCTGAATAGGTCTGATAATCTCATACACATTATAAAAAAACCAAAATTTGTTTAATTTATAATATTTAAGTGATGCACGTATATTTATAGAAAGAAATTATTTCAGATTGGACATATGGGGTGGTATAACTTGTCTCATATGAAGAGTCTCTTATAAAGGTACGCGTCCACTAGGTGGGTCGGGCCGCATCGCAAAAATCGATCTGCCATACATTGTTATGGAAGTGCGTCCCCTGAACGAGACTCGCGACGGAGCGAAATACGTAGAATACAAATGTTCGCCGCACCGTTGCGATGCGGCTCGCCTTTAGTAGATCCTTACCTTAGGGCCGTATTCTAGTCTAGAAATTTGAAAAAATCGATTTTTTTTCCCCATATTTCGATAGTTTAGATATTAAAGAATATCTCCCTAAAAGGATTTTTCAAAACTTTAATTATTTTTAAAGTTATAGTCATTTTAGTGACGTAGCACCCATTCTATTCTATGTGCGTTTAGTTTGAGCTTTCAGTTCTTCAAATGCTTCAAAAGAATGAAGATTTGCTCGTCTTGCGGAAAGAAACGTTGAAAATCAGCAATATGAAGTAGAAGAAGGCGATGAATGGAGCTGGGATGGCTGATTAAGAAAATGTAAGTTATATGTACGCATCTAGCAGTTACACTGCCTGAAACTTAACGTAAAACTTAAAACGCTTATTTCTCGAAACTACTTTTTTCGATACGGTTGACATAATATCTCAAGTTCTAATCGACCGATTTACTTGAAATTTGGCATGAATATTTTTTATATATTCCTCTATCGTATGAAACAATAAAAACTAGAAATTCCATTTTCAATATTTTTAAAAAATTCGGGAAAGTCAAAAAATTAGTGGGAAAATCGACCCCAATTTTTTAATAAGCCACCATTTTCGAAATTTTTTTTTTCACTTTTTCTGGTTTATACGATACGGGCATTTGTATTATTATTATTATTTATTTCTGGATCCCGGTTAAAAATCCGGCCCCATCATATTTCCGGCCAGGCACGGGCATTTATACTGATCAAAACCATAACCATTTTCAGGTAGGAGGGTAGATATTATGACGACCGGAACACGGCTTTTTTTTCCCTGTGTTATCGATTCATTTATTCCGTTTCTTATTTCTGGGGAATCGCTAAGGTTAGAAGGCTACGAGTTAATGTTTGAATTGAGCACAGTATGGGCACTAGAAAAAATCTGCCAGTTATCCTGACTGGCCATCAGGAAGGATCATCTTAAAAGAATAAGAAAAATAACATAACCGTTGTGGTAAATGAAGAGAGAAACTTCTAAAACTTTCAACTAAAAAGATTTTCGAGAGGAATAAAGTTGAACTAGTATCTATTGGTCGAACCGATGTATGGGTTCTATCTCAATCTAACCTTGTGCTAGCATTCAAAGCCTTCCGAACTTCTATCCAAAAATAATGAGGTAGTACCCTGCCTGTTTTCATATTTTTTCACTTTATTACCTTAAGGCCTCATATCACCCTGAAAATCGATTTTTTTTTTACAATTTTTCAAAATTCCACTCCATTAAAAAGTTATAGCACTAAATGTGACCATACAACGGTTTAAAGCGGCTTCCTGGCTATTTGCCCCGCCACTCTCAACAGCAGCGTTTAGCATATATTTTTTCACAAAAGCCGAGTATCATAGAAAACAAGGTCATTCATAGGACCACCTGTAAAAAACTTGAAGATAAAAGAGGAAGAAAGCGTACAGTACGAAGCTGGAATGGGAGACTAGCCGTAAGTTCACGTTGTACCTACCACAAACTTTAAGGGGTTAGGTGGGTTTCAGACCCCTTAAAAAAATGGTATATTCACTAATTTTTTTTAATATATCTAATGAAATATTTTATTTAAAAAATTTAGTACATCAGAGATACATATTTCATAAGTATTTCATAAAATTTTTGTTTAAAAATTTTAGAAATTCACCCTTTGGGACCTCATTTCCCTTGACCTCTCAAAGAAAAGTGCTCCCAGCGTGGACAGGATAACTCATGACTGGTTCATCCAAAATTAAAAAACCAAACATTTTGCGTTAGTACATGCATAGAGCTCATGTTTGAACGAAGGAAAAAAAAATTTTGAAATTTGAATTTTTGGCGGAGCTGTGAACAAAAAATCCCATTTATTGGTAAAATTTTCACCATGTATTTCCTTGTAAAACAAGTTGTAACAAAGATTAAAAAAAATTATGCAAAATTTGAACAAGGTCGGTTAATAACTTTTCGAGAAATCGTGTCCACTGACTTCCAAAATATAGTTTCGAGAAAAACGCGATTAAAGTTTTAAGTTAAGGCTAACGTGGCTCGGTGGTCGGAACTTTCGAAGGCTCCATCTCTTACAATTTTACTCGGATTGAAAATCAACTAGAAAAGTAATTCTGATAAAAAAAATGCCAATATTCATTGGCGTTCAGAAAGGGGGGTAAAAAAGTAGTTCAGTAAATATAAAATGCATATATTTTCACGATTTTCGTCATATCTACTAGGTCTTTCGAAATATTGAATTCATTTTTATTATACGGATTCTTCATATGAGGGGGGTAAAAAAGTAGTTCAGTAAATATAAAATGCATATATTTTCACGATTTTCGTCATATCTACTAGGTCTACTAGAAATATTGAATTCATTTTTATTCTACGGATTCTTCATATGAATACCTAGAATGTGTTTTCAAGATTTTTTGAAATTCGACTTATTTTTATATACTTTTCCATGAATTCCAATATGTTTCTCAGGTCTGATCAGATATCGAATATCTTTTCACTACCACAGGCTTGTTTAATAATCACCTATTTTTAAGTTTTGTCTTTTTCAACCTCTAGACCGCATCCCGGAATACGACCCAATTATATAATTCATATGTTACACCATATTCTAACAGAATTCCGTTAGGTTTTTAGTCACATAGTAACCTGCCCCGCATCTTCGAATTGAACACGTTCCTAACTTCTGCCGGAAAAATAATAAAGTTACGTTGGCAGATTTTTTTTTATTATAGTTGAATAGTTAGATATGTGAACTCAAGAATTTTTTTTTTGTCACCATATAACCTTTATAATAATTTTTCAAATTTATTCGTTTTTCAGCGCCCGCAGGGTGATATGAGCCCTTAATAAAATAGAGTATTGTGATCGGCTTAAAAAGAATTCTATCCTGAAAACTTCCCCAAAAAAGTGAAAAGAAATCAGTCCGTCTGTACGCCGGCTGCAGGGTCAGTCGCTCACGGGGTGGTGTAAAACTTTGGATTACAATATCTGGACTACAACATCGAACGCATCGTACTCGTATGTGGACAAGGGAAGTTTGCTGAATGTAATATATTTTAGGGATGCAGGTGGAAAAGGAAGTGGGTTTAAAATGAATTTTTCGAAAAAATCACGTTTTATATATCCAGAACTGTTTGAGATACGATCTTAAAATTTATACGGGAGGTAGGTCCAAAAGACCACTGATCTTGGTGTATGAATTTAAGGGGGTGGAAGACAGTTAAAGAGAATAAGTTCATATTTTGATTTCTCGGGGGCTGTTCAGGTCTTTAGTATTTCCACGTTGGTTCGAGAGTGGAGAGTTCTTTTGCTACCTCTCGAACGTCTAATACTAGATTCTGAAATTTACTTCAACTTGTTGGTTATACTTATTCCATGTAAGTAATTTACAATAGGTAAGAAAAAAATTTGAATATGGAAGTGGAGTAAAAAGATAGTATCAGTAATAATGGAGTGCATATATTTTCACTAATTTTGACATATGAGCCGTTGTATTTGAAAGAGGTATAAGTCCATTTTATCATCCATTGGAATATTTAAGGTTTTACGTTTGAAATAATTTAAAAATATTGATAAAGGTATGTTAATATACGATAGTTCGAGTGATGTTTTAACACTATAATAATAGTAATCAATGGTGCAACAGTCCAAATCGGGCCTAGGCCTTGAAGTAATGCCAGAGTTACTTTATTACTAGACCAACGGAACAGTAGGAGGTGAAGTGGTCAGCTACATGCTCGTCCGTGATTATTACCCCGATTTTAGCTCAGGTACTCATTTACAGCTGAGTGAGCTGGTAGTCCGGCACCCAATCCCATTCTCGAAAATTACTTGTCGCCAAGCAGTTTCGAACGTGGTACCAGGTACACCGAAGGCGAGTGCTCTAGCCACTAAGCCACCCATACTACTGTAAACCTGTTAAATTTTATTATGCAATAATAATTATTAAAATTGTTAATGAAAATAAAAGTTTTTTTTAGCTGCAAATGAACTTGTACCACTTTCAAAAATAACATATTATAAGAAATAAAAACAAAAGGGAACTTAAGTCCATATTTTTTATTGGTATTGGCTTTATTAAAAACCTTTTTATGTAAAAAAACAATAATTAAAAATATAAACATTTTTCGTCCGGTGGACTTATTTCACTGTCAAAAAAAAAAAACTCTTAGATCTTTTTAAATATTATTATAAATGAATTTCTCTTCTACGGATTTATGAGATTTTCAATCCAAGGAGTAAAGAGGCTTTATACATTTCTATGTACTCTATTATATCCGCTCTCATTAGATATCGAATTCTGACTTCCACGGGCTTTTCATATAATCGCTTCAGAAAGTTTCATAACTTGTTGCTTTTCAACTCTTCAAGAGGTGTAAAAGAGTAGTACACTCTTTCACGAATTGCGTTAGATCTCTAACGTCGTATAATGTATTCAATTGGTTTTTACTTGTACGGGCTTTTTTGTAATCACAGTTTATTTAAGGGAGTATTTATATCTATTTCATAAAAAATAAGACAATTTACAGGATTTGTATTTCAAAGATATATGTAGAATACTGGGGATTTTTTGCATCATATTTATTAAGAATTTAATGCCCTAGACACACGCCTGCGTTAATATCGCATTATCTGCCATTTGGCTATTAACTCGACTTAATACGTAACTATTTGATTATTATCTCACTAATTTAACACAGTTCGAAAGTCTGTAATAAATTTTGCGACGATATTATTAAAAGCTTGACGCAATGCGACGCATCGAAGAGCTCCTGTTCTTTCCCAGTAACATATGTTTTTGACAATTGTTGAATAAAATTGAAAATTTAATAAAATATAAATTTCTGCAAACGGAAGTCCTACCGTGAAATTGGAAAAATAGTGAAAAGACATTTTTCTACAGTGAGAAATATAATTACTAAGTACAGAAGTTGCGAAAAATTGAAAAATTTACCGCGTTCTGTTTGCCCCAGAAAATTAGATGGCTCACAAGTGAAGAATATAATTAAAGAAGTGAAAGGAAATCCAAGAGCAAGTGCAGTGAAGTTTGCAGAAAATATTAGCCGTGATGCAGAGATGTCAGTAAGTGCCTCTACCACTAGCGTAGGAATGGGGGGGGGGGGGAGGGGGCAACCCCCTCGTCCCCCCCCCCCCCCCGAAATGATTAGCTCACCTAGTGAGTTAAATTTTTTTTTAATCATCAGCATGAAAAAGCTAGAATGTAGTAGCGTAGAGCGAATGTTTGTGAAGCCATTTTAATACTACTTGATTATTGTTAGTCTCCAATATATGTACTACGTGTATATGTGATGTATAGTGATTTTGTGAACATGACTTCAAAATAACAGATACAGTGGTCCCTTGATAATTCGGACAATTACGTTCCATGGCTTGTCCGAATTATCAAATCGGCCGGATTACCGAGAACGTTCTAATCTAATATTTTCCTACTCCATACTCATTAGCAAGATGCCTTAAACTCCTTCCACTTTTTAACTTATCAAGTATTTCAAGCTTCTTCTTTAATGTAAAGCTCAGTACGGACCTCGATGAAAATTTTCATTCGCAAATTTACTATATATCTCTCCCATCTGCACAATGAAAAAATCGTTGTGGAGAATAATGTGGAGAAGTAAACAGCTGATCTTCTGTTTGACTTTTACAATTGTCAAAGTGACGGTTTTTTGAAAATGTAGTATCATGGACATTAATATATGGGCCCTTTTTTAACATAAAAATTAAATCGAAATCACAAGACAAATTTTAAAATAAAAGCACAGCTCAAAATATCCACTTCCGACTTCAAAAATATCCACTTCCGACAAAACACACTCTTTAGTCGGTACTGTAGATGCCAAATTGGTTTTCAATCGAAACGGAAACTCAAGTTTGGTAGGCTACTGTGATGCCGATTAGGGTAGTGACATCGATGGACGTCGTTCAAGGTGCGGCAATTTCTTGAAATTCAAGGAAACAAACAACTGTCGCTTTATCAACAACAGAGGCAGAGTACATGTCGCTTGCTGCGTCATTGCAAGAAGCCATATGGCTTAAGCAACTGAATGCAGAACTACTTGGTGGTTCTGACAAAGTTACCATCTATTGCGACAACAAGAGCGCAATTGACTTGGCATCAACAACAGCTTATCATGCAAGGAGCAAGCACATAGACGTGAGACATCACTTCATTCGGGACAAAGTAGCTGCTGGTGTAATTAAATTGAACTACAAAAAGACTGATGAAATGGTTGCAGACATATTCACCAAAGCTGTCCCTCCAATTAAAAACAACACATTTTCAAAGAACCTTGGAATGATATATTTTTGAATAATGCTATTAAGATTGAATTAAAATTAAATTTGCTAATATGATTAAATTAATATTGAATTAAAGCAAGTAAAGTAAAAGAAACAGAATTTAGTCCTACGGGGAATATTGTGAATTGCTATTTTTAGAACTAACTTCTGTTGTGTAACGATCCATTTTGAATAAACTTCACTTCTTGTTCTACCTTCAACTGAGCCGCATCGCAGGCAGTTTCTTTATCACAACAAAAATGCATATCTCTGGTACTTAGTCTTTATCGTAGAATAATGAAGAGGGACTTATTTTAAAGTTCAAGGTTGTCGCAATATAAAAATAATACGAATAAAACTTATCCTTGCATGTTTTTTTTAAGGATAACGACTTTGTCTTTCCCTGGAATATCTCAATCTCAACTAGGGAATCGCGGTAAAAAAAATTGAAGAAAATCTGTGATTCTCAATTAAGATTAGTGTAGTTCTTAATAATAATATTATATTTTTTTGACCCCGATCCCCTTGAGATCCTAAATCCTGGTCTCCTAAACTCTTCACCTCAAACCGTTTCGATTTAAAGACCTCGTCCTCCAGTAGCTAAGTTTTAAGATAGCTTTGCTATCTTCCTCAACCGAGTATAAATACGTTATATTTGCTATCGATGAATCATTGTCGATTGATTTTTTCCGTTTCGTAGCCATTTTTTTCTAGATTAGTCTCAAGATATATGAAATTATATATACTCTCCAAATTATACTCCAAAATTGGTATATGATTTATGATTTTTTTATATCTTATCATCTACTGAACATATATATTCCACAGACTAAAAAAAAAAATGAAAAAATAAAAAGTAACAATACTTATAATTTTAACAATACTAATAATAGTCGGAGAGCTCGCGACAAAAAATCGCAACAGTTTTGAGAAAGCTAATATTTTGGTATTTGGTTACATTTAGGGTGTATGTGAATATACTAGAGTCAGCAGGTCTGACGTCGGGACTCCTGGCTTTGGTGACCTGTCAAAGATGTCAAAAAAATCGAAAAATTTAACAGTTTTGAGAAAGCTGAAAATTTGCCAACACGTAGTTTTCACAATGAAAAACTAAAAATCAATGGTCAGACACCCGAACACCGGGACCCACCCAGTCAGCCTCCCCGCAAAGATGTCAAAAACAACGAAAAATTAAACACTTTTGAGAGAGCTAAAAATTTGCCAAAACTTGGTTTTTACAATGAAAAACTGAAAAACAATGGTCAGACACCCCAACACCGGGACCCACCCAGACAGCCCCCCGCAAAGGTGTTAAATCGAGTACGTGCGATTTCTCTTACTATGCGCGTTATAACCATGGAAGAGTTTTGAGAAAGCTGAAAATTTGCAAAAACTTAGTTTTTACAATGAAAAACTGAAAAACAATTGTCAGACACCCCAACAGTGGGACCCACCCAGTCAGCACCTCCGCAAAGGTGTAAAGTCGGGTACGCGCAATTTCTGTTACTATGCGCGCAACAATCAAAACAAAACAATTACCACGGGGTAGTTTGTACAATGACAAACAAAAACACAATTGTCAGACACCCCAACAGTAGGATGCAGCTAGTCAGCACCCCCTTAAAGGGGAGTGCGCGTAAGAGTTTTAAGAAAGCTGAAATTTGGTACAAATCAATTAAATATAGTTTATGAAAATATCGGTTATATGCACGTAATACCTATAAAAGATCCGTTTATGTCATAATATAATAAAGTACCTAGAATACTAGGTACTTTATTATTTTATATATTTAAGGTATTGTACATTTTCCATACGGAATTATATTTTCATATAAATATGTAAGTAAAACTTCAATGAACCAGCGCATTGAAACATAGAGAAAATGTACCTACATACGAGTATTTTATACCCATCCATGCAAATTGCTGTTCACGCGTAATCGTTTTTTGCGACACTTTTGCGGGGGTGCTGAATGGGTGGGTCCTACTATAGGGGTGTGACTATTGTTTTTCAGTTGTTCATTGTAAAAACTACGTCTTGGTAAATTTTCAGCTTTCTTAAAGCTCTTGCATGATTATTGCGCGCATAGTAACTGAACGTACCCGACTTAGCACCTTTGCGGGGGGTGGGGGCTGACTGGGTGGGTCCCAGTGTTGGGGTGTCTGACCATTGGTTTTCAGTTTTTCATTGTAAAAACTAAGTTTTGGCAAATTTTCAGCTTTCTCAAAACTCTTCCATGGTTATAACGCGCATAGTAAGAGAAATCGCACGTACTCGATTTAACACCTTTGCGGGGGGCTGACTGGGTGGGTCCCACTGTTGGGGTGTCTGACCATTGGTTTTCAGTTGTTCATTGTAAAAACCAAGTTTTGGCAAATTTTCAGCTTTCTCAAAACTGTTAAATTTTTCGTTTTTTTTGACATCTTTGCGGGGGGGTTGACTGGGTGGGTCCCGGTGTTGGGGTGTCTGACCATTGATTTTCAGTTTTTCATTGTAAAAACTACGTGTTGGCAAATTTTCAGCTTTCTCAAAACTGTTAAATTTTTCGATTTTTTTGACATCTTTGACAGGTCACCAAAGCCAGGAGTCCCGACGTCAGACCTGCTGACTCTAGTATATTCACATACACCCTAAATGTAACCAAATACCAAAATATTAGCTTTCTCAAAACTGTTGCGATTTTTTGTCGCGAGCTCTTGGACTATAATAATGGCATTTAATTACACTGTTTCAGGCTATCAATTACTGCCTTCTTAAAGCTAGATCTACTGTCAGTAGATCGATCATGTTCTAGATAGAATTAAAGTAAAGCACACACCTACAGATTGGTTCATTGGATCCATACCTAGTACGATGTGGATCCACGTATAGAAGAGATCTAGGCCTTACAATTCTAGAGGGTATATAGAGCTTGTACAGATATAACAGTTCTGGTGAATGGCAGAGTCAAGATTAACAAATACCTCCTCAGCACTAGGAAAGGATCTTGCGAGGATGTTTACATACATATATCGTTGGCCTATACCATTGGATGGTTAGGTTTAGGTTAAGGTTTCAGTGGCGGCCAAAGGCCTCACATAGGCCCACGAGGGTCCATAGTGATACCATATAAAAAATATGAGACCCAATGTACTTATAACAGGTGCGCTTGCGCTTCGATCTGTGTTGAGAGTTCCTCGTTTAATTCAAAGGTCCCTGTAACCATAGCAAAGTTGATTAGACTCTGCATGCTGTAAAAAGAGACTTCTGTAAAGTTTGCGAAGGTCGAAGCACCCAGAGCTTTCAGCCGTCTTCTAGCGAGAGCTGGGCAGTTGCTCAGGAGGTGTTCTAGCTATTGGGTGGACTTGAATAGTACACTCAGAGAAATAAATAGTTAAAATCAACTATTTATTAACTTTTTCTACATTTCAAATCGTGACTAAAAATAAGTTGAAAGTTAACTATCCTCGGGGGTTGGGAGTCTTGCCTTCATTGATAGTACAATGAAAAAAGAGCAGTATCTCGCCATCTTACAACAAAATTTGGCTCCCAGTGTTACCAAATTGCAGCTTCCTAGAACGTGGGTCTTTAAACAGGACAACGATTCCAAACATACCTCTCGCTTGGTCCTCAGTCTCCAGACCTCAATCCCATAGAGAATTTGTGCGATATTTTGGACAAGCGAGTACGGGAAAGGCCAATTTCGAACAGACAAAATTTAAAAAAGGCCTTGTTGGAAGAATGGGCAGCTATACCGCCAGATATTAGAAGGAAGCTTGTAGAATCCATGCCGAGACGTCTGCAAGCTGTGAGAAAAGCAAAAGGATCTCAGACCAAATATTAATTTGAGGCAAAGTTGTTTTTTTAGCTGTTAAGTACAAGTGTGCCATTATTTTGGTTCATAGAAATAGTACCATTAGCATGTTTTTACTTATAAAATGGTAGCTACTGTTTATATTTATATGAATTTACTATACTTTAATTGTGATGAATAAAACTTTAATTTGAGATAAAAAACTTTTTTCTATAACTTAGCGTTATACAAATATGTACGATCAAAAGTAAAATTTTGAAGTGTGCCATGACTTTTGATTCTCATAGTAGATTAAAATAAACATACGTGTGTCACCCTCCAATTTTCAATGAAAGCTTTTAATATAATCTATATTAAATATTGCCGTGTGTCTAGGGCATAAGTACAACAATAAGAATTTTATTATTTAAAATAATGTCATAGTGGCGAGTCAAATGACGAGAGCCGTCGTCATTGTCAAAAAAGATGTCCACTTTGCGTAACCTGTTCATGTCGTAAATTTTATCCGAATTCAAAAATTAAATCTTTTCAGATATATATGTCTGTAGCTGGAGCTTATACCTATAAAGTCAATAAAACCTAAAAAAAAAAAAAAAAATGGGGAGCATCCGAAGTTTAGGTCTCGACTTTTCAGTTTTTTTTTACCTTAAAGGTGTTAATAAAAAATAGAAACAATTTATTTTTCACCATTTTGTTGGTATAAGCATAGAGTAAGTACTAATAGAGAGACAACTTTCTAACATTGTATGATCCGCTACTCATTGGGAATGGAAGCGACTTTGGGGGAAGTGTGAGGAGGTTACTGTTTCGTACTAGAAAGCTTTCTTCAATACGAACGATTCCTTTTCAACCTGATATTTTATATTTTCATTCAAGGACTACTATACCTCAAAATTTCTCGCCACAGATGTTTGAAGGCGAGTTTCTCACAAACCGATTAAGCTATTGAATTGAATTTTTTTAAGTGGGTCGACAGGTTAGAATGATGACTTCTTGGAGGCTACTAATAAGGAGGAAAGGCGGAGGGATCATCAACAACCGCTTACAAACCGAAATTGAGTTATGTTGATATTTAATTGTGGATCCATTTGCAAAAAATTATATAAAAAGAAATTGTTCAGGCCAGAAAAGTATATAACGCAAAGAATGGAGCCACAGATAAAAAAGGCTTTTAATTATTTTTTGTTCAGCTATGATTAAAAACTCCAAAAAAGCTACTTCATTCGTTCGCTAGCATTATAGCTCAGGAGCGCGTGACGTGGACACTTTTTCACATTCAAATAACAGTTGTAAGGCTAAGTTCCCTAAGGGGCGATATCATTACACTCCTTCCAGTACTACTTATACCAGAGTACCTACTTATAACGCACTAATGAGATATCCATACATTTATATTATTTTCTTCTATTATAATAGTATCTTAAATAAGACAATAATAAAAAAAACGTTCAGCAAGTAGTTCGAATAGGGCCGCGCTAGAATACTTACGCCACTGCCGCAAATAACATATGACTTTTATAATTGGGCTGATGGTCTTAGCTACTAATGCTTTATAATAATCATGTATATAAAGGGTTTTCCAATAAGGACTTGACAACTTTTTTTCAAAATAATATAATTTAATTTGCAGACGTTGTTCCTTCGTGTACTTTACCATGATAAAAATGTTAAGTTTACTGAATAAATTGACAGTGACAGTTCGATGATTAGTGAAAGGGTGCGTTCACAAATTGAATTCAAAGTTGTCAAGTCCCTATTGGAAAACCCTTTACATATACTTCTTATTAATAAATAATAATAATAATAATAATATAATTGGGTCATATTCCGGGAAGCGGTCTAGGGTTGAAAAAAAAAAAAAATAAGGAAATAGGTGATTATTAAACAAGCCCGTAAGACTGAGTAAGGACTATAACATAACTAAACTCAGTCGAGTTCAGCGAAGCGCAGTAATAGGCATCACAGGCGCTATGCGGTCATGCCCGACCGATGCTCTAAACGTGCTACTCTATCTTCTACCAATCGAAAGAAACACCGCATCAAACAATGCCGTCAGACTCAAGGAATCTGGGTGCTGGACTGCGAAGCCGTATGGGCATTGTAATATCCTGGGAGAGCTACCAAAGGAATTGGTTACGTCACCGACTGACTACACTAGCTCCAAACTGAGCTTCACGAAACGATTTTCTTTTGGTTTCCCAACTAGAGAGGAGTGGAAGAACGGTGCGGTGGAAGCAGACTTTGACACGATAATATTTACCGACGGTTCGAAAATGGACTGCGGGGTCGGGGCAGGAATATTCTCAGATACACATAATATAGCTCAATTCTACCGCCTCCCGGACCACGCTAGCGTCTTCTAGGCAGAGATACTGGGGATTCGGGAGTCCTGTCGTACACTAAAACACAACTTATCGCCAAAACGTAACATCGCTTTTTTCACCGACAGCCAAGCTGCAATCAAAGCACTAGATTCGGCTACCACCTCCTCCAAACTAGTTCAGCAATGCCGTAACGAATTATACGATTTAGTGGAATGGCTCAAAGTCACTGTGCTCTGGGTCCCGGGGCATAGAGACATAGCCGGAAATGAGCGGGCTGATGAACTGGCCAGGGAGGGCTCCGCTCTCCCCGGCTCTCTTGCGGAACTAGTCCACGTGCAGTTAGGAGCTGTAAAAAGGGACATACTCTCTCATTTCCAGACAGCGGCTAACTCCAGATGGAAGAGCCTAACCACCTGCGCAATATCTAGGAAGATGTGGCCATCTTACAACCGAGCCAAGTCAGACGAACTTCTATACAAGACCCGGCCAGATGTCTCCAGAATCACGGCGATCAGTACAGGTCACTGGCCAATTGGGGATCATGCAGCCAGATTGGGCATTCCGTTCAATATACACTGCCGCAGCTGCCAGGACACTAATGAGCGAGAGTCGCTCGTTCATTTCCTTTGCGAATGTCCGGCTTTAGCCAGAGCCAGAGAGCGTGCGCTAGGCAGACCCTTCTACGGGGACCTAACGGAGATCTCGGGGAAGAAAATTGGAGAGTTATTACTATTCCTGAACAGTACGGGGTGGTTATAGCGATGCAATCCAACCCTTCTTCCCATTTTCACTCTCTAAAGTCCCCTGTCATAACAGCCCTTAACAGCCGGGTTTAACATAAGTTTGTGGTTTCAAAACGGCCTCTGAGCTAATTGAGCTCTTTCTAGGGACGGGGCTGCCACGTTAACCAACCAACCACCAACCACCAACCAAACAAGTCCGTGGAAGTGAAAAATATTCGATATCTGTAGCTCAGTTCTGTAACATATGAATAAGAAATTTCTCAACAAAAAGTCAACATGAGGACGAATTGATGCAGGTTTCTCTCTGTATTCTCACCAAATCAGAAATGAAAGATTGCCAAATGCGTAGTGAATTACGGTGCTCTCTCATTTGGTGAGAGTACAGATAGAAAACTGCATCAATTCGTCCTCATTTCGACTTTTTGGTGAGAAATTTCTCATTCATAAGTTACAGAACTGAGCTACTGATCAGGACTGAAAGGTATGGCTGAATTCATAAAAAAGTATAAACACATAACAAAACCTATTACACATTACACCCAGTTAGGGGTTGAATTTCAAAAAATCTTGAAAACACTTTCTAGGTATTCATATGTAGAATGCATAGAAAAAAAAATGAATTCAATATTGGGAAGGCCTAGAATATATGACGAAAATCGTGAAAATATGTGCATTCTATTTTCACTGATCTTTTTTTTTGCCCCCCTTCTGAGCACCAATTGATATTCGATTTTTTTTTTTAATCAAAATTACTTTTCTAGTTGATCTTCATTTACACACTGAGTTTCAACTTTCTAGTATAAGCGTTCTATAGTTCAGAAAAACACCCCCACCCCTTTACCATATACTACTCCTATAAAAAATTAAATGTATATCCCCACATGCCACTACTATAGCTCTATCTAAACACCGAGTTTCAGCCTTATAGGTTCTTAAGATATAAACATCGAAACTTTTTCCTTTTCACCCTCCCCCACCATGCTCTACACCCACACTCCCAATTTTTTTTTTCTCTACTAGAGTTCTATTGGTCCTACTTTCGGTAAAAATTCTTACACTGTTCCTAAGGTATCAAACATTTTTTTTTTTAAAAATTCTTATCTTCTGTTGGGTTGTCATTGAACGCTACAACAAATTCCGCTGGACGATTGCGTCCGCCACTGTTTCCACCTATCTACAGCGAAATGCACATCCACAGCTGCAAAAAAATTGAACGAAAGGAACCGTTAGCGAGTAGAGGCCGGAAGCTGGAGGATAACGGGAGAGGAAAGTATTTTCTTGCGCGGCATCACGAGGTACTTTTGTTTAAATCGGTTCAAATGAGATCTTACGGAAAATATCCAATCACGCGAACTCTTAACTTTACGGGCTCCTAAAAGTGTTTCTGTGTGAAAAGCGTTTTTTTCCTTTTCGAAGTGCCCGACGTTCTAGTCGTAAAAGAGTAGCTTCCCAGCTCTTCTCTGGACGGTTGAGGGAGATTTTTTTTGTCGTTCGTTGCGGTAAAACAAGTGTTCTGCAACAACTGGGTGTAGAATTAATTGGAACCGGTCCAGTTTCGCTAGTAGTAAGCAGATGCTTTCGGGAAAAACTGCATTAATACTTATCAGTCCTTTCGAACCCGAATCGCAAAAATTCAGAAACCGAGTGAACTTCACAAGGTCGGAATCTCCTTTGTCGCGCAAAATTGGCGATAAATTCGTGCGTGCGGCAAAAAAGTCAATCGTCCAAAATCACATATTTCCTTTTTGGAATATCTTCCTTATATAATGCTCTGAAAGTGTACGTGTGATTACTATATAAAACTCGACGAAGCGACCAGATCGGGAAGCGAAATTTTCACCGGGCAATCGAGTCGATTTGATTTGGCGCGTGTCGAAACCTGAAACAGTTTTGATAATTTGCCGCAACGACCTAGAGAAAGCCGGAAATATTTCGAAGCGAGTGTGATTTTTCGTGACAAAGAAACCTCGCTGCGATGGTCGAAAATTTCCTTCGATCCGACGACAACGATTAGTTTTTTTTTGAAGCAAAGGTCAAATAATAAAAAAAGTTAAAATGGAGTAAAGAAAGCTCTTCAAATAATGTGCGGCCCGGTTGAATTTTGTTTCTGATCGAATTAGAAAAAGTTAAAATGGAGTAAAGAAAGTTCTTCAAATAATGTGCGGCACGGTTTAATCTTGTTTCCGATCGAATTAGAAAAAAGGAATATCCCATAAAGTGAAAACATTTAATGGCCGCAACCTCAACGTGTCCCTTGAATTTCTTTTCGTTCGCGGTGTGAGTGGATCAAAAAAGTCGTCGTGCCAGCCAAGTCGCGTCTCCATGGGATCGTGGTCCTGAATTCGCGCGCGGATGTGTTTTACTCAAAATTTTAAAAACCAATGGAGGAACGAATAAATTAGAATAAATAAATTAGAATAGACAAAATTCACTAAAAATATCATACCCAAAATTTTAAAAAAACCAATGGAGGAACGAATGAATTAAAATAAATAAATTAGAATAGACAAAATTCACTAAAAATATCATTCCCGAAATTTTAAAAAAAACCAATAAAGGAACGAATAAATTGGAATAAATAAATTAGTTTAAAATTTATTATAAAGTTACTAAAATATATAATTAAAAAAATAAAATAAATTAGGAATTCAAATTAGAAAAAGACAATATAGATAAAATGACTTGACAGGACAAGACGTACAAATTATAATAAAATATAACCTTAAATTAAATAATAAATAACTAATTCAAAGTGGCGTATGCTGAATCTAAATGGGGTGAGTTTTTTTTTGTTTTTTTATTATTTGGTATACCATATGTTTTCTTTTCAACTCTAAGTTTCAAAATAAAATTTTTATGTTGCTAAAAATGTATTTTCCTTCGAATTTTGATTTATTGGAGTCGTTGAAGATGATAATAGGCTAAGAAAGCCCATATATATGAACCCGAGCGTCTAGCTCCTTCGCCCCGAACCTCTATAAGGGGCCACGACGCGAAAAATGTTTAAGGACAGTCGTGGCTGAGGTAGGGTGGGCAGAGCAGGGCGCCAACAACACCAGAGCGCCCTGACAAGTCGCGAAGTCGCGCAACTCCACCGCTTCTTGGTCTTTCACGACCTATTGGGAAAATAGTCCAATTTTAAATACCCTGGAGTAAGCCGACACGAAATTTTTGTTGTCTAGGCCTAGGGTTTTTGGTCTGAAGTCAGAACAAGAACCACCCCACACTGCCGTAGCTAGTCCCGGCCGCCAGCAAGCGTGTCGCTTCCGTTCGACTTCAGCCACCAATTCAGACGCAGGAGGAATTGGCCCATTCTGTCCCGAACCTTTCCTATCCTTCAATTATTTTGACTTTTTCAAGTCCAAACAATTTTTCCAAGGCCTCAATCACAACACTTCTCCACTTCTAGGATCCACTGCATTAAAAAATTTTACTTTGAGCAATATTTATTTGTCAACCTTTATACTCAAACCAAATTTTATGTTTCTAGAGCAATTGGCTTGTGAAATATCGTAATCTAAAGCTTTTCACCCCCCGTCACTGTACGGCACTGCCCCCACTCAACAATTTGAATTCAATCTATTCTCCTAGTATAACTTCAGATATTTCTTAAGTTTTAATTTAGTGACATTAACGGCTTAGACGGTAAGGACGATAAGGTGGTGGTCAGCAAATAAATTTTAATATTGACCAATTTGAACTTCAAATTGATCAGTAAAGTTCGATATTATCTACAAGTAGCTATTAACAGTAGTAGCAGTAGATAATATGTTTTTACGACCAGTGCTGTCGTTTAGTTGTTCTAATCAGTAGTGCATTTCAGTGAAAGACAGTAGTATTTAACAAAGAACGGTAGTACATGACTTATAAATTTCAGAATCGGAAAATATCAAAGTTAGTTATTTAGGGGGATTTGAAGTTTTCATTTAGTATGACAGACACCACCCCTAAAAACGATACACATATGTATGAACTTGTACAGTACGAGTATATCGTGTCTTTTCGATAAACAAAAATTTGAACAGCAGAACAAGGTATAATATATAATAGGGTTTTTATTAGCAATCAATACATGTAAGTATTAACATATTTTTCCGTAAATTTAATATACAAATAATTCTATTCTTTTTCATTCATAAGTAATTTCACAACTACATGGTTATTAGGTGTAATATTAAATAAGCTGATTTAATAAACTAAATGTAGCAGAACTTACAAGAACATATTAAACATATTATCTTTGTTATAAAACCATGTATGTAAAGGGTTTTCCAAAAAGGATTTGACAACTTTGAATTCAATTTGTGAACGCACCCTTTCACTAATCATCGAACTGTCACTGTCAATTTATTCAGTAAACTTAACATTTTTATCATGGTAAAGTACACGAAGGAACAACGTCTGCAAAATAAATTATATTATTTTGGAAAAAAGTTGTCAAGTCCTTATTGGAAAATCCTTTCCAATAGAGACTTGACAACTTTGAATTCAATTTGTGAGCGCACCCTTTCACTAATCATCGAATTGTCACTGTCAATTTATTCAGTAAACTTAACATTTTTATCAAGGTAAAGTACACGAAGAAACAACGTCTGCAAATTAAGTTATATTATTTTGAAAAAAAGTTGTCAAGTCCTTATTGGAAAACCCTTTATAAGTTAATACATATATTATTTGCTTTTGCCTATTAGCCATGGTTAAGTTTTTAACGATGGCCTTTTAAAATTTTTATTTAAACTTATGTGCCTCCAAAAATTGGCAAAAGGCGGTTAAATCCTGTCATTTCCTTTTGTAATAAGAAAAAGTTAAATAAAAAATTTATGATATGTATATGGTCTACCAGTAGGGACGATAGGATCTTTATAGCTTATGGTCGCTATATATAAATTTCAAAATTTAAATCTGCTACCAGTTGTCATCAGTAAGTTTTGCCATTTCATCATGATTATTTTCACGTTGCCTCAGCGTTCGGAAATTATTCAAATATTATATCAAAATTCGAGAAGTTTTATTGCTACTCAATCTATCGTGCCATGCTGAATCAATTTTTCTTTCCCCAAAATGAAGAAGTTAAAAAAATATTTTTGCAGAAAATTTTACATTCCTCTCTTTTTTATTGATCGATACTTGGAAAATTAGTATGAAGCTAATACCCACCGTTTCTACCACGTTCCTTCACAACTTTAATTTAAGTTAATTTTTAAATTTAATATTCATATACATCGACCACCCAGCAAACGTAATTGGTTATAATCTTACAAATTATATCCACATGATATTTCAGTTATCGTCTAATACCGCTCACAAGAGATAATAAAAATAATCAGTCCTGTTTTTATTTTAAAGAAAATTTTTGATATCTGATTTATCAATATGCGAAAATATCGTTAAATTTTGCCTCAATTATCTAGACTTAAGGGGTTAAGTGGCTCAAAAAAATGGTATTTTTACTATTTTTTTTAATATATCTTATGAAATATTTTATTTAAACAATTTAGTACATCGAAGAAACATATTTCAAAAGTATTTTGTGAAATATTTCTTTAAAAATTTTGAAAATTCACCCATTGGGAACTCATTTCCCTTGACCTCTCAAAAAAAAGTGTTCTCGGCGTGGACAGGATAACTTATGACTGGTTCATCCAAAATTAAAAAACCAGCACATGCATAGAGCTCGTGCTAGAACGAAGGAAAAAAAAATTTGAAATTTGAATTTTTGCCGGAGCTCTGAACAAAAAATCCTATTCATTGGTAAAATTTTCACCATGTATTGCCTCGTAAAATAAGTTGTAATAAAAATTAAAAAAAATCCTTTGTTCAAGCACTAGATAATGTTATTTTGAAGAAGTGTGCAAAATTTGAACAAGGTCGGTTTATAACTTTTCGAGAAATCGTGTCCACCAGGGATGTCATTTGTGTGGGAGCAGGGAGAGCATTGGCCACCCCCCGAATTTTGGGTTTTCATATATTACATATAAAATATGTATATTTATATATAAAAATATATACATTCATAACATCTTGCCCTCTCCCTAGAAAAAATTGAAATGACGTCCCTGGTGTCTACCGACTTCAAAAATAGAGTTTCGGAAAAAACGCGATTAAAGTTTTAAGTTGAGGCTGACGTGGCCCGATGGGCGGAACTTCCGAAGGTTCTATCTCTTAGAATTTTACTCGGATCGATTTAATATTTTTGGAGAATATTCTAGACATATTGTATTATTTAATAACGGAAAAAAACAAAAAAACATTTTTTTAAATTTTCAAACCATCCTAACCTCTTAATGACTTCGCAATAGCATCTCAAATCAGATATACATAAATACGACTGATTGTCATCAGTACCAGTATTCACTTATAGTACTTTTCAATAAGCGCTTTGCTTGGTACCCAATTTGCAGTAGCTGTTCCAGTAAGCATTCCGTGTTTTATCTTTAATAAGAGCAAGCTGAGAAAAGGTTCTCTCCGCAGTTGCACTACTATGCGAAAGACATATTAAGGAACTTATGAATTTCGCTGGGTTTGGAAACATTTTAACATTTAAAGCATCTTTCAACATAAATATTTTAGCCCAAAAATCTTCAAAATCTAAATATTTTGGTACTATTGATTTCTTAAGTACTAATCGCTACTCAGCGTCTAAGTTTTCATTAAAAAAAAACTTAATTTATTGTAGTTTCAGCCATGGATGAGGGACTTAAACCTTGTAGGGAACTGAAATTTATTCTCTTCGATATTTGCTTGCAAAGGGTTAAATAACAGTTCATGCAATTTTGTTTCATTTCAAGATTTCATTTTCAGAGAAGATTCCCGAATTTATTAATAGTTCTGCTCTACCGCCAGTATAAACTGCCGTGATGTTTTTAAAACAGTGTTCATTATTAAAAGTAATATCATCTAAATTATCATCTGATATACCAGGTATACAAGTATGAAACCGGAATTTTTTTTATGAAAAATAGACGTTTATTCTACAAAAGTGTTACAACATATTTCATTCGAAGTATTGCCCATCGCTAGCTTTACATTTTGCCCATCTCTCTGACAAGTTATGTATGCCACGCCAAAAAAAAAGTTGTTCTTTTGAGGCAAACCAGTCATCGAGCCATTTTTGGACATTTTCGTACGACGTGAAGCGCTGCTCACTAAATGCGTGTCCCATCGATGCAAACAAGTGAAAATCAGAAGGAGCCAAGTCTGGTGAGTAAGCCGCATGCGGAAGTATTTCCCACTGACAAGCCTTAATCGTTTCCTTCACCGGTATTGCCGTGTGTGATGGTGCATTATCATGCAGCAAAATCACTTTGTGTTGCCTCTTTCCATATTCTGGCCGTTTTTCAAGCAAAGCTTGCTGCAGATCGATCCATTGTTGTCGGTAGCGTTCTGTATTAACGGTTTCGCCAGGTTTCACCAGCTCGTATTAGATCATCGCTGTCTTCAAACTTGTTCGGTGGTTTTCCACGTTCCTTGTTTCCGATGTCGAAATCACCACTTTTAAATTTTTTGAACCACTCAAAGCACTGTGATTTCACAAGTGCATGATCCCCGTAAGCTTCAACAAGCATTCGATGCGATTCCTCAGCCGTTTTTTTTAAATGGTAACAGAAAATCAATGCTGTCCGCATATCGTCGTTCTCAGGCACAAAAGTTGACATGTTCAACGCTCGTCAAAACTACACTGTTGTATGAAACCGGTATTGCTGGCTATTTTATATCTTTATCCGATATCCAAACAACAAAATGGCGTCCATGGTTCGGTTTGATAGTTACTACTTTGACAGCTAGAGCCATCTATGAGTGAATTCCGGTTTCATACTTGTATACCTGGTACATATGTATGTATGTTCCTACAAGTATTTTGTTTTGATAAAGTTGGTTGTTGTTGTCTTATAATAGGCTTTAATGGTTGTTAGCAAGATATGAATTCGTGGCGATTCGGCCTGAAATTCAATATTTATTTTATTAGTCACGCTGAGAATGTAGGTTAAAATGACAAATAAAATTCGTTGATTTCCGAATTCACTTTAATAGTATATAAAATCGAAAAAAGAATTTCATTTTCAAGGCAAGACGCAAGAGTAGTACAAAATTGAAAGGAGTAGTACAGTAGTACATAAAGTTCAATAGTAGTACAAATACTACTATCGTAGTACAAACGACAGCGCTGGTTACGACCTTTTTCAAAAGATGTCGTTGGACTCAATAAAAAGAAAACACTGGCGTGAAGAAAAAGGCGTAAGAAAAGACGGCTAGATCGTTGGAGGAGGCGATGTTTTTTTCTCTTCATGTTCATGTGGTCTTTGTATAAAAAGGTGATATTATTTGAGCGAATTAAAATAAACAAAGGCGAACATAATTGAAATTAGTTGTTTGATTCCATAATCAAAATGAGCTTACAACAATATACTACAATAAAAGAAAAAGAATTGAAATTCAAATTCAAATTCTTTTTATTTTGCCTAATATGTATGTATGTATAAGATTCAGTGTTTCTTATATAGTTACTTTAGAGCTATTGAGTATCTGTACCCATTTCAACTAATGTTTTTCATATTTGGTCGTAAGACGTTGGAGTAAGTGTAATTAGTATACGTAGGTTGCCTTTTATATTTCGGGATTAGAGAAGAAAAACAAATATTAATCATCGAAAACCACTTTATTGTTTTTCAAAATATTCCCCATGAAAATCTATACACTTTTGCATGCGTTTGAACCAATTGTCGAAGCACTTTTGCCTCTGATTGAGGTATCTCCAAAACATGCATTCTGAATGCGGCAACCGCTTCTTCAGGTGTCGAAAAACGTTGACCTCTCAGTTTGTTTTTTACGTACGGGAATAAAAAGAAGTCATTCGGTTCCAAGTCAGGACTATACGGTGGATGACTCATCAAATCGATGTTTTTGAGCATTTCTTTGGACCAATTGACACGAGCATCTTTTTGAGCTTTTGTCAAATTATCCGGGATCCAACGCGAACAAATTTTTTGCTTTTTGTCTCAACTCACGATAGGTCAAATGACGATCTTCCAATATCAGTTTGCGCACAGCATCAATGGTTTCCGGAACAACAACTGATTTTGGACGACCTTCACGAAATTCGTCTTGAAGTGAACTACGACCACGATTGAATTCACCATTTCATCGATAAACACTGGTCCTTGATGGAGCTTCATCGCCCAAAATTGAATTAAGTTCATCTATACACTGTTGCTGAGTTAATCCACGTCGAAAGTTGTAAAAAATAATCGCACGAAAATGTTCATGATTTAATTCCATTTTTGAGCTGAGATAAATCTTTTAACTTACTGCAAACAACACAAATAGCGCTCGTATGTCAAAACGTTCTGAGTACGTATAACCTCAAAAGTGTCCAACTTTACGATAGAGCTGTCAGTTACCAGATTGCACCACCAGGGTTGCCAAATCCCGAAACATAAAAGGCAGCCTACGTATAAGCTTAAGGAAAGGCAAAGTGAAAGACCTTACAAATACAACTTAAGACTATTCTTAAAACTAAAAATAACCTAAGACTAAACATGAACTAATTAGCTAAATAATCCTCAGGTTAGTGGATTTTCCGATATCGAAATTTTTGATGAATATGAATATTTGCAATTTCATGAAGTTTCCGCGTGGAGAAATACCAGGGTGGGTTTACCAATAATTTGAGGACTTTATTTTGGGCAATTTGTTTGTTTTTTTGATATGGCAATAGAGATATCATGACAAACTGCGACCGCATAGAGAAATATACTTTGAAAAATTACCTAGTAGATAATAATTTTATTTTCAGTGCTTAGCACAGATCGGCGATTTATTAGGAGATATAAAACTCTAATCGTTTCATTGATCTTGTCTCTAATTAAAGCGGTGTGTTTTTCAGAGGTCAGTGTCTTATCGAGAGTAACCCCAAGATATTTTGTTTTGTCTGTGCAAGGAAGATTCATATTAGAATTGGGCAAATTTTTGAGTAATGGAGTGTAGCGGCACCACTCTTTGGTGCGCCACACGGTTAGCTGCGACGGTGAAAGTCGCGACAAGATGGTCGCCAGCGTCCGGGGGCGAGCGGCGGCGGTGGACCAGATATCGCATGCGTCTGGGGCCAGTGGCGGTCCTGCACGGCGACGCCTGCGTCCGGGAGCGTGCGGCGGCAACGGGCCTGATATTGCCTGCGTCCGGGGGCAATTGGCGGTTCGGCAAGGCTGCTAAGAACGCCTGCGTCCGAGGGCGTACAGCGACAACAGCAACGGTGTTGGCTCTGAGAAGAGCCGTGGTTTGCTTACACTTTTAATAAGATGTAATCGGCTCAGTTCTGATAAGAACTGAGACTACATCACGTTTAAGGAGCTTAATTAATCTACTCTATGCTATATGGTAGTCATCACTCAGTTCTGATAAGAACAGAAGTGATTTGCCGGTTGCTGTGGTTTTAAATGAAAGATTGCTCGCCGCTGGTTATAATTCAATACTAATAATTTATTTTTCCTAACTAGCCTATAAATAGTTACAAAATTCACATCTGGTTAGGTCCCACTCTAATTTTATTTCGAATATTTCAAAGCTAAAATAAAAGGTGACCTAACGGTACATTTTAATTTTTTGTGATGCTAAGTGCATCGTACAATTTTATTTTCTTTGATATTGTGGGAAATTTACCAGGACACAGTGGAGTCCGTATAAATAGCCCACATCACCCCCCTTCAAGACGAAGGCGTAATGAGTTATTATGATTGTGGAGGAAAATTACTTTACTTTAAATTTAACCATCTTTTTACTTTCGGAATTCGATTCTAAGACAAACGCTGGTTTTAAACGGTCGATGCTTACGGACGAATTTTTCTCGTTTATATTTATTACGTAATGTTTTCGAAATCTACGAACTACCGCGTATGGACCTTCGTATGGCGGTTGCAAACCTGGTTAAATTCCCTCGGCTCGAACAAAAACTTGCTCACAATTCTCTAAATCCTTTGGGATGTAGACTGGGGTGTTGGTATTTTTCGCGTTTGTTGGTTTCAACTTCGACATGTTGCTGCGCAGTTGGGTGACAAAGGTTGCAGGCTCAAAATCGCCTGAAGAGTTGTCAATAATTCTGGAGGGAACGCCGAAACGAGAGATATATTCCCGGAAAAAGGTTTTTGCGACCGTGTTTGCTGTAATATCTCGGAGTGGGTATGCCTCTGGCCAACGGGTGAAACGGTCAACTATGGTTAAAAGGTAACTAAAACCGTTCGAAGGCTTCAAGGGACCGACTAGATCCATATGAATGTGCTCGAAACGACTATTTGGTAGCGTAAACTTGCCAAGAGGCGCCCTGGTGTGCCGAGTTACTTTGGAGCGTTGACAACTAATGCAGTTCTTCGCCCAGCGATTGATATCTGCGTTCATTTTGGGTCAGAAATATCGCTCACTTATTAGCTTTCTAGAGCCACGGATTCCGAGTGAGTCATGTCATGAAGTGACCTGAAAACTGCTGAACGAAGTTTCTGAGGTACAAAAGGGCGTATTTGAGCGGTTGAAACTTCACACCACACTGAAAAGTTGACTAAAGGAAACACTCGTTTTTCCAGTTTGAAAGTGGAAGTTTTTGATTTAGGTGCCGACTGAAGTTCCCTTAATTCCTGATCGATTTCTTGGAATTTGATAAGTTTTTCCAGGGTTAATTTTCCACTATCTACAGAACAAAGTGAAATATTTTCTGTGCGAGACAGTAAGTCAGCCACTACGTTGTCGCGACCTTTGATATGCCGTATATCGCTTGTATGTTGGGCGATAAAATCCAAGTGTCGTGTTTGTCTAGGGCTTCGATATGCTTTGGTATGTAATGCCGTTGTTAAAGGCTTGTGATCCGTATACACGGTGAAATAACGACCTTCCAAAAAATGCGAAAAATGTTTAATCGCTAGATAAATGGATAGAAGTTCGCGATCGAAAGCGGAATACTTGCATTCGGCGGTACTAAGCTTTTTTGAGAAAAAACCTAAAGGCTCCCAGTGGTTGTCTTCGCTTAGTTGGTCTAGAACCGCGCCGACTGCGATGTTTGAAGCATCTACAGTGAGTCGTAGTTTTGCGTCGTTCAAAGGGTGAACGAGAAGTGTTGCATTAACTATCGCTTCTTTAATTTTATTCACTGCATCCTCACACTCTATCGGCCAATTAAAAGTTTTAATTTTCTGCTTTTTGTTGGAGAGTTGTGCGACAAGAGTGTGAATTGGTGTCAAAAATTCTGCGAGTTTGGGAATGAATCTGTGGTAATAATTTACCATTCCCACAAAGCGTTGAGCAAAATTTTTAATAGCTTGGATGCGCACGTCTGAAGGAAGAATTCCGTTTTTGTTGATCTTATGACTTAAGAAATCGATTTCTTCAACTCCAAATAAACACTTGGTGTTGTTGATTTTAAGATCGTAAGATGCAAGTTGCGCGAATAATTTTCGTAGGTGATCTGCATGCTCTGCATGGGATCTGCTTGCTACGAGTATGTCGTCAATATAGACGAAAACGAAAGGTAGCTCTCGAGTTACTTCGTTCATAAACCTTTGAAAAGTCTGGGCTGCGTTGCGCAAACCAAACGGCATTCGGGTGAACTCAAAAAGTCCGAAAGGCGTTGTGATTGCTGTCTTGCATATGTCCTCTTCAGCTACCGGAATATGATGATACGCCCGCACTAAACCCACCTTTGAAAAAACGGTGCACCCTTGGAGTTGGAGTGAAAAATTATGGATGTGTGGAATCGGATACCGATCGGGTGTAGTGATTGCGTTTAAACGCCGATAGTCGCCACATGGGCGCCAATCGTTGGGGTCCCTTTTGGGCACAAGATGCAGTGGTGAAGAGACAGGTGAAGACGATGGCCGACATATACCCAATTGTAGCATGTGATCGAATTCTGTCTTAGCTGGCCTAAGTTTTTCAGGTTTCAATCGACGCCCATTCGTAGCAATGTGATGTACGACCTTGTGGTTTGCTGGTAGAGAATAGTCGGGTGCTGTAGTGAGAGTAGGAAACTCTTCAACGATTGCTCCATAATCTCCATTGTTTTTGCTTAATTTTGGTGGGTCCGAAAACCCTTTGCACCTAATCCCGTCAACTGATAGCTTTGTTGCTGAATCGATCAGTTTTCTTTTTTTCATGTCAATAATTATACCGAATTTGTTTAACAAATCTACGCCAATGATTGGTTTTTGAACGTCGGCAAAGTGAATTTTTCTTTGGGAAATAGGTTTTTTGGAATAACGCACACCTCCGCGCCCGTGTCGATTAGAAAATTGCACTTGTTCTCAGAACAGCGTGCAAACAAACGGTGTGCAGGTTTAATCCGACTGTCTGTTGTAGCGACAGTCGGGTTGATTAGTTTTTTTTTATCGGTATTAAGCTTTGGTTTAAAGTTACACGGACTTACGCATTTGGTTGCTTTTTCGGCGAAACGCGCATGATACCAGCAACTAGTGTTCACCCGACTGCGCAGACGTGTTTTGTTGATTTTTGTTGTTTTTCTTATTATTTCGCGGGCGGCTACGACTGCGGTTCGAGCCCTGATTGCGATTAAAGCCTCGAATTTCTTTTCGCAACTCGCTAATTTCCTTTTTTAAGTAATCCAATTCACTATCACGGGTCGAAACGATCGCACTAAGATTCGGTTTTTGCGTCACTTCCCACATTTTATCTGCAAGATCAAGTTGTTGCTCGAATTTTTGATCTTTAGCTACTGCTAAAGGAATAGACACTGTGGCCGGTAATTTGCGTTCCCAAAGGGTTCGGATAAGCGTATCCCCGATGGCGGTAATATTTCTGGCCAAATTTGTCATGTGTCTGAACAATTCCGAAGGTTTGCGATCGCCTAGGTCCTCCGAGCTTAATAACTGCTCTAACCTTTTTTCTTCCGATGCGCTATGGCGCCTAATTAATGTTAGTTTTAAACTCTCATACTTTCCCGACTCAAGGAGTGTTTAACAAATCAATCACTGAATTAATTGCTTCGACCGGCAATGAAGCTAAAACGTACGCGTATTTGCTTTCATCTCTCCTAATCTTCTTTGCGGCAAATTGAGCCTCTGCTGCAATACACCATGCAGTGGGAGCCTTGTCCCAAAATGTTGGGAGTTTCACATATGCGACTTCTACTTCTTCCTCCGTCATCTTCGATCGAAAAGACAGAAAGGCTTGAAGAGTGCGCGTAAATTGAATGTGTTTCAAACTAAGGTTTGAGGAAACAGAAAAACAAGTGATATAAATATATATCACTGTAATGTCGATTAGGATCGATTGTACACTTTTTTAAAACTTTGCGAAAACGAGCAAAAATGAAACTTTGTTCGCGGATAAACACTGATACGTCACTGAATAAAAAAATAAACTTCGCGCACCAAATCGAATTCCGATGTAATTACATCAAGGTTTAAGTTTGTATGTCCACTTTTATGTGATAGATAAAAATTTTGTTTTTGTATTGAAAAGAAGAGAATAAAAATTTTTTTTAACATACGTGATTTTTAAGCTTTGAAGATGTTGGAGATGACGAGATGATTGTTGATGATGATGAGTTGCTTTCTATGATGATGCTGATGATGGTTTCATGATGTTGACTTGATGGTGCATTTGTTGATAATACAGCTTATGTTGAAAGTGATGAAGATGATTTGGTGTTGATAATTACGTTGATTTTGCTGATGAGTTGTGCTGACTCCTCTTAAGGAGGTGTGTCGGAGTCGACAAGTATGTGACACCGACGTCGGGGTCACCAAATTAGGTAGCGGCACCACTCTTTGGTGCGCCACACGGTTAGCTGCGACGGTGAAAATCGCGACAAGATGGTCACCAGCGTCCGGGGGCGAGCGGCGGTGGTGGACCAGATATCGCATGCGTCTGGGGCCAGTGGCGGTCCTGCACGGCGACGCCTTCGTCCGGGGGCGTGCGGCGGCAACGGGCCTGATATTGCCTGCGTCCGGGGGCAATTGGCGGTTCGGCAAGGCTGCTAAGAACGCCTGCGTCAGGGGGCGTGCGGCGGCAACGGGCCTGATATTGCCTGCGTCCGGGGGCAATTGGCGGTTCGGCAAGGCTGCTAAGAACGCCTGCGTCCGAGGGCGTACAGCGACAACAGCAACGGTGTTGGCTCTGAGAAGAGCCGTGGTTTGCTTACACTTTTAATAAGATGTAATCGGCTCAGTTCTGATAAGAACTGAGACTACATCACGTTTAAGGAGCTTAATTAATCTACTCTATGCTATATGGTAGTCATCACTCAGTTCTGATAAGAACAGAAGTGATTTGCCGGTTGCTGTGGTTTTAAATGAAAGATTGCTCGCCGCTGGTTATAATTCAATACTAATAATTTATTTTTCCTAACTAGCCTATAAATAGTTACAAAATTCACATCTGGTTAGGTCCCACTCTAATTTTATTTCGAATATTTCAAAGCTAAAACAAAAGGTGACCTCAAGGTACATTTTAATTTTTTGTGATGCTAAGTGCATCGTACAATTTTATTTTCTTTGATATTGTGGGAAATTTACCAGGACACAGTGGAGTCCGTATAAATAGCCCACAGGAGCTCTAGAAAGCCAATTTCCTATTGTGCAAAAATTATCATCACTCTCTCTGTACCATGATACCCCTATTAAAAGTCTTATTTTTAGAACTTGCCTCAACTATAGCTTTACCTACCTAGTTTTAGTTGAATATCATAAGCTATTCTCGAGATATGAAACTCGGAAACGCTACAGTTTTTTTCCCATATAAATAATAAGCTTTTATCGAACAGTTCTTGAAATATGAGACGTGATTCTTTACAATTGCCTCACTTCCTTACTTCACTGTCGACATTAACCGTTTACGAAAAATACTCTGGAATATCTCTATATCGATCTCAGCTTTCGAGAATTTCGGAGGTATTGTTTTTTCTCACACCCACACTCTTCACCGATATTGAGCATATTTTAAGAACTATTCAAGTTTTATATAAATTCAAGTTTCAGCTTTTTAGTATAAACGGTTGAGAATGTCTAAAATCTCAACTAAACACAAAATAAAAGGTCACTACAGGATTCATCCGGCTTACCCACTGAACAAATTTCAACTTACAAAGAATACAAAACGATCCCACAACCAGCTTTCGAACTAAATGTGATTTAAAGCAGGGAGATGGTCTAGCCCCCACGATTTTCAACTTGTCACTAGAGTATGTCATCCGAAAAACAATGGTCGACACCAATAGGACACCCAACTTGTAGCATACGCAGACGATATATCTATGTAAACATCTTCGCAAGATCCTTCCCTAGTGCTGAGGAGGTATTTGTCAATCTTGACTCTGCCACAACGTACACAAGAAAGAGAACGCCAATCAGACAGAATATACCAATTTCGGAGTATAATTTGGAAAGTAAATATGTATATACAACTTCATAGGTATATCTTCAGGCTAATCTGGAAAAAGACGGCAACGAAACGGACGAAATCAATCAACGATGATCCGTTGATAATAAATAAAACGTATTGTACTCCTCAAACGATTTGGCGCAAGACGGACGATATACAGACGGGTCAAAAATGTTTTTTTTGCGTTTTTGGTGTCTGCTTGTAAGTTTTTTTTATTTCATCAAATAATAAAGTAAAATGGATCATTCCACCAAGAATCGTCATCTTGCCATCTTACCACCTCGGCTTCTTTTGAAAATTTGTGTACTTGAAGAACTAGTGAGAAAAATAATTGAAATACAATTTCCTTTTCAGGGATAACGATTTTGTCCTTTATCCTTGAATATCTCAAAATGTGTATCTTTAATTTTTTGTATTTCAAAACACCAAAAAATTAACTTGGGATCTCAAGGGGATCGGAGTCAAAAAAGTGTAATATTGTTATTAAGAACTAAACTAGCCTGAATTGATAACCACTGATTTTCTTAGATTTTTTGACCCCGATCCTCTTGAGATTCCAAGTTAATCGCGATTGAATTATTCAAGGCTAAAGGACAAAATAGTTATCCTTGAGAAAAACTTCCAAGGATAATTTTTATTCGTATTTTTTTTATATTGCGACAAACTTGCATTTTAAAAAAAGCCCTACTTTTTTATTCTACGATAAAGACTAAGTACCAGCGATATGAATTTTCGCAGAGGACTCAGATACCATTTTTGCGAAGTCTTTAACATACTATAACTGAAAAATGAGATAGAAACGAAAAATTGCAACTATATGGTAGTTGTTTCCTCACTAATTCTTCGAGTACATAATTTTTCAAAAGAATCGGTGATGGTAAGTCACAAATTTTATCATTTTTGACGATTCTTGATGGAATGGTCCAAATGTTTGAATTCATAAGCGTTGATAGATACAACCTACTTGTTTCATTCACATTAAAGAATTATCATTGTTATTAGAGAGATACTACCATACAAGGGCGCCCATAGAACTTCTTCCAGGGGGGGGGACAAGGCAAAAAGTTCATAAGATAACCCCACACTCCATTTAGAATCTGAACTTATGATTGTAATTTTAACGTAAGTTCGTTAACGGGCACAATCGTTCTACTCCCTCGGGTCCATACAAAGGCCTTAAAACATACGTTCAAGAATACTAGCCGATAACTTCGGAACGCTTAAATCGCTCAAATCCCCAGTCGTAAAGGTGAGCATACACGAGCAATTTTTCAAACAATTAATTGTCCGACGACTATTACCAAAATTAGTGCAGCGATTAATGAATGGACAGCGGTAATATTTTGAGAATGTGGCAATGTTTTCATAGATTGCTGATATTTCTCGCCCTATACTCGTAGTTTCTGTATTAAAAAAAATTATCTCTTCCACTTCCATGCTTCATCACCTCCTTAAAAAAATTTACTTTATTTGTCAAACTTTATACAGAAACCGAATTTATTTTTAAATTGCAATTGGTTCGTGAGATATTGTAATCAAAAATTGTTCACCTCTGGATGTGTTTTTCCTAACTATATAGAACGGAATGAAAATAGAAGGTTTGCAGGTAAATAAAGTTTGATAAAGGACTCAGTCGAGTCCGAAACGTCACACAAAATAAATTTAACAGTATTTACCGGAAAACCTTGTAATTTCAATTCGAAATGTACTGTGAAAACATTCATCAAAAACTATATAGAACGGATTCTGCTACAAAGTTGAAACTCGGTATGTATATGTAAATCAACTAGAAAAGTAGATAATTTAGATAAAAAAAATTTTAAGGGGCAACATCTAGTTGGCGGCCGAAAAAAGGCGTGTTTTTGTGATTTTTTTTTGGGAAAATGATTGCAGGTTTCGAACTGTTTTTTTTCATAGTGAAGGGTATATCTTTGACTATGTTTAATAATTTTTTTATTGAAAAAATTTCACAACTGTAACAGATATAGATTTTTCTCGAAATGGCTGTTTACAAACCGGTGACCACGATATCTCAAAGACGAGTAGACCGATTAACTTGAAATTTTGCACACCTTTTTCTTACATCAAAAGGCAATCCTTAATCGAAGGATTTCTTTTTTCGATGTATACTTTTACTTTATTAGTAATAATACAGTATTGTTATTGATTTTAAAAAAAAAAAAATTTGCTGCCCTCAAATTTTTTTTTTTACATTTCATGACTAGTAGACACGAAAAAAGCAATAAAAATTTTCACTCCGTCTGTCCGCCGTACGCCGTACGTCGACCGCCCCAAAATCCTTTGAAGGCTCGTAGCAAAAAAAATATCACTTAATATAAAATGCATATATTTTCACGATTTTCGTCATCTATGAGGTCTTTCGAAATATTGAATTCATTTTTATTCTACGGATTCTTCATATGAATACCTAGAATGTGTTTTCAAGATTTTTTGAAATTCGACTTATTTTTATATACTTTTCCATGAATGTTTCTCAGGTCTGATCAGATATCGAATATCTTTTCACTTCCCCAGGCTTGTTTAATAATCACCTATTTTTAATTTTTGTTTTTTTCAACCTCTAGACCGCATCCCGGAATATGACCCAATTATATAATTCATATGTTACACCCTTTTCTAACCGCTTCCCGAAGTTTTTGTTAGGTTTTCAGTCACATAGTAACATACACCGCATCCCCGAATTGAACGCGTTCTGAACTTCTGCCGGGAAAATAATAAAGTTGCGCCCAGACTGATGGCAGATTTTTTCATTAGTTCTTAAAGTACAAAAACGTTACAAAAAAATAACGAAAAATTTTGTAAAAGACACGCTTGTTCGTTCGATTTGGAAATAAACTGCAGTCTGCTGTGTTGTGGTGCCTGATCTGATTCTTCTTCAGTACGCAGCCTTGGTCAATTCCGGAAAAGGGCTTATTATCTAAGTCTATACATAGTTTGATTTGATATTCATTTTAGTGTCATTACTGAGAACTAAAGTCGAGGCATGAAAGATATGTACAATAATTGTACAGTGAATGAAATGTAAAAGTAGATGCAACATAGTTTGGTATATAAAGTATGATTTTTCTCGACAATTGGGCAAATTCAGGGGGGGGGGGGGGTGCCCCTTTTTGCCCCACTCCTGTGAGTCCAGGAGAGGGCAAGTGCCCCTTCTTGCCCCCCCCTGTGGGCGCCCATGCTATCATAAAGCTATACATATGTATAATGGAGATAGCGTGCAGCGACTTTTTTGAAGCCGGAGGTTTTCTCGCAAAGGACCGGCGATATTCACTATGCTACTATCAGCATCTTACTCACATGTATGTTATACATACTCCGGTATTGAAAAGAAAAAAAGCCCAACCTTTAAATACTTCGCTACTATTTGCACTGCCACCGGGCATGAAACGCTCTATACAAAAATTTTCAATTTTGCATCAAAATGCTTCAAAGTGCTTTATACAGAAACGGCGCTTTGCGATCTCCGTTAGTTATAGCTCTATGGCTACTACATTCTAACTTTTTCGTGCTGCTGAATTAAAAAAAATATAACTTACAAAGTGAGCAAAACATTTCGTTGGGGGTTTTATCCACAAACCCCCCCCCCCCCCCCCCGTTCCTACGCCAGTGATTCACTGCTTAATGTTCCATATTAATATGTTGCGGATATTAATATTTCTTTTAGGGTCAGGCGAGAGAACTTATTATTCTTATATGTATTTTTGTGTGTATGTAACGTGAAATGTGCCATATGAACATTACTAATCCAAAACGGCGGATACAAAAAAATGTATAGAAATAAAAAAGAATTATAAAATTATATAAAAGTCTATGAAACGTAAATCAGTTAACATTTACTTCAATCGTAATGAGATTACTGTACCACGTAATGTTAAAAATTTAAAAAAAATTAAGTTCAATATCTCTTACCTCCTTTTTGTCGTTGAAACGATACATGAATTTATCGTCATATAAAATGTTTGCCCTTTTCGGCTAAACTCAAGCTTTTTCAACTAGTGGGTAGGAAAGCTTTTTTATACGGAAGTAGCTTCCCAGGACAGAACTTTCAAATCGAATGTATGAAAAACCAATCAGTAGAGATCGGGTATGGGTTTGTTTCTCTATTAGGTCTTTCTCTATGGTATAAGCTCCACTAAATTTAGTTTACTTTAAACTTAAAAAAAAAAATCTGCCAATAGTCTGGGCGCAACTTTATTATTTTTCCGGCAGAAGTTCGGAACGTGGTTTATTCGGGGATGCGGCATATGTTACTATGTGACTAAAAACCTAACAAAATGCGGTTAGAAAAGGGTGTAACATTAGAATTAAATAATTGGGTCATATTCCGGAATGCATTCTAGAGGTTGAAAAATAAAAAATTAAAAATAGGTGATTATTAAACAAGCCTGGGGAAGTGAAAAGATATTCGATATCTGATCAGACCTGAGAAACATGGTGGAATTCATGAAAAAGTATACAACCAGTTTACACCCTCTTAGGGGTTGAATTTCAAAAAATCTCGAAAAGGCATTCTAGGTATTCATATGAAGAATCCGTAGAATAAAAATGAACTCAATATTTGGAAAGACCTAGTAGATATGACGAAAATCGTGAAAATATATGCATTTCATATATACTGATAATTTTTTTTGCCCCCCCCCCTTCTGAACACCAATGAATATTCGAATATATTTTTATCAGAATTACTTTTCTGGTCAATTTGCAAATACGTACCGAGTTTCAACTTTCTAGCATAAGCCGTTCTAAAGTTAGGAAAAACACTCCCCACCACTGTACCATACTACCCCTAAAAAAAAATTTATTTTTCCACCATGCCACTACTATAGCTCTATCTAAATACCAAGTTTCAGCTTCCTATCATTATAAATTCTTAAGATATAAGCATTGGAACTACTTTTTCTTTCTCACCCTTCTCCACCCTCACCCTCTACACCCACACCCCCAAACTTTTTTTCCCTACTAGGGTTCTATTAGGCCTACTTCTGGTAAAAATTTGAAGCATCCATCTTACACTGTTATTGAGATATGAAACGTGTTATTTTTAAAAATTCTTATCCCCTCCACTTCCGTGCTCTCCCGCCCCCTTCAAAGATTTTACTTTGAGCAATCTTTATTTATCAAGCTTTATATCCAAACCGAATTTTGTTTTTCTGGTGCCTCTGGCTTGGGAGATATCGTAATGTTAAGTATTTCACCCCCCACTTCCGTACGCCACTACCCCCACTCAAAAATTTTGTTTCAATCTACTCTCCTAGTATAACTACAGATATCTGTTAAGTTTTAATTGCTTGCTATTAACGGTTTAGGAGATATAGATTTTAGAATGTGTCGATCTCGACTTTTTTGCGTTTCGGACGCATTGCTTCCCCCTCCACTCCCACACCCCTTCACCCATATCATCAATTTTTGTGCAAATGGGTCCACTATCAAAGCTTTATAGAAATTCCAAGTTTCAGTCTCCTAACATAAGCGGTTGTTGAGATCTAGAAACCAAATTTTTTTGTCTAAAACGCTTCCCCCACCTTCCCCCTCACACCCCCACCTTCCCCCTCACACCCCCACCCCTGAAAATAATATCAATTCAAGGGGTCTACCCAGTCTATTCCTAGAAAAAATTTAAATTTAATAGCTTCACTGCTTTCAGAGCTACGAGCCTTCAAAGGATTTTGGCGGTCGACGTACGGCGGACGGCGTACGGCGGACGGCGTACGGCGGATTGCGTACGGCGTACGGCGGACAGACGGAGTGAAAATTTTATTGCTTTTTTCGTGTCTACTAGTCATGAAATGTACACAAAAAAATTTTGAGGGCAGCAAATTTTTTTTTTTGAAAATCAATAACAATACTGTATTATTACTAATAAAGTAAAATTAAGTCGATAGGTTATTGGGTTCAAGCTGTAGAACTTACACCAGTTCACAAAACGCAGTTTTGAGAAAAACACGTTTAAAGTTTTCCTTTAGTACTTTTTGCCATTAGAAATCCATAAAGTAGGTGCCTGAATGATACTATAGCTCACGTACTATATACTACTATATATACTACTATATACTACTATACTACTATATTCTACTAATATTTACCTACCAAAATAAGACATTAAGGATTTTTAGATATTCAATCACTATGGTAGTGCAAAGTCGTTGCTTGCGTTTATTACAAACTCCAATTTAAATCTGATCAGATATCGAATTTTTACTTCCTTCAGCTGTTGAAATAATCCCCAAAATCTCTTTTCTAATTGTTGTATTACATATTCAATCCCCAAGAGGATGTTAATAAAGTTGCACGTGCTTCACGATTATCGCATTATCTATTAGGTCTAATTTGATACCAAGTTTTTTTTTTACAACAACGAGCTTTTATGAATTCAACCCCCAAGGCAGTGTAAATTTGTGGTATACTATATGTTTCCCTAAATCGTACATTACAAATGTATGTCTTAGGTCTGATGAAATATCAAGTTATCACAAATTAAATCACACGCTATTACTGTAATCGCCTAAAAACTCTTATCAGGATTTTTCCAAATTCAACCCAACGGGTGCTGTAGATAATGGGATGATATACGTTTTGATGAGGTGACAAATATCTTTCTACTTTTTTTATAAGCCTTTTATAAGGTTTTTTATAAGTCATAACCTCACGACAGTATTACAGGTTTAATCCAGCCCAAAAATAGGTAATGTAAACAAACGGAAACTTGGACGAAAATATTTTTTTTATTTTCTGTTTAGTCGTGCCCAAAAACGCCAAATCTGCTTGCCGTTCGTCCATCTGTCCGAACGAATAGTTCTTAAAACATGTGTTTAAGAATATTGTCCGATAGCTTTAAAACGCGTCAAGCTACGAATTTGAAATTGTTTATACATACATTGACATTTCAATAGTTACAGTCAAAGGTATCAATGGATATGGAGTAAATAGTACTAGTTTTTCGTGTAGTTGCCATACAAAAATTATGTGAACTGAAAAATTAAAAATGGAAAACTGTCTCCAAATGATCAGAATTAATGTACTCTTAAATGGGTAACCTAAAAAGGATTGAAGATGACAGAGTAAAAATCCCCGAAAAAACAAGGGTGACCTTAAAAAAGAACTTAAAACGTAAAAAATGTCGCAAAAACACTGACTTCACCTGCAGGGCTCATCCACGGAGCTGCCTCAATAACTATGACAGGAAAAAAAATCTGCCAACAGTCTGGGCGTAACTTTATTATTTTTCCGGCAGAAGTTTGGAACGTGTTCAATTCGGGGATGCGGTGTATGTTACTATGTGACTGAAAACCTAACGGGAAGCTGTAAGAATGTGGTCTAACATATGAATTACATAACTGGGTCGTATTCCGGGATGCGGTCTAGAGGTTGAAAAAGACAAAACTTAAAAATAGGTGATTATTAAACAAGCCTGTGGTAGTGAAAAGATATTCGATATCTGCCCATGTGCGAAATGCCAAAGTCCGACGGAGTTGTGTACACTGCCCAGAATTGGCATCGTATTGTCCGCCAAGACTTGTGGATCGGTATTCTTTTGGTACTGACAATTTACCAGACCAGTGTCGGGCCAAGAATTGGCTTATTATTGGTGTTTAAGCTCTTTCGGCATTGGCTCGACTGTCGGCTCTGTATTGGGCACATTTTGGCAAAAATATTTTTTTTGTTTCTCAAAATCAATTTAGATTCGGCTTTAACACTACCACGAGAATGTTACAGATTAGCCTAGTGGGTGGCGTAGCGGACTTATGCGCGACGGGACCACGGCTCGAATCCAAGAGTGTGCATGTAAGAACCAATTCGCATTTAAAAAATATAAATATTTACAGGGAAATAAAATAGTAGTTAAGAAAAAACACACACAAACACACACACACACAAAAAACTCAAAAAAAAAAAGTTTTTTAATTTTTTTTTTACTGATGCCCAGTATTGGGCCAGAGTTTCACCAAGAGTAGAACCGATGTGATCAAATCGACATTGGCTCGGATATGATTTGATTCTAGGGCATATACTGGACCTGAAACATTTGCCAGTACTGGCAACTCTGGCACCAGTACTAAGCCTGTGCTGTGCCGTTCTGCTTTTCGTACATGGGTGATCAAACCTAAGAGATATGGGGGAATTTATGAAAAAGTATACAACCACTTTACACCCTCTTAGGGATCGAATTTCAAAAAATTTTGAAAACGCATTCTAGGTATTCATATGAAGAATCCGTAAAATAAAAATGAATTTAATATTTGGAAAGACCTAGTAGATATGACGAAAATCGTGAAAATATATGAATTTCATATTTACTGAACATTTTTTTTGCCCCTCTTTCTGAACGCCAATGAATATTCGAATATTTTTTTTTTAACAGAATTACTTTTCTAGTTGATTTACATACACGTACTGAGTTTCAACTTCCTAGTATAAGCCGTTCTAAAGTTAGGAAAAACACCCTCCACCCTCGTACCATGCTCCCCAGCCCCCTTCAAAGATTTTACTTTGAGCCATCTCTATTTATCGAGCTTTCCAATACCCAATACCCAAACCAAATTTTGTTGTTCTGGTGCAATTGGTTTGTGAGATATCGTAACCTTAAGTATTTCAAAAAAATTTGTTTCAATCTACTCTCCTAGTATAACTACAGATATCTGTTAAGTTTTAATTGCTTGCCACAAACGGTTTATGAGATATGGATTTTAGAATGTGTCGTTCTCAGCATTTTTGCGTTTCGGACGCATTATTTCCCCCTCCACTCCCACACCCCTTTACCCATATCATCAATTTTTTTGCAGATGGGTCCAATATCAAAGCTCTATAGAAATTTCAAGTTTCAGCCTCCTACCATAAGTGGTTGCTGAGATCTAGAAACCAAAATTTTTTGTCTAAAACGCTTCCCCCACCTTCCCCCTCACAGCCTCACCCACAAAAAAATCACACTTCAAGGGGTCTATTCAGAAAAAAAAATTCAATTTAATAGCTCATAGGGTTTGGAAACTATAATTCCTCAAACGAGTTTGCGTACGGCGGACAGCGGACGGCGCACAGACGGAGTGAACATTTTTTTGCTTTTTTTGGTGCTTATCAGTGCTGCCAGATTTGCAAACCTAAAAAATCGTACCATACCATGAAAAAATACTGCCAACAGTCTGGGTACAACTATATTATTTTTCCGGCAGAAGTTCAGAACGCGTTCAATCCGGGGATGCGGCGTAGGCTACTATGTGACTGAAAACCTAAAAAAAAGTTCGTTAAGCGGTTAGAATAGGGTGTAACATATGAATTATATAATTGGGTCATATTCCGGGATGCGGTCTAGAGGTTGAAAAAGAAAAAAACCTTAACTTAGGTGATTATTAAACAACCCTGTGGAAGTGAAAAGATATTCGATATCTGCGCAGACCTGAGAGATATTCCGGAATTCATAAAAAAGTATACAACCACTTTACACCCTCTTAGGGGTCGAATTTCAAAAAATCTTGAAAACACATTCTAGGTATTCATATGAAGAATCCATAAACAAAAATAATTGGTGATTGTTAAACAAGCCCGTGGATGTGATATCTGATCAGACCTGAGAGATATTCCGGAATTCATAAGAAAGTATACAACCACTTAACACCCCCTTAGAGGTCGAATTTCAAAAAATCTTGAAAACACATTCTAGGTATTCATATGAAGAATCCATAAACAAAAATAATTGGTGATTGTTAAACAAGCCCGTGGATGTGATATCTGATCAGACCTGAGAGATATTCCGGAATTCATAAAAAAGTATACAACCACTTAACACCCCCATAGGGGTCGAATTTCAAAAAATTTTGAAAACACATTCTAGGTATTCATATGAAGAATCCATAATCAAAAATAATTGGTGATTGTTAAACAAGCCCGTGGATGTGATATCTGATCAGACCTGAGAGATATTCCGGAATTCATAAGAAAGTATACAACGACTTAACACCCCCTTAGAGACCGAATTTCAAAAAATCTTGAAAACATATTCTAGGTATTCATATGAAGAATCCATAAACAAAAATAATTGGTGATTGTTAAACAAGCCCGTGGATGTGATATCTGATCAGACCTGAGAGATATTCCGGAATTCATAAAAAAGTATACAACCACTTAACACCCCCATAGGGGTCGAATTTCAAAAAATTTTGAAAACACATTCTAGGTATTCATATGAAGAATCCATAATCAAAAATAATTGGTGATTGTTAAACAAGCCCGTGGATGTGATATCTGATCAGACCTGAGAGATATTCCGGAATTCATAAGAAAGTATACAACGACTTAACACCCCCTTAGAGACCGAATTTCAAAAAATCTTGAAAACATATTCTAGGTATTCATATGAAGAATCCATAAACAAAAATAATTGGTGATTGTTAAACAAGCCCGTGGATGTGATATCTGATCAGACCTGAGAGATATTCCGGAATTCATAAAAAAGTATACAACGACTTAACACCCCCTTAGAGATCGAATTTCAAAAAATCTTGAAAACACATTCTAGGTATTCATATGAAGAATCCGTAAAATAAAAATGAATTCAATATTTGGAAAGACCTAGTAGATATGACGAAAATCGTGAAAATGTAGGCATTTTATTTTCACATACCATTTTTTTAACCCCCCATTCCGTACGCCAATGGATATTTGCATTTTTTTTTATCGGAGTTACTTTTCTAGTTGATTTAAATATACGTACCGAGTTTCAACTTTCTAGCATAAGCCGTTCTAAAGTTAGGAAAAACACCTCCCACCCCCGTACCATACTATCCCTTAAAAAAAAAATATTTTTCCACCATGCCAATACTATAGCTCTATCTAATTGTCAAGTGTCAGCTTTCTATCATTATAGGTTCTTTAGATATAAGCATCGGAACTTTTTCTTTCTCACCCTTCCCCAGCCTCACCCTCAACACCCACAACCCCAAATTTTCTTCCCCTACTAGGATTCTATTACGCCCACTTTTGGTAAGAACTTGAAGCATCTACCTTACACCGTTATTGAGATATGAAACGTGTTATTTTTGAAAAATTCTTATCCCCTCCACTTCCCTGCTCCCCCGCCCCCTTCAAATATTTTACTTTGAGCAATCTTTATTTATCAATATTTATACTCAAACCGAATTTTATTTTTCTGGTGCCATTAGTTTGTAAGATATCATAATCTAAAGATTTTCGCCCCCCACCCCCGTACGCTACAACCCCCACGCAAAAATTTTGTTTCAATCTACTCTCCTAATATAACTACAGATATTTGTTAAGTTTTAATTGATTGCCATTAACGGCTTAGGAGATATGGATTTTAGAATGTGTCGATCTCGGCATTTTTGCGTTTCGGACGCATTATTTCCCTCTCTACTCCCACACCCCTTCACCCATATCAATAATTTTCTTGCAAATGGGTCCACTATGAAAGTTCTATAGAAATTCCAAGTTTCAGTCTCCTTACATAAGCGGTTGCTGAGATCTAGAAACCAAAATTTTTCGTCTAAAACGCTTCCCCCACCTTCCCCCTCACACCCCCTCCCCTGAAAATAATGTCAATTTATGGGGTCTACCCAGTCTACTCTTAGAAAAAATTTTAATTTAATAGCTCCACTGGTTTGAGAGCTACGGGCCTTCAAAGGATTTTGCCTGGGGCGTGGGGCGGTCGACGTACGGCGTACGGCGTACGGCGTACAGACGGAGTGAAAATTTTTATTGCTTTTTTCGTGTCTACTAGTCATGAAACGTGGAAAAAAAATTTTGAGGGTAACAAATTTTTTTTTTTTAAAAATCGATAACAATACTTTATTATTAATAATAAAGTAAAATCGTACCATACCATGAAAAAAATCGTACCGAGGGAGATTTCATCGTACAATTCACTTTAATGTAAAATTTTATCAGTCAAACATGGAAGTGTTCTTTACACACTGCATATTTAGGGGAGCAAACCCTTTAGACGCCCAGAAATGAGTCATTTTTCATGCATTTTTTTATGGTGATAAAATAATCGCATCATTTTAAGATTTTGACATGATATTATTACAACTTTCAAGTGCTGTTTTTTTTACAAAACAAAATGGCGCAACTTCTAACTCACTCACACCGTCACTTGTATTCCCCTCGCATATATCTGTGAATTCATTCCCCTGATAATATCGTTTCTTAGAACATTTTCGAGCTATATTACCTTGCGTTCCTTTAGGATAGTTTGGCAAAAATGTTTCATTATAATTTATTATTTCGACATATGGTTCACAAATCTTACATTTTGCGTACGATGAAGGGTTCTCATCGTACATCGTACATAAGGCTGAAAAATCGTACATAAGGCTGAAAAATCGTACATGTACGATGAAAATCGTACGCCTTGTAGCACTGGTGCTTATTAGTCATAAAACGTGTAAAAAAAAATTTCGGGGTAGCAAATTTTTTTTTTTTTAAAAACGATAACAATACTTTATTATTAAAATAATAAAGTAATTAGATGAAAATATATCTTATATGCACGATAATTGAAAAAATTCATCATATGCTTGGCTTAAGTTGAAGACGGAAAGCAAGGAAACCACAATGGTTAGTGCATTATTGCTTATACAAAAAACCCAAAAATAGCTGAGGAATCTAATGAACTCTAAAAACTAACAGACATACAGAGATACAGAGTTACCTACAACATATACCAAAAAAAAAAATGGTAATGCTGACTTTTACTAATGGCCGCCCATACGCGTTTCGACTGCCAAGGAGTCTCTTCAGTGGACTTTACAGTTTACAGGAAACATGAGAAAAATTAATATTATTGACTTACTAGTCAAAAAATAGAATGCTGTTTAAAACCAGAGGAAACCGTTAAGGTGAGGCGGGGGTGAAAAACTTTAGATTTCAATATCTCACAAACCAATTAGACTGGAAAAACAAAATTTGGTCCTTGTATTAAGGTAATTTGCTTTAAGTAAAATTTTGTAGAAGAGCGGTGGAGGGTGGAAGTGGAGGGGACAATAATTTTTATAAAAAATCACATCTCATTTCCTAAGAACAGAGTATGATAGATTCTTGGAATTTTTACCAGAAGTATGCCATATAGACCCCTAGCAGAAAATTTTTAAACGATGTAGTCTGTAGAGGGTGAGGGTGGGGAGGGTAAAAGAGAAAAAGTTTTGATTTTTATATCTTAAGAACCTATTATGATATACATAAATATGAAACTCAAGCAATTTTCTTCACCAAAAAAAGGAAACGTAGTAATCTTCCAAATCATCCTATCAATTTCATCGGACAAACCATCGACTGGAGTGACTCTATAAAATATCTTGGCGTGATCCTTGACAAAAAGCTTATCTACAAAGACCATGTTGAAATGACGTGCTCCAAGGTCTCGAAAAGCATTCATGCTCTTTACCCCCTTATTAACAGGAATTCCAAGCTTTCGGTACATAATAAACTCCTAATTTTTAAGCAGGTCATTCAACCTATAATATCGTATGGCGCTCCTATATGGCGTCATAGTTCCGCTTCTCATCAAAAAACATTGCAAGTCACCCAGAATAAATGCCTAAAAATACTGTTGAATTTACCCTACGACTTCTCTACTAAACGCCTACATAAGATAGCTAACGTGCATAACATAAAAACACTGGCCGACAAAAGACTTGAGTCCTTTTTAAAGCGATGCCAATATATACGTAACCCGCTGGTTACATCGTTCCTCTAGATCATGCCTTACATTGCATCTTCTTTTTTCACTATATCCTGCAGTTTGTCACGCATTATCATAGCCCGGTATCCATGTTAATAACTTGGTAATCCTTTAGTTCTAAGTTAGTTTTAAGTAGCTTAAGTTTAACAGGCAAGGTTTTTGCTCTTTACTTTTCCTTGGCAAATTATAATACACAATTCAATTATTTCTTTTCCACATTGCCCAAGTGCTATAAATTTCACAACTTAGCTGTTAAGATGATAAGTCTAATCTCTAAAACATTATTGTTCTGTTAATGCATTTTGAAATATTATAAATAAATATTGTTTGAGTTTGTTGTTTGAGTTTGAAACTTGGTATTGGGATGAGACTATAGAAGAAAAAAAAATCTTTATAACGATAGTATGATACGGGGTGGGGGTATTCTAGCTATAGAACGGCTTATGCTAGAAAATTTAAGCTCGGTGTGTATATGTAAGTCAATTTAAAAAGTAATGTAGACTTAAACAAAGTTCTAGTATCCATTGGCGTACAGAAGGGGGTTAATAAAAATTATCAGTGAACATGGAATGCATATATTTTCACGATTTTCGTCATATCTACTAGGTCTTCCCAAATATTGAATTCGTTTTTATTTTACGTATTCTTCATATGAATATCTAAAAAGCAAGATTTTTTTAAATTCGGAGACTAAGGGGGTGTAAAGTGGTTGTATACTTTTTCATAAGTTCTATCAAAACTCTCAGGTCTGATTAGATGATATCGGATATCTTTTCACTTCCACGGGCTTGTCATTTTCAACCTTTTTCAACCCCCAGACCGCATTCCGGACCCAATTATGTAATTCATGTCTTATTTGCAGCAGCGGCGTAAATATTCTAGCGGGACCCTATTCTAACCGATTGTCGAACTTTTTGAAACTTTGAAATTTTGGATCGAAATATTAGAAATCAAAGGTAAAACTAAAATATCACATCAAAATGTTGATACTATAATTGAAAGCATTATTTAATTACACACTTCTTTAGAAAAACAAAACGAATCGAAATACAGAATCATTTAACCTTTCCAATCCAAAGGTATAAAATTGTCAAACTCTGAAACTTCTATATGAGCCGTTGATTTTGAAAGTGGAATAAGTCCATTTCGTTTTTAAATCGACATGCTTAACGGTTTATGTTTTAACATGTTTAAAAATATTTATGCCATCTTTCAGAAAAATTTACTTGTATTTGTTAAAAGTGTGTTAAAACAATTGTATCAATAGATTCTCAGAAAGTTGCTTCGTGTTGTATAGAATAATGTTACAATGTCACAAAAAATATTTTTTTCAAAATGGACTTATTCCACTTTTAAATACAACGGCTCATATTTTGTATTTGCCGCTTGAATTAGCCATCAAAATTGTATTTTCTTATGATGAGAGCCTTCCACGGTCGCCGAATATAACAAGCCTCGTGTACTATTAAGTAACTTAAGGCTCGTGTCCACTAGCAAGCAAAACTTGTTAGAGTTGCTCTATGACATTTATTGCTGCATGTGTACACGGTTCCAAGAGCGCATTTACCCAAGTTTTTGCTCTAGCCATCAAACGCTTGCCTTTTCAAGCAAGTTGTGAATGTACACGCTAACTTGCGAGAGTTGAGATCTCGCCAGAAAGTTCCGATCGGTTCCGATCGGTTGCGAAATTTTTCAGCAAGTCAGTACAATTACATTGGATGTGAGGTTAAGTTAAGTCTTAAGAGTCGTAGTTCCACAGTTTACGTGCAATACATGAACGGAAAATCCAAGTGGAGTTCCGAGTACACGTTTTTGCTCATTTCCAATGTGGAACTTTATCCAGAGTTGTGGTATTTTTCTTTTTCGTTTTGACAGTTCAACGAAACTTTGATGATGAAGTGTATACGGAAGAGCAAGTTTTACTTGCAAGATTTTTGTAGAGCTTCTTGCTAGAGTAAAATTGCTGCAATTTGACAGATAGTGTACACATCGCACCAAATTACTCTAGCAAGAAATGTCGCAAGTTACTTGCCAGTGTACATGAGCCTTTACGACATTTCTTGCTAGAGTAATTTGCTGCTATGTTTACATTATCTGTCAAACTGTAGCCATTTTACTTTAGCAAATAGGTCTACAAAAATGTTGCAAGTAAAACTTGCTCTTCCGTGTACACTTCATCATCAAAGTTTCGTTAAACTGTCGAAACGAAAAAGAAAAATACCACAAGTCTGGATATAGTTCCACATTGGCAATGTACAAAAACGTGTCCTCGCTCCACTTGGATTTTTTGTTGATATTTCGCACTTAAACCATAGAACTATGATACCTAAAACCGAACTTAACCTCACTTCCAATACAACAGTTCTGACTTGCTGAAAAATTTCGGAACCGATCGGAACATTCTTACGAGATTTCAACTCTGGCAAGTTAGCGTGTACATTCACAACTTGCTTGAAAAGGCAAGCATTTGATGGCTAGAGCAAAAACTTGGGCAAATGCGCTTTCGGAACAGCATACACATGCAGCAATAAATGTCTTAGAGCAACTCTAATGCAGCGTTTCCATCTATGCCTTCACATGCATTGGACGAGGCATATGCATATGCCGAAACGGCACAATCGCGTCAGTGTGCATATAAAATCGAAATTCGCGTAAATTTGTCTCGACGGCGGTATTTGGACGCGTACCAAATGGATATGCTTACAGCACGAATGTGCCGTTTATACCTATGCCTTCATATGCATTGGAAGAAGATACTACCCAGCGGGTAAAAAAAGGCTTCTGAAGAATGGATTTCGTAAACATTCCTCTTCAATGGATGGAAGAATTACCATAATTAGGAGTTAGTTATTCTTTCCGGTGTCAGTGGAGTGAAACTCCAACACGGAGTCCCCGACTGTGGACTAACCGCTATCCCTGAGGATATGACAAATTTGGAAAGAAAGTTCACTGGAGAAGCCAGTTCATCATAAGATTGTGTTGGACTAGGTCCAAAGGAGCTGTTTCGCCATCGGAGGGCATAGACTCTTCAGAAGGTGTATTCTTGCCTACTAACCGAAACACCTTGACAGCTGGTGGGATCGCTGAGGTAAATTCTATATAGCCACATCCCATTCAAGATTTATTACCGAGAAGAATTTAATGGTCAAGAAAGGCGTCCTCTACCTTAGGCTAAAGGCGTGTATTTTGAGAAGCTTTTTTCTCTTGATTTCGGCTATTCTCTGGTTGTAACCCTGGATATGGTCAGCGCTTCATGGCTGTGAAATTTACAATGGTTGTAACCTTGGATCTGATCTACGAAGAAACAAATCCCGGCCGCCGCAACTTATTTTTTTAACCAATATTTGTTGTTATTAGATTTTTCGTGGTAAGCTACCAAAGAAGCTATTATGATTAGGAGTTAGTTATTCTTTCCGGTGTCAGTGGAGTGAAACTCCAACACGGAGTCCCCGACTGTGGACTAACCGCTATCCCTGAGGATATGACAAATTTGGAAAGAAACTTTACTGGAGAAGCCAGTTCATCATAAGATTGTGTTGGACACCGGAAAGAATAACTAACTCCTAATCATAATAGCTTCTTTGGTAGCTTACCACGAAAAATCTAATAACAAGAATTACCATACTTTGCATACCCTTTTTTTCTCTCAAGTTGAAGGAATGGTTCTCTGTACATATTTCAGAATGCGAAAAGACATATTGTAATAATTTTTGCATAAAATACAATATTACATAGAGTATATAATGCATTGCTCATATTCCCGCTGGGACTAAACTGAACACTTGGTAGCCCCAACCACTGGCAAAAACATTTGCATTGAACATTTGCTTCGATGGCGGTATTGACGCACATCAAAGGGATTTGCTTGTAGCATGTGCGTACCGTTTCCACATATGGTAGGCCTAGACATTCGCACTCATCGCATATGCCCACCGCATATGAAGGCATAGGTGGAAACGCGGCAAGTTTTACGTGCTAGTGTACACGAGGCTTTAGGACGGCACTGCATAGGAATATGTGTGCTTTTCGGAAGACGTCGCATGTTCTGAGCGATTCGGCCCCTGCCCCCTGCCAGATTTAAGGCCACGGAACGCGTATGTACTCATCCTTCATTCGTTTTCAATTGTTTCATTCCCTTTCGAACTGAACTGCAGTTATTTCGCCTAAATACTTTATGGAAGTGTTCTTTTAGAGTAGTTCACTCGTGAACTGCCAAACCCATCTCTAGTATGAACGTGCAGGAATATTGGCGGTATAAGAGCAAGAAATACAAAACATGAACAATTCAGCGTGCTCCGCTACACTTTATTAATTTAAATGAAAATTTAATACAGTTTTATTTATTTTTTCACACAACTTGATAAGGTTTCATTGTAAACAGTTCCGGTCATGCATGTTTTTAGTTCGGCTCCTCCGAATTTACATACCCAGTACTGGTCCGGTCTCAAGGCTTTCACTTGGATCACATCACCATCTTTTTTAATAGAATCCATTACAGTCTCGCAGCCGCAGTTGGCGGGAGGGGTTTTTACGCATTTGCCATCCTTAAAGTACGGGTTTGTTTCGGTTGGGCAGAAATCCTGATAAGGTGGTAGAGTCTGACTTTGGCAGTAAAAATAGGTTTGGCATGAGTTCGGGTCGGCCACAAAATTATCCTTGGTGTCCTTGCAAATGTCCTTTGTAGGGACAATAGTTGTAGTTCCTATGGATTCATTGCAATCACCGTCTTTTTTGTGGACGCAACTTCCAGTTTTATGATCGAACCGCAGACCAGTTTTACAGCTTCCTGAATATCGCATCTTATTCATACACGTGTAGTAACCTTCGCAGCTATTCGGATTCCCTATAAATATATTTTGCTCTTGTAGAGCACAATTCGGTGCAAGGGCACCATTTTCGCAAAGCCACAACTGTTGGGCGGTACACTTAGGACCTGCAGTGTCAGTGTCGTATGGATTAAGGTAAGCTGGTTCAGAACTTTCGCCACACGTTACCTTGTCTCCGTTCACATAAGTTCCTGGTGGATTCTCGGTGCATGGGAAGTATGACTTGCAATCACCAGCTAGTACGTGCTTGGTTGACGTACAAACTGATTGAACTCCTCCGCTACAGTCCTTTCCCAAAACACAGCTTTGAGTTTCATGGTGATATCGGTGATTAGGTGGGCAATCCTTTTTAATAGATTCTCCGCCCTGACATTCATAGAATTTTAGACAATCAGTAGTTGGTACTGGGGTTGTGCGTGTTATGAGTGGTGTGCATGTGGTTGTTGTGGGTGTTTCATACGGTAAGCGAGTGTCGTCCGTTTTACCAGCACAAGGATCAGAGGCGACGCAACAAACGACATACACCGCAATCAGTAAACATGTTACTTGAACGAGTCCTACGAAAATAAATGAAAAAATGACCAATTAAAATATGTACATATATACTTTTTTATGTAAACAAAATATGAGCGATTTAAAAAAAAAACATGCTGCAGTCACGATCGGCTGCAAGCCAATCGTATAATACTCTAGATGATACTGAACTACGATTTATATTGAAGTTGGGGCTAAAGTAGAATTACGTATGTATATGTTGTATGTCCATTATAAAGGACCTCCATTCAGTTGCTACTTGAAACTTAAAAACAATGGCCGCTATTCACAGTCGTCATAAGGTTGGCTTTGGAATAGAGCTCACTTTAGTGTCTTATAATTTATATGACACTGAAGTCAGCTCTAACTTAAAGCCTACTTTATGATGACTGTGAATAGCGGCCAATATCATCAATGTTTAAAATCATTTCTTGAACTGGGTGTGCCATCGGGAATAAAATGTCATTTTTGAAGGACATTCACATGTGAGGTGCAGGAAGGAATCACTCGATTTTACTGTATTATTTATAATATTACTGTATTATTTATAATACAGTATTGTTATCGATTTTTAAAAAAAAAAAATTTGCTGCCCTCAAAATTTTTTTTTCCACGTTTCATGACTAGTAGACGCGAAAAAAGCAATAAAAATTTTCACTCCGTCTGTACGCCGTACGCCGTACGTCGACCGCCCCACGCCCCAAGCAAAATCCTTTGAAGGCTCGTAGTTCTCAAACCAGTGGACCTATTAAATTAAGTTTTTTTCTAAGAATAGACTTGATGGACCCCTTGAATTGACATTATTTTCAGGGAAGGTGGTGTAAGAGGGAAGGCGGGGTAAGCGTTTTAGACGAAAAATTTAGGTTTCTAGATCTCAGGAACCGCTTGTGTTAGGAGGCTGAAACTTAGAATTTCTATAGAGCTTTGATAATGTACCCATTTGCAACAAAAAAAACAGATATAGGTGAAGGGGTGTGGGAGTGGAGGGGGAAATAATGCGTCTGAAACGCAAAAATGCTGAGATCGACAAATTCTAAAATCCATATCTCCTAAACCATTAATAGCAAGCAGTTAAAACTTAGCAAATATCTGTAGTTATACTAGGAGAGTAGATTGAAATAAAATTTTTGGGTGGGGGTAGTGGCGTACGGGGGTGGGGGGGGGGGGGGGGTGAAAAACTTTAGATTGCGATATCTCACAAACTAATTGGACCAGAAAAACAAAATTCGGTTTTATTATAAAGATTAATAAATAAAGATTGCTCAAAGTAAAATATTTGAAGGGGGTGGAGGAGCACGGAAGTGGGAGGGATTAGAATTTTTCAAAAATAACACGATTTATATCTCAATAACAGTGTAAGATGGATGCTTCAAATTTTTACCAGAAGTAGGCCTAATAGAACCTAAGTAGGGAAAAAAAGTTTGGGGGTGTGGGTGTAGAGGGTGAGGGTGGGGAAGGGTGAGAAAGAAAAAGTTTCGATGCTTATATCTTAAGAATCTATAATGATAGGAAGCTGAAACTTGGTATTTAGATAGAGCTAGAGTAGTGGCATGGTGGAAAAATAATTTTTTTTTTAGGGGTAGTATGGTACGGTGGTGGGGGGTGTTTTCCCTAACTTCAGAACGGCTTATGCTAGGAAGTTGAAACTCGGTACGTATATGTAAATCAACTAGAAAAGTAATTCTGATAAAACAACATTTAAAAATTCATTGGCGTTCAGAAGGGGGGGGGGCAAAAAAAATATCGGTTAATATAAAAAGCATATATTTTCACGATTTTCGTCATATCTACTAGGTCTTTCGAAATATTGAATTCATTTTTATTCTACGTATTCTTCATGTGAATACCTAGAATGTGTTTTCAAGATTTTTTGAAATTCGACCCCTAAGAGGGTGTAAACTGGTTGTATACTTTTTCATGAATTCCACCATGTTTCTCAGGTCTGATCAGATATCGAATATCTTTTTACTTCCCCAGGTTTGTTTAATAATCACCTATTTTTAAGTTTTGTTGTTTTCAACCTCTAGACCACATCCCGGAATATGACCCAATTATTTAATTCATATGTTACACCATATTCTAACCGCTTCCCGAACTTTTTGTTAGGTTTTCAGTCACATAATAACATACACCGCATCCCCGAATTGAACGCGTTCTGAACTTCTGCCGGAAAAATAATACAGTTGCGGCCAGAGTGTTGGCAGATTTTTTAATATATTTATCCCTTTCCTTGGAACCATCCACAAAGTAATGTGTACAAAATTTCAAATTCGTAGTTTGACGCGTTCAAAAGTTATGGGAAAATAATGTTAAATACGTATCTTAAGGATTTCTTGTATGGAAGGTACCAGAAGGCGTGAAAGGGTTTCGCTAACCCGTTTTCACTCAAAACTAATTTGTACAAAATTCTAAATTTACAGCCAAACTATTACTTGAGTTAAGGCTCGTGTCCACTGGCAAGTAACTTGCGACATTTCTTGCTAGAGTAATTTGGTGCGATGTGTACACTATCTGTCAAATTGCAGCAATTTTACTCTAGCAAGTAGCTCTACAAAAATCTTGCAAGTAAAACTTTGTCTTCCGTATACACTTCATCATCAAAGTTTCGTTGAACTGTCAAAACGAAAAAGAAAAATACCACAACTCTGGATAAAGTTCCACATTGGAAATGAGCAAAAACGTGTACTCGGAACTCCACTTGGATTTTCCGTTCATGTATTGCACGTAAACTGTGAAACTACGACTTCTAAAACTGAACTTAACTACACATCCAATGCAATTGTACTGCTGAAAAATTTCGGAACCGATCGGAACTTTCTTTCGAGATCTCAACTCTCGCAAGTAAGCGTGTACATTCACAACTTGCTTGAAAAGGCAAGCGTTTGATGGCTAGAGCAAAAACTTGGGCAAATGCGCTCTCGGAACCGTGTACACATGCAGCAATAAATGTCATAGAGCAACTCTAACAAGTTTTGCTTGCTAGTGGACACGAGCCTTTATAGTGAGTTCCATAAATTAAGTGAAGACATTTTGAAAGGATATTTGTATGGCTGTTACGCGAAGGACTAATAGGATTTTTTCAAAGATAAACATTTAACTTCAACTATTGCAAAACAAACGTTTACAACAGCTAAAATGGTTGTGAAGCCATCGACAAATTTTCTAAAACACTGTCTTTTCAAGGTTTTTTTTGGATGGAAGCTACTCGAAGGAATCAAGAAATTTCACTGACAAACGCAGTCTTACTTCCTTTTTGCTTAAATCTAATTTGTACAAAATTTAAACTTCGTGGTCAAACGATTTCTTGAATAAAGTGAGTTTCGTGAATTATATGAAGATATTTTAACAAGATATTTGCATGTCAGCCACTCGAAGGACTAATAGGATATTCTTCATAATCATACATTTAGCTCAAAATATTGGAAAATTAACATATACAAAATTTCCAAGTCGTAGCTTAAACCTGTTGTGAATGTAGTGGTAATTGTATTCGCTTCTCGTTTTATTAACCTTTCTTCTCTTAATAAAGTTCAGTTCTTGTATTGTACTTGAATCGTCAACAGCGTCTTTCATTTTATCACTGTGCAACAGGTTATGGGCCCAGTGAATCGGTTTTAATTCAGATTTTCCGTGCAAAGTTTCGTCGCGTCTTAAATTTTATTTTTTCGAAAAGAAAATATGTCGAAGGAAAACGATCTGCGCGTTCCCGTCTAGCAGAAGGCCAGCTACCAACGTTGGAAATTCGAAGTAGTGGCTTGTCTGAAGAGTGTCGGATGTTTCGAGATCGTGACCGGTGAAGAGGTTTTACCAACAACTAACGTGGAAGAAGCGAAATCATGGCGCAAAAAAGATGCAAAAGCAATGCGAATTTTGTCTGGCGGTCTGAGTGACGACGATCATTCGCCGATCAGGGATTGCGAGAGCTCGAACGCTATATGGATAAAAATTATATCACTCTATGAAGCAACAACAGCCGCAAACAATTATCTGTTAAATCAGCAGTGGCATTCAATGAAAATGTCTGAAGGTCAATCGGTCTCAAGTTACTGTGCTGAGATGTCTGTTATCGTTCAGCAACTCAAGTCAACCGGTGAAGAAATAAGTAACGCCGCGCAAGTTGCGAAATTGATCAACGATCTTCCATCAAATTTCAATACGTTTCGTGAGACTTATTATATACAAGCGGCTTCAGGCATAAACTTGAAATTTGCTGACTTGCAAAAACAGTTGTTACTAGTTGAGACAACTCGTGGCGATACCGGCGCATCAGGTGAAGCTTTTCTCTCAAAGAAAGCTTATAGTAGCAAGCCGAAAAAAAAGAGCAAAAATGTTTTTATTGTGAGAAGCCGGGTCATTTCAAGCGGGACTGTCACAAGTCCAAACGTACGAACGCGATCAAGCAAACAATCAACACAAATATCGAGCTAAGGAAACGCATACCATGACAACGTTGTTCGTAAAGCCTGAAATACATGTGCAGAATATATGCATGCAGCAATGCAGGCATCCCTGCATGTGAAACAGATGTGCAGAATTTTTTGGCAGATCTTTTGGTTGTATTTGTCCCAAATATACTTTTTCCTAGTTCCATGAAACGCTCCTTCATTAATACTCCTCTCCACAGGTACAAAATTACTACTAAACATTACCTGTCGAACCACTTTTTCATGTTTCTCTGTTTGTAAATTTCAACCTGAAGTTGTGATAATACTGTGACGTTTCGGACTCGACTGAGTAGTTTGTTTGTAGTAGTTTGATAAAGGACTCAGTCGAGTCCGAAACGTCACACAAAATAAATTTAACAGTATTTACCGGAAAACCTTGTATTTCCATGAATCAGTTCTTGACAGAAACGAATGGCAAGTAGAGAATGATGTCAAACTTTCACGTGAGAACGAATTTGACAGTATTGCAAGCAGAACTCGAAACAAGTTAAAGGAAACAACGGATGCTGGTGATGGAATAAATTCTACGTCAACGGACAATAAAAATATTACAGCAGGATGTGCGTTTATAGTAAATGTAGAGCTACCAATAACAGTTGAAGAAGCGCGTTCTTCAAGAGATGCGAAACAGTGGGAACTAGCAATGTCAGATGAACTCGAGGCACTCAAGCGTAATGAAACCTGGATCTTGGTAGATGCACCAAAGGATCGAAAGTCAATTCAAAATAAGTGGGTATTTCGCATTAAAACGAAGCCAGGTGGGTCAGTGGAACGGTATAAAGCACGACTCGTCGTGAAAGGATGTTCACAAAGGGCTATGTGGATTACATGGAAACGTTTTCTCCAGTTGCTCGATTCGAATGCCTTTTTATATGGTGATCTCGACGAAACAATATTTATGCAGCAACCTGATGGTTTTGGTGACGGTAGCGGTCGCGTTTGTTTACTACGTAAAAGCCTATATGGCTTAAAGCAAGCACCTCGTCAATAGCACTCAAAGTTTGATCGTTTTATGCAGAAGGGTGGCCTTAAGCCCACGCAATCGGATCCGTGTGTCTATACTTCAAACGAGTACGAACTGCTGATTGCACTCTATGTTGACGATGGACTCATTCTTGGTAAATCTAAAGATGCGATTGATAAACTACTCATTGCTCTGCGGCAACAGTTTGAAATTACAAGTTCGGAGGCGACGTGTTATCTCGGCGTGGAAATTCTTCAAACTCGTGCAGACAAAACAATTCGTTTGGTTCAGACAGCTTACACAAATGCTGTAATTGAAAAGTTTGGAATGTTGAACAGCAACTCCGTCGCAACGCCAGCTGAAGTTAAGGTTCAATTTGGAACGATCACTGATGGTAAATCGGTAAATGTTCCTTACAGGCAGCTCGTTGGCTAACTAATGTATTTGGCAATCGCAACTAGACCAGATTTAGCGTTTGTTGTAGCGGTATTATCGAATTTCCTTGACTGTTCATCAAATGATCATTGGAATGCAGGCAAGCGCGTATTAAGGTATCTTGTGGGAACAACAGATGTTGGTATTACATTTGTTCACAACAAATATAACAAAATTGAAACATATTCGGACGCTGATTGGGCGTCAAGTGTCGACAGGCGGAGCATCAGTGGAGTTGTATTGATGCTAAACGGTGGTTCAATAACTTGGTTCAGCAGAAAACAAGGTGTAATAGCAACGTCAACAACAGATGCTGAATATATTGCAGCACACGACGCAGCTAAGGAAATTGTGTGGACTCGACGACTTTTGAACGAGATTGGTTATAGTCAAAAGCAACTCACAGTACTCTTTTGTGACAATGCAGCAGCAGAGAAGCTTATTATCAATCCAATGTTTCATCGAAGAACTAAACACATCGATGTCAAATTCCATTATACTCGGGAACTTATGAAAAACGGTACTCTGGAAGTGAGGCATGTTGAAAGCGCTAACCAACTTGCGGATATTTTTACAAAGGCTCAAACTAAGGGTAAGTTCGAGCGCAATCAAAGGCTAATAGGACTTAATTAGCAAAACTGTTCAGCGAGTGGGAGTGTTGAGAATGTAGTGGTAATTGTATTCGCTTCTCGTTTTACTGTATTAACCTTTCTTCTCTTAATAAAGTTAAGTTCTTGTATTGTACTTGAATCGTCAACAGCGTCTTTCATTTTATCACTGTGCAACAAAACCCTTATGAAGTTATCGGCCAATATTCTTGAACTCGTGTTTTAAGGACATTTCGTATGGCAGCTACCCGAAGGAGTAGGACGATTTTGCCCGTTAACGAACTTAGCCTTACAAATTCAACCAAACACTCAGATTCAAAATTTCAAGATCCTAGGTGAAGGCGTTCTTGAGTTATCGTGTTCACGGACAGCCAGACGGACGGACGGACGTCAAGCGGATTTGAGGTTTTTGGCCACAAATAAACAAAAAATAATATATAACTTCTTTTCGTCCGAGGCTTGGTTCTACGCGTTACATAATTTTCGGCTGGATCAAACTTATAATACTCTAGAGTATAAACATAGGCAATCGTGTACTTCCCATGAAATACTGAACTCTATTTATATCATGATAGGGGATAAAACATAATTTGCGCATGTAGTTTGCCCATTTCCAAGTATTTTTGTTCGGTAGCTATTCGAAGAAGTTGAACGTGGCCCGAATTAGGGCAACTGATGCCCTAATCACCGTTAATTTTGGCGCCTACTCATCGAATTAATACCAAAATGGACACCTTTTTTATAAAACGAAAGAATAATAAATTTAATTGATTTAAGCTTCAATTACTTTTTATGTTATCGACTTTTAAAAAAAAAATTTCCTATCCTTAAAATTATTCTTGCACGTTATACCTACGACTAATAAACACCAAAAAGGCAAAACAAATTTCAGTCCGTCTGTGCGCCATCCGCCGTACCCCAAATCGTTTAAGGACTTATAGCTCCTAAGCCCTATGAACTATTTAATTGAATTTTTTTTCTGAATTGACAGAGTAGACCCCTTGAAGTGACCTTTTTTAAGGGGGAAGAGTGTGAGTGGGAAGCGCTTTAGACGGAAAATTTTGGTTTCTAGAGCTCAGCAACTGCTTATGTCAGAAGGCTGAAACTTGGAATTAGTATAGAGCTTTGATAGTGGACCCAATTGCAAAAAAAATTACTGATATGGGTGAAGTGGTGTCGGAGTGGAGAGGGAGATAATGCGTCCGAAATACAAAAAAGTCGAGATCGACTCATTCTAAAATCCATATCTCCTAAACCGTTAATAGCAAAGCAATTAAAACTTAACAAATATCTGTAGCTATACTAGGAGAGTAATGAAATTTTTGAGTAGGGGCAGTGGCGTACGGGGTGGGGAGTGAAAAACTTTAGATTATGATATCTCACAAGCCGGTGAGTATAAGGCCTGACAAGTAAAGATTGCTCAAAGTAAAATCTTTTAAGGGCGCAGAGGAGCATTGAAGTGGAGGGGATACTAAATTTTCAAAAATATCACGTTTCATATCTCAACAATAGTGTAAGATGCTTAAAATGTTTACCACAAGTAGGCCCAAAAGAACCCTAGTTGGAAAAGTTGGGGGGGGGGGAAAGAAAAAAGTTTCAAGTTTTTTGTGTTTATCTTAAGAACACATAATGATATAAAGCTGAAACTTAGTATTTAGATAGAGCTATAGTAGTGGCATAGTCTGGTTGGCTTAGTGGTTAGAGCACTTGCCTTCGGTGCACCTGGTACCATGTTCGAATCTGCTTGGCGGGAAGTAATTTTCGGAAATGGGATTGGGTGCCGAACTACCAGTTTACTCAGCTGTAAATGAGTACCTGAGTAATAATCGGGGTAATAATCACGGACGAGCATGTAGCTGACCACTTCACCTCCTAGTGTTCCGTTGGTCTAGTAATGGAGTAACTGTAGCATTCCTTCAAGGCCTAGGCCCAATTTGGGCTGTTGTGCCATTGATTATTATAGTAGTGGTGTGTTGGGAGAATATAATTTTTTTTAGGGGTAGTACGGTACGGGTGTGGTGGTATTGGGTGTTTTTCCTAACTTTAGAACGGCTTATGCTAGAAAGTTGAAACTCGGTGTGTGTATGTAAATCAACTAGAAATGTAATCCTGATAAACAAAATTCAAATATCCATTGGCGTTCGGAAAGAGGTAAAAAAAAAACTATCAGTGAAAATAGAATGCATATTTTTTTAAGATTTTCGTCATATCTACTAGGTCTTTCGAAATATTAAATTTATTTTTATTCCACAGATTCTTCATATGAAAACCTAGAAAGTTTTTATCAAGATTTTTTGAAATTTGACCCCTAAGAAGGTGTAAAGTGGTTGAGTACTTTTTCGTGAATTCTGCCATATCTTTCAGGTCCGATATCGAATATCTTTTCACTTCCACGGACTTGTTTAATAATCACCTATTTGAAAGTTTTTTCCTTTTTCAACCCCTAAGCCACATTCTTCTGGCTAAATTTTGGTGATCTCTATGGAGATATAATTGATGGAGATGGCAACACGCCGCACAGTGGGTCGTTTGCCCGATCTAGCTGGTCAAAATTCGGTTTTTTAAACATGCAAATGTTAACCCGCATTTTATATCCTGATTGTCTTAACCAATTAGGGAGCTTTAAGAAGGGTTTTTTTACCTGAATCTACTATAAAAGCCGTGGGCTCAGTTCAAAGTAGCCATTTGTAAAAGATCATTTGTAACGAAAAATCTATCATAAAAACTAACTGTGATCACATAATTTTTTCGTGTTTTTAAAGGAAAATTAAGAAATTTTAAAAGATGGATATTGAAGTAGCAGGTATGTATTTAATTCTTACCATTTATGGTTTTTCAAGGATATATAGTTTTTGAACAAGATAGTTTTAAATTTTGGTATAATTTGAGATCTATTTTTTAGAAAAGATCCATTTTCAAAATTGAAAAAGTTATATAACTCCGCACGACTTCGTCAAAATTTTTGTGTCAATATGAAGCTCAAATATTCATTATTAAGTTGTCACAAAAATGTTCTGTCAATATCTGCCCAGCGAGATTTTATAACAGTTTATGTTGAAAACGGAAATTCGAAATATTTGTATTTTGAATATTCCTTTAGCATATTCCTTTGGATTTTATTAATAAAAAGTAGACGAGGTGTAAATTTTAGGTATTGATACAGAACTATTTTTATGAATTCGGAAGCCATAAGAAGACTTAGGCCCGGTATAATACCAAAAAGTTAACTCACAGTTAACTGACATTTAACTTGTTAAGCGTATTTCCAAAAACGTTTGGTTTCAAGTTTGTAAATTGTAAGTAAGTGAGTATACTTAACAGTTTAAGTTAGTATCAATACTTACCAGTTAATCGATAATAAATAAATTAAATAAACAGAAACAATTACAGTGTGAGTAAAATATAAGCAGAAGTTAACTGATATCTGAAGTATGAGTTAACTTGAAACTCACTTTTACTAACGCTTTGTAGGTAACTTTATATTGAAATAGTGGAATTTTCAGAATTTCACTTAATTTTCTAACATATTTGTTTTTTGTCTATTAGTTTCTGTTAATAACTACAACATTTGTAACATACAACTGTCATAAACACCAAAATGTTCAATATTCATTCAGTGGTAGTATTTAATACTGAAGGAGCTTCAACTTTTTACAATTCTGTTTCAGTACTGAAATGCTGTATTTGTTTAGTATAACAAAAATTATTATGACAAAATACGTCGTCCAATTTATTGGTTATTCTGCACAGACTATTCACAAAATTGTTATTATTAAATCACTCAATACACTTTAAATTATTTCACTATGTACCTTTTCCCATTTTTTTCCTCACAAATTGCTTGTTTAAAAATTACTTCGGACCGTGCTGGAGCAAAAACTTTGGATGGACTTGATGCATTTCAATCCAGGCCTTATATACCCGTATGAACTATTTTTTTTTTGAATTTTATATCATATCACTAGCTTAAAAAGGCTACAAAAGGGGATTAATTTGTGGATATCTTGCAAATTTGACTTAAAATATAGTTTATTATTTTCAATAATGGAGTATTTTTTTTTCATAATTATTTTTCCAAGAATTCTGTTTTGATTATTTTATCGCAAACTGAAAATGACATTGTACATTGTGTTAGCCATTTACCGAATTATATTTGGCTTATAATGACGAGAACGTGTTGATATGATTAGCCGCTTAGGCTTAGATGCTTAGTGATATTTACTGCAAGTATTCATTAAATCATTGTATTCATACATTTGTAAAGAAATAGATAAGCGGGAAATTGAAAAATAATTAATAGATAGTATAAAATATCAATCAGTAATTTTTCAAATCGAATATTTCTTGTTTTAAGAAATAAATCTGAGTTTGAAGGCGGAGTGGAAAGCTGACAGTAACGTCAATAGTAGGTACTCGTATTAGTTCATTGTTGATGCTAATATTTAAAGTAAAGTGGACAATTATAATATTTAAGTATTCTATAATATGAAAGAAAATAGTTTATCGATAAATTTAAAATTAAATACATGAACAAAATATCTGCAAACAGTCTGGGTGCAACTTACAAGTTCGGAATGGGTTTAGTGCTGGAATGGGGGGGGGGGGGGGGTAGGTTATTCAATAGATTCGTCGTATACTTATATGTAGAACCCCAAATTATACCATGGAAACAATTTTAACTGAAGGAACAATATAGAAATCCACAACTGTCCTTCATTGAAATTTCAGTTGATTTCAGTAAAATATGGCAGGGATGGTAGTTAAAAGAAGGCTATATCCGCTAAAATCATCGAATTTATATCTAAGGAAACAGGTTTTATATTACGTACATATCAGCTCGTTGACGTACTATGTGAACATTATTGGGTAATACATTGGTGATATTGACGGTATTGTGATTTGTATATACCCTGTTTTAAAAAAATTGACTTTTCAGTCCAATTTTTTCTTGAAATTTTCAGTATATCATTTTTCAAGTAAAAGTACTCATTTGTAGCACTTTTACACGAAATTACAAGTAAGAGCACTCATTTCAAGCACTTTTTACTTGAAATTACTTGTATTATTAAATTTTTCATGTACTTTTCAACTGAACCAACTTATGTACTTGAAAAGTCAAGCAAAATTACATTCTTTTTAAGTAAGCCACGATTTGGTCACTTTGATCGATTTGGTTGTCTACTGAGATAAAAATGCAATGCGTTTGGTGGCGCAGTGGCTACGCGCGCCAAACCTTCGCTTCAATACCAGAATTGATCGCGGGTCCAAGTCAGCGATGTTCCCTTACTACAATTGTAGTAGATCTGCTACTATTTTCCTATGAAAATTATCTGCTACGATAAGTTTCGAATCTGCTACCTTTTATTTTATAGCAACTTGCTTAAATCGAAATTTTTTTTTTTATATTTTCGTAGATAAACATGTGTAGAATATGGTATCCAAACGAATTTTTCGAAATCAAAAACGACTGCCCAAACTGATGGACTCATTGCTCACACCTCACAAAGAGATCCCTTCAAGTTTTCTTAAAACATTAAGGCTGATTTAAATCTTGACGTGAGTGCACGTACTCTTCGTAGAAGACTTCAAGAGCGTAGTTTAAATGGAAGAGTCGCCAGAAAGGTTCCTCTCTTATCTAAAAAAAAATATTAAAAACCGGCTTAAGTTTGCATCTGACCATATCAACTGGGATGGTTCTGATGGCCTGAAATGGATGAAACGAAAATAATTTTTTTTTGATTCCGATGGTCGGAATTACGTTAGACGCACGCCTTTATGCCATGTTTCCACTGCCTCCTAATCTCGTGATTAAGAGAACGAGATTAAGCACTCAGAGACGTCATTTGTGGGGGAGGGGGAATTTGGTATTTTCATATATTATATATAACATATGTGGCAAATGCCCTGCCTGTCGCCCCCTCACCTCACAAATAACGTCCCTGCGTGCATAATCTAGTTCTCTTAATCGCGAGATTAAGGTGTAGTGGAAACGTGGTATTAGCCCCAACCACAGCCAAAAACATTTGCATTGAACATTTGCTTCGATGGCGGTATTTGACGCACATCAAAGGGATTTGCTTGTAGCATGTGCGTACCGTTTCCACATATGGTAGGCCTAGACATTCGCGCTCATCGCATATGCCCAACGCATATGAAGGCATAGGTGGAAACGCGGCAAGTTTTACTTGGTAGTGTACACGAGGCTTTAGGACGGCACTGCATAGGAATATGTTTGCTTTTCGGAAGACGTCGTATGTTCTGAGCGATTCGGCTCCTGCCCCCTGCCCCCTGCCAGATTTTAGACCACGGAACACCTACTATGTACTCATCCTTCATTCGTTTTTAATTGTTTCATTCCCTTTCGAACTGAACTGCAGTTATTTCGCCTAAATACTTTATGGAAGTGTTCTTTTAGAGTAGTTCACTCGTGAACTGCCAAACCTATCTCTAGTATGAACGTGCAGGTATATTGGCGGTATAAAAGCAAAAAATAAAAAATATGAAACAATTCAGCGTGCTCCGCTACACTTTATTAATTTAAATGAAAATTTAATACAGTTTTATTTATTTTTTCACACAACCTTTTTCGGCGTTATTGTAAACAGTTCCGGCTATGCATGTTTTCAGTTCGGCTCCTCTGGTTGTACATACCCAGTACTGGTCCGGTCTCAAGGCTTTCACTTGGATCACATCACCATCTTCTTTAATAGAATCCATTACAGTCTCGCACCCGCAGTTGGCGGGAGCGGTTTTTACGCATTTTCCATCCTTAAAGTACGGGTTTGTTTTGTATGGGCAGAAACCCTGATAAGGTGGTAGGGTCGGACTTTCGCATTGTAAATAGGTTTGGCATGAGTTCGGATCGGTCACAAATGGTTCCTTGGCATTCTTGCAAATGTCCTTTGTAGGGACAATAGTTATAGTTGCTCCGAATTCATTGCAGTCAACGTTTTCTTCGTAGTCGCAACTTTTAGTTTCACGATCAAATCGCAGACCAGTTTTACAGCTTCCTGAATATCGCATCTTATTGATACACCTGTAGTAACCTTCGCAGCTATTCGGATCCCATATAAATATATTTTGATCTTGCTCAGCACAATCCGGTACAACTTTATTATTTTCGCAAATCCACTTCTTTTTACCGACACAGACAGGTTTCTTTTGTGTCGGATCAGGGTATTTGCCTTCGGCACACTTAGAGCTTGTACAAAGTATGTAACCTCCTCCCTCGCAGTCCGTTCCCAAAACACAGCTTTGAGTTTCGTGGTGATATCGGTGATTAGGTGGGCAAGACAGCTGTTTCGATGTTCCACCCAGGCATTCAACGAATTGACGACATTCAGTTGTTTTACCTGGTAAGCGAGTGTAGTCCGTTTTACCCAAACAAGGATCAGGGTCAATGCAACAAACGCCATACACCGCAATCACTAAACATGTTATTTGAAGGAGTCCTACGGAAATAAATGAAAAAAGAGCAATTAAAAACTATATTTTCTTATGTAAACAAAATATGAGCGATTTAAAAAAAAGACATAGGCAATTGTGTACTTTCCATTAAATACTGAACACTATTTACATACCTACATATGTACATACATATATCATGATTGGGAACAAAACATAATTTGCGCATGCGTTTGCCCCATTTCCAAGTATTTTTGTTCGGTAGCTACTCGAAGGAGTTGGACGTGGCCCTCGCATTAGGGCAACTGATGCCCTAAGCCATGGTATAAAAATCAAAGGTATGCTGGTATCGTACTTCTCACTGTTATTGTTTGTCGTAGTGACGTCAGCAAATACTCGGAACTATTCTGTTGTCGTAATGCTCGACTTTGGAATCCCATCAAAACTCGTCCGATTAACAAAAATGACCATGACTGACACTGAATCCCAAGTAAGGATACAAAACGAGCTAACCCAAAGCTTCCGAACAGAATCCGGCCTGAAGCAGGGAGATGGACTCGCTCCCATGCTCTTCAACCTTGCCCTGGAATATGTCATCAGAAAGGTACCCGTTGATACCAGAAGTACTCTACTAATCAAGTCCACTCAACTAGTGGTGTACGCGGATGACGTAAACATCATGGCCAGATCTGTTCCAGACGCAAAGGAAGTCTTCCACTGTCTAGACTCAGCAGCAAAGGATGTTGGGCTAAGGGTCAATGAGAATAAGACCAAGTTCATGACCCAAACAAGAAGAAACGCGCCAACTAGACAAAATATGACCTTGGGGGACTACAATCTGGAGAATGTGGATCATTTCTCATACTTGGGATCACACCTTGTAAGAGACGGCAACGAACGGGACGAAGTAAATCAACGGATCACACTAGCAAATAAGGCATATTTCTCGGTTCTCCCGATTTTAAAATCGAAAAAAGTGCACAGGCTGAGCAAACTTCGCATATACAAGACCATAATAAGACCTGTGCTACTATATGCAAGTGAAACGTGGACTCTCACCCAAGCGTCTGAAAAATCAATAGACGCTTTTGAACGACGAATTCTTCGAAGAATTTTGGGACCAGTAAGAGAAGGCACTGAATGGCGTATTCGGTACAACAACGAGTTGTATAACATCTATGACGACCCAGCCGCATCGACTCTTATAAAATTCCGTAAGCTGCAATGGGCAGGTCATGTGGAGCGAATGGATGACGGAAGAATTCCCAAGCGCACATTGAAAGGTAGAGCCCATGGCAAGCGACCGGTGGGAAAACCGCGAAAAAGATACGAGGATTCAGTTGACGCAGATTGCAAATCGCTTCTTAGATGCACAAACTGGAGGACGCGGGCGCTGAACCGAGATGACTTCAGACAATGTATCCTGCAGGCCCTGGCCCGATTTGGGCTGTCGCGCCATTGATGATGATGATGATTCTGTTGTCGGACAGTGAAGTATGTTACCCTTACATTATGTAAGGGATTGGACTTGGACATATCCCAATAAAAAATTGCCAAATTATGCGAGTGTCGAAGTAAAAGCTGCATGGGCTTACATACATATGTAACTGATTATTTTATGGGCAAAAATTTTGGTGGGGTTTTTAAATTTTGTTTGCATATCTTAAATATCTATGTAAGGGTTTTCCAATAAGGACTTGACAACTTTTTTTCAAAATAATATAATTTAATTTGCAGACGTTGTTCCTTCGTGTACTTTACCATGATAAAAATGTTAATGTTGAATAAATTGACAGTGACAGTTCGATGATTAGTGAAAGGGTGCGTTCACAAATTGAATTCAAAGTTGTCAAGTCCTTATTGGAAAACCCTTTATATATAAAAAAATTGGATGTTTGTCTACCTCTTTGTTTGTCCGGAATAGCCTCCTAAACCACTCATATGATTGCGATGAAATTGGTGGTTTGTTGAGGGTACGCCCGCGATGGTTTGTGCGTTAGAAAAATTATTTAACAGTTGGTGGTTCGGGAGTTATTTCAAAATTTCAGTCAGTTCGTTTGATTTAGTGGCAGATTGTTCGTTTTCGGTTTATTAGTTACGCGTTCCTATTACTAAATGGTAAAGTTGGACTATGGATGGTGGGTAGAGGATAGTGGATGAAATATGGAGGATGGTGGATAGAGGTTGGTTCGTTTGATGATGATGATGATGGTGATCTGAGGCTGAGAAAACAAATAATCTCTATATATTAAAATGAATGTTTAATTGTTTTTTGAGGGTACTAACTGAACTGATAGAGAACTATTGAAAATTTTGATTTGTCGAATATTTCGCTCACATTACAATGGTACCGTACCCTTAAAAATATTATTAGTGAGTACGGAAAATGTCCATGAACACAGTACTGAAAAACGAACGATATATTTCGTCGCGAAAAATGAATGAAATTATTATTATTTTTATATGGACTTTGACAGTTCATTTCATTTTGCTCGGAACACAGTACTGGACTAGTTAAGAGGGTAGATTTTAGACGCAGAAATCTGGTTTTAATATCTCAGGAACCGCTCAAGGTAGGAGGTCGAATTTATTAGTCCAGTAATCAGAGACAAAATTTCAGTAAATATCGGAAGAAAATGGAACACAAAATGTTTTGACGTAGTTAGGTAGGAATGATGGAGTAAGATAGGGAATCACAGTTTTACACCAAAATTTGATATGGCGTGTGCCCGAAATATTGAATTTTCTGTTTTGTCGTTTTGTAGCCGTATTTTGCATTTCTCGCTAAAATGGTGTCTGAGGAAGATCGTGCCCTGCAAGCACTTTTGTTGCAATCAGAAGATCGGACCCTGAAAACCCTGTCAAGAAATATAGTCGCAACTCATCTCTCAAGAAATATAGTCGCATTATTTTAAACCTAACCAATTTGCGTTTTCTTATATCGACAATATCGGTCAACTGGTTTTATATCAACAAATGGCAACAACTAAATTTATAGAGAATTAAATTTTCTATCTATTTTATTTGAACAACTTTTTTGTAAAATCATTATTTATTGCTAATAATAAGCGTATAGTGTAAAAAATTAGGAGATTGTCCCAGTTGTTTAAACTTTTCGACCATTTTTATTAAAAATAGGTGAAATACCATATTTACATGGCAAAGTTGTAAAGGACGATCCACCTATCTCCAATTTATCTATCTAAACACACGAACTCCTTCTAGTGGAAAATATGAGACTAGGTTTGCGGTGGATAAGAGATTAAGATAAATGTATTGCGAGAATCTCTCAAGACAGAAAGCTAAACTTGGCCATAAGGCAATATATATAAAATGTTTTGCTGGATAGTAGTAGAACTGCAGGGGATGAGATCTCAGAATTGTTTTATGCTAGAAATTTGAAAGTAGTAGGTGTACATCGATTTACTATGAAACTAATTTCGGAAAACAAATTCTCAGATTTGCTATGTACCATTTTTTTTTGCTTTTTTGCGGTACACTAGTCCTAAAAAAATTCACTCAAATATTTGCAATAAATCCTCCAATTTTACTCTGCGCAGAAAGACGTAACGAATTTTTTTTCGCTTTTAAGATCTATCAGTTCATAGTTCATTTATTTCAATAATACTTAATTTATATCAAGACACAGTTGGTAATTATTTTAGAGAGTCGGCTGGAGCATTTGCAACTATAATATTGTGTTTAGTATACTAGACAAGAAAATAACGAAAACATCCAAAAATTGAAAGTGGATGAATAGTTATTTTGAAGAATTCAAAGATTGAAAACTCGAAATTTGAATGGCGTTTATGACGCGATCCGCTGTCGTCATATACGAGACTCAAATTTCGTGGTCAAACATAAAATGACAAATAACGTGAAATTTGAGCAGTGAAATACCAAATTTTAGCATTCTTGTGTGGTTATATTATAATATATTATTTGAGAACACTGCATCTTGAGTCAATTTTCTTTTTACTTCCAACAAAACAATTTTTGATCAACAGAGAACGTCAAACGGAGCAGTCTTTGATCTTTCTATCTGCGTTTACTTGCGAAATTTCGATTCGATCCAAAGGTCGAGAAGTTGGATCGAATCGAGTTGACCTCAATCCAATTCGATATGTGTCTGCATGAGATTTTAAACAATTGAATCTATGGAATCCTTCATATATTTGAAGATACTAATTAAAATAGATGCACGTAAACATGTCCGAAGTCCGAACAAGACATAACTCTAGAAAGTGCTGTAGTTTTTATACGATTGATTATTCCGACACCTAAGAAATTACGCCGTATACTAATTTTTTTATAGTTTAGTTTAGAAAGTGGTATTATATTGGGTTTCTGGGATTACAGTAGATGACAAAAATCCATTAATACAAAATTCATTTATCAACATCTGAATACGTACACTGATCAACATTATTTTCATCTTCTGGCTAAATTTTGGTGAACTTCATTCGAGTACTGAACAGAGATACCGCTTCAGTATTATGAATTCAGTGGAAAATTTGTAATAACTATTTCTTATGTACTCCCCTACAGTAATTTAGTTTATTGGTTGATTTTCTTGTCTACTTACTGAAACAATGTAATTCAATAAATATGGGTATATATTTAAATATAATAATAGTAAACTAACATCATCATTGCCTGAAGACAATACTCTTTACCACTGATGTTATCCAATGCTGTGGATTTTATTAATAAAAAATATACAAGGTGTAAATTTTAAGTATTGATACAGAACTATTTTTATGAATTCGGAAACTACAAGAACACTTAGTAAACAAAAATATACAAGAGAAATTTTCGCATTCCAGAGTTTCACTTCATTTTCTAACATAATTCTTTTTTTGTCTATTAGTTTCTGTTAATATCTACAACATCTGTAACATACAACTGTCATAAACACCAAAATGTCACTCATTTCAATATTTATTCAGTGGTAGTATTTAATACTGAAGAAGCTTCAACTTTTTACAATTCTGTTTCGGTACTGAAAAGCTGAATTTGTTTAATATAACAAAAACTATTATGACAAAATATGTCGTCCAATGAATTGGTTATTCTGCACAGACTATTCACAAAATTGTTATTATTAAATCACTTAATACACTTTAAATTATTTCACTATGTACCTTTTCCCATTTTTTCTCCAAATTACCCGCTAATTGTTTAAAAATTACTTCGGACCGTGCTGGAACAAAAATTTTGGATGGACTTGATGCATTTAAATCCAGGCCTTATATACCCGTATGAATTATTTTTTTTTTGAATTATTTTATATCATATCACTAGCTTAAAAAGGCTACAAAAAAGGATTAATTTATGGATATCTTGAAAATTTAACTTAAAATATATTTTATTATTTTCAATAATGGAGTATTTTTTATTTCATAATCATTTTTCCAAGAATTCTGTTTTTATCGCAAACTGCAAATGACATTGTGCATTGTGTTAGCCATTTACCGAATTATATTTGGCTTATAATGACGAGAACGTGTTGATATGATTAGCCGCTTAGGCTTAGATGCTTAGTGATATTTACTGCAAGTATTCATTAAATAATTGTATTCATCTATTTGTAAAGAAATAGATAAGCGGGAAATTGAAAAATAATTAATAGATAGTATAAAATATCAATCAGTAATTTTTCAAATCGAATATTTCTTGTTTTAAGAAATAAATCTGAGTTTGAAGGCGGAGTGGAAAGCTGACAGTAACGTCAATAGTAGGTACTCGTATTAGTTCATTGTTGATGCTAATATTTAAAGTAAAGTGGACAATTATAATATTTTAGTATTCTATAATATGAAAGAAAATAGTTTATCGATAAATTTAAAATTAAATACATGAACAAAATATCTGCAAACAGGCTGGGTGCAACTTAAAACTTCGGAATGGGTCTAATGCTGGGATGGGGTGTAGGTTATTCAATAGATTCGTCGTATTCTTATATGTAGAGCCCCAAATTATACCATGGAAACAATTTTAACTGAAGGAAGAATATAAAAATCCACAACTGTCCTTCATTGAAATTTCAGTTGATTTTAGTAAAAAAATGGCTGGATGGTAGTTAAAAGAAGGCTATATCCGCTAAAATCATCGAATTTATATGTAAGGAAACAGGTTGGATATTACGTACATATCAGCTCGTTGACGATCTATATGAACATTATTGGTGATATTGACGATATTATGATTTGTATATACGAGCTGTGTATCCAAGGTGTTATATGCTTCAATATTTATTCAAAGGTTTTATCAAAAGTGCACAGAAGGCTCATTGGTCTATACGAACTCAAATTTCCGCTGGGTTTTCCATGTTCTGAGACCGGTATTAATTATTATGGCAGACTTCCATTCCGCAACATTTAAGGTTGCATTAATAAACTGTTTACAAGATTAAATCGAGCGCTTGCTTTAGTAAAGGACCATGGGAGTCCTATAAATTGAAGAACCCTATCATCTTCGAATGTAACCAAATGTCCGTTTAGATTTTTCACGCTTAACTTTTAATTAATCATTCAAATATATTAAGAAAAGTAAGGGTTCTAAAACTTTGACCTGTTGAAATACAGAATTAATTTTGACGAATTCAGCCGTATCCCTCGTTTGATATCGCTTAACTTTTAACTTCTACGGTTGTTTTCAGAATTTTACACTTTTCTTTCTCTAACATGGTATTCCGCCACATCTCTCGCGTCTTTTTACTTTATTATTTTAATAATAAAGTATTGTTATCGATTTTTTAAGAAAAAAAATTTGCTACCCTGAAATTTTTTTTTTACACGTTTTATTATTAATTAACACCAAAAAAGCAAAAAAAAATTTCAGTCCGTCTGTGCGCCGTACGCAAACTCATTTGAGGAATTATAATTCCCAAACCCTATAAGCTATTAAATTGTTTATTTTTTTATTTTGTAAAATAGAATTTGCAAAAAAATGATGATATGGGTGCAGGGGTGTGGGAGTGGAGGGGAAAATAATGCGTCCGAAACGCAAAAAAGTGGAGATCGACACTTTCTAAAATCCATATCTCTTAAACCGTTAATGGCAAGCAATTAAAACTTAACAAATATCTGTAGTTATACTAGAAGAGTAAATTGTAGTAGATTGGGAGGGGGTAGAGACGTACGAAGGTGGGGGGGACTTTAGATTACGATATCTCACAAACCAATTGCACCAGAAAAACAAAATTCGGTTTGAGTATAAAGATTGATAAAAAAATATTGTTTAATGTAAAATTTTTGAAGGGGGTAGGGGAGCATGGAAGTGGAGGGGAAAATAATTTTTCAAAAATAACACGTTTCATATCTCAATAACAGTGTAAGATAGATGCTTAAAATTTTTACCAGAGGTAGGCCCAATAGAAATCTAGTATTGGAAAAAAATTGGCGGTGGGGGTGTAGAGCGTGAGGGTGGGGAAGGGTGAGAAGGAAAAAGTTCCGATAGTTATATCTTAAAAACCTATAATGATAGAAAGCTGAAACTTAGTATTTAGATAGAGCTATAGTAGTGGCATGGTGGAAGAATACATTTTTTATAGGGGTAGTATGGTACGGTGGTGTTGGGTGTTTTCCCTAACTTTTGAACGGCTTATGCTAGAAAGTTGAAACTCGGTACGTATATGTAAATTAACTAGAAAAGTAATTCTGATAAAAAAAAATGCGAATATTCATTGGCGTTCAGAAGGGGGGGCGGGCAAAAAAAATACAGTTAATATAAAATGCATATATTTTCACGACTTTCGTCATATCTACTAGGTGTTTCGAAATATTGAATTCATTTTTATTCTACGGATTCTTCATATGAATACCTAGAAGGTGTTTTCAAAATTTTTGAAAATTCGACCCCTAAGAGGGTGTAAACTGGTTGTATACTTTTTCATGAATTCCACCATGTTTCTCAGTTCTGATCAGATATCGAATATCTTTTCACTTCTCCAGGCTTGTTAAATAATCACCTATTTTTAAGTTTTGTTTTTTTCAACCTCTAGACCGCATCCCGGAATATGACCCAATTATTTAATTCATATGTTACACCCTTTTTTAACCACTTCCCGAACTTTTTGTTAGGTTTTCAGTCACATAGTAACATACACCGCATCCCGGAATTGAACACGTTCCAATGTTCTGCCAGAAAAATATTAAAGTTGCGCCCAGACTGTTGGCAGATTTTTTATAATCATTTAAAAATTATATTGAGATTTTTTGCGTATTCAACCTCACAGTGAGTGTAAGGGAGTTGCATACGTTTTACAATATTCGAAATATCTCTTGGGATTAATTAGAAATGAAATTAGTTTTTACTTATTTAGTGCTTTCGTATAATCGCCTACAAACCAATTTTAGGATTTTCTGATGCTCAAATCCAAATGGTGTGTAAATATTTGATATATTGACTCGATCTGTACCTCCTTAAAGTAATAGAGAAAAAACAATAGCGTTATAGAATGATCTCACGAAATACGTGTACCCACCATGTAGATTTTTCTTTCACAAGAGATCATATATTTGTACTACGTTTTTACTTTACTTTACTTTATACCTACTCTGTATTAATGATGTTATGACACTGGCTATTTAGTGGCTATTTCTTAAGTCATTGCCCTCTGGATAAAAGCCGCGCAACTGAATTTTCGAAGAGCGAAAATGCCTCGATTTTTCCTCGATGAGTGACGATTTTGTATGGAGATCGAGCCATGACGTCACCAATCGAGGCAAAATTGAGGCATTTCTCATGACGAACTGTCTTATGTGCGCGGCCTGAGTTTAAGTTGGCGCTGCTTAAGTGCAATAAAAGTGCATTAAAGGCCCCATCGTGCGACAAGGCAAACAACATAAAAAGAAAGAGATACCACTCTTTTCGACGCTAGCGGCATTTAGTAAACGAAATTAACGACTGCATTGTTAAGAAAAATACCGGTTTTAGCGTGTTTCATAACATAACATGTTGCGGCTTCTTCTGTGCTATGTTGCGGCTATTTTTGTTCTATGTTGCGGCTATTTTTTGGCAGTACTTACTTTATACTAGTCGGACTGTCTCTTTCACACCAAAGTCTAAATTGTATGCTACATCTTCTATCCTTCTGCATTTGGATTTACTAGCCGCTTTAAAGCCGCAAAAATAGCCAGTGTCTGCATAAGTCTGTGTCTGCATAAGTCTGAGAGTAAATTATAATGTTTAATCCAGACCGAAAGTTTATAACGCATAGAAACAAGCCTTCAACGAAAAAAAACTGTATATTATTTTGATTTTACTTTTGGCCAAAAACTACAAATCCACATAATGTCTGTTTGTCTAACCGTTAGCACGATAACTCAAGAACGCATTGACCTAAGATCTTGATATTTAGAATCTGAATGTTTTGTTAAATTTGCAAGGCTAAGTTCGTTAACGGGCAAGACGATCTTACTACTTCGGGTAGCTGCCATACAAAAAAAAAAACTTAAAACACGCGTTCAAGAAAATACAGTCGAGGTTCGATAAGTCGAACTTCGATAACTCGAATTTTTGATAAGTCGAACCAAGTTAGTTGGCAATAGCGTCAATAGCATATGTACAGTTATATTTAATAAGTCGAAGTCTTGATAACTCGAAATTTTTTTGCGGCACATGGCAGTTCGAGCTATCGAAGTTCGACTGTATTTCGATAACTTCAGAACGCTTAAAGCTACGACTTTGAAATCTTGTATATACGTTGGTTTTCAAATACAGTAGAACTTGCAGAAGAGACCACCATGATTGATGTCAAGTGGCTGAAACTTTGTAGATGTCTTAAACGATAGTAGAAAACTAGAAAAGGATTACAATTTTTAAGGGGAATGGTGCGGTGTGAGGGTGGAAAGGCGAAAAATTTTGAATTGCAATATCTTCCAAACCAATTACACAACGAAAATAAAGTTTGAGTTCTGTACATAAAGTTACCAGTACAGTCTACTGAAAGTAAATTTTTTTTTTGGTGTTGGTAAAGCGCAAAAGGTGGGCAGTAATTCTTCAATACATTAAATTGTTATATCTTAAGAACCGTATCGGATATGACATTGAAAATTTTACAGGAGTTAGTACCAGTAAACCATGTTGAGGATTGTGGGTGTTGGAAGTGATGGTGGGAGCGGTGGAAATAAAAAAAATCCTAATTTTAATTTCTCGAAAGCCGTAAAGGATAGAAAGCTAAAAAAAAAAACTGAATAGAGATACTATGTATAGATAGATTCCAAAAGAAAATTGTTGATAGAGGTAGAAAGGCACGAGGGTGGGAGGTAGTTTTTAATTTCTCAGAAACGGCTAATGCTAGCAAGCATAGTACCTATTTGTAGATGTGCCTGTAAAGTAATTAAAACTAAAACAGTCTGGGCGCAACTTTATTTCCTTGCTGCAATTTTCTTGTAAAAGACGAACGATTTTGGTAAGTCCTAGAAAACCCTTCCACTAGAAGGCTGAAATTTGGAATTTCTGTAGAACTGGGGTAATATATCCTTTTGTAAAAAAAAAATCACAAGCTCAACACCAAAAATCAGAAAAACAATTATTAAATAAAAAAAAATGTTTATCTGTCGTGCACACAGTTAAATGCTTCCTGTATAATCACTTGAAAGTAAATGTTATTATTTTTGGGTATCAATCCACAAGAGAGTGTTTTCACAATTTTCACCATATATCTTAGTTCTGATGAAATTAAATGTGACCAATTAGTAGTAGTCTGGGTGGCTTAGTGGCTAGAGCACTTGCCTTCGGTGCACCTGGTACCAGGTTCGAATCTGCTTGACGTCAAGTAATTTTCGAAAATGGGATTGGGTGCCGGACTACCAGTTCACTCAGCTGTAAATGAGTGCCTGAGTTAAAAATCGGGGTAATAATCACGGACGAGCGTGTAGCTGACCACTTCACCTCCTAGTGTGCCGTTGGTCTCGCAATGAAGTAACTCTAGCATTACTTCAAGGCCTAGGCCCGATTTGGGCTGTTGCGCCATTGATTATTATTAATTAGTAGTATAGTATAAAGAGGTTATATGAGGTATAGGAGGTTATAGACGTTAAATTTTCACGAAATTCGAGACGTCTACAAGGCCTTTTCTTGTGTATAATAAGATAAAATTCGATATTTTCGAGATTTGTACTTCTAGAGAGAAAGTTATAATAATTTTACTGTTTCTTTTGAAAAAAAAACTGATGTTATATTTCGACTTTGAACACGTCTCGGAGTATGACATAATTATGTTATTCATATATTAAATATGCCAGTGGCTTCAGAATTCTGAAAAGCTACGAAATTAATTAGTTATCATAAATTGTTTTCATGTTTTGTTTATGGATAAGAAAACTCTTATCACTTCGTGTTTCAGCGTAGATACTTTCCCCTCATTATTTTTACAATCAAAGTTTCAGAAGGACTGGGCAACTGTATAACGTTTTAAACTAATTGAATTTTTGATGAATTTTAGGCGTTTTTCATTTCTTCAAAGAGTGGTACTTTTCCCATATAATCAATAATCACTATTCTTAGATTATTGATTAGTTGAATAAACACGAGTTTATATCTTCTTTTTTTTTTACCATATCGAAAACGATATAAATTTGTTACGAAAATACTGCCAAGTTCAGTGAGATGAAAATGGTATTAACTAGCAATTTTACGATTAGGAGTTAATTATTCTTTCCGGTGTCAGTGGAGTGAAACTCTAACACGGAGTCCCCTGTGGGCTAACTAAAATAGCAATTTTACTTTATAAAGGTGGTATTGTAATCGAAGTTGAAACTTGGAAGTTTTAGAGATGTTGAAAATAAAAAAATAAATTTGTCTATCGTAATAACCGCAAATGGCAGAAAGCTGATACTAAAGTAGAAATGTGGTGGTGGCATGTTTCAAAAATATTTTATAATTTTAAATGGTGGTATGGCACGGGTGGGGGATGTTTCTTTATCCCTAAAGAGGAAAGAAACCTGCAATTTGGTGGATTGATGAATACTGTATTTATGTGAGTGTAGACTGGAAATGCCAATCAGACAAAACATTACATAGGAAACTTTAATCTAGAAATCATAGACATCTTAGTATATCTCGGGGCAAATATATCAAAGAATAGAAGCGAACCATTCGAAATTAAAAGACGTATAGTGATGGCAAATAAGACGTATTATTCGGTACTCCCGCAATAATTAAAAACAAAAATGAGCGCAGAAAACAAAGCTTAGACAATACAAAACAATAATAAGCATGTTATGTTATGTTATGGTAGTGAACCGTGGACATCGTCCTCAGAAGAATTCTCGGGCCTGTAAGAGAAGACTCGATCTGCAGAATACGATGCAATAGAAGAAGAATTGTATACCATCTTTGATAATCCAGAAGTATCGATCCTCATAAAATTCGAGAAGCTTCAATGGGCTGGAAATCCCAAACGGAAAGAACTCCCAAAGGTAAAAGACAAACACCAGTTGGAAAACGACGAAAGCACTGGGAGGACTTTATTGACGCAGACAGTAAATTCAAGATTCAGAAACTTAGGTCGTAATTCAATTCCTTGCTAAGTCTACGTCTACGTCTATGTTGACGTCACAGCATAGCATTGCTATTATAACAGTTTAGAAAAAGCTCGAAATGGATCAGCTGATGCTTATTTGACACTGCAAAAATCAAAAATTTGAATTTTTTTACGTTTCCCTAAGCTTGTATTACACTGTTTGACCAAGTGTCCATACAGTGTAATACAAGCTTTCGATTGACTGATAGCCAGGACACAAACCAACAGAAATCTAGACACGCGTTTGCTAGGTCTGACGTCATAACTGCGTCATAACTGTTATAACTAGACGTAGACGTAGACTTAAGGGGGGAAATACCTTTAGAAATTTTAAAAACTCGATTTTTTTTTTGCATATTTCGAAACTATGATATCTTAAGAATATACTGTCCAAAGGATAACTCGAAATATTGAATATTTTCGAAATTATCGCATACAGTTTAGAGCACGGCGACAGCATGTGGTACTAGAAACGATAAAATGATGAAACTTTAAACGCGATTATCTTGAAACTACTTTTTCAAAAACTGCTCGTGTTGTAGTTCAAAAAGTTATCGACCGATTTGGATGAAATTTGGAGAGGTTTCTCTCAGTAGTATTACCGGAAGGATATACCTAAAATTTTGGAAGGTAGCGCTGCAGCAATTTTTGATGTCGCGAGAAACAGGCGTCCGAAGAATCTCCATAACGCTGCCATTTTATTGGACATCCGAAATTTTTTTTTGTTTGTTTAGTTCAAAGTTATAATAAACTCATATCCAAATTTCACAATGATCCGATTATTTAATCCCCTCTAAAAAAATTCCGAAAAATGCCTATTTTTTACGATCCTAAAGGTATTTCCCCCCTTAAGCAAGGAATTGAGAAACGACCTTAATGTGTCTAGGTCAAGGAATTTTTATATAATCGCCTAATGCCATACACACGGCAATATTTAATATATGTATAGATTAAATCAAAAGCTTTCTTTCAAAATTAGAGGGTGTCACATGTACGTTTATTTTATTCTACTTATATTAAATCAAGAAAAAAGCTCAAACAGTTTGACATTGCCACGAAAACATGCGAGTTCAGTTTCGCTATAGCTTTAAGTCTGGCAAACTGTCCCTCTAAGCATCTTTCAGCTTCTTTTCGTCAGGCATGAACCACACAACTCTTTTTTTACGCGTTTTATCCGTTTTCAAAAATTTTTATTTTATTAATTATTAATAAATTATTTAATTTCATTCAACATATGTCAAAAACATAATTATGTTACTAGGGGAAAAACAGAAGCTTTTCGGTTCATTGCATTGCGTCAAGCTTTTAACAATATCGTCGCGAAATTTAATTCAGACTTTGGAACTGTATTAAACTAGTAAGATAATAGTCAAATAATTATAAGTCGAGTTAATATCCAAATAGCAGATAATTAGCTATTAAGTCTGACGCTAATAATTGAGAGTCGATATTTTTACAGAACTTTGGTACGATAGCTACTCGAAGGACTCATTGGCACCTTTTCTTATTCATACTGTAAATTGAAAGTACGTATTGTAAAATCAATGTGTACGAAATTTCAATTCAGGTTGAATACGTTTTTTAGGTTCAAGATTCTAGTTCAAGATTCTAGGTCAAGGTGTTCTTCAGTTATCGTGTGCACGGACAGGCAAACAGACGGATGGACTGACGTCAAGCGCACTCGGAGTTTCTTGGAAACAAATAAGCAATGAATAATATATAACTTTTATTCGTCCGAGGGTCTGTTCTATGCGTTAAAAACTTTTGGGCTGGATTACTCACAGATTCCATATAAAGTAATGAAATTCCTATCTAAAAGAATTCAGAAGAACTTAATTTTAACACAAAATTAGTTCGTTTAAAATTTTTAACGTTTTTGGGAATTAAAATGATATATGAAGGACTTATGCGATATACGTCATATTAATAGTTTCAACTGGGACTATTTTAAAATCAACGTTTACAAAATATTTTGATATTTTTTAACTTAAAGCGTTCTGAAGTCATCGTTCAATATTAATGCGCAGGTGTTTTAAGGACTTTTGTATGACAGCTATCCGAGTCGACGGATGGCGCTAATTAATGAACTCAGTCTTGCTTTTGATAAAAAAAATGTTTCTTGTAAAAGTTCCTGCTTTAACTTCAGACTAAAGTTATAGTGGATTCTGTAACTTGCATAAATTTTTGAGGCTGCTACACTAAGGACTCTTTCGCTTGGCATTATATGTATTTGAAACATTCGTTCAAACATTGTTAACCTCAAGTATGCAAAATTATAAGTTAATAACTTGAAGCATTCGAGCAATAATTGTGAATACGTGTTTTAAGGACTCCTGAATGGAAGTACCCGAAGAAGTGGAAGGATGTCGCCCATTAACGAGTTAAGTTATCGTGCAAACGGACGGACGGACAAACAGACGGAGGGATTTCAAGCGAAATTGAGGTTCTTGGCCACAAATAAACAAAAAATAATATATAAATTTTTTCGTCCGAGACTTGGTTCTATCTGTTAGAAACTATTCGGGCTGGATTAAACTTATAATACCTACTCTACATGATTTCATCTATAGATTAGGTATAAAAAACGTTTACAAAATCCTAGTCATATCTTTAAGGCTCCATGTGCACGTTTAAAGCGATTTCGATGATTTATGACTGTTTTCTTACCAATATTTCACGTTAATGGCAACAAAAAAAACAAAATAAAATTACACCACTTTATTAGCTGGTATGTAAACTAGATCATCCATAGAGAAAACATTCAAAACTGTATTTCGAAAAAATGCTATTAGCACAACAGCCTTTCAACATTGGTTAAAATACGTTAATTAGAGTTTTTTAAACGCATATTACCAATTTCTTGAATAATTACCATGTCATTTTTATTACTATAATGCTAGAAAAAATCTTGAAGAAGGTCCTGTATAGATCAAATTTTAAAAAATTTTCATTTTGGTTAATAATATATGAAGTCAAACTGAAGCAATTTTTCACGATTTTCATGGCAAGAAGACCGCATTTCAGTGAAAAGTATCATAGATGGTATAATTAATTGATATTATTATAAATCAATAAGAAAATTATTGATTTTTAATAGCTATGCGGTTCAAATAATTTGAGAACCATTAACACTATTTTTTTCTGTAAAATCAAAATTAGTTGCAGACGTATTGTCCACGCCAAATTACATGAACGAAGAACGATTTCAATCGATTAAAATCCGCTCCAGAAAGTTAAATCAAACAGGGATAAAAAAAATGGTCGTACCAGACTCATGGGGCCTTAAAAATTTTGAAGTTATTCGCCCTTGATAGTTGCATGCAAAAAATAAATAGGTAGAAAATCCACTAACCATACAAAAGTTCTGTACTAAGATGAGCGTTTTCCTTCTGCTAAGAACTCTAGAAATCGTTTAACTGCGAATACAACCACCAGCTTATTCTCATGCTTGTCCAACAAATTTTTTCTCTCCTTATGCACTTAAAGTTAAACGTCATCTCATCTGTCAAGCGTAATTGTTTCGTTTTTTTTTTACTAAAACTCTCTCCAGAATTCTCCCTTCACTCTCCAACCATCAATTTTCGACCTAATTCACTCACAAATAGGCACTTAATAGTTGATTGGATTTACTCTCTTCAAGTCTTCAAATGCGTCTTTGTAAGGCGAATGGCGTATACGGTGGACAAATAGATTTTTGTTGGTTCGTTCTTGAACATGACAATGTCGAAATTGAGGATTCCAACTTTTTTTTAATTTCTGTCCGATCACAATACTTTAATTATAAGAATTAGAAAGTAAAATAAAAAATACAAGATAACATTTTATTTATTCAATGCGTGTTTAATACATTTTTAATGAATAAATTGTATTTTTATTAGATATTATTATTCACAACTTTCCTCGGCTTCATTGTAAACAGTTCCGGTGGGGCAAGTTCTCAGTTCCGCTCCTGCGAATGAGCACTTCCAGTACTGGTTAGGATTCGCTGACGGTACTTGAATGACGTCTGTTGGGCCAAGATCAGCCATTACAGTCTCGCAGCCGCAGTTAGCGGGAGGAGTTGTGGAAGTTACGCATTTGCCGTTGACAAAGTATTTTGCGCAGAAACCCTGAGACGGTAGAGTCTCACTTACGCAGTAATAGTAGGCTTGGCATGAATTTGGGTCGGCTACAAAACTGCCTTTCTTACCCTTGCAGATGTCGACGAGAGTAGGAGATGCTGATGCTGCGGGCACATTGCATTTACTGTTTTCTTTGTAGATGCAAGATTTCGAAGCAGGATTGAAATGGAGACCATTTGCACAGTGTCCTTTCACTCGCTCACCATCAATACAGGTGTAGAAACCGTCGCAACTGGCCGGATCCCCTATGTAGTCATCATTTTTTTGCAGAGCACAATTCGGCAAGAAGCTCTTTGCTTTGCAAGTCCACAACGGATCGGTGGTACAATCAGGACCGGTAGCGCCGTATGGATTTAAATTAGGTGTGGTAGGGGAATCCACAGCACAGTTCACCTCGGTGCCTTTTTTAAAAGTCCCTAGAGCTGGATCATCTTCTACGCAGGGGATGTACGAATGGCAATCATCACCAGGAATATACGAAGTTAAGGACGTACAGGTTTGTCCACTTGAACCTCCCGCTAATAAATCAGTGCAGACACCCCTTCCCATAACACAGCTTTTACTTCCGTCATCATAATAATAATTAATTGGACAATCAATAGTAGTAGATATTCCATTCTGACATTCAACGAATTTTAGACAATCAGTAGCTGGTACCGCGGCTACGGGTGTTACATACGGTAAGCGAGTGTCGTCCCCTTTAGAAGCACAAGGATCTGCGCACCAAACCCCATGCACCGCAATCAGTAAACATGTTACTTGAACGAGTCCTAACAAATGAAATAAAAAAATAGTAAATAAACAAATATATGTAAATAGGTATAAAATAAATAATTATTTTGTCTGTGAACTGAACCGACTGTGGACTTAATTAAATTAATAGTAGCATTGATGGGAATGAAAATTTGTAAATTTTTTTTCAATTTCAATGAAAAAAAAAAGTTATGCAGCCGACTTTTTACGTTTTAGGACATAAAATGCACAAAAATATCCAATCCACCTGACAGAAACTATTAAGAATCCATGAAGGAGCTTCAGTTGGCTCTTGACTCCGGAAACAACAAAAAACTTTGATGAAAATACTGAAAAAACATACTGTGGTCACGGTCCATGCCAATAGTATGATATTCTAGATGAAATACTGAACTCCGATTTATATTGTATTTAGAGATAAAGTAGTAGGTATAAGGAGTGCGCATGTAGTTGTCCTTTATTTAGGACTCGAAAGTAAAATACACTTTCTTCAGTGTTCAACTTCATATCGGGAGCTAAGTAAATCACGGAAAGTAAAATTTCGTTTTTGAAGGGCTATCACCTGGAGGATGCAGGAAGAACTAACTCGATAGTAAGTTTAGTAAATTGAGTGCAAATATTTCAATGGAATATTTTTATGGCAGCTTTAAGAAGAACTAATAGAATTTTCTTCTTCATCATATCATTAGCTTGAATTCTTGAAAAATCAAAACAATTAAAATTTTAAAGTCGTAGCTTAAACTGCTCTGAATTTACCGACCAATATTCTTGAACAATTGTTTGAATGATTTTTTGTATGGCAGCTACCCGAAGGAGTAAAATAGTTTTACTCGTTAACAAACTTAGGCCCGTTCCTCCGATCGTCAGTAACGTTCTAACTGGAACTTTAACTACAGATTTTAATACACAGCTTGCAGTTAAAATTGCGTGTTAAAATTTAACTGATGATCGTAAGAACCGGCCCAAGTCTTACAAATTCAACCAAATATTCAGACTCCAAAGTTGAACATCCTTTATCCAGGCGTTCTTAAGTTATGGTGTGTACGGACAGGTAGACTTGTTCGAAATTCACGGAAGGAACAATGCACAAATCAAAGAAACGTTATCTGCGTCATCAATTCATTTAAACGACTATTGCGCTCTAAAAATGTTAAACGGAATGGAGTAAGTCCGTATTAAGTCCACACTAAGCTAAGTTGCTACATTGTGAAATGAAAATGAAAGGTCTGCGGTGTTGCAGTCAAGCAGTGGCTCCACGAGAAGAACCGTAAATCAAAGAGAATGTTCCAAAAACTTTGGTTTCCTACCTGGTTTTATTTATGTCTTTATTTCATTATTATAATTTAGTATTCGACCGAGACGGTAGAGACAAAGACTATCCAGAAGAAGACTGGACACTTACTACATATGCATTTTTTGTGTAAAAAAAACAAAAAATCATTGCATAAGCGGAACAGAGAAATCCGATTGAACAGTTTCAATTCCATTATTCCTATGAAATTCACATCCGAAGGAAAGAGTACGCAAAGATGCAAAAATGAATGACTACACATTCGCATCTGTGTGCATCTTTTTGCTAAAAGCACGTCTCAGAACGCTGTTCTGTTCCCCATTTGTTCCTGCATAGTTATCTATAGGAACAATATGAGAAATGAAATCACACAAACACAGCTGAACTATGTCTGCACATGATTTGATGGAGTTTTTTTTATAGGCGTTCTGACTTGATGTCAACGAATTGGTGAATGTCCGTTCCTCTCATGTTTTGTCTCTGTTTTATCATGCAACATCTGTTGCTATCTACTTCCCTCATCTAGTTAAATAAAAAAACCAAGGTCAAAATTTTTTCCGAAAGATACTGCGTAGTGTCCAGTCTTGTTATAGATAGTCTTTGGTAGAGATGCTGAAACTCGATACAGTTGTCTATTGATCTCTTATTGGCGCTTCTCCACTATCTCATACTCTTTTCAGCTTATGACGTCAGACTAGGGAGATTCCTGTCCTAAATAAATATTGGCTAGTGTCTTGGCTTAGCTTAAATTAATTTAAAACAGGTGATGAAGTCAAGGATTGAGTAGAGTCACTTTTTTATTTAAGCAGAAATTCATCAAAATTCATTTTCCTGCAGTAAATATGTCGAAGTTGGTTTTTTCTAGGAAATTTTCATCCAAACTTAGATCAAATTTGAGAGACTCTACCTAAGATTTGTATTTGAACTTTTTTTGCGTTTCAAGACTAATACATACGAAAAAAGCAAGAAAATATTCAGTACTTTTGAACGCCATCCACCATACGCAAGATCGCACCTTCCAAACTCGTTGAGCTATTAAGTTTCTTTTGTGGGTAGAGTAAGTCGACTCCCTTGTGGCCAACTTTTGATTAGTAAGGGTGTGATGAGAGAGGGTCTGGGCAGTGTTTAATAGGAACAATTTTAGTTTCAGCAATTTAATTCTTGCTAGGATTCTAGGAACTTAATTCATGCTAGGAGCAGAAATTTGAAATTTATAGAGCTAATAATACTGCACTAAAAAAAATTTTTTTATAGGTGAAGTGGCGTGTGGGGATTGATTGGTGAAAAATTTAATAAAGTTTAGATTACGATATCTAGGAAAATGAAATGCTGTTTGTGTAGTCGACAAATGGTTCTTAATGTAATGTTAGAAGTAGACCTAATAGACCCCTAGCATAGAAAACAAAAGAAAGGGAAGGTGAAAAGTGAAAAGCTTTACTACGCTCATTTGATAGAGTTACAAAAGTAGAAATCGGAAAATATTTTTAAACACGTGTCTTAAGGAATTTTTTGTATGGAAGATACCAGAATGAGTTAAAGGATTTCTCTAACTAGTAGCTTCGAACTTCGTTTTCACTGAAAACTAATTTGTACAAATTTCCGAATTCGTAGCTAAAAGATTACTTGATTTATAGTGAGTTTCGTAAATAAAGTCAAGTCATTTTAACAGGATATTTGATGGCAGCTGTAGGAAGATTTTGTCATAATCATACATTTAGTTCAAACTATTGAAAAACCAACGTACACAAAATTTCAAAGTCGTAGCTTTAGGCGTTCAGAAGTTATTGGTCAATATTCTGGAGCACGTTTCTTAAGGACATTTTGTATGGCAGCTATCTGAAGGAGTAGCACGATTTTACCCGTTAACGAACTAAGCCTAAAAAATTCAACCAAACATCTAAATTCAAAATTTCGACATCCTCTGAAAAATCGATGTAATAAATTTAACGATATTGCTTTGTAATTCCTATTTCAACGAAATTTTGTTGATATTACGATTTTTCAGTATTTTTAACGAAAAATGTCACTAAAATCTAGTGAGCGTATCTTAAATATTATGAAACACATTTCGTAGAAAATGTCTTCTTGTTTCAATGAGACGGTTTCGTTATTTCTACGTTGACTTTAGTCATTCTTAGCGGCGGTATCGTTATATTTACGATTACTTTTGTAATTCGATGCGATCAATTGTATTTGCATTTTACCTAATCACTCCAGAACTCTGGGTGAATTATTGGCTAGAGCACTTGCCTTCGGTGCACCTGGTACCAGGTTCGAATCTGATTGTCAACAAATAATTTTCGAGAATGGAATTGGGTGCCGGACTACCAGTTCACTCAGCTGTAAATGAGTACCTGAGTTAAAATCGTTGCATTAATCACGGACGAGCCTGTAGCTGACCACTTTACCTCCTAGTGGTCCCGTTGGTTTTGTAATGAAGTATGATAACTTCAAGGCCTAGGCCCGAGTGGGGCTGTTGGGCGCAACAGCATAAAGTCACACTTTATATGTTTTATTTTTAAATAACGGAATTAATTTCGTTATAATTTACTAAGCGCGTCGTAAATTATAATTGATTTATTGGATTCCATTTCGTTGTATCTACAATACTTTTCAGCATAAACGCAACAGCATAAAGTCACACTTTATATGTTTTATTTTTAAATAACGGAATTAATTTCGTTATAATTTACTAAGCGCGTCGTAAATTATAATTGATTTATTGGATTCCATTTCGTTGTATCTACAATACTTTTCATTAATTTAACAAAATCTCGATGTAGATTTAATAATACGCCTTTTATAAACTAACATAAGACTTCGTCAAATCAATGAAAAAATTCTACAATAACCTAGTCGTTCTTTTTACGAATATTTTCGATGGCTCGAAATCAATGTAAAAATTCGTAGATTTTATGGAAATTTTCGTATATTCTATTAAATATTTTTCTGAGTGTAGGTGAAGGCGTTCTTGAGCTATTGTGTTCACGGTCGGAGAGACGGACGGACGGACGGATGTCAAGCGGATTTGAGGTTTTTGGCCACATATAAACAAAATATAATATATATCTAACTTTTTTTTCGTCCGAGGCTTGGGTTACATACTTTTGGGCTGGATTAAATTGATAATACTCTATATGATTTCATCTACATAGAGTATAAAAATGTCAAATATTATTTTGGTTAATTATATTTAGTTAAATCTAAAATCCGCCAGGTGTTCGTCTGTATCGTTAATCTATTAATATTTGATGCTTCCTCGAGCTGCTCGCATTCAAAGGTTGTTAAAAGAAGTGCCTTATTTATGTAAACTATCGAACTCCTTAAGTAAAAAATTCGAAATTGTTCGTACATTATTTCCAGTGTGGTTCCAGTTAAAACAATTAACAATGAATAAAAGCGATCGAGTCCTCCAGGCATCCGCCGGACATAAGTCTTTGAAAAATTTGTCCAGTAATCTGGCGAAACCAACTCGAACTGAACTGAACTGACTGAAAATTTTACACGTCTTAGCTTGGATAGTAAGTGAGGTTCAATTCACGCAATTCCTTGACTACTTTGCGAACCTCCAATACAAATGTCCTTAAGACATTAATGTTACGGATATTGGCTTCAAAACTTTACAAAAGTCATTTAAAAAAAAAATAAGTTCAACTATTCGAGCATCTCACTCATCTATATAGCGTACATGATGATGGAAGGAGTTGAATTTGGCAAGGAATATTGTATGGAGACTACACAACTGACCCGATTTACTTTCAACAGAATTCATTCGAATTCTAACTTGAAGGCTTCAGAAGAATCTTACGTTTAATATTCGTGTGATCCCATATCACCATATCATAAAGACGTTGTTATTGGAGCTTCCCAAAGTAGTGAAGAAATCTAGCTCGCTAATAAATTCAACCTTACTTACTCCTAATACGTGTCCAATTTCGACTTTCTTGCTCAACAATTTGATCTAGCTGGTTCCGAAAGTTGAATATCTCAATTTTTCAAAAACTTCTGATGGTCGTTACACAAAGGATTTAGTTATTTTTTTTTAAAAAGATAATAATAATAAAACAACGTAAAAACTATTAGAGTCGAAAAATATTTCTAAATTTCAAAAAACAACTGCACTGTCAAAAAAAAAAAAATTATTAAGAAAGAATGCGTCTTGTTTATTCCTCCGCATATCAATATTCTTCACAGACAGCTCACACAATAAATTCACTTTATAAACTTTATATTATTTCACCATATACATACCTTTTATCATTTTGCCTTCTAAGTAAGTATCCACTTATTCAACGATTTCTTCGAACTACGTTTTTGAGCAAACGAATTTGATTTAACTTGATCGATTTTAATCCAGACTTTATATACTCGAATGACTTCCTTTTTAGTTCTGTTTTTTTTATTTTATTTATTTATCACTGGCGATCCAATTTGATAATCATTTTCTATACGATGATAAAATCTCGAAAAAGCTAATACGAAAAAGATTAATTTGCGGATATCTAGCAATTTGGTTAAAATTTTCTGTATTTTACTATCATTTCCAAAGAATTCAATTCTATATATTTTATCGCCAACTGAAATTGACATTTTATTGTGTTTGCCGTTTAATGAAGTCAATTCGACTTATAAAGGTGGGAACAACGCAATGATATGATTAGCTACTTAAGCTTAAATGACTTAGTGATAAGCCTATAATTACTCCATTAATTATAAATGTCCATTTGAATTATAACTATTTAAGGAATTATAGACTGTTGATTGAAAAATGATTAATCTTTTAATCACAAATATTTCATGTCAAATATTTTTTAATTTAAAAAAAAAACAAATCCGAATTTGTATGTGAAGTGGACAGGAAATGATTTAGGGAATGCTTGATTGAAGTTGTAAATTTTACTAAGATAAATTGGATTAATGTATTAGTTTTATAGCTATTTTATTAAATACGATTATTAACAATATTTATTAAGTCTATCAAATATTTTTATAACTACTTTAATCGATTGTGCTTTAACCAACCCTGCAAACCAGAGCTACCGAAACTTCAACAAATTCTTTTCTTTTTTTCTTGAAAATGAGAATGTTTGAGTGAGCACAACCACAGACACAGCTAAAGTAAATAGATCTGTCAGTATACTTTAAGTAGTTATTCGTTAAAATTACTTAACATCGGTTCCATCAATGCTCAAGCAAAAATCTGCCATAGTTCATGTAGTTTCCCGGTAGAATTCCTTAAAAATTACTTGATCATTAGTATGTACCATGTACTGGTATGAAGGGAGGCGAAGGTATAATTCTAGATAACAGTTAAGAAACAAAAAGCATAGAAAATATCACATGACGAGTCTCATCCAAGTAAAAACTGTTGAAGTGCAAGTTTTCATTTTGGTGCATAGCAAAAATAAGTTGCAAGTGGTGTAAAATAGTGTAAATTTATTCAACTATTTAATTTTATTTAATAACATTGAAAGAATATAAAATGCAGGAAAAAACACGTTTTATGTGGCATACTATTTAATAAAAATTCAAACAATGTAGTTTTTAAAAAGAAACGAGGCGTTCCTTCATTCTAAGCCAGCTAGCCAGCACACCATTGAAGAACCAATCCAGTTGATAATCTTATCTTACAAGCAATATACTCATCACATTCCAGTTACGTACATAACTGATAAACACCAGAAAATGTTCTTATTACTTGGTTTTCATGGTAAGCTACCATTGAAGCTATCAAGAATAAATGTTCAGTCCACTGACACCGGAAAAAGAACTAACATTTAATCAGAAAATGTGTTAAAATCATAAAAGAGATACGACGGAATTCGTAAATACGTATTCAATCAACACTCTCTCAGGGAATGAATATCAAAAACTGCTGTTTTTAGCCATTTGTATGGAGAAACAGTAAAGGTTTTTTCTTTGATTAAGGATATGAAATAATCGATTTATTTATATAGGTGTGCCCTACAAGTTAGTATAATTAGGTAGGACTAGGGTAGGACAGAACGAGTCGACAAATATTACCAAAAGTGTAATGTAATAATTTCGTCTCATTATTTAGAACCGAGGACATTAGTTCGAGATGATAACTAAATCTTCGCTGGCACCCGCCAAAAGGCGAACTTGGATATGGAACGAGCCTCACGACACTATTTTGGTATTTTGGACGGTAAATCGATAATAAAAAAATCTGCCAACAGTCTGGGCGCAACATTATTATTTCTTTGGTAAAAGTTCAGAACGCGTTTAATTCTGAGATGCGCTGTAGATTACTATGTGATTGAAAGTCTAACAAAAAGTTCGGGAAGCGGTTAAAATAGGGTCGCGCTAGAATACCTACGCTGCTGCCCCAAATTACATATGAATTATACAATTGGATCACATTCCGTCTATCTAGGGGTTGAAAAAGGAAAAAACCTGAAAATAAATAATTATTAAACAGGTCCGTGGAAGTGAATAGATATTCGATATCTATTCACTTCAAACCTGAGAGATATGGCAGAATTCACGAAAAAGTATACAACTACTTTACACCCCCTTAGGGGTCAAATTTCAAAAAATCTTGAAAACCATTCTAGGTATTCATATGAAGAATCCGTAGAATGAAAATGAATTCAATATCAATATCAATCGTGAAAATATATGCATATGAAATTCCAAGTTTCAGCCGCCTAACATAAGCGGCTGCTGAGATCTAAAAACCAAAATTTTTCGTCTAAAACGTTCCTCTCTTCTCTCCTTTATACCCCCACCGCTATAAAATATACCAGACGGAGAGGTTCACCAAATCTACCCACCATAAAAACTTCATGATAATACCTCAACGGGTTTGGAAGCGTTGCGCCTTCAAACGATTTTGCGTACGATGGACGGCCGGCGTACAGACGGACATTTTCTTTTCCTGTTTTGGGGTTTACTAGTCCTAAAACGCAAAAATACAAAATTTCAGGGTGGCAAATTTTTTTGAAATTTCTGGTCGATCACAATACTAGATCTACCTGCTAATTAATAAATATAATTAAAAAATAAAAAAGTAATAACCATTCACCATGGAATGTACTGGCAATGCGAAAAGTAATCACCTGTTGTTATAGCTTACAATTCAATTACTTTTACCACAACCATTTTCGGGTAATGCAAAATGAAGCGAGTACAGTGTTAATATTAAAATCATAAATAATGCAAAATTTATTACCGATATTAGCATTACTGCTCCTTGTTACAGAATTAAATATATAAACATTAGTGGTTCTACAGTACTAAGTGATATGAGGACGGAAATTTCCGCGATAAATTTTCACACACAAGCATTGAATTAAAATATTTAACACTTAATCTAATTTTAAAACTAAGAAAAAAACATCATTCAACATAGAATTTCCAAGGCAAAAGAAAGGGAAAAATACGTTCACAAGACATAAACGGACGAAAGCGCACTTTGGCAAAAACGCCTAAAAAATCGGTGGACCACAAGAATGTCTCAGGTGACACTGCACGGTTGGATAAGCCTCTACACCCCCCTACAAGACCAGTATTCATTGGATTACATTTTTATTGATTTATCTTAATCAGACATTAAACAAATATAGAAAATTAATTAATTATTATTGGTTATATTCCTTTGTTTACGAATAAGAATTTTATCAGTTCCCATTTCGGCGTAGATATTTTCACCTGATTGCGTTTTTGACCGATAATAGATTGCGTTTTTGACCGATAATAGATTGCGTTTGAAATAAAGTTTTAGAAGGACTGCTAAACTTTTACAACGTTTTATATTAATTGAATTTTGGATTGTTTTTAGGCGTTTATCATATTTTAACAGTGGGTTTTTAAAAAGAGTTATTCGATAATAAGAAAATTACTAATTGAGATATGATTAGATACTTAATAAATAATAATAATCAATGGCGCAAAAGCCCAAATCGGGCCTAGGCCTTGAAGTAATGCTGGAGTTACTTCATTATGAAACCAACGTAAAATTAGGAGCTGAAGTGGTCAGCTACACGCTCGTCCGTGACTATTACCCCGATCTTAGCTCATTTACTCATTTACAGCTGAGTGAACAGGTAGTCCGGCACTTAATCCCATTCTCGAAAATGATTTGTCGCCAAGCAGATTCGAACTTATTACCAGATGCACCGAAGGCAACTGCTCTAGCCGCTAAGCCACCCAGACTACTACTTATTGAATAAACAGTAATAATCGGCTCAGTAATGCCAAGGACAAAACTTTGTGATAAGGCTCATAGCTTCTATACCCTTTGAGCTGTTTGGACTCCTGCAAGTAGCCAACTTTTGAGTGGTGGAAATTTTTGAGTGGAGGTGGGGAGAGGACCTTAAACGGAACATTTTTTAGACAGCAGCAATTTCTTACGCTAGTAGGCGGAAACTTGGAATTTATATAAAGCTTAGACAGTAGACCAATTTGCAATGAAAACAATCGATAGGAGTAGAGGGGGAGTGAGCGGAAAACCAATACATCCGAAACGCTCGAAAGCCGAAACATTTCAAACCGCTTTCATTCATGACAATTCTCTGTAAGGATACTTAGAAAATGGATCAGAAGAAAATTTCGGGAAGCATCATCTGATTGGTTGATTTTATGGTGGCGTGCCTCAAAGGTTCAGTGTAAGTCCAACATAAAAATCATTCGGTGATTGTTATGATACTGCCTATTTTGGCTACCGACAGTGGATTCAGTCTCAACCTTTAAGGTGTGCCACTATCCCCATCTTAAAATCAACCAAGGAGTCTAACAGTCCTCCCCCTTTCTCCGGCGAAAGACGCGCCGCAGAGGTATGTTTACTGTAAATTGCTTTCAACACAGCAAATACTACAGCGGATGAAACCATCTTTGTATCGGCTTCTCGGGTGTTGAGTCTCGCCTCGATAGGTTCAATGTAAATCCACCATGATGCCGTTCTGACATTGGTTATTTTTCGCGTTTAAACGCGGTTATTTTTGACTGTATGTTATGTATAAACTACGAAAATCATAATTTTAAGTAATATTTTTTTTTATCGGTAATCTATTTCTCGTAATATTGGTCGCCTTCTTTTGACAAGGGAAGAAGGTCTTTTATTGCTCCGTTTTCGAGAACAAAAATAAGTTCAGTTTATAGATTAGACAGAATTTTATCATCATTGCCATGTTTCTGAAGTTGCTTACTTTGTCAAAAGTAAACTGGTTTTACGTTGATTTTGGGCAAAGAAACTGCTTTGAAAAGCAACAAAAATGCCTCTTCTCTATTTAAAAAAAAAAAAATATCTAGAGAGGGAGTTCGAAAAGTTGAAGTACGGCACAAGTTTTAATCCAAGAGGTACACCATACTCACAGAGCTAGACTCAACAAGTCGACAGTATAAAGAGCTTTAAAGCCAAAAAACACGATTAAAATTGAGACAAAAATTGTCCTTATATAACATTGTTGTTATCTTAGCGTATGAGTGAGTGAGACAAAACAGGTGCGTTATGTCAATTTGTTGTTGTTTTGTGTGCAAGCGAATGCGATGACGTCCGCCTTCAACTCAACCGCTGCTTGTCATTTCCCGTATATATATCTCTATGAACCTACTACTCTCTAGAAGAAAAGATTGTGTTGAAGTTTTGAAATAAAGCCGTTAATTATATATTTTTGCCAGCTTTTTTTATTGTAGTTTTTTGTGCCTTTCTAAAGCAGTTTTATATTTTGCGGATTTCTCTTTTTATCAATTTTACTTTAAAGTATTTAGTTATAGGCAATTTGAAGTCTAATGTATTCCCACAAAATCTAAGAGGCTATTAGCTAACCTGTTAAAAATTCCAGGAGCTGAACGCGTAGAAGTCGTTGTTGTTGTTGCCGCCTTAATCGTACAGTTAACGTTAGCTGGTGCATCACACGCTTGATTAGCAACATCAAAGTAAGTACCAGTAGTACAATTTCCAGCTATCGCTCCGGAACTAGAGCAATAGTAGTATGAAGCACAACTTTCGGCATTCGTGGCGAACTTTCCAACCGCAACGCCAGCACATGGCGCTAAAGTACAGTTCGCTGCACTGGGTGCCAAACATTCTTGAAGATCTGCGTCAAAGTAGAGGCTATCTGGACAGGCAGATAGTACTGCAGTAGTACTTGTTGCACCGCCACTGCAGTAGTAGTAGCTTTCGCAGGAACTCGGATCTTGTGCAAACATTGCTGTACTGTTCGTTGTGGCGCAAATGGCCGTGATATTAAGGGGTGTAGCAATGTCACACGAAACTTCTGACGCATAGTCGCACGCTGAAGTTGCAGCATTGAAATATAAGCCGCTGGCGCAAGTTCCGACGATCTTAGCGCCGTTCTCACATACAAAGTAAGAGGCACAGCTCGCGTTGTTCGGAAGGAAGGTTCCATCGGCTTTCGATACGCACGAAGTTGAGGTGTCCACTGGTTCATCCGCGGTGGTGGACGGGCAGGTGACATTGGCAGCCCAGTCACAAGATGCAGTTGCTGCGTTAAACTCATACGGGCTTGTACAGTTTCCTGCACCTATATCAACGCCATCTACACAATAAACGTAGGCAATACACGACGGTGGATCAGCTACGAAGGTGGTACCAGTGGTGCCTGCACAGGGGTTTGTGCTGTGAACCGCCGGACATACGAGGACAATAGCCAAAATTGCGATAGCTAGTTTTAGCGCTGCAAACGGGATGAATTATTTCAACGGATCGAAACTAAGAACAACAAAGAACCTACCGGCCATTTCGAAAAATCCTTACTTTTCTTTAATAATTACAACAACAAAAATACTGGCACAATCGAAATGCCACCTTTCAACTGTTTCCGATCTTAAGAAAACTCGAGCTTTTATATCCGATTACAGCGCAGAATAATCGCTTCCTCAATATGTTAAATATCCGATTAAGCGATTTAATTAAAAAATGTTTGCATTTCGTTTATCGAACAATCGATCGCTTCTCAATTTCAGAGTTAATCCTGCAAAGTTGTATATTTGGATATTATCACCTTCTGGTTTTAAGAGAACAAGTTGATTTTCTCGAAATGTTGTTACAAAATTGCGATTGAAATTGTACTGCTGTACAATTTCATTTCTTCGCGATAAAACAGATTATAGATTATCTTAAAAACATATTTTTATAACTATTCTATATTAAAAAAAAATCATCTTAAGATGATAAAATATTTGAGAATTAACTAAGGTTGTCTGGGAACTCCCGAGTAGAGAGAAGTGGGAAAATCAGTTCGCACTGCTTAGCGGATTCACTGATACTACACGGACGGCTCAATAACTGAACCCCGACTCGTCGGGCTGCAACGCACCTGGAGAGTGAATACATCCCATTCTTAGGTATTTCAAGCTGAAGTGTATGCGTTTCAATTTCATAGCATAAGTGGTTCTTGAGATTTAGAAACTAAAATGTTTCGTCTAAAACCGTACCCTCTCTTCTCCTTTCATACCCGCACGCCTCCAAAAGATACCAGTCGTTGGGGTTCATTCAATCTACCAACTATACAAATTTCATGTCAATATCTCAACGGGTTTGGAAGCAACGCGCCTTCAAACGATTTTGCGTAGGGCGGCGTTCGGCGTATGGGTAATCGTCCAAAAATCTGTCGATTATTATACTTCGACCATTTCGCTTTGAGTTTTGAAGCGAGACTGGTTTGCATGAACGTGTATGGCAAATCAAAATTCATGCGTGACATGCTTGAATGGCATGCAAGAATGATAGTGTATAGTGGCCATAAGGCAGTAGAAAGGATTATAGAGGAAAGATGGAGAGGCAGCATGATCTGCATTTACAGCGACAGTCAGGCCGCTCTAGAATCCCTAGATAATCCAATCGTCTTTTCGAAGATGGTACGTGACTGTGAGTGTAAAGATGGCAGATTAAATTACCTAAATGGCAATTAAGAAGTGGATGCATTAGATCAGAGTCAATTCTTGGCAAACCAGAACTAGTTTTCGGTGTGCCGGTTTGCCCCTTTTAATAGTGCTGCCATTACTGAGTGGGTGAGTAAATCACAGAGATGAGATGAGAGATGGCGGCTTTTTTCCAGGAATGCGGTAGACCAGAAACCTATTTGAAGGACCAAGTAGATGAATCACTTCTTTTCTTCTAAAATTGAGCAGGAAGGAATGTAGTAGTATGGTTGGTGTCATCACAGGGCACAACTTGGGTTTCCTACACATGGTCAGATTGAGAATCATGGACGACCCCATATGCACTGCTTGCGAAGAGACACTACGGAACATTTCTTTCTCGAGTGTCCAGTGGAAATGCTCTTATGCGAGCAACTGTGTTTGAGTTCGCTAAATTTTTGAGCTCTTGTAGGCAATCACACCTTATATGGGCTCGGCAGCAATTTACTGAAAGAGCTATTTGCTTATAAAAAATCAGTTTTAACATTTTAACACGAATGGTTTAGAAGATATGTATTTTTTAATGTTGCAATTCCGATTTTTGATCATTTCGGACGCATTTCACTTCACTCCCACAGCTCCACTACAGAACTTTTATATAAGTTCCACATTTCAACTTCCTAGTATAAGCACTTCCTGAGATGTAGCCAAAGTTTTCCGCCTAAGGCACTCCACCACCCCAAAATATGACAACTTAAAGATTTCCACTAGTTTAATGTGTTTGCGAGCTATGACCCTTCAAACACGTTACAGTTTGGTTGATGGCGGACAGTCGGACTTTTTTGCCTAGCAACTATGAAACGTAAAAACACAGAATTTGAGGGTAGCGCATTGTTTTGAGATTTGAGGTCAAGCACAATAATTTATTATTAACAAATAATAAAAAAGAAACATTTAAAGCTAGAGCAGAAGAGCTCTATTAGTCTCGTATGCCCCAGGAAGGGGTAAATAGGAGCTGGGGGAATTCATCGATGGCACAATATTTATAGGTCCTTTTTAACTTATAGATATATTTCATTTATTAGAATTAGAATGCTATGCAAGTTCGATTAAAACGTAGTAATCAGGTTTTTTTTTGATAAGTTATATTCAGTAGAATCCAACAAAATCCAGGACCCGATTTGCAAGTCTACTAAGGACACTACCAGGTTCATGAGTGTCTGCAACATTCGATGGAGTTAACTTAATCGTACAGTTTACGTTCTCCTGTACATCACATAACTGATACTCTGCGTCAAAGTACTTGTCATCGGTACATTTTCCTGCAATTGGTCCCGAGTCCGAGCAGTAGTAGTACGCATTGCAATTGGCATCATTGGATACAAATTTTCCAACATCAACGCCAAGGCATGCAAGTGTGCAATCAGATTCACTAGGGTCAACACATTCCTGACGTTTCGGATCAAAGTACTTATTGTCCGGACAAGTGGTCAGCTTGGCATAAGTACTGGCCGTACCGTTGTTGCAGTAGTAGTAACTGGTGCAGGAATTCGGATCCTTGGCGAAGAGTATGGAATCACTGGTGTCCGCACAAATGGCCGTTATATTAATCGCAGTCGAATTATCCAAATCACACTGAACATTTTCCTTGTAGTCGCACTCTGATGTTTTCGCATTGAAGTAATAGGTGGTGTTACAGGAGCCGGGAATCATCACTCCGCCCATGCATACGTAGTAAGCGGAACAGCTTGCGTTATTCGGCAGGAAGGTGCCATCCTTTTGGTTTTCGCATGATGTGGGAGTAATCACCGGGCACGTGTAGTTCGGCCTGTAATGACAAAGTTGTGTTGCGTCCTTAAAGATATAGCCCGGGCTGCACGATCCCGGTATTCCGACGGTGTAATTGCAGTAGAAGTAACCGGTACAGTTTTCCGGATTAGCGGCATACGTTCCAGTAGCCCGGTACAAGCAAGCGGTTGATGCGTTCGTGTTAGCGGCTGGACAAGTGACGTTGTTGGCATAGTCACAAGCTCCAGTCGCAGAATTAAATTCAAATGGAGCTGGACAGTCAGTTGAACCAATCTCCACGCCATCAACGCAGTAGCTGTAGCTCACACAAGATGGTGGATTTGCCACATAGATTGTTCCAGTGGTACCATTACAAAAGTTTTCACCACGAACCGATTGAAAAAGCAGAACAACCGCCAGGAGTGCAATTGTAGATTTTAATCCTGTAATTGGAGAAAAAAATGTAATTTTTCTAATTCGATCGATAATCCATAAAACTCCTAGACGACATGACAGGCTGTATCAACTGTATTTAGCTAAACGTCGTCTCCTCCCAACATTGTGTAGACAAACTAACTATGATGTTCATACAACTTGTTGTACAACTCACAGTCTAGAGTATCGTCTAGAGGTCGTCTGCCGGTGAAACTTACCGCCCATTTGCTTTTGTTAATATCCTTAAATTCAAAAATGTACTCTTCCAATTGAAATGCTGACTTTCTACTGTATCCGAAAGTAAAAAAAACTTGCCTTTTATATTCGTCTAGAAATCAGAAAAATGTCTGACGATCTTAAATTGACTATCCGGCTAAGCAACGTAATTAAAGTATGTTTTAATATGATTTATTGGTTCGATAAACGATAGAGCAATGCCGTTTTCTGCACATTTCCAGGCAAAATACTTGCAAGGTTATGTTCTGGATATTATCGCTTGCGATGCCGTTTTTTTAGTGGTAATTTCCCTGTTATTTGCTTGTAAAATTTATTGTTTTTGATCGAAATCTTTTGGAACTCACTTTCATGGGGTAGTTCGGTAAGCTGTCGGAACTTGTTCGTCGGCGTACGCCCAGTAAACATTTCCGGTGAGTAATAGATTCGATTCCGACTAATGTAACGCGCTGAATAATGAAGAACTTTATAAACAACATCTTTCATTATAAACGGGATACATTTTTATTAGCCCCACGCTAACGGCTTCAACAATTAATGCTTGAGTCAGATACAAAGTAGAATGCGGCAGCACGGCGCAGCTTGACGCCTCCAATAAATCATCAAGTCAGATAACTATTCACTCTCTGCGTCAGTTGAGTTTCAAATAAATTTCAGATTTTCTAATATGCGTTCGTATTCGTGCATACGAAGCGGCGAACAACTAAAAACCATTTTTAAACTAATTTTAATTCAGTCCGGTCAGATCTAGTAACCATTCGATGTTTTAAAGATAAAAAATTACTTCTCGATTTTGAGGTTAACTACGGGCTACGGAAAGTTGAGAGTTGACGAACACTTCTGGATGACTTCGTAAGGCTGCCTTTGGCTACGTTCGTTCTGTCTACCACAAAGAAAGTGCTAGCCAGCGCTAAACTTTTTGACAGCTTGTCTGTCTCGGATTGCCGTTGTGACTTGGGGGTAACGCGTTTTCTTTCAATTCACTGATAACGTCTATCGTTTGACAGCCTCCAGCGTTTGCTAAAAAAAAACATTTAGTTACGAGTAAGTTAGAATGTTTTACAATTCAAATTCGATCAATATTAATTTATTTTTTTCACTTAAATCTATCATTACAAACTAATAAACTTAATATATAAAATAAAGAAAAAAGAAAAAAAAGTAGTAAAAGAATAGTTAACTAAACCTGAAAAACAATATTTGACTCTAAAACATGGATACAGTGGCGGTTCCAGACCTTGCTGTTGGGGGGAGGGGGCCGAAATTTGTTTGATTTGGTTTTTTTGTTTGATCAAGTTCTGTATGAATTTAGCTACATAGACTGCACTTAGAAGGTAGCTAAAAAAGGCTCATCTGATGACGGAATCATATATTGTTTTGTCATTCCATCAAGAACTGCCAATGTTGTGACTTTATTCCGATTCTTTTAAAATTGTTCGTACATGAAGAACTAGTGAAAAAAATAATTGAAATTCAAATTTTTTTTGTCTCATTTTTTTACTAACAAAAACAACAACAATATTTCAAATCTCTTGAAAATTCAAGGTTTTCCGGTGAATACTGTTAAATTTATTTTGTGTGACGTTTCGGACTCGACTGAGTTCTTTATCAAACTGATCGACTATATCTTTACAACTTCAATGTTAATTATTTATCCGGTGTCAGTGGAGTGAAACTCCAACACGAAATCCCCTACTGTTGACTAATCGCTGTCCGTGAGGACATGACAAATTGGAAAAACTTCACTGGAGAGGCCAGTTTTTTTAAGATTGTATTGGACTCGGTCCGAAAGAGATGTTTTGTCGTCGGATTTTCTTATCTTGAGTTTTCTTATCAGAGTGTGTAGTCTGGGTGAGTCCGTCTGGCTTTTAGCTATTTGGTGGGTCCGTCTGTCCGCCGCAGGTTCCTTTAGATTTGAACATACGCAATACCAACAAGTAACCAAGTTTTTTTTTATCTTATTTTTCTATGTTTGTAATCGCAAAAACAAAATAAGGTGCTTGTTGCACCAACACTTGGTGCAACGCGAACTCCCATCAAACTCTTCCAGTCCCCTAGGGCAGGGGTCGGCAGCCTTTTGACGGAAGAGGCAAAAGTTACAATTTACAAAATTTCCCAGTTTTTAAAGAGCCACTAACATTTTTGTTTCAATATTATGGTATTTGATTAGGATTACCATAGGTACATCTATACATTTTATTTTTGATTTAAAATACATAAATAGCTTTATATATGAAATAATATTTATTCATATAAGAACATACAAATGTTTCGCGTAAAACATTTTATTTGTATTTTAGCTAGCTCTGCTAGAATGATAAAATGAGTAATCAAATAATATAGCTGTAATTATTGAATAATACATAGTTACAATAGTCACATCAATGTGAGCATTAGCATTGCATGCCTCTTAAAAGTTTGGTTAAATCTGACTCATAACTTCTTGTTTTCATTTTCAAGCACACCTCTAGATTTTTATTTGTTAGTTGGCTTCTTATACCATGGATACACAGTATGTATACAAATCATAATACCGTCAGTGTATCACCCAATAATGTGCATATAGTACGTCAACGAGCTGATACCAACGTAATGCCCAACTGGTTTCCTTGTATATAAATTCAATAATTAAAGCTGATATAGCCTTCTTTTAATTGCCACCAGCGCCATCTGTTACTAAAATCAACTGAAATTTGATAGAGTGGCAGTTGCTGATTCTTATATTCTTCAGTCAGTTAACATTTGTTTATCGTGTTTTACTATTTGTGTGTGATGTGATGGTTCACTTTGTACATTTCTTTATTAGCAACGAAAGTGCTTTTCGCCGGGACATCATAGGCACGAAGAGCTATCAAAGATACGATTGATAGTCACTTGAAGTTTTGTGCTAAATGTATAACAAGTATGTGCTGTGCTATGTTGTATCGCATATCATGATTTCAATAAAATAATTTGCTTACAAGCAGTGTATCCATGGTATTACTTTACTTTTTATTATATTCGTGCAAGAGAATGCTTGCTCACACAAATATGTTGATCCGAAGATCGTCAGCACTCCAAATGCCAACTTCTTAATCTAACTGTAGCATTTTGGAAGACTATTCCATGCGTCAAATATTGGGTCTGGGAAAATAAGGTTCGTGGCCAGGCCCGTGCGCAGGATGGTATGAAGGGGGGGGGGGGATAGCAAGTTCCCACTATACTGGATGTGATGACCTAAAAACCCTGGAAACCCCCCCCCCCCCCCCCCGATTGCACGGGCCTGTTCCTGGCCTTTTTTAGTACAATTCAACTGGTTTTCTTATAGTGTGTAAATGAATTTATTCACTCCATTCAGTGAGTTCCGCAGAGATCGGAACAAATTATAATCTGAGGGTGCTATGTCTGGACTATACGGTGGATGCATCAAAACTTCACAACCAAGCTCCCGCAATTTTTGACGGGTCATCAAAGAAATGTGTGGTCGGGCGTTGTCATGATGGAAGACAGCACCTTTCCTATTATTCAACTCAGGTTGTTTTCTTTCAATTGCCTGGCGTAACTAGTTGGAAGTAGCTCAAGGTGAACGATTCCCTCCAAGTCCCACCATACACACAGCATCATCTTATTCGGTGTCAACGCTGGCTTTGCAATGGCTTGTAACGGCTCACCATCCCTTATCCACGATTTTAGACGCTTCTGATTGTCGTACGTGATCCATTATTCAGTGTACATTTGGTTATTACACGTTTCAGAGATGGCTCGATTTCATGGCGTTTCAGCAGCACATCGCAGATGTTAATTCGGTCAACTCATAAGGAACCCACACATCGAGCTTCTTTTTGCAGCCAGCCTTGTTTAAATGGTTCAAAACCGAGTATTAAAAAAAATAAAAAAAAATTGTTATTAATATTGGCGAATGAAACTGGAGAGCCGCATCTTGACATCGAAAGAGCCGCAGGTTGCCGAACCCTGCCCTAGAGGTACGCGTACCACACTCTGGGAAATACTGAACCAAGGCAATGAGAACGGCCATACACTTACAAAGTTTTCTGATCGGTCTTCAAGAAATCAATCGTATAGTAATTGAATTAAACGCGCTCCAGACTTCAACCTAAAAAAAAATAAGGTTGGAACCAGAATGTTGGCAGTTTTTGCTCCGATTTGCAGCCTTACGTGATACGTAGGCTGCCTTTTATGTTTCGGGATTTGGCAACCCTGGTGGTGCAATCTGGTAACTGACAGCTCTATCGTAAAGTTGGACATTTTTGAGGTTATACGTACTCAGAACGTTTTGACATACGAGCGCTATTTGTGTTGTTTGCAGTAAGTTAAAAGATTTATCTCAGCTCAAAAATGGAATTAAATCGTGAACATTTTCGTGCGATTATTTTTTACAACTTTCGACGTGGATTAATTATTAGTGTATAGATGAACTTAATTCAATTTTGGGCGATGAAGCTCCATCAAGGACCAGTGTTTATCGATGAAATGGTGAATTCAATCGTGGTCGTAGTTCACTTCAAGACGAATTTCGTGAAGGTCGTCCAAAATCAGTTGTTGTTCCGGAAACCATTGATGCTGTGCGCAAACTGATATTGGAAGATCGTCATTTGACCTATCGTGAGTTAAGACAACCTTAGGCATTAGTGGGACCAGCATACATTCAATATTGCATGATCATTTGATTGTCAAAAAAATTTGTTCGCGTTGGATCCCGCATAATTTGACAAAAGCTCAAAAAGATGCTCGTGTCAATTGGTCCAAAGAAATGCTCAAAAACATCGATTTGATGAGTCATCCACCGTATAGTCCTGACTTGGCACCGAATCACTTCTTTTTATTTCCGTACGTAAAAAACAAACTGAGAGGTCAACGTTTTTCGACACCTGAAGAAGCGATTGCCGCATTCAGAATGCATGTTTTGGAGATACCTCAATCAGAGTGGCAAAAGTGCTTCGACAATTGGTTCAAACGCATGCAAAAGTGTATAGATTTTCATGGGGAATATTTTGAAAAACAATAAAGTGGTTTTCGATGATTAATATTTGTTTTTCTTCTCTAATCCCGAAATATAAAAGGCAATATATGTAAATAATTGAAATTGTGGTTTGGAAAATGCCTCTTGAAAGTATTCGAACATTTAATGTCCGGTTGAACAGGAGCTTTGGTGTAACGCGAATGGAGAACTATTAGTAGTAATATATGTATAGTAAATACGATTTATAAAAAACAGTTTTGAATGAATTGAATGAATATATTAAGTGTCGGTCTCTGGTTTTCGGGGATGTCTTAAGTGAATGCAATTCAATGTTGCTTGTAGTTCATATGACCTACACAAGGAGATTCATTAAAAAAATCGTAGAGTATAGTTTCCCAGAATACTATGATAAATCAAACTGCAGGACTAACAGCAAAGAGACAATATCACAACACAAAATCAGACACACCAGATGCCTATTTAACTAGTAAAGTTTCGTGATCGGCCTGAAATTTGAAAAAAATCTGTTACTTTGAAATTTTGTTTTTTATATTAGTAAAGTACTGGAGTAAGTGCTGTCTTCTGTAAATCTGAAAAAAATAAAAAGAAGCTCGACAAAACTATTCGAACAATATTTAACTCCTCGTATGTTCTGCACGCTTTCGGAGTATTCTACACACACCCCCGAATATGTGGGAACTCTCATGCAGTATATAAGCGCTGCAGAGCTTGAGGACGGTATCAGTTTTTCTATAGTGAAAGCGAGACGGTGGTTAGTTTTACGGAAAAGTATTTGTAAAGAAATTTTGATTGGAAGGAGCGATCGAATAGAAATGGTCTTGATAAAGGACTCAGTTGAGTCCGAAACATCCCTCAAAATAAAAATAAAACAGTAATTTACCCGGAAAACTTGCATTTCCAGTACAAAAATGTACAACAATGTACAACATTCACCAAACTAATATTTAAATATTTTTAAAACATTTCATTCATAGCGATGCTAGTCCCATACGTAAAAATTTAAACATCTCTAGTTCCGGTGAGATACACGGAAAAATCACTTTTTTTGTTGGAAAGTTAACAATAAAGATGTCTTTTGCGATAGATATCAAAGAAAAATGTTACTTCCTTCACTTCACAATACTTAATAAATTTTTTGAATGGTTTAGTAAGAAACAAAATTTAGCAATTAGCTAATCGCGCCACACGATAACAGAGCACTGGAAAAGGTTAATTGAAATTCGGCTGATGTTCCATCATGTGTTTTTATAATTATTATTGTTTGCTTTGTTATTAATCTTTCTGGTGAACTGTTTCCTATTTTTAAACTCACGCGTATTGAAGTTTTATTTTTAAAAAGATTTTAAGAAATAGATAATTTTTATTTGCAGTGAAAAATAATGAATGAAAATTTCGATTGAATGATGTCATTCAGTGAGATTTTATTGTATACTTATTTTCGGATTTTTCAATTTAATGAAATGAATATTTTTTATAATATACTGTCTATACCAAAGTTGTTAAGACGTTTCGTTTAAACTCTATATGAAGATTAACTGAAATATGGAACTGTATCTAAATTTAAGAAATAAATATATCTATCTAATATTAATAATCTAATATAGTTTGTTGTACCTGAGATCTCCTGGATAAACAATTGCTTAATTACAATTGAAATTTGGCAGTTGGGTGAGGAGCGCACTGCACTTTTATACAACGCAGCCGAGAAAGTTTGTGAAATAAATAACGGTGGTTGCTATTAATGAATAATAATGTAATCTTATATTTTTGGACTAAATCATAGCAAAACTGCAAATATACTTAAGGAAATCGGCCTAGAGTAACTCCTCGAATTTCGAGAAATCGGGAATTTGGTTTTGGCCATTACTTGCAATGCCCGTAGAAGTAATAACCAATAGTATGTAGATACTTATATCTGTGTGTTTCAAAAATTGATAATATGAAAACATATGTATCCCCTTTCCCCAAAGCGATATAACATCAAAAACCGTAAATGGGTTTGGCGATTATAAAAAAAATGTGAAAGTAAAATCCAATCTCATCAAACCATAGAAACATTTTGGAAATTGTAAAAGAGTTAGTTAAATATCAGTTGTTATTTTTTTCTGATTTAATTGGTTCGGACATCGCAATAAAATGTTTTTTACCCACTCTACTGACAACTCCCAAAAACTTATTTTCAATCTATTCGCCTAGTTCCTAGTCTATAAACAAATATCAAGTTTCGATTTTCTGACATTAACCGTTCAGGAAATATGGATTTTAGAATGTGTCGGATTAAGTGATTCGGACATATTGTCTTTATTTTCTACAAAACTCTCGAACCTCTTAAATAATATAAATTTTTGTATTGCAAATGCGTACAATATGATAGATCTATGTAAGTTTCGAGTTTCAGCTTTGTATCATAAGCGGTTCCTGAAATATAGAAACCAAAGCTTTTCGTCCTCGGCTTAGACCAAAAGTTTGTTGTCTCTAGAGCCAAACTTTTGGAAATAGTCAAAGAGAAGGGCATATGAACTAGAAATCTTTTTTCCCACAAATTTAGTTTTCTCCCAAAAGAGGTGAAATTTTTTTCACTGAAAGTTTCTAGTAAAAAAAAATTAAAGATTACGGTTTCCTTCAATTCTCAAATACAGAAAAGGGGTCTTGCATCCCTCCCACTACTATAGCTAAAAGACGCCGATATCTAATCAACTATTCTTTTAAGTGCACTGAATACTCCTCTCGAACGACTTGCATGACTCAAAATTGTTGGCACAGAAAAGAAAATAGGTAGTTGGAGGCGGCAAATTTGAAAAGTTTCGCCCGCTTAACCTTCTTCACATGGAAATTCAAACATAATGCATTACAGCATTATTTCATTGAGGTATTTTCGACTCTGTCCTCTTTTTTCTCCCATCGGAATATTCGCTTGTTCTGTTAACACATGCTCAACACCTTTGAAAAGTGTCCGCTTATCATTTCGGGGAAAAAAAATTAACTTAATTTTTAAATTTTTTGCAAAGAAATCATGTCGCGCTCGGGTCTTTATCGCGACCATGTAAAATCACGATCTCCATTTACCTTATCGCTTCTAATGTCCAATTAGTGTTTTTCGTGTTCCTTAAGGCATACCTCTAGAACCCAGGAAAAAAAAGTCGCAGGCTTATATCAAAGAAGCTGTGCGATTGTTCCATTTCGACACAATTCAAATCATTTTTCTCCGTCGAGTTAAATGCACCATTTTTTTACAAACTCGCAAAAAATCAGAATCTCGTATAAGTACGATCGTTTTCCATTTTGCTAATTTAGTGCGTTATTTTGAATTGCATTCGGTGTACCTTAGACAATTAGCACCGCAATGGGACAGCTCCTATTTCTCTTCGCAGTTGTAATTTGCGCCGTAAACGGCCGTACGTTTAATCGGAATACTGAAACTGTCGATGCAATGGTAATTTTGAGATTTATTAAATTCCGATTTGGTAACTTTAATAAAATCGATTTGAATTAGATTTGTCATGCACAACTACACGGAGCTAAAATACCACATCCAACCGATTGTTCAAAGTATTTTGTGTGCGATCGCGATTTTCCGGAGCTGATGCACTGTTCTGATGGACTTTTGTTCGACGTAAATTTAAATGTATGCAATTGGCCACGGGACACGACTTGTGTTTATAGTGCGGTAAGTTTTGACTATCTCCGGAAATTTCCAGAATTTTTTTTTCCAAATTCGTCCATTTTAGATTCCACAAAAACCAGATCTTCCACCGTACATTCCAGCGATCGAAGCTACTACCCAGGGACAGACTGAAACACTAGGTCCTGATATTCCTCCCAATACTGAGATCTTTAATCCCGATCAAATCGGATGCAAGCGGGATGGAGTCTACTATCTGCCGCATCCTACCCAGTGTGATTACTACTTTATTTGTGTCTCGCGAACCTTACACCAGAACTATTGCGGCCTGAATATGCATTGGGACTACGTAAAACAGCGCTGCGACCATCCAGAGTCTTCTATTTGTTATAGTAATATAGCAGCGGCTTCGCCACCTTCATTACCATCGTCGCCTCCAGAGAGCCCAGAAACCACAACACCATCAAGTAGTGCACAGAGTAGTACAACTACTTCACCAACGAAAGCATATCCTTCCACTGTTGTAGCGAATCTTACCACACTTTCAATCGATGAAAATTCGGTTGCAACAGCCGAAGTCACTATATCCGATAGCTCCACAGCCGATTCTTCTTCTGCCGATGCTTCTTCAGCCGATGCTTCTTCAGCCGACGCTTCTACAACCGACGCCTCTACAACCGACGCCTCTACAGATCATTACTCTACAGTAAAGAACACTTCCGAAGAAGAAGATCTCAAGGAGAGCTCACCGGGTGAAGCTCCACCCCAAAATCCTCTAGACGGATTCAACCCCGATCATGTTCGCTGCATCCACGATGGACTCTATTTCCTGCCACATCCTACAAACTGCGAGATGTATTTTATCTGTATCAACCATACTATGCATTTGCATCAGTGTGGAGTGAATATCCACTGGGACTATCTGGGAAATAAGTGTACAGCTCCGACTGCATATCGTTGCTATTCCCTCAGCAATGAATCGCCTTCGTCACAGGAGGATAATGCCGTCACCATTGATCCCGTCGCGAATCCTCTAGAAGGATATGATCCTGAATATGTCCGATGTAGTCATCCAGGATTTTACTATCTTCCACATCCGAGTAATTGTAATCTGTATTTCGTTTGTAGCAACTATAGCTTGAATTTGCATCGGTGCGGTTTGAATTCGACGTGGAACTTCTTGAACGAGGAGTGTTCTAACAGTATGCGCAGGTGCTACTATGAATCCTTTCTGACCACCACAACTGAAGAGCCCATCACGGTCACGGAAGTTATCGTCACCGAAACCGTTCCGTATGTTGATCCTGAAGAACTTGTTGATCCTATGGAAGGATATGATGACGAGAATGTTAGTTGCCTTCGCGGTGGCTTCTACTTTCTTCCCCATCCGTACGACTGCGCGCTCTACTTCATCTGCGTGAATCGCACGTTGAATCTTCATCGGTGCGGTAATAATATCTTTTGGAATCATCCAGCACAGCGATGTGATCTTCGAAAAAATACACAGTGTTATAACGAAATTTCCACAACGACATCTACTACAACGACAACAACTACAACACCAGTCCCAACGACTACAACCACCACAACTACAACTACCCCAGCTCCAACTACCCCAGCTCCAACAACGACAACACCAACAACAACAACAACAACTTCTACGACTGCAAAGCCGCGACCTACGGTGGGAGTATTCATGCCGTTCGAAGTAGAAGGATCAGATCCTTCCAACGGTAAAGATGAAATTCTCGATGTGCTTCCAAAGTGTCCAAGGCACCAGGCTTTCTTCCCACACACCAAAGACTGCCACAAGTATTACATTTGCATCGGTGGAGTTCCGATTATGACAAAATGTCCCGATGATTTGTACTGGGATGCGCAAGAAAGGATGTGCGGACTTCCATCACATACTAAATGCAACGTTGGCCGAAAAGGCTAAGGACGCTACTGTTTTGCCTATTTTATCACTAGCTCTAACCATACGTGTTTAAAAATCTATAATATATTTGCAATAAATATCACCATTCAAGGTTTTGGTTTGAAAGATGTATTTCGCTCCCTGTTCGGACGAAATCACTGAAAATTACTTTTCACTTACTTCCAATTTTTTCTATCATGTTTCTTTCATATTTAAACAGCAGCTGATAAATGTTTGCCGCCTAGCGAGTGAGTCTGGTATAACCATGATGGTTTGAAGCCATGATATGAAGAAGATATAGCTGTTTTTCATTTGCTGCGTCTCTTCTTTGATGAGTTTTATTTAAAACAATTTCGTTGTTTTACTAATAAAATGTTCAGGCTACGAGATTAACGCGTTTAAATAGAGTTAAACGAGTAGAAATCACTTCTCGAACGTGTTTCCGAAAACACGGGACTACAACGCGTTTAACCGAAATCATGTACAGAGACCTTCGCGAAAATCAAAGTAAACTTTAGAAGAAACAATTTCATGTTGCAAAAACTCAGTTTAGTGCTTGTGGAACAACTGCATTAGCAAATAAATTCATTTCTCAATACTACTTTACAAAAAATTTAGAAAGCATAAATTTGGCAATGAAACACAGCTGAATATTTACTTGTTAAAACAAATTACGTCATGTCATCATGTATCAAAACAAAATGAGTTGCCTATTCTAAACACTACTTGTTTAACATGTTCAACTTACCTACTTAAACACGTTTAAGACGCATGGTATGTACAGGGTATCATTAGATAATCAAAATAAAAACGTTTTGACATTTGGTGTACTACCTACTTTCATTGCTAGTTCGTACTTTCTCAAGCTCAAAATTGAGCGATAAATGTTCACACTACACATAGTTTACTGTAGCTGTTATTTATCTGGTTAGTATATTGTTTGTTATTATTCAAACCTTAATTGAAACTTCCGATAAGAGTCCACTAAACCCAAAAAATGCATCCAGTTGATGGATACGGACACGAGGAAAGAAAATCCTTGGTAAAATAAATTTATATTTGCCTCAAACAACAAAATAGAAATATATTAAACAAATGTAAACAGTAGAATGACTACGAAAAAATTGATGTAATACATATTTTGAAAAAACACTTATTTCCATGAGTATATATAGTAAAAACAATAACACATGAAATTTTTTTTTTCATAATTTTGCCCCATACAAGACCTGCTGACTCTAGTATATTTACATACACCCTAAATGTAACCAAATACTAAAATATTAGCTTTCTTAAAACTCTTGCGATTTTTGGTCGCAAGCTCTTCCACTATAAACATACATACAAACATACATATATTAGTACGATTTTGGGCCAAAGTCTGAAAGACAATCAAAAAGGTTTTTGCCAAAATGGTGGCTTCTAGACGAGCAGGGTATTTAGAAAATATATTTTTTTATTAGGGTAGCTTCGAAAAACTGTGAAGTTAGATTTTCGGCGATTACAGAAAAAGCGTCTAGAAGTGAAAACCAATTTGCTACCACACCAGATTCAAGAGCTATAACATACAGGTAAGGCCTGCTATAACATACAGGTAAGGCCTGCTATAACGCGGTTGATACATTCCTAGAAAATGCCACGTTGTAGGAAATCGCGTTGTAGGAGATATGAAAATATAAGAACCGGAGTTCAGTTCTAAAAGATGAATTTTTCTTTTTTGTTTATTAAATTTTTTAATAAAAATAAGCGTTGTTAAATATTTCTTTTAAAAATGTTACTCTCTCCGTTAAAGGATCATTCTCAACTACTTCGCTTTTAGGATAAATGTTTTTCAGCCAAATAATCCTTCATGGACTATTTTTGCAAGCTTTGCTGGATATTTATTCGCTGCTGCAGCATCCTTGTAACAACCATTGCTGTCAAGGAATTGATGACTGGTTTCATCAGTTGAACACTGACCCATTTAAATATTTAAAGTGCCTGCCGCTTAACTATACCTTTATCTAAGGGTAACCGTTTTGTGGTCATATTCCACACAGCAACTGCAACCGCTTTTTCCATTTTTTCCGTGCTAGGTATTGGACGAGCAGTAATTTTGGCAAGTACAGACGGATACGATGAATCGTTGATGTTGTCTTCTGTTAGCTTAATAGTTTGTATTGACGATTCATTACGATTCAAATGTCAGCTATCCTTGATAGGGTAGCTAAACAGGCACGGTCAGCAGGTTTTCAAGAGTCACAAAAAAGCGTTGAAGGAATAGGGGAAGGCGCTGTACCTTGGACCAAATGTACCTCGGTCCAAACGTCAATTCCAACTAAACTTTAGCTGCTGAAAAAAAAGTTTCTTCATTGAAAGATTGCCAAATGCGTAGGTTTTAGTTTCAGTTTATTAAAGCGAGATAGAAGATAAATTAATTAAGATAAAACAAAAGAAGTGATTTTTGGACCTAAAAGTATTTATTTGTTTGTTCAGCTATTTTTTTTTTTCTAAGTCGTGTATAATTATTTCTACTATATAGCAGTTTTGACTGGTAAGACAACTAATTCATCGTGGTCTTGACCGTAAATTTAATCCTTCCTTACCATTAGAAATAATTAAAAAAAATATGTTTGTAGTAATGGTTGATGGGATGTACCTTGGACCGTTTTTTTGGTTGTACCTTGGACTATGTAAGCTACATACATTAAAAATTGTAACCAAAAGGGACTTTCTTGCTGAAATTACATCCTCAGAGGTAGTAGGGAGTTTTTGAAGCAGACAGCAGCGAATCCTTTTTTACACTACTGTTTATTTCAGCTAGACAAACCATTTTCAAAAGTTGCTGATTCTTATTATGAATTTTTCTTGTTTTTTTTTTAATTTATAACTTTATTAGATTTTTTTTTCAAAGAAAAACATAAATTAAATTAAATAAAAGAATGTTATAATATTACTCAGGATTTCGACTTTAAAATTGAATTATTTTTTATAAGGTCCAAGGTACAAATAACAGCGGACCGAGGTACAAGCTATAGTTGTACCTTGGTCCGTTTGAGGTTCACTCCAAAAACCGTTTCAGGATCCACCAAATTTAGTCACAGCAGTTCCAGCTATAATTAATTTTGTGGTTAAACAAAAAAGCTTTCATATATACCATTTCCTAATTTACATTTGTTATTGGTTTAATAGATTTAAGGGTTAATGTAAAATTTGGACCGAGGTACAGAACCTTCCCCTACTTGCAAAATATCTGAACCGCATTGTAGGGAAAATGCGCTATAGAAGTAGAAGCTATAGAAGTAGAAGCGGTGTAGAAAAATTTACGCATTACCTCAAACGCGTTGGAAAAGTACCGCGTTGGAAAAGTACAGCGTTGGAAAAGTACCACGTTGTAGGAGGCTTACCTGTAACTAGGGATGGGAATCGATTGCTCAACAATCGATTGTTGCATGATTGATTATTTTAAAATGTTCGATTAAGATCAATCGATTAATTGATGGGATTTAAGCAATTAATCGATTAATCGCGTAATTCTTAAGTCCCAGGGTTATCGTATAAGTTTACGTAGACTTAATAGGTAGATTTGAATTGAAATGTCTAGGTTCAATATACGTTTAACATATAGTGATTGTCCATACATCAAATTTGAACTACATATTTAACTATGGATGTATGGATGTATGAATGTGGCTATGTTCCCTATGAACTCCTAAACAGCTCAGGGAACGTGTAGAATAGTTTCGGGATAGTTCCTGTGAATTGTTTTTATTTTTTTTGACATTTTTCAATTTTTTTTGCGATTTTAGTACCCTGGTGCTCTAATTCTTTGTTTGTTTGTTTCGTATGCTTTCCTATATCATTTATCCAATTACGATGAAACTTCGTTTCTGCATTAACAAAATCATTTTACAATTGGTGGTTCGAGAGTTATTTCAACATTTGATATGATTTAGCGGCAGTTCGTTCGTTTTTGGTGTAGTAGTTATGCATTCCCATTACTAAATGGTAAAGATGGATGATGAATGTTGGATAGTGGATGCAGGACGGAGGATTGAAGGTGGAGGATGCTGGATGAAGGGTAGAATATGTATGTAAAGATTTTTTCTATTTTCCTCTCACTTGTGACGCTAAATGTCCGTTAAAAATGTGTGTGAATATGAGTTTTAAACGTACATACATATATATATATGTATGTTCTTTTTAATGGTTAAATAAATAATATCCCATTCTAAAAATGAGAAGAAAATAAATAAATTAAAATAATAAACATAAAATAATGGAAATAAAATTCGTAGATATTATTTCTTCGTAAATATATTTTTTTTATAAAATAAAATTTTTTCATAGAAACTAAAAAAAATTAATTAAATTCTCTTGAAACTTAAAAAAAAATAACCACTGCTACTTCCTTCACAACCAAAACATTTCGTCTATTGACGACAGAAAAATTAGCATTGATAAATTTGAACCTGTCAACCTGTTCCTCATATCAGTAGCAATTAATCCAGCCTCTGAGAGCAATCTTTCTGCAGGTACTGAAGATGCAATTACTGATAAGTATTTAATTGCAAGGGTATGCGTTTGTGAAAATTGAAACTTGAGTGTTTCCCAAATTTCATAAGGACTTTTTGTTCTATTCACTACAGGTTGACATAAAAACTGACTGAGCTCTTCAGAAATTCCATTAAGGTCTTCATCTGCATGAGCTTGAGAAGCGCTCTGACACGCAAGTGAATCATGGATCGCCCAAAGAACAGCTGCATTACCTTGATGATGAAGGTTCTGACTCCATCGAAAAAAGAGGAGACGTGGAACTCCAACTGTTTCGCCATTTAATATAGTGATCGCCTCGCGAATTGCAACCGGATTGTACTAGATGGTACGAATACGATACTCGAAGGTATCGTAATATTTAACACATTTGCAGTTAACTTGACATTCAGATCAGTGCTATCAGCTAATTTTTTGTTAACTAATGTAGGAAAATCTATCGTGCATCGAATCTTTTAACTGTTGAAATTCGTTCGATTATTTAACGTCAACTGATTGCAAAAATCTATTTGTTTTTAAAAGTTAATCGATTAGTCGATTAATCGAATCGAAATCGAACATCCCTACCTGTAACCCTTTTGGTGGTCTAAAAGGGGTTGAATATAAAAAACGTTATAAAGGGTTATTTAATAGGGACATCACAATTTTATATTTAAATAAAAGACTGAATAATGAAGATAGTTTGGAAACATTGCTCGTTCATGAACTTCATGAACGTCATGATGATAAATATGTAAACCTTGATTATCGTTTTGAAAATCTAAAATGTTTACAGGTGGGCTTATATTAAAGTAAAAAAATCGGTAGAAGTTCGAAACGTGCTTAATGACGGAATTCGGTGTAGGTTACTATGCGACTGACAACCGAAAAAATACCCTTCCAAATAGCCTCCTGGTTATTCGTTCAACCAATGAATCAAGTATGTATGTACATATCGACTTATTGGCCCTTATTTTTGGAGCCCATCTGAGGGAAAGTGAACTGCTATTTACCCAGTTTGAAATTGTTGAAACCAAATGAGATTCGCGATGAAATAGTCTCGTTTTAAAGTTTTTTCCCGAAAGTAATTGGCGAAAAATTAAGAGAAATCTCGCATTTACAATGTATAATTTTGGACATTAATCCCATTTTAAATATTGTTTAAAACACCCGGAAAATTATCGCATATTACCATGAATGGGAATCAAACATGAACCGCATAGTCGAACCGAATAAAAAATTCGCCGCTTTGTGTGACTATTTGATTCGGCATCAATCAGTTGACTCTGAAGCTGAATTTAATTGAATTCTCAATATTCTTGACAGGATTCAAGTCTTTGCATACGTATAGTTATAAAGAAGGCATATTCTTGACAGGATTCAAGTCTTTGCATACATATAGTTACAAAAAAGGCATTGAAATTTACATGTTTTGGATAGTATACAAACATTCCACACCTTTATAAGTAAATTTACATTTGGATTAAGGCCGAGTGTAGTCCAATGGTAGCGTACTAGGCTAGTAAACACGCTGTCGTGGGTTCAATTTCCACTCTACGCATAAATTATTTATAAGAATTTTTCAGTTGCTATTTGCTTTGAAATTATTAATATAAATAGTGAACAGTGCGGAATTTTTAATAGGATCACTACTAAAGGATTTAACACTGAGCAGATGAGATCTGTTCACATTCTTATCAGATTCACTAACACCATCAAAGATACCAGACAGTAGTTGATTTGTTATAGGCAACATTGCTGTTCTGGTAGATCACATCATAGCCAAACAGCACTAAAAAATTATTAACACCAATTAGTACACTGCCATACCCGGCCCGATTTCTGACCTCCCATCCCTAAGCTGACTGGATTGTACACTCTTCAGTGTATTAAAGGCTAGCCACTTAAGTCCAGTTCAGTATCCTTAAAAAAAAAATGTAGGTAGTAGTAAATTTTAATGTAAATTTCAGCTTCGAAGGAGCACATTTACACTCTAAGAAGAATAAAGTTAGTTTGAAACCAAAACAGAGTCCACAATTTTCGGTATAATGTTACATTTTTCCGAATTGTTGAAAGTAAACTTCCTTTGTGTGGTGTGAGGATTTAACCAAGCTTTTGTATTAAATTCTGCACTGCACGGAAAATTTTAATTTTCTTACATATTTGCAGTGTATAAACTAGCACTCTCTAAGATACACTTATTTCTACTTCAAATTATATTTCTTATTTTCTTTATCTTAATAAAACCCTTGGGTGTAGGTATGAATAGAACCCTCGATCAAAGCTTCTGGACTAGCATGCGCATCCACAGCACCCCCCAAGTCATTTCATTTTAATTTCAGTAAAAACTAAATCGAAAATCCATGTTATTTTACTGTTGGCGGCATTTTTTATCACGTGTCCAATGAAACTGCAGTTCATCAAAAGGAGTGAGTTACTCACTCACTTCAATGAAGTCTTCTTTTAGAACAGTTCACTCGTGAACGTTCCATCTCTAGTTCATATATTACATGTTCTTCGTCTTAACATTTAAATAAATAAGTAGCATTTCACAAAAAAGAACGTAATTTTCAATTCAAATATAAATACATACTACATTTAATTTTACAGCAAAATGATGCGTAATTTCGTGAGCAGTTCCATGTAAACTGTACGGTTCTGTTGAAAAGTACAGGAATAATTTACTAATACCAGTAATTCTGTGTAAAAGTGATTAAAATGTGTAATATTAACTTCGATATTATTATTACATAGTTACTTTATTTTTTCTAACTTAATTAAAACCTCTTGACTATTTTACGAAAGTTTTCAAACAAGACCCATAACATCTGGAGAGTGCATACAACACTCGAGTGATGCTAGGGTGAAAAACGCTTAAATTTATATAGGCAATAGTGAAATTTATATCGCAAAGAATAATAATGATAGCATCAGATGTTCCCGAAATCAATTGAGTTTAGGTTTGTTCATCTTCTTCAACTCGTACAGATGGGACACTAACGTTGTCACAATCTTTCGGATGAGTATATCTGCTGATAAAAGATAAATCTAAGGATGTCAGACCGTACTCAGGAAGGAAATAAGCACTCGAGATGCTGTCTAGCTTTTGTTGTCGGTAAGAAATTTTAAATTGTTCTAAGTAAATTAAAACACCGCTGAATCGAATTTATCGAACATTTCTTATTTTACAATATTCTTCTTGGTGTTTTACCATGAGCGCCTAAGAGCATCTGTTTTTTTAAATATCCAATTTTAGGTATTGTTCACTAAACGGCTAATTTTAGGCGCTGTTATCAAAACTCGTGAATTTATTGCGGCAATAAATGTTTAATAATCTTATCAGGTGACGAATGAAGGAGGCCACATACCCTCTTCGTATAGCTCTGTCTACAACTGAAAGCCAAATATCAAAGGTTTCTTAATAGACGACGCAACCAAGATTCAGTTAGTTTACCCAAGATATTTTAGAACAAAGATACAAGATGACCGGATACGGTAAGTTCATTTTCAATACTATTTTTTGTGTGTGGTCCAAACAAACTGTAGAAACATCTAATTATATCTTGTATTCCGACAGGTATTAACACTAAGGTGCTAATTGCAATTCTACTATTATTTGTATTTCTGGTCCAAGCTAGTCATTTGCATACTGATGTAGCTGCGACGAATTTGATTGAGAGTCCAATTGAACGGCATGTAGAGGGAACCATATCTTCAGTTGGCTTGAAGGACGATGATGAAGTTGCTGCTCGGGAACGTAAAGCAGTTTTTTGGCGTTTATTAACAGCAGCTAAAATTTTAAGGAGATGATATAGCAGATATACAGAACAGTGGATATTGGACTTAGTGCAAGTTTTTATCTGTTATTATTTTAGAGTTTCGCAATTTTCCATAAAAGTGGTTAATCGTTGGTAGAACACTACAAAGAAATAATGAGATTATAAGAGAGTTTTATGTTGCATTCGTTTTTTATTGGTCAATTGTATATTAATTTCTTCCCATAGTGAATATTTGGCTTAATAAAAGATTATTCGAAAATTTGCACCACAATTTTGTATACTGATCCAAATCAAAATATATTACGAGATAAGATGAATATTGTACCAATAAAGTAGAATTTTCAGTGAAGCTAGTGCAAGCGAAATGGTACAACTTTCTTTATACATATTAAGTTTTGCCTTGCTTTTTAACAAATTTGTAAATGCTACTGGTCCTGTACTTAATAGATTATACCAGTAATTTTACATTTGCACATTATAATGACTATAAGAATCAGACAACTGGAATGGAAAATATTAATGTCCATCTATCCGCCAAATGCAATCGCATTGAGTTACATTTTATTAGAGCTTGAATTATATTATATCTTTTTCAAAATCTCTGGTTTTTCGGATAATCTTTTTGTTTTCTAGTTTCCGTGCGACGGAATCCTTTGAAATGAAAGTGAAAAAGCTTTTACTATACGAATATCTTGACCACCGAATAACTAAAGTCACTCCAAGAATTATAACCAGAATAATCGACAAGGACCTTAGATCTGTGCTTAACGCAGATGCATTGGCAATTAGACGAACGTAGCGGAAGTTTAACTCGCTGAAGATAGATCCTCTGAAAGGACTCCTTAGTAATATTTAATCATCCAAATAGCTTTGATGGTTTGTTTATGCAGTCAGTGCTTTCTAGTGTCGAAGAACAAAAGTTGAAAAGAGTCCCTCTTCTCAAAATGTTCATACAAATTATTTACACACTGGCTCAAGTTCCGAATGAGTAAATTTACCATATTTTCGCATTCTAAATAAATTGCTCTGAGTTGTGTTATTGTTTATTTTATAAAATGTGCCCTTGATCAAATTTTGACTGAATCCTTCAAATATGGATCAATTTCGAATAAAATAAAACTAATTTTAAATGAATGTTTTCACAGTACGTTTCGAATTAAAAATACAAGGTTTTCCGGTGAATACTGTTAACTTTATTTTGTGTGACGTTTCGAACTCGACTCAGTCCTTTATCAAACTGAAAAGTTAACAGTATTCACCGGAAAACCTTGTATTTTCAAAATTAAATTACGTAGACCATTTTCCAAAACATTACCTTTAAAATTACAAAAAAAAAAATTACATTATTTATTAAACGTTAAAAACCAAAACGACAATAGATGCGTTTTTTTAACTGGATCAGATCAAATTGAAAAAAAAACTATGTGGATCATCCCAAAAGCTAATTTAGCAGGGCTAACAATGCTGTTTGTAAATGCCTCAGATAAAATACCAGCTGTCCTGGCGGCAAAGTTTCGCATACTATACGACGAAACGGCACTGTACAAAGGTCAGATAAACCAAGGCTTTTTCAATAATTTTGTACATTCTGCCCCTATCTTACATATGGACTGCATTTCCGTACAAAATGTTTTGAGTTACAACAACTTTTCGATGACCATATTGGGTGCAAATACCTGCTACGAAATGAATTTAGTGCTAAATCTCATGGTGCCATCTGTGAAATTGCTAAAATTGTTGACACTTAAATAAGCTTTAAAAGCACAAAATTGATCCATTAATGATCCCATTTGGATTTTGGATCATCTCTTTATTGTTGTTTTCAATGTAAAACGAATGATCTTGATCTTGATCTAGTTAAAAAAAACACACCTAATCGCACCTTCTTTATTGTGCTAGAAGATCCAAACAAATTTTTTCGTGTAATTAATTTTAATTATACGAGTATTTATTGTACAATAGATTAAATAAATAATGTTACATTTTGAAAAGGTTTTTATTATAAGTAGTGTCTTTTGGTTTTTTCTGAGAATAGTCCATAATCACTGACTGCTATCATTCCAACAAGAAGGCGAGCTAGATCAGCTACGACAAGCTATGACGAACTACGCCAAACTTCGAGAACTAGACACAGCAGAGACAGGGAAGTACGAAGACAGGGAGTGCCAAGGTCACACAGAGAGATAAGGACAGAGAGTGAGCAGAGCAGAGAGAGAAAGATGAGGACAGAGAGGGAGCAGAACAGAGAGAGTCAAGCAGGCCCGTGCGCAGGATGGTATGAAGGGGGGGGGGGGTTTAGCAAGTTCCCACCAAACTGGATGTGATGACCTACAAAAAAAAGGGGTACTCACTTCCCACTTCCCACAATGGGGGGGGGGGGGGTTTGAACTCCCAACCCCCCCCCCCCCCCCTCCCACCCGATTGCACGGGCCTGGAGTCAAGGCAAGCGAACAGAGTCGTACCCTCAGTATCACAAAAATCGTTAAGTAGGATCAAGTCAAGGCGAGTACAGCAGACGAGCGATAGCGGGACAAAGCGAGAAAACCGTGACATCGTAGGCGAACGAGATACGTTGAGTCGAGACAACAAGCCAAGACGAGAGGCAACGAGCCGAGACACCAGTGTAGAAGACAACATGAATTTGGAAGTGTATACGATGGATTTTGAATTGGAATATGTTTCTAACTAAATAAATAGATAGTAAAGTGAAGTTAAGCCAAAAATAAATATTTGTAACGAACCTGGAACCCGCTGAACATAACCCGGCACGAAAACGAGTCGTGACAACGTTTAAACTGAAAAGGTAAAGCTACTGATTATCCTGTGCATTACATTGAAATTCTAGTGAATATCTAGTAAAATTCACTGGAATACATCTTAGCAGTTACTTGATTTTCAGTAAATGGCGGCTGGAGTCCCGGCGATTTCCACTAGAACTCTAATAGGACCCCCAATTTTAACTAGATGATCGCAATACCATCAACAGGATATTCAGTTGATCTTTTTTAATGTTCTAGTTATTAACTCTTGAACTGCAGTAAAATATTTGAACCATACTTGTATGGTAAAAGAGTTTATCTAGTGATTAATTTCAATCAAATACTGAATTTCTGTTTTAATCTATTGAATGAAATGATAAATCATTATATCTTGAAAGATTTCAGTTAAAACACCTTAACTATAATAGACAGTATCCAGTTAAACTTAACCAAAAAGTTATTTACTATGTACGAGAAGGGATACACAGTGGAACAAATTACTTAGATTAAACAGAGAAATAGCACTACAATGACTAATAGATTTTTTCCTAAAATTTGCTTAAAATTAGTTTGTTTATGTATTCTTTTTCAATTTGTAAATCTAGCTATATTTAATTATAAACAATATGGAAAAATAAAAATCATTCTTCGCTAAACCTTGTATGATTTTAAGGAAATCTAGTCAATACTTTAAAATGCTCAAAAAACAGTCCATGTCTACTACGAAAAACCTTGTGGGCTGTCGAAGTGCTTCCAAAAGCAGCGTATAGTCCTCCTTTTGGCGGACACGTCAATGTTGAAAGGCAGTGATTGAAATGTAACGACATACCTTACTTCACAGTAATGATTTCAGAAGGCAGGATATTTATTTTTTTTCCTCATATATATTTATTTTATTATATGTCATATACTATATTTGGCATACCTAGATGTAATGCTGGATTAAGTTATATGATAAATGTATATCTTTTTTTTATTTCATAATAAAAAATCTTTGTTCTATACGTATATTTAGGCGTGCTGTTAGTTGATTTTAAAAGGGAGCTATTATATAAACCAGCTATAACTTATCAACATGTGTATATCATGTATTCTCGAACATCCTTGTGTGAATAAGAATTTTAGTTTTAATTTCAAGTCGCTCCTATATTCACATAATTATTTTTCCTTGACCTCATTTAGGTCAAAAGCTTTTAGTAGATGGAGCATATATTTCCAATATACAAAAGTATACATCAAAGACACAAACCGCAACTTTTGAAAATTGTTATGTTAGTCAATTGCGTAACATGCAAAATTAAAATATATTAGCACTATATCAAATTCTTATCAAACAAGGTATAAAAAAATTGAGTAAAACAACAAAGCCGCTCTTTTCAATGAAGACATAGATAAAAAATACTGTGGATTAAATGTATGCTCATATGTACGTGAAGTACGAAGTCAAAATCTTGAACTATAAATCCATAAAGTAATCGTATAATGTGTGATCAGAATGATGATAGTGACGATGATGCGATGATGCTAATAATGTTGCTGAGCTACTCGTATATGCTCTAACTAACTTTTCTTTATAATAAATCTATCTACGAGAGTTAACTCTCAGCCAACGCTACGGCTCCAGTTTGCTAAGGTCTCTCGACAAAAAATCGCGTCTTATCACCAATTTTCTTAAGTAACTAGTCAGCTGAAAAATAAGCAAAAAAAAAAAAAAAAAATCATACACTTGACTAGACCTGAGACATACTCGTTTAGCACATAAGTAATATGCGCATGGGCACAAACAAAACATATTCTATAGTGTGTGCGACAGTCGGCACTCGTTTCGAGAGTGAGAGTTTTTTGGGGAGAAAAGCCAATCATTTTCCTCGATTTTTTTAAAGTCGCGTAACACTACGGTGCTATAGTTAAATTTTTTTGCCCGGTCAATTTGGTAAAAGGTTTCGCGGGAAAACTATGAAAACTATCAGTCGAATAGCATCGAGTGATTTTCTTTGCACTATGTTCAGATGTTAAGAACGGCCTTGTCACGCTGGAAAATTTCAGCGTCTTTTTACAAGGGTACAACTTCGTATCGATCACCTTAGTCGATGTATTGTACCAATAGTGACTTTTTTCGAACCGACATATTTCTGTGATAAGGCTACTGTCGCTTCGCCATCGCCAATCGGAGAGATATAGCGAGTCCCAAGGTTTCTTTTCACATACAACACCTGTGTAGATGTTTTAAAAAAAAAAAGCTACGAACAGGTACAATTATTTTTCTCACAGGTGAGAAGTGTGAAATGTTTTTGTTGTAGTATAGAACGAACGTGATAAGACGGTTTCAGTGTTTTTTTCTCGAGTGTTTCGCGTTTATTTCGTGTTTTTATTGTTTGAATTTTTCGCGGCCGAAATAGTGATTCCCGTTTTCCTTTTTTTCGTCCCGATAACAATTCGCGCAATATTATGAACCGGAAAAACAGCAAAACTCCCGATAAAAATGCACCGGGAAAAGTGCAAAACGTGGTCAAGGTACCGAAACGGAAGCCAAAACCTCGACCGAATTCACTTCCGATCAATGACACGATTTCAAATAATAAACAAAATGTGGTAATGGAATCACCAATCATACCTACGAATATTGTGGATGAGAAGCCAGATCTGAAGAAGCTGGGACGTTCAAATAGCTTCTTTCTAACGCGCAAGTTATCGAAACTGATCAATACAATAACCGGCAGCCGTGACAATCTAACTGAGCTGAAGGAGGAGCGGACCAATACTAGCCCTGCCGTTCCAGCTACACCAGAGCTTCCTTTCAAATTTACTCGCAGTCGTAGCATGATCACACTGCGGAAATCCACAAGACGAAGCGTCCTAGAACCACCATTGCTCGAGCAGCTATGCGAAGAGACCGAACCAGCTAAGACCCAATCCCCACCGCCCAGCAGTGAAGTCAAGCCACAATCCCCCGGCATATTCGAAACACTGAAACGAACTTTCAGTAACTCGACCGAGAAGCGGAGAGCTTCGGTCAATCCTCGTTGGAGTGCGTCCTTGCTAAACCTCCAGGAGATCGATAACATGGTCAGCTACGAGGATCTATCATTTGTGAATTACGATAAATTCAACAATTACGAGCGATATTTGGAGAAAAAGATGTCACAGCAGGATCTAACGGCCATAACACCAACTACGTCCATGCCAGCGACATCTACCACGGTAGTGAGAAGAAGGAAGCGGACGCAACCACAAAAGAAGTTACGCAATGCGGGATCGCTGATCGATCTCGACGGGAATTTCGATAAGCGTAAGAATTTGTACCGGCAAAGTATTGATGCAGAAAAGTTGCAGCATATGAACGATGTGCAGCGGGACTCCTTCAGTTGGAGTCAGTACGATGAAGTTGATGGGACTGGCTCGTTGGGGAATTGCAAGAAGGTTGGAGATCCAAGTGCCGCATGGAAGCGAGTTAGCTTTGACGAAAGGCTGGTCCGTCATATGGAAGATCCAGTAGTGATGAGGACTTCTGGAGGTGGCAGTGTAAAGAAGGTAAGTAATTTTTTATAAATTTTAATATAAGCTTACCATTTTCTTTAAGTCCTGAACCAATAATGTTCAAGCTAATGCATTTTTTAAAATAGGTTGCAATTTACAATGTATCGGTAATTCAATTGGCTTCTTGAATGGCAATTTAAATAAAGCTCATTTAGGTTATTACTTTTTAGCATTAAAGTTTGTTAAAAGAATTTTAAAATCTCGATTTACATACCTATAGTTACATATTGGGTACTTGGTTCTCTATGACCACTCAATGTGGCTTCATTCTTCTGTGCATCCAAAGTATGTAAGGCTCTGCACTCGGTAACCAACTTATATGCAAACATTGTTTATCAAACCAAAAAAATCATTTACTTAAATCTACTGTAAATGATAAATTTGTCTTTAATGTTAAATTTTTTCGTACTTGTATATTCCTTTCGTTTTTTAAACAACAAGTCATTCATTTAATTGCATAGAAGAAACTAGGAATTGACATTGTTATAATGGCGATAATGTTCTGATACGAGCATTGTCATCATGGTGTATTTAATGTCGAGCTTAGTATACATTGACTTCCATGGCCCATTGATAGGTTGAATTAGGTATTTGATCTTAAGAAGCTACTTGGTGTTCTAGTAATTTTTATTGATTGGATCAATAGGTGCGTTTTTTTCAACTGGATCAAGATCAAGATCATTCGTTTTACATTGAAAACGTCAACAAAGAGATGATCCGAAATCAAAATGGGATCATTGATGGATCAATTTTGTGCTTTAAGAGCTTATTTAAATGTCAACTATTTGCAATGTCACAGATGGTGCCATGCGATTCAGCACTAAATTCAATTTTTAGCAGGTACTTGCACCCAACAGGCAGAATATGCTCATCAAAAAGTCGCTATAACTCAATACATTTTGCACGGAAATGCAAGTCCATGTGTAAAATAGAGACTGAATGTAGAAAATTATTGAAAAAGTCTTTGTTTGTATGATCTTTGTACAGTGCCGTTTCGTCGTATAGTATGCGAAACTTTGCCGCCAGGTCAGCTGACAGTTTATCCGAGGCATCTACAAACAGCATTGTTAGCCCTGCTAAAGTAGCTTTTGGGATGATCCACGTCGTTTTTTTCAATTTGATCTGATCCAGTTGAAAAAAACGCACCTGTGATACAATCAAAGGCATACAATATAGGTTCGTATAGTAAGTCATAAAAACATTGTAACTTACCTAAAAGAAAGGAACAATCTTAGAAATATTTCGAAAAAAATTTTACATCGTCAGCACATCAAAAGTTTGTAGTAACTATTATAGTATAGTAATTGTGAACTCAAGTCGTTAATAAAATAGTAAATAACAGTGTTCCCATATGACTATCATGAGGCTCCGCAGTATGAGACTAAAGGGTTCCACAAAATAACATCTATTTTGTACAACTGCTTAGATACGAACTGATCATATTAGGTGGGTTTTTTTTCAATTGGATCAGATCAAATTGAAAAAAACGACGTGGATCATCCCAAAAGCTACTTTAGCAGGGCTAACAATGCTGTTTGTAAATGCCTCGGATAAACTGTCAGCTGTCCTGGCGGCAAAGGTTAGCATCCTTTACGACGAAACGGCACTGTACAAAGGTCATATAAACCAAGACTTTTTCAATAATTTTGTACATTCTGTCCCTATCTTACATATGGACTGCATTTCCGTACAAACTGTATTGAGTTACAACACCTTTTCGATGAGCATATTGGGTGCAAGTACCTGCTACAAAATAAATTTAGTGCTAAATCTCATGGTGCCATCTGTGAAATTGCTAAAATTGTTGACATTTAAATAAGCTTTAAAAGCACAAAATTGATCCATTAATGATCCCATTAGGATTTTGGATCATCTCTTTGTTGTTGTTTTCAATGTAAAACGAATGATCTTGATCTTGATCTAGTTAAAAAAATCTGCCAACAATCTGGGCGTAACTTTATTATTTTTCCGGCAGAAGTAAGGAACGCGTTCAATTCTGAAATGTGGTGTAGGCTACTATGTGAGTGAAAACCTATCAAAAAGAACAAGATCATGGAAGTGAAAATCTGATTGGATCTGAGAGATATGGAATAGCTTATGAAAAAGTACGCAATCACTTTACACCCCCTTAGGGGTCAATTTTCAGAAAATCTTGAAAACACTTTCTTGGTATTCATATGGAGAATACATAGAATAAAATTAAATTCATTATTTGGGACGAGGTAGTAGATATGTCGAAAATCGTGGGAAAATATGCATTCTATTTTCACAGATAATTTTTTTTGCCCCCTTTCTGAACGCCAATAGATATTCGTTTTTTTTATTCAAAATTATTTTTTTAGTTGATTTAGATATACACACCGAGTTTCAACATTGTAGCTTAAGCCGTTCTATATATAGGAAAAACACCTACCACTTGTACCACACTACCCTTAGGGGTCGAATTTCGAAAAACCTTGAAAACACTTTCTAGGTATTCATACGAAGAATCCGTAGAATAAAAATGAATTCAATATTTAGAAAGACCTAGTAGATATGACGAAAATCGTGAAAATATATGCTTTTTAAATTTATTATTTTTACAAATTTTTTTTTGCCCCCCCCCCCCTTCTGAACGCCAATGAATATTCAAATTTTTTTTTATCACAATTACTTTCCTAGTTGATTTACATATACACACCGAGTTTCAACATTGTAGCTTAAGCCGTTCCATATATAAGAAAAACACCCCCACTTGTACCACACTACCCTTAGGGGTCGAATTTCAAAAAACCTTGAAAACCCTTTCTAGGTATTCATACGAAGAATCCGTAGATTAAAAATGAATTCAATATTTGAAAAGACCTAGTAGATATGACGAAAATCGTGAAAATATATGAATTTTATATCTATTATATTTACAAATAATTTTTTTTGCCCCCCTTTCTAAACGCCAATGAATATTCAAATTTTTTTTTATCACAACTACTTTTCTAGTTGATTTACATATACACACCGAGTTTCAACTTTCTAGCATAAACCGTTTAATAGTTAGGAAAAACACCCCCTACCCCCGTAGCATACTACCCCTAAAAAAAATTTTATTTTTTCAACATTTCGCTACTATATCTCTATCTAAATATCAAGTTTAAGGTTTATATCATTACAGGTTCTCAAGATATAAGCATCGGAACTTTTTCCTTTTTACCCTCCCCCACCCTCCCCCTCTTCACCCACAACCCCAAAACTTTTTTCCCTACTAGGGTTTAATTAGCGCTACTTCTGGTAAAAATTCTAAGCATCTATCTTAAACTGTTCTTGAGATATGAAATGTGTTTGATTTGAAAAATTCTCATCCCCTCCACTTCTATGCTCCACCTCCCACTTAAAAAATTTTTCTTTGATCAATCTTTTTTTGTCAACCTTTACACCCAAACCAAATTTTATTTTTCTAGAGCAATTGGTTCATGAGATATCGTAATCTTAAGTTTTTCACCCCCCACCCCCATACACAACTTCCCCCACCCAAAATTTTTCTTGATTCTGTTCTCCTAGTATAACTACAAATATTTGTTAAGTTTGAATAGTGTGCCATTAACGGTTTAGGAGATATGGATTTTAGAATGTGTCTATCTCACCTTTTTTGGGTTTCGGACGCATTACATTTCCCCCCACTCCCACACCCCTTGATCAATATTGACAATTTTTCTGCAAATGGGTCTACTATCAGAGCTCTATAGAAATTCCAAGTTTCAGCTTCCTAACATAAGGGGTTACTGAGATCTGGAAACCAAAATTTTCGGTCTAAAACACTTCCCCCTCCTTCCCCCTCACACCCCCACCCCTAAAAATTTGGTCACTTCAAGGCGCCTACCCCATCTATTCGTTAAAAAAATTTCAATTTAATATCTCAAAGCGTTTGGCAGCTACGAGCCTCCAAACGATCTTGCGTACGGCGAACGCCGTACGGCGTACGGCGTACGGCGTACGGCGTACGGCGTACGGCGTACGGCGTACGGCGTACGGCGTACGGCGTACGGCGGACAGACGGACTGAAAATTTTTATTGCTTTTTTCGCGTCTACTAGTTATGAAACGTGAAAATAAAAATTTTGAGTTTAGCAAATTTTTTTTTTTAAAAAATCAATCACAATACTTAATTATTAAAATAATAAAGTAAAACCACACCTAATCGCACCTTCTTTATTGTGCTAGAAGATCCAAACAAATTTTTTCGTGTAATTAATTTTAATTATACGAGTATTTATTGTACAATAAATTAAATAAATAATGTTACATTTTGAAAAGGTTTTTATTATAAGTAGTGTCTTTTGGTTTTTTCTGAGAATAGTCCATAATCACTGACTGCTATCATTCCAACAAGAAGTCGAGCTAGATCAGCTGCGACAAGCCATGACGAACTACGCCAAACTTCAAGAACTAGACCTGCCTGGGATAAACTGTCAGCTGAGCTGGCGGCAAAGCTTCGCATACTATACGACGAAACGGCACTGTACAAAGATCATACAAACAAAGACTTTTTCAATAATTTTCTACATTCTGTCTTTATTTTACACATGGACTTGCATTTCCGTGCAAAATGTATTGAGTTACATCAACTTTTCGATGAGCATATTCTGCCTGTTCTGTTCTGACTGGTAGTCTGGGTGGCTTAGTGGCTAGAGCACTTGCCTTCGGAGCACCTGGTACTAGGTTCGAATCTGCTTGGCGGCAAGTAATTTTCGAAAATGGTATTGGGTGCCGGACTACCAGTTCACTCAGCTGTAAATGAGTACCTGAGTTCAAATCGGGGTAATAATCACGGACGAGCGTGTAGCTGACCACTTCACCTCCTAGTGTTCCGTTGGTCTCGAAATGAAGTAACTCTAGCATTACTTCAAGGCCTAGGCCCGATTTGGGCTGTTGCGTCATTGATTATTATTTATTCTGCCTGTTACAAATTGAATTTAGTGCTGAATCGCATGGCGCTATCTGTGACATTGCTTAAATAGTTGACATTTAAATAAGCTTTAAGAGCACAAAATTGATCCATCAATGATCCCATTTTGATTTTGGATCATCTCTTTGTTGACGTTTTCAATGTAAAACGAATGATCTTGATCTTCATCCAGTTGAAAAAAACGCACCTACTGTATCTTTTTTTAGAAGAAACTACCATTACAATTTGACTATAGTAAAGAAGGATATCCTGTACAAAGAATTTTTTTGGCACACTATTTCGGCATCTATGTTAATTCCAAAGTAACTTTTATAGACCATTTATAAAATAAAGTAAAATTGCCGGTAACTCCAACACTGCTTATTTAGTTTACGTGCATTTATAGGTTTGTAAAGTGGTTTAAACCAACACTCTTATTACGTTTTGACAATAAAAATTTATCTGATGAGCTACCTTTAGTTGAATTATTATAGGTATATAACAATCTCACCTTTCTTATATACTTTGTATTCACGCAATAAGGTAAAATGTCTGTTCAACACTCAGGACAACTAATGGACATAAAAGTTCAGATCAATGGGTGGATTACTCTGCGATAGCCTGAATGGGATGAAGTAACTTTTAGCAATGTTTAATAAGAGCAGATTATAGTCCAACCAGCTGATACTCTACCAATTTGAGTCCTGGACGAAGAGTACCGTATTACCAGCAAATGAGATTATCTCCCCAGAACTATCTTTTTCAAACAATTCGTTGACGTAAATTAAAATAGAATAGGCAATACCGTACTTTGTGGTACGCCGTTTATGAACGGTAACTCCCCACTGAGCTGACCCACTCTGAATTTTTGTTTACGTTCCCTAAGGTAGTTCGTAATCCAGGTAATCCACTTCTGGCTAAAATTATACTTATGTAAAGGGTTTTCCAATAAGGACTTGACAACTTTTTTTAAAAATAATATAATTTAATTTGCAGACGTTGTTCCTTCGTGTACTTTACCATGATAAAAATGTTAAGTTTACTGAATAAATTGACAGTGACAGTTCGATGATTAGTGAAAGGGTGCGTTCACAAATTGAATTCAAAGTTGTCAAGTCCTTATTGGAAAACCCTTTATGTAACTTGTCTATTATACCAATAGGTGGTATCAAATCGAAAGCCTTTGGAAGGTCTAAAAAGACAAAACAGAGCTTCAAACGTTTCGCATGTTGAGAGGCTACCATAACAGCAAATTTGTTTAAGTTTTTTGTTTTCCGACGTCAGTGGAGTTTCTCGTGTGAAACCCAACACGAAATCCCCGAAATCGCTGTCCCTGAGGACATGACATTTAGTAAACCTTCACTGGATAGGCCAGTTTTTTATAAGAGTATGTTGGACTGGGCCCGAAGGAGCTGTTTCGTCATCGGAAGCCTAAATCTGAAAAACACCCTTACAGCTGGTGGGGTCGCTGAGGATTATTCTATATAGCGATATCAAAACTGATTTTATAATCAGCGAATTATATTAGAGAGAAATTCTTGTCAACGCATCCTTATTCTAATAAGTGGCACTGAAGATCACCAAATATTTCAACCAGTTTGATTGAATTTTTGGTTGTCGCTGGGATATATAAAAAAAATAAAAGTATAAATAAAAGTACATAAAAGTACAATCACTAAACCTTTATATTTATAGAAATTATTATAGTGATATTAACTACTAATTTATTTTTGTATTTTAATTTAATACAAAGATTTATTCTTAATAGTTAACTAAATATTTATATTACATGTTAACTATTACTCTGTAACATTCAACTATTTATAATTATTAATTTAACCATATCTAATACATAAATAATTATATTTAAGAAAAAATAATAGTTTATAATAAATATAAAGGGTTATTTAATAGGTACATAACAAGTAAGTGTACTCTTAAACTTTTTTGCTGATCTGTCAATGTCAAAACGTCAGCCAAGGTCTATATTTTTACATGATATATATTAATATATTTTTATACATTATTATTCTTTTAAAAATTTAAAGTTTTGCGAAGTTCGTATTAAATAGTTAGTTTTACTTTACTATTTTAATAATTAAGTATTGTGATTGATTTTTAAGAAACAAAAATTTGATAGTAGACCCATTTGCAGAAAAATTGTCAATATTGATCAAGGGGTGTGGGAGGGGGGGGGGGGGAATGTAATGCGTCCGAAACCCAATAAAGGCGAGATAGACACATTCTAAAATCCATATCTCCTAAACCGTTAATGGCACACTATTCAAACTTAAAAAATATTTGTAGTTATACTAGGAGAACAGAATCAAGAAAAATTTTGGGTGGAGGAAGTTGTGTATGGGGGTGGGGGTGAAAAACTTTAGATTACGATATCTCATGAACCAATTGCTCTAGAAAAATAAAATTCGGTCTGGGTATAAAGGTCGACAAATAAAGATTGATCAAAGTAAAATTTTTTAAGTGGGAGGTGGAGCATAGAAGTGGAGGGGATGAGAATTTTTCAAATCAAACACATTTCATATCTCAAGAACAGTGTAAGATAGATGCTTAGAATTTTTACCAGAAGTAGCGCTAATTTAACTCTAGTAGGGAAAAACGTTTTGGGGTTGAGGGTGTAGAGGGGGAGGGTAAGGGAGGGTGAAAAGGAAAAAGTTCCGATGCTTATATCTTGAGAACCTGTAATGATATAAGCCTTAAACTTGGTATTTAGATAGAGATATAGTAGCGGAATGTTGGAAAAATATAATTTTTTTAGGGGTAGTATGCTACGGGGGTAGGGGGTGTTTTTCCTAACTATTAAACGGTTCATGCTAGAAAGTTGAAACTCGGTGTGTATATGTAAATCAACTAGAAAAGTAATTGTGATAAAAAAAAATTTGAATATTCATTGGCGTTCAGAAAGGGGGGCAAAAAACAATTATTTGTAAATATAATAAATATAAAATGCATATATTTTCACGATTTTCGTCATATCTACTAGGTCTTTCCAAATATTGAATTCATTTTTATTCTACGGATTCTTCGTATGAATACCTAGAAAGTGTTTTCAAGGTTTTTTGAAAATCGACCCCTAAGGGTAGTGTGGTACAAGTGGGGGTGTTTTTCCTATATATGGAACGGCTTAAGCTACAAAGTTTAAACTCGGTGTGTATATGTAAATCAACTAGAAAAGTAATTGCGATAAAAAAAAATCAAATATGTATTGGCGTTCAGAAGGGGGACAAAAAAAATTATCTGTGAAAATAGAATGCATATTTTTTCACGATTTTTGTCATATGTACTAGCTCGTCCCAAATATTGAATTTAATTTTATTCTACGGATTCTTCGTATGAATACCTAGAAAGTGTTTTCAAGGTTTTTTGAAATTTGACCCCTAAGGGTAGTGTGGTACAAGTGGGGGGTATTTTTCCTATATATAGAACGGCTTAAGCTACAATGTTGAAACTCGGTGTGTATATTTAAATCAACTAGAAAAATAATCTTGAATAAAAAAAACGGATATCTATTGGCGTTCAGAAGAGGGGCAAAAAAACTATCTGTGAAAATAGAATGCATATTTTCCCACGATTTTCGACATATCTACTACCTCGTCCCAAATATTGAATTTAATTTTATTCTATGTATTCTCCATAATTGACTCCTAAGGGGGTGTAAAGTGATTGTATACTTTTTCGTAAATTATTCCACATCTCTCAGATCCAAACAGATTTTCACTTCCACGATCTTGTTCTTTTTGATAGGTTTTCAGTCACATAGTAGCCTCCATCGCATTTCAGAATTGAACGCGTTTCTAACTTCTACCGGAAAAATAATAAAGTTACGCCCAGATTGTTGGCAGATTTTTTTTATGAATGGTGAAATAAATAGAGAAATAAAGAAAGTAATTAATTATTAAAAACGAATAAAGCAGCGCAGTGTAAATAATTATCTACTTGGACTGTAGTCAGTAAGTTTATATGACGTGAAGCTGAAACTGGCGTTGTTCAAGCATAATTTGACATGTAAACTTTTTTGATTAGGTTCATGAAAGATCGCTTACTCTATTCTTTCTTGCTCATTCATAAAATTGTAATTATCTACTCGGTAGAATCTTGGAAGTACAGGTCGTGAATACCACATAAAAATTCAGATGGTTAAAATTAAAACTGTGCTTATTTTAATTTTATAAAAATATGTGAAGGTGAATCTATTTCGTTTCTTTCAAATGATGACTTTATTACTGAAAAAAAAACAAGTAAAAGCAATAGCAGTAAAACAACCTTATCATAAGACTTTTGAATTCTTGCTTACCTAGTTGAAGATAAGAAATATTATTGCCATATTATCTGCGTTTGTAATGATTATTATTGATAGTAACCTACACACTTTCAGTAATTATTATCTGCACAGTCATACGAGTACATCAACAGTATATTTACACGGCATGTAAGATTTCGTTGAAATTTATTTCATAAAACATTAGAAATTCTTGAAAAGAGTTTAAATTTTCATAAAACCCTTTTTTTTAAATTCCGTTTTAATTACTATTGGAAATTATATCTATCGGCCTGCCGCCTTTGAAGTAATTTAAATTCTGATATTCAATTAAAGACTCTTATTAAGAGCCTATAAATCTGGCGATGTGTTCGGCCCTTTAAGATAAAGGTACTAGGTTACAGTTTGAGTTCTTATTTCGGTAATTGATAAATGGTAAAAATATTTACATTTTACGTTTTAAATCGATTAATCGCTGTTAAGATGAAACTCTTACGTACTTAGAAATTTTAAAGTATTGCAATTCAAATTTTGTAATGGTGGATCTAAGATGGTAGACGTGTACGTTAAAATGAGGACACTTTATATTTGTGTCGGACTTATTAAGGCAAAGTATCAGTTCTCGACGAAAAAAAATGCTTTTTTCTTTTTCTTTTTAATTTTCATCCTTAACATATTGAGATTACGTGGACAAAAGGATATTTCGATATCGAATGTATTTCACGAGTTACAGACCGATTTGTGGAACGATCGGCCGATATTCGATACGATTTTTTTTATAACGTCAAACTTTAAATGCGTTTTTCTCGAAACCACTTCTTCGGGAGCGCGGTACGTTCTACAGCTTCAAGGAATGAACCGATTTGAATGAATTAAAGCTTCAAACAAAGTAAACCAAATTTGGGGGGCCCAGGGTCAAGTTTTTTGATTGTGATTTTTTTTTCAAATAGCTGCCATTTTAGTCTCAGGGCGTTTTTTCAAAATCGGAAAACGTTGGGGCCCCGCAAATTTGATCTTATTTCATAAACTTTTTGAATTTTTGGTCTTAGCTCACTTGGCAAGGCTGTAGAAGGTACCGCGTGCATCAACTCACGCCGATCGCGGCCTTCCGTCATAGGAGCTGGAGCCACCATTTCGTAATATATTTTTTTTTTTAAATTCACAATATTCTTCACTTTTACCTCTATATAACCCATCAATAGTTTTATTCATACATATGTATTTATTTTATATCCAAAAAAAATTCTGAAATTGAGTCATTTTTCGGGCCTTTTAACTGATACCTTGCCTTAAAAGGACCACCTGCTTAACGAACCAATGGTTTTCGGTATTGAAATGGTTCATCACCGTGAATTGTTTTAGCGATAGTTGATATCGAGATAGATACTATCGTGATAATACTCATTGTATAAACGGTATGATAGCTATCATGACAGCAATAGCGTACTATCACGTTTGACGTGAGAGTTGACAGCACTACCGCGGAATTTATAAAACTATCACTGCAACTACCGCTGTAGAAACGGTACTGTCGCAATTTTTTCACTTTTCCTCTATTATTTTTTAACATATTAAGCAGGCTATCACACTGTCCTTCTTTGTTGCACGATAGTATCATATAGCACTTCCATCAAATCACTCATCCCATACTCGAGTGATCATTCTCAAGCATAATTTACCTTTATTTAAAAATTTTTGTGTGGTATTGGAAAACTATAGTTGCAGACCTTTAATTGACTAGAGAACCCCTAAAATCGTCCGCCTCCCCAGAAACTAAAGCCTCGATACGTTACCTATCGGTGTGGACAAAAATCCTTGCACTTCTTGCGATAGGTGCCAAAATTTGCAAAGTCCTGAAAGCACTGAATATGGTTTACATTGGATGATTTCATCATTTATGGACGCAGCCGTTGAATCCAGATAACTGGAAACTATGTACTCTGGACGCCAAAGATCAATTTTACTTTATTATTTTTAATAATAAACTATTGTTATCAAACTGAAATTTAAAAAAAAATTTGCTGCTCTGAAATTTTGTATTTTCACGTTTTAGGACTAGTAAACCCAAAAAAAGCCAAAAAAAATTGTCTGTCTGTCCGCCGTAGACGCCGTCTGCCGTATCTCGTACGTAAAACGGTTTGGTGGTGCGTGGATCACAAGTCCCTTGAGCTATTGAATTGAATTTTTTATGGTAGGTAGAATGGGTGAAACCCTACGAGTGGTATTTTTGCAGGGGTGAAGGTGTACGGGGGGAAGAGGGCGAGAATTTTAGATGAAAACTGTATGGAGGTACTATAGAGACATCCTAGAAAAATAAAATTGTTGATAGGGGCAGTAAAATACAACACAGCGGCGGTGGTTTTTCATAGAAACGGCTTATGCTGGAAAGTTGAAACTTAGTGTCTATGTGTAGAAGTGCTACTAGAATAATTAAAACTGAATTAAATCGGCCAACAGTCTGGTCGTAACTTTATTATTTTATGGATTGAAGTCCGAAACGTATTTAATGCTGAAATACATCGTGGGTGACTATGGAACTGACAATGTAAGAAATAATCAGGAGGCTATTTTGAGCGTTATTTTTTAGGTTGTCCGTTCCAAAGTCACCCATGCTGTATTTCAGCATAAAATACGTTTCGGATTTCAACCCATAAAATAATAAAGTTCCGACCAGACTGTTGGCCAATTTTTTACTGCTCATGCCTCTTAGCATAGGCTTTATCCGAAACTGCTAAGACTACTTTATACCGTCTTGGAAACATCTTCAACTCTTTTATCCTAGCCTCGACTTGAATATAATTTAGCGTATATTGGAAGGTGTACCGAAGACGCATATCTTGTTACTCGACTGTTTTCAGACATTGAGTCCCGACTTCTTGTATATATCATATGGCTTGAAAGTCGTCGAAATGTCCGAGTACTCGGCACATCTATTAAAACAGCCGTCTTACTCCTCCCCGTAATACTTGCTAATCTGACGGCTTGAACCTCACAAATTTCGTGTAGTGATATTTGAGCAGTCTTTTATCACTTGTCGGTCAAAAATGTGGAATGCACTTCCTTTTCTTCCAACGACACCTCTCAACTTATTTTTTTTCTCTAATTCCCTTGAGCTGAACGTGCTGGACCCCTTATCTATAAGTAAGTTCTATGTCTAAAAAATAGCCCTTGTGAAAAGAAACTCACAATATAAGCTCTTATAATTCTTTTTTGTACATTTTAAACTAAACACAAAACTGCTACTTTGGAACGAAAACTGATTGAGTAGATTGCCAATATACAATTTTGGCATTTCCGGAGGTAATTTTTTTAGTAACGAATATAGCAGAAAAAATTAGTTACTTGTTTCTCAATGTGTGGAAGGGTAGAGAGTTGTGACCTCCGATTTTCCTGAGTATGCCCCTACTCAGTACCATAAAAGATTGCCCATGCCGTTGCTTATCGTAGCTAGGCCATATAATTTTTATTAAAATTCTCTCTCTCAAATGTGACTAATTCCTACAAATCTATAATCTTTGAAAGTACTACGAGTAGTGACTAACCGGGAAAAAAACCAACAAACAACTAAACTACGAAATTACGAAATTACAAAAGATTACAGCACGAATTTTGGATCCAGTGTATATTTTTCAAAATTTGTAGATATACATATGTATTTTTAACAGAAAAAAAAGGTTTCATGCAAAAAATTGACATGTTTCAAAGCTTATAATACTTAAAAAACAATAACCTAGGTACTCCGATATTCAGGCCTATTCAGCGCCAGAGTCACAAAGTAGGTGGAGAGTCACAATTTTGTATTAATTTTAAATTAAATGTGACTTTCCATATACTTTGTGACTTGTGACTCTTGTGCTGAATAAGCCTGAAGTATCGAGTTTTCGATTTTGCTATATTTTGACGCTTTTGGCAGAATTTCAAATAACAAATTTCCAAACTCGACAAACTTTTGTAGCGTATCTTTTTTTCTTAATTCTATTTTGAACTTGTGGGTCATTTCATGATTTTCATTAAATTTTGAACAAAAGCCATTCTCTAAATAGCAATTAGTTACCGGTAAATTTAGGTCAAAAGACGAATATGAGTGATAAATTCAAAGTTTTACAATTATAATAATTATAATTTTATAAAAATTTTTCAAAAAAGTTATATAAGGCCAAAGTCAAGTAGGTATTAACATCTAAATCATTTTTTGCTTACAATGAACTAGGAGAATATTCCAGTTTTTTTTTATATCTCGAAACAAATTTATCTTCAAATGTACCTTAGTAAATACATTTCAAAAATAAGCAGTATGTGCTAAAAACTTTAAACTTAGGCCTATATTTCGTTATTCGGATATATTTATTAAATTAATTAGAGAAGGAAAGAATTTTGAAAGTAAATATTTTTTTAAAAACTGTTATTTTGTTTCCTTTTTTCAAATATTCAATTTCTGTGATTCATATTAAAGCTGAGATAAAGACAAATTCTCAAATAATTGGTAATCTATTTTGGCTAGCTTAAAATTTTGACCACAGACTTTAAGCTTCTTCAAAAATGAAATAGCATTTTCCTGTCTATTCTTTATGGGCACATGTGTTCACTATTATATGAAAAAACAGTTGTTACTTAAAAAAAAATATATTTACTTATTACTATAAAATTAAAATTTGTTATTGGAAAAAATATTGTCGCTTGCCAAATGATTAATATTTTGACAAATTTTTCATGAAATGACCCTTTTATGGAATTATGTAGTTATTACATGCTATCGTTACTCCTAGATACGTCACTGCCTGTTACAGCATCCACCTTAGTTACTTTGATCCTTTGCAAAATGTACGAATGCCAAGACCGTATCGAGGAGATATAGTGCCGACGAAATGACACAAAGTGATCCCAATGCGAGACCAACTTGTCGTTCGTTGTTCATGTAAAGATAGTCGTGATCGGCCAAATATCCTTTCCAATAATGCAGCGCTGTTCCACCAACTGCCACCCACATAAATGTTCCAATAAAATTCATGATGGTATCGGATAACTCCCTGAAACGTAAAAAACAAATTTAGAAAATATTAACTTTATATTGTGGCGTATTACTAACCGTTTATGTTGGGTTGTTCCGAAAGCATAGGTAATCAATTGTACACCGGTGTAGATAAGGTAACCGACAAATACACCGGACGCAACAATTTCAGCATCGGCACTTTTCTCTTCATTCAAGTTCCATGTGCCTCCAATTCCCAAAAATTCGCCTCCATCACCAGTTCGGTACAATATCAACACGACTATGTTCAAAATCTAAAATTGTTACAAAGAATAGTTTGATTGAAAAAAAAATTTTTGCCCGAATAATTTTGCCACTCCTTTTCACATGTTTGCGTGTGCTGCCTTTTTTTTAAAATGTATTTTTCATTACGATTTTACTACCATGACTAATAATCTTAAAGAGTTTTTATCTGATAAGGTTTTAGGCGATGATAACATAGCTTTTGAAAAAATTTTTTTAATAAAGTATGTAGCGTATATTCCAGTTTTAGATATTTGATTTAGCGAAAAAAAATTGAATTAATTTTGAATTTGAAATTAAAATCGTGGAACAATAATACAATTTTGACGAAAAACAACACATTTTTGAAGCACTTTTGACAAATTTTGGCTGCATTATTACCAGTTTAAAAACTTTTATAAATATAGATCCAATCGTTTCGATGTTCACCATTTTGATTGATTTGTATTCACTTTATACTTATAAACTTTATTCCTGTTTTAATTTCAAAATAAAATTTAATTACGCCCTTTTCGCACTCCTCGATCAATCTTCAACACTTAGAACTTATTAATCGTCTGAACACCTTAACATTGTCGAGCATAAATGAGTCCCAAAAAAAAATCAAATACCCATGTCTCCAATACAAAGACCACGATAAAAACAGAATGAAAGTATGAAACTATAGAAAAAATAGGTATTTTTCGATAAGCAAGTGCAAAGTGTTTGAATTTTTATCTTATCTGTGAGATAATGTGGAGAATGATAACGCACCTGTACCTGTAGTGTATGATACCATTTTGTTCTGCGAAACATAAAGAGCGCACTCCGGCTTAGGTTTGTTTGACGCAGTCCAACGTATTACTACGTTGCCTACGTATTGCGATATTTTGCAATTTCTGGGAACGGTGTATGAGTTATCCGCGCGATTGCTTAAATAAAGATAAATAAAAATTAGAGGTATAGTAAAAGGGAAAACGGAAAACTAGAGTAGAATTACTCATCGTTTTATTCTGATAAGATAGGTGTATCTGAAATGATTATGTTCGAAAAGAATTTCAGTCCGAGTTTCATATATTTGGTCTTGTCTTAGATTGTGTCACTTCTTTGATTTTCCCCACTTTCAAACTGTATCCACTATACAGTCTTTCATAACAAACCTCAAGAGAAGATAAAAGGCACTTTAAACTGTACTTTAAAAAAAGTTTCTAAATTCGTACTATTTGAAATGTATACATTTTTTGGTAATGTTGAGGGTAAAGGTGTGCCTAATTTTAGTGTTGAAAATGGATCCGGATGTGTCTCCATTTTTTATACTCCACTTCCGATAGTTATCTAAAACAAATAATCATAAATTTTAACTATACAAGTATCTGGGTGCATTGTTATTATTCTCTAGGTCAAACTTTGGAACTCTATCGAGACCTTGTTTTTTATTTACTATTATATGTATTAAACTCGCCTTTACCAAGATATTGAAGTAAAAACTATGCCAACATGCTGAGTCAACTATAGGGACGATTCTAAGGGAGGAAGTCGCAGGGCTCAGAGACTCCGGCATGAAAAACATTCTCTAATTCCTCATTAGAAGGGATTTTCCTTATTATTTTCAGCGATTTTTGATGACTTCACAGGTTAAGAATGACTTAAGCTAGAAAGTTGAAACTTATATGTGAATAGACTAGCACAGCTCCTTGAAAATAAATTTATGAAAAAAATTCTGGGCGTATCGACCAACAAATTTCTTTCAAGTACTAGCAGAGAATACTAACGCTGTTAATAATAGTTTGTAACGTCATCTAAGAGTAAAAAATAAAATATGTATCTCTGGCTTAGATTGAATGCGTTTTTCACAATCTATTTCTTTTGATTGTTGCATCATGAAAGAAACGGTTAAGATAATCTCAAAATATCGTAAATGGCACGATGTAGTATGACTGCTGTTTAGCTCACACTTCTTTTCTTATTTACAGGAAGTTGGGATTGTTTCTATCAACGCCAGCTACAATCAAAGACATGTACTTAGAACAACGCTTTACATTTTGAAACCTTTGCGATGCTATGATTATTTATTTATTTGATAGAGCCTATAGAAACTTCTCAAACCATGACCTAAGAGGTCTTTTGTTCCTGGCTCTTAACCACTCCCTAGGCCATATCCATTCCTTCATGAAAGAATATAATTTTAATCAGGGAAGTCTTCGACAGGTCTTCATAGGTTAGAGTAAATCCACGGAGAATCTGCATTCTTGATCTGGCCACTGCATCATAATCACACGGAATGTGTAGCATGGTTTTAGATGTGATGTCACAGAATCGTAAATAGTGACATTTTACGGATGATCTTATCGTGATAATTAAGGAAATAATGTCCGGCAAAATATTCCATTATAACGCGTGCGTTGTACCTACCTGGTTAATGAAAACAATTTCGACGTTCTACTACTTGAGAAAGTCAGAAAATCTTTGACTGTCTAGCTTGTATTACACTGTTTGACCAAGTGGTCAAATTGCAGTAATATGCAATGCGAAGTAGGCGAATACTAAATCTCACTGTGAGATTTATTTGTGTTCGCCTACTTCGCATTGCATATTACTGCAATTTGACAGCGTGGTCATACAGTGTAATACAAGCTTAAGTCCTGAAAGTCAGTTCCAATAATCTTCCACCTGAAGATTTACCCACTTTAAAGTGACATCTTTAATAAAGCCTTGACCTATTGCACAGAAAGGTTCCAGGCAAATCACTGGTGAGTTGGCTCCCCACTTAGTTAACTGGTCAGCCGATTCGTTACCCTCATGTCCTGGCATCCATATCAGGGTTACACTATTCTATTGTGACAGCTCTTCAAGAAGAGTATGACACATAAGCCTAGGGCGGAAACAATAAGATTTCAGCGCTATGAGTGCGCTTGGCTGTCAGATAAGTTAATAACTGTAGCGCCTTTTAGCTTATTCACAGTTCCACGGCATGTACCTCAACCTGAACCACAATGGCTGTTTGTCCCATTGCTGTCCATATTTTACAATTGGGTCCAAATACGCTCGCTCCAGTTCCACTACTGGGCTTAAAGCCGTCCTTGTGCCAGACTGAAACAAAATCTGGAAAACTACATTGCCATGATACACGATCTCCCAAAGTCAACATCCATATATGGTTTCTCAAAATTATTTATACCTTTGGCATGTTATCGTTGACTGAGTCAGTTAGGTCCACCTGATTAAATTATTGTAGAATTTTAAGATGGCCGACCAGGTCACCTGCCTTAAATTTATTATACTTCCGTAGTCTTATGGCCTCTCTCAGAGCCACCTTCTTTATCTCTAAGTGCAATGGGGTCAAGTCTATCATAGCTTCCATTGCAGCAGTGTGACATGATTTAAGATCCCAGTTTAATGCTATGATCAGCATGCCTCTGAATTTTTTGCAGGGCTTTCTCTACTGTGATTTGTTCAACCTTTGGCGACCACACCATAGCAGCATATGTGATCATTGGAATTATAAAAAACTTCTCGGTCCAGTATACCATATATGGTTTGAGACGTAACCAAGTGGTACTACAGAGCCTTCGATATACCATAAGAGACAGTGTTACTCTTGTGCGGAGATGTAAGGTCCAAGTCAGACACTTGTCCAAGGTAATTCCTAAGTATTTGACATCGGAGGAGAATTCAGTTGTAGTTCCTCTCACAATCGGGGGCGTTAAGTTTACCTTCCGTCTTTTGGTGAATGGCACTACAATAGTTTTACTTGGATTTATGGTATAAACACAATTGAGACAAAATTCGCCGGCGGCGACGAAGTTCGCTGTCAAATTTTTAAAACTGTAACGCAACACACGTACTGACGCAGAATTACGACGGCGAGCGGTTGGCGAACTTTACGTGTGTTCGGTACAACTCAGCGAACTTCGTCGCCGCTGGCGAATTTCGTCTCAATTGTGTTTATACCATAATACTGTTGGACGAACCAGTGATCTACTATCGCTAAGACCTATTGCATTGCATGCGGTCGGAGAAGACTCAGTCAGTCTCAGTCTCAGTCTCGCCTCTTAAAGTGATCATGCTTGAATTCCCAAACCCTTGATGCTCAGGTCCTTAAGGAGATCATCTACAACAATGCACCACAGTAGTGGGGAGAGTACGCCTCCATGAGGGCATCTCTTCACATCTCGTATAGTGAGACCTTGACATCCGATCTGAGCCGAGATTCTGCAAGAATCAAGCATTGCTACTATCCATCTCGTTACCTTTTCTTTTACTCCCATGTTACAAGTAAGTAATTAAATGGATTTATAGGAAGTGTGGTCAGCAGCACCTTCAACGTCAAGAAAAGAGCAAAACGCTATTTCCGTGGCTGTTAACGTCTTCTCAATTTTTTGTACTAAATTGTGAAGGGCGCTAACAGTCGATTTACCAGCTTGATAAGTGAATTGGTATTAGTCAAGCCGGCTGAAAGTAGCTAAGCTCCTTATGCATCTGTCTAATACCTACCTTTTCCATAGATCTATGTAAGAAAGAGGTTAGAAAGATTGGGCAACTTTGCGTAGGTCCAACACCTTTTCCCCACTTTTGGAATAAAAGTCATATGAACGTCTCTCCATGTCAGTGGCACGTAAGCATTTTCAAAACTGGCTCTAAATAATTTGATCAGTATGGTGAGAAGCACATCGAATCCTTGTTACAGTAATGCAGAAAAGATGCCATCATCTCCTGAGGATTTAAATTGCATTTCATTGTTTTAATAGAATTTGGCCGTTCTTACAACGCAAAATGTACAAGTTCGTCCTTTGCAGTGTTGTCTGTCATCCCGGTAAGCTAGTATCACACCCCTTAAGTTTGTATGTAACTCTTGTATCTATTTCGAGTACCCCCTCTATTCTCCCATTCAGAACAGAGCAGCGACCTCCACTTTCGGCAGCGAAAGTGAAGTCCCACCCCACTACACCCGCTATAGAGAAACAGAATGAGAACTGCGAAAGTAAAACCCTACCTTGTCGTCATAATGAAACAGAATGGAAACTGCGATTTTAGCTACTGCAGTACGCAAAGAACCGCGGCGTCGATAGGTACATCAAAAATTAGAACGCGAGTGCGACTTTAATTTTCGACGACTGTGAGGTGAAGTCCGCCGTGGAAAATCGGCTTTCTTTTTTAATTTTAGGAATAAGATCTGTAAAACGTAGAAGAAGCTTCTTTCGATGAATTCACAATTACTTTGTTATATCAATTCAAACAGAAGCAATCACCAATTGAATTTTCTCTTCAACCTTCTATTGAAGTTAGCCGAACAGAACAATGTGCATTAATTAATTAAGTCTGTGTAAATTACTGTTCATTATGTTGGATCAGGTCAAGTAACTCCCTCCAGGACTAAATCTATCTCTTGAAATTCGTTGGCAGTGATTCCCCGTAGATCAGATTACCCATGTCAACAGACGAAAGCCATACAACTTACACACACCCACACATAATTACTGCCAAATGCTGACAAGTGAAGTGATTAATGAAGTCCACTACTTTATTCGTACCTCTGCCATACCTGGCCAAGGTAAATATGTGTAACACAAATCTACGAGATAAGAACCTGTCTCATGTGTCACATCATTTGGCTATTCATCTTATTTATCAAGGACCAATGAGGGCACCTACTAACATTACTGAACCGAATGGCAAACATATAAAAAAACTGATTCAGTCGGGAAAATCATCCCTAATCAAAGGGTTCCATCCCCATCCATTTTTATGCAGCACGGAAAATTAGGCACAATATTGTCAGGACTTTTTTGTTATCCTATTTTGAATTTAATGCGGTCAAAAATTTACAAGGACGATGATATCCTCACGCTAAAGCATCGCAAAATTAGACTTCACCTGTGTATGCGGTAGCGGGTAAGATAGAAAAGGTTACGGCTGGTTTGCTTTTATGGCGATTATTGCTAAGATGGTGGGTGATAGCAATATTAAGGCGTTAAAAGCGTCATTATTTTAGATGAGGTTTAATAGCGTGAACAGTTAGCTGCCCTGTGAATTGTGGAAATCGCTACGATGAAGAAGGGTACACCGGGTTATATTGTTTTTTAGGATTACTTTTGGTAGTGGATTTGTGAAATTTACGGATACAATTCGGATGATAAACATAGCTACGTAAAATGGCAAAAAATGATTGTACTTTTGTGAAAAAAAATTAATAGCAAATTAGGAAGTTATAGCTCAACGCACCTGTATTGTGAAAGTTTAGAGAATTGGCATACGAGAAAAAGTTTGCTAAAGATATGGGTGCAACTATTTTTCTTGAGAAAGTCCTAAAAGCGGTTAGATACAGGTGTGTTAGTAGTGCGATGATATAAAAATTTCAAGATTGCCAGTTTCGAGACAAAAAGGTTTTAATTTTTTCACTAGAATAACTTGGTCTCTCTTAAAACCCAACGTTAATAACCTCTTACTTTTCGTGTATAGAAAATCGAAAGATCCTAAAACGGTTTATTAATGATTATACGAAAAGTTTATGGAAGTAAAAATTAATTCGATATCCCATTATGTCGTGAAAGCTTTGAACTTCCTTAGCGGTTGAATGAAAATCCTGAAAACTAAGACCACTATCTGAAAAGCTGGTGTAAGTAAAATCAATTCCATATCTCAGAAGACCTGAGAGATATGACAAAATTCGTGAAAATATAAGGACACCTTTCTATGTCGGAATTCGTGAAAACGCAAATAATCCCTTTAAGCCGAGTTGACACGTTACGAGTGGAGTCGGAACGAGTGAACTCCGATAGTCGAGTTAACTCCCTCTGACATTTACTCGGAAAAGTTGAGCACTGTCCGACTTTACTCGTATGGGGTTTTAACACGAGGAAATGATACGAGTAACGTTCGGAGTTCACTCGTTCCGATTCAACTCGTAACGTGTCAACCCGGCCTTAGTACTGCAATATCAAAGAACCTTGAAAATAATTTCAAGTCGCGAAGAAGTTCAATTAATTTCATTACTGAGCAGACCCAATAGATATGGTAAAATTCGTAAAAAAATATTCTAATGCAAACTAAAATACTTTGTTATTAAAAATAGTAAAGTAATTGTTTTCACTAGATAGCTTTCTACTAAAGTATTTTAGAATGCACGTGGAACAGTAGTTTAATACTTTACTCAAAAAAATTTCATAGCTAACATAATAGCATACCTATTTTGTTTTGATAGTGCTAAATTTAATTTCTGCCTACTGTGATTGCTTACAAATAAATAAAGAGCATCCTATTATAGAAAATTCTTTCTCCTTATCTAAATGATATTCGAAATTTTATCTGTTTGGCCGACATAAAGTGTGTGATAAAAGGTAGGTATCACGAAAATATTATGGAATGGCCAATAGAATTGGTATTTTGGGTGCCATTGTGTTCTACCGGTTTATAAGTAAGTTTGGCAGGAAAAAAGGCAAAAGGTGCAATTACCTGTAATGGATTTGTAAGCCTATTTAGAGCACTTGGCGAGTTTGTTTATTTGATATTTGTCTGAAGATAATAAAGTGTGTAAGTTCGAGAGTATAGTAACGTACCGTAATCTTTTAGTAGTACTAGTTGACGAATCCCAACAAAAAATTTATTTTATTAGCAACAGTTGCTCTTAACAAATTTTAGGAGTGAATCATGTTCTTACGATTAATTTTGGTGACACATAAGAATAGTATAATATTTGTAGCGATATTAAAACGAAAAATGGTTCAAATGCAAAACTACGGGATATTTGTGAATAACTTTGTTAACATCTTCATTACAAGTTGCAGTCATGGAGGCCATATGGAAAGACTTGGACAGCAAGCAACAATAAACTTTTCGCCTGAAAGTAGCTCATTCGATTGAAGCTTCAATTTTTAAAAACTAAGTTGTATAAAATTATCAAACCAAATCAGGTGCATTTCGTCTTTATTTTGCAATTATTACGGTTGATTTTGCTTTTTTCAGTTTTCATGGTAAGCTACCATAAAAGCCATTATGATTAAATGTTTGTAGCATTCCGGTGTCAGTGGAATGGAGTGAAACCCAACACGAAATCCTCGACTGTTGATAATTCGCTGTCCTAGAGGACATGACAATTGGAAAACCTTTACTGGAGAGGCCAGTTTTAAAAATTAATCATCCAATTTTGTTTTTGAATAACTTCTTTACTAAATAAAAAAAGTTTATTTGAGTGCTAGAACTCTTTATTTGGAAGTATGGAAGATGGTGGATAGAGAATGGAGGATGGTTGATGGAGGATGGGGGATGGAGAAAAATTAAAAATTAAAAGATTTAGGAATTTGTGAAAACGTAGGAAACCTCCTTGCACCCACTGAAGGGTTGTGTATCAAATATTTTGAAAGCAATTTTTGAAAATATTTATAAAGAATGTCCGAGGAAGTTAAATCAATTCGATGTCTTATCACTTTTAAGAGATATGACGAAACTCGTAAAAATGTGTTTAACACTTCTACATAGGCGTTGAAAATGGATAAAATAGAAAACAGGTTTTAGGCGATTATTGAACAAGCCCGTGAAAGTGGAAATTTATTCGATATCTAATCAAACCTGAGGAATATGACTGAATTCGTGAAAACGAAAACACCCCCTTTACCTGATTACCATTAAAGACTTGTTGATGGAATGTTGTTAATATATTGTATTTATTGTGTTTGTTTTTATATCTGCTAAATTCTTAATCTATCTCTGATCACAAAACCTTCAGTTTCTCCGGAAAGATACCCCCAAAGCCTAAACCAATCCCACAATTTTCCATCAATAAAAACACCATTCGATGTCCCAGTCACCCGAAGTAATATTCTGCACCTAACAAAGAACACTTAAATTCTTCCAGGACTCGTATAAAGCTGACAGAAATAAAAAGTGACCATCGTTCCTATAGAAATTGCGTGATTGTGTCGGTGGTATCGGTCTGAAAAGAAATCGAACCAGAGACACTTAAGTGTCTTTTTGTTCATGGCTCCCTCCGATGAATTGAACTGGAAAATGCCAACACTTTTCTTCGAGACGACTGTATCCTGTGTAGTGTGGCTGGCTGTACTCGTATATCTGCGATTCGCGTATATCAGGACTATTACAGCGCCACCACATAAAAGTTTATGCCTTGGTGGTAAACGTTAATAGGTCCCTGGACGGTACTACGAAAGTAAGTGGGCATATAGCGATTTTTCCGTTGGGATTTTTATTTCGAAAACCAAAACGGTCACATGAGTGCGACGAAATACGAAACCGTCTGAAACGGCCACCATATGCTATAGGGAGAATTGCTGCAAAGTTCACTGCAATCAGATCCATCCGTGAAAGGATAATTTATCAGAGGTGGTCAACCATCTTATGTTCGCTGTGGGTATGTTGAAAGCTGTTTGAGCAATTTTTCACAGATGATTTTATATTAAACTATGGTCTGTATGCGCTCACTCTACTCCTGTACCGTTTCGGCGAGATAGAATTGCGATTTAAGCTTTTAATTAATAGACAGGTGCAACGTTTCGTGGTTATTTTACGTCAAGGGTTCATGACACCTTCGAATGAAGGCGCATGTCAAAGCTTTTGGGGGTTAAAGCTGGTTTTTCCTCGCAATATTTTGGGTTGTTTTTTTTAATTTTGATAGAGAATCGCTCTTCGAGTGAAAGTGGAGAAAGCATTCTTTGACTGGGGAAAGGCGTTAATAAATCAGGTAAAATCATTCGAAGATTGCATGGTTTAACCCATAGTTGGTCGTTTACGTATTCATCACAGTTGTACTGTGTTTTTCAAACAGTTTACAAATGAAAGTCTATGGTTGTTTTCGACATAATTTACGCATTTACCGCTCATTTTAATTTAGAGGAATCCTATCCAACGTTCGACCAATTCAAATCTCTTTGGTGAAAGCGCTGCGTTCATTTCGATGGTGTAGAGCACAAATTTTGTAAGTAGTAGAACTTAACAACATTGAATAGAAGGTCACGGCCCATTCAGTTTCGTATGTTAACATATTAAGGAACCATGGCATGAATCAAAGAAAACTAGATTGCGACAGTTAGCGAAAAAAATAGTAAAAGTTCTGCGCATTACGACATCAAGAGCGTTCAGTTTCATTGCACATTAGATGTTTAGCTGACAAAGTGGGAAATCTATTCAAAAGGCCGCTAGCTTCTTTAACCAAAAAATGATAAGGAGTAACAAAAATAAAGAAAATAAAACGGTTTAATTTACAGAAACGTTAAATACATTTTATACAATTATGTGACAGTTTTCCTCTTCGAACGCTCTTAGTGACGTCACAAAAGGTGCGTGTGTCGCAATCTATTTTTCTTTGATTCATGGAACCAAGGTATTATTATGTTTCAGTTCCGGTGTGACCCAGCATAGGCCAACTCCTCTACAATAGGATTCTAGATCATATTCTGTATCTGGCACAAGAACCACGTTGTTCTCCAATCTAGAGCCTGTTTGTGGCTGATTTCAACTTTCATTTCCTTGACGGTTAACGTCCAGATGGCGCTGGTCAAACATTTCGCATCGGTATGAGCCGGTACCGTAGTTAAGTATAGTACTGTGTTCGGCGAAACGATAACGAACGAAAAAGGTATCTTCGAAGTAGAGTGAAATATACTATACATCAATGAAATAATAGCGCGCGAAATTCGAAAGGAATTAAAATATTCACAAGAAATTAAAATTCCGGTACACAACACAACAAATACAACGAATTGAATTGACAGCGATCGGTTGAAAATCTTAAATTAGTGGTACCGTACCCTTGGAAAAAAATTTAAATGAACCGAGCGCCATCTAATAGTGAATACTGCAAATGCCCATTACGTCGATGAACTCAGTACTGAAAATCACACGAAATATTTCGTGGCGAAAATTGAGCGAAATTTAAATTTGCAATTTGACAGTTTATTTCGTTTCGCTCGGAACACAGTATCTACTAGGATTTACGTGGTGAGATTTTGATATTCTCAGCAGCAAATTATATTGTACAATGAAACGTAACCGTGTATATATTCGTGAGAGTACGTGGAATATTTCCAGCGATTCTACGTATAATACTTAAGGTGCTTATACGTATACTAAGTACAAGTAATCGTAGAATATTTACGGTGATTCTACAAGTAGTGTAACATATTTACTCTCTGATTTATTTCAATACAATTCGTTTCAAATCGATAGAACTAATAACGTTTTATTACACACTCCACCCGATTTAAAATACAAATGAATCACTGCATGACCAATCCAAATCGCTTTACAAATAGGTACGCGTAGAACTGGCCGTTGTCTTACAGTAGTAAACTATGTTTGACTGCAAGGTCCGTAGCGCTTAAATACTGCATGTGTTCAGTTGAATGCTTTCATACATATTTAGTGGTGTATGTGGAATGTACGAGAGATGTTCAGAACAACAGAGAAAAGAAAAGGTGTTGGAGATGAGTTTTGAACTATGCAGAACTTCGCAGATTATTGCACTCCTTTCTCATTGGGTATTACAAGGTGGTCAATCGGCTTTTAGGCATGTGGGGGTATCGTACATATGAGCTTAAATTTCCGTTGAAATTGTGTAGAAATTTGATGACTATTCGATGAGTATCCGTCTGCTGCTATTTGACTTATATTTGGTGTGAAGTTTGAGTGGTGGCTCTAACGAATATGAATACCTTAGATAGTCCTACGTAAAAATTGGTTAAAATCCTGATATCCAAGTACAGCGGAGCTAGTTTCGATCAGTTTTGGCTCTCGGAATAGAGGTTGCAGATCGTGACAATCTTTTAGTTGTATAAGTTCCCAAAAGACGTAGACGTATAACACTTTCCACAACTTTATTTTAAATCCCCAGGACTTCCAGAACAGCTGACATCTTTCGAATTTCTCTTCGCTATCGCTACACCATTCAAAAAGCTTCCTAATATTTCGCTCACAACTTGCAAGATATATATGAAAAGCTCACGCTAGTAAAACACCCCAGGATACCGAATCCTTGATTCGGGGGTAGTTCGAAACGAACCGTCACGTTGGATAGACGGTATCAAAAACCATAACGCCGTAAAAACATCATCAATTCACAATAGATTTCATTTTGACCGTCTCTCTTTCTGTAACTCTCTCGTCTCTCTTCATAACATCCGTTTTTTTCGTACGGTACGCACGGTTGTACACGTGGTTTCTTATTATGTTTTTTATTGTCAACTTCTACAGTTCGGTGTCTTTACCGTTTTTTTCTCGCTCTCTTCGCGAGTGTGTTTACAAAAAATTAAAAAGCGGCCTAACCTAACTGAGTGCTGTCTCTATTGTGTACCTATCTATAAGTTAATTGTATGATAAAATATCTAAAGTACGTGCGTGTGTATCTACAGAAGTTTTTTTTATTACTGTTAAATGAATGGAGTGCGCTTTTTAGGAGATAACGTCCTTTTCAATTGAAAATCGGTGACATATGTGTCAGTTACTGGTGGCCTTGTGCGATCTCATAGATAAAGTGAGTGATTCAATATGGTTGCAGCTCCTATTGTCACTAGTATTGATGGGATTTCAAAGTAATAAATTGATGTGTATGTGAAATATTGTGAACTCTTGTGGTGTAAATTTCGACATAAACTTGCATAATGAAGTTATGCAATTATGAGAGAAGGAGAAAAGAGCGTTTCGGGGTCTTTGCTAGTATCGAGGACTGACGTCTAGTTATTTGTGGCTGAAGGTCATTTGCTCATAGTCAGCATCTCTGTCTCTTTAAAATGTTATAAGTCAAAACAACAACTTTTTGTGGCATGAGAAACCTTGATATCAAGATTAAAGACGGATCCATAAGGACGTTTTAACTATTTAGTCGTTAAACTCAACCCAAAAATTTGTAACATTTCGAACAAAGTGAACAACAAAATTCATTTGAAAAGCAAATGTTGCTGATTTATCTGCCAAAATACAAGACTTGAGAACATCTTCAAATGTAAAGATATTGTTGAAAAAAAAATTAGCAGCATTCCTGCGGAAATTTTCCATAAAAACTTCTAAGTCATCAATTTAAGAATTTTTGTATTTGTTATTCGGAGTCAAGTCAGATGAGTTTCTGATACGAAAAACCTAAACTATGCCCTGACCGGGATCAATCGCTGTCCTGAGTACAGGCATTAAGGAGTTCACAGTTGCACTAGAGAAGTCAGTTTAAAACTGCGTTAGACTAAGTCCGACGGAGCATTAATTCATCAGAGGATGTGTGCTTACTATTCTCTGATGAGTCAATGCCATCTGAGGACAAAACAGCTCCTTCGGACCTAGTCCAACACAGTTTTAAACTGGCTTCTCTAGTGCATGGTTCTTAACTGCCATATCCTTTGTGCTGTAAAACAAAAAAAAAAAACAAAAATAGAATTCTGTATTAGCTTTTTTGAAAAAAAAATCATTCTCGGCAATTATTCGCGAATTTCCAAAACTATTTTTTTTTAATTCCTCAATATTTTAAATTTCTGCGAAATAATTAGAGTACTCCGTTTCAAAATACCACGTTTTTAGTTTTGTTTTAAAAGTTTTTAAAATCAAAATCACCTTAGAATCAACATAGAGCCTTTTTTTTAAATGGGTATAAGTCCACCGGACGATTTTTTTTACTGTTTTAACTATTATTTTTACATTAAAAAGACAATTTTAATAAAGTCAATATAAATAAAAATATGGACTTAAGTTTTCTCTTGTTTTTATTTCTTATGGATTTGCTTTAATTTTTTTCCTGTTATGTTTCCATGTTTTTTAATGTCTAGGAAGATGTTATACATATATTAGTTTGTCTAGAAGTTGTTAGTTACTATATTCTGGTACAAGATTTTTAAAAAACTCACTCCTTCCATTTTCCAAAAAACATGAGTTATGATTTTCTCTCGATAGTTTCTTACCTGCTTTATTTAGAAATTGGTGGGAAGTAGGTACCTACTATTTTTTAATAGTTGTATGTCAAAATATGAATATGAAGAAACTCCAGCAAATCCTACCTATAGTTGTCAATTAAGGTTGCCAGATTGGGCTATTTACCGTAATTATGGATATTTAAAAATTGTATTTGCGGGTACAAGTTTCAAAAAGCTACTTATAGCATCTTGGGTTATTTGGCCACCACAAATTGTTTTAGTTTACTAGTCTACAATAGAGTCGATTTACAAGAAAAATATATTGAAAATGGTAAACTAAATTTAAGTGGTCTCTTGGGTTGAATCTGCTAGTGTTTCCGGCTCAAATGCAACGTTTGCAACAAAAGGTGCGTTTTGTTCAACTGGATCAAGATCAAGATCATTCGTTTTACATTGAAAACAACAACAAAGAGATGATCCGAAATCAAAATGGGATCATTGATGGATCAATTTTGTGCTTTTAAGGCTTATTTAAAAGTCAACTAAAAACTTTGCCGCCAGATCAGCTGACAGTTTATCCGAGGCATTTACAAACAGCATTGTTAACCCTGCTAAATTAGCTTTTGGGATGATCCACTGCGTTTTTTTTTCAATTTGATCTGATCCAGTTGAAAAAAACGCACCTAAAGTCATATCACAAATCCTATTGCCACTAAATTGTCGGTTCTCTGTTCTCTCTAATGAAAAATAATACTTCACATGATAGGTATCTATCCGATGTTTGCAAGTTAAAATTCATTAAGAATCAGTTCATTATTTGTTAACTTTCTACAAATGAACCACTTTCTTTTAAGATAAGGACACCCATCGAAATATAACATGCAAGAGACAATAGATTTACCAATACTGATATCGAAGGGCTCCATTTTTTTATTAATTATTATTTATGCTACATTGGTGGTTTACATGTGTTGCAAAAATTAATGTTACTGTTACATGTATGTATGTATAGCTTATTTTTGGTATTAAAGTTACCAGAGCAAAACAAGAACCTTGCCATATCGTAGATAGGTCCAAATACTTGTCGCATCTTCTACACATTTCTCGTATGGAATAGTTATTTCATGTGCATTCCACACAAACAACCGAATATACTCCGGATTGAAGCCCGCCAACAGCAATTTTATTGTTAACCTAATTTTTTAAGAATGGAATTTTTGGAAAATTTGATTAAATGTTAATTTTTTTTTACTAGCTTTAATAAATTTATATTTCATTTTTTTTCTAAACATTTCCTCTAACTATTTTTTTCATTCTCTTTTCACTTAAATAATATACTGGTTGAATATGATTAAATATTTGTAGCTTTCTGGTGTCAGTGGAGTTAAACCCCAGCACGATATCCCCGACTTTTGATAATTCGCTGTCCTAGAGGACATGACAATTGGAAAACCCATCACTGGAGGGGCCAGTTTTCTATAAGATTGTGTTGTTCTAGGTCCGAAAGAGCTGTTTTATCGTCGGAAGGGATTAACTCTTCAGACGGTATATTCTTGCCTACTATCCGAAACACCCTGACATCTGGTGGAATTGCTGAGGAAAATTTTATATAGCGATATTGAGATCTAGTTTACAATCGCGAATTATAACCTTACACTAAAAGAAAAACTAAAGGTTGCATTGACTTAAGGTTCTTCTAACTATTGTAAAACTGACATGTTTCCAGTGATAATGGCTATGATGATGGTACTAGCCATAGCATATAATTCGTAAAAACATAATATGGTTGCATTAAACATATATCCCTACTGAAATTTTATATGGTTGTACCGATCATTCTCGTTACATGATGTAAATGTGTATTATAATCACGACAACAATATTCTATGATCAGTGGAACCATATAATTTGATAAAATAACTCCCACAACCATACCTCTCATAGTACGAAAAGTGTCGTTCGCGGAGTAAGTTCGCTTCTTCCAATTTCATTTGTGTTTTGTTCGAGAGTGTTTAATTGTTGTTCAAGTCATTTATTTATGATCGAAAGTGTTTTCTTTGTGAATTATTTTTCAGCGTCACAGGCATCTTATGATTGTTAGGTCAATCATATTAGGTCATGTTAGGTCATCATATTATAAAAGAAGGTTGCGTGAATCATGCACGAAGGTTCTGAAATCAGAACTATGATTCAAGCAACCATGTCACATAAATTTTATGATTGACCCAACCATTATATTATTAAAGAAGGTTGCGTGAATCACACACCAAGGTTTCCACAATCATAATATTGTTTGAGCTAAACATGATTCATGTTGTAACATAGTTGTGGCAACTATAACCTCAATCATAGTAAGGTTCTCCCTAAATATGGTTGGCACAATCATATTTTTTCTTTGAGTGTAGTTTAAAATTCTAGTCATGCAACCTCAACCTAAAGGTAGATGGCATTAAAGATCAACTAATGTTTCAACCAACCAATTTCGGTGGTATTTTATGGCTGTCATCCAGGATATGTAAAGCCCCACGCCAAAAACGCAACATCGAGACTTACCAACAGCAATTTCATATTTTTTTACCAATATTTTTTATTAATTGATTTTTTCATGGTAAGCTAACATAGAAACCATTATTATTAAATGTTTCTAGCTTTCCGGTGTTTAAAATATCTAATTATCAGAATGAGTTTATGTCATTTCATTACTGTGACCAGAAGGAGTTTGGTAATATTTTTATGATTTAGAGGAAAGTTCGCAAATACGGTTTTTTTTTCTTTCAAAAATTAAAAAAAAAAAACAGAATAATTGGTGAATAAAAGCTGTGTGTATTTTTAATGAAATCCTTTGACTCCATTTCGAATTCTTATTCTCTTCGGTATTTAAACAATGAATGTATTTCCAGAAAGCAATCTTCATAGACAGCCTCAACTTCTTCGGAGCCCCGATGTTTTTATATCGCCACCTATTAATGGTAGAACAAAATAACTCATTTTTATTTTCCAAATTTCAACTAAACTAGAATATTCCAAATACACAGTTCTGCCTTATAAAATTAATTGGATCGTGTGAGAATCTTAAGCGAAAAATACCTTCCTTAAACACTTTGTAGAAACCATTTAATTTGCACTAGAAACCTCTTAAATTTTTTCTCCACGAAATAATTCTCATTATAAACGCCCAGGAATTTACGATGTCTTGTCGTGAAAATCCTACAGGACCATTTATTACAGCATTAGTGCTATGATTTCATGGAGTAAGCAGGTTTCACGTAGCATCCCTTTTTTGGTTAAGACAAATAGAAGCGATAGATCGTGGAGAAAGATAGAGAAATTTGGGCAGACTACATACAGATAGGATAGGGAAAAAAGATAGAGAGCGGAGTTTATATCTTGCCCATTCCAAATCCTTAACTCGACTACTCTCTTCCCGCCGTCGGTCCGTTACTTTAGCTATTCTTAATTCGTCCTCCATCAATCCTCAAGGTAAAATCCAGAGGTGATCTATAGCTTAGTAATTAAGGAAAAATACTTTAACATTACCGTAGATCTTCACCATCTTATTTCTACCTATAAAACACCTCATCTTATTGCCTGAAAAACAAAAAAAAAAAAGACTGGAAAACAAATTTATCGGGGTATTCTCTCCAGAGAAAATGGCGTACAATTTTTACACCTGCCCAAAAATAAATGGGTTTTTTTTTGTTGCCTCGTTACTTTTGCTTGCATTATTATTTATAAAAGAATATGAAATTTTTTCTAAGAATTTAGCTGACCTCTGGAAAATTCTGCCGAAAGACACCGTTACCTAGTGTTTCGCTTGTTTCCCACGACGTCCATTTTAATTTTCATAACAGCTGTCAGCATAAAATAAAACTTTAATTTAGGACATTACAGAAACATTTTTTTGTTTAAAACAAGTCGCACATGATGACGAAGCTATTGACCGCGTGATATTTTCTCTTTCTCTCATTTTTGCAATATAATTTCAAACACAAAGGAGAGTAACTACGAGTATATTAAACCACTTAATGGAAATTGCGTGCGACGCGCCATCTGGATTAAGGAGTTCGCTAGAGACCGCCACTATCGCATGCACGTGTACTATACACGGAAGTGGGCTTTTTCATTCGTTTGGACGTCTGTGACGTACTAGACATTCGCGAAGTTCGATTCGTCCTTCTACCACACCTCCTCCTCCGCACCTACATATATTTCTTCGCAGAATTATACTGAAATTCGTGAAAGGTCAGAGCTGTCTTGACTTTGACTTACCAATGATGGTGATGACTTACGTTGGAAACTACCTACCTTCGTTTGGGTATATTAATTAGCGATAATATTCATAAAACATAACAAGGTAAAAGGGATGGCGAAGTAGATGGTAAAGGGTGAGAGGAGGTGAGTTTTTGTGGTTCGATGTATAGAAGCACGCAATTTTATTTGATCAGACGATTTATTGTTTATTAAGTGTAAACACATAATACACATAACCTAAGATTGTGTAGATTTTCCGTTTCATTTCATTTTAGCAGTGGTGTGATGACGATTTTTTTTCAGTGAAAGGTCAAGTTAATCATAAATAAAAATTTTAGTGCTGCTGATGGTTATTTTTGTACCTACGACTCTTATTTTTGGTGTAAGTATTAAAATATTGGTTTAACGATTTTGCTTAGCTTGTAATATTTTTTCAGAATTTTTTTTTCGTGGCTCTTAATGGTTCTTGTATTTTATTAAAAATTATTAAATCTAATACTCACTCATATTTCATATGCCTTCAGCCTGTATAACAAATTAAGTCTCTTTGTCTCAATATCCCCATGACATGGTCCATATCACTGTGTTATCGTTACTTCCCCTTTAACATCGAGGAACGTGGCTCGATTCTTGCACTAAAATAATACCTACTTTGTTTAGAGGGCTATTCAATAGGGATATAACAATTTTGTTTTTAAATAAGTCACAAAATAATTGATATATAGGGCTAAAATTTATTCGAGGTGTTGTACACATGTTAGATTTAAGATCGTAGTCGAATACTGTGCTTCGTCTACGTCTCCGTCTAGTTATAAAAGTTTGTGACGTCAAACATAGCAAGGCTGTGTCTCAATTCCTTTTCGGTTTATGTCTTGACTACTTAAATGACAGCTGAGCTATCAGATGTCTTGACTACTTTTACGACAGCGGAGGTATAAGACAATCTTAGCAAACGTAAAAAAATTAAAAATCGTCTATTGAATAAATTTGTTTTTTTTGATTTATGAAGTGCCAAGTAAACAGCTGAGCCATTTTGACAGTTTGACGATACTTCGACCGGTGCGTTGTCTCAATAGTAATGTTTATGTACGCACCAGACCAGTCTTTTTATACCGCTTTGGAATTTTTCGGTCTTCGGTTTTTAGCTTTATATTCCTTGCGGCTTTGGAGAAATTAAAATCAGATTTTTATCATTTCCATCCCCTCCCACCATCACTCCCTGCACACATACCCTCAACATTTCTTTCTCCGCTGAGGTCTACCGATCCTAACTCCTGTAAAATTTTCAAGATCATATATGATACAGTTTTTGAGATATAAAAATTTCTTTTTTTAAAATTGATTGTTTCCCCTACTTCTGCACTTCACGTCCCCTCCAAAATTGTACATTCAGGAGACTGCACTAGTAATTCTCGATACAGAAACTAAATTTTATCTTCCTGAGACAATTGAGTCGAAAGATATTGTAATTCAAAGTTTTTCACCACCACCATACTTTACCATCACTCTTAAAAAATTTTAACTCTTTCTTAATTTCCTAGTATCTGTTAACACAACTATAAAGTTTCAGCCATTTGACATCAATTGTTCAGGAGATATGGATTTTGGAATGTTTCAATCCCAGCTTCCAAGCGTTTTGTACGCATTGTTTCCCCCATCCTCCCCTCTCGTACACCTCTCTACCCCATTCAATCGTTTCTTTGCAAATGAGTACACAATTATAGTTCTACATAAGCTCCAACTTTCAGCTTCCTAGCACAAATGGTTCCTGAGAGCTAGAAACCTCTCCTCCCTCACCCCTCCAAAATATACCACTCGTAGGGGCTTACCCATTCAACCAATCATGCAAATTTCAGCTTAATATGTCAAGAGGTTTGAGAGTGACGCGTCTTCAAACTGTTTTGCGTGCGCCATACGGTGTGCGGCGGATAGACGGACATTTATTTTTGCTTTTTTTTTGGGATTTACAAGTCCTAGAATGTGTAAATACAAAGTTCGGGGGTAGCAAATTTTTTTTTAAATTTCAGGTTGTTCACAATACCTTATTATTAAAAAATAGTAAAGTAAAATGTAAAACTGAACTAACGTATTGACATTGACAGCCCAGAAAATAAAGTGTAAGGGTGTGTTTGTATTAAAATATAATATTGTTATACACCTATTGAATAACCCTTTAGATATTAACAGAATTATTTAGAATTAATTAGTTATGAAAATTAAAAATAAAAAAACCCAGGCCTAACGGATAACCGCGAAGTACTTATTTTATATTTAATATTTTTACATTTTTTTTATTATATATAAAAAATAAATAAATTCTTAAAACAATATACCTATCATTTTGAGAATTTTGATACTCCTATTTGCAGTTCGGTACTTTATGTTTTTATCAGTTTATTTTCTATTTATTGTTAAGGGATAATTTTGTAATAAAAGAAACGTAATATGCCATTTACGAGTATTATGACTATATACTTGTCATCAAGAAAACAAGATAAAGAAATCCAGTGAGCTAAATAAAGCCAGTATAATAATGTGTGGTATGCCACGCTATCAATAAATTTTAATATTTTAACTGTCAAATACTGTGAGATAGTATCATCAAACAATTTTTGTTTGTCACATTGTTTTATATGCTCAACACATTTGATGGAAAAAAATTTGACAGAACAGTTTGTCAGATTTGTAGTCATATATTTAGCATGTCATACAGTGTAAAACTCGCTTAACGAACATAAATAAAAACTGTGAGAAACTTTAGACGGAATTTAATTTCTTTATAATGGATCTTAAGGGCAAACATTTGAGTGGAGAAAATTTTTTTTTTTAAATTTCGCTTATCTTGAAGCTTACAGTCTTTAGAAAGTTGTCCACAAATTTCATATTAAAATTCTAATAATTGTGAGAGTTGTCGACAATTAACCGGAATAAGCCCTCTGTAAATTCTCTATATAGAAAGTCATTCAAACGCTATTATTTCGTAACATTACTTTTCAAAGACGGCTCCCAAAATCTTCGGAGAATGGCTGAACGGATTATTTCCAAAATTTCACACATTATTTTCGCTCTTTCGCTACGTAGGATTTCTTTTTCCTTTTTTTTTAACCAAGCCAGAAAGGCCGTTAATTGAGGTTAAGAACTGAAAATAAAGTTCAATCGGCCGCCATTTTATGAAAAACTGTTTTTTTTTTCAAAAACCCCTACGTAGCGAAGGCATCATACTTTGCGTTTTCAGAATCATTTTGAAATTTTTGTTTTGGATCAACCGCCTGCATGTAGTCGTGCGAACCGCAGAGCAAATCGGGCCAAGGCCTTGAAGTAATGCTAACCGTACTTCATTGCAAGACCAACGGAACACTTGGAGGTGAAGTGGTCAGCTACACGCCCGTCCGTGATTATTGCCCAGATTTTTAACTCCGGTACTCATTTACAGCTGAGTGAACTGGTTCTCAGGCACCCAATCCCATTTTCAAATATTACTTGTCACCAAGCAGATTCGAACCTGGTACCAGGTGCACCGAAGACAATTGCTCTAGCTACTAAAACTACCTCAACATATAAACTTTCGAATAAAACCAATCTCTTAAAATTCATCAAATTTTCCAGCTTTCTACTCAGATGTTCCCCCTTAAAGTGATTCTGATAATGATTTTATTATTTTGTTGCTCGAATAAAGATACTTATTTCTAAACAAAAGACGTATTGTTTTCAAGCAAATGCTGCAATCTCTCAATTGGAGATCACTGGCAATTCTGCGGATTATACAGTGACGGGTTTAAGATCGAATCCTGAGGCACTCCTACCGCAGTAATTTCTTTTGATTTATTGATTTGAACTGAAAAGGCCCAGTTGCATTTCAAAACAAATATTTTTGAATTCAATTTTAATCTCACTATTTAAACTTTCCACCGACGAATCAATGACTTACCAGTTTTGGTTGTATCTTACTTCTCACTTATATTGATCTAAAACAGTCTCAAAAAAATCTGCGCAAAGTCTACTCTTCTTGATCTTCCATCTACAAAACATCTACGAGTATACTAGTTGGTAGAGATCAACTGTGCGGAAATCGCGTGCACATAAATGATCAATTTCCATGACTGCCCCAGAATATACTTATGTAAGTTGGATGGATTTATACATTTTGATTTTACAGCGAAATATTGTCCAACTGTTTTTTCATGCAATACCGCACTTCCTAACTTAATTGACATTCGGACCAAATGAAAGTTTTCAGGGATTCATATTCCGTGACCCTACAAACAGGAATATATTGATGCTTCGGAATCGGAGGCTTTTAGCCTGATAGAATGGCTTAATTGATAAAGATACCAACAAGAAGTACCTTTCCATTACTCTATCTTCCGGTTGACCATTACATGCTACTATATATTGCTCTGTCATGGATAAAATCAATATCGCGATGCTATCTCCAACGAACATGAAAATATTCATAAGCTAATTGTATCAAATTATTTAATTAATTACCTAGGAGTCCTCTACATAAACGAAATAAAAACATTTCCGGCGTTCGTTTCTTTTCATCAAGGACCTCGAGGAACAGCCGTAAGTCATCAGTAGCTTATGCAAGCTTGAAGGAAAAAAACGATAAGATGAAGGCACTCACAACCCACCCACTTTCGATTTCTCTAGTGGCACATTTTTATGTAAAGGCATCATCCGCTTGGAAATGTTAGTGAGAGCCCAAGCGAGATTATGGCAAAAGGTTCAGGACAGAAATTGAAGTAAGCAACATCCTTGTGAATGTGATGTTTTCTTAAGGTTAAATGTCATCTTTAGAAAACTGGCAGTTGCTTTCAGTAGCCCCATCAAACTTACAAGGATAACAACATGATATTGCTGTGGACACGGGCTTGAGGTTAACAACGACAGAATCTTGCTAGTTATAGACATGTGCAGGATATTGGATCTAATATCCTGTTTGAAATAAATGCAATATTAAGGATTATTATTTATCTGAGATTAAATTTTGTGTGGGATTATGTTAGGTTAGAAACAAAGTACAAAGTAGGGGTGATTTCAACCCGGATACAAAGCAATTCAACATCGCTGGAAATAAGGGTCCGGACAGATGATAGATGAGAGATGGATAATTAACGGTTTTTCTGAAGAAAAAAGCTTATTACTTATTGCTTTTTAATCTCTTCGTTGTTTCGGCCATTCCAGAAGTCCAGGAGGTCGCTTTAATTGCCAACAACAATCTAAGGTTTCTTAAACCAGGTCAAATAAACTCAAGAAGTAACTCACCTCAAGTCATTCTGCACAATAGTGACCAGAGAAGTTGAATCCTACCATGGTCTATTTGATTTGACCAAGGTCAATAAACAGGAAACTCACAATCCAAGCGACTATAGTTTGATTGAATTAGAAGTAACACTTGTACCAAGTGGCACCACCAACTGGGGCTCGTTGTACAGGTGAATCAATACTTTTTTCCAAATAAACGGCAGTCTTCTAAAAAAAGCACAGAACTCAACATCAAGGAAGGATAAAGAGAGGAAAGATCCCATTAAAGTGTTTCCTTATTAAATTACGTGGATACCGTACGGATTCATTGAACCGCACGACCATCATAGTTGTTGCTAGTGGACCTTATTAGGTTAAATAAAGACGTGAAGCCTTTTGCTCCGTTCTATTCTGCTAGCTCGAACAAAATTAGCTACAAGCAATTGTCCTTTCATCCGGAGGTTATTTTCGTTATCCTTACTCTTTCTTTGCTTCTTGCTTGAATATTGAGAAAAAGGTACACACTTTGTAGTCGTAATACAGGGAAAAAGTCGAGTAGGCAAATCGAAAGTTTATGCTTCAGGAGAAATGTTCGCCTGAGACCACAATGTCAGGTGATATTGAAAGGTTTGCACAGTATGTACATATAAGTAATTCTTGTGACCCGATTGATTTCACTAAAACAATACAGTACAGTCACGATAGGCCGAAAGGCACAGTCTTTAGATACTCTAGCTGATGTACGGAAGTCCCCTGTAGATGGGAATAATAAAAGCGTACCGACAGTAGAGAGATTCTACAAATAGTGAGGGATGTTATACATTTTAAGTGAATTGGAGAGGTCCTTGGTGGAGTGCTAGTTGAACGTATATACCTAGTTCGTGCTTGCCATATTAGTCAAGGCTCTTTAGATTACTAGCAGCGCTGGTCCTCGTACAAGGATAAAAGAAACACTTAAATACGCGCCCTGGTTTCGTGAAAACTGCGTTTGTCTTATAAATACTATCCTGCGAAACCTAGTGCATCCCCAGTGAATTCTGGAATCACCATAGGTGTGGTATGAAACCATGTGCAGTCAAGACTTTTAGCGCGGCCTGACTATCTGTGAGAATGACTATGTTCTTATTTGAGTAACCCCTTTCGAAGTTTATTTCTATTGACGTGGATATAGAATGAACCTCCGTTTGGAAACGGTGTGATAGACACCGACGGATTCCGTTATCCTGGCGCGGGGTCTACTTCTGCCAGCTTCGACACATCTTAGATCCATCGGTATACCATACAATGCTATCTTGTCCGAACTGTAGTAGTTCCCTTGCCCAGTTCTCTCTGTCGCAGACTATGGAGTTTAAAGGGATTTCGAAGCGATATCTCTTTATCATTATGATCAACATGCTGCTGCTAAGTCTAAATACGAGATTATTAGGTTCACTTTTTACTTTGGATGGGTTGCCGATTAATTGGTTTCTCATCGCGGCAAATCTTGCCTGCGATTCGATATAGATGTGATGCGGAGTCAAATCTAAGAGAGCCTCCATAGCCAGGGCAGGGTATCATTGCTCCTGTCGTGTTGATACATGCCAACCTTTGAAGCTAGTTGGTTCCTGACGTTTACTAGTTTTGTTCTTTACACCATACTAATGCTCCGTATGCTATCATAGGTCTTTCAAGAGCTGCATAGGTCCATAAGGCTTTTTTGAGTTTCACGCCCCAGGTTTTGCCTATTCGATTTGTCTATACAAGAGTAGAGCAGTAGCGGCTTAAAAGTAGGCCTTTCTCTTGGCACCATGTTTGTGGTTTACTTAGTGCTTGCTGCATAAAGTGGCAGAGGGTTTCCTCAAACTTGCCCTTAATCATTATTACTAAGTCGTCAGCATATCCTTGGATTGTAAGGCCGGTCACTACTGCAGAAGCTGCAGAAGTGAGGAAGAAGAAGAGAGTGTTAGGCATCTAATTTGTGAGTGTCCTCAACTAGCCAGCTGTAGGTTCAGAGCCATGGACAGCTACTTCTTCTCCAGACTCGGGGCTGGATTACGAATTGATGAACTGGCCAAGTTCATTCGCACCAGTGGCTGGTTCGGCTGGCTCCTCCCCTGTAGCAATACTATAACAACTCCCTATATGGGACCTCATCGAGGTGTCACGGGCGTGGTATCACAGTGGACCAACCGAATGGTCTAAGTGAACCGATCCATGGTTGCCACCTAACCTAACCTAAGGCCCGGTCATCTGTAGGTCATCTACCACAAGACACCATAGAAGGGGCGATAGTACACTTCGCTGCGGGCATTCTTTCCTGTTTTGACATTTCTGGCATCCGTTCCCATAGAGATGTGAATCTCCCATGTAGTTAGCATTTGGTCGATCCACCTTGCTGTGGTATAGTCTACTCCTCTGTCGACAACTGCCTTATTTTTTTAGTCGTAGGATGTGTTACCGAATGCTCCTTCTATGTTCAGAAATGCGCATAGTGCAATTTCTTTACCGGAAATTGTAATTTGGAGAAGTGCTGATTCTGTCGATTTGCGAGTTGGGTAGGCAAATTGATTACTAAGTAGTGGATTCTTGCTAAGCACTTCGTGTCTCAGGCGGTGGTCTCTAATCTTTTCTATGGTTTTCAAAAAGAAAGATGTTAGGAAGATGGGTCTGAATGACTTTGGATCAGAGAGCGAAATTTGGCCAATCCTTGGTATGAAAACCACCTTTGCCTGTCTCCACGTATTTGGGATGTAGCTTAGAGCAAAGCTCACTCTGAAGATTTCCAGTTGGTAGGGGAGCAGTTTTTCCATTCCCCTTTGAAGCAGGGCGGAAAGGATTCCGTCAGTTTCGTCAGCGTGTTTGTTCTAAGCCGAGCACTGCTATGTAATGAAGGTACTACTAATGTAAAGCCAATTAAGTAAACTTTTCCAAAAGACTTGAATATTTTAAGCAATATCACTCATTTGGCTGCCATACAAAAGTCCCTTAAAATAGTGGCTTCACTGATTACACGTGTAACAAGGAACGCATATCTACAATATATTGATTTATATAATTCACAGTAATGTAGGTACGTGAACGAAAATATATACGAAATATACCTTGAAGCAAATCCTATTTGAAAATTGTTCAGTTTAAGCTGAATCATTTGAAAATGTAGTACCTGATGATACCACCATGTCTCGATGATGATGATGGATGTGAGGAAGGTTACGTCACCTCATCTGATTTCTATGAGATATAGATTTATATTGTGTCTCTAGTCGAGTTAAGTTTGTTTCGTACTTTATTACTCCCTTGCCAAATTTAGAAAGAGGGATCACTTTATTTTCCGAAGTCATCGAAATAAAAATAACTGAAGAAGATATATTCAGCCTGTTTTACAGCAAGTTCATTTGTCGTAGCGAATTTTTTTTCTTTAAAGAATAAATGTTTTTATTAATAAAAATATTTCCAAAGATAAAGTAGGGGAGGAAAGCAATAACCTGCAGCATATTGAAGGAACCATTGCGGCTAAAAAAGGAAACCTCTCAGGACCCATTCGAATAGACACTTTTATTGAATGTTTCCATTGCGTACTCACCCACAAACAACCATCCCGACCAGTATACCAAGTAGCAGTTGGCAATTTGCGTCAAAATTCCGGATAATGTATTGTTCCTCTTCCCTGTGAAAGATCCCTTTGAACACGGGACGGATGTCGAATGATTTTTTTGTACAAAGTTTGCTTTATCCTTCTTTACGTTGTTTGTTTGCATCTATTTTCAAGAAGAAAGGAAAGGTAACGACTGACTTTATACCTGAAAGAGAGTATGTTGTTGTTTTTAAAATTTCAAAGACGATTTCTTATACCGAATCCGTTTAAGATTTCCAGAGTGAATTCAGTTCCTGTGATCGCTTTTAATCGGATGATTAACTCCATATATCGGATATGTTCTCGCTAGGTCGGAATCTGTTATCTATAGTCCTGGCATTTACACCATCCAGAATAAAAGGAAAAAGCAGACGTACAGTTTTTCCAATTTCGAAGTGGTGTATCCAAAGAGTATGCGTCTCGTGTACTCACTTTGGTGTTAGATAGATAGATAGATGGATTGGAAATAGGGGTTCGTAGATTTAACCTCAGTCACTGCAGCCACTGTTGGGCCTATTGATACGCCCCTACGGATTGACTATGACTCCTCTTCAATCCCTGCGCTTTCAATGAAGCCTAGTATGGTTCGAAGAGCAAAAGTCAGGAATTCCGATTAGTCCATGAAACCCTGACCGAAGTAACGAAGTCTTTTGTGGGCTAAACGTAAGCCCCATCTGATATTTTCTGTAATGCATAGTTCAATAGCATGAGTCTCCGCCTGAAAAACAGTGGATGTTATGTGCATGCTTCATTAGAATTTGATATTTGAGCGCACTCCATAAACTCCTGCTCATACACCTTGATTTGTTTTAGATCCGTCCTGGTTTTGGAGTGTTTGTGACCTAGTCCCCCCTTTCAGGTAGGATAACTTTGAATGGCTTTGTGAAATTAAATGTCGGTACCATTGAATCAGAAAGAGGTATCGCTAGTACTGGGTCTTTGCTGAGTTCCGCGGAGAGCAAGCTGTTTTCACTCTGACTCGTCCTCCGAGCTCAAAAGTTTGTATGCGGTGAACCAAGCTTCTTTCTGTATTTCTAAGTGTAGAGCTGCAAGGTTGAGAAGCACCTCTAAAGCAGCTGTGGGAGTGGTTCGCTATCACTTTGGTTGACGTTAAGCGAATCTATTCTAGATCAGGAGCATTAGATTGATCTTTATCTTTAGTGAACGTTCACAAAAAACGTTCCTGTTTAGACAATTTACATCAATTATCTCTATTATCTTTTTATTTGTTCCTATCCCCACTTCTCTATCGTCATCGCAAATTTGTGGGCCATTTTGGATAGAAACATCCGAAAACAGAAAATATTCAACAAAAGCGATCTACAAACTGCATTGAATGAAGAATGGACCACCCCAGAAGTGACACAAAAACTGGTCGATTCAATGCTTAAGAAGCTTAAAATAGTGGTTGACCAAAAGGGTGGTCATATTAAATACATATTGAAATTTTTTAGTACCTTTTAACTTAATTTAAGCATTGAATCTGTTACTTGGTTGAAATAAGCTGTGACATTGTTTTTTGTTGCGTTTTTCGTTTTTAATTGTTTTAGTGCATTAAAAAAAATTTAGAAAAATAAATGAAGTCATATTTGATCAGTTTAAACATTAGACTAACAACCTGTGTTCAAATAATGTTGATATCTTCATTAGTTTAGTTTTTATAGGCAGTTAAAGTTTTTTTTACATGCTGGTTGAAATAAGCTGTGAGCCACTGTATATACATATATTATACATATTATTAACATTTAGTGCTTAAGCTAACTTATAATTAATCAGTGCTCAGACTTTCGTCTCTACATAAAATGTTATTACATTATAGCACGGAGGCTGGTGTCTCTAATAATGATTGTGAATTTCTGAAGGAAATGGAGCAAAACCTTCCTGCGTATAACTAAACTAACTTAACTAACTTAAATTTACATAACTAGTAATAAAAACTTAACGTAGAGGTTCTTGCAATGATTGAAGCGAAGAGAGGATCAAAGGGTTTGCCGCGGCTGTGCGTCGAAGCAAGTAACGCTGTTTTAATGTTTGTACGGTATCTTAAACCAAAGCCAGGTTCGAATTTTCGTGTAGTAATCGCGTAGAGTCAGTAGTCCCACGGTTTATTAGGTATAATCTTCAAGCATTTGTTTTGCACAATTTGAAGAGTTCACTTGTGAATATTGGCACAACAACTCCAAGTGGCCAATGCTGCCAAAGAGCAGCATTGGCTGCATCACGATTTTGTATGCAAGCAACTTATTTTCCAGGTACAGTTTCGATTTCCTCTTTATGAAGGGATATACTACTCTAATACTTTTCATTGTTTTAGAGGCCGCTTGGGCTATATGTTGGTTCTTATCCAAGTAAACGCCAAGATATTTAATATCATTGCTCCAATTTATCAATTGGCCCGAGACATTATTTTGTGGACAGGTAGACATTTGTTCTATAATCTGGCGCTCAAATTTTCGAGAAACTTTGTTCGGTACTCCTAGCTTTCCTAAAAGTAGGACTGGCACTCCAAGTCGAGGGTTGGGCCTGCAACACATCCCTGAAAAAAAAACTGTCCAGAAACCCGACAGGAGGCCACGTCCCGATTTCGGCTTAATTCGCCTAAATGATGGATTGCTTTTGCTAGTGTTAAGGGTTGAAAATGATGGTGAACAAAATTATACTAGACAATTTCTAGTGCAGTTGGTATTTTCTAGCAGTTCTAAATATCATCAGATCCATTCAAAGCAAATTCATTTGATCCTACTCTGTAATTAACTGACCACATTTCCAGCTAAGAATAGAATCTGTTGTTTTGATTCGTGGAGGCACTGTTGGTATATCAAGTGTCGCTTGCTGTTTTAGAATGCCATTAACCTAGAGCCCAGTCTTAGACGCTGTACACGTTGCATACGACCGAACGAATTTCCCGATCCGATTTTTCGTTTTTCGACCTATTGTGAAATCTTAAAGTAATGAAAAAAAAACTGCCAACAGTCTGGGCGCAACTGTATTATTTTTCCGGCAGAAGTTCAGAACGCGTTCAATTCGGGGATGCGGTGTATGTTACTATGTGACTGAAAACCTAACAAAAAGTTCGGGAAGCGGTTAGAAAAGGGTGTAACATATGAATTAAATAATTGGGTCATATTCCGGGATGCGGTCTAGAGGTTGAAAAAAACAAAACTTAAAAATAGGTGATTATTAAACAAGTCTGGGGAAGTGAAAAGATATTCGATATCTGATCAGACCTGAGAAACATGGTGGAATTCATGAAAATGTATACAACCAGTTTACACCCTCTTAGGGGTCGAATTTCAAAAAATCTTGAAAACACTTTCTAGGTATTCACATGAAGAATCCGTAGAAAAAAAATGAACTCAATATTTCGAAAGACCTAGTAGATATGACGAAAATCGTGAAAATATATGCATTTTATACTAACCGATATTTTTTTTTGCCCCCCCCCTTCTGAACGCCAATGAATGTTCAAATTTTTTTTTATCAGAATTACTTTTCTAATTAACTTACATATACGTACCAAGTTTCAACTTAATAGCATAAGCCGTTCTAAACTTAGGAAAAACACCCCCCACCACCGTACCATACTACCCCTAAAAAAAATTTTATTTTTCCAGCATGCCACTACTATAGCTCTATCTAAATACCAAGTTTCAGTTTCCTATCATTATAGATTCTTAAGATATAAGCATCGGAACTTTTTCTTTCTCACCCTTCCCCACCCTCACCCTCTACACCCACACCCCAAACTTTTTTTCCCTACTAGGGTTTTATTAGGCCTACTTCTGGTAAAAATTTGAAGCAACCATCTTACACTGTTATTGAGATATGAAACGTGTTATTTTTGAAAAATTCTTATCCCCTCCACTTACGTACTCCCCGCCCCCTTCAAAGATTTTACTTTGAGCAATCTTTATTTATCAAGCTTTGTATCCAAACCGAATTTTGTTTTTCTGGTGCCACTGGTTTGGAAGATATTGTAATGTTAAGTATTTCAACCCCCACCCCCGTACGCCACTACCCCCACCCAAAAATTTTGTTTCAATCTACTCTCCTAGTATAACTACAGATATTTGTTAAGTTTTAATTGCTTGCTATTAACGGTTTAGGAGATATGGATTTTAGAATGTGTCGATCTCGGTTTTTTGCGTTTCGGACGCATTGCTTCCCCCTCCACTCCCACACCCCTTCACCCATATCTGTTTTTTTTTTTGCAAATGGGTCTATTATCAAAGTTCTATAGAAATTCTAAGTTTCAGCTTCCTAACACAAGCGGTTCCTGAGATCTAGAAACCTAAATTTTTCGTCTAAAACGCTTACCCCGCCTTCCCCCTTACACTTCCTCCCCTGAAAATAATGTCAATTCAAGAAGTCCACCAAGTCTATTCTTAGAAAAAATTTTAATTTAATAGCTCCACTGGTTTGAGAGCTACGAGCCTTCAAAGATTTTGGGGCGGTCGACGTACGGCGTACGGGGTACGGCGTACGGGGTACGGCGTACAGACGGAGTGAAAATTTTTATTGCTTTTTTCGCGTCTACTAGTCATGAAACGTGGACAAAAAAATTTTGAGGGCAGCAAATTTTTTTTTTTTAAAAATCGATAACAATACTGTATTATAAATAATACAGTAATTGGTTATAATCGTAAATTATAACATTTCCAAAAATATTATGAAAGAAAATCTCCAAGAATTTGTAGTTTTAATTGATAATAAAAAGAAAAATTAAAACGTCGTACGACTAAAAATATTCGTACCGACAAACTGACTTTTTTTTAATATTATCAATCAAAATGCAAATATCTTGAAATTGTCTCTTGTGATTTTCTTAAAAATGCTATTATTAACGATTTCAACCAATTTTCTAGTATCAGAAAATTTGACATTAAGCAGAAAAACGAAAATTAGTATCGGAAAATTCGTTCGTTCGTGTGCAATGTGTATAGCGCCTAAGTGTAGTCAGGACATCATATCATTTGATGTTTATCGGTTAATTTATTATTTCCATTTTAGCTACAACGCACTCTGTTGCTTTCATAGATTCTGCTTTAATCATCAATTATTAATTTCTGGATAAATTATTGCTGGAAAAACTAATGAGAATTACTGAAAATTTTTCAATAATATTGTCATTAAGCTGTAAATTTCTATTCTGGAATTTTCTGGTGCATAAATCATCTGTGAGTTCTTAGTGCACGCTGTTCTGAAAATGCATCGACGTAGCAACTTTGGCCATAATTTATAATCGCATCCAAGTTTCGATACAGACCCTTTTTGTACGTAGGTACTATGGTGATATAGAGGGTTCTAATTTATGGCTATACTTAGGCCAGGACTTGAAATGTCCATGTCCTGTCTGAAACTACTGTGTCTATATTTTCGCATTAGGTGCACAGCGGTAGCCTTACGTTCTCGTTACTTTGGGAATTTACTGCAATGAACTTCGCTCATAGCTCCAAGGATACAAAATGAAATTCGTAGCTTTCGTGATTTTTATAGCTGCTTCACCACCATTATTTTGTCTCCTTGCACTCCAGTTAATTGGATCATAACCGAACGTCCTTCAGATAACATTATCCAATGAAACACGGCAAAATCATTATCTTGTTATGGAAGGGAGTTGTAAATCTAATTACGAAATTGAAAAAATAACTTTTCGTACGAAGGTATGAGTATACCCTAGTAGCTTGAACTTCTTAATAAATGTCCAAAGGTCTACTATTTAGAAAGGGACATTATCGTCCTTTCATAAAACCAGCAGCCCCTAACATTTACAATTATTTAGGGGATAGGCCTATTAGCCTATCTCCCAACCTTCGAAGAAGGTATACTTTTCTTAGCATTGAGGCGGTGGCAAGAACGCATTATTGAGATGATTTAAACTCTGTTTCATCTAGTCTGCTTCTATCCTTCCGTTTTGGACCATAGATTCGAAAAAGATTTTAATTTCTTTAAAATTTGTCTTGCAAAGCGAAATTTAAAAAAAAAATCAGATGAAACAACATATGGAATTTAGTCGAATTGAATTTCAACACGAATAAATATGATTCATTTAGTAAAATGCTTCTTTTGTAGCCTTAAAGATATTATTACGAGCTAGAAATTCGTCGGATTTTCAAATCAAACCCAATTCATCTAAAATTAATAGAAACAACAATGATTCATTATTCGCATTTTAAAATCGCACTAATAAATGCACTGCAGACAATGCTGCACGATTTAATGTACAACTTGATCACCGCACGATTGCTGCTTCCAAACCAAATTGCTTTACAAATATTTCTGGGTAGAACTGACTGTTGCTTCAACGTAACATAGTAGAAACTGTCCTTGGTTGTAGACTTTGCCATGATCATGTACTGCAATCGCTTACGCTGTAAAGTTGAAACATAGAATCAGTTAGTAAGACCTAATTGACCACTGGCAGAGAACACATTTTTTGATCTGGGATGTAAGCGCTGAGCCTCGATTGCAGTCAATTCCGATTATTCTAGAGAACCGCTTAATGTATTATATTATACAAATCCGGATGTTGATGTCAAAAACAAATATTGTCTGTGCAACGGTTGTGTACAAATTTTTACAAACTTCATCACAAATCTCAATTTCGGAGAGAAACCGAAATAATTTTACTTCTTTGCACTCCTTATGTAAGCATCAAGACATTTTTTTCAAGATTTGTCGTTGGATGGCTTAGTGGTGCACCTGCCACCAAGTTTGAATCTGCTGACAAGCAATTTCCGAGAATGGGATTGGGTGCCGGACTACCAGTTCATTCAGCTGTAAATCAGGCCTAGGCTGGATTTGGGCTGTTGCGCCATTAATTATTATTATTTGTCGTTATTTGCCTCCCAATTCTGTAATTTCAAGCTTCACAATGAAGTTCGCTGTAGTATTACCCGATGCAAAAAGGCTAAAATGACACCATCTGTCGGGAAAAAGTTGGAACTTTTGCAAGTCCCCCAGTATAAATTTAAAACTAAGAATGATCAAAATTGTGACATTTTGGTGTTTCTTCTGAAAGTTTTCTCTTTCAATATTGAAATTTGGTAGTACATTCGGAAGTCATAATATAGCGTAGATGATATTCATCAAAAGAATGAAACAAATTGACAAGGTGACGAATTGATCGTCGATCCAAAATTATATTACATTCTTATGACCTTAGTTTATGATAATTTACAATAAAAGTCACGCATTAGAGAAAGATATGTACATACATATGAACACAATTTAATACAAAATTGTTACTAAGTAGAAAAGCCGAATTTATTGAATCTTCTGGGTCAATGCTGAACCCATTAACCCGTATCTCGAGTTGAAGCAGAAAATTGACCCTTTCAACCCCAAGTCTCCTTAACAATAATTGACAGTATCGTTGTAAACGGGTCAATGAAATCTACCCTGAACAATGATACCCACCGCCACCGCGACCACCACCACCCCACTCCGTACAGAACAATTAAGGTCGATTGAATTCATCTTGAAAATGAACTTCGAATCGTATTCAAGGAGGTCGTAATAAATATGCAAAAATTCTATGAATATTTTTTACCTCGATTATTTTAACGTTTATGTATAGCAACGAAATATGTAAATCTAAGGAATGACAAAAAAATTCAACTAGGAGCCAGTTGAAGTGGCTGCCTTCGCATTTTAAATATTCCCGAATTATATTTTGCCTTCATTTGCATAGAGAGGACTAAATGATTCTGCGGTATCGAAGGCAATTGAAGTTGTGGTCGTGGTCTCAACAACTGAGTTTACGCTGTGCTACGATGTAGCATTCTCTAAAAATGTAGTCATTAAAATATGAATTATTTTGGGTGGAGATCTCGGATACCGGCAACACTATCCCACAAAATTTTTCACTTATCATTTTGATATTGGGGAATTTACGATTTAATTTAATAGTGTTGATTTACAGCATTCCAATCCTTGAATATATCGGGCCTTAATCAGTGTCGTGCGGTCCGCATTAAGCAATTGTACGAAGCGCATTTTTGTCCACTTAAAAATAAAAGATGTACTTAATTTGCATTATCTACAAATTTGGAGAAAATAAAAAACACGAACAATAAATTTCTTATACCAGAAAAAAAAAAAATTTAGTTGATCAGCGCTACTGTCGTGGGATGACCATTGATGCAACTACTTACATATATACTCTATCCATACAAAACCGTCTCTTAGTCTTTGCAGCCGCAATCGAAAAATTTAAGACTGGAGGCAAGGTATGAAGTTCGTTCTTCTATTCACCATGAAGGAGTGCTACCAAAAATAATGTGCAGTTTGATTGGCAATGGTAATGTTGGACATTGATACCTATTCGAAATTTAAACAACCTTTCAAGTAAGACAAATTAAAACAGGCAAATCGAGTGCTGATTTTTATATGGCGGTGAATTAAGGCTCCATGTGCAGGTTAAATGCGATTTTGTTGATTTATGACTGTTTTCAAACCAATTTTTCACGTTAACAGCAACAAAAAAACAAAATAAAATGACACAACTTTATTAGCTGGTATGTAAACTAAGTTGCCCATTATGAAAAAATCTGCCAATGGTCTGGGTGCAACTTTACTATTTTTCCGGCAGAAGTTCGGAATGCGTTCAATTCTAAGATGCGGTTTAGGTTACTATGTGACTGAAAAACTAACAAAAAGTTCGGGAAGCGGTTAGAGTAGGACGTAATATATGAATACCATGATTGAGTCATACTCCGGGATGTGGTTTAGGGGTTGAAAAAGGAAAAAACTTAAATATAGGTGATTATTAAACCAGCCCGTTGAATTGAAATGATATTCGATATCTGAGAGATATGGAAGAATTTATAAAAAAGTATACAATCACTTTACACCCCCTTAGGGGTCAATTTTCAAAAAATCTAGGTATTCATACGGAGAATCCGTAGAATAAATGAGAACTCAATATTTTGGAAGAAAATTTTTTTTGCCTCACTTCTGAACGCCAATGGATATTCGAATTTTTTTTTTATTCAAATTACTTTTCTAGTTGATTTACATATACACACCGAGTTTCAACTTTCTAGCATAAGCCGTTCCATAGTTAGGAAAAACACCCTCATCCTTACCCTCTACAACCACATCCCCCAATTTGTTTTCTCTGCTAGGGCTCTATTGGGCCTACGTCTGGTAAAAAATTTGAGCATCTATCTTATACTGTTCTAAAGATATGAAACGTGATTTTTTTGAAAATTTCTTATCCCCCCCCCCTTACATGTTCCACCACCCCCTTCAAAATTTGATTTATTGACTTTTCTACTCAAACCGAATTTCATTAGTCTAGAGCAATTGGTTCGTGACATATCGTAATCTAAAGTTTTTCACCCTTCACCTCCGTACGCTTCTACACCCACTCAAAATTTTTTTTTTCAATCTTTTCTCCTAGTATAGGTACAGATATTTGTAAAGTTTGAATTTTGTTTCATTAACGGTTTAGGAGATATGGATTTTAGAATGTGTCGATCTCGGCATTTTTGCGTTTCGGAAGAATTATTTCCCCCCCCCCCTCACTCCCACACCCCTTCAGCCATATCAATATTTTTTTTTGCAAATGGGTTCACTATCGAAGTTCTATAGAAATTTCAAGTTTCAGCCTCCTAGCGTAAGCGGTTGCTGAGCTCTAGAAACCAAAATTTTTCGTCTAAAACCCTTCCCACTCCTCCCCCCCTCATACCCACACCCCTCTTAAAGATACCAGTCGTAGAGGTTTACCCAACCTACCCACCGTAAAAATTTCATGATAATACCTCAACGGGCTTGGGAGCTACGCGCCTTCAAACTATTTTTGCGTACGGCGTACAGACGGACATTTTTTTTATTTTGCTTTTTGCGGTCTACTAGTCCTAAAACGTGAAAATACAAAATTTCAGGGTAGCAAATTTTTTTTAAATTTCAGTTCGATCACATTACTTTATTATTAAAATAATAAAGTAAAATACAAAACTGTATTTGGAAAAATTGCTGTTAGAACAACAACCCTTAAACATTTTTTAAAATGCGTAAATCTGAGTTTTTTGAGGTCGATTAACATTTTCATTAATATAATGCTAGAAAAAATCTTAGAGTGTCCTCCATGGATCAAATTTTAAAAAATTGTGGAAAACTTTTCATCAACTCTTTGCTGAATTAAGATTATCGATATTGATCAATATCTGATCAATTTAGCAATAATGGCTTACTCAAAAAATTCAGTCGATGAACAACAAATCACAAACAAATCCAAAACTTAAAATAAAACATGGAAACATTTGAATTCCAAGCCAACTTGCGAAATTCAAAACAAAACTTGGCAATTAAATCACCGAACGAGGACAATATCTCGGAATTCGCCAAGTCAGTGGAAATACAGCAACTATAGGCAAACAATACTAGCAATCTGTGAAAACATTGCCACAGTGCCGAAATATTGCTGCAACTAGGTTGATATTGCCCTGTATTACTCCATTAATCGCTCCATTAGTGCAATAATCACCAGGCAATTTATTGCTTGAAAAATTTCGCGTGTACGAGAAGCTATGTTTAAAACCAACTAAATAATTCGGACGTTCTTCGAGGATGATGGCTGAGATAATGTAAATTTTTTTTCTATGCAGTATAAAATTCCAGTACAGATGGAGTACTACTGACATTCGATGTCATGTTTCTTCTGGATAATAGAATTCAGTTAGTAAGTACCTACTAAAAATGTTCCACAGGAGCTATATTTCGTTATTCTTAGACAACAACAGTTCGCGGTGTGAGTGATACCATTTGAATTTTTATGTAATCAAGTGGATTCTTATAGCAGAGCTTAAAGAAAATATTTGTGCGTAGATGTCTCAAAAGGCTGTCATATTTTATGTCCGAAATACATAACATACATCATTCCGAACCATCCAAAATATGACTCAATTCAAGCCAAAAACTCACCCCACGATATTAATAACACATGACCTTTCCAGAAATCATACATGCTCGTTTTTCCAATAAAAGACACCTTTCGCATCCATACATCTTTCTACCCCTCGCTGAGGTTGGTGTCCATTTAACTAAATCAAATCAAATGAAATCAGTAGTAGGTAACCATTTTCATATCGTATATTACATAAATCACATATTGCTCCGGTTTTTACGATTGACGCCGATGAGCACACCTGTAACACACACCATTTCTGCAGGGTGTCTTCAATCTATTTTTATGCTGAGTATTGGGGTGGATGGGATAATATATCGAAAATAAAAGTTCCAAAGAACCGTGAATTTTCGTAATAAATAAAGAGTTTCATGATTACTTAATGACATTATGGGGGGTGCGTATAGTGGGAAATCCTTATAACAACGGTCAGGAAAAATACCGAAAAAAACTAATAATAATCGGTGTCCTTTCAAACGACCGGGCAGAGAGGTGGATGAGTTCGCGTTAGCCGTAAGGTTGACGTAATCACTATGTCCGGCTTTTCCTGTCTACGCCTCATCACTTTTTCCCCAATGTTCTTAAGGTGTATCCCAATATCGTCTGGTCGATCCAATTCCTTAGTTAATATTCTCCCCATTACTTTCTTTCGCACCTTCTCGAAGAAAAATATCAACAAAAGTAAGGGATGAAGCGCGGATAAGAATAAAGCCAACGGATATAAGTCTAAAAGTAAACCTTTCTTTCCGATTTAACTTCGTTTTTGTTGGGTGTGTGTCCTGTCTATGCCCGGGGCCATGCCCATTTCCTAGGCAGTCTACGCCACCAACGGGGGGTTTCCCTAATTTCTGCTACGACTACGACCCTCATTAGGCACCATCAGAATTTCCTTTTCAGTGTACTGTGTGTTTTATAGGCTCCGTCGAAGGGTGAGCTTGTTTTTCGTCCGTTCTTCCGGGGCTCCTTGGTTAATGGAAAGGATACGAGCTTCAAATGAGAGGTTTTGATGGTCCTTCGTTGGAATGTTTTATGGTTTTTGTGGGTATTTTTTTCGAGCGATTTTTTTCCGGAGCTAAGGTCACAGGATACGTGCGTTTTTCGTGCGACGATGGCAGGAAAGTTTACTGAATGAACCGGCCGTGTAAGTGAGGGCGGAGTGGTTTTATAGGTATTTTTATCACAAGTCAGTAGATAATTTTTCCAGTTCTAGAATGGTCTACGTGTGCAAGATGTATGAAGACACTTATCGCTTCCTTTAATTGATTTATGTACTAGGATGAATTTAGCTTAGGGCCGAGTTTTTGCTTGTTTCTAAAGGGTCACGGCGTTTTGTTACGATCCTTTTGGTTAACCTTTCAGATTGTTATTGATTACAAATGTGTTTTCTAAATTCATCCTGAATTTTGGTAGTAATTTTTTGTATAAAAAGTTTCAAATGCCAGAATACAAACATAAGGAACCTAACGTCTAGAACTCCTGAACTAACATTTGTTTAAATAATAATAAATAAGTACAGAAAATCATCAGACTTTAACATATCGATATACATTTCCAGTACTGAATGCCGTCAGAAAAAAATTTGAATTTCAGAACTTATTTTTTTTTTTTTATCATATTTTGTTGATAGTCGTTTCTCACCAATTCTCTAGCGGAATTGCATTAGCACTCTTCCGCATTGCGGAGCTATAGTCACCTTCCAGTACTGAAACAGGCACATTTTAGCGCATCTTTTTCAGTACTGAAACAGGCATATTTCAGCGCAGCATTTCCAGTACTGACTACATTTTTTTCATTCAGTACTGGATAGAAAGTTTAATCCTGTTCAATGTATTACTGAATAGATAGTGGATCAAAGTTTTATGTTATGCACCTAATTAAAAAAAAGACATTATTAATTACCCATTTCTTTGACTTATTGTATTGGTGATTTCACTTTCTTATTTCTTATATTTTCTTTATGTGGTACGACCGGAATTTTGAATTTCTACAGAAATTACTCTACCACCGAGACTAGCTTTGATATTTTGAAATAGAGCATGTGTGAGATTTTAATCTTTGTCTGCAGCAGTATTAAATACAGGACTAAGACCATACCTTAAGCAATTAGACATCTATTTCTAGAATAAAGTATCGATTAACTCCAAAACATCACGAACACTAAGATTTATTCAGTTCTGTGGCAGTAATGGTTTTTTTTTAAAAATCGGATCACACTTTACAATTCTATATCGGTACTACAAAACAGAATTGGTTCAAAACTGCGTGGTACACGGTGCTGATGCAATTACGACTCAGTACTGAAAAAACATATTACATGTTCAGTTTAGTGTTCTTCTGATTGTATTCATTGCTAGAAATCTAGCAGAACTCGTTCATTAATTTAGTTTGATGTTTTGAACTAAGTTCAAATAAAATTAAAATTTTCAGTACCTATAAATGAGCACACCTAACAAGAAAGAATATTATAAAAAAGTATATATTGCTACTTGTATCGAGAAACATTATCTATACAGTAAAAAATTTCAGTACAGGCTGTGTACCGAATTTCGATGTTAAGTCTTTTCTTGGTAACAGAATATATAGGTAGTTAGTGCTCAAAACATAACGCTGGGGCTCTGCATGTTTCAGAATTGGTAGGCTGAAAGAGCTTCAGGAGACACGTTCATAGCAGATAAACAAGATAATGTGAATGATAAGCTCTATGAATTTGACTTGTTTCATATTCATAATCTAAGTACATGTGGTTGGTTGGTTGGTTGGTTGGTTTACGTGGCGGCCCATCCACCGAGGACAGGGCCCAATTAGCACAGGAAGCGCCGTTTTGATACCACAACTCGTTTAACCTGGTCGTTTTAGGGTTGATGGAGTGTGTGCAAAGGTTTAACAGAGACCTGGGACTCCGATGAATTATCATATCCATCCGGAGCTGTTCAGGAAGGTGATCTGTTCACCGATCTTGTTCTTCGAGATCTCACCAAGGTCATTGAAGAAGGGTTTGCCCAGTACGCGAAGTCTGGCCCGAGCTAGGGCTGGACACTCGCAGAGAAGGTGGATGACAGTTTCCCTCTTATTTGCTTCCCCACAACTGCGGCAATTGACGTTGAAGGGAATACCCAGTCTGGCCGCGTGGTCACCAATCGGCCAGTGCCCCGTGCTGACTGCCGTCACTCTGGAGACGTCCACGCGGCTTCTGCTCAGGAGTTCATCTGTTCTCCTCCGGCAGTAGGATGGCCATATCTTCCTAGATATGACGCAGTTGGTCAGTCCTCTCCATCTGGAGTTCGCGTTTGCGAGAAAGTAGGTGGATATTTGGCGCTTAACAGTCCCTAGTGGGACACGAACGGGTTCTGTAAGAGAGCCCTGAAGAGCAGAGCGTAACCTAGCTAGTTCGTCTGCCCGTTCGTTACCCTCTATCTTGCTGTGGCCTGGGACCCAAAGCAGAGTCACTTTGACCTGGCTTCCCAGGAAGATAAGCTCTTCACGGCACTGTTCGACGAGTTTAGAGGAGGTGATAGCCGAGTCTAAAGCCTTGATTGCGGCTTGACTGTCAGTGAGTATTACAACATTACGCTTTGGCGTAGCGTCTTGCTGCAAAGACCGACAGGCCTCCCGAATACCCAGTATCTCCGCCTGGAAAACGCTGGCGTAATCCGGTAAGTGGTAGGACTTTTCGAAAAAGTGTGTGTCTGAGAAAACTCCCGCTCCGACTCCGCAGTCCATCTTTGAGCCGTCAGTATAGATGACTGTGTCGAAATCAAGTATAACTGAACAGTCCTTCCATTCCGCTCTGGTTGGAAAGCCCACAGCGAAATTCTTCTTGAAGGTCAGTCTCGGGATAATGTAGTCGGTTGGCGATTTAGCTATCTCCGCCGGTAGGGATTCCAGGATGTTGCTGTGACCGTAAGGCTTGGCATACCAGCTCCCAGATTCTTTGAGTCTGATGGCGCTACACGACACAGTACTTCTTATATGTAGATCAATAGGCAGTATATACAACAATACGTTCAGAGCGTCAGTTGGACATGACCTCATTGCACCTGTAGTTCCGACAGCTGCCGTTCTTTGAACTTGGCTGAGTTTGTTTATGTTGTAACTCTTACTCAACGCTGGCCACCAGGCTAGCGATCCGTAGATAAGAATGGGATGAATTACGGCTGTGTACAACCACAGAACCATTCTTGATTTAAGTCCCCACTTTTTGCTGAAAGTTCGTTTGCAGGCGTAAAAGGCGATACGTGCTTTTTCCGCTCGTTGTTCTATATTTAACTTCCAGCTGAGCTTCGTATCGAGCACAACTCCAAGATACTTTGCACTGGCTGATAATGGCAGTTGATGGCCGTTTAGGCGGGGGAGGTTAAGGTCCGGTATTTTGGTTTTAGTGGTGAAGAGCATCAGTTCAGTTTTGTCCGGATTTACACCCAAGCCGCAGCTAGCAGCCCACGTGTTTACCTTACCCAGTGCGCCTTCCATGATTTCACTCATCACTGAAGGAAACATCCCTGATACCAGTATCACCACATAATCCGCATACGCCACTACCTTAACCCCTGCCCTCTCCAGTCTTCCTAAGATCTTATTCATGACCATTAACCAGAGGAGAGGCGAGATAACACCACCCTGGGGTGTACCTCTACACACGGATTTACTCAAATGGCTGTTCCCTAAGCTAGAGTGGATAATTCTCGTGCTTAACATGGATACTATCCAGTCGCTGAGACATTCCTCGACACCGAACTCGATGAGAGATTCTTGAATGGCCTCCGTATGCACGTTATTGAAAGCGCCTTCAATATCTAGAAAGGCAGCTAGGGTATATTGTTTGTAGTGCATTGTGTATTCAATTGTTCGCACAACCTCATGCAGAGCAGTCTCTGTGGATCTTCCCTTGAGGTATGAATGCTGGGATTTTGAGAATGGAGATCAGTCTAAGATCTTTGGCAAATGGATGTCTATTATGCGTTCCAGTGTTTTTAGTACGAAAGAGGTCAAACTAATTGGCCTGAAATCTTTCGCGAGTTCATGACTACGTTTGCCCACCTTTGGTATAAACACCACTTTGACTTGTCTCCAAGTCTGAGGCACATGGTTCAGGGAGATGCAACTTCTAAAATTCGCTACCAGCCAGGGAGCTACTATGTCTTGCAGCTTCTGCAGCATAATTGGTATTATGCCGTCGAGGCCGGGAGACTTGTACGGCGAAAAGCTGTTAATTGCCCAACAAGTCTTTCTCTCGTCGACAATCAGTTTAGTGTCGTAATCTGGTACACGCCGCTCACCCTGAAGACCTTGGGTGTCCGTGCAGCTGTCCCTAGATCCGGGGAAGTGAGTATTCATTAAGAGCTCCAGTGTCTCGGCAGTGGATTCAGTCCAGTTCCCGTCCACACGCTTCACAAACGACGGGTTCGTGTGCTGCTTGGACAGTATCTTGCTTATCCTCGCAGAGTCTCGGGTGCACTCAATGGATTGGCAGTAATCAGCCCAAGCTTGCTTCTTGGCTGTTCTAACAGATTTTTTATATAACTTTAGGCAATCCTTGTAGGGTTGCCAGCACTTATGTTTGTAGCAGATATTGAAAACATCTCTGGTAATCTTCCTGAGATTGGATAAGTCCTCGTTCCACCACGAGGGAGCGTTTTCTTATTATACTTGGCTGGGCATGATACATTGAAAGCAACACTGAAAGCCTTTTCTAGTGTCTTCACCTTAGCATCCAGCTCCTCTATAGTGTTAGGGTTCAGGTTAGGTATGTTTGAGAGTTTTGCCTTCACGACTTGTCTGAATTTCTTCCAGTCAATTCGCCTCGGGTTTCTGAACGGCTTGAGGGTATCGATCGTGATACTTACATTATATAGGATCCAATTGTGATCCGAGAATGATCTTAAACTGGACACTCTCCAGTTTTCAACCCTAAGCCTATCGTTGTCTGTTAGTAGTGTAACATCCAGCACCTCATCCCATCCCTCAAACTCCTCCGTGCTTGGAAAATTACATTACCAGTATTACATATAGAGAGGTTAGTGTTAATAATAAAATCAAATAAGGACTCACCACGTTTGTTGATCTCTGTGCTGCCCCACAGCGTATGTCTGGCGTTGGCATCACATCCGACGAGAAGGTTCTCCCTCTTAATTGAAATTTTAGATATTAGTTCCTGAAGTTCTTCTGGCGGTGCAGACCTGTCATGTGCCATGTAGGCAGAAGCAATGTAAAGGTCTCCTTTGCTACCGAGCTCCAATTTAACCACTGTTAAATCTGCAGAACTGAAGTCAGGGCACATAAAAGCGTTTATGTGCTTCTTGATTAGAATACAACTTCTGGGCTTACCTTCATCCCGTTGGTTGTAGTTGAAGAATAGGTTGTACTTTGTGCTACGGAGTCCTCTAATGGTTAAATCTCTAACCCAGGGCTCCTGAATCAGGCCGATGTCTATGTCCTCCTCACCTAGGAAGACTAGAAGGTTATCCGAGGCACTCCTTGAGTGCTGTAGGTTAACCTGTATGACCTTCAGCATTTTGGTTGTCTTTGTTCTGACCTTCTTCAATCCTCATCTCCACCAACAGCTCGTTGGTCGCGGCGACATCGTCTATGTCGTCCGGATTAGAGGACCGAAAAACTTTGACCTTCGCATGCCTGATGCCAAGCCTCAGTCGGTAATCGGCTTTTTCGAGCGCCCCAAGACACTTTTCGTTAATTAGAAGGAGGAACGTACGGCTGCCTCGCTGCGGTTCCTCCTCTTTAATGACCGACCAGTCATCCATGGGTATGGTTTGATTTTGGATGCGTAGACAGCGAATAAGCTGGTCGTTGTCTATGTCCATCTTGGGAATCCAGATGCGAGCTCTCGGTCTTCTAGGAATCTCATCGGTGGGGATAAGCCTGAGCTTCACTCCCTCCAAAGCGTTGCTTATCCTAGCAGCACATGATTCTAGGAATTCCTTCGAAAAGCTGTCCATGCAACGGATTACCCGATATCCTCTTACCATCCCCTCGCAGTCAAAAAGTGGCGTGGGCGGATTTTCGTCCTTCAGAACATGCAGCATAAGCATATTCGAGAGTGTGCCTTCCACTTTCGTCCATTCATCCGCCGTCAGCTTTCCATCGCTTGAAAGCTCGTTCAGTAGTGCGAAGTGCAAGTTATTTCTCGCTGCCTCCGAGAAAGACTTCGTTGCCTGAACTCCGGCCGGTGCACCGCTGTTCTGTTTGATGGTGGTTTTGGACGTTGTCACCCTGCTCCGTTTCGTGGCATGGTAAACTTCATCATGGGACCTGTTTCGCTTAGAGGCCCCCTGCTGTTGTGGTTGCGTTACCTTCGCGCGCACATTGTGTTCCTCCACAATCGCCTGGTAAAACGCTTTGTTGTGTTCGTCTCGTTCATGGACTGTCCCTTCTGCCTCATTCTTTGCTATCTTGCCAAGGATGAACAGAGCCTTCAGATACCGAGTCCTAGCGGCAACACCGGGAGACTTACGCTTCTTGCCTGGTTTCTGAATGCCTGAACTGGTATTCTCCACCACTGCTACGCTCGTCTGGTTTTTGGATGTCGATGGGTGGGGCTGCGCAGGTGTACTTTGGCTGGTACTCGCTACGCTGCCCAAGTCAATGATTGTCTCCTGGCTGGAGGCAAGCAATTCCTCCTCTGAGGAAGTGCCGATGTCTGACTTGGCATCGGCTTCAATTACGTCCATCCTTTCTTTTATGTTGCTTTTTTCTTTATTTTTATCCATCTTGGTCCCACGAGTCAGGGTGAATGAAGAGTCCACCGCAACAGAGAACCCAGATTATTGCGGTAAGTCTAGTTACCCTACCAGGTCGACAGGTATGGTAGGGGGCTCCGTTCACAACTGCATTCCCTGCAGCCATCCAGCCCTCAGTACGGATCGCATAACGCCTTGGCTTGGGTTACCGTTATTTCAAAAATACCCACAATCCGCCACGGTATATTACAGCGGTGCGCGTAGAGATAGGTGAAGTAGTGGGATAACTGGATGTGGAGGGAGGGGGTAGGAGGGATGAACAACACTATGGGATAACATAAGTACATGTACACGAAATGAATTCGCTCAATGTCTCCTTCATTTGCTGACACATTTGTCCGCACACATGCAAAGGTTTGTCATAAAAAAACATGCAACTTGCTCATTGATCTAAGAACTAAGTATACGGCGTTGATGTTATGAGGATGGAGGAACTCCGTTCTCGCTCTCTACCTGATCTTTTCAAGTTCGTGAGGAGCATGAAAAAGTTCGGGTAGAGACTGGAAGATTCGAGATAATGAGCAAGATGCGCTGCTTTTCTGCATGTCTTCTCCACACCAAACAGCAACAAGAGTCAAATGGAGTGCAAAAGAGTGCAAGTCAGAAACGATTATAAGACTGTTGAACCTTAAAACAAAGGAAAAATCTTAAATGTACGGTCCTCGTATTAATCACGCTTTACACATATTTGTCCAACACTTTTAAGTACACACTTAAGAGTTCTCTTCAAGATTGTACCTGAAACTCACTAGACCATATTTCTTTTAAAACAGGTGTGCACATTTTTCATAAAAAAATAAACACATTCTAGCAACCTACGTCCTTGCGACTCTAGGAACGTATTATTTTAAGTCGCTCCTCTACTTATACTCTAATTGGCATACCATCTTACTTAATAAAGACACGAAGTAAATATGCAGAAACAAAATATTCATTAGCCGCTATCCGAGGTAATGATGTTCATGGATAACAAGTTTTAGTTGACGTTTTATTATAAGATACGTGATCGTCAAGATAATAAATGGGTTTTAAAGTGGTGACATATGTTTTTACGAATTCCGCAATATCTTTTAGATCTGATAAGATTTATAATTTGATTTTATTATAATGGGCTATTTTTGACTAAAAGCTTATTTTTATAAAATTGTTAAATTGTACCCGCAAAAGGATGACAACTGGTTCTAGACGCTTTCGCGAATTTCGACATAACTCTTAGATTAAGCATTGAATTTGTTTTTATTTCCACCGATTATTTGTGCAATAAAGATTTTTCGATATTCGATCTCCATGGGGAATAAAGAGTTGTAAAGAAATCAGTAGTTTCTTAAAATTAATTTTTCGTTATTCAAATCCTACCACGAATTAAAGGTTAAAAAATTGAACATGTTAGCACGAATTTCACCATATCTCTTAGGTCTGATGAGAAATATAATTGTTGTACTGTATAATATGATGAGCTGTTCTAGTGACAAAATTATCAAAATAATAGTCTTGCCTTGGAAACAAGCAGTATTGGATTTGAAATTTAACCGCGTCCAGAACTATGACCTGTAATTGGTATTGTAATGACATCAGTATAGAGATGATAAAAACAGTTCATTCGAGTGAAGTAAAGCACTTTAAAGAGTTAGTTCTGTGAATTATTTCAATTGAACTGTTCATGTCATCTTTTCTCTGCTCTAAACAACCGTTCAGTAGTCACTAGTCATTTCAATTGAACTGTTCACTTACTCTACTCTCGTCTCTAACCAGCCTTTCAGTTGAGCTGGTGTATATGCAAAAGCGTGTGTAGCCGTATGCTGTGTAGTCATTCATTTAAGTAGGGCTTGTTGGTTGGGAATTAGGAAAAAGAAAAATGTAGGCATGCAAGGATTCTCTTTCAGAATGGAGTGTTACACACACATGCATATGAAAAAAATATGAATGAAATATATTAGAAAGTGAGAGAGAAAGAGAGAAAGAGAGCGAAGAGCTGTTACTTCGTGAAGAAATTGTGTCTTCGCTGTTTGTATTTCTGAGGAATACAGAGACGTACGAAACGAGACGATGGGTATGTTGTCTATCTCTCTTCTTACCATGTTTCGTACAGTTAAGGCCTAAAAACGAACCTCGACTGTGACTGCAAAGTCCCTGTCTTTAGAATACACAGGACTTTATGGCGATGTTCGGTTGTAGTATCGGATTTTCACTATTTCCGAAAGATATGCAAATCGTAAAAGCAGTCACAATTCAGGTCCGTGTTCTGTTTAGTAATTTAGTTAAAATTCTAGTTATTAGTCTTCATTCTGCCTTCAGTCGTTTTAACTTTTTCTTATCACTGCATGCAGTTCACCAATATTCAATGGAGTATTCTTTAGAGTAGTTCACTCATGAACGACCCATCTCTATATCAGTATCGAAGGCAATTCAGTCGACTTTTCTCACTTCTTGTGCCTTATTCCTGTTGAATTTTTGGTTTTAAATCTATTTTCGAACTGTTCCACATCCTAAACACCTCTACATTAAGGGGATTCTCTAATTCGTTATTTATCAAATTCTGACGTCCGCTCCACTTACTTTTCCTGCTGCATGAAGACTATCGTATCCAAATTAGGATTTGGATCACAAGACTAATGAAAATTAAGTAGTCTCATAAAAGACACAAAAACCTTATTTAATATCGTAATTAGTTCGATCATTGTCATGATGAAGAGTAGGTACATTTAAAGGCACTTTTTCTACTTCCCCTTTTTAATTACAACTTTCGTCAGTTTTCTCTGTGGCGGTTCGGGTGATGCTAAGTTAATTCAAAAAGTGCCTTAATGGTTTCTTTCTTTTGAAAATCTCTGAATAATAACGTGACCTCTGCTATTTTCAGGAGCTGCGTACCACAGCTCATTCACCCATTTAAAACGAGAAAAACTTCTGGCCCCAGTCATTAATTTTACTTGGATCCGTTTCGATTTTGCATCGGAAAAATACGGCTAGAATTAAACGAATCCAGGTCCTAGTTGATGGTATGTCTAATTCTTGAGAAAGGTAGTTTATATACCCGAAAGTTGTACCGTCAAAGAACTTTTCCTCCTTCCCCATTCTATGAACCTTATGCTTTCAACCTCTTCATCTTCGGCATCTTCATCCCATATATTTGGTTTATGCTGCTGCCTAGGCACATTAATCATTTTCACAATATCACAGCATTTCCTAGTCCTTTTGCTACCTAATACCCATGAGGGTGGGTTTCGGTTGAAACTGGAATATGGTATATTGGAGTTGCGTTCTTAGAGTTCAGGTACAGGCTGAGTAGAACAGCTACCTGACGTCCCCTCTTTTTTCCCTAATGTGAGATATAACCCATCAGAGTTGTTACATCTGAAGGACGTCTATCTTAGAAGGACATTCCGTCTATCTTTCGTTTTATGTTTCTTTGCTTGAATAAATGGCACACATCCTCTGCATGTCTGATTGAGAAGGATAAAACCCATCGTCAAGTCTGACTACTTTGATTATTATTATGATCATCCAAAGTTTGTTTATTTTGTGTATCAGTCTCCTTTATGCGAGCGATGAATAAGAAAAGGAAGTTATCCCTGCGAATAAATTTCCTTCAGAAGGGAGCCGGCTCGTATATTACGAAACTCTACGTAGACATTTGAAATAAAAAGATGTGAACGCTAGAAGGCGAAGTGCCCTGCTCCATATAATCTAAATATAAGGCATAAATGGGTTTTTGAGAAACCTTTCTGTTCAAATTTAAGCCTCCCTCTGCTACTGGGTCAACGCTCCTGAATTATATGCTAAGTTTAAAACGCGTCCTGGCACTATCCCAAACGTGCAAAGATAAGGTTCCGGTACCTACCTTTTTGCGAACAGGTGAGGTAGCTAGAGCATGGGAAGTCGAATGAAGGATATGGGGACTTCAACCTCTCCAAGATTTAGATCATAGCCCCAATAGGTTTCGTGCATATACCCTAGCTGGAAGCTTCTACTAGATTCTTATTTCGTATACCGCTTTTCATACTCGTATGTATTGCATGGTCGAAAGTTTGTTCGGTTGACTGGTAAGGGATGGAGACGGAAGGGAGGGCCTTATGGAATTTAATTCAGCTTAGGAATATGGTAGAGGTGACAAGAGCGATAATCAGGAGTATGGGACACATTACAGTCAGGCGGCGATGTTAGAAAGCTCCTTTTAAGCACCCAGAATACTCATGTATGAAAATATTCGATTTTCTAATTACTCTGAAAGGGATGAAGAATTGAAGATTGAAAATTAATTTCACGTCAAAGGCATGGGGATGAGGACGCATGGAAGATAATTATTGTCTTGTTATGATTTATGATAAACGAAAATTGTTTTGTTATTTTTGGGATTATGGTGTCTTCAAATAGGTTTTGATGGGATATAAATAATTGGTTGTGACGTTACGATTAGTACATTATGACTTATGATTGGTGGGGTTAACCAAGTTATTGATGTTAGTTTACAATTAAAATATTTAGCATGTACCGAGTACTAGGTTCTGGACCGAAATTCATAGTGAGTAGGTAAAGTGTGCTGTCAAGAAATATGTGGTAAGAGGCAATCAAATGTCAGGAGTAAATGAGTCGTATGTTGTGAAGGACTTACGTCCTAGCTAACGAGAAGGTAGTATTGTCCAGAAGAACTATTCACATCTTTTATATGGTGCGCAAATAAGTTTTGAGGGAGTTTTTGTTAATTTCAAGGCTTTATTGTAAAAAAAAATGGTTACTCAAAACATTGTCCATCATTAACCACAACCTTTTCCTATCTTTTTCGGCAGCATATGGATTTCACTTATAGATAGAACGACTCTTCTACATAGAGATGCTATCCATGAATCAACTCTATTTTTGGGTTCGTTGTAATTTCGTAAGTGGTGGTCAGCTAGGCCATGAGTCATCGGTCGGAATGGGTGGTAATTAGAAGGAGCAATGTCTGGAGATTGCGGCGGGTGGAGTAGGACTTCCAATTTCAGTGTTTCTAAGTAGGTTTTTACCACTCGTGTAACATGAGACCGAGCATTGTCGTGCTGCAAAATCACTTTATTATGCCTCAGCAAAAAAAAAAAAAAATGGTTCTATTCTCAGCATTAAATGCGTTTTGGACTTCTACCTAAAACGAAATAAAGCATACTTACATATTTTTCTATATCATTAAAAGATTCCATAGAAGTAAAACTGAATTCCAACAAATTAAACCGAAAAGATTTTCGGAATTTTTCGTCCGAACTGGAACAGTATCTTATCGCCCCTGGGTTAAATCTGTTTTGCCCGACTATATTATTAAAAGCGTTTCGAAATGAAAGTGAATCCGAAATCTAACAAACATATCGGAATTCACAAATATGTATGTAGCACCTTACACCTCTTTAGGGGTTGGATAACGCAAACTTTGATAGAACGTTTCTAGGCGCTTATATAAAGTTTTAACGAAATTCATGACAGTGTGAATTTTCAATATTCAGCAATTTAGCAATGACCGCATACACGGACAATATAATCTCCCTATATGAAAGCACGAAAGCAAATATGAAAAACAAATCTAAAACTTAAAATAAAACTTGAAATATTTTAATTCCAAGCAAACGAAGATAATTGTTCGGAATTTTCCAAGCTAGTGGAAATACAGCAACTATAGGGCGAGCAATACCAGCAACCTGTGAAAACATTGCTAAATTGCAGAAATGTTGCCGCAACTAGCATGCTATTGTCCGGTATTGCGCTATTAATTGTTCCACTAATTTCAGCAATACGGCAATTAATTGCTTGAAAAATTGCTCGTGCAAAAGCTCCTTTAAAAACAAAAACAGTTCCACTTTTTAATAGTTTCACATCGAATAGATTCGGCGCAACTTTATCCCCACAGCTCATCACAAGGCTGGATTTTCATCCGATAAGTCGTGCACTGTTGGACTTTTTTGTCACCTGATAGATTGATTTTTATGGTGGGGTTAGAGTCAAGACGCAGCGTGTTCGGTGTAAATGCAGCATCATGCCTATGACTCTTTAATGAAGGACATACAACATGCACACACGTAATACTACTTCAGCCCCAACTACAATATAAATCGGAGTTCTGTATCATCTAGAGTACCTATTATACTGCAGTATGTTTAGTGTACAAACATTTAAATAGCCTCGAAAGAACCAGTGTTAAATTTCGACTTTCAACGCGTCTCGGACTATGAACTAAAATCGAGCTTGAGTTTTATAAGTAGCGGTGATATCTTAACTTTTGTCCTTCCCTAATTCTAACAGCTTTACGCCCCCCAAATTTTGGCATATCTTTTGAAGTAGAATGAAAGAACAGCATTGAAATATCAAAAAATAACTGAATCACTTACTTTCAACTGCAGCAAAATACGACAGAGTGCGACTTTACATGATCTTTCTTCTACAATTATTAGCAACACTCAGCAAAAATCCCATTTTCAGTAAGGCCATAAGTTACCAATTTATTTGAGAGACAAATTGGCAAACTTTCAAAATACGGAATACTTTATTTCAGATAAGGTCTTTATTGGATGCCTCCCAATTAGCTTCATTTCTTTCGCGCAAATCCTTTCACCAACTCGACTTCAATGCCACTGCTGGTTTCCACGCCAAACGAATTTTCCATGAAAACTCAAAGCTGAAGGCATTTTTTGTCATTATGCACTTCTCCCGTACTCGTGAATGTGCTGTAAGCGTCCTTTCTTGGCAGTAAAAAATGCCTACGAATTCAGTTTTCACTCAATAATAAAAAGTTCCGACAACGATGAAGTTGTCCTCATTATAATAATTTTATCCTGCAACCCGTGCGAATACTGCTCAAGTTACGTTACGTTACGTGGATATAAATCCTTTCCCTAGAGTTGAACAGAAAAACGTTGTGACAATTTTTTTTTTAATCCGGTCATTAAGGAAGTTGTCAACGTAACCGAATTACAGGTGTTAATTGTTAGGGTAGCTACATACGGTGTACGGCACGCAATACGGATCAGGATAATATTCGTAATGTGTACCCGTCATGGATAATTGACTCGTCGCGAGCGTGTATGGTGGGATTTCTCATGGGCGTTTTACAAGCGTTTGTGGTTTTATACATATTTTAATTTTTATGGGGTATCTGCTAAGACTTTATTATTCCAATTACTTGTAGCAGACGACAACTTATTTGTTTATGATATCATTAGATACTACTGTAATTTGCGAAATCTTTAATTCAATTGAATGCACTGTAACTGGCAAACATAAATTATTGATTAGTGCCACAGAAATATGCTCGCGTTTTAGCCCAGTAAATCTAGGAATTCTTAAAGAGTTAAGTGGAAGGCGAAATGTTTTAACGTAGTAATGTTCCAATCAGGCGCGAATGCAGGGAAGGGTTTTGGGGGTTCAAACCCCTCCCCACCCCCCCTAAATGATGTAATTGCAACCGCATAACTAAATGTAACTTATACTCCACACGTAAATTTGTCTGAAGAAAACCCCCCCGAAATAATTTTCTGCGTTTGCGCCTGGTTCTAATGATGGAGTAGAATAGGGAATCACAGCTTTAGACCAAAATTTCACTTTTCGAAATTTCGGGCGCATAAGGCGTGACCCAGCTATCGGTGTGTTTTTAAATTACCGTTTTTTTTTTGCACCTGGCAGCACTAATGTCATTTTAACTTTGACAGAAATTCCGTATCATATCTCTGCTGAAAGAAATGAGTCGATTTACGCTTGAACAACGCTGGGAAATATTGAAAATTTATTTCCAAAACGAAGACAATTAGACCGAAATTGCAAGAAAATATCGTACGAAATTCGGTCGAGAAAGTGCACCTTCAGTCAATTGGCCGCCAAGGAGCTGCGATTTGACACCTTTGAATTTTTAGTTGTGGGGAGCCGTGAAGGACAAGTGTTATGCGAACAATCCACAAACAATTAACCATTTGAAGGGCAATATTGAAGCAGCCATTGAAATTAAAGCGACAGAATGGCCTACTGAAAGGCCAGCGGCGGCAGCCATTGGAATGAAATAATTTTCCATAATTAACCGGAAGGATTTTTACTTTCAAGTAAAAAAAAAATTTGAAAAAATATCAAACGGTTTTTTTTATTTAATTTTTAAATCGACACTTTTAGTTGGGTCTTGGGTCACGCTTTATGTCGTGTGAAACGACGAACGGATCATGAGCGGGAACAAGGTCAACACACAGGCATGGCAGTAAATACATAGGCATCTGCAGAGCGTTCGCGACGATCAACAAAGCATCTCGCACTGACTGTAGAGTTTAATCAGAATACTTCCCTGTCACTTGCACACAGGGTTGCCAGGTTTTCAAGAGAGGGAGTAGCCAATTCTCAAACGCCGAGTAGCCCAAAATCGCCAATTTTAAATAAAATAAAAAACATCTATCATGAACATCGATAAAATTATGGTCTAAAACGGAGTAAAAATAGGGTCTTTTAATAAGGATGCCTAAACGGCGCTTATCCGTGAGTAAGATCCGCTTACATTTTTAGTAAATGAGTGAACTGTGGCTCGCGCTGACTGACTTCATGTAGTCGAACGAGGCTTTCTTTAGGTCTATGCCATGTTTGCTCTTGGAGTAGGTCTTCTCAACCACATCCTCTCTCATTCATATTAGACAGATACTCCGCTATCTGTCGAGGCATCACCACAGGTCTGCCATGGTTTCCCTGTGGGCCGAGAATAAAGATCGATGCAATTTTAAAGTGCGCCATAGACGCATTTCGCTGCCTCTTAATTTAGCCCTGCGAGCTTAGGATAAATGTCGATGGATTTTATAAAATCGACCATGGCCGCAGTTAAATTCACCCTGTTAATGTATTAGGCTTCACCTAATCATTAATTATCATTGGTAAAGTTTTTCGTTACCACACAATCCCGAAAAACATTTAAAATCAAGTGAGATGTAGGAGTCAGCGCCACATATTTTATGTGATTAATGAAGCCCCCAAATCATTCGTGCATAATGTCTATCGTGACATGCGCTGTGAGGCATGTAGCGGCGTTCTGTTGGAACCACATATCATCGGCATCTAGATGTATCATACAGTTTAGGGCACGAGAAGTTGCTTACCATCGATCGTTTGACGGTCATGGCAATGCCAGTTTCGTTATCGAAGAAGCTCGGACCGATGATTTCACCAGACCAAAATCCGCACCAAACAGTGACTTTCCTGGGACGTATTTGGTGCTGGTGTATCTCGTGTGGATTGGTATCGTCCCGAATCCGACAATTTTGGTTGTTCATCAATAATTCGCAATATAAAATACAAGACAGCCCAAAATTTGACGAATTCAAGATAGCTCAAAATTCGCCGATTCAAATAAGAAATAGTCCAAGTTAGATAAATCAAAACCTTAATTTTTTGTAGCGACAATAAGATGTGTGTAGCCCAATTGGCGGTAAATAGCCTCACCTGGCAACCTTGCTTGCACAAGAAAAGTTTCTCTCATACGACAAAGTTGCTACTCGCTACCATGCCTCTTTTCCGTGCTCCCGCTCGTGATCCGTTCGTCGTACGAAAAATTGGTTTATACGAAACTTGTAGGGAATTTGGTCCTCTACAACTTTGCCACTTAAATATGTCAATATGTTTAAATAAAAATGGTCCAAAAGTTTAAAAAACTGGGACAATCTCCTAATTTTTACACTGTACGCAGTAGTATGGATGTACCAATTCAAGCGCCGATGGAGGAGGGATCTGGAGGAAGCTTTTTTGGCGGAGGAGTTTTTTTATGGTGACGTCATAGACTTGTATGAAGCTGATAAGGAATTCACTCCATCAGCTTTTTGACCTGACCTATTCTGATATTAACTGCTTATTGACCTGACCTGTTCTGATATTAACAGCTTTTTGACCTGACCTGTTCAGAGCGGTTCAAAAAGCTATTAATACCTGTTCAAAAAGCTGATAATATCCGAACAGGGTATGTTAATATAAGAACAGGACAGGTCAAAAAGCTGTTAATCTTGTTCCATCATTGGAACCTAACCACGTCAAAACATTTCGCCTTCCATTTAATTCCGATATTTACTGAAGTTTTCGCTATAGCAATGCTTATACTTTAAGGTAGATGGCGCTGCGAATCGTCTAATATTACAACCAATTTTGTGGAATTTCTCGGTTGTTAATTAGGGTAGGGGTTCGTTACAAAAATGTGGGAAAAACAAAAAATTTATTTCATATTATTTTTCTACACTCATTTCTGCACAACACACAAAAGACCGCACCTTTGTCGGATGACGGGAAGTGCTTCAAATTTTGCTCTGAAGTGGTGGAAGTCGAATAAGTCACTGCAAGATATTATAATATCTCGACTTTTAGCGTAAATTGTGTTAATTTTCTCATGTACTAGGTTTTTAAATTCACTAAGCAATAAGTGTAAAAAAATTTACTGTTGTGAGTTAAGTAGTACCGAAACATAACGCGCTTCGCCACACAAAATGTATGGGAGCTAGAAATTTGCAACGAGCAACTTAAATCACATACTAAGGTCGGTTCTCAATTCCTTGCTTAAGTCTACGTCTACGTCTAGTTAAAACAGTTATGACGCAATTATAACGTCAGTCCTAGCAAAAGCGTGACTAGATTTCTGTTGGTTTGTGTCTTGGCTATCAGTCAATCGAAAGCTTGTAACAGTAATACAACAGTGTAATACAAGCTTAAGGAAACGTAAAAAAAATTCAAATTTTTGATTCTTGCAGTGTCAAATAAGCATCAGCTGATCCATTTCGAGCTTTTTCTAAACTGTTATAATAGCAATGCTACGCTGTGACGTCAACATAGACGTAGACGTAGACTTAGCAAGGAATTGAGAAACGACCTAAGTGCTTGACATCAAAACAGAAATTTTATTTTTTCCTAAGGGTGTACTGAGGGTGTAATTTTTTCATGGTGAAGCTATCATGGATTTTTTTTGTTGTTTTAAAAAGAATTTTTAGGTAATCCAGGATCAATACTACATACGAGAACAATTGATAAAAAAGACAAAATAGAACTCGGTTGTTATTAAATTAAGTAACAGAAATAGTAAGAAAATCATAAAAAGTAAAAAATTTCAGAAAAAGTACTATTTTTTGTATAGTAATGTTTACTGTTGGGCCAATGTAATTTAACAATTAGAACGTAAATTTAAAGAACTGATTTGCTTTCTGAAAAAATTACATAAAAGTACGTACGTTGTGCAGAATTAAATGGCGTTGTGTGCACAGTAAGCGAATTTATGTAAAAGTACTATTTCTTATATAGTAAGGGTTAATTTACGTCATTCTTGGCTATTGTTGATGATTTAAGCATGTTTCAAAAATATTCAGGTGGTCGAGTGGTAGCGTATCGGACTTATGTGCGACGGGTCCATGGTTCGCATCCGAGAGTGTGCATTCTAATTTTTCAATCAAAAAAAAATCATTTACAGGAAAATAAATTCGTAGCAAGCAGGAAAAAATAAAACTAATTTTTTTAAAAAAAAATTTTTACACACTAGTGTGTAAAGTATACAGAATCAGCATGTAATTACAGTTTACACACTATTCTGTAGCAAACACAATGCAGTGTAATTTTACTATAACTAAAGTTGGCATCCAATTGCCTACTTTTAAAGTAGTAAAATTTTTTTACTGTTTATGTACCTACCTATATCTCTAAAACAGTATGAAAATGAGCAATTGTTAATTGTGTTTTCCTCAGTGCTTCAAGCCAACTAGTGTCTAATTTATAAGAATACACACAGTAAAAAAATTTTACTACTTTAAAAGAAGGTAATTGGATGCCAACTTTAATTATAGTAAAATTACACTGCATTGTGTTCGCTACAGAATAGTGTGTAAACTGTAATTACATGCTAATTCTGTATACTTTACACACTAGTGTGTAATAAATTTTTTTTTTTAAAAAAATTTTTTTTTCCTGCTTGCTACGAATTTATTTTCCTGTAAATGATTTTTTTTTTGTTTGAAAAATTAGAATGCACACTCTCGGAGTCGAACCATGGACCCGTCGCACATAAGTCCGATACGCTACCACTCGACCACCTGAATATTTTTGAAACATGCTTAAATCATCAACAATAGCCAAGAATGACGTAAATTAACCCTTACTATATAAGAAATAGTACTTTTACATAAATTCGCTTAATGTTCACACAACGCCATTGAATTCTGCACAACGTACCTACTTTTATGTAATTTTTACAGAAATTACACAATTTACACATTTTATAGCAAATTTACGTAAATTACATTGACCCAACAGTAAAAATTACTATATAAAAAATAGTACTTTTCCTGAAATTTTTTACTATGCATGCTGGTGATCAAGAGTTTTAAAACAGATAGTAAAATAATGTCTCAACTAATCTTACAATCTCCAGAAATAGGAATTATTCCTTCGGACAAACTTATATGAGTAAAAGTCCTATGATAGGTACAACTATTGATGGCCGTTTCATGACTTCTGGGCACGTACACCAAGCAATTTGACGAAAAAAGGTATAGCCCTGATACCCTCCCCATCCACTCCCTCCGAGCAATTATTTCACAGATTATCATTATTATGATTTCAAATAGAAGTCTTTTAACACATTTGCTTGTCGTCCCAAAATTCTTATTCTGAAGGCACGCACTACCGTCGTTTTCAGATATGTACGTGCGACGATAGCGTCTCCATTTAAATCCGATCTTTTCCGATAGACTTCAAGCAGCTCCCTCTATCAAGATCTAGTCGAACGTCTTACGATAAACTGCTCAAAGCTTTCTCTCCGAATTCATTTCAAATCTCGATGAAATGAAAAATGAAAAGTTTTTCATTTTTATTCCGAGAAAGAAATCTTAAGCCTTCTTAAACGTGATAGAATTAAGTGCGGAGGGATGAGAAATTATTGGAAAAGAAAACTGCTGACATCCAAGGATTCATATATGTACTTGTGGGGGCGGGAGGAGGCGGTAGGGTTGTGCAACTCCGCTAGGGGCAAGCCAGGGAAAAGTTTCGCAAGTATTCGAAAAAAAAATTCTCGTAGACGACCGGGGCACTAGGTTTGAGCAGGAATAGTGGCGGGGATATCAGGTGGCAGAACTTTCAAACAAGGAAGGAATGACGACTTCTCCTATGTAAGTAACACCACCCCTAAAAAAAACCTCCAAGCAAATACCCCATTAAATCGATAATGAGACCAGTATACCGTCCATTAAAAGGTTCGCGGGTGTGAGGACCAACTAGTTTCCTTTTCGAGGTAAGAACCCAATTTGAAACACCATTGCAAATCGTACGAAAACTACCTCTTCGGGGTTTTTTTTGGGAATTCTGGTCTAAGGGCTGGAGGAGGGTTTCGAGTCTATGGCGAGGGCGATTACGAAAACGACTTGGCGGGCCACTCTTTTGTCGTAACTTAAGGTGTAACGACACGACGTCGAGTAGTTGAAACTAGCCTAGCGCCACCCCTTCTATATCAGATTAGATCGACGCCGAGTGACGTCAATTGCAAAATCACGGAAAAAAAAGTCACAAAGAAAATAATGTAAGGAAATTTCGTAGTTGGTGGTGTTGTTGTTGTTTTGAGGTCATGGCAACTTTTGTAGTTAATTGGGGTTTGGTCTTGCAGCTCCAAGCCTTGTAAATGGCGGTAGGTAGGGAGATGTACTTAGAACAGAGAGGAGCTGTAAAAAAGACGAAAGTTCGCGAATTTAATATTCGTCCTGCCGTAATATGAGTTTGAAATAAAGAAAATTTATGAAAGTAGTTTTAGATAGTGTTGAATTTGACCATAGTTACGAACATTAATATTTCTTAATTTCAACTATGACCTTGGAGTTTAGGAATAGATACCGCAAATATCCTACTGAAAAAACTTTGCGTAAATTGAAGATGGGTTGTTGCAACGATTTCCCTATATCCCTATAGGGTCATTCCATCAAGAATCGTAAAAGCTGTGACCCCACCATCGCCGATTGAAAATTTATGAACTTGAAGAATTAGTGAAGAAAAAATATAATTTCACTTTTTTTTATCTCATTTTACTTTATTATTAAAATAATTTGCTACCCTGAAATTTTTTTTTTACACGTTTTATTACTAATAAACACCAAAAAAGCAATAAAAATGTTCAGTCCGTCTGTGCGCCGTACGCCGTACGGCGTACGCAAACTCATTTGAGGAATTATAGTTCCCAAACCCTATGAGCTATTAAATACATTTTTTTTTATGAATAGACATGATAGACCCCTTGAAGTCAGATTTTTTTGAGGAGTGAGGGTGTGAGGGGGAAGGTGGGGGAAGGTGGGGGAAGGTGGGGGAAGGTGGGGGAAGGTGGGGGAAGCGCTTTAGACGAAATTTGGTTTGAGTATAAACCTTAATAAAAAAAAGTTGTCCAAAGTAAAATTTTTGAGGGGGGTAGGGGAGCATAGAATAGGAAGGGATAAGAATTTTTCAAAAATTACACGTTTCATATCTCAATAACAGTGTAAGAAGGATGCTTCAAATTTTTACCAGAATTAGGCCTAATAGAACCCTAGTAGGGAAAAAAATTGGAGTGGGGGCGGAGAGGTTGAGGGTGGGGAAGGGTGAGAAGGAAAAAATTCCAATGTTTATATCTTAAGAGCCTATAATGATAGAAAGCTGAAACTTGGTGTTTAGATAGAGCTATTGTAGTGGCATGGTGGAAAAATAATTTTTTTTTTTGGGGTAGTACCCCTAAGGGGGTGTAAAGTGGTTGTATACTTTTTCATAAATTCCACCATATCTCTCAGGTCTTATCAGATATCAAATATCTTTTCACTTCCATGGGCTTCTTTAATAATCACCTATTTTTAAGTATTTTCTTTTTCAACCTCTAGACCGCGTTCCGGAATATGACCCAATTATTTAATTCATATGTTATACCCTTTTCTAACCGCTTCCCCAACTTTTTGTTAGGTTTTCAGTCATATAGTAACATATGCCGCATCCCCGAATAAAACTCGTTCCGAACTTCTGCCGGAAAAATAATAAAGTTGCGCCCAGACTGTTGGCAGATTTTTTTGTTAGTTATAGTATGTTAAAGATTTGGCAAAAATGGTGTCCAACTCCTCTTTGAAAATTCATGTCTCTGTTAATTTTTATCATAGAATAATAAAATTTGACTCATTTTAAAGGGGAAGGTTGTCGCAAAATAATTAAAATATCAATCAAATTTATCTTTAATTTTGTTTTTCAATGATAACGATTTTGTTCTTAATCCTTGAATATCTCAAAATGCCAATTTTATTTCCATTTATTTTTTTTATAACTCGTTTTCCAATAAGGACTTGACAACTTTGAATTCAATTTGTGAACGCACCCTTTCACTAATCATCGAACTGTCACTGTCAATTTATTCAGTAAACTTAACATTTTTATCATGGTAAAGTACACGAAGGAACAACGTCTGCAAATTAAATTATATTATTTTGAAAAAAAGTTGTCAAGTCCTTATTGGAAAACCCTTTATTTTGTGTATTATACTGTTCTTCAAAATATATCAAAATATCAACTTGGGATCTCAATGGAATCGGAGTAAAAAAAAAAACGAAGAATATCAGTTTTTTAGCGGCTGTTCATTCGTCGTGGTGTAGTAGTTATGCGTTCCTATACCTATACTAAATGGTAAATTTGGACGATGAATGTTGGATAGTGGATGGAGGATGGAAGATAGAGGCTGGAGGATGCTGGATAGGGGATGGTGGATGATGGATAGAAGATGGAGGATGGTGGATAGAGGATGGAGAAGAGATGATGGAGTAACAGTAGCAATGGAGCAACGGAAGAAATGGAAGAAATGGAAGAAAAGGTAGAAATGGGAACAACGGGAGAAATTCATGACTAATAGACACAAAAAAAAAAATATTTCAGTCCGTTATCGTCCGCTTTATGACGTACGCAGTCTCCCGTCCGCCGTATGCAAAACGTTTGCAAGTTTATAGCTCTTAAAGGCTTTGAGCTATGTACCTGAATTTTTTTTTCGTTGGTATGAACTGAGCAGACCCCATCAAGTGCACACGCTTTGCGTGATGGGGGTGTGAGGAGGGAAGGTGCGGGAAGCGTTTAACACGAATTTTGGTTTCAAGATCTCAGTTACCGCTTAGACTACGAGATTGGAACTTCCTATAGAGCATCGATAGTGGACCCATTTTCAGAATACATATTTATAAAAAATAATAAAGTAAAATTGTTCATATGGTTAAAAGGATGTGTGAGTGGGGGGAATAATAATGCATCCGAAACGCCCGAAGGCTGAGATCGACACATTGTAAAAAAAAATTGGTGTAAAGAGTAAGGGAGGGCGAAAAGGTAAAATTTCTGATGTGTAACATAAATATCTCAAGAACCTATAAAGATATAAAGCTGAAACTTGGTATTTAGATGAAGCTATAGTGGTATGTTAAAAAAATATATTTTTTTAGGGGAAGTATGGTACGAGGGTGGGGGTGATTTTCCTAACTATAGAACGGCTTATGATATAAAGTTGAACTTTGGTATTTATATGTTAATAAACTAGAAAAGTAGTTTTGACTAAAAAATAATTCGAATATACATACATTGACGTTCTTAACAAATTATCAGTAAAAGTAGAATGGATATATTTTCACAATTTTCATCATATCTACTAGGTCTCTCAAATATTGAATTAATTTTAGTTCTACGAATTATTCATATGAATACCTAAAAAGCGTTTTCAACTGGAAGCAAAACTGGAAACCCCAGGCTTTGGGCTTCGGTGATATAGCATCATACCGACGTGGGCTTAACCGCGTGACGCGGCTTTTTGTATAGTATATGTAAACAAATAAATGCTAAGTAACTTTTGGGAACGCCGCTCATCGTAAACCAGATTTTAAAATGGTAATGTCCTACATATCAAACGTCATACGAATCACGTACCTAACCAAGCCTACTTCACACAAATACGCGCTGGAGTAAGCCCAAAGCTGAGATTCCATAAGAACAGAACACTTCTGTATAAGTCTAAGAAAGAAAAAAATCGCTTATATTGTTATTATTTCAAACACATTAAACGTAAGTACTGGAACTAATCAACCACCATCGCATTAAAAATTACTCCCTCAACGCGTATCACCTTCGTAACGAAATAATGGTTTCTACTCCATCCATTATGAAGTAGTGCACATCAGACCTTGCTGAAGCATGAGCAATTTAATCAGAATAACTATAAGCCCCCTACATACCCCTATGCACACCGTTAAAGGTGTATGCAAGAACAAATTTAACTTTTCGTTCTACGGTTTGTACCAGCCATTCAAGCCACATCATGCATGAGGGTTGGTGGAATTGAAACCAAAGTGCGTTTGTTTCGTCTAACCCTTTATGTGGAAAATACGAAGCCTTGCTTCAACTCTTTGAACCCCTGACCCCCAGCCCTTCAACTCCTGAATTGCTATGCCTTTAGTCGAGAAACATTTGCATAGCAAACGGATATTACCATATTAGCAATTCGCAAAGGTTTCAATTTGATTTACACAGTGAAACTGCATTAAGCCGCTTGTTATCCTCTAGATTGAAAGTGATTCCAGTTTGATATCTATATCACAGGATTTTTTTTAGTAAATTTATTCGTGACCTAGACAACCACCGTTTGATCTAGGCTAGACCTTAAAAGACACCCTCTTCCGGAATATACCACATTTGTATATTCCTCTTCCTTGAAGTCCTGCCTTTATTAAAATAGTTTGAACGATGTGGACACAGGACTTGAGTTCTTGTCCTAAACTCCGAAAATTTGATTTTATTAGACCTTAAGTAATTAATTTTGTAGAGTAGTTGGGAAATTGAAATTGAAAAATGTAACCAATTCTGTGATTGTGTTATTTAAGAAAAAAATTTAAGTTTCAACAAATGCATCATATATTCAGAAACTAATGGCGCAGCTGAGAAATCTGGGACTTTCATTTGCAAATATGTTTGCTTCAGAATGCCGGTTTTACATGGAAAATGGTTTAAATCGTGCAGTTTATTGATTTTAAGAAGTAATCCTGTTTAAAGGAGATTTAAATATACCTTACTATTTTCTGAGAACGGCATAACTGTGGGGTCATATTTATGCACATGTTTAATAGGGCTTAACCAACGATAAGTTAAGGGCTTTAGGGTTTAAACTATGAACACCCTTGGCCTTGGGTCAATATTAATCTACTTCAATATTGTTGCGAGCTGGGCATTCGCCAGAATTCAAAGTAAGAAACAATTAGGGAACAAGAAAGGAATAGTTGAGAAAAAGAGTTTTCGCGAAGTATCCACAAGTTTCCTCATTAGATATTGGGAGCTGTGGTTTTCTGACCGGAAATGAACGAGTCTCGACGGTTACCAGGGCAGAATATAACGATATAAAGAAAATTGCTTGTTTCAAAGACGAAGATTTTTGTCCTCCAACTGTATGCCATTGTCCTACCTTAAGTTTTTCTCTGTATGGTACATACATTAAAGATTCAATTATGTGGCATAAACCACACAGGAGATATGTGGATATAAGTTAATCTAGCTTAAGACCTCCCAGTAACATTATTTTTCTCAATTTCACTTGTAAAAGGGAAAATGGCTCCACTATCAAATATATATTAAATCATCAAGAATGTCTTTTCATTAGTAGAGGTGTCACAGAGGCAATGTTTTTTCGGTTTGAAGGTCTGGTAGAGGTTTCATGTCCTTGGGTATCAAAAACCACCCCCAAACCTCTCGATTAGAATGCAGCGTAGCCTTAGCCTTTGCTTAATCAAGTAGTTGCATAGATGCATATGTCTTTCTTCGATAAGTAAAAGAAACCACATGCTAAGATAGCGTTTCCAGCGTTTCCAGCTCTCAACTGCTCAATTTCGGTCATAACAGGAGAGTCTACAATGACCATAATCACCCAAATACAGGATCTTTTTCATGGTATCTACATAAAGCTTTCTATAGGTCAACACTCTCTCCAGTATCGTGCGTTTGGACACGGACGGACAGATAAATGGATAGTAGAACAGAAAGACGGACAGTTAGACAGTTGGTGGCAACTGAGCATGAAAGAGTGTAAAACTTTTTTTCGTCCGAATATTCGTTCTATAGTAGTCTGGATGGCTTAGTGGTTAGAGCACTTGCCTTCGGTGCATCTGGTACCAGGTTCAAATCTGCTTGACGACAAGTAACTTTCTAGAATGGGATTGGGTGCCGGACTGCCAGTTCAGTCAGCCGTAAATCAGTACCTGAGTTAAAATATAATCACATAATAATCACGGACGAGCGTGGTGTGGCTGACCACTTCACCTCCTCGTGTTCCGTTGTTCTAGTAAGGAAGTAACTCTAGCATTAATTTAAGGCCTAGGCCGAATTTGAGCTGTTGCGTCATTGACTATTATTTTTTTTTAGTATTATTTGTTCTATGCGCTACAAACTATGTATTCTATGTAGTCCGGGCGAAAAATCTATGTATGGTATTTCTCTCTTCAGGACGCAGTTGTGGCAACACAAAGGGATATTTTCTATCCATCTCTTCCAGTGGTTCTCAATAAACAATTCGTTAGAAAAATGTGTTTCTCGATGGGTGTGAGTCAGGCTGGTAGAAAAATGTTAGATTTGTAACTTTGCTCGACATTTTTCCGAGGTGATCCTGCTCTTGATACAAATTAGCATACATACTTTAATGACTGTCACTTGTACAGAAATGAACGGACAAAAACAATTGGCATGTAGTGTATAGCAATTGAGAAACACTGAATTATTATTTTTCTCGGATGCATTCTTATGGGACATGGTATGCAACGTGAAAATTGTCAGTGAAATATATTTTCACGATTCTCTTAGGTATTTCAAACTATTGAGTTCCATTTTATTCTACGGATTTCTCACATTAAGAAAGTGTTTGATTTTTTTGAATATTGACCTCTAAGAGGGTGTGCTAATTCAGTCATATGTTTGTTTCGAAATCGAATTACTTTGAGCTGCACTGGGCTAAAACTCGTTTTCAAGGGTTGAACAAGTTTTCACGAATTCCGACATATCTCTTAGGAGTGATAAGACATCGAATTAGTTTTTCTTCGTCGGGCTTTCTTTGTATAATATTTATCTCAAAACTCCTTTCAGGCTTTTTACCTCTTCAACTCCCAAGTATAAGGTTTTGCATACCTTTTTCACAATTTTCACCATATTTCTGAGGTTTGATGAGATATGAGTTTAAATTCATAATTTTTTGAAATTCATCCCTTAAACGAGTGTATTGGGTTGGAATACGTTTTCACAATTCGTTATATCCCTTAAGTCTGATGCAGCATTGGTTCTAAGAATAAGAATATTTCATTACTCACTTTTGAAGTATCACTTGTGAAATTACGAATACGCTGCATGAAAAGTGCATTGAAATGCACTCCAATCACCAGGCTAAACCAGGTCGTACATCCTAAATGCCAATTCCACTTCTGACATCAATAAATTAAAGTGAGTACCTCATTTTATAGAGTAGGTACATAAAAACTGAAATACTCGTATATTGCAATACTCAAAGAAGGGTGATCAACTGCAATTTTAAGGCTGGATATATCCAACCCACATACCAAACTACCATAATACTTCCGTATAAAGTGTAACAGCAAAAAGTAACCATCCTTATTTTCGCTCCATTGCCCAGGCCCCGTCATTCGAAAAGGGTTGCCCTTATTTTCTCCGGAATTCCATCGACTTTACCTTCTATTCAAAGACAAACCTAGGTACTTCCTAAGTTATTTTTAGAGTAGTAATACTTGGATTTTTTTTTTTGCCCGAAAAGGAAAAACTAACATTCAGATACCGCAACAAGGGATAAGAAAACAGGATAAGAAAAGAGGAAGAAAAAATTGAAACGAGGAATCTTACGGAGCTTGTGCACGCAAGTGGATTATAATCTAAATCGCATATACATATGCCATGCGAAAAATATACCAGACTGCGTGTGTAATAAGAAAGTCTTGTCTTGATATTTCCTTTGGTGGAAGGATACTATGGACAAGAAGAGGGATGTTTTCCTATTTTTTACAGGCTTAGAATCGAACGATTTGAACGCTAACTTTCTGGAAATACTTTAGAGAAATAGGGAAAGAACTGAATGGCAGATTGGCTATCGAACGTTTATAGGTGCAGTGACTTATGGAAGATTTTTAGAACTGGGCTGATTACATTACATTTATCACAACAGTCCTTTGAGTATCTTTGACCGAGAGTTATAATATCGTGGTTTTTTTCGTGTTAGCACATTCGTGAACTACAATTAAGTTAAAAATATTTTACAAACTTCAAAACACCTTTTTTAAAATAGCACATTGAAAGTCTTTTAGGAGATGTCTTCATTATATCATATACATTTTTGGGACTCCACCCTCCCAAAGGAATTTACATACTTATAGAGTTCACCCAATCTACATACCATAAAAATTTGGCCAGGGAGCTACACTGTACGTCAAACTCTTTTGCGTTCGGCGTACGACATATGTATACGGCGCGCGGACAGCTGAACATTTTCTTTTGCCTTTATGAGGTTTACTAGTCTTAAAACGTTAAAATATAAAATCTCAGGGAACCAAGTTTTTGAAAATTTCAGGTCGATCACAATTCTTATTATTGAAAAATAGTAAAGTAAAATGGCAAAAGCACGCAGTGTCGTACGGAATAGGAGAGTGAGGTGTAAAATAAACACGTTATGACGTGTACTATCTTGACTACACTTTTAAGCCTCGTTTTCACGGTGATAGTTTTTGCGATAGTTGCTGTCATGATAATTACTATCGTTATAACTATCACGATGAAAACTTCTCGATAGTCACTTTCGCGCTGTCATGATAGCACTATCGCACTATCATGCTTGACGAGATAGTTGATAGAACTATCGCGATAATTTTATCTTGACATTGACATTTGACGTTAAAAAAATAATTTTAAAACATAAAAATATTCAATAATAATTTCGATCTTGTGAATACGTGTTGCTAATTGCAAAAAAAAATAATTTTGATTTTATGTGTGCGTAATTTTGTGTGTACGTGATTTTGTGTGTTCGTGATAGACAAGTGACATGTCTAATTTCACTATCGTCCATCGCGCCATGTAAACAGCAGACTATCACACTATCATACTATCGTGCTATACTTTCGCGAAAGTCCCATCGTACAAAACTATCGCCGTGAAAACGGGGCTTTAGATAGAAATTTTACATTTTTAGAGCATATGGTATACTACGACCAGTTCGATCTATGGTGTGGTATTTAGGTACTCTCAGTACTTTGAAAGTTAAGTTTTAAGGTCACACTGAGGTCAGAAGTTCCTGAAATCTAAACTATTATTCTAAAGCTATTTAAGGTAAAAATGATGCCATGGGATTGCAGTAGCGGCAGCTATTGGTCTTTATAAAAAAATTCTGCTGTAATTTTACGTCTTACAATGAAGGAAAAACTCAACGACGGATGTGATGTGAAGTTCTTCGGGAACGGATGGAAATATATTGAATTTCCTGTAGACAAATTAGGATACCCAGCGTCATCATGGCGTAGATGTCGCAACAACAACCACAACGCAAGGACTAATAAAAAATGAAAATAGAAAAGCAAAAGATGATGAATTATGTTTATATTGTTGCGGGAAGCATATGGTTCGAGGGATGAAATATTTTTCCATCGTAATGGTTTTAAATTTCGAGTATGACCTTTCCATGGAGAGAGATAAATTTGCGGCAAGAATGACATCGCGTTTTGACCTATGTATGTAATCTATGTACAACAAAAGACAGAGGAACATTTACTCTTTGTGTACAGCAAGTACAGCGTTCCTTATTTGCTTGATGATGATGGCTTCTGTATGGTACTAATAACTGGATACAGCTTGTTGCCTAAGCAACTTCGTTCTATAGAATCTAAGTAAAAACAATAACGATAAAAACATTTGATTTCAATAAACATGGAAGAACATGAGTGGCTTCATTAACCTTATATAAGACTGCTATGCATCTTAACTACTAATTGGGCTGTCGCGCCATTGATGATGAAGCATCTTAACTATCATTTTAGAAGTCCTAGATTCCTCGGTATTGTTCGTACCGAGTTTTCTGGTTTTCTAGAGTAGGGGAAGGTGCTGTACCTAGGACCGAATGTACCTCGGTCCAAACGTCAATTGCAACTAAACTTTAGCTGCTGGAAAAAAAGTTTCTTCAATGAAAGGTTGCCAAATGCGTAGGTCTTAGTTTCAGTTTATTAAAGCGAGCCTAGAAGATAAATTAATTAAGATAAAACAAAAGAAGTGATTTTTGGACATAAAAGTATTTATTTGTTAGTTCAGTTATTCTTTCTTTCTAAGTCATGTATAATTGTTTCTATTATATAGCAGTTTTAACTGGTAAGACAATTAATTCATCGTGGTCTTGACCGTAAACTTAATCCTTCCTTACCATTAGAAATAATTAAAAAAAATATGTTTGTAGTAATGGGTGATGCGATGTACCTTGGACCGTTTTTTTGGTTGTACCTTGGACTATGTAAGCTACATATATTAAAAAAAAATTGTAGCCAAAAGGGACTTTCTTGCTGAAATTACATCCTCAGAGGTAGTAGGGGGATTTTGAAGCAGACAGTAGCGAATCCTCTTTTACACTACTGTTTATTTCAGCTAGACAAACCTTTTTCTAAAGTTGCTTATTCTTGTTATGAATTTTTCTTGTTTTTTTTTTAATTTATAACTTTACTTCATTTTTCATTTCAAATAAAAATAAAATTACATTAAATAAAAGAACGTTATACTATTTCTCAGGATTTCAACTTTAAAATTGAACAATTTTTTATAAGGTCCAAGATACAACTAGCAGCGGACCAAGGTACAACCTATAGTTGCACCTTGGTCCGTTTGAGGTCCAAAAACAGTTTCAGGATCCATCAAATTTACTCACAGCAGTTCCAGCTATAATTAATTCTGTGGTAAAACAAGCAAGCTTTCATATGTGCTATTCCCTAATTTTTATTTGTTCTTGGCTTAATAGATTTAAGGGTTAATATAAAATCTGGACCGAGGTACAGCACCTTCCCCTACCATTTAGTAGTTATTCTGGCATTCTCCTCCACACAGGCGGTTGGGCGACTGGCAAATACCCTATCGCCAAAAGAAAGCAATGTTCAGGAGCCCTGTAGGAAAATACAGATTGAGAAAAGTGACGCTCGTTACAGTGAAAAACGCCATATGCAAACTACGTTGAATAGCGAATCAGATCTAGACCTACTACTACTACTTCCAGCATAAACCCATCCATAGAAAACCTCCACCCACCGTACCTTGCTAACCATATTAAAATTTATTTTCTTTAATGCCTCTCCGATGACTCTATAGAGCAATGAGAAAAGAATAATATTTTATCTTCCCAGAACAATTGGTTGAAAAGATGTTATCCAAATTAATACCCAGCACAAACTCATCTCCTCAAAATTTGAGTCTTTCCCAAGGCTTCTAGTATGCCTTACGCCAACCACAAATTTTCAATCTTCTGACATCAATCGTTCAGGAGATATGGATTTTGGAATGTTTAATCCCAGCTTTTGAGTCTTTGAAGCCATTGTTTTTCTTCCCGTTTCTTTACACTCATATCAAAAATTTGATTCCAAATGCGTTAACTGTCATGGTTTCATAAAAGTTCCAAGTTTCAGTCTCTTAGCATAATCCGTTCGCGAAATCTAGAAACTAGAAGCTGTCATCTAAAATACTAACTCCACCTACCTCCTAACACCACCTGCCTGCCAAAATTAAAGGTACCACTACAAGAACCCAATCCACCTAGTGAAAAAAATTCAACTTATACCTTGAACAGACTATGCGTATTAAACTCGTTTAAGTAGGGAAAATAAAGCAGTGTTCAGAATAGGCAGCTCGTTTTCTTTTGATACATAATGGGTTGACGTGATATGTTTTGACAACTAAATATTCATCTGTGTTTCATTAGCAAATTTATTATTTCTAAATTGTTTAAAATAAAATGTGTTTGTATAACAGTGAATGAATTAGCTAATTCAGTCGTTGCACAAGCACAAAATTTAGTTTCTACAGCATTAAATCGTTTCTTTCAAAGTTTACTTCGATTTTCGCGAGGGTCGCAGTGCATGTTTTCGGTTAAAAGCATTATAGCTACGTGTTTTTGTAAACGCCTTTGGAAAGTGTTTTTAACGCATTTAACGCGATTTAAACGTGTTAATCTCGTAGTCTGAACATAGTATTATTATCTCAATGGGCTTATAAATTACATACCTTCAAACGCTTTTTGCGTACGGCTTCTACGACGGACAAAAAGTTCCACAATACACAATTCACGTTTTAGGTTTGCGTCATTAGTTCACGTTGTCATGAATTCTGATATTTCTCTTAGGCCAAATGAGATCTCAAATTCGATAATACTTCTATGGGTTTCCTATACAATGGTATCGATTAAATGTTTAACACGTTCGGCGTTATATTGATATTTACAACCCCCCTCTCCCGCCCGCTGATAAATAAATAAGAAATTGGCCAAAATTTTGGGCACAAGTTTATTAATTTGTAGGTAAAAGATTGAAATGCGAGCAGTAGGTACGACTTACAACCTAAAGAATAAACACGAGCCTATTTGAAAGGTTCGTATAGTAACCAATACCTAATCTCTGCACTAAATAAGTTCCGAGCATCAATCTGAAAAAAAAACCAAAACGGCTGTGACTAGACTGTTGGAAGACTGTTTAAAGATCGTCTAGTAAGTGGACACTTTTCAGAATGCAAACTTATCGTTTTCATTAAATTAATTCATTTTCCAACTGAAATTCTATCCGAAAATTTCAAAATTAGCACTTGAAAAAAAAAACTCGTAAAAGTCATGGTTGCACTTATGTTAAGATTTCCAGAGCATTCACAAATTTAGTAATTAAAAAGATAGTAGCTTTTCACCATTTAACAGTATCATAAAAAAATGTATAACAAAGAAAATCTTGTAGGAGTGCTTGGCTACACATGAGCCTAATTATTCCTTGTTTAAAGGTGGAGTTAGTGAGAACAATGTCCACAACGTGCGTGACGACCCAATCGCTCTCGCTCACTATACTACAAAAGCGTTCTGAATTTTGTCCCTGCATGCGAGAAGAGTCGAGAGATTTCCATGCTGTTCTGGTGGTATATAAGGATGCGGAATGTAAGAACAACTGATTAGACAGAACTATCGTACTTAGCCCCTGACTGTTTTTCTTTATTGCATTGGATTTCAGATATTCATAAGCCATTTGCCAGGAATCGTTCCAAAACAAATTGGGTATGCAACTGACACTAGTGTAAAAATCGTGGTATATGCTCGACTAAATTAGAAAATTGACTTTGAAAGCACAATTCAAACGAAGTAATTAGAGCGAAGCGATATCACGGCACTTGGTTGCAGTCATTAATATCCATTCGAATTAGCTGTCGTCACGTTGCATCGCTTAATTCGCGCGCGATTCTTTCGCTATAATTTCACCCTAACAGATATGAAATTGAAATCCATCAATTAATTTAAATAAATCAAAGAACCTTGGATATAACCAGATATTGTGCAAAAAATTGATTAAACAGAAATTATGCAACAGAAAATTATAAATTAATTTTAAACAGAAATTATACAAATTAAGTTCATAAAACAAGGTTTTGATTAAAAGTTTAATGAATCTGGAGCTGCAATGTAAATACGCAGGGAAAGCTGTTTGTATAGAATACAAGCAGAACTAGCAAATGTTCGGGAGCATTCAGCTCTGCAAATTTAAAATTACATACCATGTTTAATTATTCAGATGAAAATACCTACACATATTTTAAATATTCACACTAAAACATCAAATTAAAACTGAAACTGATAAATTTGTATTTTACTAACCGCGGAGTGTAGGAGTATTACAGACTTCGTAATATTCAAACAAAATGTTCCATTAATTAACCTTCTTAAATTTAATGCTCTAATAGGAATAATTTAACTGAAATTAACAGCAGCAACTGTACACTTTACAACACTGAATTCTTCACAACGTTGTAATCCATTAATTAATTGCCTAAAAAATAATGCAAACATTTTTTAAAACAAAAATGTTTTTAAAACAAAAATGTTTTTAAAACAAAAATGTTTTTACGCAAAAATTTATGGTCCACACGCAAGCAACTACCCTTAGTGAATGCATGGGGTAGGGAACACGGTTGAATAAAAGCCTTTTTTTCGCTGATTCTTGTTAAAAGGGTTTTCGAATTTTTTTAACAACATAACGATAAAAAGGGTAAATATCTGACATGTAGCTTTTAAATTCACAAAAGATGTGCTTAGCGGCGATTAGGAGCAAGGACTTTTTTATTCTAAAGGAATGAAGGGTTGCATTGTTGGTTTTATACGAAAATTGGAAATGGATAGGTGCGTTGGTTGAAGATTGGCAAACTCCCTTGGCCTTACAACCCCATCTATTGGATCGAAGTGTAAAAGATTTCATTTTAATTTTTGAGAAAGATTTCCAGGATTTCAAGAACATCAACGGGAATTTGTGTTCAATATTGACCTTTTTTTTCCATACGAACTTTAAAGTCTTCGCGTGTAGTATCCCAGCGTGGAGATTAAGTAAACATTGTGCTCTTCCAGTTTGATAGTGACAACCTGTCAACTCTGTCAACATCTGTACCCTAGACGCCAGCAACCCCTTCCAAAATCGTACACCGTGACAGATCGCCAGTCATAACTAAACGATAAATTCATAGATTTGAAGGAATATCCCCACAGCTAGATTCATAATCCCAATAACACCAAACTCAAATCCTGTATTTTTGAATGACGCTGAACGTGAACATTTCTCATCCCTGATGTGTGCGAACTCGAGAGAGGGATTGGAACTGAGAAGGGTTGGTGCGACCTTTTGCTTGTACGGAATGTTATGCTCCAAGCGAAGCACGACAATAACGCTATAGCGCTGGAGCTTTTGTGCTAGTCTGTCTATAGGTTGGTACTGCTGCTACTATACTTTCAGCCAGGTAACATATAGCCAAAAGATCACAGGTACACGTGCTTTTATGCTGTTAGATTGCTTGAGGGAGGTACCTTTTGTGTACACGTTTGGGATTATACGGCCGCAATGACTTGTCTGTTTACCTTTGTGAAAAAAATCGAAATTGGAAGATATTTGGCATTAAGAAAGTATAACAATAACCACAAAAATCCGTATAAAGTGGAGCATAGTCGCGTATGTTTGCAAGCGATGATTTATTATTTTTTGTAGACAATCACTTTTTCATATTTCAATCCTGTGTGGGGGAGTACGGACCCATAAAATAGGTATTCACAGTACACTGATTGTATGGCCAGAAAATGTTACATAAGGAACAAATCTTTACTTTATTATTCTCTTGTAATTACAATTGTCGTATAAAAATTCAACTAAGCTAACAAAATTACTTGTACACACTTCAATTCTCGTTATCTCAACAAACTAATGTTACTTTATTATTTCTTAATAATTAGATATTATGGTCTGACTGAAATTTAAAGAAAAAATTGTCTACCACAAAATTTTGTATTTTCACGTTTAAGGACTAGAAAACCCCAAAAAAGCATAAAAAAATTTCCGGCTCTCCGCCGCCCGTACGCAGGGGAGGGGTTGATGGTCGAGGTTAATATTAGTTGCGGAGTGTTGAAGGATCGCGCACACCAGTAAACCGTTCAAGTCCCTCTTTCTGGAGAACAGTGAAATTTAGGAAGTCCTTTATACCCCGAACATTAGTAGTGTGAAACTTCAGATGTTTCACTCCCGTTCTTAAATCCCCTACTATACCAAATCCTCTACTACACCATTTCATCCCCAACCTATGTACATAGTTCTAGCTGGGCAATCGCATTAGAGGATGACCCCCTAAGTTATTACGACGGCCTTAAGGGGCTATGCCACTCTAGAGGCTGAAAAAATAGGCCTTTCTGTGATTTTTTTTTCAGAAAAACTACAAAATAAATCGATATTACAAAAATGGATATTTATAATAAATTTTATTGACTGTGCACAGTAATTTTTTTTAAGCGATTATTTTTAAATGACGGCTGTGCAGCGTTTTTGCGATGACATCACCATTATTTCGGGGTCCACGGCCGGATACCTAGCGCCTGTAATTTTTAAATAAACTAATAAATTTATTTCGATTACATATAGCAACAGCCACAAGAATATGGAGGATCTTTTCGATATTTTTATTTTTAGCGAAACGGCGCATTTCTAAAGTGAAAAGTGTGAAATTTGCCTAAAAAATTGTCGGAAAATTGTTAATAACCAATGAACTATTCAATATAAAAAAAAATTCTACGTATTCTGACGGACAATATTGTTTTAAAGATATTTTCAAAATTTCAAGTGAATCGGTTCAAAATTGTTTGAGTTATGTTTCCGGCCAGCTTGGAAAATGTAGTTTTGAGATAAACGCGTTGGAAATTTTGAGTAGTTAGTAGAAAATCATAAGTAATTTTGCAATATGCCTTGTACTAAAATTCGAAAACCGAGTTCTTAGAGACTTTTTTCTGCAATAATCTTTTGGAACAGCATTTTTCAGGTCCTGGGGACCATTTAAAATTAAATAAATAATCGATTTGTTTCACAGTCGAAGTTGTTCGTTTGATCCTAAGTTTAAACCCAATTTTTGGCGACTGTGAAACCAGCACTAAGGTCTTCCTAAAAATGTCTTCATATAGACAAATGCTCTAAATTTCTAAAGTTCTTAGAACCGTCGTAATTTGTGAATTGTGGCATTTTAGGCGAAAAATATTTATCGCACCTTTTTGAAGTCAATCAGAATTATATCTATCAATGGGAACTTCACCTCTATAGAGAAATCCGAACAAATTAGGTAACACGTCTAATTGGACACTATTATTACATTTTAAGAATGTTACCAGAATAGTGAACTACTATGTTTCCATTCTTATGCTAGGCAAGATTACTATCAAGTAACATCAGATCAATTGCAATGTCGAACAGCATTTTTGAAGAATATTAAATAAACTTTCAACGCCTAAAAGGGTGTGAAATTATGGTGTACATTTTTACGAACTCCGACATACTCACTTAGGTTTGATTAGATATAAAATTATTTTTTACTTTAACTGGCCCAAAAATCGGTTGCAGAATTTTTTGATATTCAACCACGAACAGGCGTTCCAAAATTTCAATAACAATATGTAGTACCGATGACTACACTAACATTCAAATTAAATTGAAAAATTTTTGAAATTTGATTGAAATTTAAAAAAAAAATAAGTAAGTAAATAAAAAATTTGTCAACAGTCTGAGTGCAGCCTTATTTTTGCGACTGACAGCATAATGATTAAGAAGGATGTTTTGAACAAATTTTTGTCGACTCACCGTACTATGTCCAATCAAAAACTCTCTTTTTATAGGTGCAAGTCAAACCTGCTATAGTCTAATACAAATGCCAAATTTCAGTTTTGCTCTCTACTTGTAGCAGCTCGGGAATTATAGAAAATAAAGAATAATTTGTTTATTACCTTTCCTCATTCTTACCCGCTTCGCTCCAGCTTTACTCCTGCTTCCAAAAAATATTTATTGTCCCTGGTAGCGATCTATTGGATGTACCTGTATTTAAATTCCAAGAAACATTTTAGTCTCCGTGCCCCATCGCCACCATCAAGAATTTAAGATCCATTCTTGCAAAGTTGGATTGCTCTTAAGCTTTTCAAGTTCTCTTAAAGAGTTCCTGAGATCTTTCGTCAAAATCGTTCACCCCACAAAACAGTGCCCATATAAAGTAATCAACCTAGTCTAACCACTTAAGAAATTTTTAACTCAATAGCTCAAAGGTGTTAGATCACGGAGATACGGCGGTCTGAAGGACAAATATTTTCAACGTGACCATTTTTGTTTCATTACCTTATTCCAGCGAGGTAAAATAAATTTCTCTAAAAGTATGTCCTTAGTTCCCATGATTACCTCGCCGATGGTTACATTTGTTCACCTATTTATTAAGGAAAGAAAAAAATTCTTCCTGTTTTTCTTTCAGGTTTTTTATAACATTTTCACTAAAACCTTTTTAATGTTTTTGACTTTAATATCCATGTTCTCATTCTAACGAAACTTTGAAGGTGCAATGAAACTAAAGGCACTGAAACTTATTAGCACCTATGAGCACACTATCATACTCGAACCGATTTCTCAACTTTCTCGTCCCTAAAGCTAATTAAGTTATAAATACTAGAAGACGGCACATTTTTCTTCTTCACATTTTAATCTATTTCTATATTATGGTCATGTTTATCTGTAAACAATAGAGGATTTTATTTCACCTTAAGAGCTTCAATATTATCTTCAATTCATAAAAACTTGTTAACCAACTTTTTAATTTACTTCAAAATTCAAAAGTATTGATTTCTAGAAGTACTATGTATGTATTCACATTTCATTTATATAGGCCATGAGATTTTTTTTAATGAAATAACTTTCATAGTATGAATGTATGGTTCGCATATTATGAAAAATCTTTGATGAACTTGTTATTTGTCAAGAAAGGCATTTATGAATATTATGATCCGCATTTTTACTGTCTATCTCAATAGCTGCTTAAGTTTAACTTGCAAATAGAGACAGTGGCCTCGTATACACCTGTCTTATGCACACGTATTCAACAATATTTTCCCGTAACTTTTGAACGCATCAAGCTACGAATTTAAAATTTTGTACACAATAATTTGTGGATGGTTCCAAGGAAAAGGATAAATATATAAGAAATCGAGTGAGGCCTGAAATTTTTTTCCCTATGGCCCAGTTCAAGAAATGATATTAAACATTGATGATATTGTCTTTAAATTTCAAGTAGCAACGGCGTGGAGGTCCTTACCAAAGGAGATACAACATGCACATACGTAATTCTACTCTAGCCCCAACTCCAATATAAATCGGAGTTCAGTATCATCTAGATTGTAGTGTACATATTATACGATTAGCTTGCAGCCGATCGTGACTGCAGTATGTTTTTATAGGAGTTATGCGGTTTTATGCGGTTTTATGCGGTTTTAAAAATAATTCTTTCTAGAAATAAAAACAAATTGTTACGTAAATAAATTAAACCGTCTTTTCAGGAAAAATTCATGAGAAACCGGGTTTTTCGGCCTCCTGACTGCGTATAACCCTTTAAAGCAAAGTGGATTAACTTAGTACGCTCAGGCGGTATAAATGGCAATCATATTAACTTAATATCGACGAGGCCAGTGATGTGATTTTCGGCATCTACCCTACAGTGGGCGCCAAGAATACTGCAAAAACCACCATAACTTTTCCCATGACCTCAACCTCATGGTATTAAAAATATGACAACAAACCCTGAACTATTCAGAACAGCATAAATTTAAACAAAAATTCAATTAAGTAAACGAAATATGCTACGTAGACGTTAAAATGTCGATATTGGTTCAATCCACTTTGGGTAGAAATCTCTACTTATGCATCATCTCCAAGTGTAGCCGTTCGTAATATCTTGGTATGTTGATATACTGCTATGCTACAAGGTAGAGATACTTTATAGAAATTGAACTGTGTAAGGGAGGTGTGTACCTGATCTAATTCAATATGTAGGCGATATCTTTAAATAGAATTCGAAATTTTTTTCCATTCAATCTGTAAGTCTTTTGGGATTCGAATAGGGCACAGAAGAATTTTGCATGAACTGAAAGTTTCGATTTCGGAAGTGTCTTTTCTTAGCAGATAAAATAAGACAGGATGAAGTAGTCTGATATAATTAATAACATTACCATACGTTTATCAAATTTAACAATGGTTCATTCTTAATCCAACGAAAAGTTTTATGGCTACTGACTACTTATAAGTTTTCTAGGACCCATATTCGGTTTGTGATCTTCATGTACAATTCGAGAATTTTTCATCGAATTTTTAGTTCTTTGTGATCAACTACTACGCGAATATGGAGTAATTAAAAAACATAATCAATAGGACCGCTGTATAAAAAAAATATGTGGGTCGCAGATTTATCGAAAGAAAGGACCCAATACTCTTCGAAGATCTTTCTTTATTATTTTTTAAATAACAAAGTTTTGAAAATTAAAATAGCCTACTTTTAGGGTTTATGATTCGCAACAGGTTTTTTTGAATTGTGAACCTCTTCCAACACATAATCGCAGCTTGTACGATTTTTTAGATGTTAGTCATTTTATCCTAGCTGATTGTCACTTTTTAATAAATTCTTCAACTACATTATAATATACTTTCTACGAAACAAATTGAAACTGGTTCTCAGTAGTTACTATCCGTTTATTTTGAAAAAAAATATTTCACTAAATTCTCAGAACATTTCGAAACAGATTATAAATAAAGGCATGGATAATTGCAGTGAAATTTATCCACTATACAGCCATTGGAATGGGAGGCGAAGGCGTGTTTCTCTGCAAATAAACGAGAATATCGCGTGAAGCATATTCCACCCTCTACTATCTAAACTATCCCTTAAAACACAATCCTGCGGCTAACTTTGAAACTATTTCAAACAGGATAATGCACAGAACTAGCGCGCAAATACGATTCTCTATCACGTACTACAATCACTTGATATCCACGGGTTTAGATTGAAACCAAAGTAAGGGAGAGGGTGGAAAACAATATTCCGGTGTTAGACTAGGTATAGGTATGCAATGAGCAAGTGACTTAAAAATTTTAGTTAGCATGCTAATGCGAAACACGTTATTATTGTTTTGGGCTTTTAGGTATCCTGGATATTTTACAACTCCCACTTATTTTCTGTCCGGTAAAAATCAAACTATGTAATTCGCAGAAATCTTGTGGTGTGAAAACAAACTGAAATTGCTAAGTTAATTTGGAGCGGGTGGTAGAAAAGTATGTAGGGAAAAGTGGGCAAAGGAACTGTAGCACATATTTAATATATGGTTAGTTTAGATGACGTAGACATGATAAGTTTTCTGACCAAATTAACTTATAATTGAGTTCAAATGTAGAACCTGTGCTAGCAATTATACTAGTATGTGTTTACAACCAGTAATAGTGAATGACAATTATCGGCTGAGGGAGTTTCCGAAAGTTGTTCGAAAAACTTTGGTTAGTGGTGACAGGAAATTAGTTTCGGTATGAGCGTACCTAATTTTGGTCTGTCGAAAGAATATTTGAAAAAATAATAACTAATAAGGAGCGAAAATATTTACTTGATCTATAAACAAAGTGTACACCGTCGTTCTTTATTATTTCAATAAAAAAGTATTGTGACCAATTTAAAAAAGAAATGCTACCCTATCACCTCTAACACGTTCAGGGCCAGGGACGCGGCTCCGCGTCCCACGAAAGTTACACCCCTTAAAATAAAATAAAACATTTTCAAAAGTTTTGGCAAAAAGTATAGTAGGCTTAAACGAAGTAAAATAAATATTGTTTGCACTTCGGCAGTATGACATATACTTTCATTTCAAGCTAAATGCTTAAGCTTCACGATGAAGTTCTCTACAGTATTGCCCGATAGAAAAGGGTATAGATTACACCATCTATCGGGGATGATATGGAACTTATGCAAGTCCCCAACATGTTTTGTCTGTCTATCCGCTATAAAGTGTACGCTTGAGGAGGGTACAGCTCTCAAACTCTTTGAGCTATTGTTTTACAGGTAGACCCACTTGTAGTCTTAAGGCTCGTGACTCTGTTATCGAGTTGAAGCTGTCATCTTTGAAGCTATGGATAGGATTGAGAGTGAATGACAGAAGTCGGTTAATAAAAGTTAAGAATAAGGTATAGGTGATAAGACTGGGTCCTTTAGGTATGCCGGAGTTGATGAAACGCCATGTAATATAACACGTATAGTACGTCCGAGAGAAAGATCTCAATCCATCGAATACAAGTGATATTAATACCAAATGCGTTGTGTTGGCAGTTATCAATGAGACGATTGCATGATCTTACGGTTGACAGCAGTTTCCACCACTTTGGACAAAATAGAAGTAATAGCAATGGGGCGGTAATTAACGGGGTTCGTTTTGGTTTTGGTATCGGCTGAACTTTAGCTAGTTTCCATAGATAAGGAAACTTACCTGAACAATAAGAACGGTGGAAAAGATTGCGGAGAGGTTTACCCAAACAAGAGTAGCATTTTTTAGGGGTAATGCGGGGAATGCCATCTAGACCATTGAATTTAATAATACCATATTAAGAGCTTGAAGGATTTTCGAAATGTGACGAATGCGGAATTTGTTTGGAGGACGCTCTATATTGTTAGATAACACAGTTGGGGGTGCACTACGTGGAAGGGTAGAATTTCTCTCTTCTTCGCGTCACTAAAGTAATTACAAGGCTTAAGATATATGTAGATGGCCAAAGCAGTTCCTTTCAGTGAAGTACTTCACTCCGAGTCACTCACTCACTTTAAGGAACGAGTTCAGTGAAGTAGTTCCGGAACTCTTCGTTCCATCGTTCCTAGCAGATGAGAACCAAAAAAAAGTCAGTACATCGAAAAGATGATGAAAACAAAAAGGTCAGTCAAGTTTTTTGTCACGTGTCCAATGGAGCTGTATTTCACCAAAAGGAGTGAGCTACTTCACTCACTCACTTCAATGAAATGTTCTTTTGGAACAGTTCACTCCTGAACGACCCATCTCTAGTTTAAAGTGCACTTAAAACTGCAATTACTCACGCTCGCCACATTCTTTTGATTGACTATCAAGTAAACAATCTCCATAATGGCTTTTCGTTTCCATTTCAATCGCTTAACCCACAAACTGCGACCTAAAACGGAAAAAAAAACGTCCACCCTCCAACACGTTTCTTATTGATTGCTAGACGTTGATGCCAAATCGAATTTAGATGGCGTTTCGTGGTCCTGTAATATAGATGCCAATATATAACGGCAGGAATGCGTCCCCAAATACCCTGTCCCTACATTCACCACACATAGAACTACCCTCGCTGAACCGTGTTAAACTTAGCTTTAGAATGTTTGGCTCTGCCCTGGCATTTCGTATTCAAGTCATTAGCCAGCACAAAACCTCAGTTATGCTACAATATTAAATCAACCCGCCAACATAAACACAGCTCTCACCCCCTCCCCCTACATCATCCATTTTTAGATCCCGAAGCAAGGCACCATTTCCATTCAATTCATTGTCCCTCCTTGTTGTTACGTGGTGGTAACGTTTGAGTACGGTTCAATTTTTTTGTGGCGCATTCATAAAAATTGGAAAGTACAACAAGCAAGACAAACTTTTCTCCTTCCGATAAGGGAAGTTGGAAGGTGGTCCTTTCCTGAACAATTAACAAATTGGTATCAATAGCAGTGGGATTTTCACTAGTGAAAAGGAGCTGCCAATTAGGTCAGCCTTCAGATGAGCAAATGCCTCGCGTGGTCATAATGTGAAAAATTGATACGTAATCATACTTCGTCCTATTTCATGGGGCATGAAATCTGCTGTAATGTGTTATATTTTTGATCGATGGTGCAATGAAAATATACCCGATTAATTTTAATTTATGTTCCTTATTTTATCAAATTTAAAATTTTAATTTATAATCTTGGTTTTGAACATGAGATTTAACAATGCATAGTTGATTTCTGTTCATTACTCTTGCTGAGGTGGGAAAATGCAATCAGCAATTCAGTTTTTCAATACCGACGCAGAACTGAGAGGAGTAATACAAATTTCGGAAGAAATCAGTACTGCGACTAAAGTGAACACATCCTGAAATTTATAATTGGCCTTTTAAAAAAATTTTAAAATTTTTCTATAGTCGCTACCAATAGGGATGATAGGATTTTTATAGCTCATGGCGGCTATATTTAAACTTTATTTCATTTTGCGATCTGGTGTCAGTTGTCATCAGTAAGGTTTGCTATTTCATTATGAATCGTTTCACGTTGTCCCAGCGTTTGGAAATTATTCAAATATTTTATCAAAATTCGAGAAGTTTTATTGCTACTCAAAGAGCATTTCGTTTAAAATATGGTCGTCATTCTGTTCCTTCTGAGCTCGCTATTCTTCGCGTAATTCGAAAGTTGGAGTCTGAATTTACTCTGCACAATAGTAAGCCACCGACACGACAACAACACAGCGCAGCACAACTTGCCATACAGGGGGCATTACGATGGAGTCATTGCGTGAATTTGGTGAATCTGTTATTTCACGAAATTGTCCTCACAACTGGCTACCAAGATCTTGTGATTTAACACCACTAGACTATTTTCTGTGGGACTATGTTAAATCACAGCTTTACACCAACAAACCCAACAGTCTTGATGAGCTCGATGCCAACATTTGCTGTACCATAGCAGCCATACCATCCGAAATGCTGTACAGAATCATCGAAAATTGGTGTCACCGGATCAATAACTCCAAGAAAAGTCGGGGTGGTAATTTAAACGACATTCTGTTTAAATCATAAATAGCATAACATGTACCATCTAATAAAACCATTCCGCAACTTTTTTGATCGAATTTACTATGTTTTATTTCAATTTTAAATCCTATCGTTCTTATTAGTAGATCCTATAATTACCATTTTCTCTCGACGTTCTTCATTTTTTTTAAAAATTACCATTACATTACATTACCGGTAAGGAAAATGTCCTATATCACCTGCGACAGACAAAGATTAAAATCTTTAATATTTCTTAACAAGATGTAGACATCTGAATAGCTTTGATAGTGATGTCCTGGGAATGATGTAGCTCAAATCCTGGCAAGTTTAAGGTTACGTTGGTCTAAATCGTTACACAAAAAGATAAACTGCTATGAAATTATTATAATAAAATATTTTTGCTGTTATAAAATTTCACAATTAATACGGTATTTTTATAGTGCTGAATTCGTAATATAGAAATTGTTACTGTGTTCAATACGGTATGTATTAAGTTTAGCAGAAGTTATTCAGTACTGGTGATCTGCCCATTTCAGTACTGAGAAGCACCAAAAAGCTCTGCTACATATAACGTGGATGAAGTGGTGATGCCATTTATAGAATGAACCAACGCTGTATCCATTATTCATCGTTTTATACCCATTTTTTCTTGGTCGTTGCACGATAAATTACCATTCAATCTTCGATGGATTCAGCAGTGTTGCATGGCTTCCTTGGAAAGAAAAACTCTGGTGGGACGAATATGGACTTATACATGAATTCAGTATTTCACCTTCGTATATAGCGAACACAGAAAAAATTTGCCTTTTCGGGTTTTTTCTCTCGAAGTATGGAAACATATTTGCTTTTCCATGGGAAAAAATTGTTTGCCTATCACTTCAGCCTTTTCGAAGGAGAGTGAAGTAAAAAGGAAATTTAAAATGGAGTTTTCCGGAATTGCTGTTATTGAAATGGAAAGGAAATCGGGCATTATGTCATGTCATGACCAGGATTTAAGTCCACAACCTCCGGGATGATAGACTAGCCCACGCACTACAGGATTTTAGTCTGGATATCGGATGTGGCTATAAGCTTATTATGACTGCGGTATATTTTTTCATCATCTTATATTTATATCCATAGCTTGGTGTAATGGGGTTACAGCCTAATTCCTGAGGTGGATGATGGTACTGAATTCAACAAGGACTCGCTTAAGCTGCAAAACATAGAGTCCTTGTTGAATTCAGTACTTCTATGTCTATAAATATAGAAGTACCACGGCTGGAGGTATTCGATAATTGAATGAAAGGACAACATTTTCAGCTTTCTTGAAACTCTCTAGAAATTTTAGAATCGAGTTTTGCTGAAGTCTGTCTTTCAAGCTTAACTTCCTGCCGATTTGTCCCGTCAGACATGGCTCCATCTTACAACCAACCCCATTTCCTCAAAGCCATTTTTTTCATTTTTTACCATCTTCACTGAGGTTACGACCCTATTATCACCTAAATTAAATTAATAGAGAAATCGAATTAAGAACGAAAGCAAGCAAAACTCCGCCAGGTACGAAAGATACTTTGAATGTTGGTTTATCGATCAGTTGTGGGTTTAACGTTTAACTTTGCAATTCGGTTCAATTAATTGCCTAATATAAATTGGAAGTTTGTTGAGAAAGAGGTGAGAGCCTAATCGACAGGTGGAGCAGGTGTGTTCGATTAATACATTATAATTGAAAGCTCAAGATACACACTTGAAAGATCAATAAAACAGGGCTGTGGGTAAGTAAACAATATTTGGTACACTTAAGCGAAATGGAGTTATCAAGTACTGCATTGAGTGGTAGTTAGCATTGCGGATAAAATTAAAAACAATGAAACAGATGAAATTGAACATAGCAACAATGCAGATCAATTTATATCCAGGCAAATTAAGTTAGTTGCTGATAGTAGATATCACCAGGTATTTAGTGGCATCTGATTGCTTCTACTCTTCTATAGTAATTCATCTGATTTTATTAATCTCATTTAAATACAGAGTCTTGTGGGAGTTTAAATTTATTATTGCAAGTAGAATACGAGAGTGGTTTGATAAGTCAGTGACTTTTCGAATTTCAGTAACTTTAAATGGGCTATTTATACGGACCCCACTGTGTCCGGCTAAATTACCCACAATAGAAAAAAAATAAAATTGTACGATGCACTTAGCATCAACCAAATTTAAAATGTACCGTTAGGTCACCTTTTGTTCAGCTTCGAAACATTCGAAGTATTAGAAATAAATTTAGAGTGGGACCTAACCAGAATTGAATGTTATAACTATTTATAGGCTAGTTAGGAAAATAAATTTTAGAGTATTGAATTATAGCCCAAGGCGACCAGGCGTTTTATTCCAGCAGTAGCAGACCAAAGTTTCAGTTCTTATCAGAACTGAAACGCATTAATCGGAGTAGAATTAAGAAGCAAGACTGAACATCAGTTCTTCTCAGAACTAAAGCGCATATGCGCTAGTAGAAAAACGCAACGGCTCTTCTCAGAGCCGCCACAGACGTATCGCCCCCGGACGCAGGCGACCTCAGACCCTTTGCCCCCGGACGCAGGCATTTCTTAAGACTGTCGCAAGCTCCCGCCGCCCCCGTACGTAGGCGACCTCAGACATTTTGCCGCCGGACGCAGGCATACTCGAGACCACCGCCGCTGCCGACACCCGCCCCTGGACGCAGGCAATTTAGTGTCGTGACGCAGCACTCATCCCGGCACACGGACAAATTGTGTCCTATTGTGTTGCGCAACGCTCGCCCCCGGACGCTGGCGACCGTTTTGCCGCGACTTTCACCGTCGCAGCTAACTGTGTGGCGCACCCAAGAGAGGTGCCGCTACACTGCTCCCTTCAACTGCTGTCTATTAAAAGACTACACTGAAATGTTCAACAAGTTGCGCTCGTAGTTTGTGTTAGGGATGTCGTTTTTTTTTTTTTAAAAAATGGATTTTTCAGATCGATTCGAATCGCATTGTAAAAAATCGATCGTGAAGAAATCGGTTTGAAAAGAATCGAGATCGAAAAATCGACCACGATTCCCACTTTCCTGTTTTGTACAGTTTAGTGTATTGCGCAGTGCTTCCAATTTTACCGAAAATCAGCTAAATTCAGCCGATTTTATCAAGATCTAGCCGAAGAAATTTAGTTTTGCCGAAGCCGAATATATAGCCGATTCGTGTAGCAGGGGATGAAAAAGTTATCATCTGAAAATCCTATGGAGCAAATCAGGTTTTTATATAAACGCACTTTATGTTCACTTACCTACCTACATTAATATACTTTCTGTTACTATTTCGCACTAGAATTTGATTTATTTCCATACATTAAGGGACTTTCCAAAAATCTATGACTATTGGAATTTGTGTGGTTCGGTTACGATCAAGCATAGAGCTACTGGAGACGGCAAGCCACCGGTTTTGTATAAAGCGCTTTGAAGCCAAAAACTCGGTGAGAAGTGAAACAAAACAGGGTCGAGTAAGACAAAACAGATTCGTTATGTCAATTGTTGTTGTTTTGCGTGCAAGTGAATGCGACGATGTCCGCCCTCAACTTAATCGCTGCTTTTCATCTCCAGTATAGGTATATATCTCTATGCGATCAAGTAATTAGAACAAAAATGAAAATCTAGTCGATTTAAGCCGATTTTGAACTGTGATCTGGCCGATTTTCAAAAACACAACGACAATATACATACATACAACAAAACAGTGACGACCGTGAGATCGAAACGAAACTTTTGATCTTGCGCTTGCGCATTGACACAACGCGCAGTGACTTCCGATTGGTTAAAAAAAACACGTGATGGCCGATTTGTCGGAATATTGTCGTCGCTAGGCAACAATTGGAACCGAAGGCCACGAAGGCGACGTTAGCCAAAGAATGTAGGTAAGCGCGGGCTATAAGCGTTCATGTGGGAGCACGGACTAAAATTGGTCAAATTGAAAAACAATCGGAATACGATTTCCTGATCAAAGCAATCGATTCATGAATCGAATCGGCTGAAGAAAATCGGAAAAAGATCGATTTTTTAGGACCCGATTAGTCGATCTTCGATTAAATCGATCTGAAAACGGCATCCCTAGTTTGTGTTTGACAGCCATTGAATGAGCCCACATCGATTTGAGTCCCTCGTGAATTTGAATGAAAATGGATAAAGTGAATTTCATCCCATGACCAATGAACAAACAATCACGACAGTGGGTTTCTCCAGGTGGACGTGTATCAAAAATCGCAAGAAAAGGCCAATTTTGTGACCTTACAATCGCCGATTCACACTTGTCATTGGAATAGTGCAAATTAATTTTAGTAGCTTAACATTTTCACTAAAACAACTGACTAAATCTCTTTCAATGAAAAGTTGTAAGATCGCAAGAGCACTTGAAGCACTGTGGAAATCATCTCGACTATATATAACCGAAAGTTCACTTTTTAATTTAGGCTTGTCCAAGAATGAGTACAGTTTGACTACTAATTCAAAATCAGATGTTGGAAAACATTTATTGTAGGCAACAAATTTTTCGGAGAAGAATAATTTTGATGCTATCAAATGAATGATCTCTATGTATACTCAAAACGATCTTTAATTTGATTTATAAGTATGTCACAGACCTCTTTAGTTTGCACCGAAAATGGAAGGCCTTTTGGTCTTCGTTTTTTTAAAGGCGATACTGCACAGTAATTTTTTCGTATTTTGACTATTGCCTTTTCAAAACTAGAAACGAAATCGTTCATTTTTACAGGGTCTATTGAACGAGACTGAAATTCTTGAAAGAATATTTCACAATGAGGCAAAACTCTTGCGAAAAAAAACTCAGCCAATACAAAAAGATGTCGTCATTCAAAAACGATAATAACAATTCTGATTGATTTATTGTGTTATAATCATTTCCATCTGAATCTAAAATGACCTGAAGACGTTCTTTTAGGGCTTCTTTGTTTTCAAAAATAGTGCGAACTATACGAGTATTGAAATTCCATCTTGTTTGAGATACTTCTGGAATCCTTTTATTCACAACTCGATTTAAAACATCCATTCGTTTTGGAGTTCGTGAAAAAAAGAAAAGCATGGAGATTAGCAAAGAAATTTGAAATGTTTCACTAATCACACTGCGAAGTTATCTCAAATCGTTCAAAAACAAGATAAATTGCGAAATATACACAAATTGTATTTAAATCGTGACAAACTACAACGGCATGAATTTTACTCAGAGAAGACATCGAAATCAAGTAAAGGGCCAAATATTCAATCAAGCAAGAAAAAAAATAGAAAACAAAACTAATCTCCAAAGCTCTCTCTTCCCCGTTCATTCGTCGTGTTCATCGGTGCGCTGCACCGACGTTCTATGTTATATAAAGTGCCTATTAAATTCGACTTTCACGCGTAGGACTGAAATTCATTTTTGTAAGAAATTTGAGAGAACTTTCGTGTGCATTATCTGAATCGCACCGCCACCAGGCGTCATTTCCAATATCGGGCGATGGATTTTTGTTGTGTGAATGATGTCTTAAATGAATACTTTTGCAATAACTTTTTGTTTTTTAAGCTCAGTTTAGAACATTAACGTTTAGGGTGTTCATTGCACGAGTGAACCGATAGACCAGCCGCAGCAAACTCAAATGCCCAATGCTTTACGGTAAAAAGATCGAATTTTCCAGTGAGGTCAAATATCTAGAGGTAACCTTGGATGCTAAGATGAACATTAAACCCATTACTGAGAAAGCTATGATCTCCCTTTGGACCTGCAGAAGCCTTCTTGGTAAAACTTGGTGCTTAAAACTTAATACTGCTCACTAGATGTATACGGTAATAGTCAGATCAGTGATCACCTATGCGTCATCTGTATGTTGCCGCAAAACATTACAGATAACTGCACAGACCCAGCTAAGCAAACTGCAAAGGTTGGCCTGTACAACTATCTCTGGGGCAATGCACTTGAGGTGATTCTAAATCTTTCACCCTTACACCTGTATGTATACAAGAAGCCAGGCTCATAACTTACCGACTTCTAACTTCTAAGGAGAAGGAAGCAAAGAAAATAGCCCACACAGACCTTGTGAGAGAGCTTGAAAGCGACCCTATTCTCGGCATTCCGATTTCGGATAATATCATACCAAGAACTTTAAAATACCATTCACAGTAGTGTTGCTATCCCGAAAGGACTGGGAAACACATATGCCTGAATTTGAAAAGAGGCAGTTATCTGGTGTTCAATTAGCTCCAAGGCAAATAGAGGATTTGGAGCTGGGGTATATGGACACAGACCAAGTGTCGAAATATTAGAAGAGGATACAAGAGTCACAAGATTTACATTCTCTCTGAGTAGCATTACTTGCTCTACAAGCTATCTGTTAAAGTTGCATTTAGAACGTAACTGACGATCGTAGGAACGGGCCTTAGTGTGGGATTGCTTACAAGAGCTTAAGAAACTAGCGAACTTAAATACGGTCATACTAGTATACGATATAATGACATAATGTGCAACGAGTCCGCAAACCAGTTAGCAAAAAAAGGAGCTTACTTGAAATTCACAGAACCAGTTCCTTTCTGTGGAATGCCAGCAGCATCAAAAGAAAGACTATTGGACTGGATTACCATCTAAGCTGACCTCCATTGAACAGGGACGGTGGGATGCAGACAGTACCTACAAACTATTCTTGGAAGGTCACTCCAAGAAACAAACTCCAGATTTGCTCAAATTGAGTCGGAATCAGATTCGGCGCTTGATCGCACTAATTAGAGGACACAGTAAGCTTAAAAGTCATCTACATATGATTAGACTGGTTTCAGTTGATATTTGAAGATTGTTTGAAGAAGACGAGAACACTGCAGAGTGCAGAGCACGTTCTATACCATTTCAAACAACTCGAACACAGAAGACTCAGACTTTTAGGACATAGCTTCATCACACCATTGCAACTATTTCCATTTCACTCAAGTGCATATTCAAATTTAGTGATATAACCGCCCTGAGTGAGTTATAATCAGTGAATCGGAATTTTTAGACCGTCCTCCAATAAATTATAATCTAATCTATATTATGTATTTTTATGATTTTGTAGGCTGTAAGTTAGTCCAAAACATGCCCCAATGCTCCTTTGAATAGACTTAATCAGAGGCGGCTGGTCTATAGGTTCACTCGTGCAGTGAACACCCTAAACGTTAATGATCTAAACTGAGTTTAAAAAACAAAAAGTTAATGCAAAAATATTCATTTAAGACACCATTCACACAACAAAAATCCATCGCCCGATATTCGACATGACGCCTTTCAAACGATCGAATGCGCGGATATCTTTGGTGGCGGTGCGATTCAGATATCGCACACGAAAATTCTTTCAAATCTCTTACAAAATTGAATTTCAGTCCTACGCGTGAAATTCGAATTTCATAGGCACTTTGTATAGAACGTCGGTGCAGTGCACCGATGAACACGACGAATGAACGGGAGAGAGAGAGCTTTGGAGATTGCTTTTGTATTCTATTTTTTTTTCTTGCTTGATTGAATATTTGGCGATTTGACCCTTTACTTGATTTCGATGTCTTCTCTGAGTAAAATTCATGCCGTTGTAGTTTGTCACGATCAGTGATCCCACCCGACGAGAAAAAAGAGTAGCAGAATCAATCAAAAAAAATAGTAGTAGATTTAAGAAAGAAGGGAGTAGGCATATACATACATATGAAAGAAAATACGGTTTTTTACAATTTTACACTATAGTTCAAATTGTTTGGCAAATAATGCAAGCAGAAAAATGACCTGTCTGCTACCGCCTGTGTGAAGAATTAGAATGAATGAATATGTTTTGTACCAAAATTTCAAACGGCAAAAAAAGGAGTATATTTTACTTACTCCGGAGTAGACGGTTTAAAGCACAGAAAATGAGTAGATCTACTCCAGTCGGAGTAGGGTGGGATCACTGGTCACGATTTAAATACAATTTGTGTATATTTCGTAATTTATCTTGTTTTTGTACGATTTAAGATAACTTTGCAGTGTGATTAGTGGCGAATAATTTTTTGTCGCTATTCGTGTACGAATTGTGTTTAGTTATTAATGTGAATAATATAATTTTATCAACTCTTACTTCGATTTTTTGCCCGTTAATTTGTGTGTATGTATTGCAAAACTTTCAAAAGGCTAAGTATTCGTAGAAGTGTTAAAATGGAAGCGTTTCCTATGGAATATATCAAAAATCACTACAAGAATTTTTTAGATAGTTTGTACAAATAAAATTGTACACCCACCACTAAATTTTTTTTTCATTTTCTGAGTGAACACCCACTTCTAAGTTGTACGAGCCGCCACTGGACTTAATAGCACCTTAAAAAAATGTGAAATACCTACCATAATGTGTTCATCCTCTAATTCCTTTGATAATTGTCTATATAATATTGTTCAAATTTTATAAGATAGGTATTTCAATACTTATAAGACAATTAATTTTTGAATTATTTTAGTGAGAACTAATAGCATAGATTGATGAAGTCTGATTGGTGGATTTCAATTTATTTATTATTTTGCTTTAGATTTTTAAACTTATCAGTTTTAATTAGTTTTTCTCTGAAAAAAAAATAGTTTGAATAAAAAAGAAAATTGTGTTGTTATAAGAAACAGACCATTAAGAGCCGACGAGAAAAATCTAAGATTTTATTTCTTGAATTAAAACATAACCGTCCTTTTAATCCATTTCAGTTTAAACAACGGTGATAAAAACGACTTCGAAATCTTTTCAAAACGAAAAAAAATAAATTGAAATGTTACAGTGTAACCCCATTAATTTTTTAATAACTAAACTAAATTCGTATCGTAAGACTTTATATGTGAAACAAAAAACTAGTATTAATAATAATTAGTTTTTAATTGAAGAAAACCTAACGGAAAAACCCCGGGGAAAATGTAACGCTTTAATGTTAAAATAAACTCAATGAATTTCCTTACGGATTTCAGCAGAAATAACCAAATTAATTTTTAAAAATAAAAACTAAACCAAAAAACTAGCTTTAGTCTGTTACTAGAAAAAAATTATGGATAAGTGTAGTCTAAAACTAAAAGAAAGTAATAAAAAATTTCGTAAACTAATTCGTACATCAGCCGAAATATCATCGGTTTGTGATAGTCCAACGACGGCAGCCAGAACGTTAACACTTTCGCCTACAACCAATTCACCAGTACTTCCACCATTTTCTATACTTACACCAACTTCACCAAAAATAATGGGTGGCGGTATAACAACACCACATAATATTCTTCCCGAAGCCTATCAAGACGCATATGTTTCACCACTACTGAAATCATGCGGTACATGTCCGCCTTCGAGTGGCGGAATTCTCATCACCAGCTCTACAACACCCACAACACCGATAACCGCAACAACAATACAAAGTACGATCGGTTTGAAAACAATTGCACCGATTGGTTTAAGCATTTGTGATACGGGCGGTGTTGGTGAACTTTTTACCAGTACAACAATTGCAAAAAGTAGTGAAATAAAAATTCCACAGTCAACACATTCCATCGAGAATTTCGCATTCAAACCTTCGAACGATGATTATCACCAATACTCTATGATTACATCACCAAATAATCCATTTTTGCCGGAAATCATTGCGAAAGGCTACAGTATGGATGTTATGTCGGATAATGAAACGTCGCTATCGCCGCCACCTGTACCGCCCTGTCAGACTACAATTGGTTCACCAACAAGTGAACTATTGCAACAGGCAAAAGTTTCATCAGTAATTGGCGCGAAAAATTCAAATCCATTTCTATCGAGCAGTTGTACGAGTCCGCAATGTGATTTAAGTACGAAACGAGAAGAATTTCTGAAGGCAACAATGAAAATTTGTCTGGTTGTTTCACCACCGTCGAGTAAATTACAGGTAATTTGTTGTAGCTAGAAATGTAGAATTGCTGCATGATTATACGGGGTTTTCTTTCATTTTCGGTGGGTTCCTTTAAGATTTCATTGACAACAGCGAAGTAATATAAACTTAATTATATTATTAAGACATTTTTGGCGTAAATTTCTTCAACATCCAAAATAGTTTATTATTAAAATAAAAAGCGAACAATTTTTAACCAACACCGAATAGTTTTTTTTCCACAACAGGTTCTGTTAGGTTCAGATAAAGGATTGAGTGATAGATGCTAGAGGACAATTGTTCTGAACAAAACTTAATCGCAAGTTCGATGAGCGCCTTCAGCATTCTTCTTTGGAGGCAGTTTCCATATATGAGTCTTGAAATACATATTGTATAATATATACATACATATGTTGTACAGTTAGTTAAATTAAGCTGCCTTCTGACATCGGTTCGTTGTTTGTCGTGTACTGGTACATGAAAGAACTAAGCTTATATTTTGAGTAGCTGCCATACAATTGTTCTTGAAAAAAATAGAAGCATCTATTTATCCTAATACACAATATCTCGATAAAACGTTCCCACAACAAAGCTGTTCGGGGTAACGAGGCAAAGTTGTTACAAAAATTCCTAAGAACACTGGAGCGACATATCACAAAATCTTAAATAATTTTACTATTGGAGACTTTGGTTTATTTAGATGTTATTAGATAGTCTGAGCAGTATGCAAAATTATTTTCGGCAGTAGAAGACACTAGTCGGCTCGTGTCAAGCCATTGGACTAGGACTTGGACTTGTTGGACTTGGTCATAAATGATTAGTAATTTTTTTTAAGTTCATCTAAATCTGCGTTACATCCCTAATAATTTTTTCAAATTGGATTAAGAAATTTTATCCAGAGTATAAAAATAAAGTTATAGCATGAAAAACAAAAAAGTTATGAGACAAACTCATTTCAAGACACAAGAATTCGTGTAGACGTCTAAGAATAATAAACGACATTATGACTTTGTTTTGAAAAGTTCTACACAGAATGTGTTTGAACCTATTGTTTGTTTCGAAACATGAAGAAAAGTGAAAATTATTTCGCTTTGAGTGCTTTCTCATAAAATAGGGATACATAAAAATAGAGTTGAAACGTGAAAATTTGATAACGTTGACTAAACCAACATCGAGACGATAAATTGTCGAAATTAAATTAATAATAAGATATGAATGTGTTTTTCTTTAAAGAAAGGTACCCGTTATAAATGTATTTAAATTTGAAGTATTTATGGGTCTAATTACTGATTATTTCTTAAGATCGTTGAAATTGTTATTCGCAATTATTTAGCAAAAGTCACAAATTTGACACTTCAAGAAAACATCACATAGTTGTGCCTACTCAACTAACAAACTAACTTCCATAAGCCCTTATCGAAGATATTCTCGTAATTCGAAAAAAGCTTCGATAAGGTCTTACCGAAATTATCTGGCGCGCATTTTCTCATGTTTTAACAGCTCAAGCACCAAAAGTTTCGATAAGGGCTTATCGAAGCTGTTCCAGCTTCCGTACGGAAGCTCACAAAAAAAAAAATAATGTTCACAGTTTTTTTTACTATTGTTGTCTTCCAATTACGAATTTATTATCCTGTAAACTTTTAATTTTTTGCTTGGAAAATGCGATTTGATTTCACATAAACCTTGCACAGTCTCGGATTGGAGTCCACGGTCTCGTCACACATTAGTACGCTACGCTACACACTAGGCCAATCTGAAACATTGTCATAAGAGGCTTGAAACCGAATCACTTGATGTTTCCAATTAGACATGTCCGCTCGAAAGTCTAACGGAAGCTTTATCGAAGTTAAAAGTCCATATACCTCCATAAGACTGTTGGTATTTACTTCTTTAAGGCCTTATATAGGTTATTACCGAAGCAATGGTTCCTGAAAGTCTAACTAAAGCCTTACCGAAGTTCAAAATCCACGACTTGCGCTCAACAGTTTTATCGAAGTTATAGCCTCCGGAAAATGAAAATACGAAGTTTGTTTGCTAGTAGGGTTGCAAAATAAACGATCACAAAGTCGAACCTAACAAACAAATTTAACGTTTCGTGAAGTTTCAACACTTAATATTCAAAACACTGAAACGTTTGTTATATGTACTTACTATTGTAATTACTGGAAGCAGCTAAGCACAAAAAATTTTTTTTGTGTAATTTAGGCGTTGAGAAGAGACACACTTCGAAATATGACGAACGCATTAATCGACAATACATTTGGGCGTTAATTCATACTTTCACGTTTACTAAAGTACTAAACAGAACACGGACTTCGACTTCGATTTGCCTACCTTGCGGCAGTCGCACGCAGGCCATTTCCCTACCTTGTCGCAGTCGCAGGCGAAGTTAGTGCTGTGGGCATTACCATATAACCCTGTGTATTCTAAAAGTCAGGGACTGCGCGGTCGAAGTAGAAGTCCGTATTCTGTTTGGGCCTTGAGACAAAGACTTTGTATTAAGGATAAATTGAACACTGACATCACATCATCATTTTTACATGTCTCCAACTATGTGGAGTAGTTATTGTGACCTTCTTGTCAGCGCCAGGCCGCCAGAATGCGAAAAAAAACTATTCGATCTGTCATTAATCACAAAAGTTGAATTTTTGTCAGCGCGATCCGCTCCGTTACGACCGATGTGTGCATTTACATTGCCAGCATATAAGGTCCACTTTGACAGCCGAACGGAACGGAACGGGACCATTGTGTTCGGGGCTTAAGACCGATGGATTGCATCCGTTTTGTAGAGCAAGGCCAATTCTCCCAAAAACAAAACAAAATGAAACCTGTTTTAAGGTCCAGCTCTCTTTACATTTCTATTCAACACCCACTTTGTCAACAAGTTTATTATCCATGCCAGGTTACCAAGCAAATTCCTATGTTTGTACCAAAGAGAATAAGATAGAGTAAAAGCGAAGTATGTGTATATTCCAAGATCAGCGCCAGCTGTTGACTCAGTTGACTACTACGCGTAGTTAATCTGCACCAAGTTAAGTTTCTACATTCCGAAATGAAAATGAAAGGCGATTGGCGGCGTAGTGGCTAAGCTCGCCAAACAAGAAACTTTGATCGCAGTCTCAATTCCTACCTAGAGTCACTGTATAAGAACTAACACAAACATCCACTATCATGAGTACGGACAATCACCACTTTTGGTACATATTTAGTACTAAGGTCGTTTCGTTTATGACAACTTGGTCAAACAGTGTAATACAAGCTTAAGGAAACGTAAAAAAATTCAAATTTTTGATTTTTGCAGTGTCAAGCATCAGCTGAGATCCATTTCGAGCTTTTTCTAACTGTTATAATAGCTGTGACGTCAACATAGACGTAGACGTAGACTTAGCAAGGAATTGAGAAACGACCTAAAAACCTGCGAATTTAAAAAATCACGGGTTTCTTAAATGGCATAGTTTTAGTGTGTGTACGTGTAGCAGGTGGATTTTGATGGACGTTTCACGGAATCGAGATATGTCTCATGAAATGTCAACTAAATACAGCGTTTATCCACTTTAGTGGAGATCCTTAAAATAAAAAATCGAGACAACTGCAAAAAAAATTCAAATATACTGGTTTCAAATGAAACACACATTGTCCGTACTAATGGATGTTTGTGTTAGTTCGTATGAAGTGACTCTATTCCTACCTACAGCTAAGGTTGTTATTATTATAATTTAGTAATCAAAAGAGACTGTAGAGGTGCTAAACCTTGACTCGTAGTACTCTATTGAGCTCTTGTGGGCTCATTTCCTCTATCTCATACTCTTTAGTTTGTACAACGACTGCTCCTTCAGCCCAGAGAATAGTGTTGAGTGCAATACAGGGTGTATTGTTACAAATTTTGGAGCGGGACATACTCGTATAATGTAGAACTCCCATTCAAATTAATGTAATTTTTCATAGATTTTTAATTCTTAGGCCCGTTCCTACGATCGTCAGTAACGTTCTAACTAAAACTTTAACTGACAGATGCTCATACGAAACCTACAGTCAAAGCTCTGGTTAAATTTTAACTGAAGGTCGTAATAACGGCCCTAAGTGGCATCGATCACGCTAGATTGTAGCTTCTTATTCAAAAATCGATTTACTATTCCGTGCACAACGTGTCGCGTTATCGTAGTGAAAGCTACTGTATTGTATACGCGCTCCGAAACACTTATATACTGGACATGTGCCGAGTCGAGAGCTTTTCCGAATACTCGGTAGTGGGTGTGAAACGTCCAGAAATATCTTCTGCAGACGAGAAGTATCGAGAGACTTCCATACTGTTCTGGTATATGTGGGAACAACTGATAAGGGGAAAACTTTCAAACTTTGTGGAAGATTTTGCCACGCCTTTCGCATGGCAGGCATCCACCTTATAGCTAGGTATTGAATTTTTTTTTGTCTCACTAGAAACTGATCTATTTGCGCGGTTGCCAGATTTCTATGTAACAATAGTAATAATTTCCGAAATTTTAATGCTACAATAATTGTTTCATCATCAGAAAGGTTACGAATGAAGCTTTCAAAACTGCTCTTGTTTCCTTTATTCAATAATGGGATAGTTCAATTAATAACTACTTATAGGACAATCTAGAAGAAATTTGTTTCTTCACAGTCTAAAACTATACTTTTTTCTGGATGTTGCAATATAAGCTTTTTTTGTTACCTCTGATACCAGGATAGGTTCAATGCACTATGTTTAACACTTTTGAAGATATCTTCATTTTTAACAAATAAAACAGATTTAAATTGTCTCCTTTCTATCGATATTTTTGATTTCTGTTGAAAGTTTATTTATTGCAATACCTGACTTTCTATTGCGCAACAAATTTTCAATAACTAATGCAACCTTACCCATTACCTTAAAAATTTTAATGTTTTTAATGTTGTCCAAATGTTGATAATAATAATAATCAATAACCAATGGCGCAACAGCCCAGATCGGGCCTAGGCCTTGAAGTAATGCTAGAGTTACTTCATTGCGGTGCACCGAAGGTAAGTGCTCTAGCCACTAAGCCCCCCAGACTACTCCAAATGTTGAAGTTGGACCTGATTTTGAAGAAATGTGTGTAAGTCGAAAGGATGGCCACAGCTTTGATCTAATCCTGTTTTTTACACTTAACATAAATACGAATAATCGAAATCAGTAAAATAAGAATATATTGTCAACAAATTAACAAATTGGCGAATTTTAAAACCTTGATCGAAAAATCATCAAAAAATTATCCAATTCAATGTCACTCCGGAATCTATTTTTAATTCTTGTAAATCCTTAGACATGTCTCAAAGCAATTTTGATTGTTTGTAATCTTCTGGCATTTCTTTCCGATAGCAAAATCGAAAAATTCGCCCCATCAAATACCGCTCCAAGTCAAATTAAAGGATAATGTCCTTTGGAATCTGTTGAACCATATCGACAGTAGGTTACGGATCGTACTGTGAGTCCACACACAAATTCCATTGGATGTATGAAAGCTGTAGATAGCTCGTATGTATAGGCATGACCTGAAAAAAGTCCTCAGCCAAGTTCAGCAGATACATTTGATTGTTAGACGCTCCTTGTAAAAAGGATTCATCTACTACGGTATCATAAGATACAAGTATATTAAGCAGAGAAATCTAATAACAAAAAAAAAGAAGCTCCCCCACATCCCTTAGGCCTATAACAAACTCAGCAACAATTCATATTTGAGTTCATCAAAGTGTTGTTCGTTTCATCCAAGATTTCATCTCCTCTACGAGGTTAAGGAGGTACATATACGTGTCCATGTCTTTAACGAAGACTGTGAGTGCGGGTGGCAAGGAAGCAGATTGTAGTTGGATACATTTAGCTTGAGCTGTTTCTTATTCGACCGAAGCAACGCAAAATGTGAAGAATGCTTTTAGATATAAATGGAAATTCGTAAAGTTTTTCCACACAGACGGCTGAAAAGAATGGAAGGAAAACCAAATAGTTTGTTTGATATGTTGTTTCTGATACATTGATTTTCAACATGTTGTCCGCGTGTGCGTTCTTTATTTTTAAATATTTTGAAGCCAGCACGTGCTTCGGACAAAAAATCAATCGGCGAGTGTCAAACGTCGGGATCACGTTCACTTCACATTGTTCAATTGAAGAATGGCCGCATTGTGTTTTAAATTTGAGTATGCGAATACCGTGTCTATTTTTAGGTTAAGTTACTGGATAGGATGGCAAAAAGTTGAATTTTGCTAGAATATTTTAGAATTACATGCAATTGATTCGGATTAAAAACTGAAAAATTTCAATGATAAGTTTTTGTGTTGTTGGATGGAAAGTATTGTAACGACTCGAATATCAGGGGTAGGGTGCCAGTGCTCACTATAAAAATATTTATTTCTTATTTGACTTTACTTTATTATATACTAAATTCGTTGATACATATAATTATTATTTGATTTCCTTTGGGATTTCTCCTTGTAGTCTGATTCGTGGCATCTGCTAACGTGACTCAATTCATGTTTTCGGTGGGTACGAATTCACTCGCCTTGTTTTGAACCTCTCTGCTCTCTCCCTGTCTTCGTCTCTCTGTGTGGCCTTTGCACTACCTGTTTCCGTCCTTCCCTGCTGCGCGTCCTTCCCTGTCTTCGTCCTTCCCTGTCTTCGTCCTTTCCTATCTTCGTCTCTCTGTGTGGCCTCTGCTATGTTCGTCTTCGCTTTGCTCTATCTGCTTGACGTGATTTTGGGTCGTTGTCGTGTAGCGGTATTTAGTTCGACTCATGGCACGACTCTGCTTGCCTTGACTTGACCCTGGTCATCTTGCCTCTGTTCGCCTGATCTGCCCTGTCGACGGTCACTTTGCCCTGTTTGTCTGCTCTGCTCATCGTCGTTTGTTCTGTGCTCGTCGCTGCTTAGACTCTGCTCGTCGTGGCTCGCTACACATGTCGTGGCTCGCTGAGGTCGCGACTGCTTTTCGTTGCTGCTTCGCTCTGCGAACTGATTGGTCATACGTAGGCTGCCTTTTATGTTTCGGGATTTGGCAACCCTGGTGGTGCAATCTGGTAACTGACAGCTCTATCGTAAAGTTGGACATTTTTGAGGTTATACGTACTCAGAACGTTTTGACATACGAGCGCTATTTGTGTTGTTTGCAGTAAGTTAAAAGATTTATCTCAGCTCAAAAATGGAATTAAATCGTGAACATTTTCGTGCGATTATTTTTTACAACTTTCGACGTGGATTAACTCAGCAACAGTGTATAGATGAACTTAATTCAATTTTGGGCGATGAAGCTCCATCAAGGACCAGTGTTTATCGATGAAATGGTGAATTCAATCGTGGTCGTAGTTCACTTCAAGACGAATTTCGTGAAGGTCGTCCAAAATCAGTTGTTGTTCCGGAAACCATTGATGCTGTGCGCAAACTGATATTGGAAGATCGTCATTTGACCTATCGTGAGTTAAGACAACCTTAGGCATTAGTGGGACCAGCATACATTCAATATTGCATGATCATTTGATTGTCAAAAAAATTTGTTCGCGTTGGATCCCGCATAATTTCTCAAAAAGATGCTCGTGTCAATTGGTCCAAAGAAATGCTCAAAAACATCGATTTGATGAGTCATCCACCGTATAGTCCTGACTTGGCACCGAATCACTTCTTTTTATTTCCGTACGTAAAAAACAAACTGAGAGGTCAACGTTTTTCGACACCTGAAGAAGCGGTTGCCGCATTCAGAATGCATGTTTTGGAGATACCTCAATCAGAGTGGCAAAAATGCTTCGACAATTGGTTCAAACGCATGTAAAAGTGTATAGATTTTCATGGGGAATATTTTGAAAAACAATAAAGTGGTTTTCGATGACTAATATTTGTTTTTCTTCTCTAATCCCGAAATATAAAAGGCAACCTACGTAGAACCCAAGCAAAGCGAGGAAAGACGAGATCAGCAATTCTTAGGCTTCTCGGGCGGATCAATATAGTACCACCCTTGTCAGCAATGATTTGCCGCCCACTTCTTTGCCGTCTACATGTTCGCTGTCCTAATTTTCTGGCGAGAACATTTAGTAACCGTGAATTATAACTTTGGTGCTTGGGATTTTTCGTGGTTTTATGATTCGCCTGAACATACCCGTATATACCCTCTGCGAACTTTGTATGGGATTTGCCGGCGGGTTCAATCAGCCGCACAACGCCGCCTGTGGTTTTGTTGTGGCTCCTGCTGGCATACAAGCTTTTTTGCTATGCCACCTTTGATTTTGTCTTTTTCCCTCTTCTCTGTTCCTTTATGTCTTTGGTGTTCTATGTTGAATGTTGTCTGTTTCCTAGCTTTAAAATTCATATTTATGGGTAAAGTACCCGTGTGTCCAAGTCCACGTCTTAGGTTAACCACCCCGCTAGCCTGACAACCTGCTACAGCTTGTCTAGCCTAATCTTTGCGAATTGATCCAAATGTCTGGCGGAGCGCGTATCTATGGTATGTTCCCGACTCGAAGCCAGAACAGGCCATTCAAATGTGAAAAATACTTTTCTCGACATCGGGTTTACTACTGCTGCGGCACAGATCTCCAAAGTTCGCCACACCTAGTTCTTCGTCAGTACACCATTAGGACACGAAGAGTAGTCCTATTTTGGAGTAGGACAATTATTTGTCCTGCTCCCACTCAAGGTCGGTCAGAGCTGCCTGTTCACGGGACAGGATGATAGGTCCGACCACCTCGTGTTAGCTCCTGCTATATTAATATCTCCGAAGTTATACGGAAGTGCGCACATCGATCGATATTTAATTGCTTAAACTAAAAAGTTTTAAGTAACAATTCTCTTTTGATCAAAGAATTGCTCAATCATCGTCCGCGTGCTCTATATGCACAGCAACTTTTACCCGCTCGGATGTAAGAGCAACGAAAAATCGATTACAGCCAGGTTTACGCTGCATTTGTACTGAGCAGTTTGAGCTGCTCGATTCAAGGATTATTCCATGAAAAGTCGATTTCATTTGGGTCCATTCCTTTGAAAAAACAAAAATAAAGACCAATGATTTTCTTAAATTTTTTTTACCTTGATTTCTTTGATACCCAACTCTTAAGAGCGGCTTTTTAAATATTTGCAAGAATCCGATAATACCTACATAGTAAATTTAAGAAAATTAATTTTGCTCTTTGTTTTTTACAAGTAGAAATCTTTATCCTTGAAAGATATTGCAGGTATAATTTTTATTCGTATGGTTTTTTTTTATTGTACTAATCTTTGCTTTTAAAACAAGCCTTATTTTCACTGTATCAACCTTCCCTTTTAAAATAAGCCGTGTTTTATTAAAATGTGACGAAAGTTAACAGAGCTATGACTTTTTCTAAAGAGAACTCGGATGCCATTTCATTTTCATCATTTTGGCAATTCCCAGTGGAAGGACAATTTAAAAATTTTCCGACTGAATACTCACTCATTATATTACGCACTGACTTTATTATGCCTCTTGCCGTAGTCGAGTACCAATTAAAAAGTTCAGTGACTGAATACTCACAATATTACGCCGGCAGCCGTAGTGATAGTAGGTTCTAGGTTGATAGTTTGACAACAGTTACAATCGGCCGACCAGTTTGACTGCAACTATTAAAATTAAAAAGCGTGCCTATTAAACTGTTTTTAGTATGCACATAACTCACCTTTCAAATTCGATTCTTATTAAACGAAAATAAAATCAGAAATATGTTGGGGGGTACTTTTCTATTAAAAAATTAAAGGGATTGTTATTAGAATTTTCGTGGTAAGCTACCAAAGAAGCTATTATGATTAGGAGTTAGTTATTCTTTCCGGTGTCAGTGGAGTGAAATTTGGAATGGGATGTGGCTATATAGAATTTACCTCAGCAATCCCACCAGCTGTCAAGGTGTTTCGGTTAGTAGGCAAGAATACACCTTCTGAAGAGTCTATGCCCTCCGATGACGAAACAGCTCCTTCGGACCTAGTCCAACACAATCTTATGATGAACTGGCTTCTCCAGTGAAGTTTCTTTCCAAATTTGTCATATCCTCAGGGATGGCGGTTAGTCCACAGTCGGGGACTCCGTGTTGGAGTTTCACCCCACTGACACCGGAAAGAATAACTAACTCCTAATCATAATAGCTTCTTTGGTAGCTTACCACGAAAATTCTAATAACAACAAATATTGGTTAAAAAAAATAAGTTGCGGCGGACAGGATTTGTTCTTCGTAGATCAGATCCAAGGTTACAACCATTTGTAAATTTCACAGCCATAAAAAAAAAAAAAAACGCTGACCATATCCAGGGTTACAACCAGAGAATAGCAGAAATCAAGAGAAAAGCTTCTCAAAGTACACGCCTTTAGTCTAAGGTAGAGGACGCCCTTCTTGACCATTAAATTCTTCTCGGTAATAAATTTGGAATGGGATGTGGCTATATAGAATTTACCTCAGCAATACCACCAGCTGTCAAGGTGTTTCGGTTAGTAGGCAAGAATACACCTTCTGAAGAGTCTATGCCCTCCGATGACGAAACAGCTCCTTCGGACCTAGTCCAACACAATCTTATGATGAACTGGCTTCTCCAGTGAAGTTTCTTTCCAAATTTGTCATATCCTCAGGGATGGCGGTTAGTCCACAGTCGGGGACTCCGTGTTGGAGTTTCACTCCACTGACACCGGAAAGAATAACTAACTCCTAATTAAAGGGATATTTTGTGGATAGGGAATAAAAACATTAGCTCCTTACATCCGATCGTATTGAATATCGGCCGCCTGTTCCACAAATCCGTCTGTTACTCGTGAAATACATTCGATTTCGAAATGTCCTTTTATCCAAGTATTCTCAACAAGTTAAGAATGAAAAATTGAAAAAAATAAAAAAAAAATCATTTTTTTTCGTCGAGAACTGATACTTCCTTGATGGGATATTTTTCTCTGAGTGCGCGTCCCAGACTATGCTCCTTCTACGTAATTTATGTATTATACACACATGTGGTAGTGGCGTAAGCATTCTAATGCCATTACGATTTAACAGCATCCCAAACTTTGAGCCAAGAAATAATAAAGTTTCGCACTGACTGTTGGAAGTTTTTCTTGAAATATTGTTAAATACTACTGAAATTCCTTTATTATCAAGCGATACACGAAAAGTTAAGAGCATTTGTACAAGGTATTTTAATTTGTAAACCGATGTAGACCTGCCTGAGATGCAAGCCTGAAATTTTCAAGGTTAAAGCCTGAAATACATGTGCAGAATATATGCATGCAGCAATGCAGGCATCCCTGCATGTGAAACAGATGTGCAGAATTTTTTGGCAGATCTTTTGGTTGTATTTGTCTCAAATATACTTTTTCCTAGTTCCATGAAACGCCCCTTCATTAATACTCCTCTCCACAGGTACAAAATTACTACTAAACATTACCTGTCGAACCACTTTTTCATGTTTCTGTGTTTGTAAATTTCAACCTGAAGTTGTGATAATACTGCCGCTGCACCGCAAAAGTAGAAGTAGAGACATCTTGCAGCGCTCCGCTGCATGCAGTGTGACCGTGTATTTCGTCGCACTTAAACTCATGCGTTCTAAATCAGTTTTGCCGCGCTGCATGCAGATATATGCACATGTATTTCTGGCTTTAGCCATAGATTAGACTGACATTCATCACTTGGCATACTTTGATAACAGACCGTACACCTGTACCAAAACTAAAAGGTTACATAGTCCGGTTTAAATACAAAACAATGGGATTATTATATTATATATAGTCGACCATATTTTATATATGGTATATTCAGGAAGGTACTATCTGACGAAACTATTAATTTTTCTAAATTATTAATTTGAAAATTATGAACCTTACTGCTTATAGAGTCTGTGCGGCTTAGTGGCTAGACCACTTGCCTTCAGTGCATTTGGCACCAGGTTCGAATCTGCTCGGCGACAAGTAATTTTCGAGAATGAGATTGGGTGCCGAACCATCAGTTCACTCAGCTGTAAATGAGTAGATACTTGAGTTAAAATCGGATTAATAATCACGGACGAGCATGTTGCTGACCCCTTCACCTCCTAGTGGTCCCTTGGTTTCGTAAAGAAGTAAATCTAGTATTACTTCAAGGCCTCTAGGCCCGATTTGGGCTGTTGCGCCATTGATTATTATTGCTTATAGAGAGAATTAGCTCAACTTACATAAAAAAAACAGGGAACACCCATTCAAACGAAATAGTTACTGACAATAATTCTCCATACCACGAAAATCAGGCCCTGTAGTAGGGACCTTAATGCATAAAGAATGAAATGGACAACGATATTAGGCTAAACAAATTATTTGTACACTTTCAAATTTTTATTATCACATAATATTAGAAACTTTTTTTGTAAACACTCCATGAACAGTTGCTACACATCAGAAAGATCGTGACAAAAAAAGCTACAGAGGTTCTGTACGTTAAAAACGCGTAGACGAGTAGAATGTAACTAGTAATTGAGTAAATGCTAAAAATGTATAAATTAAAAATAAGTAGATAAATATTAAGAAGCAAAATCTTCGGGAATATTTATCTAATTTATCATCTAACTATACTGTAATAGAAGATCACTGACGTAATTTTACGTCAATACGTGCACAATTTAATTATTCAAAAGTCCATTAAAATTCAATGCCGGATATTTCCATATCGCACTTTCGTAATTAGTTCCGCCTCAACTGAGCTCAATTAAACGTGTCCTTTTCAAATAAACTTCCTGTACGATATGGTTTCGATCCACACCAGCTATCAATAACGAAATTAATTATTGTGTCGTTATCTTCCCACACGGCAATGTATTGCGCCACCCTTGTTTTCATCTCCAACCCAAAGTTTGTATATATCGATAATGACATCGACAAATGCTTTTGACTATTTATAACCCATAAATTTGAATAGTTTCATTTCGATATTCCAGTCGACCGGAAGAGATGATTAGAATCAAAATTCAAAAATTATTCCTGAATGCCCTGGGAGGATATAGGACCATGTGTGTCGAGCAAACCTTCTTTCTATACGTCGTGTAGTCGCTGTCGTCTCTACAAAAATAATACACACATTTTCCATTTCACTTATTCTATCGCTCGTTAACAGATTTAATTAAAATTTTAAATGCTATCTAGAAACGATGCCTATAAGACTAACACGATTATATTGTGAAAGGATGTGTGTGGGAGATGTATGCCGGATATACTCGTCGAAGAAAAGCACCATCAGTCAGCCAATACTCCTCCCTAGTCTCGATTCTCTCCACTTAGCTATTCTCGAATCCTTTTTCGTTTAGTGCCCTCGAAGAAGGATGATGGGGGATATTACTTCAAAATTTCGCCCTTACACATCTGAAAGTACTACCAAAACTACTTCGAAGGAATGAGCGGGATTGGCAAGCAAAGGATGTTGTGAATGGGGAAGAAGTATAGGAATAAGCAGCTATAAAGTCCTTTCAGATTATAATTACTGGACTGAGTGCCGACTTATTTCTGCTATTAATTTCGATAAGAGGACATAAAGTGCTAAGAACTTCAACCCACAAGTGGTTATTATTTTTCTGCATTTTGCTGTTACGAGTATTTGCTGGTGTATTTTCCAGTAAAAACTTAAAGCTACAAAAGCTTAGATAGACCATTTGAGGCCGTATTAACGTTAGATATCTAGAAAAACTGAAACATCGGATTTTCTAGAAATGCCGTGCTGCTCTTCTCAAACCTCTTAAATATCGACCGACGTACCCTCTTACAGGTATTTAGCGTTCCTTCATAACCTGCTATTAACTGGAAACTTCCCTACTTAAGATGTCTTTAGTCTCGCCAGACTTGAATCAACAACATCCTGCCCGGATATCGAAATTCCTATTTGCTTCTCATCGATTTTTTTAACGAAGACAATTTCGCAGAAAGTAGCAAAAAGAAGATCCCTTCGTGATAATAAGAAACGGCCCTCGAACCGGCTTAATGGAAATGAGAAATGAAGTGAAAGACGACTTAATTTAGAACGGTTTTTGCGCTATATTTGTAAATAAATCATCAAGAAGCCCTGACAGGATTTTACAATAATATTCGCTTCCCTTACCGGCTGGCATTCAAAGTCATCTTGCTCTCGAGCAATTGTTTTTACAGTCATTCTTCCTTTGAAATCGGATTTCAGAAACAATATTATGTTTGCAAATTTTAATCGAAAGCAAGGAGTTTTCCGAACAAAACCGCATATTGCCATTTCCAACAGACTATAGTCGACTTGTTGAGAAAATGTTGTCTGTAATGGATGAAAGGCGGTCCTGAGCAACATCCGCCAAGCTGGCGACACTCAAAACATCCTCTTATAAACGATATATTCGTAGGGTTGGATTATGGCCATATAATCCAACATGTGATATAAATGGATGGAAGTTGTTATAATGGAGTGGAACAGCTTTGAAATGTCCGTCTACTTTTGCAGCAATATCATACAACGAACCCAACAGGACACCCAAGCTTATATGTTTGGCTTATTCATAAAGAGTGAAAACGCTTTAATGGCGGGCTCTATGATTCCCATTCAAACTAGAATGCAAATCTACATCATCATCATCGTCATCGTCGTCATTATGTTGGACAAATCCCATTTACAATTTTCCAGGGTTGTTTTTTCATCGACCCGAATTAAATTTAATTCGCTATTCTCGTACATGAGTGTATCGAGTTATTTAAACATTGCAAGAACGATATGAAAACTTGAATAAATAGATTCCAATTTATTTGACGTATCTGATGCATAAATTTTATTTTACGATTAATTTATACAAAAGTTTGCAAGGAATTACTGAGATATGAATAACGTAAATGGAATTTAAATAGGTGCTTCATTATTCCTACAGCAGTTTGATATACCTACATACGGATGTACGGATGTAACATTATTATATTTTCGGTAGTTTCAACTTCAGTTAAATTAGAAGTTTCTTCCCCAGAATTTAGACTACTTATAAACAAATACCGTTCCAAATAGCCTCCTAATTATTCCTTACGGCGGAAACTTGCTCTACTAGCACATCAACATAGAAGTACTAAGTTTCTACTTTCTAGCATAATCCGTTTCTGAGATAAGAAAAAGAAACAACGCGTTCAATTCTGAGGGGCGGTGTATATTACTATGTGACTGAAAACCTAACAAATATTTTATTATTAAAAAATAGTAAAGCAAAAGTTCGGAAAGTGGTTAAAATAGGGTCCCGCTAGAACACTTACGACGCTGCCACAAATTACATAAATGAATTACATAATTGGGTTATATTCCGAGATGCGGTCTAGGGGTTAAAAAAGGAAAACTTTATAAAAGGTGATTATTAAACAAGCCCGTGGAAGTGAAAAGACATTCGATATCTGATCAAACCTGAGAGATATAGTAGAATTCATGAAAAAGTAAGCAACATCCTTTCCACCCCTTTAGGGTCGAGTTTCAAGAAATCTTGAAAAAACTTTCTAGGTATTTATATAAACAATCCGTAGAATAAAAATGAATTCAATATTTGGAAAAAACCTAGTAAATATGACGGAAATCCTCAAAACCTATGCGATCTTTTTTCACTGCTCATGTTTTTTTTCCGAATGCCAATGGATATTCGATTTTTTTTTATCTATATTACTTTTCTAGTTGATTTACATACACATACCAAGTTTCAACTTTGTAGCACAAGCCGTTCCATAGTTAGTTAAGTTAGTTAGTTAGTTAGTTTCTGAACTTTGAGAAACACAGTTTTTATCTTCTTTGGGATGGGCCACCGTTCAATATTAGTCTAGATGTACTTTTTATTATTCTTAAAATATTTAATGGATGCTGTGTCCATCAACTCCAAATGGCCACAAATTGGAGCTACTGCTTTTTAGCTTAGAACGGCAGTATACAAATTTATATTTTTCCAACATGCTACTACTATTATAGCTCTATCGAAATACCAAGCATGAGCTTTATATTTATCATTATAGGTTCTCGATATATAAAAATCAGAACCTTTTCCTTTTTTCCATCTGCTAGGGCTCTATTAGACCTACTTTTGATAAAAATTATAAGCATCTGTCTTTCACTGTTCTTGAGATATAAGACGTTATTTTTAGTTTTAGTCAAAATTGCTCTCGTGCCTTGGAGGCACGCGACTAATCAGTGTGCTCTGATCATTGAATTGCTATTGAAACAGCGACATATTCATGATTAGCCAAAAATGTTTTTGACTAATTTTTGCTCTTTCAGTGTGCGGCCAGCCTAATATCTATTCCTAACAAGAAATTGTAGTTCACATTTTGGTTATTGTGCTTTAAGCGAGTATTACACTGTATGACCACGCTGTCAAATTGCAGTAGTAAGCAATGCAAAATAGTGAATTTGACCGAATTAATACTTACTGTGAGATTTATTTGTATTTGCCTACTTCGCATTGCATTTTTTTTTTTTTTTTTTTTAAGGATACTAAACTGGACTTAGGTGGTTAGCCTTTAATACACTGTAGTGTACAGTCCAGTCAGCTTAGGGATGGGAGGTCAGAAATCGGGCCGGGTATGGTAGTGTATTGGTTGGTGTTAATAATTTTGAGTGCTGTTTTGGCTATGATGTGATCTACCAGAACAGAAATGTTGCCTATAACAAATCAACTACTGTCTGGTGTCTCTGATGGAGTTCGTGAATCTGATAAGAATGTAAACAGAACTCATCTGCTCAGTGTTAAATCCTTGCAATTTGACCATTTGGACAAACAGTGTAATACAAACTGTAAGCTAGTATTACACTACAATGTAAACTGTAAGCTAGTATTACACTGTATGCCAGGCGGTCAAATATTTGACCATTTTCCCTGTCAAATACTGTCAGATGGTGTCAGATAGTGTAATGGTCAAATGCTGTTTGACAAAATGTTTCATTTGACCACATTTAACCGTTTGCGATTTCTGGAAAAGCAATTGTGTCAAATGGGTCAAATAGGAAATGTCACTCGTGAAATTTTTTTGTGGCAATCAGTTAAACAAATAGCAATAATTATATAATTAATTATTTTAAGTACTGTAGTTCGGTTTTTTGTTTGTGTGATGTCTGCCAACACGTCGATTTAGATTTGAACAATCTAGTCAGAATTTCGTTCCGACCTGATAGCGTTTGACCGTTTGACACGAAGAAAAAATTTTACGATTTTGTCAAATGTGTCAGATAGTGTAATATGGCAATCGGGCAGCGTGCCAAATGGATATATGACACGAAATTTGGTCAAATATTTATGGTCAAATATTTGACCGCCTGGCACACAGTGTAATACTAGCTTTATTGATTTAAAAATATTCTCGATTCGCTACAATGTTTTGTATCTGCAACGTGTTAGGGTCTTCCATTTATCGAAAGTGCAGTACGCAATGAAGGAAAGGTGTTTGTAACAATGCTTATTTAGCACATCATGATAATATATTTAAATTTTTGAAATCCACAGTTGAATATGCATGTATTGTAAAGCGTCATCACACGTCTTCCATATGGGTTCCACTCTAGAGCTGTTGTCTTCCAATATCAATGCAAGAACTTATCAAATTTGTATAGCACTAATAGAGGCTTTTACGTTGCATGAACAGTTTATACCTTCAGAGATTTCTGTTAAATCAAAACCATTTCTTGATATGACTTCGTTATTCATATCAGTTTGAGCCTAAGTCTAGTGGATATAGCATATGTTGGTTCTTCTATTTAAGGCTCATATAAGTAGAAAGTTTTTGCATTTTTAAAAAAAAAAAATTTCGCTCATCTTAAAGTTTATAGTCTTAAGAATGTTGTCTGTAAATTTCGTATTTAAATTCCAATAATTGTGGAAGCTATGGGCAGTTAACCAGGATGGGCCCTTCGTGAATTCTCTATATAGCACGTCATTCAAACGTGATTATCTCGGAACATACTTTTCAATGGCGGTTCCTAAAATCTTCGGAAAACGGCTGAACCGATTACTTCCAAAATTTCACACATTATTCTTGAATAGATTCTCCAATTCGCTACGTAGGATTTTTTTTTATCTTGTTTATTTTTTGTTTATCAAGCAAGAAAGGCCGATAATTGAGGTTAAAAACTAAAAATAAAGTTCGATCGGCCGCCATTTTGTGAAAAAATGTTTTTTCAAAAAGCCCCTACGTAGCGAAGGGCATCATACTTTTCATTTTCAGAATCATTTTGAAATTTTTATTTTGAATCAACCGCCTGCATGTAATCGTGGGAACCGCGGAGCGTGCGAGCGACGGACATTGTTTGTGCCGACCCTGACAGCAGCGCCCCTGGTTGATGTATATTTATAGAAAAAAATTATTAGCGTACCTCAACATATATACTTTCGAATAAAATCGAGGAAATAGTTTTTGAGATAATAATTTCTAAAATTCATCTAATTTTTTAGCTTTCTACTCGTATGAGCCCCCTTAAGTAACCTCAACAAGATAAGACTCCTCCTTTTTACAACTTGGTTGAAGTCTTTGAATGACAACCAACGTTTTAGTATCCATCCACGCTTTCATTACAAATGTTATGGTACTGTGCTCCACTATCAAAAAAGTATTTCCAGCTTCTATTGAATATTAATAAACGTCCTCTAGCAATAATTGAAACTCTGAAATAGTATCAAGTAAGATTTGATCGTACGACCTTCTACGAACGGGACTAATTGCTGGCCGTCCATAAGCTTTTCGATTTCAGCACCGTCATCATATTAATCCTGCATTTTTCATAATTAAACCTATCGAAATTTCGAAATGTTATACCTACAACTTAATTGAAATTTGCTCAAAACACTCTTATAATTTGCAGACATAAATTCGTTAGCATTTTCTTCATCTACTCGGTGAAAAATTTGAAACAATTTTCATCTAATTATAATCCTCTAGTTAAACACTCAACAATGTTACTATTTAAGGACCTACTTAAAGTATATTAAGTAGAAACTTCGTTTATAGTATAGCGAGACAGAATCCAATAAAGATAAAATCTTGTTAAAATTGTGTCGCATAAACTGGATTTTCACACTCTTATCCCGGCTCGCAATTTACTAAGTCATAAACTGTTTCCATCAAGTTTTCACTACAATGAGAAAGTTTGCCATAAAATCCTTTTTAGATCTTACTCTCGTAAAGTATCTCGAGTGCGATTATGGCGCATTTTCGCCAGAATGACTGGCGAACTGATGTTATGTGTGTACTTACAAAGTCAGTTGGAATCTCTAAGGGAAAACGCTACTACGGGTAATTGCGCTCTTTACGGAAAACGCAATTAAATCTGTATTTAATTTCATTGCTTCATCACAATTGTAAGTACATATAATGTGTTTTCATGAACACTAATATGAGTTTATTCGAGAACACAATTTTCCAAACAATTTCGAATACTATGGAAAACCCACAATCAACAGCAACAGAAACACAACAAAAGTATAATACCGACAGGTAATTTACCGCTCGCTGAAGACGACTTATGAACTACTGTCCAAACATTATAATTTTAACATAATAAACAAAATTGAAACCAATTACCTACAGGAAAAAAAGGAAGATTAAAAAAAATACCGCGCAGAACAAACAAACAAAGTTAAAAATACTTCCCAACTTTCAGTTGATCCTACTTTGCCACAGGACACCCTCATATACGCAGTCCTCTCTTGATAAATTATTCAACTAACGATGCCATGTTCCGCATTATTAGACAACGTAATGTCGACTAAGGACTCAGACAAAGCGAACGATGGACACCGAGTAACCTTACGACGAAAAAGACCTTAGGACGCATACAGAAGATGAAAAAAATCCACCCTCTGATGAGTATATTTTTTTTTGGTCTTATCATCATTTTTCCTTATAATCACTGCCGTCGTTTCCGTTTCATACTTGAAAAGTTGTCACCGCTGTTGTTCTCTTCATCATCGTCATTAGATATCAAAGTCGTAGACTTCACTTTCTTTAAAAAAATAAAAAAAAATCTTGACCTGTTTTTAATTTATCTTAAATTTTTTTATTCGTTTTATTTGCTGAGATTTGGGATTTATAAACAAATAAGTTTAATTTTTAATTAACTGATAATATCCCACGGTTCGAGCCTTTGATTAAAATGGCCGTCTTCAAAAGTAAACGAGACAATTAGCTTATGAAATTTTTATATTATGTTTATTGCGGCAAATTTTATAGAAAATATACCGCAGTAATGGAGTATCTCCACGTGCGGACCACTGCACGGGTAATATGGAGCTCAGTTGGGAACTTAGTACCATGGATTCACTGCTGGTATTGATATCATAATATCATAATATCATCAATCCCAGCAGTGTATCATCCAATACTATGCATATACGAGATAAACGAAATGATATATACCTATCTATAGTAGTATTGAACCTGTTTCATGGTACACAAATTCGACAATTTTACCTAGTATACTATGCATTTTACTGCTAGTAGTTCCATTCCCCAATTGTGTGTGCGAGTATCGCATTTAAATGTCGTTGCTTGCTTATGCTTACATATACTGTCGAATCTTACCATATGTGTAGTGTGTCATATGCAACTAGTTTCGAATACTACGATTTCAATGCTATGGTTTGTATGCAAGCTGTGTATCCATAGTGTAAGGCTCTGTGGATATGTATCTCGTATCTCGGGTGACATCTGGTTTCAACTAGCCTTCATATTAGGCTTTTGCATTTTAGTTCACCATAGTGAGCGATCATTTCCGATTCCCAATCCCTCGCGAACTAGTTTGTTCTTTTAGTTCACAGTTGATCACTGCAGGGGAGTTCAGTGATGAGTGGTCGTACTTCGAAAACAAGGTGATAATGAAGATGATGATCAAAAGAAAGGTCGCTAGACGCAGTAGAAGATGAGCAAAAAAATGGTCAGTAGATCTAGTAGAAGATCTTGAGCAAAAAAAAGGTCAGTAGTGAATATGATGCCAAAAAAATAGATCTACTAAAGTACATTGTCTCACAGATTCTCGAACCTAACCAGTTTGTCATCCCCTAATGAACTCAAATCCTCGATGTCCTCGAAGAAAAGACTACCCGGAACCACCTCAGTCACCTTCTAGCGATTCCTGGGCAAAGCTATCAATATCCTCAACCCTTCCATTCGATGCCGATCCCGATCTCGCAAGCTCATCCACTCATTCGTTCTCTAGTATATTACTATGGTCTGGTACCCAGCAAATCAGTACTCAGTTCTGACTACAAAATACCTTCAGCACTTCTCGACTGCGCTTTACTAGCTGGGATTTAATGGTGAGATATTCTGATCACATATCTTCTCCATTAACAAGATATTTGCTGCCTGCAACCCATCTAGAATTTCCGCTTGGAAAACACTGCATACATCTGACAGTTTGAACGACTCCCCTACACTCCGCTGTTCAGAGAAGACGCCTGCGCCAGTGTCGCGTTCCATTTTCGTTCCATCCGTATATACGTATACGGAGATTTCTTCCTCACGTAGTACCCTATTGTTCTCCCACTCTACTCTACTAGTATATACTATTTCGTATGGTGTCGCAAAATTCATCACTGGCATTAGAAGGAGTACAAGCATCGACTTCCCCGTGGTTGCGGTTTATCCAGCTGTCTGATGTTTGAAATCAATGAAAGTGTCCATCTCCCAGCGTCTTCGCCATTCCAGGACATGGTCGCTATCACTCCGATCGACGATAGGTTATTGGTAGGATTCCGCCTACACCTATACGGTGCTTCTTCGTCGCATCTGCTCAAATCGGTACAGCGTATAGCATTATGAAGCTCGTGACCGTTGCTAAAAGTTTTCGTTTGCTGGAGCGTGGTACTCCAAGATAGAGTGCACCATTCACCTTTGCAGCTATGTCGCTGATTGCCCGAAGATGGTCCTTGAAGGACATCTGCGTGTCGATTAACATCGGAAGATACCGCAGATTTGGCTGAGAGATGATCTCGTGCTCTCCGGTTCTGAAACTGAAAACTTCGCGAACTTTTCGCGAGCTCAATGGTACCGTCTCTGTTTTGTGCAATACCAACTCCAGGTTCGTAATGATAACCACTGCATAGCCCTATCACTGCAGAGACCTTCTTAAAGTGTGTATGAGATTCGCTATCCGCATAGCCTTGATCTCTGGATGGTAGTTTCGACTGTCTGTCGACGGAGGATCAGCTCCCATTTCATGAGGTTATTTAGGCCATGGACGCCACTCTTACTAAGGAGGGTTATCTTAGACGTTGAGAAAGATTTCGACAAGGCCAGGTACAATGGTATTGTGAACAAATTAACAGATCATGAGTTTTCTGAGAAAATTGTGTGCATATGAATTATAAGTATAGTTCCTTTTCCTTCTTGTAGTATAGTTTCCTCAGAGAAAATCGAATTCGGAACGTCAATCAATTATTTCTACAGACTTGCCTCTTTGGTAAGTCTTTGTCTCCAGATTATGCTTAAACATTAGTCAGAAATAGTAACGACCAAAATATGGTATTTGCCTATCCTTGTACGAGTATTTCGAATTAAAATGACACATCCCAGCAGACCAATAAAGCGGACTATTTTGATTTTCTCGGAAAGTCTTGGTGTAGAATACTATTCGACAGAATACCTTACAACACAATGTTATACGAGTAATGTTTGATGAAATATAAAACCACATCACGTAGTTATGGTCGGCCATCATTCAAAACCACACACAATCAATTGGATTTCGACAATTTCTGATATTAAAAACACACACATACACGCAATTGACCGTAACTATAGTTGGCTTACAGATAGGAAGCATTTTCTGTAAAATGATTTTCGATTTAGCCGATGTGAAAATAAAACACTACACGACTCAATTCAGTTGAATTGAAAGGAAGTACTATAGGCACTCTGTAGCGAGGAAAGTGCACATCCATCAAATTCCATTCCCAGCTGAATAAATTCTTTCTCGTTTTTATGATATCCACAACAAAACATCGCTTGCTCTCAGGAAATATCCTGGCTTGGATATTTTCATCTAGCCCAGATGCACCCAACCACCCTTTCATCCAATGAAAATGTCCCGATTTCAATGCGACCCTTGCCTGATAGATTCTTGCGCATTTTGTATAAAGGCGTAGGTGTGTGAATATATGCGAAATAAAACGCTTATAATTTCCGCAATGCTGCAATTTATCATTTCGAATATAACATTTTTGGTTTATTGGTCCAACGAGAACGATTTATGGCTATACATTACTGGATATATGAAGTCCTTACTCGTTCAAAATGAGGAACAACCTAAAGCAGACGTTCATTCATTTCATCGAAGATAGTTCCAATTAATTCTGAATGGGTACGAGTACACATAAATATGAAGGTTGGCCTTATCTGTACGGAAAATGTAATGAATGGATTAATTTCAAATGGAATAGAAGATAACCTGTGTGATTAAGTTGGAACAAGAAAAGAAATTATTTTCAACGGTCATGAAAAACACCTGCATTTATCTGAAGAATGAGAACGATGCGGAAGATGATTTCGAATTATTCGATTCACTATATCATCTTTATGGCAGACCTTTTTAATTATTTTCATAGATCATTCATCTAGATAAATCATAAATAATTCATTTAGGTGAAGCCTTTTCGATTTATTATTAAAGTGAGAAGTAAACTACAATAAGGGAATGGTTTTATAACTAAAATAAGTAAAACAGTTTCATAACGGCTAAAACAAAAAAAATAATTGTTTAATAGTTATTAATCCTGATAAAATTCCAGAAATATATTTTTATTATTTGTTTTGTGAATGAGAACAAGTTAAAACTGTATTCTTTTTTAAAAATATATCATGGGCTTCTGTTTTACTTGCAAAAGTGAAGGAGATCTTCTTTATTATTAGAATCAAAAACATTAAATTTCTGAGAGTTTTTGATTAAATTTTGAAATATTATCAGTTTAGACAAGAACAACTTTAGGAAACACTTGATAGGTACTGTATCTGTTGTCTCCTCTATTAGCTAACAAAACTAGGTTCAACACACGTATACTCACTTCAGGAGGTCAGCAGGGCACGATTTGGGCTATCGCGCCACTGATGATGATAAGCTATATATTCTTCTCAAATAAATTGTAAAATGATAAGCAAGTTTAGCAAATTAACGAGAAATGAATGAAAGTACACCTACCAATTTTATTGACCGTAGATTGTCATCTAGGATATCACAAACACTTGGTGTAAAATTTAAAAAGATTAAGGTAACTTATTTTATTTTTTGATGAATGTTTTCACAGTACATTTTGAATTGAAAATACAAGGTTTTCCGGTATATACTGTTAAATTTATTTTGTGTGACGTTTCGGACTCGACTGAGTCCTTTATCAAACTTATTTTGACAACAAAAGCTGTCAAAAATCCATTCTCACTCCGCATGGATTTTGAAGATTGAAAAACCATTGTGATTTTGGCTAGACCTTAAAATAGTAAAGAACTTCACTCAGTCTTAGCTACACCTCGGGATAATGGTAAATATAGACTACAAACAAAACCTCTGCTTAGCGATAATGAACTAAGAATTACCAAGCAAAAAACGTGAAAATCGTAGCACCCTATGTCCGTGACATAGGTTAAGAATATGCTTTAAATACTGCAGGTATTAACTTAAACTAACATATTGTTACATATAAACTTGGCTCGATCGGTTTCGAATACTGGAAACAGTAACAACCGAATACCAAGTTGCAAAGTAACCCAAGCAGAGCCTAGTCTAACTATATAAGGGGCGGAACAATTCGATGGGGAACACCTTCTAATCTAATTTTCTCGTATAAGCCAGAACAGTGTAGAAGATCAAAATCGAAAGCTCTAAGCATTCGAGAACACACATTACAGAGCGAATTCAATTACAGTCTAGACTACAACAACCGCTTATGATAGGAAGCTGAAACTTGGAATTTCTATAGAGCTTTGATAGTATAAAAAATGCCATTTGCATGAAAATTGTCAATATTGATCAAGGGGTGTGGGAGTGGGGGGAAATATAATGCGTCCGAAACGCAAAAAAGCCGAGATAGACACATTCTAAAATCCATATCTCCTAAACCCTTACTGGCACACTATTCCAAGTTAAGTAGACATACTAGGAGAAGAGGTTGAAATAAATTTTTGGGTAGGGGCAGTGGCGCATCGGGTTGGGGGGTGAAAAACCTTAGATTACAATATCTCACGAACCAATTGCTCTAGACAAATAAAATTTGGTTTGGGTATAAAGGTCGACAAATAAAAACTGATCAAAGTAAAAGTTTTGAAGTGTGCGGTGGAGCATAGAAGTGGAGGGGATAAGAATTTTTCAAAAAAAGCACATTTCATATCTCAAGAATAGTGTAAGATGCTTAGAATTTTTACCAGAAGTAGCGCTAATATAACCCTAATGGGGATGTGGGTGTAGAGGGTGGGGGAGGGTGAAAAGGAAAAAGTTCCGACAATTAACTCTGTAATGATATAAACCTTGAACTTGGTATTTAGATAGAGCTACAGCCAAGCGCAAAAGTATTAGGCACCCCTAACAGAATAAAAAAATTCGCGCAAACGTTGATTGCGACGCTCTTTTTCCGTTCTTTTAACACCATTACTTATTTACCGTCGACAACTACATTGTTCGGTGAAGGGGCCGAGGGAGTCATTTTCCAACAAGACAACGCCCCTTGCCATACCGCTACCCGCAGTTTTTCTCCTTTCTCAACCCCTATACTGCATCCCGGAATATGACACAATTATGCTATTCATATGTTACGCCCTAGTCTAACCGCTTCCCGAACTTTTTGTTAGGTTCTCAGTCACATAGTAACCTACGCCGCATCTCAGAATTGAGCGCGTTCCGAACTTCTGCCGGAAAAATAATAAAGGTGCGCCCAGACTGTTAGCAGATTTTTATTTCTCACACCAATCTCTTAGCTAAAAACATTTTTTTTGCTTCTTCTCTAATGTCTTACCTAAAATTCTAAAAACATCGATGTTTAGAAACATCGATGTTTTTCACCGATGTTTTATCGACATCGATGTCGTTTATTTCAAACATCGATGTTATAAAACATCGATGTTATGACGTCGATGTCGCAGCACTAGTGTCACTGGCTGCTCGTCGCATAAAGCTAGTGAGGCTGAGCTTTAAGCTTGTGTAACACTGTATGATCAATGAGAGCTTTCTACAAGCTCGCCATACATTTCACGAAAATATATGCAAAAAACTGGGAAAAAAGCGAACAGTGTAACAAAAGCTTAATGCTCAGCCTCCATGGCTTTTTGCGGCGAGCCGCCACTGCTGTGTGTATGTAGATTACGAATGATTGCACCGTCAGAGCTTTGATCATTGTACTCTCATTTCACCACTTAACTGTTACTTCACTAAAGCTTCAACATTTCACTAACATTTTAAAATCATTTATCATTCTCGAGATAGTAAAGTTTATACATAGCTCGGTATACCAGACATGGAAGAAAAGAAAAGAAATACAAATGTTAAGCTTCACCCACTAGATTTGGTAGCACATCTTAGGCATCACTACATGAAAAAATGTGTATATTGGTTACGAATCCGGTATTTTTACCATGGGTACATACCCACCAACGAATGTCGGTATGGCTTTTTCTTGGGTAAGGCCAAAAATCTGATTTGTATGTACTTCAGCTCTCTCGTCTTTAAACTACTCAACAGTTTTTTTATTTGGAGGATAGGTTGCTGCTCGATCACGTCACCACCTACATTACCCTTGGATGGATAATATAGTCTAAAATCTCCATACTAGCCAATGCGAATTTTAAAAAAATTAACAAGAAATGAGGTTTAATTGGCGTAAAATATTTCAAAAACTTATTCCCATTTTTATTATTAATTTCGAAAACAAATATAACAGAAACTTTTTAGCTATGTAAATTTATACCTACATAGAAACAATTTATCGTGGTCTAAAAGTGTTGAGTAATCGATCAAATTGCCAAGTCTAAGAACTTTTATTTTAATGAGTCTTGTTTCATGCAAACATTAAAAAAGAATTTTAATTACAAAAACTTACTTCAGTCAATGGAATCTAATTAACGGTATAATTTTTAATGTTTGATGATTCGTTATCGTAACGCAGCAAAATTGTCTCATCGAATAAGCCATGAGCCAACCAGAGCAACATGCACACACAGCTACCAACTACTAAAAAGTTTTCTTAACAAAAAGTTTTGTATTTTCTGAGTATAATTTAATAATTAATAGTTTTATCCGTAAAATTATGTTATAAAAAAAAAATGGGAAAATACTTGTAACAAGTTAAAATTATACACTTTTTATGTTTGTTGTCGAATACATGATGTTTCCAACCAACTACACAAATGCCAATTTTCTTTTGGTATATAAAATCTTTTAAGGTTTGTATGAATTCGTGCATCCAATTATATAAAAGGTTTAGGGGATGTGAATTCAAGCTTTCGTAGAATTAGTGAAACAGAAGATAAAAGAAAATTTATCTGGGGACAACTCGAATGCAATGGTAATAATAATTAATAATAATAATAATTCTTTATTGTGCCACCCTTAGTATAATGAAACAAGCTTATGCTATTATACTTAAAATAATGGAGATCAGACAGTCGTCTCTACAGCCAAGTTAAACAGTTTATATTTAGCTACATGCAAATGAAGAATGCAATAGTAGGTTAGGTGTTGTAAGTTTCAAAGACTACCAGCGCACTAAACTGAGTTTTCGGTACAAGAATCTTTAGTAAATCTGTTCTTAATGCTGAAAATTATGTTCCAGTGAATGTGGTCACCTGAGTGCGTGCTTGAACTAATTTAATATTTAGTTTTGACACCTAATTTGTTTTGCTTTACTGTACTAAAACTGTATCAGTGATTCTAAAACAATTCTGCTTTTCAGTTCAGATTAAATACCTTGGAATTGTAAATTGCGGCCTCCGCAAACAAAGACTGAAGCGCTATGTAGGGGTGTTGATATCGAAAAAAAATATCGATATATCGGATATTTCTCACAATGAAAAACAATTTATATAATTCTCATAACAAATTTAATGTTAAGGGGAGCATATCGCATTCCCAATGATGTAGTTTTATTGCTTCAGTAATAGTTAGTTCTTTTTATTCGGAGGAACTAAGTATAATATTAGTAGTGTGGGTGGCTTAGTGGCTAGAGAACTTGCCTTCGGTGCACCTGGTACCAGGTTCGAATCTGCTTGGCGACAAGTAATTTTCGAAAATGGGATTGTGTGCCGGACTACCAGCTCACTTAGCTTTAAATGAGTACCTGAGCTAAAATCGGGGTAATAATCACGGACGAGACCACTTCACCTCCTAGTGTTCCGTTGGTCTCGCAATGAAGTAACTCTAGCATTACTTCAAGGCCTTTTTTTTTAAGGATACTGAACTGGACTTAGGTGGTTAGCCTTTAATACACTGTAGTGTACAATTCAGTCAGGTGAGGGATGGGAGATGGGAGGTCAGAAATCGGGCCGGGTATGGCAGTGTACTAATTGGTGTTAATAATTTTTTTTGAGTGCTGTTTGCCTATGATGTGATCTACCAGAACAGCAATGTTGCCTATAACAAATCAACTACTGTTTGCCTAGGCCCGATTTGGGCTGTTGCGCCATTGATTATCATTAAGTAAAGGGTTTTCCAATAAGGACTTGACAACTTTTTTTCAAAATAAAATGCAAACCATTTGAGATATCTCAAAAACTTTATTATCGGGTTGAAGTACAATCAAAACATTTATGAATGGAACTCGACTTCGTTCATATGGCCACCGCGGGCACGTTTGCAGCGGTCGATTCGTTGGACCCAATTTTCGATGACTCGGCCACACATTTCGGCCGAAACGGCTGCTATTTCGTGTTCAATGTTGGCTCTGAGCTCTTCCAACGTCGTCGGCTTGTTGGCATAGACCAACGACTTGACGTGGCCCCAAAGAAAAAAGTCCAGAGGCGTTAAATCGCACGAACGAGGCGGCCAATCGACTGGTCCATTTCTTGAGATAACACGCTCATCAAACTTACTCTTCAATAAATCGATTGTAACGTGTGCTGTGTGGCTTGTGGCACCGTCCTGTTGAAACCACATGTTGTCCAAGTCCATATCTTCCAATTCGGGCCAAAAATAATCGGTAATCATGGCGCGATAACGATTACCATTCACAGTAACGTGACGATCATTATCGTCGACGAAAAAATATGGCCCTATGACGCCGTCGGCATGCAAACCGCACCAAACAGTTATTTTTTGTGGATGAAGTGGTCTTTCATGAAGCACATGTGGATTTTCACCAGACCAATAACGCATATTTTGCTTATTGACGAACCCACTGAGCCAAAAATGAGCTTCGTCACTGAAGATGATTTTGCGATGAAATTGATCATCTTGGCGCATCTTTTCCAGAGCCCAATCGGAGAACGTACGTCGCTTCAAATGGTCCATCGGCTTCAATTCTTGAGTCAGCTTGATCTTGTATGGGTGTAAACCAAGATCCTTACGCAAAATTCGCCATAACGTGGTCTGGGCGATGCCCAACTCTTGAGAACGCCGTGGAATTGACTGATTTGGATCATTTGCTACGGACGTTTCAACGGCAGCGATATTTTCGACACTTCGACCAACCCGTTGTCTCACTGGCACGGCAACATCACACAACGAATATGTAGACTCAAATTTTTGCACTAAACTTGTTACTGCCTGTCTACTAGGGCGAGAATTACGACCGAAAATCGGAGTTAACGCTCTTAAAGTAGCGGTCACCGACTCCGAATTTCTGTAGTAAATTTTTATAATTTGCAGACGTTGTTCCTTCGTATACTTTACCATGATAAAAATGTTAAGTTTACTGAATAAATTGACAGTGACAGTTCGATGATTAGTGAAAGGGTGCGTTCACAAATTGAATTCAAAGTTGTCAAGTCCCTATTGGAAAACCCTTTAGATATAATATTATTTTAAGGAAATCAGTTTAAGCATTGTTTTAATACCCTGATTGTACGGTGAATCTCTCCAATGCACTTATAGTTGAATTGTTAACCGTTTGAAGTAACAAGAAATGGTTCTTTCCGCTATTACGGTCTTTTATAATATCACAAACAAAAAGAAATGTATACGTAGAATAAAAGGAAGATGTATAGCACATTACTCTCATGTACAATAATTAACGGCCCTTGGATACAGCGCGTGATAGGTAATATAGCAGTATAGTGTGCGTTCCAAAACAAAGATAATTATTCCGATATATGAAGAGGGTCCATTTTATTAAGTTTATCGTACGGTCGATTCTACCCAGTGTGACCACGAAGGGTTAAAAATTAAGTGCGACTATATACCATATCTTAAGAAATTCTGTATGGAACCTCTGTAATTTTCAGATTAAGATTACTCATTAAAACTTAGGTTTTCTGACACGATACATTATCGAGTTACATATATTGAAAGTATCTGAAAACAAGTAAAAGCAAGGAATAGTAAACTGAATTTGGAACCAAAATTATAAAATATTTTTTCCTCCTAGCCCGGATTTTTTACACTACAAATTGTTTGAATAGTTCTCTAGTATTCCATCCACTAATAAAGTGTACAAAATTATTTTGTTTTGATGATATTTCATGCCAATATACTAGTTAAAAAGAGATACAAAAAAACTTTTTTTATCAATGATCCTATCCGTAGGATCTAGATATGTCTGTGAGTAACATCACCTGTATAATATCAAGTATACATATTCACGGATATTGCTAACGTGCAATTTAAAAATGAAACAAGTGGTCCTCATACATTTTTGAGTTCTCTATAGAAATGACGGCACTAATTAATTTTGAAACATTCTGCAGTATTTGTTGAATTCTATAGAACTGGACAAACTGCTGAAAGGAATAATACGAACAAATTTACTACAGACTCGACAAAAAAAACAAGATGAACTAATTAACAAGGGAGTCAAAATTTACCCTTTTCAGAAATACATAAATATTCAACTTTTCGCGACAAGTGTATACAATTAAACTTTGAGGATTTTATTTCACCGAAAATTTTTCAACTGCCACGAAATGGTGACATTTTTTCGCCGGTACAAATTTAATTATCACCTCTAAAAAATTGTACATTCTCTGAATTCTAAAGGATTACAAATTTTCAGATTTTATAAAAAGTTTCCCGTTTTCGAGGATAGCGTTTTCTTTTTGTTAAATGTTAACATCACAGCGTAAGTAACCTCAACCGCTGTATCGACAACGCCATAAAAATCTTAACAACAATTGAATGTACCACTTTATAAGCTGTAGCAAGTTTAAACCTATAAGCAGCTCTAGAAATTTGGAGAGATATATGTATAGAGTATAGGTATAAAGGTAAGAGCGAGACGTATGTTGTAAAACTGAGTAAACAAATACCACATTAATCAAAAAGTTCTGTAAAGTTCGGAATAACCACCGTGTGGCGCTTTTATTGTTCCGATTTGATTTCTTTTGTTAAGTTGGTACATCTGTTGTAGACATTCCCTCTAAATCTTAGCGTCATAGCTTGACATTTTAAAAAGTTACGTAGCCAAGAGTACATCTATCTCAGTGTGTGTTCGCGATTTTTTGCAATTTTAGAAATGGATTTAAATTTGCAACAACGAACTTGTATTAAATTTTGCGTAAAAAACGAATTAAATGGTGCGCGAACGTTGGAAATGTTGCAAAAGTGTTTCGGCAACGATTCTCTAAAGAAATCGGTCGTTTACCAGTGGCACGAGCGGTTCAAAAGTGGTCGTGGTCGTTTTCAGTCAAAAAAGAAGGCAATGCTTACGGTTTTCATGGATTACAACGGTGTAGTGCATCATGAATTTTTCCCAGAAGGTCATACAGTAAACAAAAAGTATTAGTTGCGTGAAGCAATTCGCCGAAAGAGACCAGAGTTGTGAGCAGAAAACTCGTGGATTTTGCACCACTTCGACTTACGTCGAAAACGACGTCACTCGAGGGTAGAAGCAACCTCAGGTGATAAATGTATAAGGCGCTGTACACATTAACTGGGTATACCCCTTTAAGTGGACAAACTTTTAAGGCGAAAAATTTGACTGTCTAGATGTTAGCAACCGCTTATGCTAGAAAGCTAAAACTAAAAAATTATATAGAGCTTCCATTTGCAAAACAATCTGACGATATAGGCCAAGGGGTGAAGGAGTGTGGAAAAATAATGCAGTTCGAACGCGAAAAAGCCGAGATTGATAGAAACACTATAAAATCCATATCTCCTAAAGAGTCAAAGTCACGAAGCTAAAACTTAAGAAACATCTTTAGATATACTCGTAGAATAGTTCAGATATACATTTTTTAGTGGAGGCAGTAGCGTACGGGGAGGGGGTGAACAGCTTTAGATTACGATATCTCCCGAACCAATTGCACCAGACAATACAATTCCGATGGTCTTCCCAAATATTGAATTAATTTTTATTTTTCGGCTTTTTCATATAAATACCAGAAAGTGTTTTCACACCCTAAGGGGATGCAAGGGGGTTGTATACTATTTCCATCAATTCTGTCATATTTCACAGGCCTGATGAAATATCGAATATCTCTTCACTTTCACGGGCTAGCCTAATAATAGCCTAGAACTTGTTTTTAAGGTTTTTTTCTTTTTCAACCCCTAAGAGGGTATAAAAGAGTTCAACACGTTTTCACGAATTCCGTAATTTCCTTTAGAATTGATATAAGGTTGAATTGGTTTTTACTTTCTCGTTGTGTCTTCATATTTATCTATTAACTCCTTTTAGGTTTTTTGGATATTCAACACTCAAGTGGGCTTAATATAAGAATGTTACATATGTTTTCATAGATTTCTACATATTACTTAGGTCTGATGATATATCGAATTCATTTTTCATCCTAAGGTTTCCAATATTAGCGCTAAAAAGTCAATTTCTGTATTTCTAGATATTCAGTCTTAAGGGGTGCAATGGGGTGGATGACTGCAACAATAACCTAGCCTAACCTAAGGGGTGTAATGGGGTTGTATGCATTTCAAAGCTTCGACATATTTTTTAGGATTGATGAGATACTAGATCGCTTTTCACTTCCACAGACTTTTTATGTAATCCAAACCAATTTCAAAATTTTTCGATAAAAAGGTTCCAAGGCTTTGCATATATTTTCACAATTTTTGACATCCCTTAGTTCTGATGAGATATGAATTGGTTATTTTAAATATTTTTATTATAAGAACTGATGATATATATACTCCGACTTTGACCGTTTCCGAATTTTAACCCGAAAAATAATAAAGTTTCGCGCAAACCATATGGGCAGATTTTTTGAAAATTGTGTTGAATTATAGTCGACAGGAACTTTTGTATCATTGGGGAATGCATTGATTAATCAGATTGTGTTTTATTCAACTACGCAATCGACATGTTTCTTAATCACAAACCAGTCACAGAATCAATTTTTGCTAATTATGATTTAGCGAATTATACTCCAACTACTAGATTTTCTAGCGTTAACCATCACTAAAGAAAACTTCAGAATAAAGCCATCAAGTTTTTAGACAAACTTTTATGGTTGGATTAAACTTTATAGATTTAGATTCCTGAATTATAAAAATAATAAAGAGAAATTGAAAACAAAAAGGAAAATACGTGGTTTGAAAGGATGCTCGACTTCACCATTTCGAATTGAACATGCTCTCTAAAAACAAACGACACAGCAATGTGTCGGCGAGGATGTATAAGACTCTTCAACAAATCCAGCCACCTTTCCATGCATGGTCCTGTGTAGGCAATTTAGTGGCTTTCTGAATCCATAACATAAAGCCGACAGCAAGCCCCAAGCGCTGTTAGTCCTGGTTTTGTTTGTTGATTATAATTGTGATTTACGTGCATGTCCTGAAAATGTTCGGCAACATAGTGCATGGCCGTGTGATTCACAATCTCTCTATAGAATAGACGAAGGACTCTAGTTGCGACAACCAAACATGTCGTTCTTCCGCATCATCCATTCATGGAATGTTTTTGAAATGTGAATGCATCAAGCCCGTCATCATTTTTCGAATTAAATAGAGTTGGCGTAAGAAGAAATTTTATTCCAGAATGAATTGATTGCAAAGTACGATATGAGATTGAAGTACCTGAAAGCTTAGCGATGAATTTGCCGCGGGTGACTGCATTGCAATTGAAAATATCGAGTTCGGAAAATTTTGAAAAGAACACCAGCCAGCAAAAACTCAGTCTGGAAGGTCGGCAAAATTTGGAACGTTGGAGAAAAGAGGCACAGAAGTACAAAAACCTATTTCGAGTAAACTGGAAAAATTGAATTGAAAAAAGTTGGCTATAGACTGAGAATTGAACGAGATAGTAGTGAGTCACTGAAACAGAATCCTTAGGATGTTTCGGGAATATGTAGGTCAAATAGGAAACATTTAAGATAAAATCTGCAAATAAGTGCCAAGCCAATATTATTTCTGTAAATAGGCAAATGAGGCCACGGTTGTCTAGTTTCAGCATACTACTTTATTACCACCGAGTATGTGAATTTGAATTGGGTTTGGGACAACACGGTCGTCCCTTAATCCTGCCTAGGGTTCCTCGATAAGCTTCTTAACATAGTTTTTAGAGATAAGTTGTTAGTCTAATGTCCGATCCCAGCGGGTGAGAAGCCAATGGATGTGAAAGGATGATTGAAAAGTACGTTCTTCTGGAACTTAATAGTGTTGAAAAGTAAGGACGAAAAGACAGGACCCAATTAAAGTTGGGCTAACCGCTCCAGCCGCTTATACTGCTGTTAATATGTACTTCACATTTTTAACAACTTAATTGTATGGGAATTAAATTTAAAAAAACCACCAAATTAATACCCTTAAATTTCAATCGGTTTTAAATTAGTTAAATTTGAGTTAATGTTGTATCTTAATATATCTTGTTTGATAAATAAGTTCAGTTTTATATAAATAAATTCAATTTCGGTACTGAATACATACTGAATATCATTAGACAAAAAAAAAACAATTGTTTTTTATTTTTCAATCGGAAATTTGTTTTTTACTCATCCTAATTGTACATATCAGCTTTTACTAGATAGTTCTGAGCTAGAGCTGGTTTTCAGTACCGAATCAGAACTGTAATAGATTAGATTTTCATATAAGGGTGGTTTGTCACTATAACCTTAATTGAGCTTATTGTGATGTCACCCCTTATCTATGATTCCTTCTTGATCTCTGTCCTTTCAATGAAGCTTAGTATTTTTCGAAGAGAAATATTCAGGAATCCCGGTAGTTTCATGAACCCCTGACAGAAGTAAGGAAGTCTTTTGTGTCACATTCACAGACGATGTGCTATGGTGCTTCGCCTTCGTCATCGTAAATTCTGCATATTTTATTATCAGCGAGACCCATGGAGATAGTTTCTGTACAATGTCCAGTCAGAGCTCCTACTTGGGTTCGGGGCCTAATCTCAGATATTTATATGTTCTGGACTCCGAATCTTCGACATAGATAAATTTGAGTATCTCTTGCACGGTGTCAAATCCCAGTGAATATAGCACTTTGCGATTTCTGCTACATTCGGATGTTCATTTTGGCTATGCTGAACAACGCCCCCGATACACACAGATGCGCCAGTCGTTTCAATTCAGTTAGCTTAAGCTGAGCAGTTTCTGCTTTATTTTCTTCTACCATACAGTTATAATTGGCCAAGCAACGAGGGTATACATCCAGTAGGTTACTTTTGGACTCACTTCCTAATTCTTGCCGAGAAGGCTACTACAGGTGCAGAGAGAGATTCTGACCCTTTTTAGCACTTTGATCAAATGAGCATTCGAAGTAAGTTTTTCATCCAGGATAATTCCCAGGAATTTCACCTCAATAGCATACTCTTTAGATTCACCAAGAATCGGCCCAGAAAAGTCATAGTTACACCTCTTTTTCGTGCAGCAAGAGTACATACTTTCGTAGGCATTGTTGTCAAAAGCTCCTTCGATACTTAATAAGTTATCAACAGTGTATTCTTTGTCCGTTATCGGTTTCTCAATTTTCGTGATCAGGTTTTCTGGATTGTAAACTTCCCTGGCTGATAGGCATATTGATTAGAGTATAGGGGTTGTGATTTCAGAGACTCATTCCAGATATACCTATCAATTATCTGGTCCATAGTTATCAAGAGAAATGACGTTTATTTAACAGAACGATTCGGCTTAAGTCCCGAAAACAATAGGTCTGTTCTTTTTCCATGCACTTTCTACACTTTTCTACACTAACTATTCTTAACAACGTTTGACGTTACAGCAATGACACAAACTTATAGCTCAAACAGTAGGCTTGCCCCCCCCCCCCCCATTCACCTTCTACACTTTTCTGCACTCGCTCGAGAGCTAGTGCAAAAAAGTGTAAAAAGTGCATGCAAAAAGAAGAGACCTAATGCTTCCGTTCCGTCACGACAAGCGAGGTTATTTGATCCGTAAAAGAATAATTTTAGTTAATTCGTCCGTTCCGTTCCGATACGACCGTTGTGTGCATTTACAGGATCAGCCCATAAGGTGACTTTGACATCTAAATGGATTGGAACGGAACGGGAGCATTGTGTTCATGGTTTTAGGAATGTTACTTGGACGTAGCTCTGTTTTTGGTATGTACTATACCTATATGATATAATCTTAATGTTACGTCGGGGTATGGGATAATCCCATATGGCTTGCTATGAATATGGATAATAGTGTTGGTAATAGATCAAGTAGGGGTTTAATGTTGAAATGGTTTAAAACTCCATAAAGACCATTTAACCTTGTTACCACTGAAGATCTTGGCTGCAATTTTCCAGTCCAATATATTGGATTTACTTGTTTTTGGGGGTCTACTTGGTTTTGGGTATACCGTATACTTTATTGCCTGGTTCTGTGGTTGACGATCCTGGAAAGTGAGTTTTAATTGAAAGTTCCAAAGACTTTTTTCCCATTTTCAGTAATGATGACATCGGGTTTATCTAATAAGTCCATATAATAAGTATCTGCTTTAAATAGTATGCTATCCGAACTGCCTCTTCAGTTCAACTTGCGCAGTAACATCTGTCAACGTTGGCTCTTGAATGCTGATTTCGTTCGCGTTTACTACCATCAGCATCACCGAAATTATTAACTACTTTGTTTTTAATTGAAACTTGATCTCCTTTATTAATAGTGTCAGGGACGTTATTTGTGGGGGGGAGGGGCAGGGGCAGGGGCAGGGGCAGGAGGGCATTGGCCCCTCCTGAATTTTGTTTTCTCATATACATATCATGTATAACATATATATAAAAAATCTGGGCGCAACTGTATTATTTTTCCGGCAGAAGTTCAGAACGCGTTCAATTCGGGGATGCGGTGTATGTTACTATGTGACTGAAAACCTAACAAAAAGTTCGGGAAGTGGTTAGAAAAGGGTGTAACATACGAATTAAATAATTGGGTCATATTCCGGGATGCGGTCTAGAGGTTGAAAAAAACAAAAATTAAAAATAGGTTATTATTAAACAAACCTGAGAAACATGGTGGAATTCATGAAAAAGTATACAACCAGTTTACACCCTCTTAGGGGTCGAATTTCAAAAAATCTTGAAAACACATTCTAGGTATTCACACGAAGAATCCGTAGAATAAAAATGAATTCAATATTTCGAAAGACCTAGTAGATATGACGAAAATCGTGAAAATATATGCATTTTATATTAACCGATATTTTTTTTTGCTCCCCCCTTCTGAACGCCAATGAATATTCAAGTTTTTTGTTATCAGTATTACTTTTCTAGTTAATTTACATATACGTACCGAGTTTCAACTTCCTAGCATAAGCCGTTCTGAAGTTAGGGAAAACACCCCCCACCACCGTACCATACTACCCCTTAAAAAAAATGTATTTTTCCACCATGCCACTGCTATAGCTCTATCTAAATACCAAGTTTCAGCTTCCTATCATTATAGATTCTTAAGATATAAGCATCGGAACTTTTTCTTTCTCACCCTTCCCCACCCTCACCCTCTACACCTACACCCCCAAACTTTTTTTTCCCTACTAGGGTTCTATTAGGCCTACTTCTGGTAAAAATTTGAAACATCCATCTTACACTGTTATTGAGATATGAATCGTGTTATTTTTGAAAAATTCTAATCCCTCCCACTTCCGTGCTCCTCCACCCCCTTCAAATATTTTACTTTGAGCAATCTTTATTTGTCAATCTTTATAGTAAAACCAAATTTTGTTTTTCTGGTCCAATTAGTTTGTGAGATATCGTAATCTAAAGTTTTTCACCCCCCACCCCCGTACGCCACTATCCCACCCAAAAATTTTGTTTCAATCTACTCTCCTAGTATAACTACAGATATTTGTTAAGTTTTAATTGCTTGCTATTAATGGTTTAGGAGATATGGATTTTAGAATTAGTCGATCTCGGCATTTTTGCGTTTCGGACGCATTATTTCCCCTTCCACTCCCACACCCCTTCACCCATATCTTTTTTTTTTTTGCAAATGGGTCCATTATCAAAGCTTTATAGAAATTTTAAATTTCAGCCCCCTAACACAAGCGGTTCCTGAGATCTAGAAACCTAAATTTTTCGTCTAAGATGCTTACCCCGCCTTCCCCCTTACATCTCCTCCCCTGAAAATAATGTCAATTCAAGGGGTCCACCAAGTCTATTCTTAGAAAAAATTTTAATTTAATAGCTCCACTGGTTTGAGAGCTACGAGCCTTCAAAGATTTTAGGGCGGTCGACGTACGGCGTACAGACGGAGTGAAAATTTTTATTGCTTTTTTCGCGTCTACTAGTCATGAAACGTGGAAAAAAAAATTTTGAGGGCAGCAAATTTTTTTTTGTTAAAAATCGATAACAATACTGTGTTATAAATAATACAGTAAAATATATACATTCATAACATCTTGCCCCCCCCCCCCCCCCTAGACAAAACTGAAATGACGTCCCTGAATAGTGTCCAAAACGGACTACCGATACCAATGTAAGGTAGCTGCATTAAGGGCACCATACACTATCATTTATGCCTGTCATGCATGCATGTCATGATTGAATTTTGATTTGTCATACACGTTCATGCCAACCAGTCTCGCTTCAAAACTCGAAGTGAAATGGTCGACGTATAGTGGCTTGTGCCTACTCGATAAAATTTTGGTACGCAAAATCGTTTGAAAGTGCGTAGCTTCCAAACCCGTTGAGATATTGACATGAAATTTTTATGGTTGGTAGATTGGATGAATCCCAACGACTGGTATCTTTTGGAGTTGTGTATGAAAGGGGGAGAGGGGACGGTTTTTGGCGAAAAATTTTGATTTCTAGGTCTTAAGAAAGTACTATGATAGTGGACTCATTTGCAAAAATAAAATGGTTAATAAGGGTTGAGGGGTGTATAAGTGGGGAGAAAACAATGAGTCTGAAACGCATGAAAGCCGGGATTCAAACATTTTAAAATCCATATCTATTGAACAATTTATGTCAAAAGTTTGAAACTCTATTCTTGTCCTCACGTATACTTCAAGATTAGACTAGGGATAACATTTTTAAGGGAGGTGGTGGGGTGTGAGGTTGTGGGTGGTGCGTTGGGGGTGGTGAAATACTTTGGATTACAATATCTTTCGAACCAATTACACCAGGAAGAGAAAATTTAGTTTCTCTATATGGGACCACAAGAGGACTCTACTGAAAGTACAATTTTAGAGGCGACGAGAGGGTGAGCGCTATAGTGTTTGAGACAGCAATTTTTCAAAAAATGTAATTTTTATATCACTGAAACCGTATTAGATATGATCTTGAAAACTTTACAGGAGTTGTGGTGCGGAGGCATTTTTGGAGGTGGTGTTGAAAGGGGGTAGAAAGGAAAATATTCTGATTTTTATTTCGCGAAAACCGTAATGAATAGAAGGCTAACAATTTAGTATTATTATAGAGTTCAATAGGGGTAGCACGATACGGCGGTGAGGGGTGGTTTATATCTCAGAAGCAGTTTATGCCAGTAAGTTGAACACATATGTATGTAGATGCAATACTAGAGTAATTAAACCTAAAAAAGCTTAGATTTTGTTTATGTTCAGAGATTGAGTAAGAAAAATGTATGTATTTTCACGAACATCTTTAAAACTTTTAGATATATCGAGCTATTTTACTTTTGCGGGTTCTACATATGTACATATATGCTCCTAAAAATATTCTTCTAAATTTTTCGATATATAGCCCCTAACGGGATATAATGCGGTTCTGTACATATTCACGAATTCCTATATATTTCTAAACCAGGAAGCTTTAATGAACGGTATTTTTTAGGTTGGCAGTTGCAAAGTAACCTACATTGATTCAAAACACGCAACGCGTCCCGAACTTCTACCGAAAAAATAATAAAGTTGCGCCCAAACGGTTGGCAGATTTTTTGTCTGCGTCGATCCACCCGTACTTGACTAGGTGCCGACATGGCGGGGTTTTATGGCAAGTGAAAACCAAGGTGCGAAACTTCGTAGTTCTAGTGCAATAACACGATCTTGAAATTCAAAGAATTCTATAAAATCGCAAATTTTATTCAGAAACAAGACTCGATTACTAAATTCCTAGAAGAAAACCAGAAATTGTGAGTAATTTAGCCCTATGAAGATTCACGCAACGCACATGGCAACGAGATATTTGTTTTCCGTTAGGGTACGGAACAAAAATCAAGGAAAATACTTTTCTACCTTCAATGAGCCGAATTTTACGACTGTCCTTATATCTTTGTAGCCTGCTGATAAAGAGATTTGTTCTAAATCGGGTTAAAGTTTAAATATTATATATAATATTTATTTTGAATAATACAAGGATATGGGTAATAAAACGAATTTGAGGAATAAAAAGTAAGGACACAACAAATACTATAAGCCGGACATCAAAGGATTTTTTGTCTCATACAATCTACCCGTACCTGACTAGGTACTGACATGGCGAGGTTTTATGACAAGTAAACCTTCGTAGCGCTAGTGCAAAAATACGATCATAAAAATCAAAGAATTCTGTAACCATAAAAACGTACATATGTTTCATTCAAAATTAAAATTTCGATTGCTTAATTGCCAGGAACAATTCTAAAAATTGTGCGTAATTTAGCGATCATATCAGTGCGCTAGCCCTATGAAAATTCACGCAACGCACCTGGTAAAAATATATTTCTTTACCGTCAGGATACGACACCAGAATCAAATCGCCTTCAATGAACCGTCATCCGCATTCGAAAAATGTAAAGATGGAATGAAGATCACCATACACCATCATGCATTTCGTCATGCGCGTTGGCTCCGCCCACAAAAATTAAAATTTTTTGATTTTCATCATGCCGCAGACGGTCGGCATGAAATGCCATCATGCAGCCCCATACACGAGAGATTTTCGAGAAAAATTCAAAGCTTCGTGCATGCATGACATGCAAAAATGATAGTGTATGGTGCCCTTAAAGGGACCGTCTGCGGCATGATGAAAATCAAAAAATTTTGATTTTTGTGGGCGGAGCCAACGCGCATGACGAAATGAATGATGGTCTATGGCAATCGTCATTCCAATTTTACATTTTTCGAATGCGGATGACGGTTCATTGAAGGCGATTTGATTCTGGTGTCGTATCCTGACGGTAAAGAAATATCTTTTTACCAGGTGCGTTGCGTGAATTTTCATAGGGCTAGCGCACTGATATGATCGCTAAATTACGCACAATTTTTGAATTGTTCCTGGCAATTAAGCAATCGAAATTTTAATTTTGAATGAAACATATGTACATAGGTACGTTTTTATGGTTACAGAATTCTTTGATTTTCATGATCGTATTTTTGCACTAGCGCTACAAAGGTTTACTTGTCATAAAACCTCGCCATGTCGGTACCTAGTCAGGTACGAGTAGATTGAATGAGACAAAAAATCCTTTGATGTCCGGCTTATACCTAGTATTTGTTGTGTCCTTACTTTTTATTCCCAAATTCGTTTTATTACCAAAGATATAAGGACAGTCGTAAAATTCGGCTCACTGAAGGCAGAAAAATATTTTCTTTGATTTTTGTTCCGTATTCTAACGGAAAACAAATATCTTATTGCCATTTGCGTTGGGTGAATCTTCATAAGGCTAAATTACTCTCAATTTCTGGTTTTCTTCTAGGAATTTAGTAATCGAGTCTTATTTCTGAATAAAATTTGCGATTTTATAGAATTCTTTGAATTTCATGATCGTGTTATTACACTAGAACTACGAAGTTTCGCACCTTGGTTTTCACTTGCCATAAAACCCCGCCATGTCGGCACCTATGTAGTCAGGTACGGGTGGATCGACGCAGACAAAAAATCTGCCAACCGTTTGGGCGCAACTTTATTATTTTTTCGGTAGAAGTTCGGGACGCGTTGCGTGTTTTGAATCGATGTAGGTTACTTTGCAACTGACAACCTAAAAAATACCGTTCATTAAAGCTTCGTGGTTTAGAAATATATAGGAATTCGTGAATATGTACAGAACCGCATTATATACCGTTAGGGGCTATATATCGAAAAATTTAGAAGAATATTTTTAGGAGCATATGTACGTATGTACATATGTAGAACCCGCAAAAGTAAAATAGCTCAATATATCTAAAAGTTTTAAAGATGTTCGTGAAAGAAAATACATACATTTTTCTTACTCAATCTCTGAACATAAGCACAATCTAAGCTTTTTTTGGTTTAATTACTCTAGTATTGCATTTACATACATACATATGTTCAACTTACTGGCATAAACCGCTTCTGAGATATAAACCACCCCTCACCGCCGTATCGTGCCCCTATTGAACTCTATAATAATACTAAATTGTTAGCCTTCTATTCACTACGGTTTTCGGGAAATAAAAATCAGAATATTTTCCTTTCTACCCCCTTTCAACACCACCCCCAAAAATGCCTCCTCACCGCAACTCCTGTAAAGTTTTCAAGATCATATCTAATACGGTTTCAGTGATATAAAAATTACATTTTTTGAAAAATTGCTGTCTCAAACACTATAGCGCTCACCCTCTCGTCCCCTCTAAAATTGTACTTTCAGTAGACTCCTCTTTTGATCCCATATACAGAAACTAAATTTTCTCTTCCTGGTGTAATTGGTTCGAAAGATATTGTAATCCAAAGTATTTCACCACCCCCAAAGCACCACCCACAACCTCACACCCCACCACCCCCCTTAAAAATGTTATCCCTAGTCTAATCTTGAAGTATACGTGAGGACAAGAATAGAATTTCAAACTTTTGACATAAATTGTTCAATAGATATGGATTTTAAAATGTTTGAATCCCGGCTTTCATGCGTTTCAGACTCATTGTTTTCCCCCCACTTATACACCCCTCAACCCTTATTAACCATTTTATTTTTGCAAATGAGTCCACTATCATAGTACTTTCTTAAGATCTAGAAACCAAAATTTTTCGCCAAAAACCGTCCCCTCTCCCCCCTTTCATACACACCTCCAAAAGAAACCAGTCGTTGGGATTCATCCAATCTACCAACCATAAAAATTTCATGTCAATATCTCAACGGGTTTGGAAGCTACGCGCTTTCAAACGATTTTGCGTACCGTCCAAAATTTTATCGAGTAGGAGAGCACAAGCCACTATACGTCGACCATTTCACTTCGAGTTTTGAAGCGAGACTGGTTGGCATGAACGTGTATGGTAAATCAAAATTCAATCATGACATGCATGCATGACATGCAAAAATGATAGTGTATGGTGCCCTTTATGAAGAGCTTGTATCTGCGTAATATGACCTGCGATACTTCCATGGATTCTCTACTCTGAGTCCCCTTTTTCTTTAATTATTTATCTATCAACTAGTGCCTGCTTAGCTTCAATATGCATGGCATGATATAGTGACTCCCTAAATTATCCAGGCTATAAAGAAAACGTTTCACTAAGTTAAATCCTTAAAATTCAACTCAGATTGCTCTTACAATAATGAATTAATTGCGTTTTTCGTCTTCTAATTATTTCTTTTGTATTTTCATTTTTACGTTAGTCCGACACCGAGTCGTCCAAAATCGTTATCTTTATGTAGCGCAAGTATCCTTCCAGAAATAAATTTACGACCTCGGAGATCGTAAAGTGTCCAAACATGGAGAGAATTCTAAATAATATATCGAAACTGCTATTTCTCTTATGTTTATATCAACAGATAAGTAAATTGAAAATGGTACTGCGTTCGCTTCCATAATTTCGATCCTTTTATGTCCTCTTTGTTGCTGCAAAGCGTAAACTTTGATATCGACATCTTATTTCAGCGCAGTATCTTAAATACATGTCTTCAATTGCAAACTGTTACGGCACCAACTTACTCTTTCTATATACAAGGCGCGAATAAAATTCCAGACTGATATTATTATCGTGTAATAAATCTTAAAAAGACCCCATCATGAAAATACCGAATTTCAGTCACGCTTCAGGATATCGTTTTATCGAATTTATGATGTAAATTTTCGCACAAAAACATTATTGTCGATTTTTTTGGGCAAGATAATAGCAAAGATATGAAAAGAGTAAGGGAGTTGAAATATGCAATTTAGATATGATAAGATCCGGTGAAATATTAATCAAGTTTCAGTGAGAAAACAAATCAAAATAGCTTTATAGTTATGTGAAATATTGAAGAAAAGCCTGACCGTTGTTTTCCTTTAATTTCAGCTTAAATCGAAAAGTCTTACCGATTTGGATATTCTGGATTCGATAACATGCCAACAGGGAGCAACGATAGATGCACAAAAGCAACGAGTAAGTATCTGCTAATTTTCAGAATAATATTTATGTATGCTTTGCAATGGATGGGATATGCATCACCGGTGAACACACGCTGAAATTTTATCATCAGTGAATCTAGTACCCCAGATAATCACAAACTTTTTAAATTCAGAATAAAAACTTTAAATTTAATTAAACTCTACTGTGTTCACCGGTGATACACCATCAAATTAACAAGAGAAAAACAATTCCCAACGGCAAAAATCTCCATTACAATTTACAAGTCTGATCAAACGGATACGACACCATCACCTCATCAAATCAAACAAAATCAATTTGCTTCGAATGTTTCGTGTAATAAAACTTGTTGTCTTGCCTCGTCGATTTCATCGACACTAACAGCTGCTGTTGCTTCACAAACGATTTCATCAATAAATTGCAATTTAACGGCTATCCAATCCGGTTACTTTATACAAGGTAGCGCACAACAAAAGAAGAAGTCTTCTTTTATGCAAAGGAAGAAACCTTTGTTGTCGCGCAGTCAGGTGAGTTACGGTAGTACTTGTAGTGCATTTAATATTGATGTTGCTACGAGATACATGGTGTATTGCATGAAATGACAAAAAATGCGTCAAATTACCTTTCAGCTTTTTTGAAGTGAAACTTCTTTAGCGGCGAGTGAAATTTCAAGGACGCGTCACGTTTAAGCACATTTCGTTACACGATAGAGAAGAAAGATATTATGTAAAGACAAAACGATGAAACGAAACTCGATGAAACGATGAGACGAAAAAGCAACACTGCGAGAGAGTAGTGTTCCCTTCGGCCTACACTCATAAAATTTGAAATACTACTCCTATCTCTTCCCCCTCTTCACCTATCCCTTTTTTATCAACTGATTTCCCTTACCCCTTACTTTTCTTCTTACACCCCTTTCTCCTAACTTCAACCCTTCACCCCCACTGTATACCCCCCCCCCTCTGTGTACCCTTATTATTCTACCCCACTACCCTACAAATTGTTCCCCCTCATCTACTTTCTCTATCCTCTTACCGCCCACCTTCCTCTCTACCCCTAATTACTCCTACAACACATTGAAAAACTCAGAAAATGTAAATTTTGTATTATTGTATTTATTTTGAAATGCTCTCTCTCTCTCTGTCTCTCACATTAAATCTCTCTTATTCTTTTTCTTTATTTTTCAAGAAGTTTCACTTCTATCATGTGCACGGTGCTGCACACGCTGTTTTTTTAATAATAAAATGTTGATATTTTCCTACAATTTAAAAACTAATTTCCTCAAATTAACCAAAAAACCCAAAAATAAACCGGACGCAACTTTATTTTTTCATGGGTTGAAGTCCGAAACGTGTTTAATGCTGCTATGCGGTGTAGGCTACTATGCGACTGACAACCTAAAAAATAACATTCCATATTATTTATTCCTTGCATTGTCCGTTCCATAGCCACCCACACCGCATCTCATCTTAAATACATTTCGAACTTCTATCCATAAAATAGTAAAGTTGCGTCCAGACTGCTGGGCGATTTTGTTTTGGTTTTAATTACTGTAGTAGCACATCTAAATACAGGTACTAAGTTTCAACTTTCTAGCATAAGCCATTTCTGAGATATGAAAAACCACCCTAAGCCCCCGTACCTTGCTACCCCTATTAACAATTTTATTTTCCAGGGATGTCTCTCTAAACCTCTAAACATTTTTCGATCTTAGCTTTCTATCCCTTGCAACTTGTGAAAAATTAAAATTATTTTTTTTCATTTACACCTCTTCTCACCATCACTCCCTACATCCACATACTCAACATTTTTTTCTCCGCTAGAGGTCTACCAGTCCCAATTTCTGTAAAGTTTTCTAGATCATATTTGATACGTTTCTTGAGATATAAGAATTAAATTTTCCGAAAAACTACTGTCCTCCCACTTCCGCGCTTCACGACCCCCACAAAAAATTTACATTCTGTAGACTCCACTTGTAATTCTATATAGGGAAACTACATTTTATCTTTCTGGGATAATTGAGACGGAAGAAATTGTAATTCAGAGTCTTGAACTTCCCACCCCCATACTTTATCACCCTCTTAAAATGTTTAACTTGGAGATATAGATTTAAGAATGCACATCACTCATCCCTTATCAACAATTCTTTTGCATATATTATGGATCCAGTATCATAGTACTACATAAGCTCCAAATTTCAGCCTCCTAGCATAAGTGGTTGCTGAGATCTAGAAAACAAACCTTTTAACCTAAAACACTCCCCCCCTCCCCCGTACAACTCTGCCCATAAAAAGACACCACTCGTAGGGGCTTACCCATTCCACCGATCATAATCATTTTAACGCAATATCTGTGAGCTACAGCAGTTTTGCGTACGGCGTACAGACGAAAATTTTTTTTTGCTTTTTTGGGGTCTGCCACTCCTAAAACATGAAAATACAAAATTTCAGGGTAGCAAATTTTTTTGAAATTTCAAGTCGATAACAATATTTTCTTGGGCTTAGGGTGAGGGTGGAGAGTTAAAAAGGAAAAGGTTCTGATTTTTATATTTCGAGAACCCATAAAGATAAAAAGATGAAATATTGATATTTAGATAGGGCTACAGAAGTGGCATAGTTATTTTAAAAATATTTATAATATATTGGAGGGGTAGTATGGTACGAGAGTGGGGGTGTTTTCTTTATATCTATTAGGTCTTCCCAAACATTGAATTTATTTTTATTTTACTCCTTTTTTTTCCTAGAAAGTATTTTCAGGATTTTTTGAAATTCTACCTAGGGATGCAAGGGGCTTGAATACTTTATCACGAATTCTGCCATATCCCCCGGGCCTGATAAGAAAGCAAATATCTCTTCACTTTCACCTGCTTGAGTAATAAGAGTCTAAGACTTGCTTTTCAGTTTTTTTTTTTTTTTCAACCCCTTTTCACGAATACCGTAATTTATTTTAAATGCGATAAGAAATTGGATTGGTTTTTACTTTTTCGTGGTGTCTTTATATTTACCTTTTAACTCCTTTTAGAATTTTTTGATACTTAACCGTCAAGTAGGTTGTATATTTTTTTAAAGATTCCTACATATTCCTTAGGTACATTTTTACTTCCTAAAGTTTTTTATATTAGGTGTAAGGGGTTTCTATGTACTTCAAAGCTTCGACATATTTCTTAAGATTGATGAGATATTAGATCCGCTTATCGCTTCAACAGACTTTTTATATAATCGCCTACAAATCCATTTCAAAATGTTTCGATGTTCAACTTCCAAGGGATTGCATGTGTTTTCACAATTTATGCCATCTCTTAGTTTTGATGAAAAATTAAATTGGTTATTTCTAGGTAACTAAAATATTTTTATTTTAAAAACAAGTCATAATCTCGCAAAAAAATCGGATGATACTCCGATCTGATGATATACGAGTACTCTGACTTTGACTGCTCCTAAACTTTGACCCGAAAAATAACAAAGTTTCGTCCAGACCATTGGTAGATTTTTCTTTCATTCTTTCAAGAAAAATGAAATAAACACTAATCCTTAAAGTAATTCTATTTCAGGAGTGTATGAAGTGCAGACAAAATTTAAATTACATCAAATTTTTTGCCCTACAAATTTGAACTAACTTAGCTCTTAAATCCCACAGAAACGAAACATTTGTTATAATTATTGCACTCCCAAACTTATGACTTTTATTTGGACCTCAAAATTAATGAATTTTTTAAAGTAAAGTTTATTCGTAGTCTGTTGGAAGCTAAAGTTTTCTATTAGCTGGCTTCAACTCCGTTAAGCAGCAAGCATAACGAACGTACTTTAAGGATTATAGAAAATTATTTAAAGACTACGTTTCAGAGTAATACTATATGTCGTCCGCATCGGGAACTGAATAAAAGATTCAGCTAACAAAGTTAGTAAACTTGAAAAAAATATGATGAGAACTGGACCTTCTGTAAATCCCATTATCTGGCAGAAAAAAGTTATATAACTTTTCGGTTGTAATGGGTCTCGTGACAACACTTGCTTTCGCCATCACAACTTTCCGGTATATTCCAAGCCGCCATTAAGATAACATAACCAAAATCTATCCATGCTGCCCTAAACATATTTTCGACTTACCATTTTCATTTCAAATTCAAATATCGAATATATGCATGGATGTAAGAAAAACATATCCGAAATTGCCATGAATATAGTCTGTAAGTGTACATAAGAGCGCTGCAAAAACGAACAAAAAGGAGCAGGGCAGCAAGGTGTATTCATCCGATATAATGTAAGAAACTTCCGGATCGAAACTTACTTCGTATTCAAATCGTTTTCATGCGGATGCTCCTTTTCAGCACCACCTACAACAATAGCTCGGAGCCATCATCATCCCGAAGTAACAGAAAAAGAAGGTTATCGTTCTGACCATTGAAGACCTACGAGCGGCTATGGACTTGAACTCAGTTAAAGACTTTTACATGTGCATATTATGTTTGTAGTACCGGCTGCGCCAAATAAGGGTACGAGATGTTGCATACTTAGAAGACGGTATCACGATGATTAATGAACCCCGTGAGCTAAAAGATGGAGCCTTTTCTTTGGCGAGATGTGGTGAAACTCGATCGGATAGCCATTTATGTTGGCACAGCAATATATTCCGACATATGCAATGCAGCTCTATACTAATGGTGGCCTGACAGGCGTTCAAAGCGATGTTTTTTCGCTTTCACGTTATACCATAGTGTAAGCAATTTTATATAATGCCTCTAAAAATGCAGCCATGAATACTACTCTCATAAGTGCTCCGGGTCGCGTATGATATCAAGGATCCATTAAGATAATTTCTTACGTATGCATTATCATTTCACGGGGGTAGAAAGAGATTAACTCAGGCCATGATGACTGACAATGATTTATCGTGATGTGGGAGGGAAGGAGGACATTTTTCGCATACCATATAATGAAAAAAAGAAACTTTATCCATAGCATCGTGATACCCGCTGCGCCTGAAGACACCCATAGTTTCATTCTTTCTGACATTTTTGTCTTTATTATCATTTCATTTCTCCGTTTTAAGTCTTAGCAATTTCTGGGGCTCGCTATGAGCAATTGCCTGGTTTTTGTGGTTTTCCTTTTTATTGTACTCATGTTGGTACTCGAATATTAAATGCCATGCATGGGCGGTGGAAAAAATCCAGAAAACTTTTTCACTTTGAATTTTTTATGATGCTTTCAATGAAGTATAAAGCTGAAATAGTACAATTTAATTTATCATGTCTGGACTACAGTGTTTCAGTCACCTAGTGGACATTTAGTTGTACAGGGTACAAGGAAAACTACTTTGTTGTGACAATGAATAGCTTGACTGTTGGTTAACTAGAGTCAAGTGCAAGCCATGCACTTGTATTTAAATTGCTGAATCATATTACGTTAACATTGTGTCATGGTCGTAATATCATTTGTTACTCTCTATTCAAAATAACTCCAAGCAATGCTACAATGCAATTACCCGAGATAATTGAAGCTGATCCCACACTAGAATAATACGAAATGATCCATATAAAGGGTGGGCCAAAAGTCACCATGGGGTTTAAGGTTACCATGGGGTTTAAATTGATCGCTGATTTATATAATAAAATTCTATTATTCTGGTTCTTTGTTCAGTTGTGAATCTCTCCATTATTTATTCTCCAGGTGTTATTTATATAATCTGAAAAAAAATATATAAACGAAAAATTTATTAAATTTTTAAAAAATCTGCCAATTCGTGGGCGAAAACTTACTATTTTTTGGATCAAAGTTCGTTTGTACGGTTCTTGAGAAACTAATTTTTTTTTAAATTGCTACCGCATCACATTCGTGCTACACCGTCCCCGTTAAAAATTGCAGTTCTATGTACAGAAACTAGTTTTTCTCTTCGTGATACAATTGGTTCGAAAGATATTGTAATAAAAAAAATATACCCCCTCATCTACCTCATCTCCCCTCTTTAAAATTTCAGCCATTGTCTAAAAACTGCAAAGTTTCAACATTCTGACATCAACCATAAAGGAGATATGAATTACTTTATTATTTTTTAGTAATAAAGTATTGTGATCGACCAAAAAAATTTGCTACCCTGAAATTTTGTATTTTCATGTTTTCGGACTAGTAAACCCCAAAAAAGAAAAAAGAAATGTTCGTCTGTACGCCGTACGCAAAATCGTTTGAAGGCGCGTAGCTTGGTTCCTCAATCTCAGCAACCGCTTATGTTCGGAGGCTGAAACTTGGCATTCTATAGAGCTTCGATAGTGGCCCAATTGCAAAAAAAAAATTTCTGATATGGGTGAACGGATGTGGGAGTGGGGTGGAAAATAATGCGCCCGAAACGCAAAAAAGCCGAGATCGACACATTCTAAAATCCATAGCTCCTAAGCCGTTAATGGCATGCAATTAAAACTGAACAAATATCTTTTCTTATACTAGGAAAGTAGATTGAAATCGAATTTTTGAGAGTGGCAGTGAGCGTAAGGGAGTGGGGGATGAATACTTTTGATTAAATCAATTGAGTATAAAGCTTGACAAATAAAAATTGCTCAAAGTGAAATATTTTAAGGGCAGGGGAGCATAGAAGTGGAGGGGATAAGAAAATTTCAAAAAACACGTTTCATATCTCAAGAAAAGTGTATGAAATAAGTAAAAGAAATAGAACCCTGGCAGCGAGTTTTGGGGGTGTGGGTATAGAGGGTGAGGGTGGGAAGGGTAAAAAGGAAACAGTTCCGATGTTTATATCTTAAGAACCCATAATGATATAAAGCCAAAACTTGGTATTTAGAGCTATAGTAGCTATAGTAGTGACATGTTGGAAAAATATAATTATTTTTAGGAGTAGTATGGTACGTGAGTTTTTTTCCTAACTATAATATAAAACGGCTTATGCTAGAAAGTTTAAACTCGGTGTATATATGTATGTAAATCAACTATCTTTAGGCATGAGATTCGACTGCGCAGTTGGTGGTGAACAGAACACCGACTACGACTTCGATTCTATACAAGCAAGAAGAAGAACGAGTGTCAAGTGTCACTTCTGTTTTGATTAGTAAATGAAAATGGACGTGTTTCTGGTAGCGCTTATAATTTATATGGTGTTTTTAATCACTTTGAAGTGTTTGCGTTTATTAACGACGAGAAAGCGATTAGGAATCGGGACGAATTTGAAGAATAGAAAACCAGCAGGCAGAGAGTACTTCCGAAAAATATCTTCAAAATTTTACATATATATATATGTAAAATAATGACAGCATGTACTATCACGGTCTCCTCCTAAATGTTAACAGAATTCAATTCATTTTGAATTTTATACACAGTGCTTAGTACCACAGTGCTTAGTACCACAGTGCTTAGTACCTTACCTATACAGAAACCGGCAACATCGTTCCAAAAAGTATAATCAGCTAAGGCTGGCTACATGGCAAATGCAAACATTTTTTACTTAGATTTTGACAGAGCTAGCTTATCGAATTTTCAATGAACCAAAAAGCAACCACTGAAAAAAATATTAACACATACACATTCACTCAAATATCGTCAATATTTTTTTCTGGATATAATATCTGTTCGTTTCACTCCTGATCAATTTCTCGTTAAGGATCCCTCACAATCTCAGTAAAAATTGTTTACATTCGTCATGCAAATCATCCCTTTTATACGACTTGTATACGGTTTCGGTTCCAAAATATAGTATACGAATCTTTTCCTGCTGGGAAATAGTGGAAATCTGAGAATATAACCGCAGTCTTATACCTCGTTCACCTGTTTAAGGACGTATCGCTACGGAGCACTTCGTTGTACCAGGTGAACACACGAAATTTTGCTACGGAGTAGTTTTTCTACAGCGTTGCAAAACCGCGTAGTGTAGTGTAGTGGATTAGCTAATCCTTCCACGAGAACACTTGTCGTTGCGTTGCGTACCATTTTTCTTGTCAAATGTCAAAAAACTATACGATTTTAGTTGTAGCCCCTTTAATGATTTCATTTCGGTGAATAATAAAAGGAAAAATTATATTTAAGACATAAAACGGCGAATGTAACAGTTTCTTATAATAAAATAAATACCTCTTGTGACAGTTGTCAGCAAAAAATATAAGTGCGAAACGTCACTTAACTTCACGTGAACACTCATATATCAACCGGATTTCATAATACGCTACCACGTGAACGAGGTATTAGTGTCATAGTGTAGCATGACTGCACAGTCGTAGGCGAAGTTGGTGTTGTGGGCATTGTCATACAGTCCGATATATTCTAAAGACAGGGGCGAGGTCCGTGTTCGGTTTAGTTAGGCCTTTACAAATTCGACCAAACATTCAGGTTCAAAATTTCAATATCGTAGATCAAAGTGTTTTTGAGTACCCGTACAGGCGAACAGACAGATGGACGAACAGACGAACGAACGGACAGAAATTGGAATTTTTAGCCCTGAATAAACAAAAAATTATAAAAATAATTATTATGTCGCTCTATGCGTTACCAACTTTTGAGCTGGATTAATCTTATAGTACTCTCAGATACTATCTAGAGTATACCATATAGGTATGTAAATACGAACATACTTCACTTTAATTATTTTACTTAAAATAATAATAATCAATGGCGCAACAGCCCAAATCGGTCCTTGGCCTTGAAGTAATGCTAGAGTTACTTTCATTGCGAGACCAACAGATCACTAGGAGGTGAAGTTGTCAGCTACACGCCTTTCCGTGATTATTACCCCGATTTTAACTCAGGTACTCATTTACAGCTGAGTGAACTGGTAGTCCGGCACCCAGTCCCATTTTCGAAAATTACTTGTCGTCAAGCAGATTCGAACCTGGTACCAGGTGCACCGAAGGCAAGTGCTCTAGCCACTAAGCCACCCAGTTTACAATTATTTTACTTATGTTTGTCAATACCTAAACTAGTGAGCATTATTTTTGTCAGCATTTTGGGCTCCTTTATTTCTTCGTGGGTCTTAAACTTGGTTTCTCATATTGATACCTCGGGTTTTCATATTAACAACTTTTATTTTCATGTGAACAGTAAGTAGGTTTTTCGTTTTTAAAACTGCAATTTTCATATCATAAACGTGCGTTTTAATATTAGTGATTTTCAAATCAACAATATGAGTTTTCATATTAACAGTCAAATTAGGTATACAGTTTAATACCCTAGATACACTGCTTGTATACAAATCATGTTATTGAAAACATGATATACATACATGTTTACCTTGACATTTAGCAAAGACAAAATTTCAAGTGTCTATCAATCATAGCATTGACTGCTAGATATTTGTGCCTATGATGTTCCGGCGAAAAGCACTTTCATTGCTAATAAAGATATGTACAAAGTGGACCATTACACCACACAAAAAAGTTAAAAAACTTTCAAAAAAATTTAATTTTGGAAGAATATCAAAATTCGCAACTGTCATCCATTCAAAGTTGATTTTAGTAACAGATGGCGCTGATGGCAGTTAAAAGTAGGCTATATCAGCTCGAATTATCGAATTTGTAAACCAGGAAAGACTTTTGATACTAAGTTAATACCAGCTCGTTGGCGTTCGTTTTCGCTTTATTGGATACACGGGTGATATTGACGATATCATGATTTGTATACAAGCAGTGTATCTAGGGTATAAGTCGAAACACAATAAAAGTTATTACATCGAGTCAAATCTCAAAAAAATAAACCATTTTGAACAATTTATTAAAAATAAGATAACTTTTCTTGTTACTTGTTTAATAATTTTAAATTAATAATAACTCCCATTTGCAGGTTTCCAGTTCGGAATATTTTTCAGTAAGTTTTTGTATCGACTCGGATCGACAGGAAGAGGAATTAATTCCAGCAATTAAAGGCCTATCATTACTGTAAGTTCCATAGTTCCATTCAAGGATTTAGTAAAGTTTTAGAAATTCTTAAAAATATTTTCTTTTCTTAATATTTTTCAGAGATGCTCTAAACCCATCCCTGAAAAAGAGAAATTTAAGTTTTTCACAAATAGCAATATGCGATAATAGTTTTCAATGTTACACCGATACAACAAGTAAGTGAAATAATGTTAAAAACTAATTTTAAATGAAAAGTTAACTAAACTAAGTTTTGAAACAAAAAAGTAGCCATTTTATATTTGTAACTTACACAATTCTTCTATTCTACTCTTAATTAAGAATATTCAATTAATTAAATTTTAGATTCACCACCGTATACAAGTTCCTTAGATGAAAGTACCGATGTTGAAAATTTGGCAGGTAAACATTTAATTGTGATAGATCGAGATGCAACTAAGCGGACAGGACAACTGCAGAAGGCTGCTTCATTTGTAAGTGTTACACGAATTTGAATATACAAATATAAGAATCATTCAATTTAAAGTAAACCACACAGTCCTGGACGATTTTAATTCGACGATTTTCAAGCCATCTAATAATATATCTTGTATTCTTGGGATGAATTGTTAGCCTATTACGAAACCTTTTTTGCCTTGGCTTACAGCTTATGCACATTCGCATTCGTGAAAGCTTCTTCACGCCAATTCCAATTACTGTTATCACAACTATGATCTTGGGTTTGACTTACAGAAATTGTTCAAGTTTCTATAAATTCTGGTCGCTAGAGGTATTATCTACAAAATGATCTTTTGTTGGCTTAACCATTCCTCTAGATAATGTTAGAGTATATTCTACTTAAATTTTTATTGATAATTTCCAATATTTTCCAAGAAAATGTGTGCTAATAAGACTCAAACTTTTTAGGGTGCCCGTACACGACCCCCACGACTTTTATCGTCCGCCTCGACCGAAGAAACAACCGAATCGGATCAGAAAATCATTCCAGGCAAGCAGCTAAAACAACGCTGGTCCGGACTATTCGGTATGAAAAATCAACAGCAGAGCCATCTTTGCGAGCTTCTAAACGACTACGCTAAAAAGGGCGTTCCGCTTAAATCCTCTTCGTTGAACTTCAATCAACCGGAACTGCAAAATGCCCTCGACTACCTGGGCGGTATGCATAAGTCCTGGCGAGATTTCGTTCAATGTGACTGCATGTCCGACGGGGATATTAAAGTACAATCGGCTATTTGGGAGTTGGTTACAACCGAAGTCGATTACATACATGCCTTGAAGACTGTAACGGATGTAAGTGATAGCTGCGCAACTTTTCGTTACCGTTCTGTAAACTAATGCCATCTGTTATTGCAGCTTTTTCTAGCTTGCCTCGAAGGTATACAGGACAAGAACCTTCTGACCGATGTTGATCAGAACAAGCTGTTTTCGAACATTTATGATATCTACGAGGCGAATTTTCAATTTTGGAGCCACTACCTGTATCCGATGGTCGAGAAGAGCATTGTAACGGCTAGCCCGATGTCGATTGATTTTTTTCAGGAGGGTTTCATCAATTTTGCCTTAACGTTCGCACCGTATAAGAAATACTGTGCGGAGCAGAGTACATGCCAGTTTTACTGCAAGGAACTGAATCGAAATAATCCGCTGTTCACGTCGTATTTGGCGTGGTGTGAATCGCAGAAAATGTGTAATCGTTTGAGATTGGCCGACATTTTGGTGCGTCCGATGCAAAGACTGACCAAGTATAGTTTGTTGCTGATGGCTGTGCGGAAACATATTAGTGATGAAAATGATGGCGATAACATGGATGCCATGGTTAGTGAGCTTTTGAGCTTTTATAAGCTTTCAAAAGCTTTTGTAAGCTTTTAGAAACTTCTCGTTAAGCTTTTATGGACTTGTGAAATTTTTCTTATTTTCCTGATCTTTAATCGACACTTCTATTTCAGATCCATTCCGTTGAAAATTTTGTATGCAGTGTAAATACTCATCTAACAACTAGGCAAGAGAACGAACGACTTAAAGGTATTATGGCACGAATTGAGTCCTATGACGTTGTGGTAAGTTTCTCGAGAAATGCATCTGCCATATAAAATTGAAAGCACATTTGTAACCATCTCTTTCGAAGGATTCAAATAACGAACACCTCGATAGATTCACTAAACAATTCTCTATCATGTTCGATCTCTGCTCACCGATGAAAGGATGTCCTGCCGGAGCCCAAGGTCGCCATCTCTTCATGGAAGGCGATATGAAATTCAAGGACAGTATAGGAAAGTCAGATATTCATTGTTTCCTCCTGACCGATATCCTACTAGTTTGTAAGACGATTGCGAAAAAAGGCCAAGGAACGTTGAAAGTAATCCGTCAGCCGTATTTGACCGACAGGCTTGTGGTCAAACAGAAGGACAACATTTTGTACTGCGTTTATGTGAACGAATTCCAAATGGCCGTTACAGCTTTTACGCTTCAAGGAAACGAGGCGAAAAGTTGGCACGATGCAATGACCAAAGCAAAACATATCTACTCACGGCTGAAGCAAGGATCAAATTGGGAAGGATACAATCTACGATATACAAACAGCGGCAGCGTAAACAATGCGGACACGTTGAGTATTAAGAAGTCGCCATTAAATAGCTCCATCGGAAGTCGAGTTTCTAGTCTGAATAATAGCCATAGCGGATCCGTCGAATTGAACGATTCCCGTAATATTTCAGTTGATTTCGAGAAAACCAATTCATTGTCGAGTGACGAAGGATCTTTCATGAGTACGGCGTGACTATCCTGTAAAACGTTCTTCACAACATCTAAACTGTTTCCTGTTTTTTTTCAGGCTGTAATCAACCAGTTGCAACAAAACCAAAAACCTTAGTAGCCAGTCCACAAAAAATGAAGACCTCATCATCAAATCAGCTTGCCGTCCAGCCACATAATAATTTGGGTCAAAGTTTGCCAAATTTGAATTTACACCCAAGTCAGACAAGGTAACAAAGCGAATTAAATGTTTTGAGCCATATATCGTTTGTAGTATAATTTGAGAGAGCTTGTTTACTTTTGCCCAATAAGAATGTTGCAAAATTTTGAAATATTAAATGAAAAATTTAATTTTCGCCGATGAAAAAGAAGAGACCTTTTCGTACTACGCACGTGTCACATTTAATTAAAACTTTTTATTTCTCCACTTGATAGATTCTTTTTGTTTTAAGTTTAAATAAGACGCTTCCATTCATCTGATTTACAAATTTATTATATTTATTATTGAATTTTTCATGGTAAGCATCCATAGAAGCAAATTTTATTAAATCTTTGTTGCTTGCCGGCGGAGTGGAGTGAAACCCCAAGGCCCATATCTCACTGGGATGCCAGGCTACGTCGCCAGCCAGCGTCGCCACACAGAATGTATATTTTTTGATGGGTATCCGACTTGGCCATTGGTTGACGACGTGGCCGCGTTATAAATTTTGTGTGGCCACTCTGCTGGCGACATAGCCTGGCATACCGGTGAGATATTGCCCCAACACGAACTCCCGACTGTTGATTACTCGCTATCCTTAAGGACATGACAATTGAAAAACCTTCACTGGATAGGCCAGTTTATCAGTATATTGGGTGATCTTCAATGCCACCTACCTTTAGTATAAGGCAACAATTTCACTGTCAATATAATTCGTGATAATGAAATTTGTCTATATTGAATATTCCAAAGCAATACCACCAGCTGTCAGAGTGTTTCGGATAGTAGGCATGATACACCCTATATGGCTATATGAAGCCATCCGATGATGCTCCTTTGGACCTAGTCCAACACAGTCTAATAAACTAGCCTATCAAGTGAAGGTTTTCCAATAGTCATATCCTCTAGGACAGCGATTAATTATAAGTCGGGGATTTCGTGTTGGGGTTTCACTCCACTGACCCCGGAAAGCAACAAACATTTAATCAAAGCTATTATTTATCATTACTAGCGTCAGGTGTCGGATAAAATGAGCCCCACTCTCCCTACTCTCTCATGTCAGCTCTCTTCGAACTACATTCATCTCACTTCATAATTTATAATATTAATTTAATTTTATTAACAACACGGAAAGACTTAACTTACTAAAATAAGTTAAGCGCTGCCCAAACAACCTGAGAAACACATATCAGTTGCTTCGACGTCTTGGCGACCTTTAGTCGGCTTCATCTAGGTTCTTATGACCATTTAGTGATTACTTTAACCTTTGCAAAAGCTGCACAGCAACTCAAATTTGTACAACATTTTATTGTACATTTAAATAATTAAACGTACACGTTTCAGTAAATATGTTACTCAGTTATAATTTGTTAATTTAATTATGACAATTTGAGAATTTTATATTCGATTATTTAAAACTTTAAATTTTTAAAATTTGTTTTCAATGATTTTAAACATATTTTTAGTTAGTTTTATTAATAACCAAAGGGATACCTAATCTAACTTGGTTAAGGCTTTCTTTCTAAAACGTCTAACAGACGTAGTACCGTCTTAAAACTTAAACTGGAATTATCGATCTAAAAGTTATATTTTTGAGACTCCACGACGTCGTGCCGACGTCTAAAAAACTTAATAAGAGGTGACCGTTTACTGCGTTACAATGTCCAATTGAGCATTTTGTAAAACCAATAATAATAAAGTAAAACCATTAAACAAAGTTATAGTTTATAAGAAAATTATAGTCGTAGCATTTTAGTAAATCAGCACTCTCAAGTTTAGAAATTTAGAGTTTTCTTCTATAGTTCTATTTAGATAAAATGCACTTATTTATCCGTTTTACAAAAAAATAGTTCAAGTAGTTTTGCACATAATACACCCCACCAATCACTGACTTACTTTGAAAACTATGCTGAAACAATGCCGAAGTATTACACCGATTTTTAATCTATTGCTTTCGTATTGGAATTTGCCTTCTTCTCTTTTTCCGTTTGTAGTAACCTTTATCATACTTATAGTAACAATACGTTGCTTGTGCCGGGGAGCAGTCATTCGGGCTACTTACTCCTGTCGCCAAGTCATCGGGGTATATCATATCCGCCGCCAAGTCCAACAAGGTAACTAACTTCGACGTCGTCTTTTTGAATAAAAGGTTCAAACACTAACCGTTCTATTCAAATGAATCGTATCCGTTTTAAACACTAATTCGAACACTTTTCTTTCAGAGCAACTTTACGTCGAGGTTTTGCATTCTCGTCATCCATTAAGAATCCACCATTGGTGAAAACCCGTAATATAACGTCACAGAATAGCTTTAATTTTCCAAGCAGTGCACCACCGACGTCGGCAGCAACTAGTCCGCAAATCGCATCGCAAACGACAACGTCATCGCAACAAATTGTCACGGGAAATGTTCAAAGTACACAACCAGTGCAGCAGCAGCTAGTGCAGCAACTTCAGTCTTCAAATAGTAGTAATCAAATTTGTAATGAAAGTAATGTTTGATTTAGTTTATCGCTTTAGCGAGTGAGTATTATTGTTTTCTTTTTTGTTGTCTTATTTTATTTTTGTTCAGTTCTAGTCTAGTAAAATTTATGTGAAGAAAATTTTCTTATTATTTCTTTATTGCATTTTTTCAGAGCGTTGGAGGTCAGGATACACTTAGATCGCTATTAGGTCCGTTGTAATCAAGTAAACCCATTATTCTCGCCTCTAGCTCATTGTATCGTTTGCCCAGTTCAGCTTATTAATGGAACCCTGGGACTTCTGCAAAGAAATTCATCTACATCAGCCTTCCGCGTCTCAGAATTCTTATGACGATTCGCAGATCCAGACTATTGCAATTTACGAACCTTTATCAGTGTCGATTCAGTGTCGATATTCATTAAAAAGAGTGCTTGTTGTCCAAAATTCAGTCTAATTCATCTTTTATTGGTCTCAAGATTCATGGTAGAATCGTTCAAATGCGTCTATCAATTCTTATTACGGTTTGTTCTTTGGTGTGGGGAAGACTAGAGTCACTTCATACGAACTAACACAAACATCCATTATCTTGGGTACGGACAATGTGTGTTTCATTTGAAACCAGTACATTTGAAATTTTTTTGCAGTTGTTTCGATTTTTCATTTTAAGGATCTCCACTAAAGTGGATAAACGCTGTATTTAGTTGACATTTCATGAGACATATCTCGATTCCGTGAAACGTCAACCAAAATCCATCTGCTACACGTATACACACTAAAACTATGCCATTTAAGAAACCCTCGATTTTTTAAATTCGCGGGTTTTTAGTACTAAATATGTACCAAAAGTGGTCATTGTCCGTACTCATGATAATGGATGTTTGTGTTAGTTCTTATACAGTGACTCCAGGGAAGACACACTAAAAGGCGAGTCTTGAGCATTCAGGCCACCAGGCACATAATACTCGAAACGGTTACGGCTACGGTTTACGTTCACTTCGATTTTCGGTTCACTTGGTTGGTACCTGCTGGATCTGATGCACGTCGGTATTAAGCGCCCAACATTTTTGGAGCGTTTGCTTAACTAAAAATATTCGCTCAAATGTCGATCGTCCATCAGACTTGCGTGTAACCTGTGCGGGTCATCGCTTGTAGAATGCACTGAATCAATACATGTGTTTTAAAAGACTTACTTGTTTACTCACTCTGGAAAAACACAAAAATATTATGGTACCTAGGAATTCAAGATTTTCCTTCTCAAACTCTCGCCAATAGAGAGTTAAACATAGTCCGATAGATGACCTGCTTTCACCAGTTTGAGAATCACTGACTAAGCATCAATGACATAAGCAGAAGGAAAGGATTGAATTAAACTATACTAAGGCGTTCTATAATATTTTGAAGTTATTAAGCTATTATTATTCAAGAACTTCTATATGGTATAGTAGAATCTCAATTTTTTAACTTTATACCACAAAGCGTTATCGATTTAGCGAATGCCACAACCTATTTCCAAGGACCTTTGTACGACTGGTACTTGAAGGATGTACTCTGAATAGTATTGATTTTAAGTAGTCGATTTTTGGAAATTATAGGTACATACTGCAGTTTACAGTATAAGACGTATTTCTTTGGGTTGTGTTGCTAATCAATTGAAGATTTATCTATTTTCTTAAAAGTTAAACAAACACTATAGTGCTTCAGCGCGTTTAATCCAATTAAATCCTGTGAATTATGATTTCAAATCTACTTGGTATCCTTTAACAATTAAATAACATTATTTTTTTATGATTATTAAATTCTTAATTAAATAGTTGATTTAAAAATAAAAATTGAATGATTTTTAAGCGAATTTATATATTTAATCTTCTGAAGACTTTATATTGCATCCATGGTTCTTGTCGAAAATAACTACAATTAGAGGTTTGTTTAAATGTAAATGCAAATATCACTAGACTCAAAAAAAAATCTTAAAAATTAAAATTTCACTTTTGAAAAGTAAAGACATTTCATTTGGTGGGTAAAAAACACTAAACTCCCAAATGTAAAATATTAAATTAAATCAAAATACTAAATGTGTGTGTGCGTTAATGCTGCCTTCATTAAAATAAAAAAGAACATAATAACTTGTTAATAAAGAAATTGCAAACAAAATGAAGAATTCTTTACTTGAAGAAATTCACACAAGAAAAGAATAAATACTTTTTATTCTTTATCGAAAATAAACCGAAAAACCATTTATTAAATTATTCGGGTTTTTTGAAATTTGTATGTATAATAAGTTTAGAATTAAGTACATAATATTTGATGAAAAACAATTTAACAAATGAAATGAGGAATTTTTTAAACTACAGATAAACGAAAGGTGAAAAGGTAACAGAAAATTATTGTTAAGTCTTGAGCAATATTTAAAATCTAGTTCTTATGTAGAAATAAAGAAATAAAAGCGAGGAAAATGTAACTTGAGAGATATTTCTAGTATTATATATTAGTAATTTTAACATAAGTAGATGTTATTCGTCGCTTTAAACAAAATATTAAAAATATACTTAATGAGATATATCCTTATTGGGATATTTGATGTAAACAATTTGCTTCCGTTCTGATTTTTAGATAAACTTATTTAAACTAATTTAAGAACGAACTTAAAAATCTTATATTTTGCCATGTTTTTATTTTCAACAGAGAACACTTTATCCATAATGGAGCTGGACTTCGTACTTTCTTTCTAATGTTATGCCCTAACGTCATCGTCAGAAGATTTACGTGTATCATTAGAGCTGAATTGTAATATGTAGGAAGCAATACTAACAAGATTTTCAGGCAAGAGTTCCTCATTCCAGAACAAGTACTCTAGTGACAAATCGCCTCAGCTATTAGATAATTCGCGAATACTTAAGGTTTCGCGTCTGGCAAAATAACCCTCCGCTGCATTTAGTGACCCCACATTGAGCGCCCAATCTTCATTCATTACATGCATTTGACCCCACGTTGGGGCCCTATTTTATATAGTGCTAGAGCACTTGCCTTCGGTGCACCTGGTACCAGGTTCGAATCTGCTTGGCGACAAGTAATTTTCTAGAATGGGAGTAGGTGTCGGACTACCAGTTCACTCAGCTGTGAATGAGTACCTACGTGAGTTAAAATCGGCGTAATAATCACGGGCGAGCATGTTGCTGACCACTTCACCTCCTAGTGTTCCGTTGGTCTCGTAATGAAGTAACTCTAGCATTACTTCAAGGCCTAGGTCAAATTTAGGCTCTTGCGTCATTGATTATTATTATATATAATATCAGCGTGGGCCACTTACGGGTTTCCTTGATTGAATTTAGATCTGAAAAATTGTGTTGTAATTCAAATCTTTTTGATGTATGTACTTTTGCATTGGGTAATCCGTCTGGTCCGGAGTTTATATTTACTTTGACCTCCTGGAGAACACATAATTTTTCTGAGATAATCTAGCTCATTAGGCAAATATAGTTTTTTTTAAAATATCCATATTTCAGGAAATTTTTGTTCTTAAGCCGCTAACGTTTTTATAATATACCTACAGTTAGACTATAGGATAGAAAAATTGCGATGTATTATAAAGTGGGAATAAAATTATTAGAAGTTGAAAATTAAATTAGATAAAGATAGCAACTCAATTGGTAGCTAGATATTTTTCCCAGGTGCTAAGTAAAGATAGTATAACACAGTATGGCATGGTGTCAAATATTTGACTAAAAAACTAGCAAAAAATTCAGTCAAATTTGAGAAAAAATGCAGTCCTATTTTTCCTGTCAAAATAGACCACATACAGAGCAAATACAATTATGCGTCAAACAAAACTTTATCGAATATACTATTGACAAATATACCATGTGCTCTGGTGGCAAGTTTCGGAACTATATATGGTAGACAGAAAATGGCAGTTGCATGTTATTTTCAGACAAAATTGAGATTGAGCTCAAATAAGAGGGTCCTACTACAAAATATTACTTCAAGTGAACTTAAATTATTGTTATAATTGAATTAGACGGACATATGTATCATAACATATCAAAAACAAAATTTTTTTTATAAGAAATCAATTAAAAGTACTAAAATAAAAGAAGAAAGTATTGAAAAAACGGTCAACGTTCTTTTCAAATAATTTAATAATTATTTCATATTTCTTTTTCCTGGAATATTAAACATTTGAGAAGTTATTTCGAAGTTTATACCTCCCATTCATATGGAAAAATTGTGCAGGAGCACCTTATTATCAACCAAACCGATCGCCATCAATCTTTATCATGTCTTTCATAATGAAATTAAGAGAATCGAAAATTCACCGAGCTCCGAATCGTAAAAATACACACGAACCGCCATATAACAGTCAGCTGACGAAAATGTGTCTATCATATCTGGTAGTTTTTTTTCCCACCAGGTGGAGATTTCCAACTTTACCATTCGTCAATCCTGATAGCATTTGCCAGCGAAAATAGAAAACATTTGACAGCGAGGCATATAGTGATATACTATCTTAACCTTGTCAGTGCGCATAGGGCAATAACAACGCTCGGGGTACTTTTACTGATTGAAATAGGTGGGATTCGAATTATTATGTTCTGTACCTTAGTGTCACTACACCTTCAAGTCCCCAGGCGAACTATTACTTTTAAGGCTTAAACAGAACACCGACTTCAAAGGGACTGCGAGATATTTGTTCAGAACATAATGACTGTATGTAACTGTAATAAATTAACGATTGCACACTGATTGCGAAAAGTTCAAGCAAAGAAAGTTTGATATCTCATAGTAGGTATAATACTCGCAAAACATTTAATAATAGCTTAAAAGTGTAAAGGCCTAAACCAGATCTCCATGCTTTCCATTCAAATGTATATTTTTTTTATTATGTAATATAGCAACTTAAGGATTGTATTTATTTTATTAAGCTAGTTGTACCCATCCTAAATACTTAGAACAACAATGTTATGTATTATATTTAAAAATTCTTAATTTCTCTAGATTACGTGAATTTTCTATATATGATGCATTTAGATATTGAAATGTTGTGATTGTTTTTATTTCGGTAGTTTTGATATTGTATTTTTTATGTTTTAAATTATTAAATTTTTTGTGTAGAAAATAACTCAAAATTTTTATAAAGTGGAGTGAGTACATTGAGTTGGATCGAGCTTTCTGAATTTATAAAGTTTATATACGTATTTTTTAACAAGTATTAAACTAATGAAATAAATATTGCCATAGGCAGAAAATATGAGGGAGAGAGAGAAAATTTTTAATCGTTTACATTTGAGTTGTTAAAATCATAATATCATCAAATTCAAAAAGTTCGCGTCTATCTTAATCGAAAATAAACTCCATTAAAAGCGTAAAATAATTTCTAAAACAATACTTAAAATTGAAACCTAAATTAATTAATTTTAGTAGATATATTAAAGTTAATATTAAATATTAAATTGTGTACATAATTTACATCAAAAACTGTAACAAAACGATGAAAAGGAAAATTAAAAGATCAAAGGTAACGTGAGAAAATCACTAATTTCATGGCACTAATTTGTTTTTAAGGAAAAAATTATACCTAATATTGTTTCGAAAACAATTGAATAGAGAATAGTGTAGCTTTTTGGAAGAAACCACTAACTAACATTAACTTAATGCTAAAAACAATAAACACAAGAAAAAATTAAATATAAACAACGTAGTAAATAGATATATTAAAACTGCGTAAAAATAATAAGCATTTTTTGGGAACATAAAAAATATTATCAGATTGTTATAAACTTTAGCTTCAACAGAAAATTGCATAATTTCTTTTATTCTGTTAAAAAAAAAGTCTTGAGCTCTTACATATGGTACATGTACATACCTCCATGTATTTGATTTTTTTTTTTTTTTTTTTTTGAGATTTATATTTTGAATTTCCGTCTAGTTTTCTCTCAGCATTTTATAAAAATTAACTACAAGGTCCAAAATTATTAAAATTTGGACATCTTCCTTTTTAGAAACAGCGTCAGTTCCCTATCGATCTCAGGATTTCTTTCGGAACCAACATGGTTTCTTTGCTCTTGTATCGCCCAATTTTTGGAGATAGAGAACAAATATATATTCTCCAAAAGCAAGGAAAAACTGAATATGAAACCTATCGACTTCTACGATCCCGATAAGTACCAAATCGATGGTTTAAAAAAAATTTGATATATCATTTCAAAATTTGCTGACATGGAAGCACGTTCGTTCTTAACGTTGATGTTGTCTATCAAATCTGCGGAAGCTAATGATTTTGGATAAGGAAAAATAAGTTTTTTTTTGATTAGGAGTTAGTTATTCTTTCCGGTGTCAGTGGAGTGAAACTCCAACACGGAGTCCCCGACTGTGGACTAACCGCTATCCCTGAGGATATGAGAAATTTGGAAAGAAACTTCACTGGAGAAGCCAGTTCATCATAAGATTGTGTTGGACTAGGTCCGAAGGAGCTGTTTCGTCATCGGAGGGCATAGACTCTTCAGGGATAGCGGTTAGTCCACAGTCGGGGACTCCGTGTTGGAGTTTCACTCCACTGACACCGGAAAGAATAACTAACTCCTAATCATAATAGCTTCTTTGGTAGCTTACCACGAAAAATCTAATAACAAAAAATATTGGTAAAAAAAATAAGTTGCGGCGGACGGGATTTGTTTCTTCGTAGATCAGATCCAAGGTTACAACCATTTGTAAATTTCACAGCCATGAAGCGCTGACCATATCCAGGGTTACAACCAGAGAATAGCCGAAATCAAGAGAAAAAAGCTTCTCAAAATACACGCCTTTAGCCCAAGGTAGAGGACGCCTTTCTTGACCATTAAATTCTTCTCGGTAATAAATTTGGAATGGGATGTGGCTATATAGAATTTACCTCAGCGATCCCACCAGCTGTCAAGGTGTTTCGGTTAGTAGGCAAGAATACACCTTCTGAAGAGTCTATGCCCTCCGATGACGAAACAGCTCCTTCGGACCTAGTCCAACACAATCTTATGATGAACTGGCTTCTCCAGTGAAGTTTCTTTCCAAATTTCTCATATCCTCAGGGATAGCGGTTAGTCCACAGTCGGGGACTCCGTGTTGGAGTTTCACTCCACTGACACCGGAAAGAATAACTAACTCTTAATCATAATAGCTTCTTTGGTAGCTTACCACGAAAAATCTAATAACAAAGTTTTTTTTTAACAAACAAAAATCCTTTCTCCATATAATAAAGACGTCCATTTTGTATTCAAGAGCGAAGCTACGGCTTATAAGTGAAGTCATGTAGATGTGATGAATATTTTTGAAACGTTGGTGAAAAAAAACTACATGTCATCGACTTAAAAATCTAGTATTAGTAGTAACCGTGGGCATTTTACCTTACTTGCTACCCTTACGCGAATGGTTAGCAATTATCCAAACAAGATGATAACACAAAACGAGATCTGTACTTTCAAAAAGTTTCTTCTTTTACATTTCAAAAATGTACAAACACTGAAATCTCACAGAAAAAAAGTACTGTTTATAACTAATTTAAATTTTCCTTTTCAAAATTTCAAACCGGCAGCACTTCACTTTATATCTTCTAAGCTCCACTCTTAAAATAATAATAATATTAGTCAATGGCGCAACATCCCAAATTTGGCTTAGGGCTTCAAGTAATCTAGAGTTACTTCATTACTAGACCAAAGGAACACTAGGAGGTGAAGTGGTCCATTCAGACTTGTGAAAATTTCCCTTTTTTTCAATACGAAATGTTGCTTGAACTGCGAAACAACGTAGTTAAAAGAATTCTTTTTTTTTTTCAGTAGCAGAAAGTTATGTAACAGTAAAGTATTTATTTGCCATTGGATGTAGCAAAGCCATTCAAATGTAGTATTAGATAAATTTAAATTTAGGACTCACTCAATATTACAATTTTATTGTTGTAATTTTTTAACTAATCTCAATTCATTTTTTATTAATGGAATGTTTTCATGGTAAGCTACGATAGAAGCATATTTTGAAGAAATTTTTGTTTTCCGGCGTCATTTTTGTTTGTGGCGTGAAACCCCAAGACGAAGTCCTCGACTGTTGATTAAACGCTGTCCTTGAGGACACAGTTGGAAAAACTTCACTGAGTGGTTCAGTTTATAATACTGTGTTCGAAGGAGCTGTTTCGTCATCGGCTAAGACTAGTAAGAAGGTGTATCATCCCTACTAACCAAAACACCCTGATAGCTGATGGCATTGCTGAGGATTATTCTATATAGCGATATAGAAACCTATTTTAATATCTGCGAATTATATTAGAGCTAAATTCTTGCTATCGCATCCTTATAATAAAGCTAGGTGGCACTCAAGATCACCCAATATTTAAACCGATTTGGTGGAATGTTTGGTTGTTCGCTAGGCTTAAAACTCTTGACAAAATACTAAGCCCTCTTAATGTAGATTAATGAAAGCTCATGTGATGTGCCCTTTTTTCAGGACCACCCTATTACACCTACCCAATTCTGTACTACGACAGTAGCAGTAATAGTAACCTTGTTGTTATTTTGAAAAAAAAAAAAAAAAAAAAAATTAAAATAATTATGAAATTTTTGTTTATTTAGTTTCTCAATTCTTTCTCGAGCTGACACGTTGTCTCGCGAATGCAACCAATAAATTTTTAATGACATTTATATACTAGTTTTTATGATAGAGTATCACTTCTTCGTGCTCCAAATTTTTTATTTTATAGAAAATTGTGCTCCGGAAAATAAATGCAATAATTGTTCAATCACTTTTGTATGGAAGCAGCTAACTTCACGATAGACTAACTGAATTTTCTTTAAGTATTTAGATTTCAACCTGCAAGGACTTTCTGTATGGAAGCATATCGATGAATTTACCTGATTGCACTCACCAATACACTCAGTGTTACTTTTTACAAAAAATAAATTTCAACACAATTTTTACTTCTTAAGTAACAGTTTTCTTCAGCAAATGTGAAGATTTTGAAATGACTTTTGTATGGGATTTACACGACGAACCCTCTTGATTTTGTTTATATCTTTAGCTGCTTTATCTACAACCACAGGGGAATTGGTGTACCTATGCAAATTTAAAATGTTTATTTTTAAAGTATTACGAAGTTGTAATAGAGAATAATGGAGCGTGTCTTAAGGATTTTGTAAGGTAGCAGCTCGAAGGTGTATGTCTCACTAATCTTATTTCATACTCAAAACATATTGTTTTTGAAATTTAAATTATCTGATTGAACGATTAAAGTAGATTCCGAGGAAGGAATTTTTTTAATTTATACATATTCATTTTTAAATAGTTCCACGTAAATGGATAAGTTTGCTAGAAACAGTAGTGGTTATATTCGTTCTAGTTAAATGGTGGTTAGTTAAGTGATGAACCGATAACCCTAACTACTATCCACTGAATATGAATTTCGAAGCTTAAATCACGATATAATTTTTGTTACTCTCTTCTAACTTGCTACAGCCCAAATAATTCCTAAAAAAAATCATGGGGGATACGAACTATTGCGTGTCGTTTGTTCATACATATTAGGTCCCCCCCCTCTATATCCAAATGCAATCGAACAAGTTAATAATTGACGCTATTATAACCTACTTTCCATTAATTTCCCTTTGTAGGTCCTGCGTGTGCTTAAATGACACGGTCATTTTCGTATGGCTTCTTGTAATAGACGAAGGACATAGACATTGTATTAATTTCCTCGTGTTTTTGTCCTGATTTATAGAACGCACCCAGCTGGAATATAAATAGTATTCTATTGTGTGGTTATTTTTAAAACAATCCTTTCGAATTTTGAAACTGACAGTACCACTTAGAGCTTTCGATTTTTTTTTTAACGAAACTTGTTTTAGGGAATGCGATTGAGAGACAAGAATGTAAAGCTAACCAAAACTAGAAGATTATTTTAAGATTACTTTTCAATACTCGTCTCTTCTAATCCTAATCCAACACTATCACTTTAATAGCAATAACATACACAGTGAACTGTTCGCAATTCTTATTTATATTTCACTTAAATTTAATCTAAGACAAAAACCATTAAACCATTCCAATTTTGAACTTTGCGATTAATGTTCATAGGCTTAGAAAGAACAAAAACAAGAACCAAAAATCAAAAGAAAATATGACACAAAGCAATATTAGAATAAATCAATAAACAATATTTTGTAAACAAAGTTTAATTACATACAAAAAGCCCATACAATGAAATAAAACAACGTAGAAAAACTATATCAGAACCGTTCGGAAAAAAACTATAAAATTAAAAATTGTTGAGGACCAACTGAATATGTTCAAAACTGCAACCTTCCAAGAAAATAGCTTTGAAAATAACAAATTTAATTCCAAACACGAACAAAATAATGGTATATTAAAACACAAGCAAAATATCTTCACAATCACCTTTGATATGTATGATTAAAAATGTAATGAAATATTTAAACTTATGGATGTAAATTAATATATACAAATGTATACTCGGTGGTTCAGAGTCAATAGGATAAATTTATACAGCAAGGAGCTAAGGACAAATATGGAAAACTTTTGGTGAGATGAACAGAAATGTGATATTTTTCGAAATATTCAAAAGCAGTAAGTCTATTTTTTTTGCTTTTTAATGGCTATTTAATCCATTTACTTAAATATTTCAATAACACAGTAAATATTCAAAAGCAGTAAGTCTATTTTTTTTGCTTTTTAATGGCTATTTAATCCATTTACTTAAATATTTCAATAACTCATCGATTTTTAAAAAACAAAATTTGCTACCCTTAAATTTTTACGTTTCATGACTAGTAGACACCAAAAAACGCAAAAACAAATTTCAGTTCGTCTGTCCGCCGTACGCCGTCGTACTTTGACCGGTGTACGCAAAACTGTTTGAAGGCTCGTAGCACCCAAACCCTTTGAGTTATTGAGTTGAATTTTTTTCCTCGGAAGACAGGGGTAGTGAAGGGGAAGTGCGAAAAGCATTTTAGAATTTTAGTTTCTAGATCTCAGCCACTGCTTATGCTAGGAAGCTGAAACTTGAAATTTATTATATAAGGCTTCAATAGTAGACCCACTTGCAAAAACAAATGCCGATATGGGTGAAGGGGTGAAGGAAGGGGAGGAGGGAATGTACCCGAAACGAAAAAAAGCTGAGATTGAAACATTCTAAAATTCAAATTTCCTAAGCGTTTAATGTTACGAAGCTAAAACTTATGAAACATATCTAGATATATCAGAAGAATAGATCAGGAACAAATGTTCGAGTGGGGCACTGGGATACGGGGGTTGAGTGCAAATCTTTAGGTTACGATATCTCACGAACCAATTGCTTCTCATATCTTTCTCTTTTACAATTACGTCTCATATCTTAAGAACAGTGTAAGATAGATCTTTAAAAAAGTTGGCCTAATAGACCTCTAGCACAAAATGTAATTTCTTAGGGTATGAGTGGTGGGGTGAAAAAGGAAAAGGTTTTGATTTTTTTTATCTCGAGAACCTATAATGATAAAAAGGTTTATATTGATATTTAGATAGAGCTACAGCATGTAGGAAAAATATAAATTTTATAGGGGGTACTATTGTACGAACGTGGGGTGTTTTTTCTAACTATAGAACGGCTTATGTCACAACTTTGAAACTCTGTATGTCTATGTAAATCAACTAGAAAAGTAATTTAGAAAAAATAAATTTGAAATATCCATTGGAGTTCGGAAGGGTGGCTAAAAAAATGATCAATATGGAATGCATATATTTTCACGATTTTCGTCATATCTATTAGGTCTCTTTAAATATTGAATTCATTTTCGTTCTACGGATTTTTTATACAAATACCTAGAAAGTGTTTTCAGGATTTTTTGAAATTTTACCCATGGCATTGTATATTTTTTGACGAATTCTGCCATATCCCCAAGGCCTGATCAGATATCGAATATCTTTTTACTTTCACGGGAATGCTTAATTATTGCCTAAGACTTGTTTTTAATTTTTTTCCTTTTTCAGCCCCTAAGAGAGTAGCTATAAACTTGGTTTAAACTTTGTCGTGCTGTCTTCATATTTATCTATTAACTCCTTTCAGAACTTTAAGATATTCAACCCCCAAGTATGTTAAGAAGGTTGCATATGTTTTCACAGATTTCAATATATTGCTTGAATCTGATGATATATCGAACACATTTTTACTTCCTAAGGTTACAGCACCAAAAAGTCAATTTCAGTATTTTTAGATATTCAATCCTAAGGGGTATAAAGGGTTGTATGCTTTTTAAAGCTTCGATATGTTTTTTATGTTTCATAAGATATTTGAACGCTTTTGACTCCCACAAATTTTTTATGAAATCGCCTACAACCCCATTTCACAATTCAAAGGGTTGCATATGTTTTCACAATTCTTGCCATCTCTTAGTTCTGATGAGATATAAAATATTTTATTATTAAAATAATAAAGTAATTGGTTATGTCTATTTTAAATATTTTTATTTTATGAACTGAATAAACATGCCAAGAAAAGTCATAACCTCGGACCAACTGATAATTTACTCCGACTGTGACCGCTCCCGAACTTTGACCCGAAAAATAATAAAGTTTCGCCCAAGCCATTGTCAATTTTTTTTTATAAATATAGACATACTAGTCCTTTTCGGGTTGAAGATGGAAAAATTATGATACCGATTTTTAGGTCAGTTCTTACGCCCGTTTAAGTAAAATACAATTCTTCGATATCTTATCATAAGAACGTACACAATGATGTAACATCCTCTTTTGAGTTGAATGTGACAAAATCTTATGACAAGTGACTTTTAAATCATTATATATAAAGCCCCCTAAAGTAAAATTGAATTCGATCTCATTAAACCTAAAAGATCTGTCGAAATTCGTTAATACTTGAACAATTCCTTAATATCGAAAAAATCTTAAGTCAGGGTTTCTGGAATTATATTTAAAGATTTTAGAAGTGAAAATGAATTGGATATCTCATTAGATCTAAGAAATATCATAAATATATTTCAACTTTCAATCATAAGCCTTTTCTGAGAAATGAAAAATTACTCTCACACCACTCCTTACTAACTTATAAAAAAAATATTTTTCTAAGATGCCTTTGCCGTGGCTTTACATAGTTTATTTTTCCTTTCCACCAGCTCCCACCATAATACCCTACATTCGCACCCCCGAAATTTGTTTCGCTGCTTGTTTTTGAAAATCATATCTATTATAGTACGATTCTTGAGATATTAAAATCGATTTTACTTCAAAATGGGTCCTTCTCCTTTTTTTCCGTACTCATCTTCCTTCTCACCTCTCGTAGTGTTACATCCAATATAGCGACCAAAAAAATTTTCAACTGCATATTTAAACGGGTTTGAGAGCTATGTTCCTTCAAACACTTTTGCGTACGGCGTATACGGCGCACAGACGGACATTTTTGTATTTGGTTTATTGTAAGGAGACTATCGATTCTGAAAATTTTTGCACAACGATGAATTTATCATCATCTAAACGATTTTTTTAAATTAATTTCCATATAATTTTGTGATTGATTTTGAATGATCTGGGCTTGGAATGGGACTCAGAGATCGAAAAATTAGCTCAAATCTAATACAAATAAATACCCGGTTTCGTAACCTTTGAGATGTCACATTGTCACCGTTTCTCATATTCATATCAATAATGTCAATCCCCTAATACTAGTAAAATAATTTGTTCACTGTTGGAAGGAAATTGTTTTTAGCTTTTTAAAAAATTTATTTTTACGTTAGTCGAATAAACCCGGTTTCATTACAATTCAATCCATTCATCTAGATAATAAAATCTATTTTTCTTGGAATTATAAAATCTCATTATGTCACCGTTATCTCTTAAGGTATGCTCGCCCTACCATAACTCTTCATTTAACTGAAACTATTTCACTTGATCAATTCCTTTTTTTTTTTCAAAAAGTGTAATTAAGACCATTCATAATGTAGTTATAGCTCAAATTTAAAATAAACAAATAAAATGATGGTTAGTATGTTACATAACTACATAAAATACTATCAAAAAGCCATTACATAATTAAATTTTACAGTATGGATGAAAAGATATACTGAGTTCGACATAGCGCATAAATAGAAGAAAGTTGAGGTTGCTCGTGATCCAAATAGAGTCCTGAGTAGAGGATTTCTCTTCTCTTTCCGTCTTAGTTACTTTTTATTAAAACAAAAAGGAATTTCTCAATACGAGAAATGGTTTTCATTAATACCCTGTACAGACTTTCGCGTTTTAAACACGTTAAAGTCAGCAAACTGAACGAGTTAAAACACATTCGGGAAGTGATTTCAACACGTTTAAATCGATTTAAACGCATTAATCTCGTAGTTTGAACATAGTATTACGGAAGATATTTTCGCAAGTGCTGAAGATAGAGAGGGCAATAAATGTCCCATCGCACCAATGGTGACAAAATAGGTTTTTACAGTCTTTGGGATAAAATTAAGCTAACAATCACCTTTTTCTGTTAAGTAGCAGTGACCAAAATGCTTCCCTCTCAATCGCGCTACAAAAACTATAGTCAAACATTTTTTTACAGCTTACACATTTAACTGTAAACAATTATTTATGTTGAATTAACGGATCGGAGGTTATTGATATGCGTAGCAGAAATGCCAATAAATACTTCTCGAAAACGGATATATATTTTTATATTTTTACTCCATTTTTTTTTTTAAATCTTTAACATATGTATGCCCTGCCCTGCTGGTACCTATTTAACAATGCACCCTGTATATATAACAAATGAATTTGCAAAGTCTTCTAGAATAAACAAAGTCGAGTTTATCATACATTCCATTTTACAGGTTTGATTAAAATTGAAACAACAAATCTGGGTTAAGTACAGACATTTAAAAAATTCGAAAACTTACGATTTTATGACTACAAAAGTGAAAAATACTTTCTTATTAAAAAATAATAGAGAAAAATTCAGTAAAAAAACATTAATATTAAAAATGTGTTTTTCCAATTTTGGATAGAATTTCTGATTATGTCTCAAAGGATATTCAGAAAATTTTCTACATAGTATTGGACCCATTTCAATTAGAAATAATAAAAATAATACTTTATTATTAAAATATTTAATAAAGTAAAATAATACATAATCGAAAATAAATTTTAGAAAATAATAGACATTTTATCAACTTTTATTTGGAAAAAAATCAAACTGTTGTATTATATAGAAACAAATAATAAAATTATAATGTGGATTTAATCTTTAATATTTAAAAACTGAAAAACAAAATGATGGCCTAAATAAAATTTGAATAAATATACTCTTTAATTATATAAAACAAAAATAAATATTTATTTACAAAATATCTAGAAAGATTATTTTAAAAAAAAGGTATTATATCGTTAATATTTATATGTATGATATTATAATTAAATAAAATCAAACTTTAGAAATAAATGTAACACAAAAGTAATTTCCATTATTATTCAATTGTAAATTTTAATGTATAACATATCTATGACGGTTTGCGTCTGCAATGAATTAGGAATATGTAATTCGCTTAAAACTAATCCCTAACAACGAGAATCTTTAAAATTTAACAATCGAATAAAAACTGGTTTATTACCTTATGATTTTTTTAAAAAAAGATGTACGAAGTATGTGCAATAATATGGAAATTATGTACGTGAATTTAAAAATGATAATAAAAACAGCCTAACTGAAACCCCTGTTTTTCTCCTGTTATGAATTTAATTATTGAGGTTTGTTAAGGAGTAATTATTTGAAAATGATCAGAATTCACTTGTGTTTAAAATTTTTTTTTTCGGAAATGCTTATATTAGCTAATGTAGGCGAATTTGCGTATAAGCAATGAAGCCGAAAAAATTGTCAGGCAAGATTAATGTAGTATGAATTTAAACATGTAAAAATATAAATACAAACATAAAAAACATTATAAATAAAAAAGAAACAAAAATTATGGACAATCCTATCGATCAGTATTTTAATTTAGATTAAATTTTTTATTTGAGTTTTTTTTATTATTATTAGAATCCAAGTTAAGAAAATCGCTCAATAGCTTAAAAGTTGATTTATAGTGAGCGCGACGCGCGGATGTTAAGCGCGATGGAACGCGACGACAGATAATTAGAATCCATATTAGTTTAGTGCTACTATTTAGTTGCAGTGATGATGCATCACTCTAGTCGCGTCGCTTTGATCGGCTATTTTCTGATTTCGTCGAGCGTGTAAAATGATTTCCATAGTTGAGTCACTCGGCACTAGAAAGTTGTGTAGAACAATAAAATGGACACTACATATAACACGTGAGCGTTGCGCGCATTGCTTTTGGGTCAATTCGCGCATTGCGATTGGTTCTTCGCGTGTTTTTCGCGAATTGTGTTGACTGCAATTCCACCCTATGATATATATAAGCGGGACTATCTTTTTGGTCACTAGAGTAAAAGTTGGTATAGCTATTTTTTCAATCTAGACACACGTCTCTAATACGGAATTACTGCCAGTCGGTATCAATAATAGTTAGGCTCTGTGTGGAAAATATCCTCGATAAGATTTCAGTACAACAAAGTAAATCGATTGAGAAGTAAAATTATGCAAGGATCTCTACAGATACTTGAGAAACACACTGTAATTGCAAAACCTTATCGATACCTAAAGAAGAAAATTAATATAACTTGGTTATTTGGAAGGCTTATCCCTCAGTTTTACTTTATTATTTTGTAATAACAAAGTATTGTGATCGAACTGAAATTTCCAACAAATTTCTGAAAGCCTGAAATTTTTTATTTTCACGTTTTAGAACTAGAAAACCCCAAAAAGAAAAAAAAAAATGTCCGTCTGTCCGCTGTACGCCCTCTGCCGTACGCAATACTGCTTGAAGGCGCGTAACTCTCAAGCCCCTTGAGATATTAAGCTGAAGTTTTTATGGTAGGTAGAATGGGTGAACCGCTACGAGTGGTTGGGGGTGAGTAGGGGGTGGGGCTGTGAGGGAGAGGAGGGGGAAGTCTTTTTATGTGAAAAACTTTGGTTTCTAGGTCTCAGGAACCGCTTATGCGAGGCTGAAAGTTGGAACATATGTAGTAATAGTGGACTCATTTGAAAAAAATGTAGATAGGAGTTGAGGGGTGTGCGAGCTGCGGGGAGGGGGGCAATTCGTCCAAAACGATTGAAAGCTGGGATTAAAACATTTTAAAATCCATATCTCCTGAACGATTGATGTCAGACGGCTGAAACTTTATAGATGTTTTAACCGATACTAGGAGAATAAGAAATAGTAGTTAAAAATTGGGTGTTGAGTATGTTGGTGGGGCGTGGAAAACTTTGGATTACAATATCTTTTGATTCAATTATCTTAGGAAGATAAAATTTGGTTTCTGTATATAAAATTAGTAGCCTGGGTGGCTTAGTGGCTAGAGCACTTGCCTTCGGTGCACCTGGTACCAGGTTCGAATCTGCTTGGCGACAATTAATTTTCGAGAATGGTATTGGGTGCCGGACAACCAGTTTACTCAGGTGAAGTTAAAATCGGGGTAATAATCACGTACGAGCGTGTAGCTGACCACTTCACCTAGTGTTTCGTTGGTCTCGTAATGAAGTAACTCCAGCATTACTTCAAGACCTTGACCCCATTTGGGCTGTTGCGCCATTGATTATTATTTATATAGAATTACTACTTAATTACATTCTACTGAATGTAAAATTTTTGAGGGTGAATCGTGGAAATGGTGGGACAATCAATTCTTATAAAATTAAATTTTTACTCCTAGTGGAGAAAAATTTTGAGGGTAGGGGTGTATTGAGCTAATATAGAGATATTCCAGAAAAATAAATTTTTGATAGGAGTACAAAGGAACAGAGGTGAGGGTGATGTTTCATATCTCACTGCTCAGATATGCTAGAAAGTTGAAACTTAGTATCTATATGTAGATATGCTACTTGATTAATAATTAAAACTAAGAAAAAATCGGTCTATTCCGCATTTCAGTATTGGACACGTTTCGGACTTTTTTTTTATTTAAATAGTTATAATTGTTCTTTTGGTTTCGAGAGGAAGTTTCAATATAGTTTTAGTTACAAAGAGCTGAGAAAAAATATAAATCAATCAATGATCAAGTCCAAAATGTATCAATACCTGCTATGGAAAAATCTCAATATCCGATCGAGCTTAATGCAATTTCTTTAGTAATTTTTTTAACTGAAATAATCCATCGGTATCACAGTATCGAAAGCTCGCTGATCTAATGAACATTCGAATTTATGTAGGTACTACCTATTCAATGAAATAAAAAAAAAAATGGGCATGATATAAAATAAATAAAAGTTCTTCACCAGTCATACTTTCAATGGCAAGTTCACTTTGAAAATCATTTGTACTAGCGACCTACTACAGTCGGGAATTACACATGGCTTAAAAACCGATAAAAACAATAAGCGAAATAGTGGCACGTGCTTTACTAATGTGAAACTTATTTATACCATAGAAAGGAAATTGCTGTATCGAAATTGAATCGATTTTAACAAATTTCTGAAGACTAGTTTGACTTTTAAAAGTTTGCGTGATGCATAATAAAACTCTAGATTTAGGACAATACCTTTAAGTAGACATTCCTCTTACGTTAGGAACTTATTGATTTCTTTTTTAAATATCAACTAATTAAAGGTCAAATTTGTTGTTTTTGTAGGTCAGTAGTTAGAAGTTGACATATTCATAGGTTTGGTATCGAATACGTAAATATTGAGTTTTGATTTCTTATTTAAAAATTCATAAACTGTATTTATTTGTTAGAAGCTCGCTCGAAAAGGTCACGAGTGTGGGGATACTCTGAAAGACGTAGACTACATCATTAGTATCCACGACTGAATTATACGTAGAACCCTTTCGCAAATACCATATAGAAACTAGATGGTGGTATGTGATATAATTAGAAGGAGACATGTTCAAGATGGATATGTCCAATTATTGTGTGGAGTTATATTTGTAGAAAATCTATGAATATGTATTGTTCGTTTTTAGTGAATTTTTTTTTTGGGCATGTGAGCTTAATTAGAAGAATATTAAATTATGGTTATGAATTCTTCCAGAACCATTCCAGCACATTTCCATGACGAAAATATTCGGATAGTAATTACGAGTGATTTATCGACAAACTTCAGAATACCTGATAATAAAAACGTTTTAAATATTGTAAAATTCAGGGCATGATCTTAAACAAGTATTCATGCATTTTGACTATGGAACTGGATAATTTCTGCACACAAATAAAAGAAATCTTTATCCACTGTTTCTCAAAACCCTGTCTTTTCTTCAACTCTTTTTTAGTACTAATACTAATACCAGGATTAGTTAAATTACAAGTTAAAAAAAAGTAAACAATAAGCCATACCACTAATAATATTTATAAAGAACGGCCAGAAAAAAATTGTGACATGAAATGTTATCGTCAATCTATACTCCACAAGATAAAGTAAGAAATATGCCAACAGTCTGGACGGAATTTTACTATTTTTTGGGTAGAAGTCCAGAACGGGCTTAATGCTATGTTCCGATGTAGGTTACTATGAACTGGGAACCTAAGAAAAACGTTCTAAATTGCCTGCTGGTTATTCCCAGGCTGCTCACAGTTTTTTTTTATTTATTTCCTTTTTTTTAATATAAGGTTCAATAGATATAAAAACGAATTCGATCTCATTAAACCTAAAATAATAGGAATTCGTGAAAATTTGAACAATACTTTACACTCTCAAGGGTTTAAATCGCAAAATGCTTAAATAGTTTTTTTTCTGTTTATATTGAAAGCCTACAGAAATTAAAGGGAACTCGACAGCTTATGAAACCCAAGAAAAATATCGAAGTTCGTGTTAATATACACAACCACTTTACAGCCCCTTAGAAGTTGGATATAAAAAAAAAATTGAAAAAAAATTTCTAGGCGCTTATAAATACAAATAGCCTTCAGAAGTAAAATTAATTTGATAACTCCGCATATCTAAGAGATATAAAAAATTCGTGAAAATGTAAAAAACGCCTTTTCACAGACATTTTTTTACTTCAATTATTCATTAATAGATACTTTTTTTTTGCTTCAATTGCTCTAGTAGCACACCTAAATATATGTACTGTAAGTTTCAACTTTCTAGCATAAGCCGTTACTGTGATACGAAAATTCACCCCTCATCTCCGTACCTTTCTATCGCTATAAAAAAAAATTAATTGTCTGGGATACCTCTGAAATGGCTCCATTTGATCATAGATTTTGTACTTTAACTTTTGGTCGGGGTTTTTGAGGAATAAAAAATCGGAACTGTTTTCTTTCCATCCCTCTCACTATCACCCCCTTAACAAACACCTTCACTAACTACTAACTCCTGTAAAAGATCATACCTGGTATGGTCCTTAAGAAATCTCTCTCTAATTTTAAATTAAATGGATTGTACTTGTAATACAAATACAAACATACAAAAACTAAATTTAATCTTTTTGGTATAACTGGTTCGGAAGATATTAAAATTCAAAGTTTTTACTCCACACCTTTACACCCCACCATCCCCCTCAAAAATTTAGTTTTTGTCTAATTTCCTAGTATTTCTTTAGCCATTCACAAAGTTTCAATTTTATGACATCAGTCATTCAGTAAATACTGATCTTAAAATATTTCCATCCCAGCTTTCAAGCGCTTCGAAGAAATTATTTTTCTCTTGAAAATGGGTCCTTGGACCTACTTAAATTTAAGTGATCGCATTCTCAGTTAGGCTCTTGCCCAGAGGATTCTGGTCGGCTTGGTTTCAATGTATCTGTTGGATTTGGATTATAAATTATAGTTTCGGGCCAAACGTTGGGCGCTACATATCGGCATAGATAAATTTCTGAAGAGATGTACTCAATTTCACTATGGAGGTACCAACAGTTGACGTGTCCAGTTGAAAATTCAATTAAAAGAAATTAGACTATCATTATTTACGCATTGAGGAGATGAATTGTATAGGAATTATTAACTAAAACTTAAAAATAAAAAACTAATTGGAGAAAAAATCTGGCAACTTTATTAACAGGGGGGGGGGGGGGGCTAAATCGGGAAGTGACCAAGGTGCTGAGGTTATACAGAAATTACAGTTTTGAGTTATAGTGCAAAGCGGAGTCAATGCCGACACAAAGATGTTTTCAAAAAAATTAATTTTGTCAGTAGCACGGCTCTCTTTTCAGGGTGAAATATCGACAAATATCTATACATCCTCTTGCAGTCTAATATAATGAATTCTGAAATGAATTTTTCGGACTGTATAATGCCCGAAAGAGGTGAAATTAATAGTAGAATTCGATATCTTATCATATTCCATAGATATGACAGAATTCGTGAAAATTTATTCCAACTCTTTCATAGGGATTTATCATTAAAAAATCAGAAAAAAAAGTGTATGTTTTATCTAAGGAACTCTTGGAAGTAAATGAATTCAATATCTCAAACGACCTAAGCGATATGACGAAATTCGTAAACATACATTGATATTCTTTTCACCGACCATATTTTCTTCCTACTCCAATGAAAATATTTTTGGTTAAGTTCGTGATGCAATAAACATCATTAGACAAGAACTATCGTAACTTCCAAAAAACCGTTTTACAGATAATTACATTTTAAACATTGCAATAATTTTAGTAATGTTAAAATTATGTCTAATGTTATATATTTATTTAAAATAGTAATTAACGCATTAAACACAAAAAAAAAAAGGTTTTGATGATGGAAACCATTTCTTGTGCTGTAATTATGATCACAGGAGCTGTACCTTTTTTGTGAACAGAAAACTGTTGTTAGCTGATTAGAGTCTAAATGGTAAGAAAATGCGAAAGTGTCCCATAAGAGCGTTAAAAAATACATAAGAATCAATCAAAACCTGTAATGTTGGAAGTTACAACACTCCCCGTCTCATAGAGCGATGTACGCGTATATAATAAACTTGAACTCTCTAGCCTAATCCGTCCATGCTGCCGTGTTATTTCATTTCCACAGCGCACCTGGCGTTTTGAAGTTATCGTGCAGTAAGACCAATCTCGTAATTTAATTACTTTTGGTTAGCAGCTATCGCCTACCATCGCAAAGCATTCTCGAATTTAACCTCACTTATGTTGCCTATATCAATTCATGGAAAAGTATGTAAAGCAAATTGAATAAGGTATTTTGTCGTGTTCTAGATGTGTTGTGCGTTCCAGCGTATAAGGGGATGGCTTTTCAAGAGCTTTTGTCTTCCAGATACTTCATGTACTATATATCATGGAATATTTTTTATTTTCACAATTTTTGCAACTAGCATTTTATTTAACTTCAGACTTTTCAAAATATTTCTTTATGAAGTAACGCGAAAAATTAACTACATATTAGAATACAGCTGTAATGAAATAACAATTAAGTCTATGTACATATATTCCTTCAAAACGTAGAGTACGAGTAAAATATCCTTTTCGAGTAAACACAGACATTGTGTGTGTGATGCATGAAAAAATGGTCACATGTATGCTCTCTAATTCAGGATATGTGAATGCGTCCATATCCTTTTTCAGAGACACTTTTCAGAGTCAGTAGCATACATTGAAACTTCTCATTGATACCTTTAAGGATATATTGGAACTTTGTAAGCTGAAAATTCCAACCAGTTGAGTTTTGACTTTGCTTTATGGCAGTTGGCTGCTTACTATCGGGACTTGTTTTTTTTTTTGTTAATATAAGTGTGAAACTGTTTTTAATGAAAAATTAAATTAAAGGTGATCGTGAATTTTAGTGAAAAAAATAACATATCAAGTATAACAAATAACTATACTAAACTTATATCTAATAAAATGTGGTCATACCAAATTGTCAAATTACAATAAAAACTTAGCGTCTATATCAAAAGTGAAATATAATAAAAATAGCAGTAAAACTCATTACTGCATTCTAAAAGAATCATAGTAAGATTCAAGCAACATTAAACAAGCAATTTAAATATTTAAAAATACTTCCAAGAATATTAATCAACCATCAAATTTATCACCACCCTTAAAAAATTTATCAATTATTTCCTTGTAAGGTTTGAATCAAGGTCCCCCCCCCCCCCCCCAACAACTCATTCCACAAAAATCATATTTCAAATCGGGTGTGACCTGAATTAATATAATTGACCATTATTGAAATAACTGTCTTATCTACATACGCATTTGCCTACTTGTATGAAATCCTCACTCAACTTTACTACGGCCACACTTTAACCCCCTTTCGTAATTATTAACATTGCGAGTATTTCTCCGAATTAAGTACATCTATTTAGAAAATTATAAGAGTAACGCGCGTGGCGTCCTTAGCCTAGTGTGAGCGTGCTAGTTTTACAATCCAGAGGACATCTCATGATATGGCCCTAACGTTTTTCCTCACATCCAGTTCTTCTAATTTTCAACAATATCCATTCTGTAAAAAATCCCATCTCTCCCATCAGAGATAGGCTACATGAGCGAAAAACGCAGATCGTACTAAGGGAAGACGCCAATGTCCTAAACCCGATTAGAGAAATATTAACGAAGAGGGCAAGTTCCGATTTGGGATGTCGCGCCATAAAAGAAAAAAACGGTACCACGGCGACACAATTGGGGAATAGTTAAGTGCCTTAATACAATTTTTTACTTTGGGATTTTTAAAGCACAAAAATACTATAAATTTGGACACGAACCATCACAAGTTGTACAACAAAGTCTAATGACTATTTTTGGATTGCATTTTATAACACGATATTTGAACAATGGTTTTTGATGACGATATTCAGGATATAAAGTGAGCTTAAAATTAGATTGTAATAAGGAGTTTCAATTAATTGACGTCATTGTGACGAAAATACTGTCTTATCATGACGACAGAATAATAAAATTAGATTTTCTGGCATTTAAGAAAAAGTTGGTAGGTTCTTGATTTTATTTTTTTACAATTATCTATCAATTTCTTCGGATTTTGGAAAAAGGTTACATTTATTTTTGGTAATTTTCAAAAATTTATTCCCAGCAATGTTGTTTTCACACAAATTGTTCATCTGTACGCCGATATTGCGATCTTTCGAGAACCAGGGAAGATAGCGTCATGGCATAATTGCAGTAGATAAACTAAATGCGACTTTATCGAGAGTACTTTTTTGCGGGGTAAGTACTGGACTGAGGGTCTCACCTTTCAACTTATAGACAATGCTAAATACTAGGATATAGTTTTGGTTCGGAAACTAACATGGAGTAAGAAAATCTGCAAGTGGCTAAGGACAGCTTTAGCGGCTCTCTACGCTTGCAAAGAGATATTCAGGGAAAAGTGGGGGACTCAGCCAGGGATGTCTCACTGGATGTACTTGGCCATAACCAGGCCTATCCTAACATACCAATTTTTAGTGTAGTGGGAAGCGCTGAAGAAGTCCATTACCTCAAGAAACTCACCAAGGATCAACGTCTAGCTTCCACAGGAGCAACGGCCGTACTTAGCACTACACCTACAGCGACACTAGAGATATTTATGGGAAGAGTGTAGCTGCGACTTAGAGAGTCAGGCAACTGGGTATCCCAGACCTAGAGAGCTCAGCTGCATACTTGGATGGTTAAGTGAATGTAACCCATTAGATGTTACAGACTATTTAATTCCGCAGCTCGAATTCGGTAGGTGGTTTTCAACGAGGATCCCAAGCAGAGATGGGGAAAGGGTTGGAATGAGGATGAGGATGAGGAAAGAGGAGGGTACAGGTGTTGGAGTATTCACCGCTGACCTGAACTATAGTGAGGAATTCAGAATACCGGACTGTTGTAGTGTATTTGAGGCAGGCATTATGACTTCGTTCAGGCTTGCAATCTGCAGGAAGCTTGTGCAATGCGGAACTAAACCCGTCGTTCTTATAACAGATAGTCAGGCGCTGAATCCAGCGGTAGCTCTTAGCTCGTAGTGAGGAGGCCAATTAAGGACATTAAACAATCCATCGACGTGACGGCCATATCGGAGACTAACACGACAAGTTCATGCCTCACATCGGGTCTCGTGACCAGGCACTGAGTGCGAGCAGGGAAACTATTTAAGGGGGTCATCCCTTGTGACTGGTTCAAAAAATTGATTGTTTTTTTTGCGTAATTTGCATCCAAATTTGATGTAGAATATGTGGCGAAGTGATATTCCGATATTCGAAGCCGTTCGGAAGTTATATTCTCTAAACTTCTTTGCTGGTTCGAGTGTAATGGTTAGTTTAGTCGCGTTTTTTTTTAAAACGGTATTTTCCAAATCGGTAGACACGATATCTCGAAATGTATCGAACTGATTCCTTTGAAATTTGTTGAACTTATTCAGTACACATGTAGACACTTTGCAAACTAAGATAATTGTGATTTATCAAGCCATTATTTTTTTGTCGACCTGAAGAAGTAAAAAAAAAAAACACCAAAATCTAGTATATAAAAATAAGTCAGTTTTTTTGTCGAGCTCGATTAAAATCTACACCTGTGAACCGTTCCCTCTCAAATTTTGCATTAACAATCTCGAGACTATCAGACAGGTCTAGAACATAATTATATATTCCCAAAATTGGTGGTTCGCGAGTTATTTGAACATTTGAGCGATTTTCATATGATTTAGCGGCAGTTTAATCGTTTTCGGTTGCATTAATTTCGCGTTCCCATTGCTAAATGGTAAACTTGGACTATGGATGGTGGATAGAGGATAGTGGACAGATAATGGAGGATTGGGGATGGAGAAAAATGAAAAATTCAAAGTGAAAAATGAAAAATGAAAAATAAAAAATGAAAAATGGCATTAATGTCTCCAGTTCCTTGAGCTGAGAAAGTGTACCCGAAAAGGGAGTAATGTATCAACAGGAGAAACAGGACCAATGGACAAACGGGAGTAACAAGGGCGATGAAACAACGTGAGCATAGCGAGCATAGCCGTTGTACGCGGCTAGTTGACTATAAAAACAACAAGTTTTTAAAAACTAACTGTTTAATATTTCCTGATACTGTCTACCGAAAACAAATTTTTTTTTAAAATGTTTGACTAAGTTGCTCAGCAATGAGCGGCAATGTGGGGCTGAAAAAATTGTAAAGTGTGCTCAAAATGTGCGTTAAAATGTGGTAAATGTTCACGGTTGTATTTTTATTTACTTCTCTAAAACAAATTTTCCAAAAAAAACTTAAAGTGTTAAAACTTAAAAGTAGATTTGCTAAATGTGTATTCTAAACATAACAATTTCTTGCTTACGGCAATGGAGTGTACTGAATAACATTATGGGTGATGTTTGTACATATCTAAGAATTGGTTTTTTTCCTGTACGTTGTCATTTGATCAGTTCAAGCTTAAATACACTTGATTAATTGTTTGTTGTTTTCCGGCGTCAGTACAGTGAAACTCCAACATGAAATACCCGACTGTTGATTAATCGCTGTCCTCCAGGCCATGACAATTGGAAAACCATCACTGGATAGGCCAGCTTATAAGACTGGGTGGGACTAGGTCCCATTGTATGAAAGTACACAAAAAATTCAAATTGGATTTCAAAATTATTTGGTTTGGCAGTGGCGTGCGCAATAGGAGCAAAATACTGAGTATACTAAATTATGCCCGCCTATAAGATCCCCGGTTTTCTGTACACCATTCAATAGTATTTTTTTTCGAGAGGGGAGATATTAGAGCCGAACAAAATTAGAAATACTTACATATCTTAGGAACTAAAGTTGAAATATCATCGTGTAAATTTGAGAGTAAAAGCTCTGAAATTAAATTCATGAAGAAAGACGGTCTGGTACAACTGTAAGAGGAGGAGGGAGTTTGGTTGGTGGTAGTTGGATTACGGGGTTAGCAAAATAAACAAAATAAATTCAACCCTAAAGAAAGTATTCTGAAAGTGATAGTCGAGCTTTAACGAGTCTTATGTCCCAACCATGAGAAGAAAAGTCCTTTATTTTAAGATTTTATATATGTATGTGCTTAGGGATATAAGGCGCCTTAATATAAACTTATAGTCTGGGTGGCTTAGTGGCTAGAGCACATGCCTTCGGTGCACGTACCAGGTTCGAATTTGCTTGTCAACAAGTAATTTTCGAGAATGGGATTGGGTGCCGGACGACCATTTCACTCTGCTGTAAGTGAGTGCCTGAGTTAAAATCGGGACAATAATCACGGACAAGCGTGTGGATGGCCACTTCACCTCCGTTGGTTTAGTAATGAAGTAATTCTAGTAATGAAGTAACTCTAGCATTAGATACTCAAGGCCAACTTATGAAGTCATTTTCAAATGACACAGGCAAAACCAAGCAGACAATCTGAAAACCGTTGATAGATTTATTTAAAGATTTTCGTAAGAATCTTGAAACTGGTACATATGGTACATAGGTACATATGTTACATCTTAATAACCACTAATTTCAAGAAAGTATACAATTTCATGTACCGTGTTTACTGGTCAAAGTATAAAATTTTGATAATATTCACAACATCTGAAAATAGGCTAAGAAACAATACAGTCGAACCACCACCAAATTAAATACTTTATTATTAAAAAAAATAATAAAGTAAAAATTCACGTAGGTAGTTCTGCGACCTAGAAAACCACCGTAACTAGAACCTAAGTAACTACTAACATATGAGTCCAAACACGTTGTCCATTAATGACCACTATGCTGCCTACGCAATCAATATTTCATCGATTAAAGGAAACGTAGACAGTTTCCTGTTTTGCGTACTAATATCATATCTCACACATAGAGTTCGCATGAGTATAAGTCGCATATATGTAGTTAGATCAGAACTGGTCGTAGTATAAGGGAAGTAATGTGTGTATAAATCATGCAGGTTACAACATAAATTTTTGTTTCAAATGAAACTAGTAAATGCGGTCAAAATTAGAACGCGTGATGCGCTCACATACTATCAAAATGAGAGTACTTGATGGAGAACATTATCCATACTATTGATGGCCAGCTATGGTGGAATGAGTTAACATGGCTCCTGATTAATTATTAATAATGAAACCAACAGCAAATGTCCATACAGTAGTTGAAGATAAAACTGGTCTTTTAGTAGTTAGTTCAATTTTTCGTGTTCGGTTGATTCGATTTGAGTAGCTTTAAAACAGTTTAAAAAACGTCCTTTTTATATTAAATGGATATGTTTCTATTTCGCGGTTTCAACTAACAATAAATGCAAGAACAAAAATCACTTTTAAAAGTTTAAATAAATCCTGTGATTTTTATAGTGTTGATCTTTCTTTAATAATGAGTGAGTCATTTTGAATTTCGAAAATTTTCGAAAATGAAAATCTCGCATTTTGTAGAGATATGAAAGGGACTTGTACGACCAGTATCTTGTAAATTTTTAGGACAATCACAGACTGTAATACGAAATGCTAAGGCTTAAGAATACATAGAAAAGTGTTAAAACCGAAAAGTTCGAAAATAACTCAGAATTAGTGCAAGCAAAATATAGAACAATTAAAGAGATACAACTCTCTCGCAAAATATGGGCAGCGATTCGGAAGCTTATGAACGGAAATCTTCAACGCGACAATATTCGAAAAACTATTTCTCAGATATCGAAAATAATGATACGAATTATTCAAATGAGACTGGTATCGGTAGCAGTTACGAAAGTGTAGTACAAAATCAACAAGCACCGGTAAAATTCCATAGGAACTCGATAGCTGGGACATCCTTAGCACCGCCATTTTTTCAATATGGCGCCATAAATTCGACTGAAAGCGATAGTGGTGACGTGTCCATAACAAACGATCGGTTAGTTGTTTCGAGTCCTGCAAAACATTCGGCAGTTCGGAATAGTGCGTACAGACAACGACAAAGACGTTTCAGTCAGGACTCCGGAATAGTAACGGTCAAAAATTTAGGAATGGTAAGTACGAGTGTTTTCTTACTGTGTTTTTCTTATTGTATTAAATTCGAATGTCTGTTAAATTCCATAAAATCATTTAACTTAGATAAGTGGTGTTAATCGCATTGGCGTTAGAATTTATATAGGTGTTTAAATAGTTTGAGCGTTAACAAATTCGGAAAGTGAGAAGCGGCTCGATATCCCATCAGACTCGCAAAATACAACGGAATTCGTGAAGATGTGTACAGCCCCCTTACACTCTACAGGGCTTGGCGTTAAATTTCAAGAAACTCAGAATGCAGTTACAAGCAATTTTATAGAAAGACTGCGAAAATAAAAGACAGTTCAATATCTTATCAGCTCTAATAGATATGTTGAAATTGGTGAAAACTTATCAACGTATTATTAAATATCGCAAAATTCATTCAAATCATTTAAAGGTGCTCGTACAAGAGCAATTTTTCATGCCGTTAATTGCCTGACGATTATTACGAAACTAGTGGAGCGATTTATGGAGCAATACAGGGCAATTCCATACTAGTTGTGGCAATTTTTCGGTAATGTGGCAATGTTTTCACAGATTGCTGGTATTGTTCTCCCTATAGTTGATGTATTTCCACTGAGTTAGAAAATTAGCAAGTTCCCACCATACTGGATGTGAGGACCTAAAAAAAAGGTGGCCAATGGGGGGGGGGGATTTCTTACAATAGAAGGGGGATTTGACCCCCCCTTCTATTGTACGAGCCTGCTCATAACACTCAGAAGATAAATCGAAATTCGTAAAAATATATGAACACCTTTGACCCAGCCATTTGTTTGTCTCATCCCCAACGCATAGCTTAACTTTTGTTTGCGTAATTTTCTAGTAAGTCAACGTACACAAATTACTTTCTAGATAGAAAAAACACCACCAACTCTGTACCGTGCTACCACCGTGTAAATTGATATTCTTGAAACTTTTATTTATAGTAGAAACATTAAATTTTATCTGCTTTTATCCAATAAAAATTAATAAAAATACTTTATCGTTGCCTTTACCTATTGTCGTAAAATTAGTCAAGTCATAAGCCAAGACACCAACCAGAATTCAATTGGGACAATAATTTTTAATATTGTAGTTGGCATTAGGTCTGTTCTATTTGACGGGTGTAGTGTACACCTTCTACACTTTTTGCACTGGCTCTCGAGCTAGTGCAGGAAAGTGTAAAAGGGAGTTGCGGGGAAGGAACAAGAGCACTATTTGAGGTTGAGTTTGTGTCATTGATTTGACGTCAAAGGCTGTTTAAAAAATCGGGTGCAAGAAAGTGCAACTTACACCGGGCAAAAGGAACAAACCTATTATAAGCTTTTATAAATAAGACTATTCGAGTTAGAGCTTCAACATCTACAATCATCAATATTCTCGCTACATGTATCTACAATATGATGAAGTTTCTCTACTGCTTGCCTATCTCCAAATAAAATTGAAATAGAAATTCAATTTTTGTACTTGTTTAATTTGAGTAATGTGAAAAACAACCCTTCTCTTGGTGCATCAATCTGAAAGCTAAATGTCTATTGTAGACTCCATGATATATTTTGTGCACTAGCGAGTAAGGCTCGAGACACAACCACTAGCCTTATAATGTCCTCTCGTTTCATTCCAGAACAATAGCGACTCGGCTCTAGCTATCCGACATAGCACCGATAACATTCGAAATCTACAAATCTATCAAAATGCTGAAACACAAAAAATTACAATCACAACATCGCTGAACGAGGAAGACGACCTTGTTGAAAGCCCAGTAGTTAAGGAAGCTCCCATCGAAAAATGGACAAACAATTTCCAAACATCCTTGATGCCAAAAAATACCGCTCATGAAAAAGAGAAAAGGTACCGGAAATATAACTAAAAACATATTTTAGCCTTTTAAATAAAATTAACTCTCTTCAAGCCCGAAATTTAGTAAGGCGTTCGGACCGAAAATCGGCACGGAAAATATTCCAGGAACGCCAATGGTCGGAATGGAACTGATTCAAGACGCCCTTCTGAAAAAGGACGATTCGGTTCTACGTGAGGATTTGATATGGCGTCGTCCATCGGATAAGAGTGACTCCCAACAGGACGACAACAGTAGTGGCGCAAACAGTGGCTATCTTAGCCGAAATGAAAAGCGCTTAAGTGACACGTCAAATCGAAGGATTAGTAAGCAGGACAAGGAGGTAAGTTTGTAGTAAAGAAAGAACTTCGAATTATAAGGAACTATGTACTTCAATTTGTAGGGCTTAGATCCAGAATCGCTATTGTTTCGGGACGGAAGACGCCGCATTGACATGGTGCTGGCTTGGGAAGAAGAAAACGAAGGAGTTATGACCGAAGCGGAAGCAAGACGACGGGATTATCGTCGCTGTTTTCAAGAGAACCTTGTCAAGGAGGGATTGGAAGTCGAGCTGGAAGACAAATCACAGTCGTTCGATGAGAAAACATTTTTTCTCAAGATTCATATACCGTGGCGCCTTGAAACCCGCTATGCAGAAGTGATGAATCTTAAGTTGCCCATTAAACGGTTCATAACAATCAGTGTTAAGGCTTGGGTATGTAGAGGAGATCCCATTCGTACTCTACGTTAATTACTTTACTAACATTTCGATTCCAGGACGAAGAAAAGGCGGTAGGTGGAAAGTTGCAACTATGGCAGAAAATGGTTGAACATTTCCGTACTATGATTCAGCTGGATGCCAGCTTTTCCGAAGAGGAAGCCACATTTAAGAAAGCCACAGCCAACGGTAATCCCGAAGAACAGTAAGTACTTTAATGTACAAAATACCGCGCTGAGAATTCGTGTTTAATAAAATGATTCTTAAAATCTTTAGAAGTTTGAAGGTATTAACAAATAGATGACCTCTTAAATTCAATTGAGTTTGAACCGTACGTACAGTATAAGATTGCTGGCTTTGTAAGCCCATGCAGTAGCTTGTGGTAGTTGCTTACTACATCAGGAGAACCTTCACAGACCTGCTATTGTAAATTTGCATCACCTGGTGACTTTAAACTAACAAAATATTGTGAGTCTCAAATGTTATGTTATCTGCCGTCGTATTGGTTTTCAGAGAGTAGAAGATATTTGATCCTTCGATTCCTGTAATACCTACTTCAGGAAGCCGATCTCCATCGTGAATTCTAGATACACATTTTCTTGGAAATCTGAAAACTTGATTAGATCAACGTCCATTAAAACGTTGTTACGTTCTAACTGGTCCTTAATTTAACAGATTTTCATACAATTTTTCATAGTTCCGATTAGACATTGTCTTGTGTGACATCTGCCATTTCAAACTCAAATTGTACGTTATAATCTTAAACGATGTGCCTTCCACGTAAACTCTTTCACACACACCGGGAAACTCTAGTAATATTTCCTTGTGAGCTCATGTCTTATGATGATGTTATTTAATTGTGACACAAACACTTGTTAAATTGACTGATACTTTTATTTTGACATGAAACTGCTGAATTTAATTGATTCCATTTTCTGTCTCTTTCCCTTTCACAGATTCATTGTCAAGGACCGTTGCACAGCATACACGAGCGCCCAACGCTCACTGCTTGTCATGCAAATCCTTCTGCGAATGCGATTTGATGAAACCGAGCGCAGCGGTATACGACGTCTACTGAATGACAATACTTACCTTGCGTGTTTTCCGTTACACGAAGGTCGCTACGATAAAGCGCATTCTAGCGGAGCGATTTTCGATCGACGCATCCTCTATTTGAATTGGGCGCGGCCGACGAAATGGTACAAAAAGCAACCGCTTTGTCTCATCCGGAAATATTTTGGCGATAAAATTGCTCTGTACTTCTGCTGGTTGGGTTTCTACACGGAAATGTTGGTCTATCCGGCCATTGTTGGAACGCTCTGTTTTCTGTACGGTTTAGCTTCGATCGATTCCGTAGACAATACACCGAGTAAGGAAATATGCGATTTAACGGGAACGGGAAACATAACGCTATGTCCGCTATGTGATAAAGCATGTAGCTATCAAAGACTGTCCGATTCTTGCCTTTTTGCAAGACTAACTTACCTTTTTGACAATCCTTCGACTGTGTTTTTTGCTATTTTTATGTCATTTTGGGGTAAGTTCCGCGCGGAAACAAATTGGCGACCGGCATAACCTAACTTTCCGTTTGTAACTCTTGCAGCTACAACATTTTTAGAACTATGGAAACGTAAACAGTCGGTTATCGTTTGGGAATGGGATCTGCAAAGTATCGAATCGGATGAAGAGAATCGTCCTGAATTCGAAACTTCGGTAAAAACATTTCGAATGAATCCGGTCACGAGAGAAAAAGAACCGTACATGTCGACCTTCAGTCGGGCAATTCGACTATTCGCTACGGGAAGTGCGGTTTTGTTTATGGTAAGACCTACAGACCAGTAGATGATAGTGCGAGCAAAATCTCTTTAATCTTCTTGAATTCATTTCAGATATCCATCGTTCTTTCGGCTGTTTTGGGAACTATCATATATCGAATATCATTGGTGTCTGTTATCTATGGCGGTGGAGGATTTTTCGTTAAGAAACATGCAAAATTGTTCACAACTGTAACGGCTGCTCTCATCAATTTAGTAGTTATCATGATACTAACTAGAGTAAGTACAAAAATCTGCGCAACTTTATTATTTTTCGGTAGAAGTTCGGAACGTGTTCAATTCTGAGATACGTTGTAGGTTATTATGTGACTGAAAACGGTTAGAATAGGGTCGCGCTAAAATACTTACGCCGCTGCCACAAAAAACATATGAATTACATAATAATAATAATCAATGGCGCAACAGCCCAAATCGGGCCTAGGCCTCGAAGTAATGGTAGAGTTACTTCATTACTAGACCAACGCAGCACTAGGAGGTGAAGTGGTCAGCCACACACTCGTCCGTTATTATTACCCCGATTTTAACAGAGGTACTCATTTACAGCTCACGAAAATTACTTGTCAAGCAGATTCGAACCTGGTACCAGATGCACCGAGGACAAGTGCTCTAGCCTCTAAGCCACCCAGACTACTTATGAATTACATAATTGGGTCATATTCCGTGATGCGGTCTAAGGATTGAAAAAGGAAAAAAAAAACTTGAAAATAGGTGATTATTAAACAGGCCCGTGGAAGTGAAAAGATATTCGATATCGGGAGAACCGTGAAATACGCCTTATTTGCTAGTGTGATCTGTTGTTTTACTTCGTCCCATTTCTTATCTTTTGGATTAGTAGGGTACTTCTAGTATCAACGAGTGCCTTTCTGATGACATATTCCAGGACGAGATTGAAGAGCATTGGAGCGAGTCCATCTCCCTGCTTCAGGCCGAAATCTGTTCGAAAGCTTTGGGTAAGCTCGTTTTTGTATCCATATTTGGGATTCAATGCCAGCCATGGGCATTTTTGTTAATCGGACGAGTTTTGATGGGATTCGAAAATCAAGCCTTGTTTTTTTACATTACGATCAATGCTATCATTACGATATATACTACCGTATGCGTCCATGGTGGTGCACGTCAATGCTATACTCTCAGCATTTTTCTAGCACTTGTTTGACTGAGAATATCCGGTCAGTTCCGATTCGATTGCGAAGTCGGAATTTTAAACACTATCGTATTTTCGTATTATGAATTTTACTAATAATAATCAATGGCGCAACAGTCCAAATCGGGCCTAGGCCTCGAAGTAATGCTAGAGTTACTTCATTGCGAGACCAACTGAACACTAGGAGGTGAAGTGGTCAGCTACACGCTCGTCCGTGATTATTACCCCGTTTTTAACTCAGGTACTCATTTACAGCTGAGTGAACTGGTAGTCCAGCACCCAGTCCCATTTTCGAAAATTACTTGTCGTCAAGCAGATTGGATGGTACCAGGTGCACCGAAGGCAAGTGCTCTAGCCACTAAGCCACCCAGACTACTTTGAATTTTAGGATCCGCCGAATTCGGAATTCTTGTCCGTCATTAATTTTTGGGTAAAGTTCGGATTGCATTTGATGCTGTTGGTTACTACGCCACTGCCAACCCAAAGAACTACCACGATGTAATTTGAAACGTTATTATTTTTTGATTGTAAGTCGCATAGTCACCTTAACCGTATTTTTGTATTGAACGCGATCCTGATCTATACTCGAAAAATCATAAGGTTGCGTCCACACCTTTGGCAGATTTTGACAATACTCTCAACGTATCAATTTCAAGATTCTTAGCTAAACCATCCCGGAATTAAGATTTTGTGAAGAAGGCACAATTTTCAATTTATTTTTACAGATATATCACAAGGTGGCAATTCACCTTACAAATCTTGAGAACCCTCGAACTCACACAGAATACGAGGACTCCTACACCTTTAAGATCTTCTTCTTCGAATTCATGAACTTCTACAGCTCCTTGATCTACATTGCCTTCTTCAAGGGTCGCTTCTTCGACTATCCGGGCGACGATGTAGCTCGAAAAAGTGAGTTCTTTCGACTGAAAAACGATATCTGCGATCCAGCTGGCTGCCTGAGCGAGTTGTGTATTCAGCTTTCGATTATAATGATCGGTAAGCAATGCTGGAACAACTTCATGGAATACTTATTTCCGAAATTCTGGAACTGGTGGCGACAACGCAAACACAAACAAGCCACTAAGGATGAGACACACTTGCATATGACCTGGGAGCAGGACTATCATATGCAGGATCCTGGACGATTAGCATTGTTCGATGAATATTTGGAAATGAGTCAGTTGAATAAATGATACCATTCACTTTTCTTTAATACGTCCCTTTTGCAGTTCTGCAGTACGGTTTCGTTACGTTATTCGTCGCTGCTTTCCCGCTAGCACCACTCTTTGCTCTTCTGAATAACGTCGCAGAAATTCGATTGGACGCTTATAAAATGGTAACGCAGGCCAGGCGACCATTAGCTGATAGAGTCGAGGATATTGGAGCGTGGTATGGAATCTTAAGGATAATAACGTACACCGCCGTCGTTTCGAATGCATTCGTGATTGCATATACCAGCGATTTCATTCCACGAATGGTCTACAAATTTGTCTACTCCAGAACGAACACACTGAGTGGGTATATAGAGCATTCGTTATCGGGTAAGAACTCCACCAATACCAACTTCTGCCTCAACCCTTGACCTATATTAAACTAGCTTTCAATTACAGTTTTCAATACTTCGGATTACAAGGAGGAGTGGGGCGCAACAAGCACCGAACATGATCCGGACACATGCAAATACCGAGGGTACAGAAATGGCCCCAGCGATCAGGAACCATATGGTTTGAGTCCGCACTACTGGCATGTATTTGCCGCGCGTCTAGCCTTCGTTGTAGTTTTCGAAGTAAGTTTTTTATCATTCTGTTCTATATTTCAAATTCAAATACTGACTTCTCCTACCTAAAGCACGTTGTTTTTGTTATCACCGGTATCATGCAATTCGTTATCCCGGACATCCCGGCAGAAGTGAAGACACAAATGCAACGCGAACAGCTTCTGGCCAAGGAAGCCAAATATCAACATGGTCTGAAAAAATCGCAACAAGAAGACTACCAGGATCTGATTCAAGTATTGCGTGATCAAAGCAACACAAGCCGTCAAGGTGGACGCGGCAGCTGGGCAAGAAGATTGAGCAGACTTAGCGACGGACTGGATGCGCATGTTGAGGTCTCGAGTAGACCGAGGAGATCAATCGAATCAACCGTTTGGGAGGTGACCTAAATGAAAAATGATCCAAAATTTTAATTTCAAACAGAAGCAAAATATAAGACTATTTTATTTTATCATACAGTCGTTTTTAAATACTTAAAACAGTCCTGGCCTAAACTAAGAAAAAAAAATCAATTCTTTGATTTATATTAATTTTATTGGGCTCATTGGCTCATCTGGGATACATCCACCTTCTATTTGGCTCTTTGCTGTTGTTTTGCACACTTGGGCTTAACTCGAAAAATGTTAGGATCCAAAATGCTGTATTGCTGTTCCGAAACGGGCTGAATAATTCGTCCTCGTCGCTGATCAGTTTCCTCCAATAAATGTGGAGCGAGAAGCAAAAATAATTGCTGGAAAAATTTCATTAAAAGCTTTTTTGGTTTGTGTATAAGGTAAACTTTTCAATTGAAGCTTTTAAGGCTTTCTCACACACGATATCGGGGTCATTCTTAAAAGCCAACAGAAAAGGAGTTTAGGTGGAATCTGAACTTTATTTAATATGGTATGGAATGGTATGGTATAGTGTGTGGGGTGGTGATGTTGTCATCCTCCTTCATATAGACGTGTTCGTGCGTTATGCTTCCCATTTAGATTTAATAAAAGTCTTAAAAAATTGGTTTACTCACTCATCACTTTGTGTCATGCGGAATCTTTCGTTTGAACTCTGTGGAGGGCGGAAGAGAACAAAGGTGTCCTCTGTATTTTAATTTTAACTGCAACGTTACACCTTTTACTTTTACTTCATTTCAGGCCTGTTAGATGGATCATGTCAATAAAGCGCAGACTCCAAACTGGGATCCTGGTGTAATGTTATCATGGTCAAGGCAACAAAAGGTTTTTGCGTAGTGAGGTGGACTCAGTGCTGTGTAAACTCAATGAAACACAAACAAGGTATCCGACTCTGGGCTTTGCTGATAATGAAATCCTATAGTCCAAGGAAGTGATCTCCCTGTGATATGCTGATGACCACGACTCTACGTATTGTAGAAAGTTGGTGTAATGGTAATATTTCAGTGAATCCTAGTAAAACTGGGACGACGCTGTTCACTAAAAAGTATTGCATTGAGGTGAGGATATACTATATCGTTGAACACTTATAGCAGGAATGAAATCAATCAATTAATAGGCATGTGATCATCCAAATAGAGGAACCTTCATTAAAGTTGGGTTTCCCTAGACTGGGTCATATTAAAGTCAACTGCACCTCCTTAGTACCTCCTCCAACCCGTATCAAACTGCGAAATAGATTTTCGAAGAACTCCTCCGTAGCAGGTTACATTCAGATTTTACAGATATTGAAATGGAGAACTATAAAACAATCCAATATAGTGTATGCATGTATAGTTTGTGTATTAATAGTTTATGCACCCAATCGAACGTACTCGAGATCTTGTGATACCCCACATATATAGTATGAAAGCACAACACGAACAGGTATGTGGAGAAATGTTTCCGTTGTAGGAGTCTTTATTGCAGGTTCGACTCTATCTGCCGACGCTAGACAACGATGCGTTCGAAAAACCCCGTACTACTACAAGTTCTACGGAAACAACAGATTTATAAAATTTTGAGAATCAAACTTACTTCAGTCCAACTTGGTAATCCGAAACTGGAAAAACACAGTTCCCAAAATGGAAGCCCTAGATGTGCAATCGACATGCGCAAATATTCGCTGAAGGTCTCGGCTAAGAACTGCCATTTGAATGAATTCAACTCCAATAGATAGATTTTCGGATTTCCTAATCCTGACGCTTCATAGACGAGACAGACCTAGAAAATGAATATAGTTAGTAAATAATACATTCACCTTTCGAAATACAGCCTGAATACAACTAGTAGCCAATCAAAGTACAACTTGATTGACCCCAGCTGGGATAATAGAAGAATTCCCAAAACTCAACAAAATTCGTTTGATTGAAAACAAAAAAGTAGGTTCCGTACCGTAGCACCCACAACTCTTCTGGCGCGAAAAAACACTATTTCCATCAAAGAAGTTAACGCAAATCCTACCTTTGCCACATCATTGATATTATTTATTTCAAAAATTTTCGTTTTCGGAGTTATCACGGGTCCAGAATTTACCGCATTAAATGTTGACTGGTTACTTAATTCTGGAACTGTTCCGATAATTTCAATATTTTCACGAAGCAAAGTTATTTGAAGAAGATGAGGAAAGTTGATGCAACCAACACGACGAATATCATTAGCTGAAATTTAAAAAATAAAAGCATTATAAAATAATTTTTCTCGCTTATAATGGCTTATGCCGTAGACACACGGTAATATTTAATATATGTAGATTAAATAAAAAGCTTTCTTTGAAACTTGGAGGGTGACACACGTACGTTTATTTTAATCTATATTAAATCCAGAAAAAAGCTCAAAAATCTGACAATTAAATTGGCGCGAAAACATGCGAGTTCTGTTTCGCTTGCTTGAAGTCTGCCAAACTGTCCCTTCAAGCATCTTTCAGGTTCTGCTCGTCAGACATGGCCCACAAAACTCTTTTTTTACGTGTTTTATCCGTTTGCAGAAATTTCTATTTTATAAACTATTCAATTTCATTCAACAAATTTCAAAAACATATGTTCCTGGGGAAAAACATGAGCTCCTCGATGCATCGCATTGCGTCAAGCTTTTAATAATATCGTCGCACAATTTAATACAGACTTTCGAACTGTATTAAATTAGTGAGATAATAGTCAAATAATTGCGTATTAAGTCGATTTAATAGCCAAATGGCAGATAATACGATATTAACGCTGCCGTGTGTCTGGGGCATAAAGCTGTAAAAAAAAAATTTTATGAGAGTTTTTAAAATCATCAAGAAATTTCATATTTGATTTCAAAGTTTTTACTTATTTTTCTAAAGTATCAACATTAAGTATTGTATACGTTTTCACGAATTCCGTCATATGTTTTAGGTCCAATGAGACATCAAATTGGTGCTTACTTTCACGAACTTCGTGTGTAATCGCCATTTCCATTTGTATATGTATTTAGATGATGTCAGTAAATTTGATGTATGTATATTTATTTATTTATTTAGAGTAGATTTTATATTACTTTGGCATATTAATAAATATAAAACCGTATTTGATCGCTTTAAAAAAAAGTTTACTACTACGAATAATATATAAGAACTATTAGACCCCAAAAAAAGGGTCTATAAGTAGCCAGTAGGTTGGTTTTCGGAGTGCAGGGTGAGAAGGGAGGTGGGGAAGAGTGAAACATTAAAAATTTTATTTTTCTATTACAAGCAATAACGAATAGCTGAGACTTGGGATATACACACAGCTATAGTAGCGGCACGTTTTAAAAAATGCAATAAGAATACACAAACAAGATTTAAACTTCAATTGAAATATGAGTTGATAATTATTTTTCAATTAAAAAACTAAATCTAGAACTAATTTTATTGGAAACATTTTACTGTAAGCATACGTGATGTTTACATGCTTAAAACTCACGCCGCTCCATAAAAAAACTATATTGTAGTATTTTATAACTTTTTAAGTCAAATTGGTTTTTCAAACGAAAGTACTTTTTTACTAAAATGGAATAATAAAATGTTCAAACCAATATTTTAAAGTAGGAATATAAGAATTTAGATTCAAAATATGTGTACAACTAGGTATCTTTTGTGCGTTTAACCAAAAACATATACTGCGACCCTAGGGATTGTGAAACGACTGCATTAGCTAATTAATTCATTATCCATTACTGCTATACAAAGATTGTTCTTTCAAATAATTTAGAAAGCATAAATTTGCCAATAAAACACAGCTTAATATCTACTTGTCAATAAACTAGTTGCCCAGTCTAAACACTACTTTTTTAACACGTCTGTTTTGCCTACTTAAACGCATAGTCTGTACAGGGTATGTATCTATTTCATTATAAATAAATAAATAAAACTGCTTCCTGACTTTGAACGCAAGAATAATAAATTTTCGCCCAGACTGTTTGTTTAATCTAGGTTCTTTTCATCACTTAGTTTTTTTTCGGATTTTAAAATATCGATTTCAGATTCAAATATTTGATTTTCTGTGCCTCTTACTTTTTAATTTGTTTCTTTTACTAACTGTTTACTTTTACTTTATTTTATTTCATTTTATACAATAATTCATACAATTAGTATTTGTGATTGTGTGTTACATAATTAATCAGTACCTCGCAGACAGCCAAGGCTGGTATAATAGAAGTATAAGCATTTAATTCAAAATAAAAATTATAAATTAGTGTAAAACAATAATATGAGTAAATAGAAATATAAAAGAAAAATAAAAATTCAGCTGGGCACTAATGGACATATCATAAATGGTGCCAAAATAAAATGAAATTAACAAATGATTAATAATGGAACAAGCATAATATGATTAAACCTAATTTTGAAGATAAAAGAAGTCAGCCAAAAATCAATCCTCATGCTGGTCATAGCCAGTTATCATACATCCAGCATAAGCCGCTGGAGTTCACTCAGCTATGCTGAGTGTCCAACAGACTCTACTGGATGCCAACCACGTCAGGATTACTTTTCACATAGCTTTTAAGCATCGTTGTAAACTTGGTAATGGTTTCTGCAGTTTTAGTTCTATCCGGAAGTGCATTATAAAGGAGTACAGCTACATAAATTGGATCCTCTCGTACGCGGTTTGTCCTTAGGCGGTAGTAATTCCTTAAATTAGATGCACTTCTAGTCGGATAGTCATGTATTTCACTGTTATGGATTATCGTAATCGATGTTTTTGTGTTACCGTGCATAGAGTTGTATACAAATTTGACCCTTTCAATGGCTATTAGTTCCTTGATATTATACATCCCCGTAAGTTTTTTATAACTCTATTGACGGAGTCAGGTGAGGTAAGTTGAAGACAGCTTTAATGCTCTTATTAAGTAACCATAAGCTAGCACTGACATTATATATGCGTTAAAAATTTCCTTTTTTGCGTCAATTCTCAGGCCTTTAAGCCTTCGTAGGATGCCGACTATAGGAGCAATCTTTTTCCGTACTTGGCAAATGTGTGCACTCCAGTTCAATTTTCCATCTATTATCAGTCCTAAGTACTTAGTTTCTGTCACTCTTGATAAATTTTGTCCATTTATTTAGTTATGTCGGTTATGCTGAGAATTCTGTAATACTTCTCCTAGACTAAGTCAAGATATTTAATAAAAAAAAATATTTATCCGGTTCATTTAGTTGCTTGCTATTTTTGTTGAAACATTGTTGATCATTAGCTCCTCTATTATGGTGTTATTGTTATATATCCCATCGATTTATATTGATTGTAATGTATGGTATATCACCCTTTAAAAATATAGCTGTGGAGTGGATTATCATTGCCCATAATTACAACAGTTATTTAGTGAACAGAAACACTTAAAGGTCAAAATATTATACCCTGATCTCACTCCAAGATACAAATGTGAAATGACTCGTCTCAGAATCTAAATGCCTACGTTGCACTGGCTAGTTGTTCCTCAAAACTCATCAGGTCTGGCCTGTATACTGTGGATGTATCCTCACCAGAATGCAATTTTATCATTCAGCGTCCTAGTGATCACATCAGAGTTTTCGTTTTCAGAATTTAACTGCTATCCTAAGCCCTTCAACTTTCAGCACAAATTTTCGGATCCTAACTATTCTGCCGCACCCTTCAATTCCTTTCTTTTTGTAATGCTTCTCCAGAGACACCATACCTAGCTAGGTCCTTCTTGGCTACACTGAGCTGAGATCAGCAGATAAAAACACTTTCCTAACTTAACTTTCACGGCCATCCACTTACGTGCGTACTGGTAGCTCCAATGCAAAATAAACCCATCGGTCGATAGGTAAAACTTTTTCATATCCTCAGGCAAGTAAACACTGTGCCTCTGCTCCCAATTCATAACTTGCGACTTCTCGCAAGGTTGTCGTTTTTCGCAAACAACATTCGCGATTCGCGGCACATTGCCTGTATGGAAAATTTACAAAAATGAACTTAGCGGCCGGCTTTCGAAATTGTTTTGAACTAGCTACTTACTTAAAGTTTTAATCAGGCCCAGCGTTAGATTCTCGTAAAAAGCATCGTCCGGGTTTTGCTTCGATGTTGCCGCCATTTTTCGCCCGACTGAACTTTTGAATTGTTCGCTCGCTTTCAATAGCAACGCGGCTACTATGGTAACCGGAACTGGAATTAAAGTTTTTATCTATTTTTCAATTAATTTGTGCCATTTCAAACAAATACAGTTTGCAATAAAACTCCTAACGCGGTGAATTCGTAGTTTCAGTTCTGCCAAGTAAACCGCAACGGAGTTTTCTATCCGTTAACATGTCATGGTTAAAATTTTCGCGCCAAAACCCGCACTATACAACTATTGTGAATGCACGGGATTTGATTATCCCGAAGCCCATCCCATCAGGCAGCACCATCTTGATTGTTTTGCAAAACGACGGCTGGGAGACTTGAAAACTCGAATCACGGAAAGACGGCCATCGAAAGTCTGAGGAAAAACGCGATATTGTGAGATTTTTTTCAATTTTCCCGTTGATTTTGGCGATTTTTCGAAGTTAAATCCAACTCTTACTATCAGGTAAGATACGTAAATTGTTTACACGTTGATATTCTGTTGGTTTTCGAGCGGTTAGCATGTTTTAAGCGCGATAAAAGATTGGGCCAACCACCTTCTATGGAGGTTTCTGTCAATTTTTTTATTGGAAATTTTCGCAACGATTTTCTACGGTAAAGCCGCCTTTTACAGTTCGATTTCGTTGTGAAAACGAATTGCCGCATTTTTTCGATCCCGGAACGCCAGGACTTAAGCAATTTTACTGTAAAATTCGATTCGTAAACTGGTTACCCTTGTTCCATTTCTTGTCGCCGTTGTGGTGCACAACTTTTTTGAGGTTGCGTTTATTCAGTTCTTTTTCATATTTTTACGACCGTTTTCCGTCACTTTGTTTTACAAACAATCAGAGAGATAAATCGTGAAGATAAGCGAGAAGATGCTACCGGTTTAGTTGATAGCAGGCGGACAAGATTTGTGTCAATACGAGCGCAAGTTTTCCGCCCGCAAGACTCCCGGCGACATTCAGGTGATTTTTATTGTCTTTGGGAGGTTTCTTTCTTTTTTTTTTAATTTTGCTGATCACGATCCCAACAGCACGGCTATAATCTTCGTGCGTTCGATATAGCAATCTGTTTACTAACAAATTGTGCAAATAAGAAAAATGATTTTGAGTGCGAGCTTAATTTGGGTATTACGTTGTTTGGGGGGGGGGGGGGGGCTGAGGTGCGCGGATGTTTGTCCACTGTGTTGTCGTCGACGTTATGAATTAGGGGGGGCTGTGAATAATGGAAAGATTGATTGAGTGTCTGTGGGGTGCCATTCATTTCAATGGAACCGATTGTTAGCACGTCGTACTGCTGTTGCTTGCTGGAGAGGTGTTGGGGGGAGCAGTAGTTTATAGTCCATTTCGGCGTGTGATTCTACAGCTGTGAATCTCGGACACGCAACCGAAGCCTATTCGATTCATTCCCTGCACCGTTATTCGTTCTTGTTTCTTCTGTTCCCTTTCTATTCTTTCTTCGGAAGTTTCCATTTTGATTCTAAAATGTCCACCCAGGCATTTTACTCCCCAGCAACCCAACGGAATTATGGTCGGCTGCTATGAGTACCGGCTCCCAATATGCCAACTAGCATACAATGGCCCGGACACTTTTATTTTTAAAGCGAACAGAATACAATAAAGCATTAAAAACTCTTACTAAACATGACATGACGAGTAGTTTTGAGTAAGTGTTGAAGAAGTCGAAGTGGTTGTCACTTTTTCGCCAGCTGATCAAGCGACGGTCGGCAGTACCAGCCAGATTGTACCTTAACGCAGAACCATCTTTACAAGCAGGATTCAATGACAACTCAGATGGAACACAGCTATGCCATATCGATTTGAATGAATGTCGACAGAAAATATACGGAGCCGTTGATGAGACGATTTCTTGAAAGCCTCCAGAATGCAAAAGAGATATTCTCTTCGAGTTTCGTTTAATTTCATCTACTGAAAACACATCTGTACCTCAGAGGTAAGCTGTCGTAAAATGTTCAGGAGAGCATTTAATAACTATAATTTTTCAAATGTTTTGTTTTGTATTATTTTCGAAAAACTTACAATGATTTTACTTGCACTAACTAATAATATATTATTTAAGCTAAAAAGCAGTAAATTGCTAAATTTATAATTTCCCACCCGTTATGAAAGGGAGCAGTTACGGCCTTTTACCTCTGAGATTTTTTGGTGGCAGATAGTATTACTAAATGTCGTAACTGCTTAAATACATAAAATAAATCAATAGACAGGTATTTGTTTTTATAAAAAAAAAATCTTTATTTCTTTTCAAAAGTAAGTAACTATAAAAAAAACTTAATAAACAAAAGAAAAAAAAATGGGAATTCCAATTTTTAGGATTTATGGAAAATTTATTCATTATTCCATATACTCCGGATAGTCTAGGGCAGAAACGGAGCTAGCCAAGTTCTTATAAAAATAGTGAAAAGCAACCGGAACACATTTCAATAGTTTTTGGATATCCTGGTATTTATTTTTGTTTATTGGCCTACTTTCCTTGTTAATAAGCGGCAATTCTGTAGGCCATGGTAACTTCCTTTCCACGCCGATTTGGTTTTATTTCCACAACTTTATGATTTTCTTCCTCAAAGTTAGTTTTATAGATTAACTTATGTGGTTCAGAGGACCTAAGTTGCAGTTCCACTAATTCGAAAGGGCTCTCTGTCTGTGTTCATTTTATTGTTTTTAAGAGGAGCTGATTTTCCTTCATAAAGCGACTTGAAGTTTTTGAAGTCTTGAAGGGTCATATCATATACCTCAATCAAATCTTTAAATCGGCACTGGCGCACAAATTGTTGCCAATCCCAAGTTATCATCAGCTGTGTTTCGCCAAGCAGCTTTTTCGCTCTCTCTCTATTACTGAGTGTACTCCGTCTACTTCCATGTGGGTATGTCCTCTTAATAAAAATTTGTGACAAATGGATTTTAATTTAATGTAGGAATTGTTCTTAAAATCTAAACATACGATTACGAATTGCGATTTGGCCCAGCGCAATTATCTGACCAAACTGCAAGCTCCTCTACTTCGGGTCCTATGTTTTCTAGTGTCCATCTCAAAATGCACGAAGCAATTTCGCAGCCTTCACGAGCAGCGACTGTTTCATCCCACATAGCACAGTGGCCTTTTCCTGTCGATACGTTCAAAATTGTCAGGTTCAAGGTCCGTAACTTCCTCAAATAAAACGCCTGAGAATTTGACAAATTTGGAGTAGGTAGACATTTTTGAAGATCGATCATAATTGTCACCTTCTTTGATCCAGCTTGTTTTGATAATTCTTTATCTTTTTTTTAATATTATATCTAAGTTGAGCTTCAGCAGGGTGTTTGTCATTGTTTGTGCTATTGTTTGTTCTTGTTGAACTTGCAATTTTTCATCTTCATTTTGTACATTTTTTAATTTTAAAACAAATTCGTCGCACGTATCGCAAGTGTCGTTGGCTGGCTGCTTAAAAGACAAGTTGTACTCATAGTTAAATACATCGGTATATAGCCATTCTTCAGCAATGAGTTTTGGATCGAGTTGTTCGCTTTTGCATTTCTCAATGTACAACGAATACATCTTCGCTACAGTGGCGAGAAATGAAATGTTTCCACCCAAAAAATTATCTATAAGTGCGAAATTATTATAAAAAATTTGATCGGTTGATAAAATACGTTCTTTACAATATTAACTATATAAAATATATAGTTTGAGTTTTGTTTATGGAAGTATTGGGCAGATATATGAATTGTTCACTTTCTACTCAAATTTTATCGAAATCGTGTAATATGAAATTTTGAAAATAACTTCTGAATATTTAATTTTTCGGAATATCTTTTTTATTTTTCATAGTAGTGTAATAATGTGAAATAAGTCGATTTCAATATTTTGTGGTGCTTCCTTTACTTTTGATGACCGCCTTTATCCTTCTAGGCATAGAGGTCACCAGATTCTGGAGTGTTTCAACGGTTATCTCCTCATACCAAACTTTTTCGAGCAATTTCAAGAGCTCTTTCTTTGAAGTCGGTTTTGCTTTTGATATCCTGACTTTCATAATGGACCATAGATTCTCGATGGGGTTGAGATCGGGGCTATTACCGGGCCAGTCGAGCGTTAAAAGTGCAGTTTCGGATATAAAATCCTTAATCTACGAAGGAAGGAGATAAAAAAATTATACCTTTTCGTATGAGACCAATTCAGAACATTGCCAGTATTAGAAAAAAATATAAACTTACCAATTTGGCGCGATGGCATGGTGCAGAATCATCTTGAAATATGCACACATCGGTGAACGATAAATGATTTTCAATCGAAGTAAATAAATGGTTGACCAAAATACTTTTATAGGCTACAGCGTTCACTGTGACTTGAAGAAAGACACCATATTTCCAGCCGGATGGTTTACTGTTGGTCTAATGCACTCATCGCTGTATCGCTCTCCAGGTCTTCGTTTTACGTACTGCAATCCGTCTGATCCGAACAAGTTGAATTTCCTCTCGTCAGAGAAAATCACACTTCTCCAATTCATTTCTGTCCAGTTTTCGTATTTTTTGGCCCATTGCAGTCTACTTTTCCGCATTTTCGGTGTTAAAAATGTTTTTTTTTGCGGGCCTAGCCGCCTTCAAACCAGCCTCCCTCAGGCGATTTCGGACAGTATGAACACCGATGACAGTTCCTCCGGCTCTCACATGTTCTCCTCGAATATCCACAACAGTTTTAAAACGATCGCGAAGACTGGCGCGCTTCATAGCCCGATCTTCTGCGGCAGTCGTAGTTTTTTTCCTTCCACTACCTTCCTTCCGCTTCAAACAGCCAGTTTTCTTGAAATTCGAAAGAAATTTACCTACAGCGGTGTGACTGAATCCTACTTTAGCTGCTATCTCACGAGTGCTTAAATTACCCTCGGAGAATGCGATTATTCGAGACTTCACTGATTCATCCATTTTGCCTTTTTTATCCATTTTTCTGTTTTCTAATTATTGTCGGCCGATAGCTTTAACGTCCAAATTTTAACTGACCTAATTTTAGGGATAAGACTTGCCTTTATACAAAAAAAAATAACTATTCACCACTTTTCGCAAAATTTCCTAGAAAGAGCACTTAAAAACTATTTTTTTTACCTGGAAACATTTCATTTCTCGCCACTGTATGTTCAAATCAGCACCCAAATACTTCTTGTTGGTTCGTAACCTGCTGTAATGGCTTTCAATTACAGGAAATGATTCGATATGTGCTCGTACACTGTTTTTAATCTCCTCAGGTAATTTATTTAAAGGAGTTTTCTTCCCTCGGTTGTCAGGTAAAATAATACCACTGTCTATCTTTTTGTTTCAAAGCTGTATCTACTACAGTATCTGTTATGTCTAACGTATTTAAAACAAAAGTTTTGCACACTTCTACCTTTTGTTGATGCAATTGAAAAGTATATTCATACGTAAAGTTTCTTCGTGACTTAGTTTCGAGGACTGTCCTTTTTGCAACTGGTTTTCTCCTTTTGACATCATTAGTGTTCTCTTCCTTCCAAAAGTTAGTAAATGTCTTCAACCGAAACTGCTCATCAAACGATTCTGAACATTTTTTTTTTTACAAGAGGAACATGGCGGTTGTTTCATAACCTTTCCTTTCTTTGAAGTATACTGTTTTTCAGCCAATTTCAAAGATTTTCGAATGTTGTATTTCCATTCTGGTTCATTTCATTTACGCCTTCTACTTTATGTAGGAGAACATTTATCACTTTGAGGCAAAATATCTTGTTCAACCGAGGGCCGAGATCCTGAAGCAACAACATCCTCCACAGGTTCATTGTTAGAATTGTTTAGCTCATCTGGGATATACTCCGGATCCTTATCAGCATCGTAATCACCACTCTCCTGTAATAAAATAGAGAAAATCATAATCATTATTCACATGAATTGTTTTGAGAGGCAAAAACAAAGTAGAACTTATACAGGATTATATTTACCTCTATTGAGTTACTACTGATCTCTATGGTATTTATTGCATTAAATGAGCTCGTTTCACGTAGACACACTTCATTTTGCAAACCTGAATCCTCAACACCACCATAAGTCTATGAAGAAACAGAACACAAACATGGTTAAAAGAATTCAAACACCAAACAAATATGTAATATTATAGAAAAATGCAATGCATTAATAATATTATTTCATTTACCTACTTCTTTTGACACGTGTTTGTGGTCACAAACGGTCATGTTGAACCATTTAGTTTTCTAGTAAAATTTGTATTTTTCCTAAAAACTGATTAAGTTCTTCTCCACAATTCCCTCCAACTTCCAACTCTCCTTCGTACCAATAACACATGGAAAAATATTTGATAGAACGAAACCACGGCCAAATGGGCTCAGTTTGTTCTTTAAAATTTGCCAAAAACAGCCATCAGCTGTAGGCGCCGTGCTATGATGCAGTGGGATCACAGCGGACCCATCTAGGTGCTAGATATCTCTGTGAATAGCTACCCACCTTACCTTACCTAATCTAACCTAACCTAACCTAACCTGACCTGTATTTGGTAACAAATACAAAAATATAACATTTAAAACTGTTTTAATGTGTATAATTTTATTAAAAGGAATTACGTACCTCTTCTGTGCGTTTTAATGCAAGTGCTAAAGTTCTTTTAGCCCGTTCACTCATTTTCAAACAAGAAAACGTAAAAATACACGCACAAGAAAAAGCTGCGAGTGTTGCAGCTACCTTCTTTCTTCAATTTACCAGCTGGCAGGCGAAGGCACTGTATCCAATCAGTCAGTGGTAAACTATCGTTTTGCACTTACGACTGAATCAGAATTATTCACTTCAGAGGTAAACAATCGTATGTTAGATACACGACTTTACCTCTATCAATACCAGGTAGATACGATAAATACTCATTCATTATTTTGGCTTCCTTAAGTCCTGCGGATGCGACGATTTACCACTTAAAAATATACATCCCTACAATGCAGTTTCATTGATAATCCCGAAATCGAAAATTTGTTAGTTACGACAGTTTACCTCTGAGGTACAGACATTTTTTAGACTATAATCGCTCCAAAAAGAAGGGGGGTACTTAAGTATACTTTGACCATTGTATAGTTAGCAAAAAACTGTTAAATTTGAAAAGAGAACTTTTTTTTTTGTATGAGTTACTAAAATAGCTGAGGACAATATATGGCTCCGTTGTGATCCCGCTGCACCATGGCAATCTGAGCATTTCTGGCTACGGTTTTTCACACACGGTTGACGGCTAATTTTCAGGAAGAAACAGCTCAATTTGCCTAACATACCTGAAGAATGTTGAAAGTTGATTCATAATCTTAACAAATTGATAAAAAATAATTTTATTCTCATTATATGAAGCTAAGAACGCCATGACATCATCCTGTTGTTTTCGAACTATGAACCTTTATGGCCTAAAGTTTTGCAAAGATTCTTTACACTGGCGTGATCCGGTAGCCTGTAGGACTCGTGAATCTCGAGTTCCTGTGAGAATATCTACGTAGAAATTATATTTGAACTATCGCTCAAAATTATTGTTACCGTTCTTCGTTCCAGTCGTATTTGTACAGAAAACGCCATAGCGAAACCTGTTTCTGGAATAATGTAATGCGTCTCACTATTGATATCGTTCTCCAAGATGTAGTTATTGAGTGACCAGCAGATCTAGCTCTCCAGATATCTTCCTGTTAAAGTTCTTATTCATCACTACGTTCCCTTGCGTGAGCTCCCTATAAATAATCATCCGGTCTCGTTCAACACTGAAGTCGTCAAAGCATTTCATTTAAAAATTTAAGCCGCTCTCGTTCCTTGAGGTCTGGTTCTGAAGAAGATAAAGTTATGTTCCATCGCTACCGTTGCCCAGCAAAATCTTCAATTAGATCTACTATACGTACTTACATATTCAAAGTTGAATCATCAGTCAACCGTAGAGAGACAAAACTTTTTTTGGCTTGTGTTCGCACTTTGCGGTCCTCTCCGTCATTACCTACTGAAGTGAGCTATAATGACTCCACCGCAACTAACTCTCAAGAATCTTGTGAGCTCTTTGCATAATACTTCTCGTCTTTTTCACCTTCATCTTCATTCATTTTTCATAGCTTCGACATTTCTCCTTCCCATGTTGTCTATAGCTCCCTCCGTAATTGAGCATCTACTTGGAGCACTAGACAGTAGTTTGAAGGGTGGTCCCGACGGCCTTCCAAACGTATTCTTAAAACGTTCGTCATTCCTGTGTATTCCTCTCTCCAGTCTCTTCACCAAAACCCTTTATGAAGGAATATTCCCATCATTATGGAATCAAGCCTCTATCATTCCCATCCGTAAGAGAGGAGATGTAGCTGTAGTCACAAATTATTTCCTATTTCAATGTTGTCTTGTTTCTCATAAAATTCGAACGCATCATACATGATCACTTTATAAAAACATAGGTCACCTCATTCTCCATGAGCAGCATGGTTTCTGCAAAGGCCGCTCTAGTGCTTCTAATCTTTAAGAATTCTCAAATACAGTAGCAGCGACTGAAGAATTCCCAAACGGTCAATGAAGTGTAGAGCTCATGGCAAGCGAAATCTCGAAAAAGATACGAGGACTCGGATTGGAAATCGCTTCTGAGATGCAAAAATTGGATTACCCGGGCACTGAACCGAGATGACTTCAGACAATGGTCTTGGCCCGATTTGGGCTGTCGCGCCATTGATAATGATGAAATACAGTAGCAAAATCGCTTATTTGTAGAAAACAGTTCTATGTTGTTTACACCGATTTCTCCAAAGCTTTTGATTCCGTTGATCATAGCTTGCTTTTCTCAAAATTGCAAGCTTGCGGCGTCGGTGATACTCTATGTCAGTCATTGCTGAGGTATACGGCAACTTAGCCACTCATTTTCAAAAAACCTTGTGTTCGGTAGACACGATTGCGGGGTTCTGCTTATCTCAAAAAAAAAAATTAAACGGCATTTTAATCTGTGAAGTTTGAACAAGTTTCGAAACTGGGATTATCAAAAAATATTTAACAGTTAATTTTAGACAACTTATTGAACTTTTAATCGTCAATTTTGGTGGTTTTACGACTGCTTCAGGTCCAAAAAAAAACGGCTTGATGAATCACAATCATCCTGCAAACTGTACATGAGAACTGACAGCGCCAACTTCATTTCAAGCCGCGCACATATGACAGTTCGTCGTGAGAAATGCCTCGATTTTGCCCCGATTAGTGACGTCATGGATCGGTCCTCATACAAAATCGTCACTCATAGAAGCAGGCAAAATCGAGGCATTTTCGCACGATGAAATATCAGTTGCGCGCCTATTATCCAGGGGGCATTGGAACTGAGTAAGATTACCAAATTTCAAAGGAATTTGAAACAGTCACACGGGATGACCCCCTCAATGTTCGCAAATGCCATAAAATGACCTTGGGTGTGTTCAAGATTTCTGCTATAGCTGCTATTAGCTGCTTTTTTATGCTTTTGTGTGTTCAATGCACTAGATCTGTTCAAGATTTTTAAAAAGCTGCTTCCATAGCTGCTTTCTTGCTCGTACTCCGGGGGTGTGTTCAAGATTTCTGCTATAGCTGCTTTTAGCTGCTATTAGCTGCTTTTTTGTGTTCAATGCAACCAAAAAGCTGCTTTCTCGTGCTTGCTATTTGACACTAGATCTGTTCAAGATTTTTAAAAAGCTGCTTCCATAGCTGCTTTTTCTTGCTCGCACTCCCGAGTGTAGCTAGAAAGCGGCTATTGCAATATTTATATGTGTGTGTAGCTGTCACTTTCGTCGAAACGTTATTTTCAGTCTTTAAAAATGGAAGAAACTCTATCATTAGCATTAGAAATTAACGAAAAATTTAAGGAAACATTAGAAGCAGTTAATGCGGTAAGTATTCAAAGTCATTCAAACAAATGTCTTATATGCCACGCCAACTTGCGTATGCGCTTGTCGAACAGCTGTTATTAGCTATACAAGCTGCTTTTGGCTGTTCAAGACCCGAAGAAGCTATTTCTGAAATTGACAGCTGCTACAGTCTTGCTATGCTATGCTTTCGAAGCAGCTATAGCAGAAATCTTGAACAGAGCCCGGACTGTAGCTAGAAAGCGGCTATTGCAATATGCATATGTGTGTGCCGCTGTCAGTTTCGTCTCAACGACATTTCGAATGTTTAAAATGGAAAATGATGTTTTATTAACAATAGAAAAAGTAAAAAATTTAAGGACACTACTGGTAGTGCTCATTTTCACTTTTTTTATTAATATATTTGTCATATGGAAACGTTAGTTGCGTATGTATGTGTCGAACAGCTGTTGTAAGCTATACAAGCTGCTTTTAGCTGTTCAAAAACCGAAGAAGCTATTTCATGCTATGGCTGAATTTGACAGCTGCTACAGTGGGTGTGTTCAAGATTTCTGCTATAGCTGCTATCGTCGGAACGTTATTTTCAGTGTTAAAAAATGAAAGAAACTATATCATTAGCGTTAGAAATTATAACGAACAATTTAAGGAAACATTAGAAGCAATTAATGCGGTAAGTATTCAAAGTCATTCAAACAAATTTCTTATCGATCGTCGAACAGCTGTTATTAGCTATAAAAGCTGCTTTTGGCTGTTCAAAACCCGAAGAAGCTATTTCATGCTATGGCTGAATTTGACAGCTGCTACACTACAGTCTTGCTATGCTATGCTTTCGAAGCAGCTATAGCCGAAATCTTGAACAGAGCCAGTCTTGCTATGCTATGCTTTAATAATAATAATAATAATTTATTAAATTCATAAATTCATAAATAGTTACAAGCTTGCTCCCAGACAGCTGACAGCTGGTATAAGGGAAACAAAAATAGGAAATTAAGTAAAACGTAATTCAAAGTAATTTAAAAAAAGAAAAAAAAAATAATAATAATAATATACATATAGAAAAAACATAATAGAAAAATAAGAGATTATAGCTTAAAGCAATATTAAAAAGAAAGGAAAGAGAATAGTAAAAAAAAAAAAAAAAAAATGAAATAGAAGAATATAATTAAAAAAAAAAAAATTAAATAGAAGAATATAATTTAAAAAAGAAGAGTAAAAATAAAATAAGAATGTAATTCAAAAAAAAAAAGTAGATTAAAAATAAGACTATAATCTTAAAGACCGGAGAGATAGATTGACAATCCTTAATTATATCATATCCGAGGCGGCAGAGCTGATGGATGTCCATGCGTCTGTAGTTGTAGTAGTTGCTGTTGAATTTGGGGAAGAATTTAAGGAGCTCGTTCAAGTTCACACAGCTATGCTGCGTGTCGAACTGAGTCCGCTGCAATTCTCTACCAGATTATTAGAAATTAAGAGCATCCACTTATGTCTCGTCTTGTTGGATAAATTTCTTCGCTAATTTTTTTAGTTCCAATATATTTTTTGCATGTCGAATTTCGGTTGGTAGTGAGTTAAATTCAATTATTGATTCATAGATCGGATCATTTCTTAGACGATCAGTCCTTGGTAGATGTTTTTGTCGTATGGCCGAAGCATTCCGTGTGTTAAAGCAATGAATGTCGTTGTTGTGTATAAGAGTGACTGAAGATTTTGTAAGGTGGTGTTTGATTTTATATATAATTTTTATTCGCTCCAGTCTTATAAGTTGTCCAATATTTTGTTTTCCATAAGTTAAATAGAGTTCCGTGGAAGGTGTCAAATGTGGTAGGTTGTAAACTGCCTTGATACTCTTATTCATTATTCTCGAAATTTTGTCAATGTTATACTCAGACGTTTGGCTCCAAATTAAAAGTCCATAAGTTATAATTGGGAGAATAAAAGAATTGTATATAGTGTCCTTAATATGTGTCTGTAGAAAATTACTTCGTCGTAAGACTCCTATGATCGGCGCATTATTCCGTATATTGGTGACATGTGGTGTCCAAGTTAGTTTTTCATCAATAGTTAGACCCAGATATTTTGTTTGAATGGCTCTGGCAACCGGTATCCCGTCTATGTATATTTGCATGTTAATGTCTGCCTTGTTTGTTTGTTTGAATAACATATACGTTGTTTTTGGTATGTTCAGAGTGAGCATATTGCCTAAAAGCCAGTCTTTGAAGAGTACGAGGTCCAAGTTAATTGCTGACTCCAGTTGTTCCTGCTCTTTTCCTTTATATAAGAGAAGAGTGTCATCTGCGTAAATGATATATTTTGCCTTAAGTCCAATGCACTGCAGGTTGTGTATGTATAGCAGGTACAACGTAGGGCCAAGAATTGAGCCTTGCGGAATCCCTATGTTGACTGTTTTCGATTCACTACGTTCGTCTAAGTTTTTTGTTATATATTGCCGTCCTAGAAGATAATCCCGAATGACCTCATTACACTTCCCTCGAATACCAATCTCCTCTAGTCCTTGTAGCAATATTGAATGATCTACCGTGTCAAATGCTTTTTTTAAGTCTATGAAGATCGATGCGACATAAGATCCTTTATCAAGGCCTTCATTAACGAATTGCATGGCATCGACCAATGCTGCAGTAGTATTGCTCTGTTCTTGGAAACCATATTGCTGTTTATCAAATTCACAGTATTTATCCAAGAAATTTAAAATTCGATTGTTTATAACTTTTTCGAAAATCTTACTAATAGAGCTAACTAGTGCAATTGGTCGGTAGTTATTGGGATCCCTGTTTGAGCCCGATTTTAAAATTGGCTTGATTAGAGAAGTCTTTAAACAGTGTGGAAATGAGCCGACAGTCAGGTGAACATTTATTGCATCAGAAAGAGGTCCCGATATAATTGTTTTAATGATTTTTAAGTCATTCGTCGTTATTCCATCAATACCTGGAGCTATATTGTTTTTCAAACCCGAAATAATTGATTCAATTTCCGTTTTATTAGTCGGGAATAGGAACAACGACTCTGTCACGACCGGACATGTTTGCCTACAAAAGTTATGCGACTTGGCATTGTTTTTTAAGTCATCGGCCAAAATTGTCCCAATAGTTGTAAAATGTTCGTTCAGTGTGTTTGCGATTAAGGCATGATCAGTAATTGGCCCAGTATCTGTATCCAGCACATGTATTCCGTTTGAATGCTTCGATTCATTTTCCCCCAAAGAATCCTTAATAATATTCCAAAATTTTCGTTGGTTCCCTTCAGAAAATGCAAATCGGTGGTTGTAGTATTTTTCCTTAGCTAATCTTATCATTGTTGTCGTCATATTCTTAATTTGTTTATATTCATATTTTAAGTTCGCATTATGTGGGTCTTTTATAATTTTTTTGTATATCTTCTTTTTTTTAGTTATTTGGTTCAGAATAACATTTGTGATCCAAGTATTGTTTCTTGTTCGTCTAGTTTTTGTTCTTGTCGAAATGTTTTTGGCAGAATTTATTGCTGTTATTATTGCCTCAATTGAGTTTTCAGTTATGCTTCGAATATTTTGCTCCGTTGCCTTTATGAAGTTATCATTATTCATAATTTGGACCGAGGTTTTGACCATTTTTGTCTTTTTAACTAGTGCGCTACTAATTGTTAAGGTAATCACCTTATGATCCAGGTCAGGCCAGTCATTCAAATTCATATGGGTCGATTTTTTAAGTGGATAGTTGTTGGTACAAACATGGTCTATAAGAGTTGCAGAGTGAGATGAGCATCTTGTTGGAATATTTTTATTCAGAATTTCAAAATTATTTGTCATAAGCATTTCACAGTAGTTTTGCGTCGTCAGACTGTCTTGCAGTATATCAATATTTGTGTCAGCTATTGATAAAAGTCTATTATATTTTGCGTAAATTGAGTCCAAGTGTTCAATAAAGATGCCGTCTGGTTCACCAGGAGATTTATAGAATGTTGCAATTTTGGAGAGAACATTGTTAATCTCTATCTCAATTATAGTAGTATTATAGGCCTTGTCAACGAGAATTGTGCTGAATTTCACACCGTCCCTTATATAAATTGCTGTACCTCCTCCACGCCCTGAATCTCTGCAGTTATGTATGGCGCTAAAACCAGTGATATTAAAAAACCGTACCTCATTATCATAAAGCCAAGTTTCAACCAAGATAACAATCTGAATGTCAGCATTTTGTAGTAGGTGTGCTTCTAGGGTTGTCATCTTATTTCGTAGACTTCTTATATTAGCATAAACAATTTTGAATTTGTCCATTATTTGTATAAATTTAATTGAAATGGAAGATTTATTAGGTAACCTACTTTACTAAATCACGTAGCATGTCTAAATCCTTTATTATTGTTGTTTGTTCATGCTCATCTCTCCTAGTGTATACCTGGTTGTCTTTGGTCCATATGTACTTGAAGTGTTTTGATCGTAACAATGTTTTTGCTTCTTTCAAAAGCATAGCTGTATATGGCGTAAGCTGTTCGGATATAAATATTCTCTCATCTCTATTTATTTTTTTAGAAATTATTCCCGGTCCGCTGTGCTGTCGATAAACAGTTTCTTTCTATGCCTGCATAAAATTGTTTCGAGTTGCCCGTCGTGTGAATCTCGCTATGATGGTGTTAGAAGGTTTTGTTCCGTTGCGTTGCCTGTAAACATTTTGCAAATCGAGTTCGGTGACCGCAGTACCAATTTCGTTTGCAATGTCCTGAACTATCCCTTAGACATTCTCGTTCGCTCTTTCTGGTAAGCCGTTGATCACAATGTTGTCGCGTCGCAATTCACGCTGGATGTTGTTTACATGTGACGTTAGCTGTGTTACCTCTTGTTTTAAAGCTATATTTTCGGCTTTTATTTGTTTCATGTCGGTAATAGTAGAGTTAATCTGCGCAGAGAATTCATCGAATTTGTCAGACATGAATTGCATAGAAGTTTCGAGAGCACCCATAGCTGTTTTTATTTGTATGCCGATTTCCTTTTTTAGTTTTAAGTAAAAATCGTTTAAATTTAAGCTATCGGAGCAGGGAGTTCCCAACTTCCCTTTTTGGGTTGTACATGAATCACACAGCCACTGATCACGTTGACTACGGCGTTTCCTTAGGTTTTCAACAGTCTTTAAACTTGAGCACTTTGAATGAAAGTAACTGCGACAGCCGGTACACATTATTATACGCAGACGCAGCTATAGCAGAAATCTTGAACAGAGCCCTAAATGCTTGAGTCACATACAAAGTAGAATGCGGCAGCACGGCGCAGATTGACGCCTCCAATAAATCATCAAGGCAGATAACTATTCACTCTCTGCGTCAGTTTGTGTTTTAAATAAATTTCAAACTTTCCAAAAAGCGTTCATATTCGTGCATACTACGCATCGAACAACTAAAAACGATGTTTAAACTAATTTTAATTCAGTCCGGTCAGATCAAGTAACCATTCGATGTTTTTAAGATAAGAAAATCACTTCTCCATTTTGAGGTTAACTACGGGCAACGGAAAGTTGAGAGTTGACGAACATTTCTGGATGACTGCGTAAAGCTGCCTTTGAGTACGTTCGTTCTGTCTAACACAATGGCAGTACACAGCGCCCAACTTTTTGACAGCTTGTCTGCCTTGGATTGCGTTGCCGTTGTGACTTTGGGGGTTACACTGAAACAAACAGTTATACCCTTCGATTACACCCTGAACTCCACCCTTCTCATCGAAGTATCTCAGATTCGCGATCTAGGTGTAACTTTCCACCGCAGACTTAAATTTGACATTCACTTCCGAAACATTTGTACTGTATCCAGATTATCTGGCTTCATTTTGAGATCCGCTTATACATATGTTTTCCAATATTCAAATGTGCGTCCAGCTTTATCTAATGCCGCATTTCCAAATGCGCCTTTACTCGCATTGATCGATGCGAGTTAGCGCGAATGCGCATGTGGAAAGGGTACATTGGCGTTAGTTTGCGAATGAACATTTGCGAATGAACATTTGTCTCTCAGGCACTGTTTGGACGCGTTTCACAGGGATTTGCTTACAGCTCCTTCATTCGCATTGCATGAAGACACTACCCCAGCGGGAAAAAAGGCCTCTGAAATGGGACTCGCTTGTAGCATTCGCGTACCATTTCCACATGCGCCTAGACATTCGCACTAACTCGCATCGGTCAATGCGAGTGAAGGCGCATGTGGAAATGCGGCATAACACTTGTTCGCAGTGTATTGGAATACTGTTCTTCTAGGTATTTGGTCCCCTCATTATATTTGTCACATTGAATCCCTTGAATCTGTTCAGCGTTGGTTCACTCGGTTACTACTCTTCAAGTATAACCTACACTATTGCTCCTAACGTTTAACGCACACAAGTAAAATAGCACGATTTGTCAAAACGAAATAGAACTTTCTTATTTCTATTTCTATGGGCTGGCACTGGCGTACCAGAAATTCTAACGACTCGATTCTATAGCTGGGATCGGCTCAGCTGCTGCCAGCTATAAAACAAAATACAAAAATATTTAATTAGTTTGACTTCATTTTATTTCCTTAATTAATTAATTAATTGTAAATTTCATTCCGTTGATCCGCTGTGTTTAGTGGTGTTAGCACACTGTTTGTTGGTTCAACGGTTATTACTTCACCATCTGATAATTCAATGCCTGTTTATTAACTGTCTGGGTGGCTTATGGCTAGAGCACTTGCCTTCGGTGCACCTGGTACCAGGTTCGAATCTCCTTGGTGACAAGTAATTTTCGAAAATGGGAGTTCCCAGTTCACTCAGCTGTAAATGAGTGAGTACCTGAGTTAAAATCGGGGTAATAATAATCACGGACGAGCGTGTAGCTGACCACTTCACCTCCTAGTGTTCCGTTGGTCTCGCAATGAAGTAACTCTAGCATTACTTAAAGGCCTAGGCCCAATTTGGGCTGTTGCGCCATTGATTATTATTATTAACTGTCTGTTGATTCACTATCTGTTAATACAGTAATTGTTAGTTCAATGCTTGTTAATTCACTGCCTGTTTTCCTTGTCATAACATAGTCAATTTTCCCTTACCAACCACAGGCTTTAGAGGAGGAAGTATAACAGGGCTAGCAAATAACAAGCAGGCAATGATCAATTTTAGGTGAAGGCTGTAGATTTGTAATTCTGCCTGTGAAACTTATAGATTGCCGAGCTTAACTAACTCGACCTGTGCTTGTGTAGATTAGTAATTCCGCCATTCATAGAATCGGGAACGACAAAGCACTGGGCCCTCTGTCATCATTAACCATTCTACGTAGGATTTTAGATTTTTTAATGTGACTGAAATATTTTGCAACTGGGCATGATGGCATTTTGTCTACACTGGGTTGTGGCTTTACAAGTAACGAGCGTATCATACACCTACACCAAATTGAAATACTTACTGTACACACACAGCTGATAAGAAACCTAATGTCGTGAAAGGGCTCGTGACCAACCAATATGGTGAGCTCTTGAAACTGTCTCCCTCTCACACCAAACTTTAAATTGTATGTAAAACTTGTTATCTTCCCTCATTTGTTTTTTTTTTTAAACTAACTAATGTCAACAGCATTAATTAAAACATAATTTTTTATGATCTTATGACAAGAACTTCGATTTCTGCAGATCAATACTTTTCTCTTGAGGTTTAATTTAATCCAAGTCTCCAAAATTTTTTAATTTTTTTTTGGGCTGTTACACTTACGGTTTTTTTCGATTTATTAGGTTTGTGTATTAACCTGTACCCTGCGATAGTTTGTTATCTTTTATTTCAATGTTATTTAGACGATAAGATCTATCACAGTTTGAGCGCGTTAATTTTTTTTGTTTGGTTTATTTCACAATTCACATTTTGTTCTCATTGTTTTCTTGTAATCAATTTTTTTGTGGATGGTGTAACAACAGAAGATACTTCAAAATTAATGCGTAAGACTGTTTGCAGACCAATTAGGCGAAAGAGTCTAAGTAAGTCTTGTGCGTTTTTAACGAAACGTAATTCATGTCCTTGCTTTAATGTGAAAAAACCCAGGCACATTGAACCGCAATTGGGTGGTTCCTGGTTTCTCATTTCATGTTTAACCCTTATGTTACCGACGGCGGGTACCCGGTACCTTTTTCTACAATTTTTGGTTTAATTTTTCTCCTGGTATAATAACAGGGACATCGGTCCGGGTCACCTACAAGTAGTATATTTAATGCACGTTTTCGGGTTTATTTCGAAATATGTGGTGTTAAAAGTTGTAGATTTTATCTGTTTTTTCAGTGAATCCCTAAATCTACCGGCAGCGGTACCCGGTACCCATAGAAATGAATAGTCTTTTATGTACATATTTATATTATTTCTCGTCTATTTCATACATTATTAACAATATGAATTTAACGTAAGGTTTATAATTATAAGGTATCCATAGTTTCGGAAGTTGTGTACTTCAGTCTACGCATTGGAGACACGTCACAGGAATCTTTCTTATGATCGCAAACAGGTTTTCCTGTTCGCAAATAGGTTTGGCTCATTTTTCACAACATGGAAGAGTATCCGATTTCCAAAGCTCAGTAACTGTTTATAGTTCGATAAATGAATGGAATGCCAAAAAATCTATCTAGCTCCGCCATTGTTAGAGGATCAAACGACCTTGGATCAGAGTGTCCGTTACTATTATTCTGATTTGCTATGGCACTGGACGCCTTCCGATTTGTCTGCTCCAAAATAATTTATTTTATATCATTTGACAATGTATTATTGAATACTTCAAGGCGAGTTAGATTAGTGGCACTCGGACACCTCCTCCTTCGCGAAGAACATTATGTGCTCTCTTTCGAAGCTCTGCAAGCATTGGGGCTTTCCTCCAAACCTTGGAGTCTTTAGCAGTAAACATGTTCTGACTTGACTGATCTGGTCGCAGAAGCTGATCGAGTTCATCTTCACTATCGTCCTCCAAATTTTCGATATTAGAATCTTCAGCATGAAGAGGAGGCTGCCAATTGACATCATCATCGTCATCACTATATGGATCTTCTTCCGATTCAGAGAAGAATATGCATTCATTGATTTCTTCATCCGTCAATCGGGTATTCCATGTAATTTTGTCTATGTGATTAGATGAAACCAAGAACCAAATCAATGATAAAGTTACGAAATCAAATATATCATCATCATCAATTGCGTGACAGCCCAAATCGGGCCAGGGCCTGCAAACCAAATGCATAACCGCAACATTTTCAAAATTTCCATCTGCCATTTTCATTTCAATATTTTCCTATAATTTGTCTGGAAAAGTGCACAAAACTGTATAACCTACTGAGCTTTTAACGCGAAGAGAAGACGCGACGCGGCGAAAAAAAGAACTAATTAATTTTGAGAAAATGATCTCGCAAGAAACATAAAAAAGTGAATGTGAATTTAAAAATGTTTGGGTACCAGATGTCGATACAATAAAGAAAGTCTGTGTTTCAAATGCCGCACTTACAACACAGATAAACCGAACTCATACCTTGGGCAATAAATTTTATTTGAATGGCGCGGCGCGCTGGCGACACAAAGATCAACATACGACACGGATCAAGATCTACCGTGTATGTCAAATTTACCAAGTCTACTGAGTAGCAATATTATACAATAAAAAACAGCAAATGGAGTGAAATTGCTAATTGAACAGAAGTATCCAACAACAGAAACAAAGTCCGCCGTCGTAATAGGTACCCGGTACCGCTGTTGGTGGATTTAAGTTGAAAAATTCTCTGGCAACATACGGGTTAAAAAAAAATTATATGGTACCATGAATCAAATGTGCGCCACTGTATTTTTTTGTTATGGAATGAAAAATTGTTTGTTTCACGAGTAGATATTCGATGAATCTTGTTTTTTAAGTTTTGTGCTATGATCAAAAACTTTTTTCGCTCAGACGGTTTCGTCTAAGCAGTCAGTAGCTTATCTAAGAAAATGTAAACTCCACACAAAGATTAATGAATAATGCCTCTCTTAATTTTCTTCTTTTTTCTTAATTCTCATTTCAGTACTTTGCTATTTTAAAAAAGAAAGCTAAAACATGAGCACACCTGAAGAAAGTTCGTCACAGGAGCCTCAGGTAAAACATTCAATTCTTTTTAATTTGTTTTCATTTAAAATAAACATTCGAGAACACACTCACCTCACCGCTTCGTTTTAATTGTATAAACAGGCAAATGCAAGAGATTTGGAAAAAATGGAAGAGGAAAAACTCAAAGCAAAATATCCAACGGCCGGTCTTCGCGGTCCCGGTGGACATTCAGCTTTCTTACAAAAACGATTACAAAAAGGTGTAAGTACATCTCACGATATTTCTTTGCAATTTTACATGCAGTAGAATTTTTTTTTTAATTTTGTTTTGTTTTTTCTCTATTCAAGCAAAAATATTTCGATTCGGGTGACTATCAAATGGCCAAACAGAAGGGCGGTGGCGTTAAACAAGTTTTTGCGAATAAAGTGACGACCGGTGAAGCGATACCAACACCCGAATCAGTGCCTGCACGTAAAACATCAATTATACAGCCGTGTAATAAATTCACAACAACGAGTTAATTAATTTTATTACAACGCGATAAATAAGAAGTTAATTATAATAAAATAAAAAAAAACTAAATCTCATTCTTAACATACACAAACACACACACACACATAAACAACTAAAATCAATCGAAATGGGATAAATTTGATAAATAATTAAAAATCATCGCGAAAAGAAAGCTAAGAAATTATGCTGACGTCAATATTCCAATTTGTAATTGTTTTTCGTAATTTTTTTTATATAAACGTAGAACTTTTTTTTCTGTTATAATTTAGCGTGTTTATTGTAGTCACCTTTGTATTGCATGTTGACGATATAAAATACGTTCACACCGAGCTTCGACTAGAAAACATTTTTGAAATCATAAAATACTTTTAAAAAAAATTTTCAAAATGCCGTTTCTGCCGATGTTTCAATCCGACCGAAATCAAGACTATATTATAATAAAAAAAAACACAAAACAAAATACAATTTAATTAAATAGTTTCTTCATTGAAAAATTATGCGAAATGGTTCCTAGTTAGTTAACTGGAAGCTCGTTTGTGCTCGTCGTCCCCCAGCCTTTATCCTGAAACTAATTATTAAAATGTTAATGTAAATAAAATTAAATAATAATTCTCAATTTAATTTAGCAGTTTGTTCACTCCGAAAAGTTTCCATTTAAGGGCTTCAGATTTCATGGCCCAACTTTTTTTTTGTTTTTTTACTTTTCTAACTGCATAAATTTTCTTATAAAAGAACATCTGAAAAATTCAATTAGCGTGAGTAATGTGAGTGATGTGCTATCGATTCGATCAGGTGAAGAGTCTGAATTGAACTGATTTGAAAGAAGACTTCAAGATGTGAACTTGAAATTGGATAGCCAATCACCTATAGAAAATAAGAAAGAAACCGTTGAATGATTGGAAATATAACTTTTTTTTTTAAATTAAGAAAATTACTTTAATAAAAATTGCATACGTCTTTTATGTTTGAAAAAAAGCCCAGTATCTAGATTGAGATGTGTACGAGGACATGGTATGGTGTGTCGCCAATTTTCATGTCGTAAAAAACTAATAATACAGTGTTTATACTTTTTGATAACTCAAGACTGAATTGAAACGGCGTAATTTTTTTAGCTGTCTATTGTTAGTCTTCCTATGCGGATTTTATCATGTTTCCAAAACTCAAGAGCAAGATGCAAGAAAAAAGATTTGACTCAACTGACGAAATTAAAGAAAAATCGCTAGTGCAACTTAACAGCATGGCCGCAGTTGACTTTTTGGGGTCCGTCTAGCAATAGAAACGGCGTCAGGAAGAATGTATAGTTTCCCAAGAGGAGTAACTTCAGGGACGTCATTTGGCGGGAGGGACATATGCCACCCTCCTGAATTTTATGGAAATCTCAGGAATATTTTTACTGGTTCCTGAACCCAACTCAAGAGGAAAACTGTGACTGCTCGTCGGATAAAAGTGCACTTTATAAGCGCGTTGCACTATATACTACAATTAAAAACAGTTTTATACAGTTTTCCACATGGGTTTAGTTATAGTCACTGGATGAAGAAGAAGGTACTTAGAAGATGAAACATCAAACAAATTTATTGAGACTTAAAAACCTTAGGAGATGCTACATCTCTAATATTTACAGTGTTTTGGACATTCAAACATCCGAAAAACATGTCTTTAAAGTACGAATATATCAGAAAAGCAGCTTCCGAATGTTTTGAATGATCGCATGTACTGTGTTGGTCCTATGTTGATTTTCTTCTACGTCTTCTTCGATGATGATTTCTTCTAAGTCTTTTTAATAATTCTTTTTAGTTATTGATGGCTAATGGCACGAGCTTTGTGTGAATCGATTTCCTTATCTCCTACACAAAGCTTGCGATATTAAAGAACTGCAAAGAAATAGGAGTTTGTATGGTGCACCAATCAGTCTATCGAACTATTTCACAGCTCCATTGTCTGGGGTAGAACAATTTTCTAGCCAAGACAATGTTTCTAAGCCAACCCATAGATACGGGTCGAAACCTCTGATATAAGACTTGTATGTAGATTCTTTGAAGATCTAACAGTGTGAAGTATAGTTGAATGAAGCACAGCTACTTGGGGTCACCAAGAGGACAAATTTATTCGCGAAAGAATCCATAACGGAAAAAAAAAAAAATACATAATTCGAATATAGGAGGTACATAGCACCATTCTTACATTCGTACCGAACTCATGCAATCAGAACGGGCCAATGCTAAGGTTTTTCTAATATTTCATGCCATTCCATTGAGTAAGGATTATATTCTGCGATTCCTCCTTCATGTCCTATATATAGGCGTCCATCTAGCGATGCAAGCGACTCTCCCTCCCTAAAATGAATAAAAATGTATGTCTAGCTAAAATCAAAAAGGCATTAGCATACTTTGAAGTCACATCAGTGCATTTGGAAGACCGCGGATCGAAATTAATTAGTATATCTAAGCCACGCTCCAAAGAATAAACATTATACAGTCAAAACCGGATATAACGACATCGCTTTTAACGACGGATCGGTTATTACGGCTAAATGGCATGGTCCTGGTCGAATCTCTATACAAAGGAATGTATCTAAATTTCATATTGGTTATAACGACTATTGTATATAGCGACGAGTTTAGAGGGTCCCTTCAATGTCGTTATATCCGGTTTTGACTGTATTCGGAAACTACTACCGAACTTTCTTCTAACTTAACTTGACCTTGAGAAACCCATTTTCCTTCTCTAGAATCAAAGCGTTCAACAACGGTATGCGAATCCGAATAATAGCCTCCAAATACGTACATTGACGAATCTAGAAAATTATGTATTAATCCACGAGAAACAAAATTATGTAATTCAAACTGGACGTACTGCACGAAACAACACCAGGGACCCACCTAGCATATTTCAAGTCTGGCAAAGTTGTCCACTGGCTCGTCTCCACATCATAATGTACACACGTTTTTTGTCGCTAATTATTTCCTGAACCACCTATCAAATAGATTCCATCACCATTTCTACAAACTCCTGACCAAGGCTTTATTAAGGGGTTACACCACTGTAACATTTTGGAAAAATCAATTTTTTTTTCTTTGCTTAAAAAATTGCTTAAACCTTGGAGAATATGGGGAAAAAATTTTAAAACATGAAAATTAATTTTATCCTGGAATTTCGAGCTCTTTACCGAGCGCGTCAGGCTGCTTCGAAACAACTACCTGTGTCGCATCAGGTATCCATCTGAGAAGATACTGCCTAATGATTAACCTGTTGGTTTCTAACTTCTGGATAACACAAATAGATATCACTAGACAGTTTTTGCGTTCCATTGGATGTATTTTCACACAGAATTTCGTTAGAATAGCGTCAGTTAATGTACAAAAAGGTAAAAATTCTATATATAGCAACGGATATCGGTGTATGCAATTTTTATGATGGATGGACTAACATGGATTACGAAGGTCCTGGATGTGGATATTGGTGTCTAATGCTACAATTTTTGTGTCGAATCTGATGTTAAGCGAATTCAGCACGCTGAGAGTGCATTGGCAGATGTGGCAAAACAGGCACGCTCCACCATTAAATCGTCGAGGAAAAAGATTGAACAGGAATATTCCAGCTTAGAAGGACAGGTTCATGGTCCTGGAGTTGCAGATTGATGGTGAAAAATTTTAAAAGTAGAATTATTTATTTGTTCATGTCTGTAACACATTTCAAAGCTTTGAACGCGTTTTTCTCGAAACGCGATTTTCGAAATCGGCACGCAGCATAACTCGAACAACTTTCACTCTTTTCATTCCAATTTTTTATCATATCTTCAAAATAATATTCCGAAGAGAAACACGTACGGGATTTTCGATACGTTCATTTAAAAAATAGTTATTAGCAAATAACTGTCCTGTTTTTGGTCGAAAATTGAATAAAATTATTCAAATACTCGCCAATCACTCAAAACTCAATATTTCGAAATTCCCGTACATGTTTCTCAAGCTACAGTAACTCACATAATTATTGGGTCGAGACCAAAAACAATGTTTGGGGCAAAGTTATGACTGAAACGAGGAGGAAATAAAAAAAAAAAAATTTCATTTGTTATTGTCTGTACTATATACTCATGGAAATAAGTGTTTTTTCAAAATATATATTACGCAAATATATGAAATAAATTAAAACAATTCAAAAAAATGAAATTTTACATCACATAATTATTGGGTCGAACGAATTTTTTGTAGTTTTTTCAATTTAAACTGCTAAATTAATATTTGGTGGGATCTCCTTTCTTGCATCTATTTCGCATTGATTCTATAAGTTTCCGGTTAGCTGATTCGAAGATTTCTGTCCAGTCATCTTATAGAATCCTTTTCAACTCCGGTGTACTGCTAATTGGATGCATCCTGCTTCTTTCATCAAGCTCCTCCTGAAGATGTCTTCTGGGAGCAGATTGGTGGAAGGTGGAATAGTGGTGGTCGGCTTTTTCCACTTTGGGACACTTGTATTGTAGGAATTCTCGAATGATATGTGCTGAATGTTTAGAATCTTATCTTGATAGAATTGAAATGTTTCTAAAATTCACATTTCCTCTGAAGAAGTTTTCCATTAATTTCTTGAAAATGTGTAGCAACACATTTTTGGTCATAATGCCAACAATAAAAACCATGTTTTCAACTGCTAGTGCATTGCACTTCAAGTGCTTGCGGTATTTGTGGGTCGACAATAAAGTGCCGAGCTTTTCGTTAGCGATTTTTTCAATAATATTTTAAAATCGAGTAAATTTGCATATTTTTAGTATTTAAGTTATTCGATGTTTAGATTAAGTGTCAGTAATTTTTGTAAATTCGACGGGAGAACTTTTCCACTGTAATACAAGTTTCTTTAAAAGCAGCTGAGTTTCTAAATATTTAATTCATCAAACCCATCAAAAGGTAAAACTAACAAATACAAATTAAGACTTTAAAAACTAATGATATTATACAACGAAATATAGAAAATGTCTGACAGACAAAGTCAAACAACAAATATTACATTAAAATTTAACCGAAGTCAATAATCAATGGTGGCAATTAAAAACAATAATTATAAATGTAATCGCCATCTGCTCACATGGCTTAATCAGTTCCAAAATACTTAAACTTTAATTAATAAAATATCTTAAACCAAATTAACTTAACTAAGAAACTAATAATAATAATAAGAAAAAAGGAAGAATAATGAATGAAATTAAATAAATTAAAAATGTAGTTATATTAAAATGATAAGTGGCAGATCGGCGGCAAAGCTCGGAGTCCAAAAATACAATAATAAAATATGAATTAGAAGAAAATTAAATACGTTAACCAAGAACGATTGTTTATGATGATTGAACCTATAATAATACAAAATACTGGAAAAATTTTCTCATAAAATAAGTATATATAGAACTAGCCTCTGTGAGTTCCCTCATCTGACGTTATATAAAAGTTGGGTTTGGAAAACGGTGGACAATCGGGAGGTGATAGCTCGTGTTCCGATAAAATTCTAATAGACAAAGGTAGTTACCAATCATCTGGCCAAGGAGGCTCCGCAAATAAGTCGCGTATCGCTGTAAGAGGATGTGAACGCCACTTCTGTGGTAACCCTAAGAAATAAATACGTTTGACAAGGTCTGGTCTAAAATGTCAAAAGCATAAGACGCGTGTTTGATTCTATTCCAAAACGGAACTGTGAGTTTTAGATCAATGTGCGGTTCAGAAAACATACAAGTTAGAATATAACATAAAAGTTATAATAGTTGGCGACGAGGAAAAAGAAAAATTCAAAGAAAATCAAGAAAAACATTGCAAATTGATCGACCCGAATGTGGATGGTTTTTCAAGGTTAAGATCATAGCCAAAATTGTATAAGGTAAAAATTTTTACATTATCTTTTACCTAAATTTCCGGGAAAATACTTAAAAATGGAAGCAAGCCAGTTAAGGGAGATTATCGAGACGTTACATGAGCAACAGCGCGCATTAATAGCGCAAATTGCAGAAACGTTTTCTCAGGAACAACAACCGGGAAGTTCCGAGAAATTTTTCAACATAACTCCTTTCGAAAATTTCGAAGCTCGCCGTGAAAAGTTTTCATGCTATTTAGAACGATTTGGAAACTACTGCAACATGAAAGGGTTAAGCGATAAAGGGAAAATCGCACAACTGCTATGTGTATCGATAGGTCAAAGCCATTATAACACATTAGCAGCATTTCTTGGTCCCGAAAAGTTGATAAAAAACCTAAAGTATGATGAGCTCATAAAGGCATTGAAAGAAATGCTTATTCCGAAAAAGAGTGCAATTGTTTCTCAACATTATTTCCTTAACAATTATCAGAAGGAATCACAGTCAATCTCAGAATACGTTGCCGAATTGCAACGCGATATCGCAGAATGCGAATTCACAGTAAAATGTCAATGTGGAAAAACAGTTCCAACTACGGAATGTTTCATTCGAGCACAGTTTGTTCGTGGCCTGCGTGACGACTGGTTACGAGAACAAATTTTACAATCAGGCACTATTGATTTTCAAGACATTTTAACTAAAGCAACGGCCCTAGAAGCATCAAAAATCGAAAGTAAAGAACTAGGACAACATTCCTATTTGAACCGTACAAATTCCAATGTCTCAGATACAAATAAAATTTCAAACTTTTCAAGACATCGTTCAAAAGTTCAATCCAGTTTCAAATCATTCAGTCCAGACTCCAGAAACTCACAAGTAAACTTCAGGCATAAACCAAATTACAAGACGCTTGGAATCGAAAATCTTTGTATAAGATGCGGAAAAGCAAATCATAAAATTAAGCAATGTCGTACTGATAAAAATAAACTCAAATGCAACTCTTGTAAAAAAGCCGGTCATGTTTCAAAAGTATGTATTTCGAGTCTTATAAAAGGATTACACAATAGACCAGGAAATTCAAATGATACATCAACAGTTAACAATATATCTGACTCATACTCCAGTAATTCGAATTCCATTCATGGAATTAACAAAATAGAAATTGTAGATTTATTCGAAATGACTCCTGATTCAGACAAGTATATCATTTCTGTAAAAATTAACGGAAAATATCAGAAGTTTGAAGTCGATTCAGGTGCAAAATTTTCCTTATTACCAGAAGATGTTTTCAATCGTATGAATTTGAATATACCTGTCGAAAAGTCAAATATTGCATTCAGATCCTATTCAGGAAATATTATTGAGCAGAAAGGAAAAATTTCTGTTAAAGTTGCATATCACGGAAAGGAAATCATGGGCGAATTACACATTGTTCCAGCCGGATATCATGCGCTCCTAGGTCGACAATGGATACGAGGCCTAGGTATAGAACTTCAACACGTGGACGCCGAAATGCTAAATTCATCTCAAGTATGTCAGATGTCTAAAACACATGCTATCGATTCAATTGAAGAGATTTTCAAAAACTACGCATCAATCTTCGAAGAACGTATTGGTTGTGTTCCAGAATTCGAAGTCAAATTTCAACTGCGAGAAGGCGCAAAACCTAGTTTTACGAGGGAACGAGACGTACCATTTGCACTACGAGAACGAGTGGAAAAGGAACTAGATTCTCTAGAAGAGCAGGGAATCATTTCTCCAGTTTCAAATACCGATTGGGGCTCCCCATTAGTTGTAATTCCGAAACCCGATGGTGGCGTTCGATTATGCGTCGACTACAAATGCGGGGTAAACAAAAGATTGGTCCAGGCATATCATCCAATACGGCGTATCGACGAGATACTCAACAGCCTTCGAAATTCAAAATATTTCTGTAAGCTTGATCTATACAAGGCTTACTTACATCTCAGAGTAGATAACGATAGTAGCATGATCCAGACAATTTCAACACACCGGGGCACATATCGTATGAACCGACTGAGTTTTGGTATTAAAACAGCTCCATTCGAATTCAATAAATTTCTTACTCAGATTCTAAGAGACATTCCAAAAACCGAAGCATATTTCGATGACATTATAGTTCACGGAACTACAGAAATGGAATGCATTAAAAATTTACAAATGTGTTTACAAAAACTATACAGTTATGACCTTCATATCAATAAACATAAATGCTCATTCTTGAAACAAAGAATCGAGTACTTGGGTCATATAGTAGAATACAACAAGATCAGCAAGTCAACATTGAAAGTTCGAGCTATTCAAGACATGCCACGTCCATCAAATTGTGACGAGATTAGAAGATTTTTGGGACTAATAACATACTACTCTCGATTTGTTCCAAATTTTTCAACAATGTCATATCCTCTTCGTTGTTTATTAAGGAAAGGTGAACGTTGGGTATGGACATCGAGCTGCGAATCAGCATTCCAGAAATTAAAAGCTGAGATTTGCAGTGAAAGAGTACTTATACCATTCGATCCCAGCTTACCACTTGTATTAACAACCGATGCAAGTCCAACAGGTATAGCAGCGATATTGAGTCATAACATGAACGGAATTGAAAGGCCAATATCATTTGCATCACGATCACTCACTGTTTCAGAAAGAAATTACAGTCAGCTAGATAGAGAGGCACTTGCCATTATATTCAGCGTAACTCATTTCTATAATTATTTGTTTGGGAAACATTTTCTACTAATCACCGATAATGAGCCATTATCACGTATATTACACCCGAACAAAGCACTGCCACAAATGACATCAGCACGCCTACTTCGATACGCTTCTTTTCTATCAGGTTTTAATTACTCTGTACAATTCAAAAAAGGAAAAGAGAATCAGAACGTGGATTGTTTATCACGAGCACCTTTACCGAAATCCAGAACTTCAGTAGACGAAGCAATAGGTGAAGAAGTGAACCAGATATATTCACAAGTTATTTTTCAAATTTCAAACGGAAAAATTACATCCATGACTATAAAGGACGAAACTAAAAAAGATCCAGAACTTAGCAAAATCGTCAATAATCTTATAAATCAACCAGAAAATTCTGAATTTACATTACTGGACGGCATACTATTCAGGAAAGACAGGGTTCTAATTCCAGGTTGTCTACGCTCCAGAATACTTGATGAACTTCATGAGACACACCTGGGTATTATAAAAATGAAGCAGCTTGCACGCCGCTACGTATACTGGCCGAGCATCGACCGTGATATCGAGAGATTAGTTAAGGGATGCGAAAGCTGTGCTCTAAGTCAATCAAATCCAGCCAAAGTTCCTGTTCACCCGTGGGATCCTCCTGAAAATAATTGGGAAAGGATTCACATAGACTATGCCGGACCGTTCGAAAACTTATACTTCTTGGTGTGTATAGATGCAAAATCTAAATGGGCTGAAATTAAAATTATCAAAGAAGCACCAACCAGCTCAGCAACAATTTCTCTATTGGAAAGAATATTTGCAGTACACGGATATCCACAAGTCATTGTATCAGACAACGCATCAATTTTCCAGAGCGAGGAATTTCGCACTTACTGTACAACAAATGGAGTTTTTCAAAAATTTATTGCACCGGGACATCCAGCTACAAATGGTCTCGCAGAACGCAACGTACAAACTCTAAAACATAAGTTAAAAGCTTCAGCAAATGAAACTACACCAATACACGAGAAACTACAAAACATTTTATTCCGTTATCGGCAACGCCACTTGCATGTGGTCAATCTCCAGCCGAGTTATATTTACATAGGAAATTACGGATTCGATTAAACGCCATTTTTCCGAACAAACCTCAAGCATCCCAGATTGTTGTCAAACCAGCACGAGCTTTTCAAGAGGGGGAGAGGATCCAAGTTCGTCTCTTCATTAACAACAAAAATGTTTGGCAATTTGGGAAGATCCAGAAGAAATATGGAAATCGTCATTACCAGGTCATCCTAGATACGGGAAGACAAATTAAAAGACACACAAATCAATTAAGAGCAACATTGGTTCCCAAATGTAACAGGCATGTGAAGTTTGAACCGAACCAATCATTCAACATACCAACGATTCCAGAAATTCCAGTATCACCGGAGTTAAATCCAGAAGCTCAAAACTATCAAGAACACCAGACAGTTATTGAAACAACACCAGAAGCTCCACAGGGACGACCATACAGAGAAAGACGTCCACCGAGGAAATTTAACGAATATACAATGTATTAAAATTAGTATTTTCAAAATCGAATATAAAATGAATTAAAATTAGTATTTTCAAATCGAATTTAAAAATTATTGTGTTCAAAAATTAAATTGTCAAAATAAGTGGGGAAGACTGTGGTAACCCTAAGAAATAAATACGTTTGACAAGGTCTGGTCTAAAATGTCAAAAGCATAAGACGCGTGTTTGATTCTATTCCAAAACGGAACTGTGAGTTTTAGATCAATGTGCGGTTCAGAAAACATACAAGTTAGAATATAACATAAAAGTTATAATAACTTCTCAATTCGATTTTTACTAGTTTCTAGTTTCTTACTTTTTACTGTTGATAGTTTTAAGAATATCGACAATTTGATCTGGATTCGTGAAAAACTCGCTAAACGAAACAGGACAACGGGAAGATGAACTATTAGAGCTCGAAAACAATGTGAGGAATGAACCCTGATGTCCATTAATAAAATTGTCAACACTATTCCTCGCCGACACATTAGGGGAAGAGTTGGGAGAGGAACGCTCTCTATAAAGATGTTCGTAAAATGTCTTACAGGCAAGAATTTTTTCTTCCGGTGTGACCAAAGTAATATCATTTCGTTATATCGGATCCTTGTTGATGTTCAATGCATTCGAGCGTCTGCCCGAGAGTTTGACATATTTCATATGATTTAGCGGCAGTTCGTTCGTTTTCGGTGTATGTATCTGTTAGTTATGCGTTTCTATTAGTAAATGGTTAAGTTGGACGATGGATGGTGGATAGAGGATGGAATGTGGAAGATGGTGGATGGAGTATGGATGACGGAGGATGGTGAATGGTGGATGGATGATGGTGTATGGTGGTTGATGATGGTGTATGGAGGATGGAAGATGGTGTATGATGGATAGATGATAGTGGATGGCGGATAGAGGATGGAGTAACAGAAGCAACGGGAGCTATGGGAGTAACAGGAGCATCGGGAGAAAGAGGACCAATGGATCAATTGGAGAAACGGGAAAGACGGGAGTACCATGGGCGATGGAACAACGTGAGCGTAGTGAGTGTAGCAGCGGTAAGCGGCTAGTACGAAATGAAATATGACCAATGGAATGTGATTTTTTTTTTTATTTAATTATTTAAATGCAATAAAGAATCCTTTATTCCATTGCGTGTTCTTTCAGCTATTTTTTCCAAATTCCTGTCCGAAGTTTCCTCTCGAGCTGAACTAAGATTGACGTTTGCCCCAGTCAAGTACAGTTCAGATGAGTTTAATCCGACGTTAAAGTGCAGGCAAATGTTGTGCAAAGCTGCACTTACACTAATAACGGAGGATGTTTTTTCTGGTGAATACCTCGTTCTTCTTTCATCCTGTAGACATCCCATCGCCCTTTTAGTAAACCTATCGTTCTCTCAACCAAGCTTCTAGCCTTGGAGTGAACTGTGTTGAACAGATTTTCTCCATCGCTATTTGGATGACGATACGGTGACAGTAACCAGGGTGCCAAGGGATAACCACTATCACCTACGATTACGACATACACCAGAATACATATTACAGAAAGTTCACTTGACCTTACATAAAAGCCAAGAGCTCTTCTCTAGAGTTGAATCTATTCTCAAAAAACAATTTTTCTTCACTCAGCCCCCAAAACAAAGGAATCGTGCGAAGCACCTCCATAGCACGCATTTATTGCTAAAATACGATATAAATGATCGCATATCTGAAAAAAGTATAACGTGCAAGAATTTTTTCTTCCGGTGTGACCAAAGTAATATCATTTAGTTATATCGGATCCTTGTTGATGTTAAATGCATTCGAGCGTCTGCCCGAGAGCTTATCTATTTCCACAAATACTGTAGGACTCGGTTTCAAGACCCTCAGTTTTTTTTTTATAAAAGTCATTAAGCGCCATGCGGATGCGATTTCTGATGATTACACTAAGACAATTAATTTGCAATCTGTAACCAATGTACTCCTGGTTAATTCGATTGTAATGTCTATAAAAGATTCGCTTCAGACGTTGAAGCATTCTCTTCTTTATACATACTTATAAGATTATGAGTGTCAGACGAAAGGCATTGATACAGTGCTGAACGTGGTTTTCTAAAAGGGGCGTGCACATCAAAATCTGTCAAAATCTTTTGTCAAATTTGCTAACAATTGATTTATTTTACAGCACATTCAATGTGGGTAAATCTGCCTCCTTTCTTGGTGGCGATTAACCTTTTAGGTTCTAACGAACGCCGAAATCTAAAACTACATCATTTTTTCTCAAATTCGACTGTAGTATTCGGGGATACTGCAGTCACTCAACAACTGCGAAGATCTTGTGATGGGATGATTATTTATACATTGACCCCTTGGATGACATGGAGTAGTTACAAATTTATTACTAAGTAATTGGTTTCTGATTAATAATTTTATCTTTTTAGGCCACAAATGGCGGCTTTGAAGAAATTATAAGTTCTTCTTTTTAGCAAAAATATACTCCCAGGTTTTTCATCATTTTCATTTTTCTATTTTGAACAATGAAATAATTAATTAGCTATAATTGATACTGGAAAATTGCGCGCTTACGACTTACGTTGGATATCGCCCTAATGACAGGGTCATAAATGTTGAAAACAATATTACCTCCTAAGTTGAAGACAGCAGCAAAATTCTCTGAATCGACGTTATCCACGATGTACACTTCGCATATATCTTTTACAGAATGCATTTTAAAAAAAGTTTAGTTTGCTCATAAGCACACTGGACCTTTTTAAAGTGCAATTATAATTTTACAAATTGCTTTTTAAAAAAATTCAGAATACTCATAAGCATATCACCATCTTCGATTAGGAATGAAATTGTACCCGAGTACATGTAATCCAGGATTGATGTAAGCACTGCCATTTTAGTTTTGTCCGTGAGATCGATTCTATCTTGTCCACTGTTTAGGAAATCATCTAAAGAAAAGGTACAAGTTAGTTGAATTGATTAGACTTCGGAATTAATTTTCCATCAAATTGATCGCTGAAATACGAATGAATCTTATTCTCCATCTCCTACACAAAGCTTAATATCAAAGAACTTGAAAGAAATAAGAGTTTATATGGTGCACTAATCAGTCTATCGAACTATTTCTAAGCTTCTTTGTCTAGGGCAGAACAGTTTTCTAACCAAGACAATGTTTCTAAACCAACCCAAAGACCTCTGATACAAAGCCTGAAGATTCTTTCAAGATCTAACAGAGTGAAGTATATTTGAAATAAGCACAGCTACTTGGAGATATCAAGAGCATTACCAAAATAAATGTTGACTCCAATTAAATTTTCTCCTAATTTTTATACCAATTTCAAGTACTCCAAAATGTTTTTTGAAACATTATTGAAGACCTCATGAACTGAAGCGAAATGATAATCGAATTAAGTTTCAGAGATCACAAGGATCGACCCGATTTACCCTGACCCAGTCAAGGAAGTTGAACCAATTAATTCACTGCGATTGTAACGAAACGAGTACTGATACGCGCTTAAAAACTCATAGGTGTTTTGAACTGAAGTTATGGATATCATTGACAATAGACCATAAAAAGTCATTAAACCCGGAAGAAAGTTGCTGATAAGACTGACCCTTATGATACGATCGATTTGAAAATATGAATGATGGTTGGTTTACGTGGTGGCCTGTCTTCCGAAGACAGGGCCCATTTAGCACAGGAAGCGCCGTTTTCATACCGCAACTCATTTAAACTTGGTCGTAGAGGGTTGATAAAGTGGATACAAGGTTTAACAGAGCCCTGGGACTCCAATGAATTATCATATCCATTCGGAGCTGTTCAGTAAGGTTATCAGTTCACCGACCTTGTTCTTCGAGATCTCACCAAGGTTATTAAAGACGGGTTTGCTTAGTACGCGAAGTCTGGCTCTAACTACAGCTGGACACTCGCAAATGAAGGTGGGTGACAGTTTCCCTCTTATCTGCCTCCCACTACCGCGGCAATTGACGTTAAAGGGAATACACAGTTTGGCCGCGTGGTCGCAATCGGCCAGTGACCCGTGCTGACTGCCGTTACTCTCGAGACGTCCAAATGATAATGATTTCAATGATAAGAAATTAAACGAATTAAAAAATTATCGAGACGAAATCATAAATAAGGATATATGTACATACATACTTTGGTAAATTTTTCTCACCGGGCACCAGCGAAAAAAGGGTGAATACAATTTTTTTTATTTTTTAAACACTTAATGAACTAAACTTCCGTTTGTGGTCAAAATAAATATTTGGCATTTTCAACCTATAACGCAACTAACGTTCCATATGACAAATATATTAATAAAAAAAGTGAAAATGAGCACTACCAGTAGTGTCCTTAAATTTTGCACTTTTTCTATTGTTAAAAAAACATTATTTTCCATTTTAAACATTCAAAATGTCGTTGAGACGAAACTGACGGCGGCACACACATATGCACATTGCAATAGCCGCTTTCTAGCTACAGTCTGGAGTACGAGCAAGAAAAAGCAGCTATGGAAGCAGCTTTTTAAAAATCTTGAACAGATCTAGTGTCAAATAGCAAGCACGAGAAAGCAGCTTTTTGGTTGCATTGAACACACAAAAGCATAAAAAAGCAGCTAATAGCAGCTATAGCAGAAATCTTGAACACACCCCTGGATCCAGCAGCAAGAACTATCTCCTGGCCGCTCCGAGAGTCATCTATTATTGGTTTCATTACGTTGGCATGTCAATAAGTAGTCGCTACATCCGTTGGAAATCTTTTTGATAATGCAGTTATGACCCTGGCTATTTTTGCGGCTAGTAAATCCAAATAGAGAGGGATGGAAGATGTAACATACAATTTAGACTTTGGTGTGAGAGAGACAGTCCGAGTAGTAAAAATCCAGTACTGTCAAAAACTAGCCGCAACATAGATGTAATTATAAGACTCAATAAACGTTACTGAATACTGAATACTAGCCGCAACATAGCCGGCAACATAGCCGCAAAATAGCGCATTCGAGCAGTGTTTCGCAACATTCGAGCAGTGTTTTGCAACATTCTAGCACTTAATCCTTGAAAAATCTTTCTACCAGTGGGTTTTTGACCTGCTTCAGACTTGTTTTTTGCTTCGCTCTTTATTGTCTTTATTGTCGGAACTGTCAAAAAAGAGGGCAGAACTGCAATAATTTTGCATCTTTACAGGTCACATTTTTTTTGAGAAAAGAAATCACCATAATGGTGATTTCTTTTCTGCAAAAAAATGTGACCCGTTTCTGCCCTCAATTTTTGTTCTAGCAGTTCCGCTGTTCTATTCTCAAATTTTTTTTGACCTGCTAGAAAAAGGGGTTTGAGTCCGTGGTTAAAATTGACCTGAAAAGTTGCATTTTTTGCCCCGTAAATTTCGACGGTGCAACTCCTTTAACCTCAAATGTGCGTAAGAAACGATGAAAATAAGAAAAAAATATCCTACGACAACAGCGGCAAACGATTTAAAAGCATAAATTAAACTGTCCAACGGGTCATACGGTATTTAGAAATCATACGGAGTGTAGTGTAAATATATTTAAATTTTCATAATAGCTTCTTAACCTGAAATCACCAAAAGTAAATAAAAAATAATAAAAATTTCTAGCATTACTTTTCGCTTGTGCGCGATACGAAAATTTTGCCCAAGGACCTTTTATTGCTCGTGATTTTTAATAATGACAGCATAGTTTTAGACGTAGTACGAAAAAATTACTCTTACTGGAACTCAAGAGAATTTAAAATTCAAATGTTAGAAATAAAAAAAAAATCTACAAAAAATATTTGCTTTTATTAAAATAAAACAATAAATAAAACAGTGATACAAGTTAAAAAATCAGAGCCCCACCCCCAAGTCCGTGAGCATCTTATCGCGAATCTGTGGCCTCGGATCTTCCTTAATTTCAGTCGAGATCGCTCCACACGTTCCCAACATGAACTCGAACTCGTCGGCCGTTAATTTATCGCCGCGCAACATAGTCGGTCCGATAAACTGCTTGCGCATTTGACCCTCGTAGTAGACAAAAACGCTGGGACAATTCTTCTCGGGAAAGTTCGGTATACAAGTCGTGGCAACCGATCGTAAGAATTTCGTATGCGGAAACCGAACGGCCAGCTCCTGCATGTAGTGATGAATGAGATTGCAGAGCGGCACACCATTTCCGTACAAGTGGAGCACGACCCAAATTTCCGGTCCCGCTTTATTCACTTCGTCCACGTAATCCTGACCGGATATTTCGCTAACACAACCGAATCGTGGCCGTTCCGACATCAGGCGCATTTCTGCGATTCGCTTACGACGGTATTCTTTGAGCACGGCCTCGTCTTCGGAATCTTCGAGTTCGTCGAGCTCGTCCAGATTCATGTCAGCGATTTGTTTCTGATTCGTGCCGGAATTGGTTTTTGCTTCGATCGCTGCATCCAGCATCGAGACGATTTTCTCTTCGGTGATTTCGGCTTCTTTTTGTCGTGGCGGAATGATACCTTTGGCTCGAAGTACATCGTTAAATTCGGTGTCCTCGTCGTAGTTGGGATCCTGTGTACAATCGGAAAATATAAAGCGTGTTAAAAATGTGCGGATTTGCGCTAAAAATACACAGCGTAAAGTCGATGACCAAATATGGACGTAAATTGTTGCCGTTTCTTTCTGCGATATTTACCATTTTTGTGTGTGGTTTTTGCTTCTTTATAACGCAACTTTACTCTTGAACTATTTTCACTTCTTGTTTAATTAATTAAATCGTCTAGAAACGTGTTTTTTTTGTTAAAACCAGCTCCAAGTCTCCCAGCGATTAGTCACTTCTTTCCCGAGAACACAATTGACAGCTGTCAAAAATGACGTGCAAAAGATAAATGTCACTTGGACCGAAAAACAGATGGAGCCTCTGCAGCCCGCAGCTGTCAAGTAACGGCGGAAAATAGTCTGTCAGAATTTTGTCAGAAATTTCTTATTCGATTGAAGCGGTCGTGCTGGAGGAAATTTAGCGCAGAAGAAAGAAGTAAACGGGTGACCGACCGTGTATTAACAATGAGCTCCAAGGACAAGGAGAAAACCATCAACAAATTCAAGCAGTTCTTCCGGCAAACGAAAACATCGGGAGGTAACCGTTTTGTCGCGCCCCATTTTCACCGTATGGGACTGACCAATTTTTTTTGCCTTGTATTCCCTCGATTAGGTTTGCGCGAGCGAGACTTATCGCCCGAATTGGAGCAGGAACTGCGACCCGAGACGCCGATTGCGCAGCGATGTAAAGCACTGAAAGATCTGGGTGATGTCGTGCTCACTAGCCACATGGAAAATGTAAGGCAAATCGGACCGGCTGCGGTTGGGTTGTTTCCATTTCATTTTTTGCTGTTAAAATCCTCTTTGGGAGTTTTAGGCTTCATTGAAGAAGCTGTGGGACTTGACCAAAGATTTAATCGCCGCTAATAAATCCACGGAATACCGACACGTTACGCTGACTTTCTACCGAAAACTGATACAGGGACAGTACGGAAATCTAACGTTCATGCGTGAGCACTTTTTTCATGTGATCGAGGTAGGGAAAGGTGTATACTCTTTGTGATTGGGTGTCTAACATGTCGACGGTTTTTTAGCAACACAAAGTCTCTGAGGACCTACGCCACCGGCTGGAGCTGTTGAAGCAGCTTACCGACAATGGAAAGGACATTCGCTTTTTCGAGGAGAAGGTAAGTGTATAGAATTGGCCGTGGGAACGGATTTCCTTTCACGCTACTTTCACATTAAAATGGACTTGGGCTGTGTATAAAGGATGTAGATATCCAGTGCTATGGTAATGGCTTAACGACCGTCTCTCGAGATGCTGTTTGAACAAAACCTTGGTAAAACTTAAGCGTTTGTAGATCGTTGTCCCCACAAAGTCCCTAATTCACTAGAGAAACCAGAGTACTTAATTACACAGCTTGAATTCTCAAGGAAATCCTCGACGAGAATCTCTAGCGCAGCAGAAGCGGTTGTGGATCAGCCACCTAAAGGGGCTATCATATCTACACACACGGTTCTAACACGGACGCGCATACTGGTGTGCTCTTCACTAACGTGAGCCTGTTGCGTAGTTCAGACGGAAATAATGTTGATCGTTTAGCCATGCTCACTGCTGGAAGCTTGTGCGATGCGCAACGAACTCGTCGTCATCCTAAAAGATAAGGTGCTCGACTCAGACGTGATCAAGTCCCGCCTCGTGAGGTTATGCAGGGATATGCACTAGGTCGTATAGAGAAACATTTATTTTCCGCGAATAAATCTATCTCCCTTAGATTTTTTAAATGAAAAACAGAGATACCTCGGAAACGTTTTCTCCTGCAAGAAAGTCCTATCAGAAACTACGCATTCATTAAGAAGATACAATACCTCTGCTAGAAAATTACCGGATAAGTCCGCCGGAGCTCCGACGTAGCATTACCCGGCAGTCTTTCAGTTAAAAGGTGTAGGTCGAGGGGCAAAAATTAACTTGGGAGGAGTCCGGGAGACTTGACCATATGGGAAAGACGAACCACCTCAAGTATCTCCTTCAATTTTCCCTTCAGGATCGATACGGAGCATCGGTTACTTGCATGTCACAGAAAAAGATGATAATCGGCAATTTATTTCGGCCGTCAGTGAAGCGTACGTGAATTATTGTTCCAGAAACAAAAAAAAAATTGCTCTTTAATAATCACCATTCTTTTATCTATCAAGGTTTGTACGAACCGATCTTAATTGCACCATAAATTATCGCGGTTTGAGACAATCAAACTTTTATTATTCTATTGTTTATATTTTTTCGGGAAACAAAGTCGGAAAAGTGCTGGGCGGGAGATTTGACCCACTCGGGGTCCTTGAACAACCAGCCATAAATACTAAAATAGATAAAGAAGATAAGAGCTCAAAGAGTAAAGAAATTTTTGAAATATTAGTTTCATTTTGCACTGCTTCTTTACAATGAAAGCACAAATTTATTATTTTTTTTTTGTTATTTTATAATTCATTGAAAAGAGCATATAATATCAATATAATGTATGGATTTTTTTTTAATTTGTGGCAATTTAGTACAAAACACAAATATACTTGTGTGATTTGTACTTTATTATTTTTAATAATAAAGTATTGTGATCGGCCTGAGATTTTAAAAAAATTTGCTACCCTGAAATTTTGTATTTTCACGTTTTAGGACTAGTAGACCCCAAAAAAGCAATAAAAAAAAATGTCCGTCTGTACGCCGTACGCAAAATAGTTTGAAGGCGCGTAGCTCCCAAACCCGTTGAGGTATTATCGTGAAATTTTTATGGTGGGTAGGTTGGGTGAACCTCTACGACTGGTATCTTTTAGGGGGGTGAGGGGGAGGAGAGGGGAGGGATTTAGACAAAAAAAATTGGTTTCTAGATCTCAGCAACCGCTTACGCTAGGAATCTGAAACTTGGAATTTTCATAGAACTTCGATAGTGGACCCATTTGCAAAAAAAATTGTTGATATGGGTGAAGGGATGTGGGAGTGGGGGGGGGGGGGGAAATAATTCGCCCGAAACGCAAAAATGCCGAGATCGACACATTCTAAAATCCATATCTCCTAAACCATTGATGGCACGAAATTCAAACTTAAGAAATATATGTTCCTATACTAGGACAAGGGATTGAAAAGAAATTTTTGAGTGGGGGTAGTTGCGTTCGTGGGGGAACATGGAAGTGGGGGGATAAGAAATATTCAAAAAAAGCACGCTTCATATCTCAAGAACAGTATAAGATAGATGCTCAAATTTTTTACCAGACGTAGGCCCAATAGAACCCTAGCAGAGAAAAAAATGTTTAGGGATGTAGGTGTAGAGGGTGAGTGAGGGGGAGGGTGAAAAGGAAAAGGTTCCGATGTTTATATCTTAAGAACCTATACAGGGTCCGGCACTCGAAGTGTAACCAATTAAAAAGGCCATAAATTCAGTTTGGAAAATTACTTTTACTCAATTCAAAGTACAAACTGTGTAAAAATAATTCAAAATTCAGAAAAAGTTCACTTTTGCTCGATATGACCACCTTTTGCCTTAACTATGGCCTTGAGACGGTCCAAAAACGAATTGCAAGAGGCCGAATGTGACTTGCAGGTATTTTGGCCCACTCGCGGACAACGGCTTTTTTCAGCGCCTCGAGACTGGTGTATCTTTTAGTTTGAACCTTGCTCTCCAAAATGGCCCAAAGAGAATAATCCATCGGATTCGCGTCTGGTGAATTGGAGAGCCATTGTGTGGACGTTATGAAGTTCGGAACGTTGTTTTTCAGCCATTCTTGATTCACTCGAGCTTTATGAGACGGTGCCGAGTCCTGTTGAAACGTCCATGGTCTGCCACCGAAATGTTTGTCTGCTCACGGCTTCAAAGCAACCTCCAGAATACTTTCCCGATAATATTGCGCATTTATCTTGACGCCAGGCTCGATGAAAACGATTGGAGAGCGCCCATCTGCGGTTACAGCGGCCCAAACCATTATCTGTGGCGGGTGCTGCCTCCTGGTGGCCAATCGATGACTCAAATTCTCGTATGAACGGTCCGTCAAGTAAACCCTATCGTTTTGACTGTTTACGAATTGCTCAATGGTAAAAATTTTCTCGTCAGAAAACTAAATGTTCGGAAATTGACCACTTTCGGCCAAGCGAAACAACTCCTTCGCTCTCTCAAGTCCGATTTCTTTTTTTCGCGTTCACTCTCGGCTAAATGCTTTCGTGCGCTTGTAAAAAATACTCTAAACTGTCATTTAGCCAACTTACAGACACCTGATGCCCGTGCGTCAGCTGCGCGAGGTTCTGAAGCTGGTTACACTTCGAGTGCCGGACCCTGTAATGATAAAAAGCTGAAACTTGGTATTTAGACAGAGCTGTAGTAGTGACATGTTGGAAAAATATAATTTTTTATAGGGGTAGTATTGTACGGGGGTGGGGGGTGTTTTTCCTAACTATGGAACGGCTTATGCTAGAAAGTTAAAACTCAGTGTGTATATGTAAGTCAACTAGAAAAGTAATTCAGACTAAAAAAAAAAAATCGAATATCTAGTTCGGAAGAGGGGGCAAAAAAAATGTTCAGTCAAAATAAAATGCATATCTTTTCACGATTTTCGTCATATCTACTAGGTCTTCCAAAATATTGAATTCACTGTTATTCTACGGATTCTTCATATGAATACCTAGAAAGTGTTTTCAAGATTTTTTGAAAAATTACCCCTAAGGTCAGTCACATAGTAACCTACACCGCATCTCAGAATTGAACGCGTTCCTAACTTCTGCCGGAAAAATAATTAAGTTACGCCCAGATTGTTGGCAGATTTTTTCTTATTTGTTCACGAGTTGTCCTCGAACGGTCAAATCTCCCGACAAGGTGGATCATATCTCCCTGCTTTTGGGGAGACATGAGTCAAATCTGATTTTAATAAAAAAAAATTTTGTTGCTTCGTCTGATAATTTATTGTAAAGGTAAAGAATGAAAATAGTAGTCAGGTAATATGGCTATTTGTAACACAAAAGTGGAATCGATAAATCGCATACACTATGAAGTTATGGGCCTTCAAATGAAACTTGGTTCAACTCTCCCGGACTCCCCCTATATACTTCGTATCGGTGTACAGGCGTGTGATTCTCTACCCTTTTCTTTTAATATTGCCGTCTTCTTTATTTAATAATAGATTAGATAGATAGAATTCATGCAAAATGGACTATTTCTTCCCAAGAGTTGGATTATAAATCTCCATTTGGGTACACTTTCTCAGCTTAGAGAACTGGTGAAAACTTAGCTCAATGAACTGGACAAATTTTCACCGTATCGACATACTCATGCATGTATGCCGGCATTGAGCTCAATGTGCAATCAAATTACCGTAGCTCGAAAGTACGTCCCAGTCAGTGCAACTCACCGGTATAAGGGGTCGTACCGAGAAATATAGTTTTCAAATATCTTAATATCGGAAAAGAAAAAAAAATATTAATATAAACAAATATAAATGAAAAGGGGAGAGGATTGTGAAAAATTTTAAAAATAAACACGTAAACATGCAACAACACAATCTACAGTCATTCCTTGGAATCTTCGATAACCTCGAGAAAATGCCTCAATAACTATCTGTTTTCAGGTCGTTTGTAATTGCAAATTGACATAGAAGAAGCTTTTTGGCGTTTCAATGTATGTTTGACGATAGGCATTGTATTTTCTTATTGCCTCAAATACGGGATCCTTTCTGAGTCGATTTGTACAGTGGAAATATCTCATAGAATCCGCACTCTTTGTGTTATAGTTGTGTACTTCTTAATTGTTCATCAATTTGATGGTGGATTTAAGTATCTTGTTCTTGATTTTGCCAATTACATAGTTTTATGCGATACAAGCTATTGTAAATTAGTTTTATGCGATACAAGCTATTGTAAATTAGTTTTATGCGATACAAGCTTATGAGCTTATGGTTCGTTTTTCATAATTAGATTAATGTTAACCCATTTGATGTTAACCCATTTGATGTTAACCCATTTGATGTTAACCCATTTGCTCCCATAACCAGAAATACTGAAGAAGGCCTAGTGCCCACAACTATTTTTCGCAAATATTATTGGATAATCGATTGATTGATTGATTTCATCGGAGGCGGAGGGATTCCTCCAAGCACCACGACCATTGGTCTATTGTGCTATACCTCATTTATCTTTCTCCAGTTCCAGCCTAGAGGTCCTCACTCAGCTTTGTTTCTCTAAGGAATTTATCTAGTTGGTGTAGGTCTGTTTTTGCAATGGTACTATGGTCCACAAAGTGTTCTCCGAAACACTTGTGGCGCTGAGCTGCGACTGCCTCACAGCAACACAAAATGTGTTCCGAGGTTTCAGCCTGCTGTTGGCAGAACCTGCATAGGTTATCAGTTATGATTCCTATTCTTTTAAGGTGATCTTTCAAGCGCGAATGACCCGTGAGTATTCCGGTTATTACCCGTACTTTGTTTCTGTCAAACTGTAGAAGCTGTTTGCTTCTTTTAGTTGAGTGGTTCGGTATGAATTTTTTGGCTTGTCTCAGTCTTGGCAATGCGGCCCAGTGTTGGCATTTCTTGTGTTCCTCCCATACCCTTATGCTCCTTTTAATGGAATATGTTGAGATTCCACAGAACGGCTCTGGTCCAGTTGGGCGGACCGCTGCTCCGTCTCTTGCCAACTGATCTGCTATTTCGTTACCCTCAATGCCCTCGTGACCGGGCACCCAGTGCTAGAGGACTCTGTTGTTGGTACTAAGGACGCACAGTTTTTCTTGGCACTCCCACACCAGTTTTGAGTTTACCGTGTGCGCAGTCAAGGCTTGGATAATCGATATTATCCTCTCAAAAATTATAACTCTTGGCACAATCGACAAGCTATAAGTTATTTTTGCAAAAATTCACTCTTTTTGAGACTGGGTCGATAACGACTCGTTGGGATAATATGTATTTCTTTTGCTAATAAATAAATAAAATTAGAAAAAACATATTCTAGAGTAACAAAATTGTATATTTTAAATGAAAAAACAATTCAAATGAAGCATTGTTGAACAAAAAACAAAGAAAACCTTAAATTTCCATATTGTTCTTTTAAAAAAGAAGCAAAGTACAATAAACCTGAACCGCCCAATCTATAGATTTCTCGACATCGGCTGAAAAAGAACTTACTTTTTTCTTGATAAATATCAAATTTAATTAAATAGCCATTTGTATGAGCCATACTCCAAACTTTATATTTCGCATATACTATAACTTACGCTTACTCTTCATGAACTGCTTGCAGGAGCATCTTCCAAAATACCGAATCATAGATTCATATATTGAAATACAGTATTGGATCTGTGCAAACGTTTTGAATTCATTCCGCTTATTTATCAGTGGTTTAACTTTAGTAAATCTATCTGTAGAAGTGGAAGTAACGGAAAATTTCGTCGAATCTAAGTATTTCTTCTCATAGTAGCTTTGATAAGTGTGTTTTGGGTATCTTCCCGATTTTCCCAATATATCATCCTGCGAGGACATATGATATACCCGCTGACAAATAAAATTGCCATGAACAAGTAAAGTTCTTCACTAGATAAACTCAATGATATGATTTTGTGACATTGAAAACTGATTACAAAGTTCACAATTCTTTTCTATGATATCTTATTAATAAAAGGAAGAATTCTATTGGCTCCGAGAATTCTGAAAGCGTCAGCACAAGCAAATACACTTCTGACCATGGCTTAGGCAATCTAAGGCCAACTAAGGAATTCTCATCACCTGCTATCCAATTCCTTGTTTTGTTCATCTTCGCGGAAGTGGATAGTTCTATGTTGTCCAGATCATCGTCTGTATCGTCAAATCCTGCAACTTCCGAAGACGCTCTCAACTGATTACGATTCATGTGCGATTAATTATATGTAATCATCTTCCGCTCCCGACTCTTCATCTCTTACGCCATTACGATTTTTTGGAGGTCCTATGTAAATGTCCACCCCGGGAAGTTCGCAATTTTCGTCAGGCGCATCCAAAATCTCTGCTACGGTTAAGCCCTTTGATCTGGAAAATATACTCCAATATCATCCCAACGGAACGAAAACGACATAGCGTAATTTAAAAGCCTGATTATTGAATATTTCAGTAATTCAATTCAAAACTTCGGTGTTCGGTGTTCCTTATGTTTTAAACACAATACTGTAAGATATTCTCTAAACGAAGTAAAGTAGGCTATTTACCGATTTAAATTAATTTCAATTCCTATTCAAATTTTTAGGTGTGACTCTTACTACTCGGATCTAATGACTGAATTGAAAAATATTTCGTATAAACAAAAAACTACATCCCAAAAACATTTGAGAACTGCATGAAACAGTTGAAAATCGCGGTTATTCCTCTCTGATGACAACTTATGCAGTGAAAAGTGTGTGGGTCGATTTCGACCCGTTGGGCATTTAGAGCATGGGGTCGTATTCGACCCATTGGGTGTAAATGGGTTAATTGAGGTAAGCAGGCACGAAATCAGTGGGGGTTTCGGGGGTTCAACCCCCCCCCCCCCCCCCCCCAAATGATGTAACTACAAGCGCATAACTAAATGTAACTTATACTCGACGCGTAAATTTGTGTTCCGGCTGAACGCCGTACGCAAAATAGTTTGAAGACGCGTCCCTATAAACCAAAAACACGAAAAATTCATGGGTACTTATGTACAAACTACTACTGCGTTAGCTCGCGCGCTTGTGTTCGTGGGGAAAATCGAAAAGCAAATATTTCCCCATGTTCTTCTCAAAAAAGTAAACATGCCGACCTGTTCCGCCTTTAGCGAGAGAAAAAGACTAATGCCTGAAATACATGTGCAGAATATATGCACGCAGCAATGCAGGCATCTCTGCATTTGAAACAGACGTGCAGAGTTTTTGACAGATCTCTTGGTCGTATTTGTTGTTGGTTGTATCAGTTTCAGTCATAGTTTCCATTGATTTCATTATCAAAAATTCACAAATTCAAAATTACAACTTAAAAATGAACTGTCAATATCTTTTTTTTTGGAGGCTTGCTATTACTTTTAGTCGATTGCGAGGAAAATGTAATTTAGTCAAATTACTCAAAACAGTTTTTTATTTCTCTGTGTTGGTAAATTTCAACTTCAAGTTGTGGTACCACTGACGCTGCACAGCAAAAGTAGAAGTAGGGACATCATGCAGCGCTCCGCTGCATGCAGTGTGAGCGTGTATTTCGTCGCACTTAAACTCATGCGTTCTAAATCCGTTTTGTCGCGCTGCATGAGTTCGATTGTGAACGGCAAAGAGTTCAGACGTGCTGTCAGAGTAGTGTATTTTTGCTCTCACCGCGTGCTTTAGCTTGAAGAAATTTGTTTGTGCATCGGCGCAGAAAAGTATTTTTTTAAATCTTTTTTTTCGTCGGCCAAGTGCCGCAAATAAGTCGACCATAATCCGAAACGATTGGATTTGTCCCAAATTTAAAACGTGGGGCCCGGATGGGGCCGCGCTGTGGTGATTTTCAGCGATTGAAAATTTCCACGTTTCATCCGCGGTCCATTCCATGGCGGGTAACAATAATTTTGTGCCATCGATGATGAGCGAAGAAGAGAAGTTACGTATTCTGCAGAATGTGGAGGCTTGGTCCACCTTGCCAGCCGAAAATGATGCGGGCGCCCCAGGTGACGTCGTAAATGGAACCGACATCGTGAATTCCAACAGTTTTTTGGACGTAGAAGATGTTATGGAGTTGGGCCCCGGAGGCGAAACCGGGCCTGACGTGATCTCGTCGGATAATACGAGCGCGTTACCGCGCATTTCTGACGCGAATAGTAGTTCGCTATCTGACACGTGGACCCTCATTCCTATTAGGAAGAGGAAGTCTTCCTTCAACTCGGACGAGAGCGCTTCTTCAGCCCCAAATAACGCCCTAAAAAGAATAGCCGGTAATTCGGGTCGTTCCACGGATTTGGTTATGGATTGCAGTAACAGGTTTGAGACTCTGTCAGACCACGAAGACGAGAATGCGGCTTCCTGTATTAAGTATAATTTTATTCCTTTAAATAAACTATATAACCAAAATGTAAATAGACAGTATCTTAAGAAGAATGCCCCTCAGGCAAACGTAGAACGCCAAAGGGCGGATTTGGATACCACAACGGCCCCGAATTTGATCAGACCTTTACGCGAGGTGACCCCGGGGAGCGCGGTGCAAGGCAAACTCTTGTTAGATTCTGTAGTTCCTCAGAGTGGGAAGCAGTCCTCGGCTAAGGGGGCGAAAAGTGTTAGGCAGGCCGCTGGCGGTCAGAGTGGGGCCAAGTCAGCTCCTCCAGTGGTTAAGGGTAACAATTCGTGCCCCCCAATTTTGGTGTTTGGATGCGATATGAAGGATATCAGGCAACAAATGATCAAAAGCTATAAAACAGTGGATTTTTCTCTCTCGAAAAACAGGAAGGGTAATGCCATCAAGATCAACACCAGCAGTCTTGCGGTATATGATCATATCCTTTTGAATCTCCGTGCACAAAATATTCCCTCCTATACGTTCACTCCAAAGGAGAGGAAAAAAGTTTCTTTATTATTGATAGGCGTCGATTCGGACAGTGCCGAACTCGACGAGATTCGAGGTGCCCTTAATGAAAAGGCCAATCTCGTTAGCTCGGTAAAAAACTTTACCACAGCATGGTCCCGAAAACAAGGGAAAAAGCTTGACATGCACATGGTCACCCTAGTATCCGGTTCTAACATGGAGGATGTTAGAAAGATAAATAGAATCTGTAATCAAGTGGTTAGGTGGGAGAACCTTAGAAGAAAGGACCTTATACAGTGCTGGAATTGCCAGAAGTTTGGTCATGCCGCCCCTAATTGCAACTTTGAACCGAGGTGCGTAAAGTGCAAGGAAAAACATGAAAAGGGTAAGTGCCCGTCAAATGGACAAACCAACATTACCCCGTACTGCGTTAATTGTAGGGAGGAAGGGCACCCGGCTAGTTTCGGTGGCTGTAAAATCTTCAAGGAAGCGAAGGAAAGAAGGGAAGCCCTAAAGGCCTCGGCCAAGAAATTCAGGGATGATAGAAGAGTCTTTGTGAATCAGGCTGTTCAGAACTATAGGGCGGAGGGGCTTTCTTACAGCCAGGTGGCCAAGGGTGCCCCCCCCCCCCCCCATTTGAGCCATGCAGCGGTCTCCAGGCCCATTCGCAATTCGGATTTGGAACCTTCCAACCCGTTGGGTAATGTCGCTCCTGAAAATTTTTCTTGGCAATCGCAGGTTCTTTTCGGGATCTCCCCGCTGGAGTTCATCACTAAAATCAGGAATTTCCTGCCAAAATATAACGCCTTGGGCTCCACGTCGGAAAGACAGGTGGCCTATATTGAATTTTACCTGGACATGTGTAGTGGGTGTAAGTCCACATAATGTTCAAATTAATTGTCATTAATGTTCGCTCTATTATTTCCAAAAGTAAGAGACTTAGCTTAATCAGCTTTATAGAAGACCACAAACCTGACATATTAATGGTATGTGAGACGCACCTTCGTGAAGGTAGGCTCACTATCCCAAATTACAAAATCTACAGGAACGATAACAACAGGGGAACTCTTCTTCTGTTAAGGCAAAACCTGGTCGTCAGGGAGGTTGATTTGGCCCCAGGTCCAATCCCGTGGTCGGCAGCGTCCGTTGAGCTCTCCGACCATTCGGGGACGGCTAAGCGTATTTTATTAATTTCAACCTATTTTAATCCCAGCTCGGAGAGGCCGAGTGATATAGAATCAACCTTGTCATCAATTAACGCCCTCTGCGGAAATCAAACTTTCGATCACGTGATCGTTGGGGGAGATTTCAACGCCAAACACACGGATTGGGCTAACCCGACCGTTAACAGCTTCGGACGTACGATTAAAAATTGGATGTTAAATAACGTCGTCAATAATAAAATCGAATTGGTGCACCCCAATAGCCCCACGTTCCCCCTCAGTGGGGCCTGTATAGACTTTTTTTTAATCTCTCACAGTTGTGGGGACCAGCTGCTTTCCAGTAGCGATAGTCTTCAATGCAAAACACTCTCCGTTTCGTTCTCCGACCACCACGCGGTGGAGCTAAGGATTCCCATCAGTAATGGTAGACTAGCATTCTGTAAAGCTCGCTCCTATACTTCTTATGTCAATACCGATTGGCGGGAGGTCAGAGCCCATATGGATGAGGTATTCGAAGTTCTTCGTTTCCCGCATAACGAGCCGTTGTCTTCTGTGGACATTGACGAGATGATTCGCCTATTTCTGCTATCGGTCAACCAGGTGTTGAGTTGCCATACTAAAAAAAAGACTTTTAACCAGTTCAGGGATAAATTACCGGAGCCTATCAAGGAACTTTTTAGAATCCGGAAAATCTGGAAGAAAAATCTTAAATGGAGGCTTGAAGCGAATCATAACTTCTGGAACGCGGAAGCGGTGGCCATCGCGAGAGACATCAGGATCTTATCTAAAAAAATCGATTCTGCGGTGAATAGGCATTTTAACGAAGAATTTCAGAAAAGACTAGCAATGTTAAAGCCGGGTCCCGAGACGTTTAGGGAGTTAAATAAAATCGTAGGTAAGAATTCCTCGTGGGGTGTGGGGGATATCCTGCACCAGGGTAATAGATTAGTGAATTCAGAAGAAAAGCTGCGGGCCTTTCATGCCTTCTACGAGGATTTGTATAGGGAAAGGATACCGGTCGGTCATGATGCCCACTCTAATCTCATTTCCAATACGGTGAGAGATTTCGTTGATTCAAATTCGGCCGAAGGGGCTCCGAATTTCGTGCCCATAGTGGAGTATGACGGTGTCACGCCCTTGTCGGGGGAAAGTGCCGAACAGTTGGTCGGTTATGAGGAGTTCGTAGCGTGTCTGAAGACGCTAAACAGTAAAAAATCCGCGGGCCCTGACGGCCTATCCAACTATGTCCTCAAGAAGATTTCTCCTAAGGCTATAGAATATCTCCGGATCATTATGAATGGGTGTTTCAACATCGGGTACTTCCCTTCAGCTTGGAAGGAGGCAAAGCTAATCCCACTAAAAAAAAAGGACTCTGATGGGTCCGTAGGCAGTTTTAGACCAATTTCTATGCTTTCCAACCTGGGAAAGCTCCTTGAAAAATTAATAGCCCGGCGTCTGGACAGCTTCTGCTGCGACAATGACATTATTGCCAACGAGCAATTCGGTTTCAGAAGGGCCCATTCCACCGAGCATGCACTATTAAAGATCCATGATGACATTACCAACAATCTGAGACGTAAAAGATCCACGGTGTTATGCACATTGGACGTTAGTAAAGCCTTTGATTCAGTCTGGTCGGACAGTGTTATATACAAATTAATCGCGATAAACGCCCCAAATCCCTTAGTCAGGCTACTTCACAGCTTCCTACATGAAAGGTGTCTCTTCGTAGAGATCGATAACGAGAGGTCGGATAGGGTCCCTGTGGCAAGGGGGGTCCCGCAGGGGTCGATTCTGGGCCCCAAACTGTATAACATTTGTATGAGTGACTTCCCGCACTTAAATGGTCCTCCGCGTTGCGTGTCCACGGCTCTTTTGTACGCGGACGATACTGTGGTATACGCCCGTGATACAGTTCCGGCTAGAGCGCTCGAGAGGGTGGTGGAGCACCTAAACATCATTAAGAATTATTATAGTAAATGGGGTCTGTCCCTGAACCCTGACAAGACTGAATTAATTTGCATAAGGAACTCTTACAGTAAGTGTCCGAGAGGGACAGTTAAAGGTAGTAGGGAGCTACGACTGTCCTTGAATGGAAAGATTATCCAGGTAAAAAGGAGAATTAAATATCTGGGGATTAATATCAACTCCCTCTTCAAATTTAACGAGCATGTGTCCATTCAACTGATGAAAGCTAAATCCGTCTTCCTCAAATTCAGGTCCCTCTTACACTGTAAGGGGAAGTTACACAAAAAAACGAAACTCTTAATATATAAACAGCTGATCAGGCCAATATTGGCCTACGGTTTCTCCTGTTGGTTCTCCTGCTCGACCACCATCGCCAGGAAATTGGAGGTGTTCGAGAGAATGATTTTGAGGCATTGTCTGACCATGATGTTTAGTGCAAAAGACAGGTACTTTTCCAATAAGGTGATATACAGGGAGGCGGATTTTCCGCCATTAATGACTTATCTGTCAGCCCTGTTGAACAAGAGGGTCAAGGGACTCGAGGACCACGAAAACGGGCTCCTAAGAGAGATTTTTCAGAAGAACATTGGGGGGTTAGGCTCTCAGTTTTATCTTTCTCCGTTTTCCATCGTGGAAAGTGCTAGCACTCGTCCGGTTTTGAGTGGCAAAAAAATCATCGACTTCTATGACGGGAAGGACTTTGACCACCATAGAGGATAGGGTCTTGATTCTAATGACTCCTGATAGGGTCTCACCCTGATCTAGGCGTTCTCTGCTTCTCGTTACTTATATTCAAAAAAGTTTGGCGTTATTATTTCGTTTTTATATTAGAAAGTTTTTCCCGGGGTCGCGCTGTGTACTGGGGGGTTTCCGGTGTGTGGTGTATCCATCCCCGCAGCCTAAGGCTGACGGTAATGTTATTTTGTAGATGCGAGTAAGGTTTAACGTAATTAAAGTTTAGTATATTCCGCATAATTTATTCTATGTAAAAACAGGAAATATGTTTCTTCTTTTTCTTGGTATGTATTACTCGGACCTGTAATCAGGCACGTTAAATGATTTTAAGACTAGATTAGGTATAATAACTTGTAAATAAAATGTATATAAAAAGAACTAGTATAGGTTTTTAATGTATATTGTATGTATATAGTATAGTATAAGTATAATGTAAAGCCGTTTTTTTGGGCTATTCTCATCGATACTTTGTATTATTTTCAAAGAAAGGCAACCGCTTTAATTTAATTTAGTTTTTCCCGGAAGGGTAAACTTTTGTTTAATTTCTTTCTTTATTTTTATTTTTTATTTCTTTTCTTTCATTTATTTTGTTTCCTTTTTATTAATTTTTTTTTTTTTGAGAGCTAAAGTCTGAAGTACTTATTAAGAAGCCAGGAGTGCGCTATTTGCCAGCGCACTAGCCTTTGTAACTGCCGTAAATAAAAAAAAAAAAAATTTAAAAATTTCATGTCAACGTACTATATTAAAGTGCGGTTAATAGCGATATCGTATACTCGTTGAACACTTAAGTGTTGTAGTGGACTGTAAAGATAAACTGTTAAGCTAAGAATTTTGTTTATGTTTTGATATTTGGCAATAAAAATTTACTTTACTTACTTGTCGCGCTGCATGCAGATATATACACATGTATTTCTGGCTTAAGCGTCCTACATAAAACTCAACACGTATTATCATCAAGTGCATAGCCGGCTGCGAATGCCATTGCAAACTTAGATGTTGACCTGCGAAGACCGCGCAGTTTCCTTTGCGAACATGATGCCGGAACCCATGACTCTGACGACTAGGGCAATGAAATTCATCTTACGATTGCACTCGTCTTTTGATTGCACTAGTCGTCAATCACTAGAATTCTTTTTTAATATGACCAGACGCCGTCCGTCGGTGCAGTGTCTACCGGTAAGGCATAATTCGCCTATAACTCAGGCCTACCTTTCATCGACGACTGGCCAGATCTACTTCATATTCCCTTCATTCAGTGAGTGCACGTGCGGGTGCGGATGAGATGGTCTGATGCATTTCAGTACGAGCAAGAATGAGATGCGAATACCTCACACGTATTCACAGACAGCAAGTACATAGTTGAACTTGTTCCCAACTGATAATCTTTTTTCAGCGACAAGTTTCGAAACTGTTCGCTGCCTCTTCATCGATATTTGGTTTATAGGGGTAGCTCACAAACCCGTTAATGTATTATCATGAAATTTTTATGGTGGGTAGATTACTTTAGATTACGATATCTCAAGAACCAATTGCTCTAGAAAGGCTTGGTTTGAGTAGAGTCACTGTATAAGAACTAACACAAACATTCACTATCTTCAGTACGGACAATGACCGCTTTTGGTACCTTTTTAGTACTCTTAAACCCTGCGAACTCCAAAGTTCGCAGGTTTCTTAAATGGCATAGTTTTAGTGTGTATACGTGTAGCAGATGGATTTTGATTAACGTTTCACGGAATCGAGATATATATGTCTCATGAAATGTCAACTAAATACAGCGTTTATCCACTTTAGTGGAGATAAAAATGAAAAATCGGACAACTGCAAAAAAATTTCAAATGTACTCGTTTCAAATGAAACACACACATTGTCCGTACTCAAGATAATGGATGTTTGTGTTAGTTCTTATACAGTGACTCTAGGTTTGAGTATAAAGGCTGACAAATAAAGATTGCTCAAAGTAAAATTGTTTGGCCCAATAGAGCCCTAGCAGCAGTGCTGCCATATTTGCAAACCTATAAAATCGTACCATACCACCAAAAAAATCGTACCGAGAGAGATTTCATCGTACAATTCACTTAAATGTTAAATTTTATCGTTCAAACATAGAAGTGTTTTTTCTATACACACTACATATTTAAGGGGAGCAAACCGTTTGACGCCCGAAAATGGGTAATTTTTCTTGATTTTTTTTCATGGTAATAAAATAATCGCATTATTTTAAAATGTTGAAATTATATTATTACAACTCTCAAGTGTTGTTTTTTTACAAAACAACATGGCGGTGTTATAGGATATTCCTTTAGACGTCTTTAGCGTGACATCGAAAACAGTTCCATTAGTCATATTTTTTCTATTGATCTTAAATTGCAAACTAAAATATTTTTGGAATATTGACAGCTGAACGGGAAGGACAGACCAAAATAATTATAAAAAAATGTAAAACAAAAAAGATATGAGGCTCTTTAATCAAATGTTTTTTTTCTACTATTTTTTGACAATTTTTATCCCAAAAAAATGGTGTCGCGTAAATATCCTCAAAACTTTAGGTATATCCTTCCGATAGTTTTAAAGACAGAAAGCACCCAATCAGCCAAATCGATCCAAAACTTTTTGAGCTACAATAGGATCAGTTTTTGAAGATCCAGTTTTGAAATAATCGCGTTTAAAGTTTCCAACCAGAAAACTATTAGTTTTAGTGACTTACCGAATCATCGGTTCGAGGCGCGTATAAGAAACCTTCAACTTTTAACTCACTCACACCCTTGATAATATCCTTTCTTATAACATTTTCGAGCTATATTACCTTGCGTTCTTTTATAGATAGGATAGGATAGTTTGGCAAAAATGTTTCATTATAATTTTTTATTTCGACATATGGTTGAAAAATCGTACGTTTTGCTTACGATGAAGGGTTCTCATCGTACATCGTACATAAGGCTGAAAAATCGTACATGTACGATAAAAATCGTACGGATGGTAGCACTGCCTAGCAGAGAAAAATTTTTTGGGGATGTGTCTGTAGCGGGTGAGGGTGGGGGAGGGTGAAAAGGAAAAGGTTCCGATGCTTATATCTTAAGAACCCATAATGACATAAAGCTGAAACTTCGTATTTAGATAAAGTTATAGTAGTGGCATGCTGGAAACATATACGGTACGGGGGTGGGGGTGATTTTCATAACTATAGAACGGCTTATGCTAGAAAGTTGAAACTCGGTATGTTCATGTAAATCAACTAGAAAAGTAATTCGAATATCCATTGGCGTTCGAAAAAGGGGCAAAAAAAATTATCAGTGGAAAGAGAATGTACCTATATATGTATTATCACGGTTTTCGTCATATATACTAGGTATTTTCATATATCGAACTCATTTTTATTCTACGGATTCTTCATATGAATATCTAAAACAGTGTTACCCAACCTTTTATTTGCCATGCCCCACCTAAGCCGTTCAAAAATTATTATACCCCCGTGTAACATATACATAATTTTTATTATTCAAAAATTAAACTCTTCCATGGTGAAACTTAAATTATTGGTTTTAGGAAGAAATTACAAGGAAATTGTTGAGAAAACAACAAAACCCTTCTATCACTCCTTTTATATTATATAATGTTTTAACTGACTCATCATTTTGAATTTCGGCAAGTTTTGCTTGATTCTGGATATTTGAAATATGTATAAGAAAAATCGACTAACATTGCCTGCATCATCCAAGTTGAAAAACCAACATATCAGAAAAATCTTTCTCAGCTGACAGAATTTTCAGTTGATCGACAATAACAAGTACAGCAGCAGCATTTTTGGAGCCAATGAACATTTTCAAAATTTTTGTTTGGGAATATGTTTCTGACATAACTCAATAAATGTAATAAAACCAAATATCGAAAGAATTTTATGTGTTCCCGGAAATTGGCTATTTAGTACATTTCATTTTTCAAAGATATCGCTAAACAACTCGCAAATGCTTTCCTATCCACTTATTATATACTTCATTTCAGGTTTGTCGCTTAAAAACTCACGAAGACGACCATTAATCTAACCGCTTCCTGAACTTTTTGTTAGGTTTTCAGTCTCATAATAGTAACCTACACCGCCTGTCAGAATTGAACGCGTTCCGAACTTCTACCGGAAAAATAATAAAGTTACGCCCAGATTGTTGGCAAATTTTTTCTTATTATATACTGTGTTTCTCAATACAATTAACAACGAATAAGCTTAATTTTTAGTACCTTGAATTCTTTGAGAATTTTAGGGGGAGGGCGGACTCTTTCGGTTTCCCCTGGCTACGGCCTTGGTTATGCACACATTTTAACATAAAAATATATGACTTCCGGGTCACAACGGAATTCCGGGTAGCAAGACTGCGGTTGACCTCGGAAGGAGGAGCAAGGTGACTGGTAGGGACTGCTTATTGGTTATTCGCAGTTAGCCTACATCTGTTGACCTTCCAGTTATCCACCACCTTGCTGACCCCACAGATATTCTGAAGCTCCGCCCTGTGAACTTATAGGGGTTTTAACGGGATATTGTCCTTTTGGGAGACATTTAATTTAATTTAATTTAAATTTAAAGCCATTGAACAAAATATACATTTCACTTACACAATAGCTTAGGGCTTAAAAGTAATATAAAGTTACATGTATAAAGATTTACAAATAAAAGTTAATTGTTAAGAAAGAAAATCAATAGAAAAAATTTGAACTAGAGAAGTTGTTGTTTAAGTTTAAGGATAAAAGATGAATAGGAAGTGGAAAGAGATCCGAGCTGGAGTGTATCGTGCGACCTTTGGAGCCTAACCAATGGAGAGTAATAGTAGACATCAAGTAGTGCTCGTGGAGGGCAGAAAATGTTACGATTTCGAGTACCAACTGAATCCGTTCTGAAAGAGAGCTCATCAAGTAAAAAACTACAACAAATGCTGTAACTAGAAATTTTAAATAAAAAGGTCGCGTCAAGGTACGTTCTACGTTGGCTTAGTAGAGGAAGTTGAAACTCTATGAGTCTAGTAGTATAATCCGCGTATGGTATGTTAAATCTGTAGAAGAGGGAGCGTGTAAACTTGCGCTGCACAGACTCGATCATTGCAATGTGACAGTTGTGATGAGGATTCCAAACAACAGAACAATACTCCAAGACACTGCGCACGAGTGACGTAAACAGTAACAAAGAAGTATCAACACAGTTAAGGGATGACGAAACACGAAGGACAAAGCCGGAGAGCCGATAGGCTTTATTAGCGATTTCCGCGATATGAGTATCAAATTTCAGCTTCGGATCAAATATAACACCTAGGTCCTTTATATTAGTGACAGCGGATAGGCTGGTACCATTAATAGAATAATGGAACACAGCAGGAATCGTCTTGTAGGTGAAGTTCATGAAGAAACATTTCGATATGTTAAGTGACATGTCATTTAATTCACACCATCGAGACAAGTAGACTAGATCGCTTTGAAGGCAGATGCAATCTTCATTGGACTTAATTATTCTGAAAAGTTTGAGATCATCGGCGTACAGAAGAGGAGTGGAGGAAATGCCCTGAGGAAGATCATTTATAAAAAGGTTGAACAAAAGAGGTCCCAGTATGGAACCTTGTGGAACTCCTGAGGGCGCCGAGAAATTTTCCGACAGCTTTCCTTTGAACGCGACACGCAATTTTCGACCAGAGAGGTATGATTTTAAAACGCTCAGTAACGAGCCCGATAAGCCATATTTCTCCAGTTTCGAAATGAGAATTTTGTGGTTTACAGTGTCAAACGCTTTTGAGAAGTCCGTATATATAGTGTGCACTGATAGATGTTTTTCGAGGGCCTTGGCAACTGCATCCGTAAATACACACAAGTTAGTGACAGTAGAGCGCTTTTTAACAAAACCGTGTTGGTGAGGTGAGATCAGTACTCCAATTTTGTCATATATTAGGTTATGGATAAGTCGTTCAAAAATTTTACTAAAACAATTTAATATACATATGGGACGATAATTATTGACGTCAGTGGGGTCACCTTTCTTAAGTATAGGAATGACATTCGACAGCTTCCATATTTCAGGGAAAGAGCCTTCGTTAAGTAGCTTATTATATATAAGAAACAGAGGACGAGAAAATTCAGAAGCAAGCCGCTTCACGAAGTGATTTGGTAAACCATCAGACCCACCATTGACGTTCGGATCTAAAGAATTTATGCATACTAAAACATCATAGTTGGAGAAGTAGGCTGTACTCAGTGAGTCATGTGTAGGAACGACAAAATCATAGGTCAGATCCCGGTCCGATGAAGAAAATACAGAGGAAAAGAACTTGGCGAAAAGGTCGCATATGGATTGATGGTCCGTGATGTGATTATCCAGGTGTTTTAAGACATTGGTTGTCTGAGAGCTTTTTCTGGTATTGTTCACATGAGACCAGAACGGCTTGGTTACATTTTGAGTCAAACTAGCGTTGATTGTGTCAACATATACGGAGAAGGCAGACTTTATTACATTTCTGACCAATGTGCGCTGAGCCACAAATTGTAGGTAAGCAGAGTCAGATTTGGTTTGCTTGTATTTCTTGTGGAGATTTTTTTTATGCGCAATTCCCTAAGAATGGTCCCGTTAAACCATACAGGATGACGGCGTTTAGTGGAGGTTCTGAGCGGAACATGCAGCTCTATTTGCTCGTATAAGATACTATAAAGAACATTTAAGGATTCGTCAGAGGATTTACCGTCAAAGAGACTACTCCAGTCAAGTAGGCTGAGTTCTGAACTTATAGCCGCGAAGTTACATTTACGAAAATTGAAATTTTTATTGTTATTATGGAGTAGTGTAAATTTTTTGGGTAGTTTTAATGATATAAGTAGTGGGGGGTGATATTTATCTATCGGAACAAGCCCGAAGGTGGAGACTATTTGTAGGTGGGAAGAAGCGTCAGTGTTTGCAAAAATCAAATCAAGAAGTTTCCCTTTGTGGTTTACAACTCGGTTGTGTTGGGAGAAGGAACAGACGTTTAAGAAAGATGAGAGGCACATGGAAAGGGAGTCACTGGAGATCATAGGGTGAGAGTAGCAAGGGCTCCAAGCAATTGTAGGTAAGTTGAAATCTCCAAGAATCATGAAGCTGGAGTTTTGACAATGCGAGTTAACATAGCAAGCGAGACGGTCAAAGAATTTATCCAGTGATGTAATATCACATCCACATGGAACATACACGCAACAGATGTATAAAGAGTGAACATTAGATATTTTAACCTTAACAAGCACACTTTCAATTGGATACGAATCCAGGTCATCACAACAAGTCGACGTAAGATCATCTCTGACCGCGATTATAACACCACCACCGTCTTTTTTACTAGAACGCGTTAGGTCGCGATCGCGTCGGTGTACGGAGTATGAGCTTAGAAAGAGCTCAGAGTTCAAAACGGAGCAGTTTAGCCAGGATTCAGTAATGCAGAGAATATCATGGTTAGCCTCCAAAGCCGATAAACGAAAGTCAGCCAGCTTGGATCTGAGCCCACGCACATTTTGGTAAAATAAACTTAAGTCTGAAAACGATGTCAGTTTGCGTCGTGTTGTTATAATTACGGGGCTGGGGCCGGAGTGCGGACCGTCGGAAAATTTTGTTTTTCTTCGAAGCAAAATTCCGAATGTGTAATGCCAGTTGGCCAAAAGTCAGCTGATGTAATCTTTGTTGACAGCAGGGCGGGCACACGAACTTTGAATGAGACATAGGCCGCGGTCCGAATTACGCTTACGGTGCTTACATTACCAACAGTGCTTACAGTCGGTCCGAATTGTATGCGCGCTTACAACGCATATAATTCGGACCGATCGTGTTGATTATTTGAAATGTCAGTTGTGTCAGTTATTTGAAAATGGCATTTGACTACCGATCGACGTGAACAGCTTCGGTTGGAAAAGTTTCAAGTTTTGCAGCTTTTCGGGATCTTGTGATAGCGTGCCGAAAATAGCATTTTATGCGGCTGGAGTAGCGATTCGTTTTCGAGGTCGTTTAGACAAAGCGGTGCCGATCGGCCCGACATGAATATGTCCGACGTTGCTTTAACGTGTGCGTCCAAATGATACAACCAGTTGTGGTGGAGTTGTTCCATGATTCGATCGGCCTCATCGATACCGAGGAATCGCAAAGATTTCAAACAGAAACCCTTGGTCGCGTACAAATGTTCAACGAGTCGGCCGGGTGTCGTGATAACGATATTGAGAACAGACAAACTGTTAGGCTCGAATCTTGCACCAACTGCTTAAAAACCTTGTAGACTTGCAGAGCTAATTCCGTCACGGGTAAAACTACCAGTGCTCGGATTTTCCTCTCACCTCGTTTCGAGAGGAGCTGAACAATTGGGACAGCGAAAGCCAAAGTCTTGCCGCTTCCAGTCCGTGCCGAAACTCGTTGACAAATTTTTTAACCGTCAAAGTAAATTTGATAATTTTCAAATTTTTAACCGTCAATGTGACAGATTGCAAAGACGTACACACAGTGCATATGCTCGAAACCGTGAGTAGTGTAAGCGCCAGAAAATTTCCCCTCCATGCAAATTGTATGCGCTGTGAGCGTAATTCGGACCGAGTGTGAGCGCGCTAAAAGCGCAGAAAGCGTAATTCGGACCGCGGCCATAGTTTAGCCTGTCAATGTCAGCGAGTTTCTTCGTGAGTCGATGACATCGAAAGTCCTTCATATCATCTATATTTAGTTTATTCTGGATGAATAGGATGATATCGTTTACCGATGTATATTTGTGACATTTAGAAATGTACAGCCAGTGGAAATTAGGAGTAAGACTGGAGTAAGACTGGAAGTATAAGAGTATTGTGGCCTGAATGCTCAAGACTCGCCTTTCAGTGCGTCTTCCCAACACAAAACAACAACAACAAGCCTGGAAGTGCCCATGGCTGATCTGTGTAGCTGTGAGACCGAGAAAATAGAACATCTGTGTGTGAATTTGAAAGATTGATTTGTATGAGTTATCGGTACTTGGGGGAAATTCTTCTAGACCGACCTTTCAGAACTTGCGATGATACCTTCATAGAGAACAACTCTCTTCACAAAGTAGAGGAGTATTTGGAATCAATAGTTAGGAGCCCGGTTTGTACGAGGGGACCACAATGAATCCACAGCGATCTCTTGTGATGTGCTGTGTCATAGTCCGACAGAGAGGCTTGGCGCAGAATCAGGCATGGAACATTCCACATATCGAACTGACGGTTAACGACGGATTTCTAAAACCATTGAAGGAATATTTCCGACCATCAGTCAGCATTGCCAGGACCTTGGTTGTTTCGTTGTAGTAAGTCTCTGAAAGAAAACGTTGGTCGCATTCTTGATAATTCATCTTCTGTTTCCCGTTCTGGGTGCTGCGGCCTTTTAATTTGTTTTACATGAAAGCCAATTTCTTCATCCCTTTTTCAACTTTCTGATGATAAGGTAAATTTTTTTTCAGATCGGGTTTTTTATGCTGCAATGGGCCCCGGAAATAGTTGACGCCGGTCTTACAGAGCTCTACCTGGAAATGCTAGTCAATATTGTTAAATTTAATGCTGCACATTTAGAAAATGATATTGTGGTCGGGATACTCGAGTAAGACCTTGCTAATTTTTTAAATAAATCAAAAAAAAAAATCATTCAATCATATTTTTACAGACATGCTTGTAATTTAAGTTGTAACGTTGATGATACACGCATCGGCTTGCAGTGTCTACAAATTTTAGATGCCGTCATTTGCTATGCAATTTTTCCCAACGAAAGTCTGGCACTGTGCATCTTGGCACTCTGCCGAACGGTCAATTTAGTGCCGTATTGCCAAACAGCATGGAAGGTATTGTTGTTGCGAATAGGCTGGACAAAGTTTCAAATCGTAGCAACGCTTGACTTATTTCAGATTATGCGAAATCTTCTTGGTACGAATTCCGGACATGAAGCACTGCTTACAATGTGCAGGATTCTAAACGATAAGATGCTGTACAACGATGAAGTATTGTTGCGTGGCGCAGTTTTTCACATTAACATGGGAATTTGGGGGTCGAATTGTACCGTTGTGCCGATGTTGCGCTATTCACCCTCGACTGTACTCATTAGTTTTTTAAATGTTCGACACTTTTGCGCGCTATTTTGTGGCGATTTTAACGCCGTTTGTATTTCAGTCGCTGGAGAGTCGGAAGATCATTGTCACGTATGAAGTAATTCTCAGCATTCAAATGATGATACAAAAATCAGGCAAGGACCTGGCTGAACATACGTGGGATGTTGTTTGCGATATACTGTTTGCAATAGCCGATAACATCGCGTACTATGGTAAGAGAAACTGGTGATAATCCAAAACTGCTAATTTCCTACATTGCTTCGTGCAGAAAAAAACGATCTACTGAAGGAGTGTATCCTGCAGCGGCAATTTCACGAAACGATCGATAAAATAGAAAATCTCGTTCAAGCCGACGAGATCTCGATAAATCCCGAAATTATGTATCAGCTAATCGAAAAAATCGCCGAAGATCGTCCGGAAATTTCCATCCTCAAACTGATTGACTATCGGTCGGCGAAGATTTCCGCGACTCGACCGCAATGGTTGCAAACTTTGCATGCGTTTATTGAACGTTTCTATAAAATTTCGAATACAAATGTTCGGGTGAAAACCGTTCAATCGCTGATCCGGATCATGGACAGCAATCGTGCGGCTTACGAAGAGGAGATCTTAGAGCGCGTTGTTATACCGCAATTTTCAAATATCGGACAGGAAACTAATTTGCTTGTTCGGACGGTGGTCGCGAAGGCTCTTATCGATTTTGCGTGGCATTGCGATACGAAACGATGCGGCGAATTGCTCGATATATTGGAGAAGATTCTGAATCGGCCGTTCGAGGTGAGTAAGACGGACGGTGCGATTTTTCAAACGGAGGCAGACATACAGGACGTGATGACAGTCGTTGAAGGAGCGATCGATGTTTTTATGATAAAATTGTATCGGCTGCCGTCTTGTCATGCCATTAGGATATTTCATATGTTGGTCGGTCATTTGGAATTGCACTATCAGCGGCCGAAAGTTTTCGAGAATTTGTCCTGCCTGAGGCATAAGGTACGAAAATTCTTTGTTTGTTTGTGGCAAAAGTTTACATTCTTCAACCACAATTCGTAGATTTTTGTTTGGATTTTAAAAGCTCGAGCGAACGGGACATATCACATTGGCTATCCGGATCCAGCCAAGCCCGAATCAATTCTATTTAGCCATTATTTGGGCATTGATTCGTCGCTACCGTCTCATCAGGGTGCCGTTAATCAGCAACAACTTCCGCTGCAAACCAGCAGTGAGGGAGTCACGCAAAATTTTACGACGATCTCAATTCGACGTGGATGCAAAACGATTGTTCTATGTTTGGAAAAGGAACAAGGTTAATTTTTTTTTTAGTTGTAATATTGGCAAGCCAGTAACTTGCCTTTTTCAGATTACAGCGTATTTCAATTGGTTCTGCACGAACTTCCGAAAATACTACAAAACAAAGCACTGATTATCGGTAGCGATATCGAGTCGTTGGCCAGCGTTATTCTACGAATATTTGCGGATCGAAAATTTCCGGATAACATGGCACCGAAGTCTGTTAAATTAACTTCCGATGATTTTTATGCTTTAATGTTGCCCGCGATTGCAAGCTTGGTCACTTATCATCAGTACTTGCCGATGCGGCAGCAGTCAATCATCGAAGCACTGAAGCTCGGTATTCCCTCACGGACGGCTGCCGTTTGTATCAACACGCTTACAGTAATGATTTTGGAAATACCGGAGATTCTGATGCGCCAGCTTCCCGAAGTTCTGCTCGAACTGAGCAAAATGTCGCATACTGTTAGCGTTGCTATGCCGGTGCTGGAATTTCTGTCGAGTAAAACTTAATGCTTTCTCTCTTAAGGATATGTGATCAATTCTCGTTTCTATGTAGTTCTTAGCCGACTGCCCAATCATCGTTTCACGAATTTCGTGCCGCGACAATACATGTACGTGTTTGCGATTTCGTTTCCATACACGAAACCGCACCGCTACAATCACTATACAGTTTCACTTGCACATCACGTGATTGCAGGCTGGTTCCTTAAGTGCCGATTGATCGTACGACGGAATATTGTAAGCTATATTATCGCGGTAAGTCGAATGATAAAAAAGAATCAATTCGAAAGTAATACCACAATTTCTGCACGTAGTCGATTCAATCGAACTTCGAAGATGTTAAAGTCCCGCAGACTTCAACAATGCCGTATCCAGTCAACGAGGACTCGTCGAATCGTAAGCGAAGTGCCAGTTTAACAGAGCGAGGATCGCGTGGTCGTGATCGTCCAACTATTAATCCGCAACCTCCTAATTCTGATTTACGGCCGAAAATGAACGAACATTTGAAAACCTTTCACATGGAATTGGCCGAGACGTGTATGGACTTTATCGCTCGGCATACGTTCTCGCCGTGCTCGGCATTGCCGAAAAGGTAAAAATAACGAATTTTTTAATGCTGATGTTGTCTTGAATGCTTTTGTTCGTTTTAACGTTCAGGCTACCCTCGGCCGAGTATCTCTTGAAAGATGCACCCTCGCAGACTTGGCTAGTCGGTACGAATCTGATCACTATAACAACAAGCGGTTGCTCGGCCCTACCGACGCGTAACGGTCTTTGCGATCGTTGTGCTCAGGTATGTTGTGCTACTTCGCAGAACCTACAGAAGATCGATACGTCCACCCCGAATTCATCGTATACACCGAATTCGCCAGAAGTAATCGGTGGCGTTGGCTCGTCGCAACGTAGTGGTGACGGTCCGCCCGATTTTTCAGCGAACAAACGATACACAAAAGCAAGCCTGCAAGCAAGCAGCGGAACGGAATCTGGAAGCATGGATCTAACATCATCAACGTCGTCTTCATCGCAGCACAACACACATCAATCGATCGATAAGTCGCGACAGATTTCGAACGAAGGGCGGTTCAGTTGTTCTTCTGGTTCACTCGAGGCACTTTCGCGTCGCGGCAGCAATCCTGATCCTGGGGAGAGTCGTGAATCAGTAAGTTTTATATGTTTTGGATTTTCTATTACTGCAGATGATTAGCATTCTTGTACTTAGGTACAATTACAGCAACAGATCTGTGCTTGTTCCTGCACCGGTTGGGCTGAAGTTTATATCCGCCGGCCAACTGGCTGTATATCGTGGATGATGCGAATTCAGAATCCGGTCGAAAACGATTGTCTCGGCAACGATATGCCCGTTCACGATCTCATTGGGTTGTTTTTGCCGTCGCAACATGGAGGAGTATTCGGTCCGGAATTCTTAAAAGATCTTCCACCGATGTCGCCACCGACAGTATCTCTTCCAAAGTCCATGCTCGATCCGAAAGAAACTAGCGTTATTCTAGCGCCGATTGAATTAAAGGAAAGCTCCGATGAACCCGAACAGGAAGCAGTCAAGACTGTCGCAAAAGTCCGTGCACTCAAGCGTCAGGAGGAAATTTCAACGTCAATCAGTTCGGGTCCAATCGACATCCCGAAGAAACTTACGCAACATAAGGAACCGGCTGGAAGTTTTAGCGATGTCGACGATGATGATAATGATGACGACGATGTGTCGTTTGAAGACGGCGATTCTCGATCTCGAAATCCGGTACGTCGGGTCAATTCCAGTCCTGAAATGAGCTCCAATTGGCGCAATCCACATCTGACTGCCAAGCAAGGTGGAAAAATGCCCGTCGAAAATATACCAACGACGACCGTAGCCGGCGATAACTCGAGTGGTCTGATGATTTCCTCACAATCGAGTGAAAAGGACGACGACGGTGATCAGCAGCAAAAGAAGAAAAACTTTGGCAAAGATATGCGCGTTAGCTGTGAAGCGATACCGGAAGAGATTGCCGGCTCGACGCCACCCAGTCAGTCCGAATCTTTACAAGGTAACCAAGAGCAGTCGGGCGGAAAACCCGAGAAGGAAAAGGATCAGTCGTCATCAACGTCGGTTCTACCGCCTAAACAACATTCGGCCGATGACGTTACGCAAACGCTCGCTGTAGCCATATCGACTTCGACGACAAGCCTTAAGATTCCAATCGATCTTCAAAAAGTAACGGCCAAACCACCACAATCGCCAGCACCACTTTCGCCGCATCCGAAAGCTCGTAATGCTGCCGATCGAATTGCCCGCCAAATGACTTCGTTCGCTTCGAATACGAATGATGGTGGCAGTGGCGGCTCAGACAGTAACGGCGGAAATGGTGGCGGCGGTGGCGGTGGCGATATGCCTCGCGGTCGTTCAAAAACAATTTCGGTTGTACGCGAAGTAAATCGTGTCAATCGAAACACAAGCACCAATCGATCTGCAACGAATTTCCGACAGCACACATCTAATCCGTCGAGTATTTCGCGTTTGGGAATCAGTCCGAATTTCATTTTCCTGCAACTCTACTATACCGGACAATTGCAAGTGACCGATCAACCGATCAAAGTTAATCCGGAAAATATGAAGGCCATCACATTATTAGATTTTATTCCGCCGTTCGAAACACATAAAATCGGCGTCTTATATGTCGGACCGGGCCAATGTAACAGCGAAACGGAAATTTTACGAAATCGTTTCGGTAGTGTACGATATGTAGAGTTCTTGCGAAACTTGGGAACATTGGTCAGTCTGAAGGACGCAAAGGAGCATAACTTGTTCGTAAACATGGAGACGAGCGGTCGCGATGGAAATTTCACATATGTCTGGAAAGATGAAATCGTACAGGTTTGTTGAGTTCGAATCGAATTGAATGGAAGGCTTGATGGTTGTCCTTCTCTATTTTAGGTAACATTCCATGTGGCCACTTTAATGCCGAACAAGGAAAAAGATCCAAACTGTAATGAAAAAAAGAAACACATTGGCAATGATTTTGTGAGCATCGTTTACAACGAAAGTGGTGTAGAGTACAGCCTAAATACGATCAAAGTAATGAAGCCGTGACTTCTCTATTTTGGTGGCGATATTTTAGTATTCAAACTTTTATTTCCAGGGCCAATTTAATTATGCTTGCGTCGTAGTTCAGCCGCTCGAATTGAACAGTAATCGAATATTTATTCGAGCCAAGGATGAAATTGCTGAATATATTTCGCATTCGGAACCGAAAATCGTGTCCGATAGCAGTGCGCCGTTACTAGCCCGACAACTAGCTCTTCATGCAAATGTAAGTGTTCAAGTGCTTGTTACTTGATAAAGACGTTTTCCTTGGTGAAAATACGCCTTGGGTTTTTTTTGTTCACTCGGAAAACTCGTGTTTTAATGTAAAAACATCCACCAAACTATTTTTTCTCCTTTTGATTTCCTTCTTCGTTTTTTTGCAGCTTGCGTCGCTTGTATCACAGTCACTTAAAACGAAGAGTCCGTACGCATCGAATTGGCTCGAACGCTTGAGGAAAATTAAAAATTTACGAACAAAGGTAAGTCCAAACTGACGAGTAAAAAAGAGGCGAAACAGTTCACCTAACTGCTTACTTTTTGTGATCTTAATAAAGCTACTGAAAGAGTCACAAGCTGCAGGACTAGGAACTGAGAGTAATTCGGCCGATGCAACAGCTGCACAAAATGCCGATGTTTCGACAAAAATGCCACGGCCTAATATTAATGATTTTACGAAATATACTTAAGGCTTAGCAGTAATGAAATTTCCTCAAATTATTGTTGATATTTTTTTTTATGATTGTTGTTTTCATTATTTTTAAATTCAACATTTCTATTGTTGCAGTTGATAAAAAGTACAAGACAATTTTATTAAAAGTTTGAATATATATAAACTATGTAGTGTTAGACTTCGCCTGCGACTGGGACTCCTATAAAGGATCACTTCGTAAATACAAATATGAACTGAGAAAGGCTCAGCGCAAATCCTGGGGACTCTTCTGTTGTGAGATAGAAGATTCCTCTGAGGCATCCATGCTCCGTAAATTTCTCTTTAAAAATCCAACCACATCGTGCTACCTGAGGTGACCAGACGGTCCCAACCTGAAGTAGGAAAACCACCGATCTTTTTCTGGACATGCAATTCGCTGGTAGCACGCATGTTGAGTCGAAGCGGCATTACAAGAAACCATGCACTGTTTAACTCTGATGCTCTTATAACAGAAACTTGGGAGATAGAAGGCTTTAAACCATTTAAGTTTGCGGTACCGGATGGAATAATACCTGCTGAAATCCAGCAGACCTCGGATACAATTCTGCCTTGGCTAAAGGTTATCTTGAAAGGCGTCTTGGATCTAACCTATGTACATTCCTGAAACATGGATGGAAGTCAGAACGGTCTTCATACCCGAAGCAGGAAAAAGCTCTCATGTCTGCCCTAAGGACCTCAGACCTATCACTCTATCATCCTTTCTTCTGAAAACACTGGAGAGACTAATGGATGTGTACATCCGCAACAATATTGACAGGCGATTGTTGTCAACATCCCAACACGCGTACTAGAATGGGAGGTCGGTCGAAAACTCAGCCCGAAAACACTCCTCACAAATTGGATCACAGATGCAAGGACGCTGGCTGTTATTTCGATTCCTATATAAGGTCGAGAAATCGAAGTGGCAGCCACTCATTCGCCGACTGGCATAGCCGGGAGAACTCCAACGCATAAGGTCATGACGAATGGAGTCCTCACTTGGCGCGCAGATCAATTTGGTGTTAACATCCAGGATTGTGAACACAAAGCTGGGTCAGTCTTCCTCTCGAAGGTTTGCCAATAGAGGTACACCACAAGGTGGTGTTCTCTCTCCTCTTCTTTTCGTGGTCAACAAACTACTACTGAAACTGGAAGGGTCAGGCTGCAGAGTGATTGCTTACGCAGGCGATGTTGCAATTGCTGTCTCGGGAAAGCACCTCAACACGCTGAGTTAGATATTGCAGAATGTTCTCTCTATTCTCTCCAAATGGGTAGCTGAATGCGGGCTGGGCGTGAACCTACGCAAAACAGAATTAGTCCTCTTCACCCGGAAATGCAAAGCTCCTCACGTAGACTCTCCTTCTCCGGATGGTACTAGTCTAGTTTTCACCGATAGTGCAAAATATTTGGATCTTATTTTGGATAGATAGATTCCAGTGAAGTGGAAACCTAACTTTCAAAAACGGGTAAGAAAATCAATAGCTTTACGCTTTACTCGTGCAATGCAACCACGTATAGTTCATTGGCTCTACGTGTCTGTCATCAGACCGATTTATGGTGTTATTGTGTGGTGGACGGCCCTAGACAAAGCAGTTAACTGCACCACTGCAGTTCAGAAATTCCGTGCTTCAACCTATAATGACAGTTAAGGCCAGCTTCTAATGTGTCACGGCCTTAAGTGGAAATACTATTAGGAACAAAATTGACTCTGTGAATATCATCCCTTTTTGTTGGTTTTTTCACATTTCTCTATCTCGGGGATTATACTGAGGTCGTTTCTCAATTCCTTGCTAAGTCTACGTCTACGTCTGTGTTCATGTCACAGCATAGCATTGCTATTATAACAGTTTAGAAAAAGCTCGGATAAACCGTCAAAATGGATCAGCTGACACTTATTTGACACTTCAAAAATTAATTAAATTATTGATTGACTTACAGCCGATCGTGACTGTGTTATGTTTTTTTTAAATTCCTATCCCCTCCACTTCACCGCACTGCACTCATCAACAATTTTATTTTCATCAATCTCGTAATCTAAAATTTTTCATCCCCCATCTCCGTACGCCACTGACTCCACTGAAAAACTCCTAGCGTAAAGCCTAGTACGGACCTCGATCAAAATTTTGATTCCCATACAAAATACATGTAAAAAAAACCGATGAAAATTTTGAATGAAAATTTTTGCGTTGGGTTTCTGTTTGCGGTACGGAGTTCGAATCAAAATTTTCATTCGTTCTGACAGTTGACGTGGTGAACCACCAGATGGCGCTGAAACCATGGAGACCTCATTTTTGTCGTCCATTTAAATGTGCCGCTATTTAATTTTCATTGCCGGGATGAAAATTTTGACATCTCATGTCATTCGTTCGAATTTATTTGTCAGTTTCTTTTTTCAAACTGACTGAAGTGTGTGTTTTGTCGGAAGTGGATATTTTTGAAGTCGGAAGTGGATATTTTGAGTTGTGCTTTTATTTTAAAAATTCTCTTGTGACTTCAATTTAATTTGTATGTTAATAAAGTGCCCATATATTAATGTCCATGAACCTACATTTACAAAAAATCGTCACTTTGACAATTGTAAAAGTCACACAGCAGATCAGCTGTTTACTTCTTCACAATATTCTACACAACGATTTTTTCATTTGTGGAGATGGGAGAGATATATAGTAAATTTGCGAATCAAAATTTTGATCGAGGTCCGTACTGAGCTATAGAAAACAAAATTTTCCATCTAAAACGATCCCGCCATCTTCCTTCTCACACCACCACTAACCAAAATTTGATCACTTCAAGGGGTCTGCCCAAACTATTATTAATAGTAAAAATTTGTTATTTCAAGCGTTTGGGAGGTACGAGCCTTTAACCGATTTTGCGTACGGCGGACTCTTTTTTGTGGCTACTAGTCATGAAACGTGAGTAGCAAAACATATTTTTTCAAATCGATCACAATACTATATTATTAGAAAATAATAAAGTAAAATTGTTAAAATTAGCTTCTTTCGTAACTTCACCATGAAAAAATCCATTCTCATTTTGAAAAATTGTTTAATTTTCTAAGTATTCTGTTTGTGTTTGTGTTTTTATTATTATGATGGTTTTATTTCTTTTTATAATATATAAAATTAAAGTACATTTTGTTTGAAGTCGTTCGTTGCGAAAAAAAGAGAACAAAGTGATTGGATCGGATTATATTACAAACAAACACCCAAGACCTCATTAAAACTTGTTGTACCTGGGCACTTTACTATAATGGCGTCTTTGCAACTGTAGTAGACTTTCGCGAATCCCGACATTGCCACGTTCATGGATACTGCTCCTGCCGGACATAACTGAAATTTGGAATAAAAATTGTATTTAACAATAAAGACATCACGGTACCTCCAAAATATAAGTTTATAGTGAATATGTTAAAATTACCGCCTTTAAAGTTGAAGTAGAATAACATGACGCAATTGCTCCATAGAATATCTGACCGGATGAGCACAATACTGGGGTTAAGGAGGGGCACTTTATGTAACTTTTTGGGTTATTCGGGTTCACGACGCTGCTAGTAGATCCAGTTGGACACGGCTAAAGAAAAAGGAAATGGGGAAATATTTATTAGAATTTTATGCTGGTTCACAGGAATCCTTAGCCTGAACTGCATTAACAATTTCGAAATGGAAATATCACTTACATTATAGCAATATAATGCTGTCGAGTCGAATATTTGTCCACTTGGACAATTGAACAGTTCAACATTGCCGTTAACACATTGCGAATACATGGTGTTCGATTCTGGAGAATACCAAATGTCGTCTTCAGCAAACAGGCCACATCCCTAAAATAACAACAAAATAAAAAATTAAAATTTAAAAAAAAAGAAAGATCGATTTGTTGGCATACCGCACTAGTAGGTGGTTTATTAGAACCGATGCAAACACTATTGGTCGGATCGAAAACCATAGACTCCGGACAAGATTGGACAATAAAAACTCCCGCAATACAAACGAGGAAGTACTGTTCATAACCAGAGGCAGGACCAGGCAATGGTAAATGCTGACCCTCTGGATACATGGCACACATCTAGATATTAACAAGACGAATTAACTATTTTGTTTTGATTAAAAAAATAAATTATTACGTACCCCAACTGGCGGTGGAAGAATTTCAGCTTCACAAAATCTTGTGATCGGATTGAAAATCATATTTATGGGGCATGATTGCGGCCGCAATGCACCCAAAAGACATACGAAATATTTATTATTATCCGAAGGATTCGGTACGAACTCTCCTTGGTAGTATGGACCACAGTTCTGTTGAAACATAAAGAAATTAAATCGATTAAAATATTGTTCGTCAATGTAACTTTATTATTTTTTTTAACGAAAAATTAGATGGTGTCCTTAAAAGGCTCGATGATGATATTCAAACCAGATTTATCGTCCTAAACCAAAACTACCGCTTTTGCGCAAAAAAGGCAATTTATTGCGATACCTTACCTAACTCCTACCAACTTCTCTAAACATCCTTTAATTTTACAAATGTGGTTCGAACTATATTTTTGGCACTAAATTGCTCTCAACCCTTTCCTCGCCTATAGTAAATATATATGGGGACGATATAGGTCCGTTGCTCTTTATCCTTTATATTAGCGACTTGATTTTTGCGAACAATAGAAAATCCTTTCGGGTATTTATTCTTTGGAACGAACTCCTTAAACGCGGATCCGCATGTTCTGGATGATTAGTCAGACATTGAAGTTAAGGAACAAAAAAAGTATTCTACTAAATCAAAAAGTGGCGCCTTTTTTAAAATCCTGAAGAAATCCCACATATCTGGAAGCAAAAAATGAGGAGAACACTCTCAATTTTACCAGAGTTTTGGAGCAGTGTACTGGATTGGACAGTCACCTTTACTTCTGATTCTTGGAACTTTAAGAAGGCTTTCCATAGCAGAAAAGGAAGAGGAGATATTAAATAAAGAAATTAAATAAGATTGAATAAGATATTAAATGCGAGCGAATTGGAAGCATCAACAATATTTATTCTGGAGGATTCAGTATATTACCCTTACTTAAAACTTCGAGTATTTGAATCTTGCGTCAAATCTGTATTGTTATATAGTTGAACTCAATGCAATGTGACCGATGGACTTACCAGAAAATGACATATTTCGTGAACTAACAAAATTTCTTCGACGGGAATATTTTGTTCAGACTTTATCGTCGAGAACGATTGGAGAATTTAGATAGGCATTGAGACCAAGGGTGCCCACAGAACTTCTTCCAGGTGTGGCCAAGGCAAAAGGTTCATAAAATAACCCCCCACTCCATTTAGATTCGGAACTTATGGTTGAAATTTTAACGTAAGTTCATTAACGGGAACAACTACTTTTTCGAGTCGCGTTCAAGAATACTAGCCGATAACTTCGGAACGCTTAAATCGCTCAAATCCCAGTAGTAAATATGCTTGCACACGAACAATTTTTCAAACAATTAATTGTCCGACGACGATTGCCAAAACTAGTGGAGTGATTAATGGAGTAATACAGGGCAATATCATGCTTGTTGCGGCAATATTTCGACTATGTGGCAATGTTTTCATAGATTGCTGATATTTCTCGCCCTATTCTGTATTTCAGAAAAAAATTTATCCCTTCCACTTCCATGTTTCATCAACTCCTTAAAAAATTTTACTTTACGTGTCAAACTTTATATAGAAGCCGAATTTTATTTTTAAAGTTTTCAGGATTTTTTTTAAATTCTACCTCTAAGGGGCGAGGAGGTATACTTTTTCATGAATTCTGCCATATCATCCAGCCCTGATAAGATATCGAATATCTCTTCACTTTCATGGGCTTGCGTAACAATCGCCTAAAACTGGTTTTTAGGTTTTCGCCTTTTTCGACCCTAGAAGGTTAGAAACGGGTTGAACACGTTTTTACGAATTCCGTAATTTCTTTTAGAAGTGGTAAGAAATTGAATTGGCTTTCACTTTCTCGTGCTGTCTTTATAATATTGGTCAATTCCGGAAAAGGGCTAATTATCTAATTCTATGGCTTGATTTGATATTAATTTTAGTGTCATTACTTGAGCTTGTATTACACTGTATGACCACGCTGTCAAATTGCAGTAATATGCAATGCGAATACAAATAATTCTCACTGTGAGATTTTTTTGTATTCGCCTACTTCGCATGGCATATTACTGCAATTTGACAGCGTGGTCATACAGTGTAATACAAGCTTAAGAACTAAAGTCGAGGCATGAAAGATGTGTACAATAATTGTACAGTGAATGGCAAAAATAGATGCAACAACGGTTGGTATATAAAATAAGATTTTTCTCAACTTTAACGATGGTCAAATTCAGGGAGGGAGGCAAGTGCCCCTTCTTGCCCCTACCTGTGGGCGCCCATGATTGAGACTATGTGAAAACTAAAGAAAATAAACCCCAAATAGGTTTTGGATTTGAAATGTGTAAGTCCTCTAGTGAAAAACATGTGGAGTGTGTTTGCCACGTGTGTCAAACTCTTCTTACAAACATGGTGAATAAGAAGAGTCTTGCTGCTACATAAGATACAATATTCTATCATTTTCATTTTTTATCAAATCCAAGTAAGCAGCTTTATCTATTTATATGTTGACATCACTTAGATGTATTGCCAAAATTAACACTTTCAAATTTTTCATTTAGACGGTAAAGTCAAAGTGGAACTTTAAAATAATTGCGAGACAAAATTATCGCGTCATATTTACGTTTTTACCCAAAAATGTGTAATTAGCTCTTATTGACTTCGTCAGTTGACGTAAAACTAGTCTAGATATCAACTGAAAATTGAATTGGCACAGAAATTTACTGTGTTAGACGTCATAACTAGACGTAGATCAGACTCCATAGTTAGCTGGAGCTGATGAGTCTAAATTTTAACTTTATACACTAATCACGTTATCGAGTTCATGTGTTTTCGAGACATGGGTTAACGAACAACATTCTGGTTTGGGACTTTAGGCCAGCAAGAAATAGTAAATTTTTTCACCTGAACTCTGTTCTATGCGGTACAAACTTTTTAAATGAATTCCACTTCGAGTATGTTAGGTTAGTGAAATAGGAAAACAGCAATAAAGCTAGCAGAGTAGGCACGCAACTGACTCTACAAGTGTAGCTACTCTGCTCACAATAAAAAACATACTTTCACACATAGAATGCGTTGCCACACATTTCTAAGTGAGTTTTGATTGTGACGTATCAGACAGAAAATTAAAAAAAATCATACTGAATTGATTGGAGAACTGAATTGCTTGTGTTGCGCCGAGTGTATAATGAGAGCCGTAACATAATCGTCAAATTCCGTTAATAATATTTCGATTCTATATAGCCTCAACGCCATCTATATGTAAACAAACGTACAACTCTGCTCTGTATTGTTCACTTGTACTCCTCTGTACTGTACCGGATTAGTAGAACGCACCTAATACTGAACTAATTATATTATGGTTGTTTTCGATTACCTTGCTTCGTCTACGTCTACGTCTAGTTATAACAGTTAATGACGTCAGACATAGCAAAGCTGTCTGTCAACTCCTTTTCGGTTCGTATCTTGACTATTTTTACGACAGCTGACCTATCAGTCAATCTTAGCAAACGTTGAGAAAATTCAAATTTTTCAATAGAATTTAATTTAATTTTTGATTTATAAAGTGTCAAATTTGCATCAGCTGAGCCATTTTGACGGTTTAGCCAAGCTTTTTCCAAACTGTTATAATAGCAATGCTATGCTGTGACGTCAACATAGACGTAGACGTAGACGAAGCATGGCAATCGGAAACGTACCTTGTATGTAAAAATCTAACGATTAAAGTTGATAAGTTGCTGGGAATATTTCACTATTTTCGAGTGAGATATTAGTAAAATATTGACATCTTGATCTTGCTTATAAGTCAATGATTCGACTACGAAGCCCTTTCTTATCAACTCCAACTGACTTTGTGAAGTTTTTCATTTGATAAACTAATCAAGTCCGTTTTAAAGTAAGCGAGTAGCGTCTTATTCCATCGGGGACGCTTCGGACGCCATAAAAACGAAACCAAGACCTAAAAATAGGAAAATAGATTTTTTAAAACAATAAAATTACCGTAGGGATTGGGCCTGGCGGCGGCGGTGGAGGCGGTGGTGCTACTGGCGACATGCAGAACTTTAGAGTTGCACTGAATTCTAATCCAATCGGACACTGTTGCGATACTAAATATCCACTAGTACATATATAGTATTTGTTTAAGTAGAAGGCATCCGGAATAAACTCTCCTTCCGTACAGGACTGTTTTAAAATAAGAAGAACAAATACTAATAAAAAATTTAATCAATTTAATAAATCGTACGTACCGCTGACATTGGTGGGGCTGTGGGTACTGGCGGTGATGGTGTAGGTGGGGCCGCTGTAGATGTACAAATATTCAATGATGTGCTGAACGTTTGTCCAATTGGGCAGGACTGTGACACTAAATATCCGTTGATACAAACATAGTATTTAGTGGGGTAGAAAGCATCGGGAACAAACTGTCCTTCTGTACATGTTGGCTTAAAACGAAAAATTAATAATGTAAAAAATTATAACCATTTACAAATAAATAAAAATATGTAATAATACAAAATCAGTTCCAGCCCGACAGATGGTGTTATCTTAGCCTCTTTGTATCGGGCAATACTGTATAGAAGTGTTAAAATCATGGAGAAAGCCCGGCCATGTCTCAATATCGACGTCAAAGCCGAATATGTATGGTTCCAACTCATGGTATGCATTTGGTGTGATCAGCTGGGTATAGTGTATTATGAGCTCTTCAAACCCAATGAAAACATCACGGGAGCTATCGAATACAATTATTGCGATAGAGCCGATCATTGAAGGAAAATCGGCCGCAATGCGAGGAGAGACAACATGGACAGTTTCTAAGCAAAACTGCTGGAGCGTAGGTTCAAGCCAACGATGGCAATCAATCTCTGGCGTAACAGGGTCAATGGTTTTTTCTTGGCTTTAGGAAACAAATGTGTTTGGTTTAAACAAACTTTCAGAACAACTTTTTCTTGACACATTTTAGAAAATATGTTGCAGATAACTTAGAAAATAAATATAAGTAAAACTATGGAGATTATAGACAAATTTTCGTCTGCATGTCTGTTTACATGGTTACAACTCGGAACTATGAATTTTGTATACCTGCTTTTATATACATATACTTCTAACATAAATTATAGGTTACGCCTTAATATCGCATTAAGACCCAGGTCCCGTACAACTCGCCATTTATTGTCCAAGTTCTTTCTAGAGCCGCCTGCATACCAATATGACATTCAAGCGAGAAAAAGGATAAAGCAGTGATTCTCAAATACTTTTTGTTGTGACCAAATGTTTTACACTCTGGGCATCTTGCGGAAAACTATCGAATCACATTTATGAGCAAGTCGGATTAAACTTTTAGCTGTATGGCTGAAGCACATCCCTTTGAAAAGCGTTTTTTTCAGTTCAAGTTTGGACTCGGTATTTCACTTTTCAGAAACTGATAACTGCAGACAAGTTTTTTCTCCTATACAGTAGCAGAGGTATTGTACTTTATGAGCGTGAGGGTTGGGTAGTGAGGGCTTTAAATAAAAATATTCTAGATCATCTTAATTATAAAATTACCACTGGTGGATTTGGAACTGGAGGAGCTGGAGGAGCTGGAGTAGCTGCTGCTGTACAACCTTTCAAGGATGCGCTGAAAATTTGACCGCTCGGACAACTGTTCGGGACTAGCTTTCCACAAACACATTGATAGTAGTTGTTGGGGTTGTACCAGTCGGCAATTTTTTCACCTTCTGTACACGTCTGTGTGAACAAAAAAAATATAACAATTTGAAATGGTTAATGATGAAAAACACATGATGAAGAAGAACTGCTCTACTTACCGCTACTGGTGGATTTGGAACCGGTGGATTTGGAACTGTACCACCTGATCCTTTGCACATTCTTTGTACTTTATCGAAAGTTTGTCCAGCATGACATTGCTGAAGGATTGGATTACCCAATACGCAGACATAGAACTTTGTAGAATCGGTGGTATCCTCAAACCAGGTGCCCTGTCTAACAGAACAATCGATGTTAGATGGAGCACGACTCCTTATTCCCGAACGTCCACTGATTGATGAATTGGTCATGTACGTATCGCAGAATATAATGTCGTCCGGTTCGCAACGTAACTTATCAACGTTATACGCGAAATTGCGTAAACAATGCTTCTCCTGGCAACGAGTCTTCTTACAGTCATAGTACGATCGGCAACCGTTGGCGTAATTTACATATGTGTTCGCCTAAAATGAAAAACAACGAATTTAATACGAACTTGTACGTTTTTAGTTGCTTTTTTTTAAATTACCTTCTTGTAAGTTGGCTCAGCCAATAATGCCAAATATTCGTCCGATGTCGACGTAGATTTCTACGAAGATTTATATAAATTAGTTTAAAAATATTAACAAATTCACTATGCTCCGAAAAAACAGGGAGATCATAATGTTCATCAATTTTCAAGTAAATACTGCCAACATTCTAAAAGTTAAGTCCGGGATAAATCTTTTACTATTAAAATGAAAACCATTTCTACACTTGGGTAATTCTTTTTTTTTTAATAAAGTGCCATACAGATTCTCAAATTGTTCCTTTCTTTAACATTTACGGAACTACCGATAGAAAATTATATGACGACTTAGGAACTTCCCATTTTCAATTAAAGTAAAATCCAAAGAATCGTTTTATTTGAATCTGTGTTGAAAGCCACTTGATACTAATTAAAGCTTTTTTTACTCAGAAAGAAAGAAATATCATTGTAAATCAAATTTAAATGGACAAATAAAATTATCATAAGTAAGATACGGTAAAAAATTTATCAGAGTGGATGACCGCCAATCTGACATATGTAATTAAGTTTCAAACCTAAGAATGTGTTTTTTTCCAAAGAAATGTATCAAGCTAAGCAAATAGGGATGCTACTAGGGGCTTGCACTCCCTTGCACTCTGGGAGGAATTTTAAGGTCGAATAACTAGAGTTGCAAAACTTAAAAATTATCGGTAGTACAGAGTTATTATTTTACGGGACGCAGGCTGTTCTTTTCAGTTCACTTTGTTAAAAAAAAATTACTTGAGTGAGCAAAACTTTTAGAGGAAAGGCTATTAAATTTGGAAAGTTCTAAAGCTTGATTAATAAATTTACCCCTGCATGAAAGGTCACAAAATATGCTTTAATAATTTCAAGAAAAAACCAATCAGCTTACCCCTTTTTTAAGGGGAAAAAAGTCTCGTCTAGAGTTTATTAAAAACTAGAATATTTTAAAAAAAAAGTTGTATGTATGAAGTTAAAAGTTTCACAGCGAGTCACATTCAATAACAACTCCATTGTAAGCTATTTCCATTTAAAGTATTCACACCATTGAATGTACTCGAGAACCACATATGCAGTGTTGCATGAGCATAGCCCAGTTGGGCTTCGAGGCAGTATTTCTGCATGTCGCTGATGTTTTCTATGTAGAGAAGTTCAAATGGTGTAAGGACTTACCAAAGTAAGGGGTAGTTATGCAACTGGTAATCGCTCATATCAAATAAATATCAAAACACGAATATGAAATTCGTTTCATAATTTGAGACACAGTGGAATTTTTCGAATTATTTCAGTTCTAGAAATGTGATCAATGTCAAAAGAAGTGATTTATTGTGCTAATTTATTGTGAAATATTGTAAAATAGTCTTATATATGTACCAGGTGCAAAAAATGATCCAATAATTGCCATGCCACTTTTTGCACAGATGCGTCTAATTAATAAATTAAATTAATTACATTAATAATGAATAGATTAAATGAATTGTATTCAAAAAGATCTCATACTAGTAATAAAAGAAATAATCTCATACAGATGGATTATAAAAAAATTAAGAAATTATTTGATTTATTTGACTGATGCTCGTATTTTTGAAAGAAGTTGTTTTAGATTAGACATTTGGGGTGGTATAATTTGTCTCATATGAAGGGTCTCTGATAACAAACCGAGAACTTTGTAATCGATTAGCGCTCACACAGTAGCCATGGATTCTTCAGTTACCACAAAGAACCGAAATAATGCATTACATTTCAGGCAATTGGTAATGCCTTACTTTCGGGGGTGTTTGTGTGAGAAGGTAACTAGTAGTGTAATCGAATTGGTAAGGTCTGGGTCATTACATTCCGTTGATTACAACACCGATCCAGCAATCAATGCTAGTCCTATTGGGATAGATCGAGTAAATTCCAATTATAACGCGACCGCAACCTACTCTATTGTACCGGGAAGCACTACAAAGTGTAATAATTTATGAATGAATGAACTTAACGACTTAGAACTGCAAAATGAAATAATCTAATTTATGAAATAAGTCAGTTTTTTAGTCGGGCTCGATTGACATCTACACCTGTGAACCGTTCCCTCCCAAATTTTGCAGGGACATTTTTGAGACTACCGGACAGGTCGAGAACATAATTATATATTCCCAAAATTGGTGGTTCGCGAGTTATTTCAAGATTTGAGTGTTTTCGGTGTATTAATTTCGCGTTCCTATTGCTTAATGGTAAAGTTGGACTATGGATGGTGAATAGAGGATAGTGGATAGAGAATGGAGGATGGTGGATGGTAGATGGAGAAAAATGAAAAGTGAAAAATGAAAAATGGCATTAATGTCTCCAGTTACTGAGAAAGTGTACCTGAAAAGGGAGTAATGTATCAACGGGGGAAACAGGACCAATGGAGAAACGGGAGTAACAGGGGCGATGGAACAACGTAAGCATATCGACCGTAGCGGTACGCGGCTAGTATAATAATAAATGCGAAAATAATTAAGTGTTTTTAATAAGTGAATAGCATTGTTTTTTTGTTACTAAAAAGCCCGGCGTATTATAACAATACGAAGGGTATACAAAACACAAAATTCTATTTTTCTAGCTCAATACGATCAGAAGTTTTCGTCTATTAGGGGTTTAGTCACGGAAATATTTTAAAATACAATTGTATGGTGTACTTACCGCGCAAACATTGTCAACATCCTGAACACAGGCGTACTTCGAAACATCAAAAATGTGTCCTCTGACACACTTGTGCAAATGGGGTTGTCCCAGTCGGCACGAAATATACGCTGAACAATCGCCAGGATGAGCATAACGAAGATTATGTTTATTCGAACAATCCTAAGAAAATGTCTCGTGTTAAAAATATTGGACACAGTGTTGAAATGCTCATACGTACAATAGCTGATTCCATCTCAGATTTTAGGTGACAATTTTCTACATTTTCAGGTAAATCACATACGCCAATTTTCGCATTGAAAACAAGCCGATCACCGCAAAAATGTTCATCTAAGTGTCCATTGTGGCAAATGAAATATGAAGCACATTTCGAGTTACGATTCGGTCCGACAATTTGACCATTTCGTTTGGTTTTACACACCTAAAAATTGGGATATTTTTATCAATGTAATGACCAACGTCCAAGGCACGTATAACGCATGGCCAATAAAGCACTTTTTAAAACATAAAAAGCACGGCCAAGGCCCGAGTAACGCACGACCATAGTAGGCCGACCGAACGTCCAACGCACGGCGAAGTTTCGAGTAACGCACGGCCATATCACGCTGAACGAACGTCCAACACACGATTAACGCACGCCCAATTCATTCATTAACTTACCTCACTATCGAAATCTGTGTAGTGAACTTCATCACTTCGACCTTCAATCGCAATAGCTTCGCACTTAACCTTTTGTGGCCAATCGCACGTTTTTGTCCGCATATTAAAGAGTAACGATCCCTCACAGGATTTTTCTACAGCCTCTCCGTCCTGGCATTTCGTATATCGCTTGCAGCCATCTTTTACGTTGATGAAGTACGTTGAGTTGATATTCGGATTCTTGCAGTTCTGAAAATACAGTAGAAATGTGCTGGAACAATCGAAATTTGATCAAAACTCAACCACTTACAACAGCAATGGGGATAGCATCACATTGTACTTCAGTTTTGGCAATGCATTTTCGGTCAACTGAATCGAAACGAGTACCAGATGCGCATTCTGCAACTTTGGCAACACCATTCTGGCAGTAATAGTAGGATTTGCAGTTGTCAGAAAAGTCTGGATAGTATGCGCCGTCCGATAAGCCGTTGCAGCTCTGTGGAGTAGAATGGACCATGTGTTTTAAACTTAAAAAATTCCTAACTCAATGTTCATTTTGTCTGTAAGGTAAGTCTGTCTTTAATCCTTAGAGCCAATGACGGTTGACATTCTGCATCAATCAAAGAGATAAAAGTTATTCAAACAATAATCGAAATAGGAAAGCATCATCAAAATGAAGAGACGTTTCAGTATTTGCAGGACTGAAACGCGGCATTACTTCCGAACCGAATTCAGTACTGTCGAACGGCATTCACTACTGAAAATAGATCATTATCATCATCAATGCAATGGAGCAACAGCCCAAGTCGGGCTCAGTCCTCCTGAAGTCAACGCCTCCAATCGCCTCGATCCAAAGACCGCGTCCTCCAGCTGCCAATTTTTAAGATAGATAGCTTTACTGTCTTCATCAACCGAAAAATAGATATCGCCAACCAATTTTAGAGTACATTTCACCTGTATTCATTCTGGCATTTTTCAGAGTTTAAATTGGATATCGAAAAATTTGAAGGAATGTTTCTAGACTCCTTGATAAATAATCCTATATAAGTAAAATAGCTCGATATGTCTTCACGGGAATTTTTTTTACTCAACCTCTGAATGCCAATAAAAATCTAAACTATTGTTTGGCTTTAATTACTATAGTAGCGCATCTACATATACATGTACCAATTTTCAACATTCTATCATAAACCGTTTCTGAGATATAAAAAAGTGTCCCTCACCACCGAACCTTACTACCGCTATCAAAAATTTTCCTAGGTTGCCTCTATAGAGATTCTATGTAATCTTAAATTTTTAGCTTTCTATTCATTACCGTTTTCGGGAAATAAAAATCGGAATGTTTTCCGCTCTGCCCCCTTCCACCATCACCCCCAACATCTACAGCCCACTAGAGATTTACTGACCCCAACTCCTGTAAAATTTTCAACACCATAAACAAGAACGGTTTTTGAGATATAAAAACAAAATTTTTTGAAAAATTTCTATTCCTCCCCTCTCGTGGTCCACCTCCCCCCTCAAAAAGTTAACTGTAAGTAGACTCCTCTTATGATCTCATATACAGAAACCAAATTTTATCCGCCTGGTTTAATTGGTTTGGAACATATTGTCATCCAAGGACTTTCACCCCACACCCACATTCCAGCACCCCCTTGTCTAATCTTCAAATATTCCTAAAGACAACCACGAAATTCCAAGATGTAGATCTTAGAATGTTTCAATCCCTGCTCGTTGCTCCCCACTCCTATACCCCTCCACCAAATTCACCTATTTGCAAATGGGTCCACTAGCATAGTACTACATAAATTTAAAATTTCAGCCTCCTAGCATAAGCGGTTCCAGAGATCTAGAAACTAAATTGTTTTGTCTAGCACACTCTGAAAGATAACTCTTAATCAATACGATGAAAAATGCATCAAAGGATTAGGTCTTTATAAAAGTTAAACTTTGTTTTTTGAGTTTTTGACTATGTCTTCGTTTAGGCTCTAGCCATTCTAGACACATCTAAGCAATTGGTCATTTCCATCATTAAAGCTTGGTCTTAGTTTAGTCATTTGGTCATAGTTTGGTTTTAGTTTTAGTAATTCGGTACAATTTTGGTCATAATATCAAAAAATTTGATAGTCTCTTCTTCTTTAAATTTTATTTTTTTTGCTTACCATTACTTTCTGTACAGGTTTACGTGTAGTTGGAGTACAGAAACCGCGGGGCCAATCACATTTCAGCAACATTGGATTGAATTCCAAACCTTCGGGACATTCAAGTTCTGTTGCAATATCCGCCTGACATGTATAATATTTCCGACAATCTGATTCGTGCATTAGATTCGGTGAATCATTTTCGGTTTTTCTTAAGCAGCGGGAATCCGAGCTTAAAACCACGGCTATAAAAGCCGATAAAATGATGGCTGCAGAGAAAGGAATAAAACAAAATGTGGATTAATAAAATATTAAAATAAGAGAATGTTTGTCTGTCCGGATCCCGTTGATAACATGAACGTACTAAGCTAGAGAATAGGTTAAAATTGTATATCAATACTGCAGTCATGACTTCACTTCGATCGACGCGCTCTCTGGCGACTCGAATCTAATTCCGCTTTACCGGCTACTACGAATACAAACATTTGCACATTAACCACAGTACCCCAAATTTGAAATTGTCTTTATTCCTTCAATACACACATTTTTTAACTTAAGCTAATTTTAATGGTTCGGTGGTGAGACTAATTCGAAATCTTTACATCCTTAATAATTTATATGTAATAATTGAATTTATATATTTTTTTTAATCGTTTTCTTCTGGCATTAATTCATAACCACAGTACCCGAAATTGTTGTATACTACTTGCATTTGAACAGTATACAGTTAATCTTAAACATTGAATATTTGAACTTCTACCAAAAATGTTTTACAAAATTGTTCTCCTGATATAAAACAAAATACTCGAGATGCAGCTGTTTGTTGGTCCTCTCTAGAATGCATATCTGTCATAAAAATGATGCTGTGAAATTTCTACTCAATAGTTCAAAAGAGTTAGGAACATTTGAGGATTCAAATAGCGTACAGAAATTTTTCTCAGTAACTATACCTATTCTAATTAATTCACCTATCAAACACATGAAGGGCTTCTTTGTAGTTAACCGATTACAGAAAAAAAAAAAAATACTTTAGATCGTATGAAGTACCAGTTTTTCAACGACTTTCCTATGGTGACAACCATATTCCTATAGTCCTGTATCAAAATATATGAAGAAATTTATACATGGAAAATTACAAACTATTAGCTTAACGTGCAGTAAAGTTGGTCAGTTTTCGTACTTTCGAACATATCCAGTTAATCTCCAAGTCAACAAATTTCTTTTAACGACATGTAACTGTTTGAGATGAAAACATAGAAAGCACAATCGACCAATTCAAAAAAATAGCATCACGAACCTACAACTCTATACCAACGTAAATGCACTGCTATTTATCGATATTTTATCCGAAATTGTACTGTACATATTCCTTTATTTAGCAGTCACGACACTATTTTCAACAGTTTAATTTTTCGAAATTAATTTCGAAAATTCATCTCCCTTAAAATTTACCTCTTCCTTAAACTCATAACATTTTGCTTAATTTTTTCATTTTTTTAAACCACGAATACACTCTCGAAATTATTTCGAATTTCGAAATCCACTCCACACGTCCTGTCCTACACGATTTAAAATTGCCAAAATTAAATACCCTACCTTCTCTCATAATAAATTCACTGCGACACTATTAAATTCGTAAAATTTATTTTCGAATATAAAAGGATCACTACTTTTTCGAATTTCGGACAAAACACTGAACACTGTCAAGTCCGGAAATTTGATTGCGAATAATGTTTTCCTGAACCTTTCGTTTTATATATACGTCGAAAAATTCGGAACGGGTTACAAATTCATTTTAATTTTTCCTGGTGTAATAGTAAAATCATGTTGTCATTTTTGTCTCGTTCCAATTGACGGTGTTTCGAACAGTCGAATTGCTAAAATAAAAAACGGAAAAATTAACAAGAAAATTTACTTAGAGACTTTTTTAACAGACACATCTTCTTCCTTCCGTTCGTATTTGTTTGGTTGGTTTGTAGATGAGCCGCGCACAATGTTAAAAAATCTTGTCCATTTAGAAGTTCGATTGTTGCCGTGTTCGAATTTTTAATTGAATAATTTGATTTTATACAAATTGTACAATATCTTATCGAATTTTCTGTTGTTAGTAATTTTGTTCGGTAATTAGTGGAGCATAGAGTTTTTCGCACGTTGTTTCCGTTGATAGTTCAATTGAGTAGAAATTCTTGAAATTGTTATCGGTTCTGATGCATAGAAAAGATAGTGTAAAACTATTGTCAACATTTGTGTATTTTTTTTTAAACTACACCTGAAATCGGATAATCGGTACCTTGTAAGGATTTTTAATAGCAATGGAATGCGTAGGAGATAAGAAGTGCGAATGATCAGTGTCCTGCCAACGATAGTGGGTTTTAATCTACTTCTATATCCTGGGCTTATTGAGCCTCCTGTACTATCCTCAATGGAGCACTTGATAGAGCTGCTCTTCAGTGGCGTAGTTATAACTATTTTTTAAATCATTCCATGATTAGATGGGATTCGAATCCCTAGTGAACTAGCGTACTAGCCCTAGAACCCCGGGTCCATAAAGAGAAAAGACTAAGAAACCAATGTAGGTAGTTGGTCTCTTTGGTGAACTTCATCGCTTGAAGCTGAACTGAAATATCACCCTTGGCTGTGCGATGTCTAATGGTGCGGTCCTCCAGATTGATCCTAACGGTCTAGCAAGGATGATGAACTTCGAATCCTGCCAGTGTAAGGAACATTGGAAGCACTTCTTCAAGAAGGCTAAGCTTAACTTCTTGTGAAATATCTACATAGTCCGGGTTCATTATCGTAAATCAATTCAAAACCAGGGAGTTTCTTAGTTATACCAAATTCAAGGAAGTCAGTACTACTCGTAACTTTAAGCCATCAATGTATTTCCAAGTGAAACAGTAAATGCTTTTAAGAAGTCCTTATGATTTTCTTCTTTAATTATGGTGCAGTGAAAGCTTTTACTTTATGGTTTCAATAATACAGTATTTTCGATTTAAAAAAAAAATTGCTACCCTCAAATTTTTTCTCCACGTTTCATAACTAGTAAACACCGAAACACAAAATTTTAGTCCGTCTACAAAATCCGTACACAAAATCGTTTTTAGGCTCATACCTCCCAAACCCTTTGAGCAATGAAGTTGATTTTTTTCGTGAGTAGACTCTTTGAAGTCGCCACTTTTTGAGGGATGTAAAAGGAAAGGTGAATGAGTGTAGCGAATTTTGGTTTCAACATCTCAGGAACCGCTAGGACACTGAAAATTGGAATATGATAGTGGACCCCGTTGCAAATTTTTGTTCTAAGTGGTAGGAGGATGTGGAAAGACAGTGAAGAACAGTGCGTGCTTAACATGTTTACGGAAAGTGGGCCTAATAGACGAAAATGTTGGGGGTGATGGTGAAAAAGAAAAAGGTTCGATTTTAATATCTTGGGAACCCATAATGACACAGAGAGAAAGCTGTAATGAAATCGGGCAAAAAATGTAATGTTTTCAATTACAAATGCAATGGCATTCCAACCCATACACACGTAATGTATATAAAATGTATTACCGAAGTAGTAAAAATAATTAATGAATTACACCAACGATAGTATAATTTATTTTCAAGTGTAGTAAAAATAATTATCAATGGCGCAACAGCCCAAATCGGGCTTAGGCCTTGAAGTAATGCACAGTAAAAAATTTCAGGAAAAGTACTATTTTTTATAAAGTAATTTTTACTGTTGGGGCAATGTAATTTAGTAAATTTGCTATAAAATGTGTAAATTGTGTAATTTCTGTAAAAATTACATAAAAGTAGGTACGTTGTACAGAATTTAATGGCGTTGTGTGAACATTAAGCGAATTTATGTAAAAGTACTATTTCTTATATAAATAAAAGTAAGGGTTAATTTACGTCATTATTGGCTATTCTTGATGATTTAAGCATGTTTCAAAAATGTTCAGGTGGCCGAGTGGTAGCGTATCGGACTTATGTGCGACGGGTCCATGGCTCGAATCCGAGAGTGTGCATTTCTAATTTTTCAAACAAAAAATCATTTACAGACAAATAAATTCGTAGCAAGCAGGAAAAATAAAACAAATTTTTTTAAAATTTTTTTTTTTACACACTAGTGTGTAAAGTATACAGAATCAGCATGTAATTACAGTTTACACACTATTCTGTAGCGAACACAATGCAGTGTAATTTTACTATAATTAAAGTTGGCATCCAATTGCCTACTTTTAAAGTAGTAAAATTTTTTTACTGTGTGCTAGAGTTACTTCAATACTAGACCAACGGAACACTAGGTGAAGCAGTCTGCCACACGCTTGTCCGTGATTATTACCCCGATTTTAGCTCAGGTACTAATTTACAGCTGAGTGAACTGGTAGTCCGGCACCCGAGAATGGGATTTCTCGAAAATTACTTGCCGCCAAGCAGATTCGAACCTGGTACCAGGTGCACCGAAGGTAAGTGCTCTAGCCACTCAGCCACCCACAGTACATGTGTAGTAACACTTTTATTAATTTTATATAGCTACCTACATACGTAGTAAACTATATATGTTTATTTTATTAAATAAAAATACACGTATCAATTATTATTCAGTTTTTATTCATATCACAAATACAAAGAAATTCACAATGAAATTATTTTAAAACAATATGCTTTTCTGCCATCACTTACATACATACATACATACTAGGGTGGCCTTTAATATTGGTAAAACAATTTTTTTTTTCTCACCCCTTTAACTGAATCGAAATACTAAAAATTTATTTTTAAAAGTGAAATCCGCTCTTAATTTTATTATTAACCCGTGCCCCAAAGGCCCTTTCAAGGAGTTAAGGGGCACAACCAGTTTAACCGCCTGGGAATTTTTTTAAAGAAAACTATTGGATCGAATTGTTAGAAATTTAGCGGGTATATTTGTACATGTGTAATGAATACATGTTTGAATTTTTGAACGAAAATATTTGATTTTGGACAAGTTATTCGCCATCTCCCAAGTCTCAAAAAAAAAAGTTGCTCCACTGCTGCGGTGATTGCGGCCTTCACAGTGCCAGAAATAAAAAAGAAAAAAAAGTTTATTCAACCAGACCGCATTGCCAATACCAAGACCCTCGATCGTGAAAAAAAATTGAAAATTGACAAAATGGCAGAGTTGTGAAAAAAAATTGAAATTTCGCTCAAAGATCCGATGATTTTTTGCTAAAATCAAATCAAATCCAATCGGAATAAATGGGGGTTCACGGTACAGAGAAACTTCTATAGAGTATTTAAAAGAACAATCATATCAATCGGATGATTTGTAATCGACTTATAACTGCAGCAATTTTTGAAAATGTCGTTTCGAGAAAAACGCGTTTAAAGATAAAATTATTGATTTCATTTTGATGATCGGCTACTCTTCAGGAGGCTGTAGCTCAAAAACCATTAAAGATACACACTTAAAATTTTGGTGTGTTATTCTTGGAGGTATACTAGGTATACACTATAGAAATATGTAAAAAAAATCGATTTTTTCTAATTTTCAAACTGGTTGTGCCCTTCAAAATCGAAGTGATTATCAAGGTGAAAAATTTGAAAGGTCCTTTGGGGCACGGGTTAATATTAAAATTAAGAGCGGATTTCACTTTTAAAAATCATTTTGTAGTATTTCGAGTCAATTAAAGGGGTGAGAGAAGAAAAAATTTGTTTTACCAATATTAAGGGCCACCCTAATACATACATATATTTATTGATCTTATAAATATTACATAGCTTAGATGCTGTTAAGATAAATTCAAGTGATTAGACTACTATTGTCTCTACAACTTCAATGGTTGAAATATTACATAGCTTAGATGCTGTTAAGACAAATTCAAGTGATTAGACTACTATTGTCTTTACAACTTCAATGTTGAATACAATTTGCTTCTTTACAAATAATTAAGAAATGCCTTAGAGCTAGTTCTGTTTAGGAGAAAACTCTCACTTAAATTCAAGTATCTTTATTATTTATTAAGACTGAAAAGTCTTGTATTATTTTTTATTATAAAAGCGTTTAAGCTTACATCATAATAAAAATCAATTTTTTTTGATATTATTAATACCCTGTCTTCTTTTACAATTACGATATATCGTAGATTTAGTAAATATCATATTCTTTGTGTAAATAGAATCCTATTTTTTAACATGTATGCTTAAAATTTAATAATAAAATGAAACCAAAATTTAATAAAAACGATCACTATCCCTCAATGCAGCCCAAAAAGTTAGTAACGTGCAATCCATAGGCGTCGTCGCAATTTTGCAAGCTTACCAATTCTGTAGTCAAAAACACTAAAGCCTGAAATACATGTGCAGAATATATGCATGCAGCAATGCAGGCATCCCTGCATGTGAAACAGATGTGTAGAATTTTTTGACAGATCTTTTGGTTGGATGTGTCCCAAATCACCGCATTTTCCAATAGCTAATTGTGAGTTTGAGTTTGAATTTGTTTTAATTGACAAAAATATTGTCAATTTCGACTGGTTTTATCGAATAAAAATTTGTTATTTTTTCTTAGTTCCATGAAACGCTCCTTCATTAATACTCCTCCATAGGTACAAAATTACTACCAAACATTAACTGTCGAACCACTTTTTTATGTTTCTGTATTGTTAAATTTCAACCTCAAGTTGTGATAATAGTGCCGCTGCACCGCAAAAGTAGAAGTAGAGACATCTTGCAGCGCTCCGCTGCATGCAGAATAAGCGTGTGTTTCGTCGCACTTAAACTCAAGCGTTCTAAATCAGTTTTGCCGCGCTGCATGCAGATATATGCACATGTATTTCCGGCTTAACAAATTAGTCAAATTCATTGCAACTTTAGTCAAATTTACTACTTTTTGTAATTCGAATATTTTCTATCAGTTTAATTACAGTTGTATATTCAATTTTATTAAATTATACCATGGATACACTGCTTATATACGTCAACGTACTTGCATCGCCTATCATGATTTCAATAAAGTAATTTGTATACAAGCAGTGTATCCGAGGTATTACCAAGGTTACTACATTCTTAGTAAATTTTACTACAGCCTCGTTTTCACAGTGATAGTTTTTGCGATAGTTGCTGTCATGATAATTACTATCGTCATAACTATCACCATAAAAACTTCTCGATAATTACTTTCGTGCTGTCATGATAGCACTATCACACTATCATGCTTTACGAGATAGTTGATAGAACTATTGCAACAATTTTATCTTGACATTGACATTTGACGTTAAAAAAACAATATTTAATTTCAAAACATAAAAATATTTAATAGTTTCGATATTGTGACGTGCTGCTAGTTGCAAGAAAATATAATTTTTATTTTGTGTGTACTTTGTGTTGCTAATTGCGGACCCCACCGTTTAATTTTTTTTTTGAATAAATATACAAATTAATCTTAATTTGAAATTATATAATATTTACTTGTTACAATATGCATAATAGGAACCAACTCTACTTGATACATTTGATATTATCACGTTTGACAAGATAAATTAGACAAGTGACATGTCTAATTTCACTGTCACACTATCGCGCCGTGTAAACAGCAGCTGTCACACTATCACACTATCATACCATCGTGCTATACTTTCGTGAAAGTACTATCGTACAAAACTATCGCCGTGAAAACGGGGCTTACATCATATAACAAATGTTTGTTAGTTTGACTACAATAGTAAACTTGTTCAAATTTGTAATGATATTTTTTTGAATTCATTACACTATTTTGTAGAATTTATTACAATTATTTTTTCTGCGGATGGATAGCTGGAACTTGGTTTTTTGTTAGAGCTATAACTTTTGTTAGGGGTAGTAAAGCACGGAGGTGCGATGGTGTTAAAAGTTGGTGAAATATCCACTAGCGTACGGAAAGAGGGCAAAAAAAGAAAATTAGTGGAAATGAATTGAATTTCTTCACGAAACTCGTTATACCTCTTAGGTCTTTTAAAATTGCGAATACGTTTTCATTCTACTGATTCTTCATATAAATGGCTAGAAATAATTTTCAGAATTTTTTGAAATTCAACCCCTAAGGTGGTGTAAAGGCATACATACATTTTCATGAATTCAGCCTCCTAAAGTTGATTTTAGGATTGCAAGATATTAACCCCAAGGGAGTGTAAGGGGTTGCATACTTTTCATAGCTTTCGACATATTTCTTAGGTTTGATGAGATATCATATTGGTTTCCACTTCCACAGACTTTTTTTTATAGTGGCATATAAACCCATTTCATGATTTTATGTAATGACCTAAAAACCAATTTCACGATATTTCGAAATGCGGGTAGCGGAAAGTGATGAATTATTATTGTGAACTTTTTTATCGATACAAATCTGTGCGGCTCAAATAATTTAAATTCCAGGATTTTTCTTAAAAAAAGGACGTATTCATTTCTAATCCAAGAGTTTCTTATTAAACAATTTAATTGATTTACAGTACAATCAGTGCTTTAATAGACTTAGTGAAAATAATGCTAATAGAACTAATTATGTACGTATATCCAATATATGAATATAGCTCCATTTTTGTGGAGAAAGAAAATTCAACACCGCTGCAGTCCTTAATATCCGAGATAATCAACAGCTCTGCGGAGGTACTGAAAAAGAGAATTCTTTTAGAAGATGTTCTGTTGGTTCTAAATTAAAAACTTGATCGGAAACTCAATTCTAACAATGATTCGCTGCAGAACAGAAAAATCTGATGGTATTATTTTGTAAAAGGTTGAATTTAGTTTTACGGCATTCATTCCGTTTATTTTCAGAACTAACCGCAGATTTACTGTAGATTCTTTGTACTAAAAAATCTGTATTACAAGATTCATGATCATGCCTTAACTACTCACTTCATTCCATAGGAAACGATTGAACATACTGCACTTCCATAACTATGGGAAGCGCAGTGATTCCAACGGTATCATACGATAACGAACATGAATGAATTAGACACATTACTATTTAAATTCATATGAAGGAGAGGTGGGTTGTGAACGCCTTAACCATCGATTTTTATTGCAATAGATTTGAAACTAATTGTTTGTGTACACATAATTTGAACAAGGTTTGGTTCAATGTTTTGTATTGTGTAAAATACAGTGTCATTATGAAAGCTGCAAAAATTTTATCTTGTTATTGTACTTAAGGCGATAAAAAAAATTTGATAAAATTAAAGATAAAGTAAGTAATGGACATGTCTGAAATTCCAAGGAAAATAAATGAAAATAAATTTAGAAATTTGTGTAGTGCAAATGATTTTTTAAGAATGAATATCTAAAGTATTGTTAAAACTGCAGTTATCAATATTTCGGAAATAGCGGAACAAACTGCGAGGAAAAAATTTTTGTAACAAATATCTGTAATTTTTTGAATAACTTTATCGACGAATGGATTAACTTAACAACAAACAATTGTGCTATAAAACTATTCATCAAAACATACTACTTGAAATCTTGTTAAATAACTTGATTAAATCTTCGAATTAATTGATTTAGTTTTTCAATAATGAGGTATTAATCTTCTTAGTCCGTATAGCACGTATCGTGGTGTAAGCTATTCTCGGTTGTTCCTTTTACAAATTTAAGGGATTACAAACACAACTAAATATATATTCAATACAACTATAAAAAAAACTTCGTAAAAAACTGTAAAATAAAACCCGGATCGAACGGAGAGACTTTCGCAATGTTCAAAATTTGATAAAATCAAATGTTGTCAAAGAGGTTGGGCCATACAAACACCAAAATTCATCCCCTCGAAAATCACCATAAAGGTGTTGACCCAATCTACCACCCGAAAAAGATTTGATCTCGATATCTCAACGGATTTATGAAAATGAGTACGGCGGATTAACGGTCATATTTTAATGGTTTTCGGGTCTACTGTTCTTAAAACAAGAAAATACAAAATTTCAGGTTAATCACAATACTTTATTATTGAAAAAATCTGCCCACGTTCTCGGCGCAACTTTATTATTTTTCCAGAAGAAGAACGCGTTCGGAACGCGTTCCATTCTGAAATGCGTTGTAGGTTACTATGTGACTGAAAACCTAACAAAAGGTTCGGGAAGCGGTTAGAATAACATATGAATTACATAATTAGATCATATTCCGGGATGCGGTTGAGAAAGGAAAAAACTTAAGAATAGGTGATTATTAAACAAGCACGTGGAAGTGAAAACATATTCGATATCTGATCAGATCTGAGAGATATGGCAGAATTCACGATAAAGTGTAAAACCACTTTACACCCTCTTAGGGGTCGAATTTCAAGAAATCTTGAAAACGCTTTCTAGGTATTTATATGAAGAATCCTTATAATAAAAACGAATTCAATATATGGAAAGACCTAGTAGATATGACGAAAATCGTGAAAATATATGCATTAAATTTTCACTGATAATTTTTTTTACCCCTCTTCCGAACGCCAATGAATATTTTATCATTTCCTAGTTGATTTATATTTACACACCGAGTTTCAACTTTCTATCGTAAACCGTTCTAAAGTTAGGAAAAACACCACCCTTCCCCTAAACTATTTTTTCCGACATGCCACTACTATACATGTATCTAAATACCAAGATTCAGGTTAATATCATTATAGGTTCTTAAGATATAACTTTTTCCCTTTCAGCCTCCCCTACCCTCACCTTCTACACCCACATCCTGAAATTTGTTTTCCATACTGGAGTTCAATTTGGCCTACTTCTAATTTTAAGCATAGTTCTTACACTGTTATGGAGATACGAAACGTGATATTTTTGAAAAATTCTTATCCACTCCACTTCTATACTCAATCTTTGTTCATACTTTTATACGCAGACCGAATTTTATTTCTCTAGAGCAATTTAGTTTGTAAGATATATTAATCTATAGTTTTTCACCCCCACCACCGGACGTCACTGTTTCACTCAAAAAATTTCAATCTACTCTTCTAGTATAATTACAGATATTTGTTAAGTTTTAATTGCTTGCCATTATCGGTTTAGGAGATATGAATTTTAGAATGTGTCGATCTCGTCTTTTTTGTGTTTCGGACGACTTAGTTCCCCCTACGATCAGCAATTTTTTTTCAAATGGGTCCACTATCGAAGTTCTATAGAAATTCCAAGTTTAAGTCTCCTAACATAAGGGGTTGCTGAGATCTAGAAACCAAAATTTTTCGTTTAAAACACCCTCACCCCTCAAAAAAAGGTCAGTTCAAGGGGTCTACCCTGCCTATTCAGAAAAAAATTCAAGTTAATAGCTCATAGGGCTTGGGAACTATAAGTCCTCAAACAATTATGAGTACGGCGGACGCCGCACAGTGGGGTATTTGTGTTAAAAAGCTGGCCAAAAGTCCAAATTAAAAATTTAAGCTGACGACAAAATGGATAATTTTTTCCAAGAAATCAACTAGTTATGACGTCATGTGGCACTATTTTTTTTTTCCTACCGTTCTATTAACGGTAAGGCCTGTCGAAAGCAAAGACTATCCGTAAGAAGACTGGACACTACGCAGTATCTTTCTTTTAAAAATTTGGCCTTGGTTTCTTTATTTAATTAAGTGAGGGAAGTAGATAGAAATAACATGATGCATGATTAAAAAAGAGACAAAAAGTGGTAACGAGTCGCATTCACCAAAACAATGACATCCTTACAGAACGCCTATAAAAAAAATGACAACAATTCATGTGCAGACACAGCTCAGCTGTGCTTGTGTGATTTCATTTCTCATATTGTTCCTATAGATTCCTATGCTGGAACACTGGAGAGTGGAACAGCGTTCTGTTACGTGCATTTTGCAAAACGATGCACACAGATGCAAATGTGTAATCATTCATTTTTGCATCTTTGCGTACTCTTTCTTCGCACGGAATTTGAATAGGAACATGGAATTGAAACTGTTCAATCGGATTTCTTTGTTCCTCTTATGCAATGATTTTTGCTTTTTTTACACCAAAAATGCATATGTAGTAAGTGTCCAGTCTTGTTATGGATAGTCTTTGGTCGAAAGTCACTCGTTGTGAACGCCGAAAATTTTTTTTTCGGTGCTTACCTGAGAAGGCTAAAGAAAAAGCGTAGTAATTGTTTAGTGAGTGGACAATTTTAATCAATTGTGATGGATTTTCAAGTTCAAGGTATGTACTATATTTTTGATCGAAAAATATTTATTTAAAACTAATATTATTGCTTCTGTTAGACGTTTGAAGAAACACGTCTAAAAACCCAAATTTTTACTTTCATTTTGCAAAACATTAGTGTTTAAGTTATATCCGCAGCATCAGATCTTGCAAAAATAATGATTACAAGTTATGATTAAGTTCATTAGCTAACTGAAAAGAAAAAAGAAATATTGCACAAAGTTGCACCATTTTGTTTTATGACTCTTTCTTTGGAATAAGTCGTGATTAAGGAAATTTAAGAAAGGAGGTGTAAAAAGGATTCCAAAAGGACTTAATTTAGAGTTATTAGTTTATAACATGAAAAGGAGCCTAAAGAACATCTGGAAAAGAAAGAATTCAAATAAATTTGGTCTAAAAATAGAACAAATGATAGAAATTGCCTTGAAAAAAAATTTAATATACATATATGAGCATCTAGCACCAAAATGCAAAATTACGCATAGGAAACGTTTATCACATCATTTTAAGTCGATAAAAATGAAAAAATAATTTTGGCCACATTTTTCGTATAAATACCCCACTGTGCGCCGCACAGACGGACTGAACATTTTTTTTGTTTTCTGGTGTTTATTAGTCATAAAACGTGTAAAAAAAAATTGTTCAGGAAAGCGACTTTTTTTTTTTAAATCGATAACAATATGTACTTTATTATTAAAATAATAAAGTAATACCATGGATACACTGCTGGTATTGATATCATAATATCGTCAATACCAGCAGGGTATCACCCAATACAAAGCATAAACAAACTGGTTAATATATCTAGTATTGAAGCCGTTTCATGGTATACAAATTCGATAATTTCACCTAGTATACTATGCATTTTTCTGCTAGTAGTGCCATTCCCCAATTTTGTGGCGAGTATCGCAACTAAATGTCGTCGCTTGCTCATATCAGATACTGTGAAATCATACAATATGTGCAGTGTATCATATGCAGCTAGTTTCAATACTATGATTTCAATACGATGGTTTGTATATTAGCTTGTATTAATGGTATAAAATGAATAAATTAAAAATAAGTTTTTGGACAATTGACGTCCTAGCAATAAAGTGAGCACAGCTAATAAATAAAGTACGACACAATATAAATGTTATTAAGATACATCACGTCAAGCCTTTTCGGCAAGGTTCTAGAATTTTGTTTGAAACTGTTAGGAATTTGAAAAATATATCGTACTTGCATCTCAACATGAATATAAAGCCTCTTTTCAAAAGATTCGTTTCATTTTAGATAAATTGTGACTGCGATGTACCTAAATACTTCAAAATTACTTTCAAAATTTGTGGCAGCTGAAATGAGGGGAGATCGTAAAAATTCTCACACAGAAAAAAATGAGTAGTCAAATTTACAATGAAGAGTAATCAAATTCACAAATCGTAGAAAAGCCGGTTAACATTCAAATTCCATTACAGGTACAATGAGATTGATGTAAATTATAATGATTTTCACAAACATGTAGTTAATTTTAAAGTAATGAAATAAAATGTAAAGTAATAACACATATTCACTACATAAATAGGTAGTAATTTTTACTACTTTGGAACTGTATTTTGTAGACTTGTAATGAATTTGATTACAGACTTGTGATTTTCACTACAATTGCAATAACAGCTATTGCACCGTAGCCATTTCACCACACGTGTAATAACACTGCAGTACAATTTATTGCAAAATTGATATTTCCTCTAACGCCATAGCTTGTTGAGGAGTAAGTGAAGAACAACATTCGTGAAAGTAATTTATTTAAAAAAAAGGTAAGAAAAGTGCTTAAGAACCGAAAAGTTGCATTTTTAATAGTGAAAATTTTAAGGTTTAAATTTAGCTGGTAAGTGTTAAACTTATTGTAAGAAGTAATTTTAATTAAAGTTTAAATTTAGCTGGCAAGTGTGAACTATGGAATCTGTAATAGATGACAATGGAGATATTGCAGAAAAAAATAGTAGCTTCATATACACACTTTTTGGTTCTAATATGTTTCTAAACCAAGGAATGGAGTCAATGAACAATGAACAGGAAATCGAAGTTCCAGAAGAAATTGCAATCCTTGATATTTGTGCAGCCTCCGAAGGTATTAATGAAGCCGTAAAGTTATTAGAAGAATGGGGTCTTCCAGAACTAATCAATTTGTTTAAAGGTAAGACAAAACTAGTTTTTTAACCAATTTTATGGAAGACATAAACCTGCTTGTTTTGTTTTAAGAAATTAAATTTGAAATAAATTATTTTCTTTTTCTCTTTTATAGGCTCTTTTATAGCTTAATATAATATAATAATTCTTTTTTTTTTTTGCTGGGCTTTGAGAAATGAGGGCAAGCAAAAGGAATTAAAAAAATATGCATCTCCTATACCTTCAAGAGTAAACCTTTCTCATTCCTTAGCAATTAAGTTTTCTTTTAAATTTGCTACGAAAATATTGAAAGGAGCAGAAGTTGATGTTTCACAAAAAGTATATTTTAGAAATCTTGCAAATTTTCATTTCCAAAAAACTTATAGCGTCAACTGCAATATACAAAGAGACTGTATAAAGACAAATTATTTTGTATTAAAAAATAAAGATATGATACTTCTGTTATAAATAAAATTTATAATATAATTTTTTTCGAAAACAAACTGATATTGGTCTGTGAACAATTTAAACTGAATTTTGAAGAGCATTTAAATTCTTTTATGTATTAAAAGAAAATTTACAGTCATTTGATGTTTGTAATATTGATGATTTTGAATATTATCCTTGCTTAACCCACAAGCTTCCTGATGGAAATCTAGCTTTAAGATTTAAAATTAGCTAAAATTTTGTAACGGAAAACTGCTCTATATTTTACTGTAAATTCATATTAATTTGAAATAAATATTTTAATTTACAAAATTACAATTTTGAAAACTTGTTATGTCTTATGTTAATAACAAAAATAATAAAAAATAAGGTATTATTATTTATTTTCCACTTCTCTTCCAAAACAGAATTTATTGCATTTCGTGATACATACATATTGTATTTTCCATTACAATATTACATTACATTACAATGGTATTTATCATTAAAGTTAACTACAGTAAACTATTTAAATGTACTGTTTTTCACTGTTGAATGTTGTAAAATTCACTGCTTGCGTACAGTGAATTTTTAATAGCACGAGTAATGATTTTCACTATATATGTAATGAACTTTGGGTTAGTGGTTTTCATTGCACTGGAGATGAATTCAACAACAATGTCATACATTCGTTTAACTACAGTGTAGTTTATGCATATAATAAAATTAACAATCGTGTAATCAACCTAAAATTACCTACACGGTCAATGAATATGACTACATATTTCAAGGGTTTTCACTACACTTTTCTCTGTGTGTAAAGCCATAAAGGTGCTTAATGCAATCGTAATATTTGAAAACTTTGAAATTCATAATTAGTCAAACTTGAACTTCGATTATCTGAAAACTATCTTTTTTGTTACACCGTAAATTTTTGAGATTTTTGCGCGATTATTCCGGCGATCTCTTTAGACTTTTTTACTTCATTCAATGATATCAAAACTCAATTTTGATTTCTGGCATGATAAGGTCCCCTTACAACTTGCGGCACATATACGATATACCATTCAACTAACTTGTGACAAAACTAATCGTGAACTAGGTAGGATAAAGACCCCAGTTGCGAGCCCTGCGCCAGTTCCGATCCGCCATCTTTAATTCCACAAATAGCTAAGAATTCATGACAGTTTTTCCTTCACTACCAACTTTAGCAACGACGTCCAAGTTCCTTAAGGGGTTAGGTGGGTTTCAAAGGCCTACAAAAATGGTATTTTCACTAAATTTGTTTTAATATGTATATGTAATGAAATATTTTATTTAAAAAATTGAGTACATCAAAGATACATGTTTCGTAAGTATTTCGTAAAATTTTTGTTTAAAAATTTTGGAAATTCACCCGTTGGGACCTCATTTCCCTTGACCTCTCAAAAAAAAGTGTTCTCGGCGTGGACAGGATAACTCATGACTGGTTCATCCAAAATTAAAAAACCAAAAATTTTCCGTTAGTACATCCATAGAGCTCGTGCTTGAACGAAGGAAAAAAAATTTTTGAAATTTAAATTTTTGGCGGAGCTGTGAACAAAAAATCCCATTTATTGGTAAAATTTTCACTATGTATTGCCTCGTAAAATAAGTTGTAGTAAAGATTTAAAAAAATCCTTCGTTCAAGCACTAGATAATGTTATTTTGAAGAAGTGTGCAAAATTTGAACAAGGTCGGTTCATAACTTTTCGAGAAATCGTGTCCACCGACTTCAAAAATAGAGTTTCGAGAAAAACGCGATTAAACTTTTAAGTTGAGGCTAACGAGGCCCGGTGGGCGGAACTTCCGAAGGCTCCATCTCTTATAATTTTACTCGGATCGATTTAAAATTTTGGGATAATATTCTGAACATGTTGTATTATTTAATAAGACAAAAAAAAAAAAAAAAAATTTTTACAAATTTTCAAACCCACCTAACCCCTTAAGGTTTTCGTTTAGAAAATTCAGTGACACAGCAACATTATTTTTGGTGAATGTTTCACAGTACATTTTAATTGAAAATACAGGTTTTCCGGGTTAAATACTGTTCTTATTTATTTTAAGTGACGTTTCGGACTGGACTGAGTCCTTTATCAAACTATTTGATATGGTTGAACCGGATCCGTCGTAATATACAGGCCAGACACATGAAACGGTCACGTCACACAAAGCAGTCAACCGATCAACCGGGAGAAGAAGAATTGCCGTATGGCATGGTGTTATTTTGTAAAAAAAAAATGATGTAAACGCAACTATTTAATTGCGGATTTTAGCTATAAAATTTTTTAGAAAGAGACTCGGTTCACGCGTTTTCTATGATTTGAAATTGGGGTAATCGCAGATCACTTTTCACCGACGGGTTATAAAACAAGGGTGTCTAAAATAAAAATCATGCATCATTCAATTCACAGAAATGCCGGGTTCGAATAATAATAGAAATTTACGATAAATATTCTACGATGGAAAGAATAGAATGGTTCTTTTGATTCCGAGACACTTACATAATCTACAATACTATTGTTAAAAACAAATAGTAAGGTGCTGTAAACAATTACACAAAACCCAACGAATTTTCCGACACGATACGATTTCCGGCTTATTGTGAAATCTATAGCTGTAATCGTTAATTATAACATTTTTAAGAATATCATAAAATAAAATCTCAAAAGATTTGTAGTTTTAATTGATAATAATAACAAAATTGTTCGTCCGTCGTACGAATATTTTTTGTCGTACGATGCATTCATTTTTCTTATTGTTATCAAATCCGTAGATATTTTCGATATGGTACTCATAAAAATGTTATAATTAACAATCATAGCTAATTTTTCAATAAATAACTAAGTTTTCACAAAAATCTGGTGAGGATAAGTCGCATCGGAAGATTCGTTCGGTCGTGTGACCGGGAACTTGCGCCGGTTGCAACTTCTTTTGTAGGTTATAAAAAAAACTCAAACCGCGAAAAAACCGATTCAATGAGCTTTTAAACGTGAAATTGTTCTCAAGCTCTTAAAAACACACTTCATTCACTTTCACACCACTTTAACTAACCGAAAAACTACTATTTTAGTACTAAAACTAGAAAATACTACCGCGAAAACCCGAACCGACGTTCTAATCGCGAAGATTTGACGGAAACATTGACTGCTTAAGGTGACGTCATAAAAAATTTTCTCGCCAGCAGTCTGGCCTGTATATTACGACGGCTCCGGGCCAGACACATGAAACGGTGACGTCACACAAAGCAGTCAATCGATCAACCGAGAGAAGAAGAATTGCCGTATGGCATGGTGTTATTTTGTAAAAACAAAACAATGTAAACGCAACTATTTAATTGCGGATTTTAGCTATAAAATTTTTTAGAAAGAGACTCGGTTCACGCGTTTTCTATAATTTAAAATTGGAGTAATCGCAGATCATTTTTTACCGGCGGGTTCCAAAATAAGGGTGTCTATAAAATAAATCATGCATCATTCAATTCACAGAAATGCCGGGTTTCAGCAATAATAATAGAAATTTACGATACATAAATATTCTATGATGGAAAGAATCGAATGGTTCTTTTGATTCCGAGACACACATACAGTCCTATGCAGGACCAAAGTCACAAGTCACAAAAGTGACAATTAATTCAAAATTCATATAAAAATTGTGACTCTCGACCTACTTTGTGACTTGTGACTCGGTCCTGAATAGGTCTGATAGTTACATAAGCTACAATATTATTGTTAAAAACAAATAGTAAGGTGCTGTAAACAATTACACAAAACCCAACGAATTTTCCGACACGATACGACTTCCGGCTTATTGTGAAATCTATAGCTGTAATCGTTAATTATAACATTTTTAAGAATATCATAAAAAAAAATCTCAAAAGATTTGTAGTTTTAATTGATAATAATAAGAAAATTAAAATAATTAAAAATGTTATAATTAACAACCATAGCTAATTTTTCAATCAATAACTAAGTTTCCACAAAAATCTGGTAAGGATAAGTCGTATCGGAAAATTCGTTCGGTCGTGTGACCGGGAACTTCCACCGGTTGCAACTTCTTTTATAGGTTATGAAAGAAACTCAAACCGCGAAAAAACCGATTCAATGAGCTTAAACTTTAAATTGTTCTTAAGCTCTTAAGAACACATTTCACTCACTTTCACACCACTTCACACCGAAAAACTAACTAAAACTAGAAAATACTACCGTGCAAACCCGAACAGACGTTCTAACCGCGAAGATTTGACAGAAACATTGACTGCTTAATGTGACGTCATACAAATTTTTCTTGCCAACAGTCTGGCCTGTTAAACACATTCTGAACTAAGACTACATCAGTACTGATGACATTGTTGCAGACACTTTTGTTTTTCAGTTAATCTGTACACTACTAAAGCAGTGCCTATATTCAGTACTGCATAACTTTTAATTTCTTCGAATTTTGTAATGTTCTGCATAAGATCTGTATGTTTAAGTACTCCGAGAGCGAAACAGTTTTACTTGAATAGAGACAGAGTGTCGATACGTTTTGCGAAAATTTATGAATGAAAAAAACACAGATGCAATATTTTATATAATACTTAAATACACCAGTTTATTTTTATTTGTTATAACTTCAGGACCTTATTGCGTAACTTTTGGTATATAGGTCTATTATCCATTCACCCATAAGATGTCGGTCTTTCCATTCATATTGACAGCATCTCCTGTGAATTGTCAACAATACAAGATAATTGATCCGTTTCTCCCGGTGCTCGCTTTACTTCCGTTGATCTCATTGCTTCCGTTTCTCCCGTTACTCCCGTTGTCGAATAGTATAGGATAGCATACGGGACAAACAAACAAACAATTAGAGAACCAGGGTACTAAAATCGCGAAAAAATTAAAAGAAAAACTTTTTTTTTATTCGATCGGTACCAAACTTCACAGGAACCATCCCGGAACTATTCTACACGTTCCCTGGAAATTTTATCAAAGTCGGTTGAGCGGTTTAGGCTTTAGGCTTTAGGCATAGGGAACATACTCACGTGCTTACGTGTAGTTTAGGCACACAACCTTTCCAGATATTGAAGGAGATGTTATTTGAGAAGCACTACTTAACATAGGAGCCGAACTGGGCAAGGGCACCCATACAACGTTTCGTAGAGAGGAGCAAAGTCGTCACTGAAAAAAACGAGGTAGCTAAGGTAGTAAAGGTCTCCACTCGTCCTAATACACACAAAAAGTTATATCCATGAACACCTACCAGCGTTGCTAGCCTCGCGCAACTATCCCGATAATAAGGGTTCACTTTTGGAATAATTGTGTTAAAACACAAATGTAATAATTTTGTTGTTTTCAGTCCGTCGAACCGAATTTGAATAATCTCTGGCAACCAGAAGAATCGAGCAAAATACAATGGAACATATGTATATTGACCAGACTAGGGACTGTGCAGAATTGGTCACTTTATTTGATTGGTCAGATTATAAAAATAATTTAAAAAAGAAAATTCATTTCAAGTTGAAAAACCAAAGTTGAATTGTTAATCAGAATAAAAGATGCGATTTTCACCTTTTAACCATTTATAAATATAAATAAAATATATTCCACATTTAAAAAAATAAATATAGATTTTTACCTAAAACGTTTGTTTTATAAAACTTACTTCACTCAAACATAAATAATGTGCGAGAACTACTTACTACGATAATGCAAACTGCATCACAGAATACAAGGGTTCATCATCAGCAATATGAAGGAAAATCCCGCCTCATTTTACATTTTGCAACATTTGTGTATAAATTAGCACTATTTTATGGTCACATTATACATAGTTTGTACTCGGCATGTAAGTGATACGTAACATACATATGTATATATCCGTATCCAACGTATCTTTTTGCCAATATGTTGGCTGCAAAGTGATTAATGGTCACAATATGGAAATGGTCACAATACAAAACAAAATTTGGATGGAAAATCTGTGATTTACATCGGGACCGTAAAAAATAGCAACTTTAAGCAAGTGGTAAGAATAGGAAGGTGGTCACTTCTTCAGGTTCTACTGTAATTATATCACATTATATTGGGAAATTGTATCTTCTATCATGTTATGACGTTATTATTTTGAGGATTGCTGGAATACAGGTGGTGCCAAGTGCCCTTTCTTGCCACCCTCTAAGGGCGCCCTTCGAACTGGGCCACGTTATGCTTCGAAGTAGAATGATACATGCCACCTCTTGATGAATATAATATATCTAGATTTTTGTGTGGAGAGGTACTCCGTAGTGGAGTCTTATCACCTCTACCTTGGATATCAAACCCATCTCGAGAGTGACCGGATCAAAGCCTACGTCGATGACCTTGTTATACCGGTATCTGATAAATTCTTACCTACAACGAATAAGTGTAATACAGGGTTCTAGAAAAAATATCGTGACGCATAAATACCTATAAGTTAATAATAAAATAACGTTTTCTAAAAATTTTGTGTTTTTATTATGATAATGTTTTAATTTCTTTTATAATTTTAGATTTAAATACATTTTGTTTCATATCATTCATTACTCACAAAAAAAGAGAACAAGGTGATTGGATTGGATTATATTAGATACAAACACCCATCACCTCATTAAAACTTGTTGTACCTGGGCACTTTACTATAATGGCGTCTTTGCAACTGTAGTAGACTTTCGCGAATCCCGTCATTGCCACGTTCATGGATACTGCTCCTGCCGGACATAACTGAAATTTGGAATAAAAATTGTATTTAACAATAAAGACATCACGGTACCTCCAAAATATAAGTTTATAGTGAATATGTTAAAATTACCGCCTTTAAAGTTGAAGTGGAATAACATGACGCAATTGCTCCATAGAATATCTGACCGGATGAGCACAATACTGGGGTTAAGGAGGGGCACTTTATGTAACTTGCTGGGTTATTCGGGTTCACGACGCTGCTAGTAGATCCAGTTGGACACGGCTAAAGAAAAAGGAAATGGGGAAATATTTATTAGAATTTTATGCTGGTTCACAGGGATCCTTAGCCTGAACTGCATTAACAATTTCGAAATGGAAATATCACTTACATTATTGCAATATAGTGCTGTCGAGTCGAATATTTGTCCACTTGGACAATTGAACTGTTCAACATTGCCGTTAACACATTGCGAATACATGGTGTTCGATTCTTTAGACCACCAAATGTCGTCTTCAGCAAACAGGCCACATCCCTAAAATAACAACAAAATAAAAAATTAAAATTTAAAAAAAAAGAAAGATCGATTTGTTGGCATACCGCACTAGTAGGTGGTTTATTAGAACCGATGCAAACACTTTTGCTCGGATCGAAAACCATAGACTCCGGACAAGATTGGACAATAAAAACTCCCGCAGTACAAACGAGGAAGTACTGTTCATAGCCAGGAGCAGGACCAGGCAATGGTAAATGCTGTTTCTCTGGATACATGGCACACATCTAGATATTAACAAAACGAATTAACTACATACGTACCCGATTTAACAAATTTGCGGGGGGGGGGGGGGCTGACTGGGTGGGTCCCACTGTTGGGGTGTCTGACCATTGTTTTTCAGTTTTTCATTGTAAAAACTAAGTTTTGGTAAATTTTCAGCTTTCTTAAAACTCTTGCATGATTATTGCGCGCATAGTAACAGAAATCGCTCGTACTCGATTTAACACCTTTGTGGGGGGCTGGGGGCTGACTGGGTGGGTCCCACTGTTGAGGTGTCTGACCATTGTTTTTCAGTTTTTCATTGTAAAAACTACGTCTTGGCAAATTTTCAGCTTTCTCAAAACTGTTAAATTTTTCGATTTTTTTGACATCTTTGACAGGTCACCAAAGCCAGGTGTCCCGACGTCAGACCTGCTGACTCTAGTATATTCACATACACCCTAAATGTAACAAAATACTAAACTATTAGCTTTCTCAAAACTGTTGCGATTTTTTGTCGCGAGCTCTCCGACTTATAGTGATTGTTTCGTAATTTAAATCAACATTACCAATATAAAAAGTGTATTTTTTCACGCATTTATCCAGAACATAATCTCGATACTAAGCTTCATTTATTTCAGCCTCATTTTGCATTTTGCAACATTTGTGTCTGAATTAGTATATGACGTAGTATTTTATGGTCACATTATAGGATGTACTCCACAGGTATGTGATACGTAAATTTTGGCTAGAAAGTGGTCAATGGTTACAATATGGAAATGGTCACAATATAAAACGAAAAGTGTATGGAAAATCGGTGATTTACATCGGGACAGTAAGAAACTGGCCACTTTAAGCAAGTGGTCAACATATGTATGAAGGTGGTCACTTCTGCAAGTTCTACTGTACTTTGTAAAAATGTAATCCTGCAATTAATTTTTAGTCGTTTACACTAAGAGCACTTAGAACTAAGAACCAATTCGTCACCGGATTACGAAATTTGTGAAAACGTATACAAATCCATTACATCGCCTAGAGACTTAAGTTTCGAATGATTGTGAAATAAGTTTTTAGGCGATTACATAAAAAGAGATATAACAATTTAATGTAGAGAGAGAGAGAGATTTTGCGAAATTTGTGGAAACGAAAGCTTCACGTCGCCTTGGAGTTAAGTTTCGAAAAATCGTGAAATTAATTTTTAGGCGAATACATGATATCAACTTAGAAGTAAGACCAAAATTTAAATCTCATGGAACCTAATAACAATAAATGGCGCAACAGCCCAAATCGGGCCTAAGTAATGCGATCTGTTGTAATTCATAAAAACATTTGCATTATCTTTACACCCCCGTGAAGGTTGACTATCAAAAAATCGTAAATGAAATAAAAATAAAATCAATCTTATATCTGAGATGTCTGCTAATATCTGAGAAACCTTAGAGATGTTACGAAAATTGTGAAAACGTCCGCTTACGTCCGCTACAAAAATCCGGAAATTAGTTGTTAAATGATAAAAAAGGTCTTGGGGAGTAAACCCCAATTCGATGTCTTATCACTCCTAACAGATATGATGGAATTCGTGAAAACGTGCACAACCAATTTATTTCGGGTTGGAAAAATCCTGAAAATGGTTAGGTAGGCAGGCGATTATATAAAAATCCGGTAGGAGTAAAAGATTATTCGATGTCAAATCAGATCTGATAAATATGGCTGAATTCGTGAAAATGGATAACTTTTTACACCCTTCGGGTTCACATTTTAAAGAATTCTGGAAAAGCTTTCAAGGCATATATCTGAAGAGCCCGTAAATTAATTAATTCAATATTCCAGAAGATCTTAGATCGTGAAAATATGAGCAGACATGCACTTCATTTTCACTAATATTTTTTTGCTTCACCACCGCACGCCAATGAATATATGTTTTTTATTAGTATTTACATTACCAATTAATTTTCAATTTTCAGAATAAGCGTTCCGAAGATAGAAAAAACTCAGTGTTACTATACCGCCCCTACTTATTGGTATACTCTGGAAGATAGCTCTTAATCAATATGATAGAAGATGCACTGTTTCGTACCAGTGTTAAAATTCCCACCAACATGTTTAGTTTAGGCTCTAGCTATTCTAGACCCATCTTAGTAATTTGTCATTTGCATCGAAATATTCAAGCTTGGTCGTAGTCTCAGTCATTTGGTCATAGTATTAGTCATTCGGTTACAGACTTAATCATAATCTCAAACAGTTTGATAGTCTCTTCCTGTCTAGTTGTGTAAACTTTATTTTTAATTTTTTGCTTACCATTACTTTTTCTGTAGTTGTATTATGTGTAGTTGGCGTACAAAAGCCGAGGGGCGAATCGCATTTCAGCAATATTGGATTAAATTCCAAACCATCGGGGCACTCAAGTTCTGTTGCAATATCCGCCTGACATGTATAATATTTTCGACAGTCTGATTCGTGCATTAGATTCGGTGAATCGTTGTCGGTTTTTTGTAAGCAGCGAGGATCCGAGCTCAAAACCACGGCTATAAAAGCCGATAAAATGATGGCTGCAGATAAAAGAAATAGATGAAAGTATGGATTATTAATTATCAAAAAAAAACTATTTAGAACGTTTACTTCTTTCGATGTGCTCTTGACCATTCGCTCTCGCAATTCTAATCAAATTCTGGTTAAACTCTACAGCTTTGCAAAAACGTCCGCTACTATGAAAACCAATAGTCCAAGAGCTCGCGACAAAAAATTGCAACAGTTTTGAGAAAGCTAATATTTTAATATTTGGTTACATTTAGGGTGTATGTGAATATACTAGAGTCAGCAGGTCTGACGTCGGGACACCTGGCTTTGGTGACCTGTCAAAGATGTCAAAAAAATCGAAAAATTTAACAGTTTTGAGAAAACTGAAAATTTGCCAAGACGTAGTTTTTACAATGAAAAACTGAAAAACAACCATGTCACATAATGTTTGATTAGCGTAACCGTTCTATTAAATAAGAAGGTTGCGTGAATTACACTCCTAGGTCTCTCTAACCATTATTTTGATTGAGCCAAACATTGTATATTTCCTAAGAACATAACTATAGTTCTAGTAACTAAGTCGTAAAATTTTTGCTATAGAACTATAGTTATTACAAACATACATTCAGTACAACTATGTTATATATTGTAACATGGTTGTGGCAACTAAAACCACAATCATAGCAAGGTTCTCCCAAAATATGGTGGCCATAATCATATTTTTTCTTTGAAGGTGGATGTCTCTATAGTAGCTCTATACAGTTTTAGATTTTTAGCTTTCTGCAGCTTTCGTGAAATTAAAATCAGAATTTTTTCATTTTAATCCCCTCCCACCACCACACCCTCAAAATTTTTTCTTCAGCTAGAGGTCTACCGATCCTAACTCCTGTAAAATTTTCAAGATCATATATGCTACAAACAAAAATTTAATTTTGTAAATATTGATTGTCCCCTCACTTTCGCACTTCACGACCCCGCCGACTCCCCCAACCAATCAAAAATTCAGTAAACTCCACTAGTAATTCTAAATACAGAAACTAAATTTTATCTACGTCTATGTTGACGTCACAGCATAACATTGCCATTATGTATAACAGTTTAGAAAAAGCTTGGCTAAACCGTCAAAATGGCTCAGTTGATGCTTATTTGACACTTCGTAAATCAAAAATTAAAAAAATTCTATAGAAAAAATAGATTTGTTTTACGTTTGCTATGATTGACTGATAGCTCAGCTGTCGTAAAAATAGCCAATACACGAACCGAAAAGGTATTGAGACGCAGGTTTGCTACGTCTGACGTCATAAACTGTTATAACTAGACGTAGACGTAGACGAAGCAAGCACGAATACGTAAAGAACCTAAACACATGAAGAGTAAGTTTTAACTTTAGCGGTTATTCGACAGAAATTGTCTTACCAATTTCATATGATGAAAATTCACTTGATGGTGACGATTTTTCTCGTTTTCAGTCCTGTGCCAAAAATAAGAGAAAATTTATACAAGAAAAATAACGGACTCTTAGCTTAATGTGTTCTAAACTAGTCATGAAGTGTGCTATGTGTTTTCAGAACTTTTGTATGGCAGATATGGAGATAATGAATTTGACTTATTAATAAATATTTGTTAGTCGTTTTTGGCCTAGATCATAGGATATACCTATGTATAGGTATTACTTCCATTGATTGAATTATCACCAGATCCAACGGATGTAAGCAGCCACTATACACACAATTAATGCCATGACACATTAGAGGCAGAAAGCAGCGGCAGCGGCAGAACTTTTTTTAGAAAGCAATAGGATCATATGGAGCCTGTTTAAATGAAAGCAGCGGCAGAAGAAACAGAGCTGCTTTTTCGTTCTATATTCTAAAGTTCTGCCGCTGCCAGTGCTGCCAACATAAATCTCTTTAGAATTGGGAATTTTGTCAGCAATGTAAAGGGTGTCAAACTTGTGTCCATATACTTGTATTTAATTGTCATTTTAAACTGGAAGCTCAGAAAAATTAACGGAATCAAAATATTTTCGTCCGCTTAAACGAGAGACTAAAATACTTGTGACTGTTTACAGTTAGCATTAACACAATATTCCGTGCTTCCACCATCGATGGCAGTTAGCATGGACAAATTGTTCTCTGTTTCTGCTTTTATTTAGATTCATAAAACAAAGTAAAAAGCAGCACTGCCGACGCTGCTGCTTCTGTCACGGCCTTTAGACTTGCAGTCCTTTTCCCTAAATTTTTGACAATTTTATTTCAACGTGTTCACTCGCACGAGTAAAGCTGGGTTTCCATGTGCGACAATTTTTAGTGACAGAAATTTGTCACGACAAAAATGAGTCACAGTCTTCAGTCTGAAGTTAACATTTGTAACATTACTTGTGTCACACCTTTGCGTAAATGGGTTTTGTATATTATTTGGATTAAATTATGGCCATTTTATAAATATTAGCAGTTTGCTAGAATGGTTGAAATCTCCATCTTGAAGTTTTCGAGAAACTTTTGAACTGAAGTTGTTGTCACACATGAAAAGTCAGAGAATCTCCGACTAGCGACATGCGACAAAATTTGCCAGAGATTTGTAATCTGTTTGGATAATTGATCTGTCACACATAATGACACAGAAAATTGTCGCATATGGAAACCCAGCTTCAGTGTTAAGGAAATGTGTTTCGATGCAATTTGAATTTCGCGGTTTTTATTCTTAAACTGCCATGTTTTGTTAAAATACAAGGACAGTAAAATTTTCAATATCTAGTCTAACTAGTTTGCTGGTAGAATTGGTAAGTAATAACTATCTCGTATTTCAAGGACTATTGCCTCGAAATACGACAATAGTTTGCAAATGAGGTCTATTGGAAGGAGTAAGAAATTCTAAGTTTTACGTTTATTTTATGCAGATTTCTCCCTCTTGAGGTTTAAGCAGTCAACAGTTTTCGTGCTTTCGAAACTCTCCAGGACAGTCAATTTTAGTAAACAACCTTGAAGTCAAGTCAAATGCAATAAGAACAATAAGATTAACTAATTCCTTTAACGAAATGTAACTATCAGATATAATATATGGTCAATTCAAGGATAAAAATAACATTACAAACCCAAAAATACTAGGGTACTAAGGTGGGTGAACTGCTATCTGTCGATATTTTCTATTGAAAATTATACCATACTCCTTTATTTAGCAGTCACGACACTATTTTCAGCAGTTTCCCTTTTTCGAAATTAATTTCGAAAATTCCTCTTCCCATAGATTTTTTTTTTTTTAATGTTTTAAATTACGAACACACTATCGAAATAATTTTCGAAACTTTCAAAACTCACTCCACACATCTATCCTACACGATTTAATATTTCGCAAATGAAATACCTTACCTTCTCTCATAATAAATTCACTGCGACACGATTAAAGTCATAAAATTTATTTTCGAAAATAAAAGGACCACTTCCTTTTCGAATTCCGGACAAAACACTGAACACTTTCTGATCCGGCAATTTAATTGCGAATAATGTTTTCCTGAACCGTTCGTTTTTTATATCGGTACGTCGAAAAATTCGGAATTAATCTATCGAGTTATCGAAACAAATCATGTTTGTCATTTTGGTTTCGTTGTAATTGCGGATGTTTCGAACGGTGAAATTGCTTACATAGAAACAAAATAATTAAGAATGACATTTTCTTGGAATTGGATTGATTTGGTCTTATACAAATTGTGCAAAATCTTATCGATTTTTTTGTTGTTAGTAATTTTGTTCCGTTCTTTGTAATAATTAACTGCACATTTTAATTAAAGAATCAAATATTTGTATATCGCAAGAACTGTTTTAAGATAGGATTTTAGAATTCATGAGAGTTAGTCCTGATAGAACCTCAGAAGAAACCAAATTGTTGGGGTTGTGGGTGTATGGGCTACATGTGGACAGCACGTGTACCAAATACTGCACACATCGAAAAATCAAAGTGGTTTAATTTTTATTTTGAAAATCAAGCAACCGAACAAGAGAGAAGACATAAAAATTATTATTCACGCTTATTCTGAAAAACGGCGGATTTTGTATTCCCGCCGACCATGCGGTTCACATTCGACACATGATCAGTGTGACCGTTTTGATATTTCTCAGGGTAGCAATTCTTAGCTTGGGTAGCAAAAATATTTTTTAATACTACTTTTAATTAAATGGAACTAGTTATGTATTATAGATGGAACGGATTGGATCGTGACGGGACGGGAGCATTGTATTTCGATTTCTAGCTTTACTTATAACACTGTACCTACCTATATATCCACTACAAATTTAAAATGTTTAAAGAAAAAATAATATTTTAAAGTGTGTAACAATTTGCACTTATGTATTTAGGAAAATCAAAATTCCTTCGAATTTTTTTGAAGTGAAACTTCTTTAGCAGCGAGTGAAATTTCAAGGACGCGTCACGTTTAAGCACATTTCGTTACACGATAGAAAAGAAAGATATTATGTAGAGACAAAACGATGAAACGAAACTCGATGAAACGATGAGACGAAAAAGCGACACTGCGAGAGAGTGGTATTCCCTTCTGACTCCACCCATAGAATTTGAAATACAACTCCTATCTCTTCCCCCTCTTCACCTATCCCTTTTTAAACAACTTATTTCCCGCACCCCTCTCTCAACCCTTACTTTTCTTCTTACACCCCTTTCTCTTAATTTCAACTTTTCACCCCCCCCCCCACTGTATACCCTCCCCCCCCCCTCTGTGTACCCTTATCATTCTACCCTGCACCCTACATATTGTTCCCCCTCATCTACTTTCTATATCCCCCTACCTCCCACCCTTCTCTCTACCTCCTACCCCCTCCTACGACCCATTGAAAAACTCAGAAAACTCAAATTTTGTATTATTGTATTTATTTTGAAATGCTCTCTCTCTGTCTCTCACATGAAATCTCTCTTATTCTTTTTCTTTATTTTCAAGAAGTTTCACTTCTATCATGTGCACGGTGCTGCACACGCTGTTTTTTTTTATTTTAAGGTTTCTGTATCCCTGGATTCGTTTGGTATCAGGCTACAATTTTAAAACTAAATTGAACTTAAATACATATGTACCTATGTACATACTTACTAAAAAGCAGTCCTAAAAACTTTAAAAATTAAGTTTGGAAAGCAGAGTTTGGGGTAAAATCTGCTATATTTCTTTGAGTTTCGTTTCAAAAGCTGACTTATATTATCAATTGCAAAACCAGCCATATTTTCGCTTAACACAATGATACTTTTTTGGGTGCAAAGCCAGACATAACAGTATGTAAAATCCGTATTCGTACCCCAACAATTTTATATGAAAAACCTCTATCTTCTGAAACAAGTTGCATCGAATGGCAAGAACATTAAAGTTAATTCTGCATGGTTTGCTAAAATTTAAGTATTTTGAAGGAAGATAAAAAATTCTAAATGGTCATTTTTATTGTTTTAAGGATACAATGCTAGGGTACCCATAAATACCCATAAAAATTTTCTCATTTTTCTTGTTACAACACTGTCTTATAGCATTGATACACTGCTTGTATACAAACCCATGGGCGAAATGCCGGAGTCCGACGGAGTTGTGCACACTGCCCAGAATTGGCATCGTATTGTCCGCCAAGACTTGTGGATTGGTATTCTTTTGGTACTGACAAACTACCACCCCAGTGTCGGGCCAAAAATTGGCTTATTATTGGTGTTTAAGCTCTTTCGGCATTGGCTTGACTGTTGGCTCTGTATTGGGCACATCCTGGTAAAAATATTTTTTGTTTCTCAAAATCAATTTAGATTCGGCTTTAACACTACCACGAGAATGTTTCAGATTAGCCTAGTGGGTAGCCTAGCGGACTTATGAGCGACGGGACCACGGTTCGAATCCAAGAGTGTGCATGTAAGAAAAACCAATTCGCATTTAAAAAAAAAAAATGTTTACAGGCAAATAAAATAGAAGTTGAAAAAACACACACACTCACACAAAAAAACACACACACACAAAAAAAAACACAAAAAAAAAGATTTTTTAAATTTTTTTTTACTGACGCACATTTGCCAGTACTGGCAACTCTGGCACCAGTACTAAGCCTGAGCAGTGCCGTTCTGCTTTTCGAACATGGGAATCATGAAATCGTCAATATCACCAGTTTATCACCCAATAAAGCGCATATACTAGTACGTCAACGAGCTGATGTTAACGTAGTATCCAAAGCCTTTCCTTGTTTACAAATTCGATAATTTTAGCTGATATAGCTGTCTCTTAACTGCCAACAGCGCCATCTGTTACTAAAATCAACTGAAATTTGAATGAATGACAGTTATGAATGTTTATATTCTTACAAAATTAAATTTTTTTGGGCGTTTTTTTTTACTTTTTTGTGTGATGTGATGATCCACTTCTTTATTAGCAATAAAAGTGCTTTTTGCCGTCATAGGGACGAAGAGCTAGCAGTTGAAGCTACGATTGATAGACACTTGAAATTTTGTCTTTGCTAAATGTCAAAGTATAACATGTATGGGCTGTGTATCATGGGTACCTTGTATCGGATATCATGATTTCAATAACATGATTTGTATACAAGCAAGGTATTAGATTATTTTCAACTATTTTAAAAGACTTTTATGTACAGTTTGGTAATGGTATAATAAAGTATATCAAGGTTTCATAGCAATTTAGTAGGTACGTACCTACATATGGTACGCGAAATTTAAATTAAAGAAATGGGGGGGGGGGGAGTTGAGCCCGTGCGCACGGGCCTGTCATTCATTCACACAACAAAATCTATTTTCAACCTGATCTTTTCGAGTTTATCGACTTTGGATCGCAAGTGCAAATTATTACATAAAAAATGCCTTTGGGCATTTGTTCGTTTTTTATGATTGAACAATGTTAATGTTTCAATGTGGATCCAACGTGAGCTAGAAAGCTTTTGATGTGAACAAAATCCTGTTGAATTCCATTCAAACCGAAAGCTAAAGCATCGAACGGTGCCAAATACCATACATCGGATTCGATTCTCAGCAAACCAAAGAAATAGAAAACACTTGAAAAGTGAACTCAGCTGAACTTATTATAAGGATACCAAAAATTGGTAGTAGCAATGCTGGTTGTACACGAGACTTGTAAATATAATAAGATTTTAGTAGGTACTGATTTTGCTTTACAAAAAATCTATAGTAAATCTGGGTTAAGTTTTGGAAATCGCCATAATATTGAAAAGAAAAAAAGCCCGACCTTTAAATACTAGGCTAATATTTGCATTTCACTGCCACCGTGATGAAACGCTCCATACAAAAACGTTCGGTTAAACTTCAAAATGCTTCAAAGTGCTTTTTACAGAAACGGAGTGCTGCCATCTCCGTCATATATATCTCCATGCGCTCAACTACTGAACCGAAACTAAATCAGTTCTAGTAACATTATATGCTGAGAATTTTGTTTTTCAGCTAATCTGTACAGTACTGAAGCAGTGTCTATGTTCGGTACCAAATAGTTTTAATTTAACAAACAATATTTTACTGGAGTAGTAGTACTTAGAGAAGAACGAGTAGTTCCGCTAGAATAGAGGTAGAATGTCAGTACTTTATTCATGAAATAAATAAAACAGTCATAATATTTTATATAATACTTTATTACATATACCAGTTTATTTTTATTTGTAATAACTTTAGGACCTTATTGCGTAGCTTTTCGTATGTTATTAAAAAAATATATGTATTTATATCATTTTGTAGCAATATTATCCATTCATCCGAATTAAGTCGGTCTTTCGATTCCTATTGACAGCATTTCCTGTTAATTAAAAACAATACAAGAGAATTAATAAACAATAAAAAAAAATAAACTAATACTCCCGACAGATCACAGATATCGACGTATTTCGTGTTACTCTATCGCCTGTCAGGATATAGAAAAATGCTTAAAAAATTACCATCACAATTTCCTGGCATCATCGAAGTCGCAATACATATCGATCGGATCGAATACGAAACCAGCTGGACATGATTCATGCCGAAGAGTCTTCATGATGCAAATGTAATATCTTGTGTTGTCCATTGGATCTTGGACGAATGCTCCTTGTGGAAGAGTGTCACAGGACTGACAAATAGGAATGGAAAAAAAAATTTTAAATTTTAAATTAGCTTGCGTCTAACTTTACGTCTACTTTCTTTATTGTATATAGCACTTAATGAAATCATAAACAATGCTGATACTGAGTACTTGAAAATAATTCTATCTGACTCATATGAACTCATATGTATGCAATACCAACGACACAAATTCAAATAATTCGGTATTGCAGTACTGTATCGGGTTTGGGATCCAGAACATAGTCACGAAGTTTTGAATGAATTAACGTTAGTGTGGAAAGTGAAGAGAATGTAAACGTCAGCTATCACAGAACAGAGATGTCCTTTGATCTTAAACCTAAAACCTTATTTTCCTAAATTTTTCTGTTACCATTTTTTTTTTGGTTGCATAATAACCAAAAAAATAAACATGATACTTTGATGTTTTTTTGCTCTAAATTTTTAATATCTTACCATAAGATCGGGGGATATAGCTTTTGTTTCACATGCCATAGTTTTCTCGTTGAATATTAGTCCAGTAGAACACAATTGCTCAATCAGACGACCATTTGCACATATGAAATATTTCGTGTTGTCTAAATCATCAGCATAAAATTTACCGTTATCTGTTGGTCCGCATGTCTGTAGATAGAAAATTAGTTAAGTTAAAAAAAAAATTAAGAATCAATATGGTGTATTGTGGCATAGAAGAGTTACTATGTAGTATAGAAAAATATTTCAATATTTCTTGGAGAATAAAGAGCTTCTGCACAGAAAAGAGTTTTCTGCACAGAAAAGAGCTTTCTGCACAGAAAAGGGCTTTCTGCACAGAAAAGAGCTTTCTGCACAGAAAAGAGCTTACCCTACAAGTTTAAAAAAAAAAATGTTATATAAAATAATGTTAGGCTTGATTTTCTATTTTATAAATAGCTATAAATAGTTTATCAATACTCAATAACAAGAGCTATTGAAACACGCTTCAAAAAAGTTTATGTTTATGTTTTATGTAAATCGATCGTATTTTTTTTATTATCTATTTACTTTGGTTTGTGGATTTTCTGTAGTGGTTGTGGTTGTTGTTCCAGTTCCTGAACCCGCTGGCTCACACGTTAAGCTTTCCACTCGGAATGTCATTCCCGAATCACAAGATTTCGGAACCAAAAGCCCATCAGTACAAATAAAATATCGTGTATTGTCAAAAGCATCTGCTACAAGTTTGCCATTTTCAACTACTTCACAAGACTGAAAAGAAAGCATTAAATAATTTATGAATCAAAATGCACTTAAACCGATGGTCATTGTCACTAGTGTTTAAGTAATAATAATGTATATTTACCATATATGCTTGTTATTGCAAATATAATTATAATAATAATAATTTATGAATCGATCTTCTCAAATAAATTCCTCAAGAGTTGTAACTAAAACAACCCCCATTACTGCGAATTGCTAAGCTTAAGAACTTATTTTTTTAATTCACCGGGAAGGTCTCTTTCTTATGACTTAATAGATGTGTTTTTTATTTCCAGTTAACCATAAAGCTTGACAAAATTGCACGGCAAAACAACAACAGTGCGGTTACCGTAACCACACTGTAGTTGTTTTGCCGTGCAATTTTGTCGAGCTTTATGGTTAACCGGGAATAAAAAACACAGCTAATGTACTCTTATGAAACTTATAAACGTAATAGAATATTTTGATCTTCTGAGTTATTAGTTTTGTATTTAAATACAACTTAAACTTTTTTGCTTGTCTGACAATGTCGAACCTTCAGACAAGGTTTACATTTTATCATGGTGAAGTTCACGAACGAGCAACGTTTGGAAATTATCTTAATTCCCTTTAACCCTTAGCTACTTACATAGAATTTCAATAGGAACATAACAATTTTGTATTTAAAGAAAACACAGAATAATTGCGAATTGAGTGGAGTTCACTCGGCTGCTACTCTAAGAATAGAAACAAAGACCCTTGTGAAAATATGTTTTTACGAATAGTGTCAAAATCTTTGAAATAACGGGATAACGCTTACACAAAATTGGCCATGTTAATTTTGGGGGAACTCCAATGAATTTTGTACTAGAGTTCGGAGTTGAAGTGAAAGTATCTCGCTACAGGTGACAGGTATCGACCAAACTATTTTAAATCTATTTTATAAAATAAATTCTGAAAACAAATCTAAAAAAAAAAACTTAATAATTACCTCCAATCCCTTTTCACACAACATACTCGTCTTCATGAAAGTTTGTCCTGTTGGGCACGTTTGCTGAATCCATACACCATTTGTGCAAACATAATACTCCGTATCACTTTCAGCATCTACCTTGAATTTACCATTATCGGCTGAAACACAAGTCTAAAAGATATGAGTAAATTAGTGAAAATGGAACTATTTTAGTATAGATATATGGTAGTAAAAGCCAAATAAAAAAATGTGGGCTGTCTTTCGTTGTCTCTTCTGCGAATGGTCGCTGCCTTGCTTGCTAAAGGTTCGTGTACACTAGCAAGCAAAACTTGTTAGAGTTGCTCTATGACATTTATTGCTGCATGTGTACACGGTTCCGAGAGCGCATTTGCCCAAGTTTTTGCTCTAGCCAGCAATTGCTTGCCTTTTCAATCAAGTTGTGAATGTACACGCTAACTTGCGAGAGTTGAAATCTCGCAAGAAAGTTCCGATCGGTTCCGAAGTTTTTCAGCCAGTCAGTTTATTGGAAGTGAGGTTAAGTTCAGTTTTAGGTGTCATAGTTCTAAAGTTTACGTGCGAAATATGAATGGAAAATCCAAGTAGAGTTCCGAGGACACGTTTTTGTTCATTACCAATGTGGAACATTATCCAGAGTTGTGGTATTTTTTTTTTCGTTTTGACAGTTCAACGAAACTTTGATGATGAAGTGTACATGGAAGAGCAAGTTTTACTTGCAAGATTTTTGTAGAGCTACTTGCTAGAGTAAAATTGCTGCAATTTGACAGATAGTGTACACATCACACCAAATTACTCTAGCAAGAAATGTCGCAAGTTACTTGCTAGTGTACACGAGCTTTAACAGTGAGGATATGACAGTTGAAAAAACTTCACTGAATAGACCAGTTAGAAAGTTGTGTTAGAATATATTCGAATCATCGTATTGTACACTTTTCGTAATATGCTGGTAGTATTGTCATGGTTTTTTTCAATATGTACACCAAACGAAATTTAATTAAGTAATTGGTCCTTATTTCTCATTAATTCGTAGATATACCTACATTAATTGATTGTTGATAACAATATTTTTTTTTTGTTATATGTTGCAACTCACTAGCTACTAATTAGTGAAAAGTTTCTAAATTATCATTAGAAGAATCCGAATTTCCTAAATAAATATAAATAATAGTTGTATTTAATAATTTAGAGGCGTTATACATATATGCAATTCCCGAAAACAGGTAAATGGTCAAAAATTACTGCATACTTCCTATCTATCTATCCATTAATCAAAGAAAAATAGATTGCGACACACGCACCTTTTGTGACGTCACTAAGAGCGTTCGAAGAGGAAAACTGTAATAAATATTTATTTTACGTTTCTGTAAATTAAAACGTTTTATTTCCTTTATTTTTGCTACTCTTTATCATTTTTTGCTAAGAAAAGCTTGTGGCCTTTTGAATAGATTTCCCACTTTGTCAGCTAAAACTAATGTGCAATAAAACTGAACGCTCTTGATTTCGTAATGCGCAGAACTTTGACTATTTTTTTCTCTAACTGTCGCAATCTAGTTTTCTTTGATTCATGCTATCTATCTATATAAAAGAGGATGTATGTATGTATGAATATATGTGCCTATGTTCCCTATGAACTTCTAAACCGCTCAACCGATTTTGATCAAATTTGCAGGGAACGCGTAAAATAGTCCTGGGATCTGGGATGGTTCCTGTGACGGTTGGTCCCGATTGAATGAAAAGCAATGGTTTTTTTTGTGTGGTGTAAGTTTATCATTATGTGAAGATAAAATGAAATTATTATGAACCTCACTTATTTTACCTGTGATGGAATGCAGACGCCGGCGGTATCCGGTTGACAGATGTTTAATACGGTATCAAAATATTGGCCAACTGGACATTTAAATGTTACATACTTTCCGCTACAGCACACTGAATATGCTGTACAATCGGTAGCATTTGCGACTAGTTTCCCATCTTCAACACAACTCTGCAACGAAGGAATAATTTTTTATAGCAAACAATTCTTAAAGATTAATTCGATGATAACACTTACGGTGCCAGGTGGTGGTGCCTTACATGTCCCTACTTCACACAATAATTTTATGTCGTTGAAAAATTGACCTGTTGGACAGGTCTTGCAAACTAATTTACCATCAACACATTGTACATATTTTTCGCAATTGGAAGTATCGGTTACATTCGCACCATTGAGAATTTCGCCACAGTTCTGTAAAGAGAAATGTTTTTATTACCATAAAAATTACTCCATTGAATAAGGCTTATTACGAAAATTAAACTCAAGGGCGGGTTTGGTTGCCTAGCAAAACAAAATTCATCTTCGCTCAAGCTATCGACTATTCGGTAACTTGATATAGGTATCTATTTGTATTAACATCTCATGATTTTAGTATGCGGTGCTGCTCAGGGAACAAAGAACGAAATGAGTCCTTATTTGATCTTAACACTAACCTTTCTGTATGCACCCCAGCCTTTATCTTTCCAAGAGTGCTCAGCGGAATGATTTCGGGATTGGTAAGAAGTCCTTGATGTTGTACTACTGAAAGATCGTGAGGCACTTAGGCCTGTTCCTACGATCGTCAGTTACGTTCTAACTGGAACTTTAACTGTCAGATTTTCATACAAAACTTTCAGTTAAAGTTAAAATTAGAATTTAAGTAACGATCGTAGGAACGGACCTTTGAATTGAGAACTGGAAAGTTTCCAGCTGATGTTCATTCTCGGATCACAGCAGGGTCCTATACAATGTTAGTTTTATGGTCGAACTTCAGATAAGTTGTGAAGACATGATTCATTAGGAACTACAGAAGAGTTGGTCGCTAAACTGGGGCATTATAAATGGCTTTATCTATCACTTTTATGAGTCATGTGCATGTCCAAAGAAACATACCAAAAAAATGCAAGTCCATGGAGTAACATGGATCATTCTAATCATTGAATGATTGCCTGAGAAGTCTTCAACATCTGCTAAGCAGGGAATACACTATACAACGGTTGTACCAACTGTTGGTCCAATGTGGCGTTGTAAGCGACGATTCTATCGTGTAGGCCCTTATAAACAACAGTTGGGCCGAACAGTTCTATGCTCTCAACCGAAAACCAGCGGTCGCATGTGACAGGTTGTACGTAAATTGTATAGTGTATTATCATGAATATAACTGTTGTAGCGATTTCATTCATAAGTTTTTGGTGCTTCTGTTGTATCAAAAACTGTATTGGTAATAACTATGAAATCTTGTTGGAAGAAAATTGTAAGCAAATCGAATCGTTGGACAGATATCGCAACAACGCACGTTGGTACAACCGTTGTATCATGTATTCTCTGCTTTAGAAGCAAAAGTGCTGGAAACCTTATAATAAGTCTTCAAGAAGTTTATTAAAATGCTCAAGAAGCAGGTTTCGATTACACGCTGCAATTTCAAGGTTCATCATCATAAAACAAGAGAAGGTAACAGGAGAAGGTTTTAGACAGATCCATAAGGAGCTCAGCTGCCTTCAGCCGACTCAACAAATACCAATTCGCTAATCAATCTGGTAAATCGACTGTTAGCACCCTTCACAATTTAGTGCAAAAAATTGAGAAGACGTTGGCAGCCAAGGAAATAGCGTTGTGTTCTTTTCTCGACGTTGAAGGTGCTTTTGACAACACCTCCTACAAATCCATTGAACAACTCACCAGTAAAATAGGAGTTGAAGAAACGGAAACGAGATGGATAGTAGCAATGCTTGACTCTCGCATAATCTCGGCTCAGATCGGAGGTAAAGGTCTCACTGTACGAGCGGTGAAAGGATGTCCCAGGGAGGCGTTCTCTCACCACTACTGTGGTGCATTGTTGTATACGATCTCCTTAAGGACCTGAGTATCAAGGGTTTTGAGACTCAAGCATACGCTGATGACCTGGTGATCGCTGTAAGAGGTAAACATGACTGTGTCATTTCGGACCGCATGCAAGAGGCCCTAGAGATAGTAGGTGCGTCCAACAGGGATTAAGTATAAATCCAAGTAAAACAATTATAGTGCCATTCACTAGAAGACGGAAGGTAAACTTAAGGCCCCCGATTGTGAGAGGAACTGCAATTGAATTCTCTTCCGATGTCAAATACTTGGGAATTACCTTCGACAAGTGTCTGACTTGCAATTTACATCTTAAAAACATTTCCACACTAGTAACATTGTCTTTTATGGCGTGTCGTACTGGACCTACACGTCTATTATAGATTATAGATGGCCAAAGGTTGAACAAATAACAGCACAGAAGGCCCTGCAAAAAATTCAGAGGCGAGCTGTTCTTAGCATTACTGGGGGACTTAAATCATGTCCCACTGCTGCAATGGAAGCCATGATAAACTTGGCCCCATTACACTTAGAGATAAAGAAGGAGGCTCTGAGAGAGGCCATAAGGCTACAGCAGTACAATAAATTCAAGGCAGGAGACCTTGTCGGTCACCTTAAAACTCTACAGGAATTTAATCAGAAGGAACTAACCGACTCAGTAAACAATAACATGCCGAAGGTATATGATTTTGAGAAACCATATATGGTGACTCTGGGAGATCGTATATCATGGCAGATTGTGGGGAAGGTGCTTTAGTCTGCTACACGGATGGATTATTTGGACCCAATTGTAAAATATGAACGGCAATGGGACAAACAGCCACTGTGTTTCAAGCTGAAGTACATGCCATAGAGCTGTGCGCGGGTACACTTCTACTAAATAAACCAAAAGGCGCTACAGTTATAATCTTATCTGATAGCCAAGCGGCACTGCTAGCGCTGAAATCTTACTGTTTCAGCTCTAAGCTTGTGTGGACTGTCATACTCTTCTGAAAGAGCTGGCATATCATTATAGTCTTACCCTGATGTGGGTGCCAGGACATGAGGGTATTCCGGGTAACGAAGTGGCTGACCTGTTAGCTAAGCGGGGAGCCAACTCACCTATGATAAGCCCGGAACCATTCTGTGGAGTAGGTAAAGGCTTCATTAAGGATGGCATTTTAAAGTGGGTAAATCTTCAGGTGGAAGATTATTGGAACTCCCTTTCAGGACTTAGACAGTCAAAGCAATTCCTAACCTTCTCGAGTAAGAGAGCTTCGGAATTTCTTTCTTTAAATAGGTATAACGCACGGGTTTTAATGGGATATTTTTCAGGACATTATTTCCTTAATTATCACATTAAGATCATCGGTAAGGTATCACTAGATACATGTCGATTCTGTGATATGACATCTGAAACCACGGCACACATTCTGTGTGATTGTGATGCAGTGGCTTTCTCAAGGGAATAGATATGGCATAGGGAGTAGTTAAGAGCCAGGAACAAAAGACCACTAAGGTCGTGGTTCGAGAAGCAGTAAGGCTTCTATAGGCTCTACTTAACTAATAATAATCATAAAACAAGACACGAGTAGTGTTTATAATAATCAATGGCGCATCAGCCCAAATTGGGCACACGCCTTGAAGCAATGCTAAAGCTATTTCATTACTAGACCAACGGAACACTAGGGGGTGAAGTGGTCAGCCACACGCTCGTTCGTAATTATGACACCCGATCTTAACTCAGGTACTCATTTACAGCTAAGTGAACTGGTAGTCCTGCACCCAATCCCATTCTCAAAAATTACTTGTCGCCAAGTAGATTCGAACCTGGTACCAGGTGCACTGAAGACAAGTGCTCTAGACTACACTACTAGTGTTTATACCGGGAACTTATGGAGATGAACTCGCAGAATATTTCAGCTCCATTGGATTGACCTCCTTCGTGATAAAAAGACTAGAGCATATTTTACATTAGATACTCTTCGGTATCCAATTCTTAGAGTGTAAACCTCAAGCAAAGATCGACAGGGACTGCTCTACTCACGCTTGCGTTCAGGTGAATCACCATGGTTGTGTTATTTCGCATCTACACATGTTCTGGCTAATGGTCATAAACCAGATACTGGTAAAATTTTATAAGAAAGAAGGCACGGTGGTGATGTACCTGGATGTCGTAGTTATTAAGCTATAAATGCTATTTACAGATATTGGTCTTCTTTATGAAGAGAGTAGTTCTCTATAGAGGTAACAAACTTCGCTATTTCCTATAGACCGGTCAAGAAAATTTTCTTCAACTGCCGCTTCAACCTATTCGTCACCACAGTGGCACAAGTTAGCCATGAGTTTTCTAAGCCTTTCTTTAATCTTCCAAAGGTTAAGGTATCGTTAAAACCCTTATAAGTTGTCTATATGTTTTCCTTTCCACAGAGAAAGTTAGAGCTCCTCCTATCCATTTTCGGCCATCACATTCTTGCGTTCCAGTAACCCAAACACTTAGTCTGGCTGGATGTTACCGTGTAGTTCATTCTCTTCAATCATTCGATGACACATCATCCACTCATCTCTGACACCCTTATTTTACTCATGGCGTTATTGTTAATACCGATATTTATAACACGCCACCACTCCAGTGTCCTTGCACATAAGCACACATGTACAATCAGTAGACTATCTGACACAGCATATTCCGTTGTGAGCAACGGAAATAAAGGGAAGCAACGGGAACAAAAGAAGAAATGGGAGCAACGGTATCAACGGGAGCAACGGAACCAACGGGAGAAATGAAAGTAACGGAAGAATTGGAAGCAACGGGAAAAATGAGAGCAACGGGACAAATGGGTGCAACAGGATCAATGGGAGCAACTGCGCAACGGAATCAACGAGAGAAATGAAAGCAACGGGAGTAGTATAGCACCAAACAAACGTGAGCGTTACCGCGATACGAGGCTAGTATATGTATAAGCGCCTAAGAGCGTGATCATGTCTTCTACTGCGAGAGCGAGACGGTCAGTTCTACGAGAAAGTAAGTTTGTAAAGTAATTTTATTTTATTGATGCATGAAATGGGAACGGGAACATTTCTTTTAAAAATGTATATAGTCCATGAACTGTGGATAGCGCAACATAACTTAAACATTAGTATAAGATATTTAGCACCCCTACTTGGAAGAATCTGAGTAATGTCCCTGGCAGCACTCAATGAAGCAGAATGATTTTTCAAATTTTGACTTTAGAAAGGTGTACAGTAGAGATAGATGATTTTTGGCCATTGCTGAACAGTGTACTTTGCTTTCACCAGAGGCTCCCCGTTCTATGCGTTACAAACTCTAAGTGCTGAATCTATGATTTTAAGCAGAGTATAAAGTGGAATTGATTTAAACTTACCAGTATCTGAGGCGGATTTGGACCTACTGCACATGCTAACAAACTCAAATCGAATAATAGTCCAGATGGACACGACTGATGCCTTAAGACGCCTCGAACGCAAACGTAGAATTTGCTATCGTCGAACATGTCAGGAATGAATCCACCATCTGGAGTTGGACCGCAAGATAGTGATGGTGGTACAGTGACAGTAGTGCCGTTTGACAGGCACCTTAAAGCACTTTTGCTGAACAATTCGCCGGATGGACAGTTGTAGTGACGCAAGACGCCCCCGACGCAAACATAGTACCGCGTATTGTCAAATTCGTCGGGAATTCTACCTCCATCTGGCGTCAGTCCGCATGCTTTTGGTGCTGGCGTTGTTATAGAACCACCATTCGATGTACATTGCAACGAATACTTGTCGAATAAATCTCCAGCTGGACATGTAAAGTGACGCAAATTACCGTTGACGCAAACATAAAATTTCGTGTTATCGAACTCGTCAGGAACTCGCCCACCATCTGGTATCTCTCCACACATAGTGGATGCTGGTGTCGTTGCAGAAGAGCAATTGTTTACACATCGTAGAACAGTTTTATCGAACAAATCACCAGCGGGACAAGACAAATGTCGCAATTTACCACTAACGCAAACATAGAATTTCGAATTGTCGAATTCATCGGGAATTCGGCCCCCGTCTGGAGTAGGGCCACAGGAAAGGGATGGTGCTTGTGTTGTTGTAGTTGATGTAGTTGTGGGTACTGTCGTTGGTATCGTAGGCAAAGTGGTAGGTATCGTAGGCACAGTGGTGGGTACAGTAGGTAAAGTGGTAGGTACCGTAGGCAAAGTGGTAGGTATCGTAGGCAAAGTAGTAGGTACAGTGGGCAAAGTAGTAGGTACAGTAGGCAGAGTGGTAGATACAGTTGGTTCTGGTAATGGTGCTGTGCATGACTCTATAAGTTCATCGAAAAGGTAACCAAGTGGACACGACTGGTGGCGCAAAACTCCGTTCACACAAACATAGTAATTTGTGCTGTTAAACTTATCGGGTATTATACCACCATTGGGCGTTGGCCCGCACGTCTGAAATAAGATGAAAAAACCGTTTTTTAAAAGATGGAGATTTCAAAAAGTGACTAACTTACACCAGATGGAACTATCGCAGTTGTGGTCGATGCTGTGCAATATCCTACCGCTTCATCAAAAAGAGTACCAGATTCACACGACTGATGACGCAAAGCTCCATTTACACATACATAGAACATGGCGTTGTTAAATTGATCGGGAATTATGGCGCCATTAGGTATAGAACCGCAATTCTAAATTAAAGATATGCGATCGTATTGAAATTGTGATTTTTTTCTCAAAAGTGGTGTAACTTACATTAGACGGAGCTGCGGTAGTAGTAGTGGTTGTACTAGTGGTTGTACTAGTTGTTGTAGTAGTTGTTGCTGGTATGGCAGATCGACATTGCAAAAACGAAGCATCAAATGTCCAACCTTCGGGACATGACTGGTGCCTTAAGGCGCCACGAATACATACGTAGTATTTGGTGTTATCAAAGGCATCGGGAACGAATCCACCATCTGGCGTTGGTCCACACGGCTGAAAGAAATAAGACTTAAAAACTGGAGCAGTAACTAGGAAATGCTACGTTGTAATGTTAACTGGAGCCGGCGATGTATTTGCAGGGAAGGGTTCGACGAGAAATCAAAGGAAGAGAACCTGAAAGATCTCAGAACACAGAGATCTCTTTTCATTTTCTTCATTCGATAGCTAAAAATACTTGTGTAGGACCATTATGAAGCTGCAAAAGATAATCTGCGTCTCAAGGAAATGTCCAAAGAAGCAACATAGTTAAACTATTAACTGCAGATCCAACCTGTTAGGATTAGGCCTCCAATTGATCCAGCTTAATTTGGCTCATATCACTAGCCGATGACTTGATAGATTCTACTAATCCCGAACATACAATAGTTTAGCGATCTCCAACCCAAATGATCTCACGGGCCGCTTTGGAAATGCATCATAGCTCCGCGTGGAAAATATCATTATAGGTATATCCCCATATTAGATTTTCCTACTCCAAAAAATCGCCTCGCGGTAACATTGCAAACAATAAACTTTTCGTCAAAATATGGTGCCGCAAGAAATTTTTGAGGAAAAATAATCATGGTGGGCCGCGCGTCGAAGATCACTGGTTTAGATGAACAATCAACTCGCGAAAGTTGCACCAAGGAACAAACTCTCAGTAGTAAAATTTTAATTGAAGCTGAATATCCTTGAATATCCCGAAAGGTGCCGAGGTGATTGCAACTAAAGGATGTAGTCAAAATTTTAGTGAAGAAAATATGAAATTCAATTAAACAGGATTGGACAATATTGTAAGAAAATCTAGCGACTAAAATAACAAAAGGTTTTTGATGAAAACCTCTCCAGTATCTCATGGACCCAATCCCAACCAGTAGGTTTCAAACAAGCACATGAAAGTTTCGACATGAGAGTACTATAGTATACTATACACCAAAATTAGTCCAACTAGCAAGACTTACTCAGCGACGAACACTGAATTCCAAGTACGGTAGAAGAATCCCAAAATATGCTCTAAAATGCAAAGTGAGTGGTAACGTACCAGTAGGTAAGTACCCCATGCGATGGGAAGACTCGGTTGACGAAAATAGTAAAGTCATCTTAAAAAACATAACGCAGTCACGATCGGCTGCAAGCCAATCGTATGATACTCTAGATGAAATACTGAACTCCGATTTATATTTTAGTTGGAAATATATCAAAAGAATGAGGAGTGCACAAGCAATTATTACATGACCTTTTACTTACAGGTAGAAATTGTTGTATTATGGCTACTCGATTTTTTGATTTATAATGAGTTCCATAAAGTAAGTTAGGACATTTTACAGAATTTTTGTATGGCAACTACATGAAAGACTTATGGGATATTTTTCATATTAATAGTTTCAGCTGCGACTATTATAAAATTGATGTGTATAAAATTTCAAAGTCGTAACTTAAAGTGTTCTAGAGTTATCGTTCAATATTGGTGAACATGTTTATTAAGGACTTTTGTATGACAGCTACTCGAAGAAGTCAACAGATGGCGCTAATTAATGAACTCCGTTTTGGTTTTGGTATAAAACTAATTCCTGTAAAATTTTAAATTCCTGCTTTAATTGGTTCTGGAGTTATAGTGGATTCAGTAACATGCATACATTTTTGAAGGACTTTTCTAGGCTGCAACACGAAGGACTCATTCGATTTGCATCATATTCGAAACTTTCGATTCAAACATTGTAAACCTTAAGTATGCAAAATTTCAAGTTCCTAACTTGAAGCATTCGAGCAATAATTGTGAAAACGTGTTTCAAGGACTCTTGTATGGGAGGTACCCGAAGGAGTAGAAGGATATCGCCCATTAATGAACTTAGCCTTACTTTTTTCATTTTACATGCTGTGACAAAATTTCAACTTTCTAGGTCAACGCGTTCTTGAGTTATCGTGCTAACGGACGGACGGACGGACGGACGGACAGCAAACGGATTTGGGGGTTTTGGCCAAAAATAAACTCAAAATATTATATAACTTTTTTTCGTCCGAGGCTCGGTTCTATGCGTTACAAACTTTTCGGGCTGGATTAAACTTATAATACTCTATATGTTCATCTAGAGTATAATTAGCAGCTGGAGGCCGAGACGACTGGACGCGATGAGTTCAGGAGGCTAGAGCCCAATCGGGGCTTTCACACAATTGATGATGACGATGGCTCCCAAAAAAGATGTATCATATCTGAGCAATCTCCTCAATAAAAGGGACCATGCTAAAAAGCCGTCAATACTGGGTTGTATTCGAACCTACAATGTAGTAACTAGTAGACTGAAGAGATCAAACCTCTAGATAACCGAGGACAACGAGAACAATTTGGCGAATTCACGATAGTATTGACCATGGAGACAATACCAAGTCCATATTACAAGACGAACTAACGAAACAATAATATGGCCTGTACTGTAATTCAAGAACTCTAGTGAACTTAACTAAAAGATGCCCAAAGATTCCTATGAGAAATCTTGGAATCAATCAAGGGTGCGATTAGACTTACTTATCAAGTAAGTGCTCAATGTATTAGCGGTATTAGCTCTGATACGCCTTCCAAAATAGCATTTGACTATCTATGTTGACTTTATTGATGGGCCTGCCAATCAATCACTGATTAACTGTCAAAAATGATGGAAGGATTTAAAAGATACTAGTAAGATCTAGCTTACTTCAGCCACAAAGTGTATTTCCCTACTCATTGTTCATCAAGGCGAGAGGTTTTGTTGCTCAGATACCATAAACTTTTTTGGACAGTAAAACAGTGTGATTAGCTAAAAGTATGTAAAATCTGAAAGTTTTTTGCTCGTTATGATCTTACCACAGATGGAGAAATAGTAGTAGATTGATTCGAAACACATTGTAAATTCACTGAATTAAAGATCGAATTCTCGGGACAGGACATGTGTCGCAATGTGCCACGAATGCAAACATAGAATTTCATATTATCGAATGCGTCCGGAACAACACCGCCATCCGGAGTTGGTCCACAAGCCTGAAAGGATGAATATTGTAATCGAAAATCATCGAATTGTAAGTATTTTGTTAATCTATCGTTATGTACATACTATCGTTGGTGTGACTGTAGTCGAAACAGTGGAAATACATTGCTTTGCAGTTTTGTCGAAATAGTAACCTGCTTGACATGTGTGATGATATAAGACTCCTTGTACACAAACATAGTATTTGTAATTGTTGAATTCATCTGGAAGTATTGCACCATCTGGGGTTGGACCACATGGCTTAGAAGAAAGATTGAATATTCATTTAAAAAAAACATCGAAAAATATAGCAAACAATGGAACCGAATTCGGTATACCTTTGATGAAGGTACAGTTGTCGAGCCTGAAGTTTCACAATACAAATGTAATTTATTGAAACGTGATCCAGCTGGACAGTTCTGATGTCGCAAAACACCGTCAACACAAACATAGAACATGGAATCGTTGAATTCATCTGGTACAAAAACTCCTTCTGGTGTTGGTCCACATCCCTGGAAGAGAAAATGGCTGTCCAGGCAAGACAAGATGGCGCCAAAAAAAGATAGTACTTACTCTACTTGGACGGACAGTTGTTGTTGTCGGTACAGGCTCCGGTACTGGAGTATTGGGTTGTGAAGTTGTGATGGTGGTTGTTGTTGTTGTGGGATTTGGAGCTGGAGTTGGAGGTGGAGTTGGAGCTAGAGTTGGAGCTGGAGTTGGAACTGGAGTTGGAGCTGGAGTTGGTGAACTAGTGCACGTACAAAGCAATAATTTGCTATCGAAGAATGTACCAGCCGGACAGTATAGGTGCCGCAATTCGCCATTAAGACACACATAGAATCTGGTGTTATCAAACTCATCAGGTATAAATCCACCATTTGGTGTTGGACCACAGGACATCTATAATAAAAAAAAATCTATTTAAAAAAAAACGCCAAAAAAATGTTTGCGTGAAGTGTTCGTACGAAGACGTCTTCGGAGTTCATATGAAGATACTGTGAATATAGTAAAGAGCACTTAATTAGTAGTTTTATGGCGAGAGCATTCAACAAACTACAACAGTGGACCGACAACTGCGGTTCAGGGGTTAATCGCTATAAGATTGTGCTGGTCCTTTTCTCGAAAAAGTACAAAATTCCAATTTTTGCGGTACCAGAGATGGGAAGCGACAAGCTTCAACTTTCTGAAAGTGCTAAATATCTCGGGGCTATTATGGACAAGACTCAGCTGGAAACTGAACCTGGAAGAACGCGTTCAAAAGCGTGTAACGCATTTTACGCATGCGGAAAGATGTTCGGAAACAGGTGGGGTCTCCAACCAAAATTATTACACTGGATGTACACAGCTATAGTAAGACCAATATCAAGCTATAGTGTGGTGGGAGGCGACTAGAAAGGCCACGTATCTAAGCAAACGGACAAAAGTATAGCGTATGGATCTTTTGGCAAGCATTGGGGTCACTGTCGTTCTCAGAACCACACCCACGGTAGCACTGGAAACTATCTTCCTCCTGCTGCCAATAGACATGTACATCAAAATCACAGCTGCAAAAGGAGCTGATAGTTTCAAAGAGTTAGGTTACAGGAGAACTAGACCTGCTGCTCACAGTACCACACTCAATGAGTTTTTGGAATGTTACATGAACAGAGAAACCGACTACATTATGCCAGAATTTGATTTCATTAGGGAGTTTTCTGTTAAAATCCCACACAGGGTCAACTGAAATGTAGAGCACAACCTCGATAACAGGACCACAACGGTATTCACTGACGGTTCGAAAATGATTTCTGGTACAGGCGCGGGGGTATTCTCACAGGAACTCGATATTTACAAGTCCTTCAGGCTACCGGACCATGCCAGTGTATTTCAAACGGAAATCTTTGCTTTACTTCAGGCATGCAATATTATCGAAGCAAAAATAAATGCAACAGAAGGCATCACTATTTGCATTGACACCTTTAAGGCTCTTAGCTCTCAACACGACCAAAACTAGTTAGACAATGTAGTGGTATTCTTAACACTATCGGCACACGACACAAAATTACCCTATGCTGGGCACCAGAGCACTGTGGAGTCCAGGGAATTGAGCAAGATGACGAACTCGCTCGAGCAGGCACCAGCCTATGCTCACTAGTGAGGACCAGCACATTCCTATAACCATAAATAGTAATAAATAATTAATGGCGCAACAGCTTAAATCAGTCCTAGGCCTTGAAGTAATGCCAGAGTTACTTCATTGCGAGACCTACGGAACACTACTTCCTATTACCATCGTATCCATAAATCAGTTTATCGACTTACTATGCTGGCAGGGGTCAGGCAATAGATGGTCAAACCTAACTACATGCTCAATATCAAGAACTCTTTTGCCTGAATATGATCACGGGAAAAGCAAGTATATCTTAAGACTGAGCAGGAAGGATGCTAGCGCACTAATCGGAGTACTCACAGGGCACTACCTGATCGGTAGACACGCTAGACGACTGGGAGCCGATGCAAATAATCTCTGTCGTAGTTACGGTGAGCCAGACGTGTAGGAGTCAATCATCCACGTCCTATACAAGTGTCCGGTCCTATCGAGAATGAGAAGACGGAACCCCGGCGCTTATTTTCTCGATAAACAAGCTGATATCGATACGGGAAAACTGTGTAACATAGCAAACAGGAGGCCAAGGTCCGATTTGGACAGTAGCGCCATCAAGATAAGATAAGATAGCAAACTTTATAAAATCTAGTATAGTAAATGGTTTTACGTTCCGGGAATTCTTACACTCAAACGGGAAGCACAACGGACTAACAATGAAGGAGGCTGACGGCATCAACACCGCTTATACCATGCCACCATAGAGCATGTAGAGACATTAACTTGTAAAGTGCACAGAGTCAAGTCTGGGTTTGAAGCAATTCCCATCAGCGCAATACTTCGAAATCTAAGAGCTTTCACAATTTTGACATTGAAAGTAGTGTTGTTTAAACATCGATAATATCGATAGTTTTGTACTTTCGAAACAATCAATAGGTTTTAAAACTATCGATAATAATAAACGGTATTACCTGTACTTCGTACCCATGGCATGCATGCGAAAATAGATAAATGTGTGTTTTTGCAATGATGGTGTGCTATCTTTCCTATTCCATGTCAATATTTCCCTAGACTGTAGTCTATCCAGCCTTGCACAGAGTGCTCTAGAGATCCTACAGCTCGTCAGCTGCTCCATCTTGAGTTCGATGCGTCCGTGACCCGCTCCCTGATAAACGCTTTGATGCTGCTTACTTATGGACTAACTACTCCACGATTTCGACTGACTCCAATCCCAATCTTGCCAGCTCATCGCGCAGTTCGTTCTATGGTTTCAGACCCAGCTCTTTCCAATGACCCGTAAGCGCGATATTAGCCTTTTTTGTACGTTCTCCAATATCCATTTTCCAGTTCAGCTTCCTATCCAAGATCAGACCTAGATATTTCGCTCTATTCGATAATTGCAGTTCGACTCCATCAAGCCTTGGAAGCCTGAGATTCTGAATTCTGTGCTTTCTAATGAATAAAACCACTTCTGTTTTTGAAGCACATTGTTGAAGGTCCCCTCAATATCCAGGAATTCAACATAAATTCCATACTTCCCAAACTAAACTCTATAGACCCAACTACTTCATGTAGAGTCTACGGATTTCCCCATGATATAGGCGTGATGTGCGTTAGACAGCATCCTGTTCCCACATGTGCGAATTGCTCATTCCGAATGTACGTTTCAACATTTCAACATTTTTGATGCTTTTGACTAAAACTGTTTTTTCTCTTTCAGTGTGCGGCCAGCCTAAGGTTACAAAAGCAGGAAGCAGTCATACGACGACAAAGGATATTCGACCTATCAATCTGTCAACTGGAGAGGCTTATTGAAACGTACATTCAGAGTGAGCAATTCGCACACTTATGGGCAAGAATGCACCATTTATGAGTGAATGCTCCTTAAACATAGGTAGTAACTCCTCACATGAAAGATTTGAGGCCAACTAGGAATGAAGTGTGGAACTTAAACTGTCGAAAAAGGTGAAATGTTTTGACTGATGCTATTCAAACCATTCCATAGTGGCTATGTTATAAAGTCTAATACGATGGAAGGACATTATAGCAGTAGTGGCTAAGCCTGTAGCACAGGTTTGCACACTAATCAGTTTTCTGATGATGCGACATCCGAGTGTGAACTTCATTCAGTACAGCAGTGAGTACGACTTGAAAACGACTGTGGACAGCTGAATTACAATAGTGAAGCATTGCCAAGTGTAATAGTATCGACAGATTATATTAATATATTTGGCATATGAATTCAAAAATGATAGTACTCATGAACACCCCAGCCACCTTGCTACCCTTGGGTGAATTCAATCTGATAGGGTTTTAAATATTATCCGATAAAAACTTATTTTGAAAATATTTTTCAAAACTTTTGATTATTTTAGTAGTAGACATTCTTCTTGATTTTTTTTTAAAATGTCTTTTACTTCATATTCGTTCATTCGTTCATATCTTTATTGAAGTGAGATTTGATTTTACTGAAATTGTAGAATAGTTGTAGTTTTATTGTTGAACATTTTTTGGTCCGTCGAGCCGGAATTGAACTAGTTATCTAGTTGAGTCACATTTGGTTTTAAATTACCTCTTATGGCTTAAAAACTATCTTTCTTCTCACTTTATAAAAGTAATTATTTTTCAGATTGATAAAAGCAGGGCATCTGCTTCTGATTGTATTGAGATGAACTTGTGCTTAAGGCTCCATGAATCCGGTACGACAATTTTTTATCCCAGTTTGATTTTTCTTTCTTAAAAGGATTTTAATCGATTGAAATCGTTTTTCGTTCGTGTAATTTGGCGTGGAGAATACGTACATATGTATCATTCGCTGTCTATCAGCGAACTAATTTTGAATTTACAGAATAAATAGTGTTATAGGGTTTCGAATTATTTGAAACGAAATCAATCAATCAATCAATAATTTTATCATTGATTTATCTTCTAGATAAACCAATTAATTATACTATCTATGATACTTTTCAATGAAATGCGGTTTTCTTATGTAATTTCTCCCATGAAAATCGTAAAAAATTGCTTCAGTTTGACTTCATATATTATTAACAAAAATGAACATTTTTTTTATTTTGATCTATACAGGACCTTTTTTAAGATTTTTTCTAGCATTATATTAAATAGGCAATATGCGTAAAAAAATGACCATGAATAACACTGAATCCCAAGTGAGGATACAAAACGAGCTTACCCAGAGCTTCCGAACAGAATCCGGTCTGAAGCAGGGAGATGGACTCGCTCCCATGCTCTTCAACCTCGCCCTGGAATATGTCATCAGAAAGGTACCCGTTGATACCAGAAGTACCCTACTAATCAAGTTCACTCAACTAGTGGTGTATGCAGATGACGTAAACATCATGGCCAGATCTGTTCCAGACGCGAAGGAAGTCTTCCACTGTCTAGACTCAGCAGCAAAGGATGTCGGGCTAAGGGTCAATGAGAGTAAGACAAAGCTCATGACCCAAACAAGAAGAAACGCGCCAACTAGACAAAATATCGTTTGTCATACTTGGGATCACACCTTGTAAGAGACGGCAACGAACATGACGAAGTAAATCAACGGATCACACTAGCAAATAAGGCATATTTCACGGTTCTCCCGATCTTAAGATCGAAAAAAGTGCACAGGCTGAGCAAACTTCGCATACCATATACAAGACCATAATAATACCTGTGCTACTATATGCAAGTGAAACGTGGACTCTCACCCAAGCGTCTGAAAAATCAATAGACGCTTTCGAACGACGAATTCTTCGAAGAATTTTGGGACCAGTAAGAGAAGGCACTGAATAGCGTATTCGGTACAACAACGAGTTGTATAACATCTATGACGACCCAGCCGCATCGACTCTTATAAAATTCCGTAAGCTGCAATGGGCAGGTCATGTGGAGCGAACGGATGACGGAATAATTCCCAAGCGCACAATGAAAGGTAGAGATCATGGCAAGCGACCGGTGGGAAAGCCGCGAAAAAGATACGAGGACTCAGTTGACGCAGATTGCAAATCGCTTCTTAGATGCACTAATTGGAGGACGCTGGCGCTAAACCGAGATGACTTCAGACAATGTATCCTGCAGGCCCTGGCCTGATTTGGGCTGTCGCGCCGTTAATGATGATGGTTTAAAAAACTCGAATTGACGTGTTTTAAAAAATTTTCAAGGGTTGTTCTAATAGCATTTTTTCCAAATACAGTGTTGATTTTTTCTTTATACACGATGTAGTTTACATACCAGCTAATAAAGTGGTGTAATTTTATTTTGTTTTTTGTTGCCTTTAACGTGAAATATTGGTAAGAAAACAGTCATAAATCATCAAAATCGCATTTAACGTGCACATGAAGCCTTAAGGCCGGTACCCAGTTGTTGCATTTCTGGGTATTTTATTCTCGTTGCGTATCAGTGAATACGACAAACGTATTTTCGTTCTGTATCGAAATCTGTTACAAAGAAACTTGTAATAGCATATCGGTTTTTAAAAGCAACGACCTCTGGATACACGAAAACTCGTGTAGTATCCACATAATATCGGTTCAGTGAATGTTACGCAATGGTAATACGATACGCAGAAACACATATGTGTTCGAGGCCTTGGTTCTGTTTCTAATTTTTTTTATTTAGGACGGATTCGAACCAATCCACTATTGTTGCTGGACAATCAGGATTACTATTACCTGAGCTGATCTAAACAATAAATTTGAATTTTACTAATTCTGCTATACATACATCTGATGGTGCTGATGTCGGTGGTGCTGTCGTTGGTGGTGCTGTCGTTGGTGGTGCTGTCGTTGGTGGTGCTGTCGTTGGTGGTGCTGTCGTTGGTGGTGCTGTCGTTGGTGGTGCAGTCGTTGGTGGTGCAGTGATTGGTGGTGGTGTCGGTATTTCTGTAACTGGTTTCATTTCGCAAAACAGTTCCTTTGGATTGAAAATCCATCCAGGTGCACAAGATTGATGTCGTAGAAAACCATTAACGCAAACATAATATTTGGTATCATCAAAGCTGTCTGGGAGTATACCACCGGACGGTAGATCACCGCAAAACTATGATTAAAAAATTAAAGTTATTATTTCTCGAGAAAAGTTAACAAAAATTTAAAAAAATACTGTTGATGGTTTCGCTGTTGTTGTTGTGGTCGTTGTTGTCGTCGGCAATGTTGTTGCCGCTCCGCAGGACTGACACTCCAATTCAACGGAATTGAAGAGGAGTCCAGTTGGACACATTTCTGAGCGCAATACTCCTTCATCGCAAACGTAGTATTTATTGGGATAAAACATATCTGGTAGTAACTGTCCACTAGAATACTTTCCACAGTCCTGTTAACAAAAAAAATATTAGAAAACAATTTGAGCTGTTTCTAGAAAAGGAACCAACCTTATCCGATGTTCCAGGATTAGATGTAGAACAATTATTTGTGCTACCTTGGCGACAGACTCTAGTGCGTCGGTCGAAATATTGGCCGGCATGGCATTGCTGCGAGAAGGCATTGCCATATACACAAACATAGAATCTTGTACAGTCATCTTCGTCCGGATACCAAGTTCCTTGTTTTACGCTACAATCGATATTGGATGGAATGGCTCGTCCTTGAGCAGGTTTCACCGATTTGAATGGTCGGGTTTCCACGCATTCAGCATTTTCCGAGCAATCGGAAGCGATCGCATCGAACGTAGTTCCATTATGACATAGCTCCTCATGGCATTTTCCATTTTCACAACTGAAATACGATCGGCAAGCATTCGCGTAGTTCGGATACGATGTTTGTTCATCATTGTCGTTATTTGGTATTGAAATTAGCTCAATTGATGCTTTTGGGACTCCCGAAAACTGAAAGTTATTAAAAGTTAAAGTTAGGTGAATCGGTAATGAACTCGCGAAGGGCATGATCAATTATTGAAAAAAAAGTGCTCTGTGAAATTACTACCCTAATTAGAGGTGGGTCGTTCACGAGTGAACTGCTCTGAAAGAACACTTCTTTGAAGTGAGTGAGTGAAGTAACTCACTCATTTTGATGAACTGCAGTTCAATTCGGAAAGGAAAATGGAAATGAAGAAAGAACTAACAGAGTAAGCTGAGTGTGAAGAGAAACGACCGACTATTCATGTCGAGTTCTTACCACGGTTCAGTGTTCTGCAGAGCTAACATATAAAAGAAGGATAACCACTTACTTGACATGAGTTTGATTCATCTTGCACACATTTTTCTGAATACTCCTCAAAATACTCTCCTAGTGGACACGAACTGATCTGTGAAAGTCCATTAGCGCATTTGATGAATGATGAACAATCCTTGGGATGTTTGTGAAGACTCTTGCGGCCGTTTGAGCAGTCCTTTTGGGTTTTTTAAGAGGAAGCTTTAAAATTTATTTATCTCAAGAATTCGTGATAACTTACAATGAAATCCTTTCGGTGGTCAACGACATCACATGCTCCTATATTTTCCGGAAAATCACATACACCAAGTTCTGAATTGAAAATCAAAGGACTGGCACAGTAGTTTTCAACTGATACGCCTTCATGGCATGCGAAAAACGAGGCGCAGTTTGTGTTTCGATTTGGACCAATCACGTGACCATTCGACATATTTATGCAGTTTACGTCATCGAAATCGTTATATTTTGAAATTTGAACAACTTCGGCATTTTCGGTCGAACATGACACTTTCTGTGGCCAATCACATTGCTTCGTTTGTTCATTGAATAGTTGCGATCCTTCGCAATAAGTTTGAGTGGGTTGTCCGTTGACGCAATGGTAGTACGATTTGCAGCCATCTTCAAAGTTGGTCTGATAAATAGACTCATTGTGCGGACTGGAACAGTCCTAAACGAGGTGAAAGAATTATAAATACGAAAGTATTAAAATTAAAATCATTTTATGTTGGATAAAGAGTCCAATTGTGAGCCCACTTAAAACAAATATTGAGTGTGTAGAACTAGTTACAATTATTTAAAGAAGCCATATTTTAAATACAAAAAATTATCCTTCCTTTTAACAGAAAATATTCTTCAGGATTAGTTTAAAAAGGTTATTTGAAAAATTAAATTTGTCGATGTTCATTAGAGAGCTCCTTGCATGATACAACTTCCAACATTCATTAGTGGTACTTCATTCAAAAATTCAAATAATAAAAGTTTAAACATAACCATCTCATGGAAGTAAATAGATAGATTGGAACTAAGGGTTGGTATGGTTAAACTCTGTCACTGCAGCCACCGTTGGGCCTATTGTGACGTCCCCCAGATTGACTATGATTCCTCTTCTATCCCTGCGGTTTCAATGAAGCTTAGTACTTTGCGGTCAGGAATTCCGATGGTCCCATGAAACTCTGGCCGAAGTGACGAAGTCTTTTGTGAGCCCTTGGAAGTAAAAACCCATTCGATATCTGACCAAACTTAAGAGACATGGCGTTTTATTCATTCAACAAATTTACTATCAACAGGGGTTAAATATTAAGAAATTTTGGTGTTGGATTTTAGCCTGATTCATATATGGAGAACTCATGGAATTAAAAACCAATCCAATATTTCATCTGACCTATGAAATGGTTCCAAATAAGTAAAAATTTATTCAACCCTTAAACGGGGTTCATAACAAAACGTTTTCTTTAGTTACAGTGAGTTTTGGTAAATGAGCGATGGCAATTTTACAGGATTTTTGAATGGCAGCTACTCGAAGGAATTATGATTTTTTTCGTATTCATCTTTTTAACTGAAACTATTGGCAAATCAACGTACATATATAAAATTTGAAAGCCGTGCCGAAATTTTTGGCCAATCTTCTTGAACACGTTTTTTACGGACTTTTCTATGACAGCTACTAAATGGAATAAGATGGTTCTGTCTGCTGACAAATTTAACCAAACATCCAGATTCAAAAATTCAATATCCTAGGTCAAAGCTTTCTTGAATCATCGGCGAATGGACTGACAAATAGATAGACAGAGGAGCAGGCGGATGGACAGACAGATGGATGGACATATGAGCAGGTGTATGAATGGATGGACAGACGGACGGATGGACAAACGAACGGAAGTACAGACGACCATCTGGATAGATGGACGGACGGACAGACGGACTGATCCCCTAGTTTATGGCCACAATTGAACATAAAATGAATCAATGGGTTTGTGAGATATGAGCTTTCAAAAGTTTTTACGGCGGACAATAGCAATAGCTGTGAAAAAAATTCACCAGACAAAGGTCACTCTAAAACTTTATTATTTCAACAATACGGTATTGTGATCGATTTAAAAAAAAAATGTTCTACGCTCAAAATTTTTTGTTTTAACGTTTCATAAGTAGACTCGAAAAAAGGAAAAAAAAAAAAAAAAATTCAGTCCGTCTGTCCGCCGGACGTGTGGGCGTCGACCGCTATACGCAATATTGTTTGAAGGTTCGTAGCACCCAAAACCCTTTGAGCTCTTTAGTTTTTTTTCCATGGGTAGTGTTGTACCTTGGACTCCTTCCTAAGTGGACATTACGTTGCCCTGGTACATAAGTCAGCTAACGTTCATCTAACATTCTAACCACATCACATTTCCACACACAGTATTTTCCGCATTGTAGATAAACATACGAATACAATTCTTTGTTTATTTACAATGATCATATTTATTTCCCTGTCAAAAGATTCTTCTTTCCGCGTTGTAAACAATCAGGTAAACGCGAGTCAGTGTTTGTTTACAACGCATCAGCCTCCAAATTCAACGACCTTCCTACACGAAATGCAAGTCGGCATTACCGCCCGGTCAGCAGTATCTAGGGAATGCCGGCTTGAATTTCGTACACAATATACACTACCGGATGACGTAATGACCAGAAATGCAATCGACTCATAATGTGTTGACCTAATGCCTACCGGCATAGCATAACAAGGTCAGCGTTATGGGTCGAGTGCATTTTTTAATAATATAAAAGTGTATCGCGACCGAGATCTAGAGAGTATTCTTTCTTAATCCAACCTAGTATTTTTGTTAACTCGTGTGAATATTTTTTAAGTCAAAGTAATGTAAACCAAGCCGATCTAGTGATGTTGTGAAATAAAGTGATTGAGCGATAATACACAAGGTAATTTCTAAACAAAACCACCCCCTCCTGACTAACAGGCTTCCTCAGGGTCGCTAGGTCTTCCTGCTAAATAGCTTCGAAAGAAGCTAGGCACATCCCCTCCCCTTTTCAGACATCATATAAGATGATGCACACATTTTTAGGTACGTCATATTAGATGATGCAACATGTTTCGGTACATCATCAAAGATGACACAACAGTAGACTGGATATATACCTTTTGAGAGGTTGTGGTATGAAGGGTAAGGAAAGGGATGGAAGGTAGGGAAGGAAGGTAGGGGAAGCGTTTTATACGGAATATGTTGGTTTCTAGATCTAAGCAACTGCTTATGATAGGAAGCTGAAACTTGGAATTTAAACAGGCTTCAATATTAGACCCATTTGTAAATTTGCCGATATTAGTCAAGAGGTGAAGGAGGTGAAGACGAAATGAAGACAAGATCCATATCTCCTAAACGATTAATGCACGATGTTAAAACTTAAGAATTTTTTTTAGATTTACTAGGAGAATAGATCGGAAATACATATTTTGGTAGGGACAGTGGCGTACGGAGGTGGGTGCTGAAAAACTTTAGGTTACGATATCTCACGAACCAATTGCACTATACAAATAAAATTCCGTTTGTGTATAACGGTTGACAAATAAATGTCTGCTGAAAGTAAATTTCGTTAAGGAGGCCGAGGAGCATGGAGGAGACAAGAATTTTTCAAAAAATAAAAGCTAAAAAATTGATATTAATATAGAGCTATAGGCATATTGGAAAAATATTACTTTTTTATAGAGGTAATATGGTACGAGGGTAGGGGGTGTTTTTCCTAACTATAGAACGACTTAGGCTACAAAGTTGAAACTAATATTGAAAAATAATTTATACAAAAAAAAATGCAAATGTCTAGTAGTGTTTGGGAGACGGTCGAACAATATGATCAGTGAAAATGGAATACACATATTTTCTCGATTCTCTTCTTTCTTCTATTAGGTTTTCCAAATATTGAATTCATTTTTATTGTACGGCTTCTGCACATAAGTCCCTAGGGGTTTTTTAAGGTACTGAATACTTTTCCACGAATTCTGTGATATCCCTCCGGTTCGATCAGATAGCGAATATATTTTCACTTTCACGGGCTTGCGTGATAAAAGCCTAAAGCCAGTTTTCAAGTCTTTCCTTTTTCAGCCCTTAAAACGATATAATAGGGTTGAACACGTTTTCACGAATTCCGTCATTTCTTTTAGAAGTTATAAGAAAATGAATTGGTTTCTACTTTCTCGTGCTGTCTTCACATTTATCTACTAGCTCCTTTCAAAATTTTTGGATATTCTACCCCCAAGTTGGTTTAATGAGGTGTCATATGTTTTCACAGATTCCTACATATAGCTTAAATCCCATGATATATCGAAATTATTTTTACTTCCTAAGATTTCCTATATAAGCGCCAAAAAGTTAATTTCAGAATTTTTAGATATTTTTTACAAAGGGGTATAATGGGGTTGAATGCTTTTTAAAGCTTCGACATATTTCTTAGGTTTGATGAGATATTCGCTTTCCACTTCCACCGATTTTTTTATATTATCACCTAAAAACCAAATTCTTAATTTATCGATGTACAACCCCCAAGAGTTCTCGAAACAACTGATGATATACTCCGACTTTGACCGCTCCCGAACTTTAACCCGAAAAATAATAAAGTTTCGCCCAGGCTATTGGCAGATTTCTTGAAGCTGTTTTTAGTTAAAGACAACGACAATCTGCTTCGCATCCTAAATAACTTGAAGTGAATTCATTTTTGATCTGATAAAATAAAATTACTGTCGGATTGCTTAAGGCAAGGTTCTCGACGAAAAAAAAATTATTTTTTCTTTTTTTTTTTTAATTTTCATCCTTAACATATTGAGAATGCGTGGACAAAAGAATATTTCGATATCGAATGTATTTCACGAGTTACAAACCGATTTGTGTAACTGTCGACCGATATTCAATACGATTTTTTTATAACGTCAAACTTTAAATGCGTTTTTCTCGAAACCACTTCTTCCGGAGCGCGGTACGTTTTACAGCTTCAGCGAATGAACCGATTCTAATGAATAAAATCTTAAAAGAAAGTAAACTAAATTTGGAGGGCCCCAACGTCGAGTTTTTATTATTTCTTATTCCACTTTTTCTTATTTGAGTTTTTAAGCCAAAAAATTATTGAATAAGTTTAAAGCCATAAGTCTCGGGGCATTTTTTCAAAATCGGAAAACGTTGAAAAGAAAGAAGTTCTTTCTTCTTTCTTTTTGAATTTTTGGGTTCAGATCACTTGGCAAGGCTGTAAAAGGTACCGCGTGCATCAACTCACACCAACTGCGGCCTGACGTCATAAGAGCTGGAGCCGCCAGTTTACAATATTTTTTTTAAAAAAAAATTCACAACTATTCTTCACTTGTATCTCTATATAACCCATTAATAGTTTTCCATATATATTTATTTTATATTTAAAAAAATTCCTGAAATTGAGGCATTTTCGGGCCTTTTAACTGATACCTTGCCTTAACAGAGTGTAATTCTTGTGATTATTCTCATACAAAGCTCATTAAAAAACGTAGTTGGTTGAGCAACTACAAACACAGAAAGCTAAGAATTTAAATTTTGCACACCATAGTACTTTCATGAAATTAAGTTTAGTTACTACACGAACATCCTTAAAAAATCAAGGTTCTTGCGTTTGTCTTCCAAATTCGAATTCAATTTTTTCAGAAATGCACCAATGAAAATTCTCAGTTTCTTCTCCACTGTTTTATTATAACATGAAATTCACATAAAATTGTAGTACCGTATTTCATATTATGTCTGGCTGCAGTGTGATAGGTAGGTGTTTTAATTTTTAATACTTACGAAATTGCTCCGTTTCGATATCATTCTTGGCTCCTGTTTTTTGCAGAAAACACTGTCCTCGTCTAAGCATTTTCGACTTTCAACATCGAAGCGGGTTCCTGGTACACAGCGTCCTGTTCGGGGTATCCCATTATTACAGTAGTAAAATGATCGACAGTCATCTGTGTAGTCCGGGTAATAGGCGCTGTCCGAAAGTCCATTGCAATTCTATGAACGAAACGAAAGAGAGAAAATGTTACGGCCCTTTAACTGTGGTTTTAATATCAGCTAAATTCGGTATTGTTAGTCCATCCAAGACACATTCGCTTGGGTTATGATCGAATTGACTCTGGTCACAGTTAATCCTAGGTGTTTCTATCGCGTAGATCGCTAGTAGAGTCCTGGACTGTGATTCAAGTCGCTTTTCGATATTTCTATAAGCCACAATTCACCATATCACGTACCATCACATTTTGCACCGGTTTGTCACTGTTTGGCATGCAAAAGCCACGCGGCCAATCACAGACTTTATGCAACGGATTAAATTCCAACAAGGGCGGACAATTTTTTTCGGCTAGCTTAAAATTATGATCACATTTGTAGAATTTTCGGCAATTTTCCGGATGAACTAGAATTATAACATTTTCCTCGTAGACCTGACGAACGCAACGCGAATCATAACCGATCGTTGTGGCCGGTAAAAATACGATTGTTGCGAAAAATCCCAGACATTTTTGAAATGCAGAAAATCTCATTTCTTCTTTCTTTTCAAAATTTTATTGAAAAATTTATTTATTAATTTTTTTTTTGATTTCACTATAATATTTTCCGTGTCTAAAAGGCTCCTTTCATTGTTTCTGGCCAAGTGTTTTTTTTTTTTAAATTTAAGCTATGTGTCCGGTACGAAGTGTTCACTGCTTTAGAAAGAAACTGAAACTGATTTCTGGCGGTACGATCTTTAGTGCTTTTATATATCAATTAGGAAAATTAGTTTTAAAAAATTGGTGGTGGCTTTTAAGATATTGAACAAGTCACATACTTCGATCTTATCGAACCTGTAACGATTTTTTTAGATGTTGGGCGGTATTTAGCGGTAAGATTGGCAAACGAATCAAATCACAGATAGGCTATTTCGTTCGTATGCAGTCTGCATCATTGGCTAAATTTTGTTTCCTTGGAAATGATATGTTTCATCACAGTACTGAAGTTATTCAAATAAAACGGTGCCCATTCCAGTAGGTCGTTACAAATATTTTAATTTTGTAATGAAGTGGAAAAGAGGATATTCCACTTCATTACCTTAGTCTTTTTCAAAACTGTATTCCAAACTATTCTCTAAAACCTATTCTATTAAAGGATTTCTCAGGGTATAGGCTTAGAACCTATCGGTTAATTAAAATAAGCCAAATCGTACACATTTTCCTATTTTCTTATCATAATGGCTTAGAATCGCTTTGAGAACATAAGAAAAACCTCAAAAAACTTGTACAAATAGCCAGAAGGTAGCCTAATCTTTCCACTAGAGTTTTTCACATCGTCAAACTGAATCGCATAGAATCGTTTTGATTTTTGATTCCTTAGTTAAAAATGTAATATTTTCTGTCGAAAATCTTGGAAATTTTGATTTGATTGATATCTGCGCGTTAGCCAAGTACAAGTGAACAGCCTCAGTACAAGTACCAAGTGAACAGCCTCAGTACAAAAATGCTTGAAAAACTTCTGCATTAATCCTGAATAACTGTTGTAAGTTACGAAATTCTGCTGTCGGAAAGACGAAATTCTTACAACCAAAATCTCCTAAGTCTCGTACTTAACTATGTATTAACTATTAACAGTCAACCAGAGAAAACCCTTGCGTATTATAAATTTTCCCTTTTTGAAAATAGACGCGAGTACGAAAGTGTCCTAAAAATTTTGTGCGATTGTTCGTTATCGCAACAACTAGAAAACAAGTCAACGTCAGAATAGTTTGCTGTATAATCGTCAAACATAAAAAATTCAAATTTTTCTATAGAATTTAATTTAATTTTTGATTTATGAAGTGTGAAATAAGCATCAGCTGAGCAATTTTGACGGTTTGGCCAAGCTTCTGCTAAACTGTTATAATAGGAATGCTATGCTGTGATTTCAACGTAGACGTTGACATAGACAAAGCAAGGTTTTGGGAAATAACCTTAGATACAGTTCGATATTTCAGTTAAATTTCCATTTGAACTTTAGTCGTAATGTCTTTACTGCTTTGGTGAAAACAGTAAGTTCTAAGCAGATAATAGTCATATATCACATTAAAAATAAATTAATACATCAATAGTTTTCAGGGAAAAGAAAGAAAAAAACGTTCTGATAAATTAAAAACTAAATTAAGAACAAAAGCTAAGAACTATGACTAAAAAATCCTCTAAAATAATAATAATTCATTAATTCATTTCTTTATAAATGGAAGCTATCGTCAGGATGTTGCAATTTTCACATCGGTTTTTAAAACTGTTTAAACTGTTTTCTTTAATAATCGGATTTATTAAATTAAATTGTATTAAATAATTTTTTTATTTTACTTACTATTTATTTTTATTACAAAAAAGGAAAAACAATCCGTCTGTGCACCATCCGCCGCAAGCGACACGTTTCAAAGCTTATAGCTCTCAAACTCTTTGAATTATTAAATAGAATTTTTTTTTTCAAGAAAATTTTTCAGGAAAAATTATGGTCATGAGAATGTAGAGGGTGAGGGTGGGGTAGGGCGAAAAGGAAAAAGTTCTGATGTTTAAATCTCAAGAAACTTTAATGATATAAAGGTGAAACTTTGTATTTGGATAGTGTTATAGTAGCGGCATGCTGGAAAATAAATATTTTTTTTGAAATAGTATTGTACGGGGGTGGGGGTAATTTTCCTAACTATAGAACGGTTTATGCTAAAAAGTTGAAATCGGGAATGTACCATATCTGTAAATCAACTAGTAAAGTATCTAATTTTGATTAAAAAAAATTCGATTATCCATTAGCGTTGGGAAGAGGGGCAAAATTATAAACAGAATGCATATATTTTCACGATTTTCGTCATATCTACTAGGTGTTCCTAAATATTGAATTCATTTTTATTTAACGGATTCTTTATATGAATACCTAGAAAGCTTTTAAATTTTTTTTTGAAATTCGACTTCTAAGGGGGTGTAAAGTGGTTGTATACTTCTTCATGAATTCTTGCAACTCTCTCAGGTCTGATAAGATATCGAATTTTTATCTTTTCATTTCCACGGGCTTATTTAATTTTCATCCTTTTTCAACCCCTAGACCGTATCTCGGAATATGACCCAATTATCTAATTCATAAGTTATTTGTGGCAGCGGTGTAAGAGTTCTAGAGCGACTCTATTCTAAACGCTTCCCGAACTTTTTGTTAGGTTTTCAGTCACATAATAACATACATACTTGGCGTCAAAGAATTGAACACGTTCCGAACTTCTCTACTGAAAAATAATAAAGTTATGCCAAGACTGTTGGTAGATTTTTTTTAATGTACTCATAAATCAATAATATATTATCCGCAAACAGTTGTTAAATAAAATTTTTGGTTCAGTATTATGAATTCTATTTTGTAATATTTAATTTTAAAGTACGTTTGTCGTACTAGCTTAGTTATTTTATTCACATTTAACTGAAATTATTTATTTACTTGGATAACTTTTTATTTGTAATTAAGTAATTCTGAAATTGTTCCTAACTCAACATTTATTGGGCCACCAACATTTTTTTTAACCCTATTGCGTTCCGTTGTTTTAAATTTAAATAAAATATTTGAGCATTTAATTTAAATATGCATTGATAACATGTTACTGATTAAAAAATAAAATTTTAAAGCTTGCAATGAAAAATTCTTACTGTAACACATTCTAGTATTATTAAAATTATTTTATTATTTGTACTATAAAGTGAATTATGTAAGTGGGAAACGGCCTACACTTTGTTTGAATCAAGTATGAACAATTAGTCTTAAATGTTCATATCAAATACAAACATTGTTAAATTGAATAAGGTTACGTATTTAAATCAACTAATGAAACATTGTTAATTGCAAAATTTTCCAATATCACGAAAATTGATTAATTTTAACATTTATGTGATTCTTTTAAATACGATTTTGTTTTACATTAAACATTTCATTGTCAGAATAATTGTTAAACAACAAGAAATATGTTCAGTTGAATATCACTCCTGTTTACCACGTTTCATCTTGATCTAACACGAAAATTATCAACTGAATACAAACATTGTAAGCATATAGTCAATAATAAAATATTTGAAAATGGCAATTTTCTGTGATTAACCAAGCAATGTTCATTGTATGCTAAACGCCAGAACAGCATAAATCAGAAACATTTTCATTGAATTGTCTACAATTAAAGTTAAAAGAAGTGAATTTTGAATAGATTTTTATAAAATTTATGTAAAAAATTTAGGTTGTTAAAATACATTAACTTTAAAGGTGAGTGATTTTATTTTTCAATGATTTTTTTGGTTAATGTGTACCTACTATTTTGCTGAAGTCTCATTTGATTATCACAATTTAGTTTCAATCGATTTTTTTTCTAGATACTCGTAAGACCTCAGTTCCATAGTTTCTGCACAAACAAGCAACATTGTCTATTATCGCGTGCTCGAATGAGTGTTGCTCAACAGTTTTCACAGGAAAAAATTTCTCGAAAGGTATTCACTTTCTTTTAATCACGTCTTTGGTCACAAAAACTGTAAATAAAAATTTAGGACCAAAGGACATTATTATTTGTAACTTGCTGCACGGTATGTTCCAACTTCAGTACGACAATCGACTTCAGTTGCAGATGGATTCAGAAAAAGATAATTCTACAAAGCTACTATGAAAGACTCACAACAGTCGCTAATTTCACTGCAAGAAGTATACGTTTATAAAGTTTTTTCAAGTCCCTCGAAATTGCATTACTAGCATAACATATATGTAATATAAATTAAAATTTAATATACTTTAAAAAATGTATACACAAATATTATTACTATGTATCAATGTGCAATTATATAATTTGGTAATAAAAATAATTTAAGGGGAGTTATGTATTTTACTCAATTTTTCTGGAATCTAAACAGGACAGACTTCATCAGTATTAGGCATATACATATATTATATTTACGTACATGTATTATGTAAATCATTTATCCTTAAAATTGAGTGCAATCGATCATGTTTAAAGGAGAAATAGTGGAACTGTTTAACGAACAATGTTTGTGCTTAAAGTACCACTCCATATTTCAGGAATCATTAACGTGTTTCACTAGCATTGATCATGATAATTGAAGCACAGAAATATTTAATTTATTTTAAATATTGATACTTGTACTCATATATGAACATAATCATTTAAGCACAAAATAGACAACGAAATTGTTGAATCAAATAATGATAGTTATAATGTTTTGAAAACATAATTAACTATTAAACCGTATTTGAATTAACAACGTTGCTTATTTGACGCAAAATCAAATAAGGTTTGTATTTGATTTTAACAATGAAATTCTTTCGGTGTTTTACATACTAAGTAATATTCTTAACGTAACAATGGATACAAAAGCATGTTTTTAATAAAACAAAATTTGATTCCAATAAAACATTCACTTGAAAATACCTATTGGCTAATTTTTTTGAGCATTTTCTTTAATGATATTAAGATATTAAGATATTAAGATTTTAATCTTTATATTTTGCTAGTCAAACATTTACTTTTTATTAAAAAAAATGCTTGCTTCTTATTAAAAAATAATCTTAATGAGTGAACTTTATTTTCTTGCATTAAGGGTGTCATATACGAAGTTTAAGAAGTAGAAATGGTTTCGAAAGATACGGCCGCGAGAATACTGTCATAATAAATTGTAACTCTGAAAATATTTACCGGATTCTTATGATATTTTCACACAACATTCTTAGAAGTAGATATGAACTTTTAGAAAACATCATTTTTGAAAAAAGTTTTTTTTTTAAATTCTAAACGTAGTATATGGCCCATTAACACTTTGCTTGACACACTTTTTGTCAAAAATTTTGACAATGCTATTTAAAGGGTCAACATTTCTGTGCCGGTCACCGGTGACCCACGTTGAATTCAACGTCATTCAACGTATTAATCAATACTTTTACAAAAAAAAAAAAAAAATTCTTAATTCGATGCCTCTCTTGTTTTGTGTAATCTATACATAATCGTACCTAAACCATACTATTTATATGGTATACTTACATATATGCATCTAGGACTTAATAAGTAATTTTTAAGACATTATTCTGAATTCTGTAATTGGTAGTTTTGTTACATTTATTTATTAATATCCATAATAGGCAGATTACTTACTAAAATTACAAATATCTTGTCTTGAAATAGTTTTGTCCATTATTCAATTTGAAAAATTAAAATTGTTTTTAAGTAAATTTATGATTTGTTTAAATTACATGTTTATGAAATATTTTTGAACTTTTTTTTTTATCTAGTGCAGCATGAAAATTGTTAGCTAGTTCAGATAAGATATCGTGATTCCCTTCATTGAGGCTTTCAATTATATTCTGGACACAACTGTCCATATTTTCGAAACCCGTTTTGAATGGTTAGGGGTAGAGCTTCTGCATTCAAAAAAATGTTCAAAATCGGACAAAACGTTGTTTTCGAGAGAGCCTTTTGTGCGTTTTCAGGTTGTTTCGCTAGTGTATGTTTACAATCTGTTTTTAATGCTTTAAAAACACTGACGTCTGCAGGTTGAAGGATATGTGTAGTGTTTGGCGGAAGAACGTACAAAATTATTCCATTTCAGTTTCTAAATTAAATTAGCTCTAACGTTAGATGAGATGTGCCCATCGAAAAAAAGTATAGCTGGTTTCCCAATTTTTCTTTCAATCAATCGATTATTGACTCCATTTGCTATATATTCATAAAATATGTTACTCTCCATCAAACCAGTTTCGGGCCCTCCCATAAACCAATCATTTGGAACACTATGTACTAGTTCCTGTTTAGGACGTAAAAATGAAAACACTACCTTTTTAAATAATGTTTTTTCACTTGTCGAAAAAACCAAATAAACGTTAAAAGTTTCTTGTGAACTTGCTGCCAGTAAAACGTGGTCCTGTAAACGATTTCCTTTTCAAATAAACCCAGACTCTGCGAACGAAAAAAATACGAAACGCAGCTGTCGAGAGTGAGAGGCGCGACAGTTAGCCAAGTAGTGTTGCATATTTGAAACTTATACATTTTTAAAATATAATCTCTAATGTTTTTATTAACATACAAGGGTGGGTGGTAAAAATTTCGTCCTAAAAGTAACTACGTGTTTTCATATTCCTTTGGCATATTCCTACTAAAAGGGGAAATTTTTTTAACGGCATTTGTATGGTTACATAAATGAGTAGATTTTTTTTCAGAGAAGTAATTGGAATACGAAACAATTTCTCCTGTTCTGTCTTGATATGTACAATATTTTTTAATAGTTATCTAAAAAAGTAGTACGGTTAATTTTCTCGTAACCATGCAAAATTTAATAATAAAGAATTCAGCTTCTGCGCTCAAAACAAGCTTGTAAACGTAATTTTCATCCACCGACTTTTGCAAAGTAGTAGGTCAAAGTTTTTCCTGAATTATTGAAAATTGGTTTCTTTGAACTTTAAGTACAATATACCTAAAGTATTTAACGAAAAATTCCTGTTTACATTTGTTTCAACTAATTGATCAGCTAATTTAATTCGCATGTTTTCCAGTATTTTATCATTAGTATCACAAATCACAAATCAATGGAACACAAATAATCGAATTTTGTAGGAACAAGAGCGGACAAGTAAAAAAAAAATTGGAAACACTCTGAAAAGAAAAGACAAAATATCAAAGACACAAATAAATTTTGTTTCATTTTTTAGCCGATATCAAAAGCGCTTATCGCAATCAAAACTAAAAGCTTTTATGTAAGCGGCTACTACTATTTTTTTTTTATGTTCAACATAACTTAGTTAGTCTTCAGATTTATCACTTTACTCGTATACCCAATTTGTCGAGGAAAATAATTAAATTAAAAAAAAAACTATTCTGATTTGATATTCTAATTTTTGTGGAGGTAGTGTAGGTAATATAAAATTAATAATTTTATCCGTTGTAAGTCTTTAATGCTTCATCACTCTTAGAATTATCGAGATATAAGGTTTTTTTTTATGGGGGATGATGTAACCTTTTTCAGTAATGCGATTTTGTGGTTTGAAAGAAACCCTAGTGATTTTTCGCTGTTTAATTTTTTTTGGTATATTGTATTAATGTCATCGGGCTTCGATTTCACAACATTGCTACCACCATATTGTATATGTATTTCTCATCTTTCAGGGCTTGAACACACCAAAAAGCAAAAGTCCGTCTGTCGGCCTCTTCGCTGTATACGCCGTACACGTTTGAGGACTTGAATATTGATATATTGTTTTGAAACACGCTATTATCAATATATTCATTACAAAATTTTGTTAGTGGAAAGATTGGGCGAGTTTTGCAGTAAAGTTTTAGAGTAGCAAGTTGAAACTTGTAATTTTACTTTATTATTTTATAATAAAGTATTGTGATCGACCTGAAATTTCAAAAAAATTTGCTACCCTGAAATTTTGTATTTTCACGTTTTAGGACTAATAGACCCTGAAAAAGCAATAAAAAAAATAATGTCCATCTGTACGCCGTACCCCGTACCCCGTACGCTGTATGCCGTACGCAAAAATAGTTTGAAGGCGCGTAGCTCCCAAGCCCGTTGAGGTATTTTCATGAAATTTTTATGGTGGGTAGGTTGGGTTAACCTCTACGACTGGTATATTTTAGGGGGGTGTGGGTGTCAGGGGGAAGGAGAGGGGAGGGTTTTAAACGAAAAATTTTTGTTTTTAGATCTCCAAGCAACCGCTTACGCTAGGAGGCTGAAACTTAGAATTTCTATAGCACTTCGATAGTGGACCCATTTGCAAAAAAAATTTTTGACATGGGTGACGGGGTGTGGGAGTGGGGGGGGGGGGCAAATAATTCGCCCGAAACGCAAAATGCCGAGATCGACACATTCTTATATCCATATCTCCTAAACCGTTGATGGTACGAAATTCAAACGTAACAAATATCTGAACCTGTACAAGGAGAAAAGATTGAAAAATTTTTTGAGTGGGAGTAGTGGCATACGGTGATGGAAGGGTGAAAAACTTTAGATTACGATATCTCACAAACCAATTGCTCTAGAAAAATGAAATTCGGTTCGAGTAGAAAGGTCGACAAATAAAGGTTGCTCAAAGTAAAATTTTTTAAGGGGGTGGTGGAACATGGAAGTGGAGGGGGATAAGAAATATTCAAAAAAATCACGTTTCATATCTCAAGAACAGTATAAGATAGATGCTCAAATTTTTTACCAGATAGCCAATAGAACCCTAGCAGAGAAAAATGGGGGATGTGGGTGTAGAGGGTGAGGGTGGGGGAGGGTGCAAAGGAAAAGGTTCCGATGTTTATACCTTGAGAACCTATAATGATAAAAAGCTGAAACTTGGTATTTAGATAGAGCTATAGTAGTGGCATGTTGGAAAATTTTTTTAATTTTTTATAGGGGTAGTGTGGTACGGGGGTGGGGGGTGTTTTTCCTAACTATGAAACGGCTTATGCTAGAAAGTTGAAACTCGGTGTGTAAATCAACTAGAAAAGTAACTTGGACTAAACAAATTCGAATATCCATTGGAGTTTGGAAGTGGGGGCAAAAATATTGTTCAGTCAAAATAGATTGCACATATTTTCACGATTTTCGTCATATCTACTAGGTATTCCAAAATATTGAATTCACTTTTTTTCTACGGATTTTTCATATGAATACCTAGAAAGTGTTTTCAAGATTTTTTGAAAATTGACCCCTGAGGGGGTGTAAAGTGATTGTGTACTTTTTAATAAATTATTCTTTATCTCTCAGATCCGATCAGATTTTCACTTCCACGGGCTTGTTCTTTTTGATAGGTTTTCAGTCACATAGTAACCTACACCGCATCTCAGAATTGAACGCGTTCCTAACTTCTGCCAGAAAAATAATAAAGTTACGCCCAGATTGTTGGCAGATTTTTTATAGAGTTATGAAACTCGAGCCATTGGTAAGTTTGTGTCCAAAAGTGCATAATGTTCCACGAAATCAAGTTCTAGATCTTGAGAACGATTTCAAACAGGGTGCAAAAAATTATGGGCATAAAATTTTGATTTTTGATTCTCTGGAACGACTATGGATAGAGCGCTAAAAGATGACGTCAGTATAAAGTAAAATATTATTTTGAATAGCCTGGTACGAGAGAGTGAGATGTTTTTTACGTTGAAACTTTTTTATCTCTTATCGGGCCAAAGAGGTACCCGTTTTCTTTTACTATTTCTGGTAAACAAAAGAAGCTAAAACTAAAATTATGATTTACTGCCAGTAAGAGTATTTCGTGGACATACTTGTAAACAACATATGTATCTATACCAAAGTTAAGCATAATAATGAGAAATATAGTGATTTTAATAGGAGGTGACCAAGTAGCTTTTCGGCGTGATTAAGATTTTTTTTCTGTTGCCGGATAAGGGTTATATGTATATGTATACTTACAAAAAGTAATTTAAGTAAACAAATAGGAGTTTTGCTTAGGCAAAATAATTTTAATTTATGATGCATTTTCACGAAATTCGTCATATCGGTTAAGTCAATCCTGATTAAAAAAAACCTATTTTACTTCTGTCAGCTCTTCGGATAGAATAAGTTTTCGGGATTTTTTCGATATTCAATCCCGAAGGGGTTGTAAAAAAGTTATGTACGTTTTCACGAATTCCGACAAATCTCTTAGATTTGAGTATGAGAATAGGATTCGCTTGTATTCGCTTATACTTGTATGTAGTTATTGTAGAAATTCGGTCAAAAATCGTTACATTGGTAGATACTTATCCCTCAATGGGTTATGTCGATATTTCACCAGATGTTTTAATTGATATTGAACAGCAAAATAAATAACCAATAAAAAAAGTCAGGGTGCAACTATATTATTTTTTTGGTAGAACTGAGGACCACGTTTAATGCACTGTTGCACCCGGACTGAATTGCAGATTCAAGATCGTTTTATATTAAAACTTTTCTTAGACATCATGGAAATGATTTGTGTTGGCAAAACACTCGCAATTTTTCGTCATAGGTTTCAAGTTTAGTTATTGCGTGTTTTTGACGTCCTTTCTTCAATTATAAATTATACTTTCTCAATTATAAAGTTCCGTCATGACTACTTCCATATTTTCTTTATGAATGATTAATCGATTTTAAGATACAAATGAAAAATCTGTTTTTGAGTTGCAGTAATTATTTAATTTTTATAATATATAATATTTTATATAGTTCGACTAAAAAACATACTTTATCATTTTTTTAAATTTATTATATTTTTCATTATTTTCACAGGCTTGTTTGGGTAGAGGTTCATCTAGGCTTTTTGTTGGGGTAGTACCTTCTTAAGTAAAGAACGAGACCACAACGAAGACGATCCTTGATCGCTACAATGAACATTCCGCGCCCAATCACAAACATTCAACTGCGAATTGTACAACATCTCGCCTTGGCAGTATTCCTCGATGGCTCGTCCATTTACACAGGTGAAGAATGATCGACAATTTGTTGCGGTATTAGCGTAACGTTCACCGGTCACACTTCCTACGCACATCTAAATAGGCGAAATAAATTATTAATGTTAATATAAATTCGAAATATTGTAATTAACAACGTGAACCATGCGTATGAAGATCACTGCCAAGTTTGACCAATTTTGAAGCTTTGAAATAAATAACTCTTGCTCAAATTTAGTTAGTGATCATAGACCTATTAGATAATAATAAGATCAGTATAGAATAGTATCTTGTTATGAAAATTTCAGTAAAGGACTTAATAAGACTTAAATTCTCTTCAATGTTCAAATGAGCATGAAACTTACCTGACTGCTAATAGCCTTGCCGTTGTGATCTAAGCATTTACTAAACTGCGGATAATCGCATTGTTGCTTTAGCGAATTGAAGATAAGTCCGGTCGGACATGTATACAAGTAGGACCTAAAGTCGATGCATTTGAAGAAGGAATGACAATTGTCGCGTGCGTTGCCAAAGAATTCGTTCTGCCTTAGGTTGTGACAACTCTGTAAGTGATCCAGAAAGGTTCATGTAAGTAAGATCGTAACTACGATTCTAAATAATACTCACTGGCAAATCGGAAACAGCTCTTCTCTGTCGATGGGCTACACTACGGCCGCTGGCTTGACAATGAACATTTCTTGCCCAATCGCAAACTTGTAACTGTGAATTGAACATCATATCACCGTGACAGAATTCCTCGATGGCTCGTCCACCTACACAGGTGAAAAATGATCGGCAATTTGATGCGGTATTGGCGTACCGTTCACCTGTTTCGCTACCCATGCACATCTAAACAAATAGGCGAAATAAAAATTTAAATCGAAGTTTTAGTGAAGAATACGATCAATTTGAAGATCGCTATAAAATCAGTCTAATTTTAAGGGCTTATGCGGGTCTAGAAGATCAAAAAGAAGCATGTTTTCTTGAATTTTTTTAAAAGATACTACAAGAATTTTACAATTTTAATTTATTGTATATAAAAGTACTACAGTTAAACAACATTCTGTGAAAATTTCAAACGAAAATATCAACAAATCTGCCATTGAGAGTCTCGTGAAGTTGACCATGCCAAAAAAAAGTGCCTTCACCGTAAATCGAGTAATTTTTATCAGAAATCAAGAAACCAAAATTTTCCTGTTAGTATGTGAATATGGCTTGTGCTTGAACAAAGGATTTTTTTAAAAATTGGAAATTGAATTTTTGGTAGTGTTTTTTACGAAAAATGTCATTTTTTCCACAAATTTTGGCCATATTTGGCTTATAAAATGATTTGTAATTGAAGGTAAAAAAAATCCTTCGTTCAAGCACAAGCCAATCCTGTCTGAAAGTAGTGTGCAAAATGTCAAGCCGGTATATTGGATTCTGAGAAATTTTGACTACCGGCTTCAAAAAGTGGTTTTGAGAAAAACGCGTTTAAAGTTTTAAAGAGAAATAAAACAGAGAAAATGAAATACATAGAATCATCGATTCCAAGCCCATAAAGTGAAGGTTCTGCTGCAGCTGCAAGGACCAATTCATCCTTTGGTTCCTGTCTGAGTCAAATTCTGGAATCTCTGGTCTGAGCTTCCGCTTGTTTGTAGGCATACCTGAAATGCTCGGTGGCCGGGTTCGGGTTGCCGGTAAAGACATGTTTAATAGGTACAAGGCGCTTTAAATCTCTCTTACTCCTACAGTTTTGCTCCGATCGACTTGAAATTTTCAGACAATATTCCTAACATGATGTACTATTCTACACATTTTTTTCAAAAAAATGATCTTTTTGAAGTGTCAAGACCCGCATAAGCCCTTAAACGATCGAGAGATTCTTAAGTAGTTGATTATTGTCCAAATTCAAAATTTTTTAGTTCAGAATGACATAGATCAGTATAGGACAAATCAATAAGAGATAAATCTTATCATCGTCACAACTGATCATGTAGTAAAAACCTGAGATAAGATCATGATTGGACTTCTTAAATTTTCAAGTGATCATAAAATTTACCGGACTGCTAATGGCCTTGCCATTGTGATCTAAACATTTGCTAAACTGAGGATAGTCGCAGACATCCTTAAGCGAATTGAAGACAAGTCCGGTCGGACATGTGTACAAGTAAGCTCTATTTTCGATGCATTTGAAGAAGGACTGGCAATTGTCGAGTGCGTTGCCAAAGAATACGTTCTGTCTCAGGCTGTGACAACTCTGTAAATTAACAACAAAATTAACTATAATGTAAGCTCTATATTACAATGTCCATTAAAACTTACCGGTAAGTCGGACACGGATCGCCTCTGTCGATGGCCTACACTACGATCATTGGCTTGACACTGAACATTTCTTGCCCAATCGCAAACCTTGAATTGCGAATTGAACAACATATCGCCTTGGCAGAACTCCTCGATGGCTCGTCCACCTACACACGTGAAAAATGATCGACAGTTTGTTGCGATATTGGCGTAACGTTCACCGGTCTCACTGCCCAGGCACATCTAATGGAAATAGTGATATAAGAATATGTTATTAATTGCTTCTAACAGGCCTATTCAGGATCAGAGCCACAAGTCACAAAGTAGGTGGAAAGTCACAATTAGTTCAAAATTCATATAAAATTGTGACTCTCGACCTACTTTGTGACTTGTGACTCGGTCCTGAATAGGCCTGTACGATTTATTACAAGCTATTTAAAATACTATAGGACGTTCCATACTACGCAGTGAAAGAAACAACCAAAACAACTTACCGGTCCGTTAATATTCTTGCCAGTATGATCCAGACATTTGGTAAATTGCGGATAATCGCACACTTCTTTCAGGGAATTGAAAACCAGTCCGGTTGGACACGTGTACATTTGAGCGGTGTTGTCGACACATTTGAAGAAGGTTTGACAATTGTCGAGCGAATTGCCGAAGAATTCGTTCGGTCTCAGATTGTAACAGCTCTGTAAAGTATAGTAAGTATGGCAATTAAGAAATGGCCGTAAAGTTCAAGCGTCTTATTTTGAAACTTACCGGCAAATTAGAGATGGCTCGCTTCCGTCGATGAGCTGTACTATTATTTTCGGATAAACACTGAACATTCTTTGGCCAATCACAAACATCCAATTCTGCATTGTAAAGCATGCCAGCAGCGCAGAATTTTTCGACTGCATCATCATTTGTACAGACATAGAACGATTTGCAGCCATTATCGGTATTTGCGTAACGAACTCCAGTCACCTTGCCCATGCACATCTGCAAGAAAATCTCGAAGTTAAAATTATATTTAGAAAATAGATTGAGTATTCTTACGGGATTTTGAACTTTAATGCCGTTATGATCAACGCACTGTGTAAATTCGGCATAATCGCAAAGCTTCAGTAGCGAATTGTAGATCAGCCCCTTGGGACACGTGTATTGGTGCGCTACATTATCGACACACTGGAAGAAAGTTCGACAGCCATCATGTGCGTTACCGTAGAACTCCATTGGGATAAGGTGTGAGCAGCTCTGTGTAAGAAGAGTAGAATTATTATAAAGCCGCCATTGTTATAAAACTGCATTATCTTACCGGAATCGAACTCGCTTTTCGCTCCTCATGATCCAACTTGCAAATACCCGTCGTATCAGTGACACAAGCACCTACAGCCTCATCGAAATATTGACCAGGCCAACATTGTTGCACCATAATGCTCTGTTCGTTGATGCACAAATGCACTTTGTCGCACTCCTTGTGCGCTACCCGGACGCCATGTTTTTTATAGCAAGCATTATCCTTACTGCTGTTATTCGATTGTTTCAGTGCGCCATTTTCACTTGTGCAAGTTCCGTCATTTTTTCGGCAGTACCGATGTACGGCATCGAAGAAGTCACCGCTACCGCAAGTCTGTGGTATTGCCACACCCTCAGAACACATTATGAATTTTGTGCAGTCCTCCCGGTTTGGCAAATACGCCCCTTCCATACGTCCTTCGCAAACTTTGCTTGGTGCATCGGCTTTGCGAATACAGTGTCCGGTATTTTTCGCGCACTGTTCCAACTTGGAGTCGAAATAATGTCCTTCTTGACACTGTTCGTACGCGGCCATCTTGCCGTACGTACACAAGTAGAGTTTCGCGCAGTCATCAGTGTCGCGCAATAAAACGCCATGTAGCCCGTCGCAGATGACATCTTTATCGATACTGGAACGGGACGATATTGCTGGTACCAGGTTGGTTTTCGATTGCCGACAGGATCCATCATCGGGACGACAGTAAAGATTTTCGTGGTCAAAGTAATAGTTTACAGGACATTGTGCAGGGATGGCGTAACCATTGGAGCAGATGAAGAAGCGTGTACAATCATCGCCGTTACGCAGAAGTGTGCCGTCATTGAAGTCAGTACAATTGAGTTGTTCGGTCGTCTTAAGAATCCTGGTTGAAATTGCAGTCGACTTACAAGCGTCTGTACAGTCCTTTTCACAGAACCCAGTTTTTGCGTTGAATGCTTCGTCCACTTTGCATTGGTACGGAACGGTTTCGCCATTGACGCAAATGTAGAATCGACGGCAGTTCGTTGGGTCGGGAATGTAGACTCCGTGACGACCATAACACATAGCTGAAGTCGTATCACTACCATTGTCTTGTGTACATACAAGGTATTTGCTATCGAAGTACTGACCAGCTGGGCAGGAATGCTGCACTGGTCTGTCGTAGTAGCAGATGTAGAATTTACTAGGGTTGGCCAAATCCGCAACGTATTGGCCGTAACAGTTATCGTCGCAGAGCTGTAATTTTGAATTTAATGCAAACATACAACCATCGCATTATTAAAAAATAAAACTGCTATATAGTCCTATCCAGGGCCTTTTCTAGCGGTGGTGCAAGTGGTGCGGCGCACCAGGGCGCCAAAGTGCCAGAGGCGCCGAAGGCGCCAACGTACCGTTTTATTTTCTTAACTACGATTTTATTTCCCTGTAAATATATATTATTAGATATTTTTTTAAATGCGAATTGGTTTTTCTTACACCTTGCACACTTTTGGATTCGCACCGTGGTCCCGACGCACACAAGTCCGCTACGCTACCCACTAGGCTAATCTGCAACGTTCTCGTGACAGTGTTAAAGCCGAATCAAAATTGATTTTGAGAAACAACAAATATTTTTGTCAATATGTGCGCAATACAGAGCCGACAGTCAAGCTAATGCCGAAAGAGCTTAGACACCAATAATAAGCCAATTCTTGGCCCGACATTGGTCTGGTAGTTTGTCAGTACCAAAAGAATACCGATCCACTAGTCTTGGAGGACAATACGATGCAAATTCTGGGCAGTGTGCACAACTCCGTCGAACTCCGGAATTTCGCACATGGGTCTCCATAAATGAACATAATGTCCCCATATTCTTCATTGGAATACTCAGGCATTTCGAAATTATTTTTTAAATTCTACTGACACCTTCTTCTTTTAGCAACGGCGATACGCTATTCTATTGCCGGTTTTCCACCAAACAAACAAGTTAAGTTTTTGTTTTGTTCATGTTTTGGAAAGCAAGGAAAACAAAAACTCGAACTCCAACAAATTCAAAACACTGTATCAACCAAACCGATAGTGTTTTATCGCAGTATTGTTTTTGTCTTGAGCCTGTTTCAACTGAGCGAACAACGGCTGGTTTACATGACGACTGCAAACAATTTTTACTAATATTGTGAGGGAGCTAGCTTATCGAATTTTCAGTGGAGTAGAAAACAACCACTGCAAACAATGACATTGACACAAATATCGTCAATATTTTTTTCTGAACATAATATCTGTTCGTTTCACTCCTGATCAGTTTCACATCAGAGATTTTCCTTGTCTCTCACAATCTCATTCAAAATTATTTGCAGCACCATGTAAATCCCCCCCCCCCCTAGAAAAAACTGAAATGACGTCCCTGTTTGTACCGTACGCTTTCCTATATACCATTTATCCGATTACGATGAAACTTCGCTGATATATTGAGCACACGCCCGCGAAGGTTTCTCCGTTAACAAAATCATTTTACAATTGGTGGTACGAGAGCTATTTTAACATGTGTATTTCATATGACTTAGCGGCAGTTCGTTCGTTTTTGGTGTTCCCATTACTAAATGTGAATGTTGAACGAGGAATGTATGATAGTGGATGGAGGATGGAGAATAGAGATTGGAGAATGGAGAATGGAGAATTTAGAATGGAGAATGGAGAATGGAGGATGGAGGATGCTGAATGGGGGATGGTGGATGATGGATAATGGAGAGAAGATGATCGTGGATAGAGAATGGAGAATACAGGATAGATGAACGGGAGCAACGGAATAAATGGAAGCAACGGGAACAACAGAAGAAATGGGAGCAACGGAACCAACGGGAGAAATGAAAGTAACGGGAGAATTTGAAGCAACGGGAAAAATGGGAGCAACGGGACAAATGGGTGCAACAGGATCAACGGGAGCAACTGCGCAACGGAATTAATGAGAGAAATGGAAGCAACGGGAGTAATGTTAGTATAGCACCAAACAAACGTGAGCGTAACCGCGACACGAGGCTAGTATATGTATAAGCGCCTAAGAGCGTGATCATGTCTTCTACTGCGAGAGCGAGACGGTCAGTTCTACGAGAAAGTAAGTTTGTAAAGTTATTTTATTTTATTTTTTTGATCGAGCATGAAATGGGAACGGGAACATTTCTTTTAAAAATGTATATAGTCCATGAACTGTGGAAAGCGCAACACAACTTAAACATTAGTAAAAGATATTTTGCACCCCTACTTGGAAGAATCTGAGTAATGTCCCTGGCAGCACTCAATGAAGCGGAATGATTTTTCAAATTTTGACTTTAGAAAGGTGTACAGTAGAGATAGATGATTTTTGGCCATTGTTGAACAGTGTACTTTGCTTTCACCAGAGGCTCCCCGTTCTATGCGTCACAAACTCTAAGTGCTGAATCTATGATTTTAAGAAGAGTATAAAGTGGAATTGATTTAAACTCACCAGAATATGAGGCGGTTTTGTAGCTCCTGCACATGCTAACAAACTCAAATCGAATAATAGTCCAGATGTACACGACTGATGCCTTAAGACGCCTCGAACGCAAACGTAGAATTTGCTATCGTCGAACATGTCTCCACACATAGTGGATGCTGGTGTCGTTGAAGAAGAGCAATTGTTTACACATCGTAGAACAGTTTTATCGAACAAATCACCAGCGGGACAAGACAAATGTCGCAATTTACCACTAACGCAAACATAGAATTTCGAATTGTCGAATTCATCGGGAATTCGATCAGGCACCAGCCTAAGCTCGCTAGTGAGGTCCAGCACATTGCTATTCCCATAGGATCCATAAATCAGTCTATCGACTCAGTATGCTGGCAGTGAGTGGACAGGAAATAGATTGCAAGATTGCAAGAATGCAGGAGCGAATTTTACCGTTGTCCTTGCTGTAGTATATATTGAGATCGAGCCTCCTCAGTCCTTGGATCTGGTTACAGTGTATCCATGGTTCCTGAATTAGCGCGTTATCTATATGCTCTTCGTCGAAAATCGCTAAGAGGTTGGCCGAGGCCGCTTTGCTACGGTGGAGATTGATTTGAGCTATCTTCATCGCCATGCTGCTAATTGGGGTTTGTTCGGTATCTATTTCTGGATTCCGATGGGCCAGGATTCTGTTTCGTGCTGTCCTCGCCGTCCTGTCTTCCAGGGGCGTCATCGTTGGTCCTCTCCTCCTTAGACCGCTCCTTCCGATTAAGGATTTTCACTTTGACGGTTCCGAGGCTAAGAGACACTCGGTCCGAGTTGTCCTTGATATAGCGGACTGCAGCGCAGCAAAGGTGGAGGATGAAAGTTTGGCCCGTCTGTCCGGCTTGGATGCTGGCACAATAATCGGAGTGTTCACAGGGCACTGTCTGATGGGGAGACATGCTAGATGACTGGGAGCCGATGCAAATGATCTCTGTCATAGTTGCGGTAACCCAGAACTGGAAGAGTCAACCAACCACGTCTTATGCGAGTGTCCAGTCCTATCGGGAACGAGAAGACGGAATCTCGGCGCTTATTTCCTTGATAACCAAGCTGATACTGGAAAGCTATGTGTAACATAGCAAACGTTATAAAATCTAGTAAATGGTTTTTGGTTCCAGGAGTTTTTGCACTCAAACGACTAACAATTACGTCTAAGTAAAGGGGGATGACGGCATCACCACCCCTTATACCATACCACCATAGTACAGAGCCAGTAGAGAAATGAACTAGTGAAGTGTACAGAATCAAATCTGGGTTTGAAGCAGGTCCCATCAGCGCAATTCTTCAAAACCTAAGGATTTCCAAAATTTTGACGTTGAAAGAATGTTTGGCCTAAGGATTGACTAGATGCTAAGCTGTTTTGCACAGAGAACAGGACAGAGATACAAATGTGGTTAAAGAAAGGTAAGAGGAACTACATCTACGAATACTTCAGAAGTGAAAGATATTGCACACACTTCTGAAGTGTTCCTCTTAACTTTTCTTAACCACATCTATATCTCTGTTCTGGTCTCCCGCTAGAGAGCTCCTTTTAATTAATTTGTCGTTGGAAACGGTGTTCAAATAGAGATTTTGAAATAAAGTTTCTGTTAACGATGAGCATATAATTTCTGAACACGCTAACGGACTTTTCCGGAATGAGCAATTCGCACACTTTTGGGCAAGAGCGCACCCATTTGTGAGTGAATGCTACCGAAATATAGGTAGTTACTCATCACATGAAAGATTTGAGGCCAACTAGGATTGAAGTGTGGAACTTACTCTGCCGATAATGTGAAATGTCTTGACTGATGCTATCAAAACCTATTCATGGTGGCTATGTTAAAAATTATAATACGATGGACATTAGAGGAGTAGTGGCTAAGCCTGTAGCACGGCATTGCAGAGTGTAAGTTTTCTGATGAAGCGATATCCGAGTGTGAACTTCATTCAGTACAGCAGTGAGTACGACTTGAAAACGTAGACATAGCTGAATTACAAAATGTCACGTGTAATAATGTGAACAAATTAAATTAGTAATCTATTTGGCATATGGTAGTACATGTACACCCTAGCCATATTTCTACCCTTGCGTGAATTCAATCTAATAGGGTTTTAAATATTATCTGATGAAAACTTATTATGAAAATAATTTTCCTTACTTTTGATCATTTTAGTACCTACATCTTTCTTGAATTTTTTTTTTATTATGACACAATATTACCCTCTGCTGGGTGCCAGGCCACTGTGGAAACCAGGGGAATGAACAAGCTGATGAACTCGCTCGAGCAGGCACCAGCCTAAGCTCACTAGTGATGGACCAGCACATTGCTATTCCCAACGGATCCATAAATCAATTCTATCGACTCACTATGCTTGCAACGGGCATGCAATACATGGTCAAACCTAACTGCTCAATATCAAGAACTCTTTGGCCTGAATATGATCACGGGAAAAGCAAGTATATCCTGAGCATGAGCAGGAAAGATGCTAGCACACTAATCGGAGTGCTCACAGAGCACTGCCTGATCGGTAAACAATGCTAGACGACTGGGAGCCGACGCAAATGTTCTCTGTCGTAGCTGCGGTGACCTAGAAGTGGAGGAGTCAATCTTTCACGTTCTATGTGAGTGTCCGGCCCTATCGAGAACGAGAAGACGGAACCTCGGCGCTAATTTTCTCGATGACCTTGGTGATATCGATAAGGGAATGCTATGTAACATAGCAAACATTATAAAATCGACTAAATGGTTTTAGGTTCCAAGAGTTCTTCACACTCAAACGTTTAGCACAATGGACGAGCAATAACGTCTAAGTGAAGGAGGATGACGGCATCACCACCCCATATACCATACCATACCATTTACTTCCGTCGAAAAATGTTCATATCTTTATTGAAATGAGATTGAATTTTACTTAAATTGTAGAATGTGCGAGTAGTCTTCTGACGCTTTTGTATCTGATTAACAGTTGAACATTTTTTGGTTACCTCTACCTCTTTTGGCTTGAAAATTATCTTTCTTCTCACTTTATAAAAGTAATTATTTTTCGGATTGATAAAAGCAGGGCATCTGCTTCTGGTTGTATATGAACTATGCCGAAAATTTGTGCAATCCCTTTACAGGTTTAAAATTTTTAGAATTTTTTTTTTTTTCAAATATTTCGAAAGAATAAAGCGTCACGAATGTTGTGTACGAAATAGAGTCAGTTTGGCTCGAAAGTATGGCTTGTGCGGTTGAATTTCGAAACTAAAATACCAAACTATCCTAAAGGAACGCGATTTAATATAGCTCGAAAATGTTCTAAAAAAGGATATATCACGGGAATGAATTAACAGATATATGCTAGAGGAATACAAGTGACGGTGTGAGTGAGTTAGAAAGTGAAAGTTTCTTATAAGCGCCTGGAATCGCTGATTCGGCAAGTCACTAAAAGTTATAGTTTTCTTGTATTGAAACTTTAAACGTGATTATCTCGAAACTGAATCTTCAAAAACTGCTCCTATTGTAGCTCAAAAAGTTATGGCTCGATTTGGCTGATTTTTTTTGGAGCTTTCTGTCTACGTATATATCGGAAGGATATACCTAAAGTTTTGGGGATATCGCGTAAATAAACCACTATTTTGGGGTTAAAACTATCAAAAAAATAGTCGAAAAATGAACATTTGATTAAAAAGCCTATTATCTTTTCTGTTTTATATTTTTTTTATAATTGTTTAGGTATGTCCTTCCCATTCATCGGTTAGTATTCCAAAAATGTTTTAGTTTTCAGTTTAAGATCAATAGAAAGAATATGACAAATTGAGCAGTTTTCGATGTCACGCAAAAGACGCCTAAAGGAATACCATATAACGCCGCCGTTTTGTTTTATAGCAAAAAAATAATTTTTTTTCTCAACACTTAAAAGTTCCAATAATATCATGTCAAAATTTTAAAATGATGCGATTATTTTATAACAATAAAACAAATTCATGAAAAATGGCATTTTCGGCGTCTAAAGGGATTGCCCCCCTTAAGGCCGGTATCCACTTGCTGCATTTCTGGGAATTTTATTCTCGTTGCGTATCAGTGAATACGACAAACGGATCTTCGTTCTGTATCAAAACAAAGAAACTTGTAATATCCAGGGTCGTCATTTCAGTTTTTTCCAAAGTGGGGCAAGATGTTATAATTATTTGTGTGTGAATATTTATATATGTTATATATAATATAAAAAATTCAAAATTCAGGGGGGGCAATGCCCCCTGCCCCCCCCCCCCCTGCCCCCCCTCTGCCCCCCTGCCCCCCCCCCCCCTCAAATGACGTCCCTGAGCATATCGCTTTTTAAAAGCAACGCCCTCTGGATACAAACAAACTCGAGTAGTATCCACATAATATCGGTTCAGTGAATGATACGCAATGGTGATACGATACGCAGAAATGCAACAAATGGATATCGGCCTTTAAGTTAATTGTCCAACGTGTGGCCTTACAACACATATGTGTTCGAGGCTTTGGTTCTGTTTTTTTTTTTTTTTTTTGTAGGTCGGATTCGAACTAATACGTTGCTGGATAATCAGGAGGTGATGTAAACGATAAATATCAATTTTAATAACTCTGCTATACATACATCTGATGTCGGTGGGGATGTCGTGCTGGTTGATGGTGCTACCGTGCTGGTTGATGGTGCTGTCGTTGGTGGTGCTGTCGTTGGTGGTGCAGTCGTTGGTGGTGCTGTCGTTGGTGGTGCTGTCGTTGGTGGTGCTGTCGTTGGTGGTGCAGTCGTTGGTGGTGCAGTGATTGGTGGTGGTGTCGGTATTTCTGTAACTGGTTTCATTTCGCAAAACAGTTCCTTTGGATTGAAAATCCATCCAGGTGCACAAGATTGATGTCGTAGAAAACCATTAACGCAAACATAATATTTGGTATCATCAAAGCTGTCTGGGAGTATACCACCGGACGGTAGATCACCGCAAAACTATGATTAAAAAAATAAAGTTTTTATTTCTCGAGGAAACTTAACAAAAATTAAAGAAAAATACTGTTGATGGTTTCGCTGTTGTTGTTGTGGTCGTTGTTGTCGTCGGCAATGTTCTTGTCGTTCCGCAGGACTGACATTCCAATGCTACGGGATTGAAGAGGAGTCCAGTTGGACACATTTCTGAGTGCAATACTCCTTCATCGCAAACGTAGTATTTATTGGGATAAAACATATCTGGTAGTAACTGTCCACTAGAATACTTTCCACAGTCCTGTTAACAAAAAAAATATTAGAAAACAATTTGAGCTGTTTCTAGAAAAGGAACCAACCTTATCCGATGTTCCAGGATTAGATGTAGAACAATTATTTGTGCTACCTTGGCGACAGACTCTAGTGCGTCGGTCGAAATATTGGCCGGCATGGCATTGCTGCGAGAAGGCATTGCCATATACACAAACATAGAATCTTGTACAGTCATCTTCGTCCGGATACCAAGTTCCTTGTTTTACGCTACAATCGATATTGGATTGATTGGCTCGTCCTTGAGCAGGTTTCACCGATTTGAAAGGTCGGTTTTCCGCGCATTCAGCATTTTCCGAGCAATCGGAAGCGATCGCATCGAACGTAGTTCCTTTATGACATAGCTCCTCATGACATTTTCCATTTTCACAACTGAAATACGATCGGCAAGCATTCGCGTAGTTCGGATACGATGTTTGTTCATCATTGTCGTTATTTGGTATTGAAATAAGCTCAATTGACGCTTTTGGGACTCCCGAAAACTGAAAGTTATTAAAAGTTAAAGTTAGGTGAATCGGTAATGAACTCGCGAAGGGCATGATCAATTATTGAAAAAAAAGTGCTCTGTCAAATTATTAATATTCTTATTAGAGGTGGGTCGTTCACGAGTGAACTGCTCTGAAAGAACACTTCTTTGACGTGAGTGAATGAAGTAACTCACTCATTTTGATGAACTGCACTTCAATTCGGAAAGGAAAATGGAAATGAAGAAAGAACTAACAGAGTAAGCTGAGTGTGAAGAGAAACGACCGACTATTCATGTCGAGTTCTTACCACGGTTCAGTGTTCTGCAGAGCTAACATATAAAAGAAGGATAACCACTTACTTGACATGAGTTTGATTCATCTTGCACACATTTTTCTGAATACTCCTCAAAATACTCTCCTAGTGGACACGAACTGATCTGTGAAAGTCCATTAGCGCATTTGATGAATGATGAACAATCCTTGGGATGTTTGTGAAGACTCTTGCGGCCGTTTGAGCAGTCCTTTTGGGTTTTTTAAGAGGAAGCTTTAAAATTTATTTTTCGCAAGAATTCGTGATAACTTACAATGAAATCCTTTCGGTGGTCAACGACATCACATGCTCCTATATTTTCCGGAAAATCACATACACCAAGCTCGGAATTGAAAATCAAAGGACTGGCACAGTAGTTTTCAACTGATACACCTTCGTGGCAGGCGAAAAATGAGGCACAAATTGTGTTTCGATTTGGACCAATCACGTGAGCATTCGACATATTTATGCACTTAACGTCATCGAAATCGTTATATTTTGAAATTTGAACAACAACTTCGGCATTTTCGGTCGAACATGACACTTTCTGTGGCCAATCACATTGCTTCGTTTGTTCATTGAATAGTTGCGATCCTTCGCAATAAGTTTGAGTGGGTTGTCCGTTGACGCAATGGTAGTACGATTTGCAGCCATCTTCAAAGTTGGTCTGATAAATAGACTCATTGTGCAGACTAGAACAGTCCTAAACGAGGAAAAAGAAAATTTTTAAAATTATTATAGTATTAAAATTAAAATCTTTTAATATTGTATGTTAGGGTAAAGAGTCCATATTTGGTTTGTAGTACTAGTTACGAGCCTCATATGGTCCAAAAAGAACATTATACATATCTAATATTATTTAAAGAAGCCATGTTCTTAAACAAAACAAAATTATCCTTTCTTTTAACAGAAAATATCCTTCAGGATTAATATAAAAAGGTTATTTGAAAAATTAAATTTGTCGATGTTCATTAGAGTAGCTCCTTGTAAGATACATCCTCCAACATTCATTAGTGGTACTTGATTTAAAAATGCAAATAATAATAGTGTAAACATAACTATCCCTTGGAAGTAGATAGATAGATTGGAAATAAGGGTTGGTATGGTTTGCCTCTGTCACTTCAGCCACATTTGGTTCAATCGGGATGTTCCCCGGATTGACTATGATTCCTCTTCAATTCATGCGCTTTCAATGAAGCTTAGTGTTTTGAGAAGGGGAATGGTCAGGAATTCCGATTGGTCTATGAAACGCTGACCGAAGTGACGAAATCTTTTGTGGTCCCCTTGGAAGTAAAAACTCTTTCGATATCTGACCGGACTTAAGAGACATGGCGGTATATGTACCTACTCCATTGGTTGAATATTAACAAATTTTGGTGTTGGGTTTTATATTTAAGTAAAAACCAAACAAATATTTCATCAGACCCATGAAATGATTGGAAATAATTAGAAATCTATTCAACCCCTAAAGTGGCTTCGGGGTTCATGGCTAAGCGTTTGCCTTACTGGTTGAAGTCCTACTTATCCAATCGTACACAAAAAGTAAAATTTTTATCGCATTTATCCAAAACATATTGGGGCCACTTTTATTTACAATTTTCATTGATGACGTGCCATTACTATTGAATGATTGCAAAGCATCCTTTTACGCTGATGACCTAGAAATCTGGAGAACAATTGACTCGACTCAGGATTGTCTTATATTGCAAAACAGTATTGACATTTTATCTGTTTGGTGCTTAAATAACGCTATTGAATTAAACGTTAAAAAATGTGCAGCAATAACCTTCTCTAGAAAAACAGCCGGCTCATTGCAGTTTGACTACAATATAAGCAATGAAAGGTTAAAACGTGTCACGCAAATCAAAGATCTGGGGGTAATATTTGACACTAAGTTGACTTTCAAGTCGCACATTGATAAAATTTCAAATGGTGGTATGGCTATGTTAGGATTCCTAAAAAGGAGAGTCAAAGAATTCGATGACCCATATTTGTGTAAGAGTCTTTTCTGTACTTTGTTGTTGCCTCTGCTCGAGTATGCAAGCGTTGTCTGGTCACCCTCCACTCAAATTGACTCGTACAGGGTTGAAATAGTACAAGTTCAATTTTTGCTGTTTGCTTTAAGGCCATACACTATCATTCTTGCATGTCATGCATGAATTTTGATTTGCCATACACGTTCATGCCAACCAGTCTCGCTTCAAAGCTCAAAGTGAAATGGTCGACGTATAGTTGCTTGTGCTCTCCTAATCGACAGAATTTTGAACAATTACCCATACGCCGTACGCAAAATCGTTTGAATGCGCGTAGTTTTGAAACCCGTTGAGATATTGACATGAAATTTTTATGGTTGGTAGATTGGATGAACCCCAACAACTGGTACTTTTAGGAGGTGTGGAAGTATGAAAAGGGAGGAGAGGGGAGGGGTTTAGATGAAACATTTTTGTTTCTAGATCTCAAGAACCACTTACGCTATCAGGTTGAAACTTGGAACTTATGTAGTAGGTACTATGATAGTGGACTCATTTGCAAAAATAAAATGGTTAATAAGGGTTGAGGGGTGTATAAATGGGGGGAAAACAATGAGTCTGAAACGCATGAAAGCCGGGATTCAAACATTCTAAAATCCATATCTCTTGAACAATTTATGTGAGAAGTTTGAAACTCTGTTCTTGTCGTCACGTATACTTCAAGATTAGACTAGGGCTAACATTTTTAAGGGGGGTGGTGGGGTGTGAGGTTGCGGGTGGTGTAATACTTTGGATTACAATATCTTCCGAACCAATTACACCAGGAAGAGAAAATTTAGTTTCTGTATATAGGATCACACGAGGAGTCTACTGAAAGTACAATTTTTGAGGGGACGAGAGGGTGAGCGCGATAGTGTTTGAGACAGTAATTTCTCAAAAAATGAAATTTTTATATCACTGAAACCGTATTAGATATGATCTTGAAAACTTTACAGGAGTTGAGGTGAGGAGGCTTTTTTGGTGGGGAAAGGGGGTAGAAAGGAAAATATTCTGATTTTTATTTCTCGAAAACCATAGTAAATAGAAGGCTAACAATTTAGGATTATTATAGAGTTCAATAGGGGTACCATGATACGGCGGTGAGGGATGGTTTTTTATATCTCAGAAGCGGAAGTTGAACACATTCATATGTAGATGCAATACTAGAGTAATTAAACCAAAAAAATTTAGATTTTGTTTATGTTCAGAGATTGAGTAAGAAAAATGACTTCTTTAAAACTTTTAGATAAATATATCAAGCTATTTTACTTTTGCGGGTTCTACATACATATGCATATGCGCCTGAAAATATTCTTCTAAATTTTTCGATATCTAACCCCTAACGGGATATAATGCGGTTGTGAACATATTCACGAATATATATTTCTAAACCAGGAAGCTATAATGAAAGGTATTTTTTAGGTTGTCAGTTGCATAGTAACCTACATCGCTTCAAAACACGCAACGCGTCCCGAACTTCTACCGAAAAAATAATAAAGTTGCGCTCAAACGGTTGGCCGATTTTTTGTCTGCGTCGATCCACCCGTACCTGACTAGGTGCCGACATGGCGGGGTTTTATGGCAAGTAATAAGCAAGGCGCGAACCTTCGTCGTTCTAGTGCAATAACACGATCATGAAATTCAAAGAATTCTGTAACCATAAAATCGCAAATTTCATTCAGAAATAAAATTCGATTACTAAATTCCTAGAAGAAAACCAGAAATTGTGAGTAATTTAGCCCTATGAAGATTCACGCAACGCACATGGCCATAAGATATTTGTTTTCCGTTAGGATACTGAACAAGAATCAAAGAAAATCTTTTTCCGCCTTCAATGAGCCGAGTTTTACGACTGTCCTTATATCTTTGTAGCCTGCTGATAAAGAAAATTCTGAATCGGGTTAAAGTTTAAAAACTATATTTAATATTTAATTTGAATAATACAAGGATATGGGTAATAAAACGAATTTGGGGAATAAAAAGTAAAGACACAACAAATGCTATAAGCCGGACATCAAAGGATTTTGTGTTTGATTCAATCTACCCGTACCTGACTAGGTACCGACATGGCGAGGTTTTATGAAAAGTAAACCTTCGTAGCGCTAGTGCAAAAATACGATCATGAAAATCAAAGAATTCTGTAACCATAAAAACGAACCTATGTAGGTTTCATTCAAAATTCAGATTTCAATTGCTTAATTGCCAGGAACAATTCTAAAAATCGTGCGTAATTTAGCGATCGTATCAGTGCGCTAGCCCTATAAAAATTCACGCAACGCACCTGGTAATAAGATATTTCTTTACCGTCAGGATACGGAACAAGAATCAAATCGCCTTTAATGAGCCGTCATCCGCATTGGAAAAATGTAAAACTGGAATGACGATCGCCATAGACCATCATGCATGATGTCATGCCCGTTGGCTCCGCCCACAAAAATCAAAATTTTTTAATTTTCATCATGTCGCATGACGGCCGGCATGAAATGCCATCATGCAGCCCCATACACGAGAGATTTTCGAGAAAAATTCAAATATTCATGCATGCAAGACATGCAAAAATGATAGTGTATAGTGGCCTTAACGAAGCCTCCAGTTTAGTAGCTACCGGTTGCCCTCTTATAAGTGTAGGCTACTTTTGCTGGATATGACTACGCTTGAGAGATGAAGAGAGCTAGCTTCGGCAACACTAGCTTTCGATTTAATTAATTCTAATTTAATTTCGAACGAACTCCTTGTCCGCCTAATATTTGTTGAGCACAGGTTTAATCTTCGAAACGGCAGAATCCTGAAAATGGATAATCATTCTTCGAACTTCATGATGAATGATCCTATTGCTTGTGCTATAAGTAACTTTAACCTGCATTCAGATTGCTACACCAGCTCTGTAAGTAGAACTACATACAAGGGCAAGATAATGACTAAACTTAAGACATTATCTGCGAGTTAATATATAAGAAACTTTTAAAATTATTAGGTTTAAGATATTTATTCTTTGTGCTGTTTTCTTTTTGTATTATTGAGTTGAAATAATAGTTTTAAGAGTAGAATTTAAGAATTTTTGTTTATATATATTGTAAAATAGACTTTAATTGTCTACAAATAAATAAATAAATAATATAGTGAGTTTCGTTAATTGAGCGAGAACATTTTTACAAGATTTTTGTATTATAGCTGCTCGAAGGACTTACGATTTTTATCAAATAAAACTATTGGAAAATCAACGTATATAAAATTTCAAAGCCGAACCGAAGATTTTGGCCAATATTCTTAAACACATGTTTTCTGAACTTTTCTATGACAGCTACCAAATGGAATAGGATGGTTCTGTCCTCTAACGAACTTAACCGAACATCCAGATTCAAAATTGAAATATCCTAGGTCAAGACGTTCTTGAGCTATCGAGCGAATGGACAGACAAACGAACGGACAGATAATCAGACAGAAACAGATGGACAGACGAGCAGGCGGACGGGTAGACAGACGGATGGATGGATAGACGAGCAGGCGGACGGATGGATAGACGAGCAGGCGGACGGATGGACAGATGGACGGATGGGCAGAGGGCCAGAAGGATATACGGACGGATGCACATATGGACGGACAAACGGAAATACGGACAGACGTACAGTTAGACCGACGGATAGGCAGGCAGACGGACAAACAGCTAGACGGACGGATAGACAGATGGATGGACGGACATTCTGATAGATGGGGAGACGATCATCTGGATAGATGGATGGACAGATGGATGGACAGACGGACAGCACCCCCTGATTTATGGCCACAACTGAACATAAAATCATATAAATTTTTTTTCATCTGAGGCTGCGTTGCAAATTTTTGGTCTGAATTAAACCTCAGATTTAATCTAGAGTATAAATACATTTTTTTTATCTAAATCGGTCCTCTTTTAACTCACTCTATTCAACAAACAAATTATAAAATTAATGTATCAATGGGATATGAGCTTCCAAATGTCTTTACAGACGCCGTATACGGCGGACAGACTGATTTTTTTGGTATATAGGTAATAGCTGAGAAAAAAATTCACCAGACAAAGATGACTCTAAAACTTTATTATTTCAACAATACGGTATTGTGATCGATTTTTAAAAAAAAATGTTCTACTCTCAACATTTTTTATTTTCACGTTTCATAAGTAGAGTCGAAAAAAGGAAAAAAAAATTCAGTCCGTCTGTCCGTCTGTCCGCCGGACGCCCACTATACGCAAAATTGTTTGAAGGTTCGTAGCACCCAAACCCTTTGAGCTATTTAGTTGCTTTTTTTCCGTGGGTAGACTAGGTGTACTCCTTTAAGCTTACACCTTTTGAGAGGTTGGGGTATGAAGGGGTGGGAAGGTAGGGGGAAGCGCTTTATACGGAAAATGTTGGTTTCTAGATCTGAGCAACCGCTTATGATAAGAAGCTGAAACTTGGAATTTATACAGGCTTCAATATTAGACCCATTTGTAAATTTGTCGATATAAGTCAAGAAAGGGGGCGGGGGAATAATGCGTCTGAAAGGCAAAAAAACGAGATTGAGACAAGATCCATATCTCATAAGCGGTTAATGTCACGATGTTAAAACTTAAGAATAATTTTTAGATGTACTAGGAGAATAGATCGGAAATACATATTTTAGTAGGGACAGTGGCGTACGGGGGTGGGCGCTGGAAAACTTTAGGTTACGATATCTCACGAACCAATTGCACTAGACAAATAAAATTCAGTTTGTGTATAATGGTTGACAAATAAAAGTCTGCTAAATGTAAAATTTTTTAAGGAGGCCGAGGAGGCATGAAAGTGGAGGAGACAACATTTTTTCTAAAAATAAAAGCTAAGATATAGATATTAACATAGAGCTATAGGCATATTGGACAAATATTATTTCTTATAGAAGTAATATGGTACGAGTAGGCCCATGCGCACGGGGGGGATTTCGGTGTTCAAACCCCCCCCCCCCTTGTCCTGTTTTCATGTGGAAGTGAGGACCTTTTTTGTTTTTAGGTCATCACATTCAGTATAGTGGGAACTTGATAACCCCCCCCCCCCCATTCATAAAATCCTACGCACGGGCTTGGGTACGAGGGTAGGGGATGTTTTTCCTAACTATAGAACGGCTTAGGCTACAAAGTTGAAACTAATATAGAAAAGTAATTTAAATAAAAAACAAATTTCAAATGTCCAGTAGTGTTTGGGAGAGGGTCGAACAAAATTATCAGTAAAAATGTAATGCACATACTTTCTCGATTCTCTTCTTTCTTCTATTAGGTTTCCCAAATATTGAATTCATTTTTATTGTACGGCTTCTTCACATAAGTCCCTAGCAGTTTTTAAGGTACTGAATACTTTTCCACGAATTCTGTGATATCCCTCCGGTTCGATCAGATAGCGAATATATTTTCACTTTCACGGGCTTGAGTGATAATAGCCTAAAACTGGTTTTTAAGTCTTTCCTTTTTCAGCCCCTAAGACGATATAATAGGGTTGAACACGTTTTCACGAATTCCGTCATTTCTTTTAGAAGTTATAAGAAATTGAATTGGTTTCTACTTTCTCGTGCTGTCTTCACATTTATCTACTAACTCCTTTCAGAATTTTTGGATATTCTACCCCAAAGTGGGTTTAAGGAGGTGGCATATCTTTTCACAGATTCCTACATATACAGGCCTATTCAGGATCAGAGTCACAAGTCACAAAGTAGGTGAAAAATCACAATTAATTCGAAATTCATTCAAAATTGTGACTCTCGACCTACTTTGTGACTTGTGACTCGGTCCTGAATAGGCTTGATAGCTTAAATCCGATGATATATCCAATTCATTTTTACTTCCTAAGGTTTCCTATACCTGTAAGCGCCAAAAAGTTAATTCAGTAATTTTAGATATTTTATTCTAAGGGGTATAAAGGGGTTGTGTGCTTTTCAAAGCTTCGACATATTTCTTAGGGTTGATGAGATATTTAATCGCTTTTCACTTCCATAGATTTTTTTTTGTATTTTTCGATATACAGCCCACCAAGGCTTTGCATATGTTTTCACAATTTTTACCCTCTCTTAGTTCTAATGAGATATAAAATTGGTTATTACGGCATTTGATGCGATGGCCTAAAAACCGACTTCAGGATTTTTCGAATTTGAAGAACCAAGTGGGTATGAAGGGTTTGCTTACGTTTCCAGAAATTTTTCGAAATTTGTCGTGTCTCATGAGATATTTGCTGCTTATGAGATCGTCTAAATACCAGGTTCACAATTTTTTTCGAAACCCCCAAGTGGAAGAAATGGGTTTGAATACGTTTTAACAATTCGTCATATATCTGAAGTCTGATAAGGTTCTGCTATGGGCTTTTAGTGTTAAATAATATATACCGAAATTCGAAATTCGAATGTCTACAAGTGCTCCTCAATCGGTTAAAAATCCTTATTTGAAATATTGTTTTAAGTCCAAAATTAACATTTCAAAAAACGTCATAATCTCGAAACAACTGATGATATACTCCGACTTTGACCGCTCCCGAACTTTAACCAGAAAAATAATAAAGTTTCGCCCAGGCTATTGGCAGATTTTTTGAAGCGTTTTTAGTTAAAGTCAACGACAATCAGCGTCGCATCCTAAATAACTTGAAGTAAATTCATTTTTGATCTGACAAAATAAAGTTACTGTTGGATTGCTTAACAGAGTGTGATCTTTGTGATTGTTCTCATACAAAGCTCATTAAAAAACGTAGTTGCACTCATTGAGCAACTACAAAATAACACAGAAAGCTAAGAATTTAAATTTTGCACACTATAGTACTTCAACATAGTTAAGGTATTTGAATTGAAAATAGGTGAAATTAAGTTTAGTTACTTTACGAACATCGTTAAAAAATCAAGGTTCTTGCGTTTGTCTTCCAAGTTCGAATTTTATTTTTCCAGAAATGCACCAATGAACAAATAACATGAAATTCACATAAAATTGTAGTACCGTATTTCATATTATGTCTCGCTGTAGTGTGATAGGTATGTTCTAATTTTTAATACTTACGAAATTGCTCCGTTTCGATATCATTCTTGGCTCCTGTTTGTTGCAGAAAACACTGTCCTCGTCTAAGCATTTTCGACTTTCAACATCGAAGCGGGTTCTTGGTACACAGCGTCCTGTTCGGGGTATCCCATTATTACAGTAGTAAAATGATCGACAGTCATCTGTGTAGTCCGGATAATAGGCGCTGTCCGAAAGTCCATTGCAGTTCTATGAACGAAACGAAAGAGAGAAAATGTTACGGCCTTTCAACTGTGGTTTGAGTATCAGCTAAATTGGGTATTGTTAGTCCATCCAAGACACATTCGTTTGGGTTATGATCGAATTTTGACTCTGGTCACAGTTAATCCTAGGTGGTTCTATCGCTTAGATCGCTAGTAGAGTCCTGGACTGTGATTTAAGTCGATTTTCGATATTTCTCCAAGCCACAATTCACCATATCACGTACCATCACATTTTGCACCGGTTTGTCACTGTTTGGCATGCAAAAGCCACGCGGCCAATCACAGACTTTATACAACGGATTAAATTCCAACAAGGGCGGACAATTTTTTTCGGCTAGCTTAAAATTATGATCACATTTGTAGAATTTTCGGCAATTTTCCGGATGAACTAGAATTATAACATCTTCCTCGTAGACCTGACGAACGCAACGCGAATCATAACCGATCGTTGTGGCCGGTAAAAATACGATTGTTGCGAAAAATCCCAGACATTTTTGAAATGCAAAAAATCTCATTTCTTCTTTCTTTTCAAAATTTTATTGAAAAATTTGTTTATTTTTTTTTTTGATTTCACTATAATAATTTCCGTGTCTAAAAGGCTCCTTTCATTGTTTCTGGCAAAGTGTTTTTTTTTTTTAAATTTAAGCTATGTGTCCGGTACGAAGTGTTCACTGCTTTAGGAAGAAACTGAAACTGATTTCTGGCGGTACGATCCTTAGTGCTTTTATACATCAATTAGGAAAATTAGTTTTAAAAAATTGGTGGTGGCTTTTCGATCTTATCGAACCTGTAACGATTTTTTTAGATGTAGGGCGGTATTTAGCGGTAAGATTGGCAAATGAATCAAATCACAGATAGGATATTTCGTTCGTATGCAGTCTTCATCATTGGCTAAATGTTGTTTTCTTGGAAATGATATGTCTTATCACAGTACTGAAGTTATTCATATAAAACGGTGTCAATTCCAATAGGTCGTTACAAATATTTTAATTTTGTAATGAAGTGGAAAAGAGGATATTCCACTTCATTACTGTAGTCTTTTTCAAAACTGTATTCCAAACTATTCTCTAAAATCTATTCTATTAAAGGATTTCTCAGGGTATAGGCTTAGAACCTATCGGTTAATTAAAATAAGCCAAATCGTACACATTTTCCTTTCTTCTTATCATAACGGCTTAGAATCGCTTTGAGAACATAGGAAAAACCTCGAAAAACATGTTCAAATAGCCAGAAGGTAGCCTGATCTTTCCACTAGAGTTTTTCACATCGTCAAACTGAATCGCATAGAATCGTTTTGATTTTTGATTCCTTAGTCAAAAATGTAATATTTTTTTCTTCCGAAAATGCAGTATCAATTGATCTGGGAAATTTTGATTTGATTGATATCTGCGCGTTAGCCAAGTATATAGGGTTAAGGTATGGAAAAATCGCTATACACCTTTCGGAAGTCACTACTCAAAAGTTCTTATAGTCTTATCAAACATTAACCAATAGTTCAGAACTCTTAAAGCTTGGAACAACTCTTTTTATAAGCCAAATATGGCCAAAATTTATGGAAAAAATTACATTTTTCGTAAAAAACGCTACCAAAAATTCAATTTTAAATTTTTAAAAAAATCCTTCGTTCAAGCACAAGCCATATTCACATACTAACAGGAAAATTTTGGGTTTTTGATTTCTGATAAAAATTACTCGATTTACGGGGACTACCGTGAGGGCACTTTTTATGGCATGGTCAACTCCACATGACTCTCAATGACTGAATTGTTGATATTTTCCTGTTAAATTTTCACAGAATGTTGTTTAACTGTAGTACTTTTATATATAATAAATTGAAATTGTATAATTCTTCTGTAGTATCTTTTGAAAAAATTCAAGAAAACATGCTTCTTTTCGGCCTTCTAGACCCGCATAAGCCCTTAATATGTACATTGATTGCCCAAAATGTCTAGAAAAACTAAAGAGTTATTTAAACAGCCTCAGTACGAAAATGCTTGAAAAACTTCTGCATTAATCCTGAATAACTGTTGTAAGTTACGAAATTCTGCTGTCGGAAAGACGAAATTCTTACAACCAAAATCTCCTTAATCACGTACTTAACTGTTAACTATTAACAGTCAACCAGAGAAAACCTTTGCGTATTATAAATTTTCCCTTTATGAAATCACACACGAGTCCGAAAGTGTCCTAAAAAATTGGTGCAATTGCTCGCTATCGCAACAACTAGAAAACAAGTTATGCTTAAATCATAAGTTGATTGAGTTTAGGGTGAAAAGCAAGGTTTGGTGTGTTTTCCCATAGGCCACCATTACAAAAAAAAAACATTAAAAGGACTCTTTTCTTTTTTATCAGCAACTATTATACAATATATTAAACAATTCAGTATTTTATAGAGAGTACCATACAATGCGTTGCTGTTTATCGTGACTGCGGTATGATTTAATTTATTATTTTAATTTGTATTAGATAGATAGATATTTATTTCTTAAACTAAGGTCGTTTCCCAATACCTTGCTTCGTCTACGCCTAGTTAGAACAGTTTATGACGTCAGACATAGCAAAGTAGTGTCTTGATTCCTTGTTGGTTTATGCATTAACTACTTCGCATTCGAACAGTTTGCTGTATAATCTTCAATCGTAAAAAATTCAAATTTTTCTATAGAATTTAATTTAATTTTTGATTTATGAAGTGTGAAATAAGCATCAGCTGAGCAATTTTGACGGTTTAGCCAAGCTTTTTCTAAACTGTTATAATAGCAATGCTATGCTGTGATTTCAACGTAGACGTTAACATAGACGAAGCAAGGTATTGGTAAACGACCTTAGATACAGTTCGATATTTCAGTTAAACTTCCATTTGGAGTTTAGACGTAATGTCTTTACTGCTTTAGTGAAAACAGTAAGCACTAAGCAGATAATAATCATATAGTCGATCTTGGACTGGAGCAAGAAAAATAGAGTAGAGTTCAATGCCTCCAAAACACAGTCCTGTCATCTATCCCTTAAACGAGATGTTCCGACGTCGGTCCCAAGTATATCCTTTGGTGGCGTACAAATTTCTTCTTCTGATGACTTCCAATTACTAGGCGTAAAAATCAACAACCACCTAAACTGGAGCCAGCACATCTATGATGTCGCTATTGATGCTTCTAAACGCCTTGGAATTTTACGGAAGTGTAAGAAATACTTTTCAGCGTCCGATTTAGCTACAATCTACAAGGCATATATCAGACCACGTCTTGAGTACAATTCGCATATCTGGGCTGGGGCCCCTAAATCCCATTTAGCCTTGCTCAATCGTGTTAAAAAACATGCGTTCCGACTAATTGGAGACGAAGCCATTTCAGCTTCTATAGACTCCCTTGAGCATCGCCGTAATGTCGGAGTACTCAGTATTTACTACCGATATTTTCATGGTAAATGTAGTAAGGAACTAAAAGAACTTATTCCCCCACTCTTAGTCACCCCCCGTAACACTCGCCAAGCTTCACGCGCCCACGAGTATACCATTCAGCCCAATTCGTGGAGAACAGAGAAATTTATGCAGTCCTTTATCACCCGAACATCAGTAATGTGGAATGCGTTGCCAGCCGATCTATTCCCTGATAAGTATGACCTTCAGCGGTTCAAAAACAACGTCCACCGACACTTTAGACGCTTCTCTCCAGTTCCACCGAACAAAATCCCCTACCACACCATTTTATCCCCACCCTATGTCGTTATAGCTGTGCAATCGCATTAAAGGGTGACCCCCTAAGTTATAATGACGGCCGTAAAAAAAAAAAAATATATCACATACAAATTAAATGAATACATAATTCAATAGTTTTCAGGGGAAAAAAAGAAAAAACCCTTTTGATAAATTTAAAACTAAATTAAGAACTAAAGCTAAGAACTATGACTAAAAAAACCCTCTAAAATAATAATAATTCAATTCATTTCTTTATAAATGGAAGCTATCGTGGGGATGTCGCAATTTTCACATCGGTTTTTAAAACTGTTTACTATTTATTTAATAATCTCATTTATTAAATTAATTTGTATTAAATAATTTTTTTATTTTACTTACTATTTATTTTTATTACAAAAAAGAAAAAACAATTTTCAGACCGTCTGTACACCGTCCGCCGTAAGTGTCATGTTTTAAAGCTTATAGCTCTCAAACTCTTTGAATTATTAAATGGATTTTTTTTTCAAGAAAATTTTTCAGGAAAAAATTATGGTCATGAGGAGTGTAGAGGGTGAGGGTGGGGTAGGGCAAAAAGGAAAAAGTTCTGATGTTTAAATCTCAAGAAACTTTAATGATATTAAGGTGAAACTTTGTATTTGGATAGAGTTATAGTAGCGGCATGCTGGAAAAATATATATCTTTTTTGAGATAGTATTGTACGGGAGTGGGGATGATTTTCCTAACTATAGAACGGCTTATGCTAGAAAGTTGAAATCGGAAATGTTCCATATCTGTAAATCAACTAGTAAAGTATCTAATTTTGATTAAAAAACATTCGATTATCCATTAGCGTTGGGAAGAGGGGCAAAATTATAAACAGAATGCATATATTTTCACGATTTTCGTCATATCTACTAGGTCTTCCTAAATATTGAATTCATTTTTATTTAACGGATTCTTTATATGAATACCTAGACAGTTTAAAGTGGTTGTATACTTCTTCATGAATCCAACTCTCTCAGGTCTGATCAGCTATCGAATATCTTTTCATTTCCACGGGATTGTTTAATTGTCATCCTTTTTCAACCCCTAGACCGCATCCCGGAATATGACCCAATTATGTAATTCATAAGTTATTTGTGGCAGCGGTGTAAGTATTCTAGCGCGACTCTATTCTAACCGCTTCCCGAACTTTTTTTAGGTTTTCAGTCACATAGTAACATACACGGCGTCTAGGAATTAAACGCGTTCCGAACTGCCCAGACTGTTGGTAGTTTTTTTTAATGTACTCTTAAATCAATAATTTATTACCCGGAAACAGTTGTTATTTATTTACTTGGATAACTTTTTATTTGTAATGAAGTAATTCTGAAATTGTTCCTAACTCAACATTTATTGGGCCACCAACAATGTTTTTTTAACCCTATTGCGTTCCGTTGTTTTAAATTTAAATAAAATATTTAATCATTTAATTTAAATATGCATTGATAACATGTGTTAGGAAAATTTCTTTAAGCGTCATTTTTCGCCTGCATTTCCTAGTCAGATTAATGGGCTTTTCTGAGTCCTTACAGCACCGGTTGCCGGCTTCTCAGGAGCTTGGGAGCGGGGAAATAAAAGCTGACTCGGCAAAAGACACCATCCTTGATGTGCTGTGTAGTAAATATATAAAGAAGAAGGAACAAAATTTAATGACATACATGATTCGGAGTTGACTGACCGGACTACAGCGCTCGCGCTACAGCCGGAATTACTAACCGCACGAATATTGTATACCGCTAGCTTCAAATTGCAGCAAGTGGCCCCGTGGGAGCAATGACCGCCCCATCCGCCCAACTTTTCGACACACGCATTAAGAAACCTGACTCACTTACTTTACCGCGTCGGTCTTCCAGGATCCTCTAGTGCGCAATCTTACTTCATCATCATCTTTCCCTATTGTGCGTCTAATAAAAGGATTGTGTCACTTTCTAACACCAAATACAAAAATTAAGAAAAAAACAGGAATACTTACACCACCAATCTGCCTTAAAATTTTAACATAAGCCGAAATGAAAACTAAAAAAAAAAAAAAGGAAAATCTTTTCACATACACAATAGTAAAACAAAAGTTTTGATATGTAGATATTATACGTTTATATTAGGAAATTGATTATATGGCGTGAGGTTGTTTTTTTCATTATATAATTTTTATTATCAATATTTCTTGTATTAGACTTAACCTAAGGTACCTGTTCGTTGGGGCCCATTCGTCCTCCGGATTGTCGGCGTTCGAAGAATTATTATCGGGTTCGGGTTATATATTTTTGTTGGTTTTATCGTGTTAGACGGGGTTCGTGAACTGTTTTAATTTGTTAATTAAGACTCCGGAGTCGCACTATGGCCATTAGAAACCATATCACTTTTGTCACTTTTATCGTTTTCGCGAACTCGGTATTTGTTTGATATTCTTTTATTTAACTTTTGTTCACTCTCGTTCACCAAACAAAACTTTTTAATTTGTCGATATCATTATATTTTTAATAATTTAATAATATAATTTTTCCTTTATAATTTCACTCCCGATCTTCCACCTCCAGAGAAAGAAACGGTTTTTTCGTAGCTCGATTTTTGGCGCGAAATTTTTCCTTTTTGGGCTATTTTCTGTTCAATTTTCCCCGGGAACAAATTCCGCCACTAGATGACGTTCTCGTTGTTTGGGTGATTATTATTATTGGTATTAATTTACAGCGGTGATGTGGTTATATTTTACAATTAAACATCGAACAATTTTTAAATATAAATAAATGTTATATAAGATCAAAACCAAATAATTCCAGTGCAGAATGGTAGTTCTCACTGATATACTCGGAAAAACAAATCATGAGAAAAATGGAGAGAAGAGGATCATGCAAAAACAACTAAAACTAGAACACGTAATTATAGCCTAAGTTGGTTTCGTTACAAATCGATGCTAGAATATTTTATAGAAGAATGGATTTTGTCACACATGCTACTGATCAAAAAATAAAGTTTTAAAGCTCGCAATGAAAATTTTTTACTGTAACACATTCTAATGTTAATAAAATTATTTTAATAAGTATACTATAAAGTGAATTATGTAAGTGGGAAACGGCCTAAATATATTTATGTAACTAAATTTTACACTAACGAGGTTTTCTTCAAAAATTGCACTCTGCTTCTACTATTTTTTGTACATTTTCTTTTACTTTATTATTTATAATACACATCGGAATTTTTTCCTTCTCACCCTTCCTCACCCTCATCCGCTGCACTCACACCCCCACATTTTTTTCCCTACTAGGGTTCTATTAGGTCTACTTCTGGTAAAAATTTGAAGCATCATCTACCTTACACTGTTATTGAGATATGAAACGTGTTATATAAGAAAGTTCTTATCCCCTCCACTTCCGTGCTCCCCCACCCCCTTGAAAGATTTTACTTTGAGCAATCTTTATTTATCAAGCTTTATACCCAAACCGAATTTTCTTTTTCTGGTGCATTTGGTTTGTGAGATATCGTAATTTTAATTATTTCACCCCCACCCCCGTACGCCACTACCCCCACAGAAAATTTTTATTTCAATCTACTTTCCTAGTATAACTACAAATATTTGTTAAGTTTTAATTGCTTGCCATTAACGGTTTAGGAGATATGGATTTTAGAATGTGTCGATCTCGACTTTTTTGCGTTTCGGATGCATTCTTTCTCCCTCCACTCCCACACCCCTTCACCCATATCATCAAATTTTTCGCCAATGGGTCCACTATCAAAGCTCTATAGAAATTCTAAGTTTCAGCCTCCTAACATAAGCGGTTGCTGAGATCTAGAAACCAAAATTTTTCGTCTAAAACGCTTCCCCCACCTTCTCACTCACACCTCCTCCCCTGAAAATAATGTCAATTCAAGGGGTCTACCAAGTCTATTCTTAGAAAAAATTTTAATTTAATAGCTCCACTGGTTTGAGAGCTACGAGCCTTCAAAGAATTTTGGGCGGTCGACGTACGGCGTACGGCGGACAGACGGAGTGAAAATTTTTATTGCTTTTTTCGTGTCTACTAGTTATGAAACGTGGACAAAAAAATTTTGAGGGCAGCAAATTTTTTTTTTTTTTTAAATCAATAACAATACTGTATTATTAATAATAAAGTAATTAATAATTTTATCCGTTGTACGTCTTTAATGCTTCATCACTCGAAGAATTATCGAGAGATAAGGGTTTTTTTTTATGGGGGATGGTGTAATCTTTTTCAGTAATGCGATTTTGTGGTTTGAAAGAAACCCTAGTGATTTTTCGCTGTTTAATTTTTTTTGGTGTATTGTATTAATGTGATCGGGCTGCGATTTCACAAAATTGCTACCACCATGTTATATATGTATTTCTCATCTTTCAGGGCTTGACCACCCCAAAAAGCAAAAGTACACGTTTGAGGACTTGAATATCAAAACACGCTATTATCAATATATTCATTACAAAATTTTGTTAGTGGAAAGATTGGGCGAGTTTTGCAGTAACGTTTTAGAGTAGCAAGTTGAAACTTGGAATTTTTATAGAGTTATGAAACTCGAGCCATTAGTAAGTTTGTGTCCAGAAGTGCATAATGTTCCACGAAATCAAGTTCTAGATCTTGAGAACGATTTCAGACAGGGTGCAAAAAGTTATGAGCATAAAATTATGATTTTTGATTTTCTGGAACGACTATGGATAGAGAGCTAAAAGATGACGTCAGTATAAAGTAAAATATTATTTTTAATAGCCTGGTACGAGAGAGTAAGATGTTTTTTACGCTGAAACTTTTTTATCTCTTATCGGGCCAAAGAGGTACCCGTTTTCTTTTACTATTTCTGGTAAACAAAAGAAGCTAAAACTAAAATTATGATTTACTGCCAGTAAGAGTATTTCGTGGACATACTTGTAAACAACATATGTATCTATACCAAAGTTAAGCATAATAATGAGAAATATAGTGATTTTAATAGGAGGTAACCAAGTAGCTTTTCGGCGTGATTAAGATTTTTTTTCTGTTGCCCGATAAGGGTTATATATGTATACTTACAAAAAGTAATTTAAGTAAACAAATAGGAGTTTTGCTTAGGCAAAATAATTTTAATTTATGATGCATTTTCACGAAATTCGTCATATCGGTTAAGTCAATCCTGATTAAAAAAAACCTATTTTACTTCTGTCAGCTCTTCGGATAGAATAAGTTTTCGGGATTTTTTCGATATTCAATCCCGAAGGGGTTGTAAAAAAGTTATGTACGTTTTCACGAATTCCGACAAATCTCTTAGATTTGAGTATGAGAATAGGATTCGCTTTTATTCGCTTACTTGTATGTACCTAGTTATTGTATAAATTCGGTCAAAAATCGGATACATTGGTAGATACTTATCTCTCAATGGGTTATGTCGATATTTCACCAGATGTTTATTTTATATTGAACAGCAAAATAAATAACCAATAAAAAAAAGTCTGGGTGCAACTATATTATTTTTTTGGTAGAACTGAGGACCACGTAAAGCACTGTTGCACCCGGACTGAATTGCAGATTCAAGATCGTTTTATATTAAAACTTTTCTTAGACATCATGGAAATGATTTGTGTTGGCAAAAAACTAGAAATTTTTCGTCATAGGTTTCAAGTTAAGTTATTGCGTGTTTTTGACGTCCTTTCGTCAATCATATCCCAATCAAACCAAAAAATTATAAAGTTCCGTCAAGGGTACATCCGTATTTTCTTTATGAATGATTAATCGATTTTAAGACACAAATGAAAAATCTGTTTTTGAGTTGCAGTAATTATTTAATTTCTATAATATATAATATTTTATATAGTTCGACTAAACTAAACTTCATCATATTTTTTTTAATTTATTATATGTTTCATTATTTTCACAGGTTTGTTTGGGTAGAGGTTCATCTAGGCTATTTGAAGGGGTAATACCTTCTTAAGCAAAGAACGAGACCACAACGAAGACGATCCTTGATCGCTACAATGAACATTCCGCGCCCAATCACAAACATTCAACTGGGAATTGTACAACATCTCGCCTTGGCAGTATTCCTCGATGGCTCGTCCATTTACACAGGTGAAGAATGATCGACAATTTGTTGCGGTATTAGCGTAACGTTCACCGGTCACACTTCCTACGCACATCTAAATAGGCGAAATAAATTATTAATGTTAATATAAATTCGAAATATTGTAATTAACAACGTGAACCATGCGTATGAAGATCACTGCCAAATTTGACCAATTTTGAAATTTTGAAATAAATAACTCTTGGTCAAATTTAGTTAGTGATCATAGACCTATCAGATAATAATAAGATCAGTATAGAATAGTATCTTGTAATGAAAATTTCAGTAAAGGACTTAATAAGACTTAAATTCTCTTCAATGTTCAAATGATCATGAAACTTACCTGACTGCTAATAGCCTTGCCGTTGTGATCTAAGCATTTACTAAACTGCGGATAATCGCATTGTTGCTTTAGCGAATTGAAGATAAGTCCGGTCGGACATGTATACAAGTAGGACCTAAAGTCGATGCATTTGAAGAAGGAATGACAATTGTCGCGTGCGTTGCCAAAGAATTCGTTTTGCCTTAGGTTGTGACAACTCTGTAAGTGATCCAGAAAGGTTCATGTAAGTAAGATCGTAACTACGATTCTAAATAATACTCACTGGCAAATCGGAAACGGCTCTTCTCTGTCGATGGGCTACACTACGGCCGCTGGCTTGACAATGAACATTTCTTGCCCAATCGCAAACTTGTAACTGTGAATTGAACATCATACCACCGTGACAGAATTCCTCGATGGCTCGTCCACCTACACAGGTGAAAAATGATCGGCAATTTGATGCGGTATTGGCGTACCGTTCACCTGTTTCGCTACCCATGCACATCTAAACAAATAGACGAAATAAAAATTTATATCGAAGATTTAGTGAAGATACGATCAATTTGAAGATCGCTGTAAAATCAGCCTAATTTTAAACGATCGAGAGATTTTTAAGTAATTTATTATTGACCAAATTCAAAACCTTTTAGTTCAGAACTACATAGATCAGTATAGAACAAATCAATAAGAGATAAATCTTATCATCGTCACAACTGATCATATAGTACAAATCTAAGATAAGATCATGATTGGAGTTCTTAAATTTTACAGTGATCACACTGCATTTTGGTTGTACTTATTTATTTTTCAATGGATCATAAAACTTACCGGACTGCTAATGGCCTTGCCATTGTGATCTAAACATTTGCTAAACTGAGGATAGTCGCAGACATCCTTAAGCGAATTGAAGACAAGTCCGGTTGGACATGTGTACAAGTAAGCTCTATTTTCGACGCATTTGAAGAAAGACTGGCAATTGTCGAGTGCATTGCCAAAGAATACGTTCTGTCTCAGGTTGTAACAACTCTGTAAATTAACAACAAAATTCGATGTAATGTAAACTATAAATTGCAATTTCCATTAAAACTTACTGGTAAGTCGGACACGGATCGCCTCTGTCGATGGCCTACACTACGATCATTGGCTTGACACTGAACATTTCTTGCCCAATCGCAAACCTTGAATTGCGAATTGAACAACATATCGCCTTGGCAGAACTCCTCGATGGCTCGTCCACCTACACACGTGAAAAATGATCGACAGTTTGTTGCGATATTGGCGTAACGTTCACCGGTCTCACTGCCCAGGCACATCTAATGGATATTGTGATATAAAAATATATTATTAATTGCTTCTAAGATTTATAACAAGCTATGTATTTAAAATATTATAGGACTATCCCCATGCTCTACTGCGCAATTTCGCAGCGAAAACACTTTTTTGTTTTCGGACTATATTTTAACAACGGATTTTGTTTTGTTGATAGCAATCAATGATTAAAAACTTCAGTATTCTATTCAAAATATTCAATTATCTGAAACTCAAAATCGATTTTCTTGGTTGTATGTAATGCGCATTTACTTACGAATTTTTTAACATGATTTCGAAATGATCACCAAAGAGAGCCTTATGAACGTCCATTTTTGTGAACATTAGGCGAATCGTGTTTTAATCGTAATAAAGATTTATACATGCATGCATTATTTTCGAGAAGTTAATTCGATTTGGTAATTTACTTTCGAATCATTTTCGAATAAAAATGTGTGAAGGGCACCGGAACCAAATATGCCATGTACCAAAATATTCAATTACTAATCTCCGAATCGCCTAGTGGGTTAATGGCAAATACGTTATATACTTGCTATTCCAATGTTACTTGTGAATTTTTGTCGAGTTTAATAGGACGTTATTGTTGGTGTTGATTGAAGTGACGTAAAATACGCAGCAAGGCAGCACCTCTTGAGCACTCAGACCATGATTGCCCACCGCACTCGAGTCCCCTAGTCTCTACCCGAAGTTTTTCATGCTCCTCACGAATTTGAAGAGCTCAGGTAGTGAGCGAGAACGGAGTTTTTCCATCCTCATACTATCGACGCCGTATACATGCATTCTTGCAAGAAAGTAAGAAAAGGTTCCATTGTGTCATCGTTCTCGTCGCAAGCTGCCGTCAGTGATTCACAATTTGACCATGAGTAGGCCACACGAGTTATGACCTATGAGGACACCAACCATAGGTACTACTACATTCTTTTCTGCTCAATCTGAGAAGAAGAAAAAACGTTCGTTCACTTGGTCTTGGTCCCTCAACAAGGTTTCTGGTCTGCTGCATTCCCGGAAGAAGCCACCATCTCTCAATGTGTGACTTACTCACCTACTCAGCAATGGCAGCCCTAAAAGATGCAACAGACACACCGAAGACTGGTTTTGGTCGAACCATGGTTGATTCTGATCCTGCCTTTTATAATTAGGACGCACTCAGTGAACAGGAGTTTAAAAGACTTTTGTATGGATGCTAGCCGAGAAAGTATGCCATGCTTTTAAGTGCGTTGATACGTCGTGGCTGAACTATTGTTCGCAACTTGCAGGGTTCGCAGATTGGTGCGTTTTTTTTCAACTGGATCAAGATTAAGATCATTCGTTTTACAATGAAAACAGCAACAAAGAGATGATCCAAAATCAAAATGGGATAATTGATTGATCAATTTTGTGCATTTAAAGCTTATTAAAATGTCAACGATTTTACTTATTTCACAGATGGCGCCATGCGATTTAGCACTAAATTCAATTTGTAGCAGGTATTTACACCCAACAGGTAGAATATGCTCATCGAAAAGTCGTTGTAACTCAATACATTTTGTACGGAAATCCAAGTCCATGTGTAAGATAGAGACAGAATGTAGAAAATTATTGATAAAGTCTTTGTTTATATGACCTTTGTACTGTGCCGTTTCGTTGTATAGTATGCGAAACTTTGCCGCCAGGGTAGCTGAAAGTTTATCTGAGGCATTTACAAACAGCATTGTTAACCCTGCTAAAGTAGCTTTTGGGATGATCCACATCGTTTTTTTTAATTTGATCTGATCCAGTGGAAAAAAACGCAGCTAATAATTGTAAATCTATACTTCATCACGTTCAATTTAGACCAAAGTATTTCTATTTGGCCGCTCACAAGCTGGGTGCTATACTATCTTTACTTGTCCCCTCTCAATAAAACGTTGTACAAACGCCTTTCCGAAACAACCAAAACAACTCACCGGTCCGTTAATATTCTTGCCAGTATGATCCAGACATTTGGTAAATTGCGGATAATCGCACACTTCTTTCAGGGAATTGAAAACCAGTCCGGTTGGACACGTGTACATTTGAGCGGTGTTGTCGACACATTTGAAGAAGGTTTGACAATTGTCGAGCGAATTGCCGAAGAATTCGTTCGGTCTCAGATTGTAACAGTTCTGTAAAGTATGGTAAGTATGGCAATTAAGAAATGGCCGTAAAATTCAAGCGTCTTATTTTGAAACTTACCGGCAAATTAGAGATGGCTCGCTTCCGTCGATGAGCTGTACTATTATTTTCGGATAAACACTGAACATTCTTTGGCCAATCACAAACATCCAATTCTGCATTGTAAAGCATGCCAGCAGCGCAGAATTTTTCGACTGCATCATCATTTGTACAGACATAGAACGATTTGCAGCCATTATCGGTATTTGCGTAACGAACTCCAGTCACCTTGCCCATGCACATCTGCAAGAAAAACTCGAAGTTAAAATTATATTTAGAAAATAGATTGAGTATTCTTACGGGATTTTGAACTTTAATGCCGTTATGATCAACGCACTGTGTAAATTCGGCATAATCGCAAAGCTTCAGTAGCGAATTGTAGATCAGCCCCTTGGGACACGTGTATTGGTGCGCTACACTATCGACACACTGGAAGAAAGTTCGACAGCCATCATGTGCGTTACCGTAGAACTCCATTGGGATAAGGTGTGAGCAGCTCTGTGTAAGAAGAGTAGAATTATTATAAAGCCGCCATTGTTATAAAACTGCATTATCTTACCGGAATCGAACTCGCTTTCCGCTCCTCATGATCCAACTTGCAAATACCCGTCGTATCAGTGACACAAGCACCTACAGCCTCATCGAAATATTGACCAGGCCAACATTGTTGCACCATAATGCTCTGTTCGTTGATGCACAAATGCACTTTGTCGCACTCCTTGTGCGCTACCCGGACGCCATGTTTTTTATAGCAAGCATTATCCTTACTGCTGTTATTCGATTGTTTCAGTGCGCCATTTTCACTTGTGCAAGTTCCGTCATTTTTTCGGCAGTATCGATGTACGGCATCGAAGAAGTCACCGCTACCGCAAGTCTGTGGTATTGCCACACCCTCAGAACACATTATGAATTTTGTGCAGTCCTCCCGGTTTGGCAAATACGCCCCTTCCATACGTCCTTCGCAAACTTTGCTTGGTGCATCGGCTTTGCGAATACAGTGTCCGGTATTTTTCGCGCACTGTTCCAACTTGGAGTCGAAATAATGTCCTTCTTGACACTGTTCGTGCGCGGCCATCTTGCCGTACGTACACAAGTAGAATTTCGCGCAGTCATCAGTGTCGCGCAATAAGACGCCATGTAGCCCGTCGCAGATGACATCTTTATCGATACTGGAACGGGACGATATTGCTGGTACCAGGTTGGTTTTCGATTGCCGACAGGATCCATCATCGGGACGACAGTAAAGATTTTCGTGGTCAAAGTAATAGTTTACAGGACATTGTGAAGGGATGGCGTAACCATTGGAGCAGATGAAGAAGCGTGTACAATCATCGCCGTTACGCAGAAGTGTGCCGTCATTGAAGTCAGTACAATTGAGTTGTTCGGTCGTCTTAAGAATCCTGGTTGAAATTGCAGTCGACTTACAAGCGTCTGTACAGTCCTTTTCACAGAACCCAGTTTTTGCGTTGAATGCTTCGTCCACTTTGCATTGGTACGGAACGGTTTCGCCATTGACGCAAATGTAGAATCGACGGCAGTTCGTTGGGTCGGGAATGTAGACTCCGTGACGACCATAACACATAGCTGAAGTCGTATCACTACCATTGTCTTGTGTACATACACGGTCTTTGTTATCGAAGTACTGACCAGCTGGGCAGGAATGCTGCACTGGTTTGTCGTAGTAGCAGATGTAGAATTTACTAGGGTTGGCCAAATCCGCAACGTATTGGCCGTAACAGTTATCGTCGCAGAGCTGTAATTTGGAATTTAATGCAAACATACAACCATCGCATTATTAAAAAATAAAACTGCTATATAGTCCTATCGCTCTTTTAACTTGAGTCATGGTCACTAGTCATTTATGTACGAGCGCTATTTGAAAAGTTCTCGGTCTGACACACAGATGGCGTCTTTACCGAAAAGTTTCAACAGTTTCAATGTGTAATGTGTTTGTTTTTGTCGAATAAACAAACAAAAGTTATTTCGAAATGTCGCGCCCAACGCGGTGTCATATTTTATCATGGATCACTACATTGTAATATTTTTTGATACTTATCGGTGGTGACTCTTACTGTTTATAATAAGAAACTCATGTAATAATTAATTATTTTGAAATAATTATTGCTTTATTGCTGTAATTTTGGCGCCCAATATGGGGCAAATCTGAATCACATTGCTCAGTTTTTGCGCCCACTGTAGGGTTAAAAGAGACAATAAATGAATGACGAATTCAGTAAAGTTAATACATATGTGCTTCTTGAAAGTTGCTAGCTGGGATTTAACATAACGAACTTATTAAATGTCTTGTAGACCATCGATAGAAGAGAACGGGATCTAGAGGGAATATATACCATAAAATGTCATGAATTCTGCCATATTCGTTAGGTCATATTAGATTTCGCACAAGAAATCGAAAGGCATTCTTGCTTTCAATTGCCCAATTATGGTTTGGTATTACTTAACAAAGAGAAAAGTCAAGTCAAGAATTGAAAGAAATGGAATAAAAATGCTCATTAACGGGCCAGATTGTCCGGAAAGACCTTCAACAAATGATCACACCTCATGCAAATAAGTCCATAAGGGATGTAACTGAAGAATGCGTATTGCGAATGAAAAATTTCTAACGTTAACTCCTCACTAGTAATTAACAGAATACAACATTAGGACCATCATTCTAGAAGAAGTTACCCTTACATTGTCTGTCGGTGTCTTAACTGGACACTGTCTTATAGGTCGACATGCTAAAAGCCCCGATCACAATGCATCCGTTCCGTTCCGTCACGTTCAGCTGTCAAAGTAGACCTTATGTGCTGGCCATGTAAATGCACACAATGGTCGTAACGGAACGGAGTGGATGAGTTCACCTAAATTCAACTTTTACGGATCACATAACCTCACTTTTCGTGACGGAACGGAAGGGAACGTGAGCATTGTGATCGGGGCTTAACACTAAACAGAACGCGGACTTCGATTTTGACCACGCAGTCCCTGTCTTTTAGAATACACAGGATTATATGGTGATGCCCACAGCACCGACTTCGCCTGCGACTGCGGCCAGGTAGGGAAATGGCTTGCGACTGCCGTAAGGTAAGCAAATCGAAGTCGAAGTACGTGTCCTGTATAGTACTTAAGTGTGGTGCATTATTCGAACCAAAAAAGTTGCCAGATTGGCTTGTTTTATTAACCTAAGCTTTATCACAAAATTATAAATACATTATTGCAATCACTGTTTAATAGTTTTACTCACCTTTCTGGGACTACATTGCCCAGTATTCTTGGTACAATTCTTTAACACGGGGTCGAAATATTGTCCTACATTACAAGTAAGTGGTATTAAATTGCCACCACAGCACAATGAATATGCTGTACAATCGGCAGTGTTTTCGAAAGTTTCACCATCTTCACAACCCTGCAACGAAAAAGTATTGTCAAATTTGCAACAAGTTTGGTTCGATCGAAACACTTACCGGAACAATTACAGGTGGCTTACATTCGCCAACTTCACACAGTAAAGTTACATTATTGAAAATTTCAAGTGGTGGACAGGATTGAGGTTTAAGTGTGCCATCGGTGCATGTAAAGTACTTCTCGCAATCGGCAGGATCAATTGTATTTTGTCCATTTTCTATTTCGCCACAGTTAAACTATAATGTAGAATAATTTTATTAAAGATTTTAATAGTTTGAATAATATTTGTTTCTTGAAACTGCAAGAATAACCAAAGAATGTTATGGTCAAAGGTATAGTGCCTAGTGTGTAATTACCGAATTTGTTGTTGTAATGATGTGAATCATTGCAAAAAAGAACTAAGTTAACTCTAAATGGGAGCCTCGGTCTAGCCTTTCTGTACCAAATGGTGTTACATTTCAATATAATGTAAAACCAAGCAGAACATTGAAATTTTGTTGCTGCTTACAGCTTTCATATATATTGCACAACCGAAAATTATAATTTCAAGTGATTAATTCAAAATGCTGTTATTGAAACTACATATCTGATTCATGGACTAAAATTTTTTTTTTTAATAATTATATATGGAATCTCAAAAAAATATTTTAAGGGGGTTTTAATATGCATGCCACACAGCAATATCGAGGGTAACAAGCGGGACGAATTAACTAGGCAAGGTTCTTCTCTTCGGGGTTCTCTCGTAAAATTCGTTCAAGTCCGACTGCGGACTGTTAAGCACCAAATATCCTCCCACTTGCATATAAACGCAAACTCCAGGTGGAGAGGACTGACCAATTGCGTCATATCTAGGAAGATATGACCATCCTACTGCCGGATCAGAACTCTCGAACTCCTGAGCAGGAGGCGTGTGTAGACGTCTCCAGTCCTAGACTAGACTGGGATAAGCCAAACGGTTCATACCGAACTACTCAACTAAAAGAAGCAAACAGATTCTACAGTTTGATAGAAAAAAAGTACAGATAATAACCGAAATACTCACGGGTCATTCGTGCTTGAAAGATCATCTTAAAAGATTAGGTATTATAACTGATAACCTTTGCAGGTACTACGAACTGCAGGCAAAAGCCTCTGAACACGTTTTGTGCTGCTGTGAGGCAGTCGCAACTCAGCGCCACAAGTGTCTAGGAGAATACTTTGTAGACCATAGTATACCACTGCAAAAATAGACCTACACCAACTAGATAAATTCCTAAGAGAAATAAAGCTGAGTGAGGACCTATAGGTTGAAACTGGAGAAAGGTCTATGAGGTGTTGCACTGGTCGCGCTGATTGGAGGAATAGCTTCGCCACCGATGAAATCTTAATCTAAGACGTCTCCAGAGTCACTGCGGCTAGCACAGGTCACTTTCTAATCTGCGACCATACGGCTAAGCTGAGTGGAATACCCAGCAAATTGAATCTTAACCGTCAATTGCCGCAGTTGTGGGGATGCAAATGGTCGGAAAACTGTTATCCACCTTCATTACAAGTGTTCGGCCCTAACTAGAGCCAGACTTCGTGCATTGGGCAAATCTTTCATTGATAACCTTGATGAGATCTTCAAAAATAAAATTGGAAAGCTAATTACGTTCTTAAACATCTCCGGATGGATATGATAAACCATTCCAGTCCCCGGTCTTTGTAAAACTATGTACTTACTTCATCAGTCTGCCAGGTTAAACTGATAGGCCACCACGTAAACGAACCATCTAGTCAACCAATTTTGCGCCCAACGTGGGGTTGTATAGGGCAGAAAAAAAAACAGTTTTAAACTAGCCCACTACATCATGCCTTTTTTGTTTTTAATCGATTGTATCTCAATTTATTGAAAGTTAGGAACTTGAGTAGCATTCGTGCAGTATAAAAAAAAAACTATTTTGAAATGTTAATTAGGCGCCCAATGTGGGGTCTGGTGAATTGGATTACATCCATTTTTTCGAATTGAAAGTTACTTTCCAAGAATTGGCTTTAATTATGTAGCAAATGAATTTAAAGCATTATTCCATGCAATTAAGGGTTGTATATCTCATATACAACTTTCAGGATGTTATAAATATAAAGTAATAGACGCCATAGACGGTCCCAAGCCCGGTTGAGAAAGGAGGAGAGGTATGGAGTTATCCTGAATGGCCAGGAGCACCAGTGCGTCTCAAAAAGTAGGCATAAGTAGGTATGATATAGTTGGACTTGCAGCATAGCTGCGAGAACTCCAGCATATCATATCCAGCTGAAAACTCCCGCCCTGTTCCTACCAGGGTGTAATAAAGAAGTAGGACCGGCCCTCCAGGCTAGGGGGTTGAGCGATGTGTTAACTACTCATCCTCGGAAAAACAATCTAGTTTCGAAACCTGTAGGAGGCCAAGGTCCGATTTGGACTGTAGCGCCATCGTAAGTAAGTAAGTAAGTATTCTGAGCTTTAACGCGAAAATAATCATAAGAATAAAGAAGCTATTGCATATTGTTTTTTCTTACTTGTTCGGGATTACATTGTCCAGTATTTGTGGTACAATTCTTCAACTCGGGGTCAAAGTATTGGCCTACATTGCAAAATAGTGGTATCAACGTTCCACCACAGCACAATGAATATGCTGTGCAATCATTTGTGTTTTCGACAAGTCCACCGTCTGGAACACCATCGCAACCCTGCAAGAAAATAATGTAGTAAAAATTGCAACAAGTTTGGTTTGATTTGAACACTTACCGGAACAATTACCGGTGGCTTACATTCGCCAACTTCACACACTAAAGTTACATTATTGAAAATATGGCCTAGAGGACAGGTTTGAGGTTCAAGTGTGCCCTCAATGCATGTAAAATACTTTTCGCAATCGTCAGGATCAAATGAATTATCTCCATTTTCAACTTCGCCACAGTTCTTCTGTAATATTAATATAAACTTTCTTATAAATTTTAGAAGACAAATTAAGCCGAATAATTTGATTTTGTCAAATTTTTTCCGTGCTAAGGATGTAAATTGTGAAAATACAATTTTTTTGGATTAGATTCTACTACGAAGTAAGTGGTGTATGACCAATGAAAAGCTAATAAATAGTAAATCGATTTATTGCTTTAAAATTGTACTGACCAATGGTACACAGCTGCCGTCATCTTCAACGCACGTGAATTTCTCCTCATCATATCGATAACCTGGAGGACAAGTGATTGGTATCAATTTTCCATCACAGCAAATCGCGAATTTGGTGCAGTCATTAGCGTCAGGTACGAATTCACCATTTGATTGACCACCCTCGCAAGTCTAACAAAATAAGAGAAGCAGTTAATAACCTGTTAAATACCCAGTAATTTAGAGGAATATAATATTGAATTTAAGACATACTATTTCCGTTGTTGTTGATGGTAGCGGTTCGGCTGTTGTAGTACGACACTGTCCTGAGTCAGCTTCACAAACCTTCTTTTCATCGTTGTAGTAGAAATCCTTGGGACACGGTATATCAACAAGGATACCATTGCAACAGTAGTAGTAGCTTTCACAAGTGGCTGGATTTTTGCCAAACTCACCGTGTAAAAGGGATCCGTCATCCCAAATACAATTCTGAAAAGTTTAAGGATAATACTCATGAAATCAGACTCAATGTCTCTAAAGAGATAGAATTTTATGTGAGCAACAATAAAACTGGACAATATTCTTACCAGTGGACCATCTCCTCTACAATTACTGATTCCAATTTCGCATTCATTAATCGTAATATTAAAACTCGATCCTACGTCGCAATGTTCATCAGTGACATCACCATCTTTGCAGATTTGGTATTCTGTGCAGTTTCCTGGTATTGGCCGTTTCGCTCCATTTGTGAAACCAGGTTCACAGTTCTAAAAATCAAACAGAAATATATTAGTCTTATGTTACTTATTTATCTTCTACTTCTTTGTAAAGTATCTAAATGATTCAAATTATTATTGAAAAACGCATGACTTTATCTTACGCTTTTCCTTACATACCCAGTTTTCCAATTACACTTTATTCATATCCAATCTCCCCACCCCAATTAAGGTTCGAGAACAGGCTGAAAATCCGGAAAACAAAACTACGTTGAGAAGCTTCCAGAAAAGGAAGCTCAGACTCGACTATGGGAAAATCATAGCATGCGATAACACGCGCCATAGGAGACGTAGACATAATCTAAAGGAAACTCGGAAATTGAGAGGACTTTTGCAAAAGCAATGCACTACGGTCCAAAACAGGTCAAGAAGATATAAAGCTAAAGTAGGAACTAGGAGTCTTAAGGCTACATGAGTCCGGTACGACAATTTTTTATCCCAGTTTGATTTTTCTTTCTTGAGAGGATCTTAATCGATTGAAATCGTTTTTCGTTTGTGTAATTTGGCGTGGACAATACGTCTGCATCGTTCGCTGTGTATTAGCGAACTAATTTTGTTTTTCCAAAAAAAAAATACTGTTATCAAATTATTTGAAACGCAGAACTATTAAAAATCAATAATTTTTTCATTGATTTATCTTCTAGAAATACCAATTAATTATACTATCTATGATACTTTTCAATGAAATGTGGTCTTCTTATGTAATTCCTGCCATGAAAATCGTGAAAAATTGCTTCAGTTTGACTTCATATGCCTATTATTAACAAAAACGAAATTTTTTAAAGATTTGATCTATACAGGACCTTCTTTAAGATTTTTTCTAGCATTAATGAAAATGACATGTTAATCATTCAAGAAATAGGTAATATGCATTTAAAAAACTCGAATTTACGCATTTTAAAAAATGCTCAATTGTTGTTGTTCTAATAGCATTCTTTCCAAATACAGGATTGAATTTTTTCTCTATAGACGACCTAGTTTACATACCAGTTAATAAAGTGGTGTAATTTTATTTTGTTTTTTTTTTTGTTGCCATTAACGTGAAATATTGGCAAGAAAACAGTCATAAATCATCAAAATCGCATTTAACTTGCACATGGAGCCTTAAGGGCTTTAAAAAATAATATATAACTAGCGTTATCGAAAGATGAAGTGGTCAGCTACACGCTCGTCCGTGATTATTTTCCATGATTTTAACTCAGCCACTCACTTACAGCTGAGTGAACTGGTAGTCTGGCACCCAATCCCATTCTCGGAAATTACTTGTCGCCACGCAGATTCGAACCTGGTACCAGGTGCACCGAAGGCAAGTATAGGGTCGTAAAGAAGTTTTACTTTTTGTTCTTCTAACAGGCCGCTTCTCATCGCACCGTGTTTTTTTATTTAACTAAGCATTCCTGAAGGTAGGCGTCCACTAGAGGCGGGCCGCATCGCAACGGTGTTGCGAGTAATTTTTTTTCTATGTACTTCGCTCTGTTGTGGCCCGGCCTGACCCGCTTTTAGTGGACGCACTTCCATAGCAATGTATGGCAGGCGGATTTTTGCGATGCGGCCCGTTCGCACTAGTGGACGTCGGCCTTAAGACTACAAACGTAGAAATTTTAAATCCCACTGTTCCGAAAGTTAAATGTTTTAATGTGATTCACTGCCTACTAACTAAATATCCGCTTTCTAACAAGAAGCACTACGATATCAATCAAAAGTTCGCTCCAGCTCTACAAATTCATTCTAATGCCGTCTACTCCACCAAATTCACAAGCTCAATCGAGTTTTCACACCATTGATTTTTTCCGGGGATATATTTTTAGCCTAGCGTCGAACGCCAAACGTAAAGAGTATACAAAATTCAATTGTACTTACGACACACTGTCCTTCATCAGGTTCACATACTTGTGATGCCGAATTGTAATAGAAATCAGGACTACATTTTTCACCATTAACCCATTTGCCCTCGACGCATACGTCGTAAGCAAGACAGGATTCACTATTCGGACGCCGATTGCCATTTTCGCATTCCTAATTTCATATATAAGATGGAATTAAGTAAGTAAGTGAATAGTTGGGGTATTTTATAGTTTAGGATAGTACTGACACAAGTACCGTCATCTACAACGCATGTGCGCTGCTCCACATCGTATCGATAACCTGCAGGACAAGGGACTGTTATCAATTTTCCATCACAACAAATCGCGAATTTGGTGCAGTCATCTTCAACGGGTACGAATTCACCATTTGAGTGACCACCCTCGCAAGGCTAACAAAATAAGAGAAGCAGTTAATAACCAGTTAAATACCCAGTAATTTAGAGGAATATAATATTGAATTTAAGACATACCATTTCCGTTGTTGTTGATGGTAGCGGTTCGGCTGTTGTAGTACGACACTGTCCTGAGTCAGCTTCACAAACCTTCTTTTCATCGTTGTAGTAGAAATCCTTGGGACACGGTATATCAACAAGGATACCATTGCAACAGTAGTAGTAGCTTTCACAAGTGGCTGGATTTGGGCCAAACTCACCGTGTGAAAGGGATCCGTCATCCCAAATACAATTCTGAAAAGTTTAAGGATAATACTCATGAAATCAGACTCAATGTCTCTAAAGAGATAGAATTTTATGTGAGCAACAATAAAACTGGACAATATTCTTACCAGTGGACCATCTCCTCTACAATTACTGATTCCAATTTCGCATTCATTAATCGTAATATTAAAACTCGATCCTACGTCGCAATGTTCATCAGTGACATCACCATCTTTGCAGATTTGGTATTCTGTGCAGTTTCCTGGTATTGGCCGTTTCGCTCCATTTGTGAAACCAGGTTCACAGTTCTAAAAATCAAACAGAAATATATTAGTCTTATGTTACTTATTTATCTTCTACTTCTTTGTAAAGTATCTAAATGATTCAAATTATTATTGAAAAACGCATGACTTTATCTTACGCTTTTCCTTACATACCCAGTTTTCCAATTACACTTCATTCATATCCAATCTCCCCACCCCAATTAAGGTTCGAGAACAGGCTGAAAATCCGGAAAACAAAACTACGTTGAGAAGCTTCCAGAAAAGGAAGCTCAGACTCGACTATGGGAAAATCATAGCATGCGAAAGCATGCGCCATAGGAGACGTAGACATAATCTAAAGGAAACTCGGAAATTGAGAGGACTTTTGCAAAAGCAATGCACTACGATCCAAAACAGGTCAAGAAGAAATAAAGCTAAAGTAGGCACTAGGAGTCTTAAGGCTACATGAGTCCGGTACGACAATTTTTTATCCCAGTTTGATTTTTCTTTCTTGAGAGGATTTTAATCGATTGAAATCGTTTTTCGTTTGTGTAATTTGGCGTGGACAATACGTCTGCATCGTTCGCTGTGTATTAGCGAACTAATTTTGTTTTTCCAAAAAAAAATACTGTTATCAAATTATTTGAAACGCAGAACTATTAAAAATCAATAATTTTTTCATTGATTTATGTTCTAGAAATACCAATTAATTATACTATCTATGATACTTTTCAATGAAATGTGGTCTTCTTATGTAATTCCTGCCATGAAAATCGTGAAAAATTTGCTTCAGTTTGACTTCATATGCCCATTATTAACAAAAACGAAATTTTTTAAAGATTTGATCTATACAGGACCTTCTTTAAGATTTTTTCTAGCATTAATGAAAATGACATGTTAATTATTCAAGAAATAGGTAATATGCATTTAAAAAACTCGAATTTACGCATTTTAAAAAATGCTCAATTGTTGTTGTTCTAATAGCATTCTTTCCAAATACAGGATTGAATTTTTTCTCTATAGACGACCTAGTTTACATACCAGTTAATAAAGTGGTGTAATTTTATTTTGTTTTTTTTTTTTTGTTGCCATTAACGTGAAATATTGGCAAGAAAACAGTCATAAATCATCAAAATCGCATTTAACGTGCAAATGGAGGCTTAAGGCTTTAAAAAATAATTTATAACTAGCATTATCGAAAGATAAAGTGGTCAGCTACACGTTCGTCCGTGATTATTTTCCATGATTTTAACTCAGCCACTCACTTACAGCTGAGTGAACTGGTAGTCCGGCACCCAATCCCATTCTCGAAAATTACTTGTCGCCACGCAGATTCGAACCTGGTACCAGGTGCACCGAAGGCAAGTATAGGGTCGTAAAGAAGTTTTACTTTTTGTTCTTCTAACAGGCCGCTTCTCATCGCACCGTGTTTTTTTATTTAACTAAGCATTCCTGAAGGTAGGCGTCCACTAGAGGCGGGCCGCATCGCAACGGTGTTGCGAGTAATTTTTTTTCTATGTACTTCGCTCTGTTGTGGCCCGGCCTGACATGCTTTTAGTGGACGCACTTCCATAACAATGTATGGCAGGCGGATTTTTGCGATGCGGCCCGTCCGCCCTAGTGGACGTCGGCCTTAAGACTACAAACGTAGAAATTTTAAATCCCACTGTTCCGAAAGTTAAATGTTTCAATTTGATTCACTGCCTACTAACTAAGTATCATGCACTACGATATCAATCAAAAGTTCGCTATAGCTCTACAAATTCATTCTAATGCCATCTACTTCCATTCCACCGTATTCACATGCTCTATCGAATTTTCACACAATTGATTTTTTCCAGGGATATATTTTTAGCCTAGCGTCGAACAACAAACATAAAAAGTATACAAAATTCAGTTGTATCATACTTACGACACAATGTCCTTCATCAACTTCACATTTTAGTAATGTCGAATTGAAATAGAAATCAGGACTACATTTTTCACCATTTACCCATTTGCCATCGACGCATAAGTCGTAAGCAAGACAGGATTCATTATTCGGACGCATTTCGTAATTTTCGCATTCCTAATTTCATATATAAGGTGGGATTACGTAAGTAAGTGAATAGTTGGGAAATTTTCAAGTTTAAGATTGTACTAACCAGTTTTTGTACACAAGTACCATCATCTATAACGCATGTGTGCTGCTCCACATCGTATCGATATCCTGGAGGACAAGGGATTGTTATCAAATTTCCATCACAGCAAATCGCGAATTTGGTGCAGTCATCTACGGGTACCAATTCACCATTCGTTTGACCACCCTCGCAAGTCTAAGAAAATAAGGAAGTAGTTAATAACCAGTTAAATAACCGGTAATTCTGACGAGAAATAATATTGAATTAAAACATACTTTTTCGCCATGTTCCGTTGTTGTTGATGTTGTCGGTTCGGCTGTCGTAGTGCGACACTGTCCTGAGTCACGTTCACAAACCTCTAACACTGGGTTGTAGTAGTAATCTTTGGGACACGGTATATCAACAAGTTTACCATCGCAACAGTAGTAGTAGCTTTCGCAAGTGGCTAGATTTTGACCAAACTGACCATGTGAAAGGGATCCGTCATCCCAAGTACAATTCTGAAAAATTTAAGGATAATATACTCTTTAAATCATACTAAATTTCTCTTATGAGAAAGAAATTAATCGCAATCATTTGTGAGTCAAAAACTGATCAAGCATATTTTTGAATTTTATGCATGGAACAATAGAGTTGGATAATTGACTTACCAGTTGACCTTCTCCCGGTCCCCCACAATTACTAAATCCAATTTCGCATTCATTGTCAGTGGGATTGAAACTCCAACCGGAATCGCATTCTTCAGTAGCGATCCCTTCTGCGGTACAAATTTCATATCCTGTGCAATGACCCGTTATTGGTCTTTTCTCTCCGAATGGCAGGCCCCCTTCACAGTTCTACAAAAATACACACAGGAATATAGTAGTTATGAAAGTATGCAGTAAGAATTTTGTTAATTTACAATTGGTGGTGGAGTTGGTATTTCCGTTGGAGGCTCGGTTGGTGGCTCGGTTGGCGGCTCGGTTGGAGGCTCGGTTGGTGGCTCGGTTGGTGGCTCGGTTGGTGGTTCGGTTGGTGGCTCGGTTGGTAACTCGGTTGGTGGTTCGGTTGGTGGCTCAGTTGGTGGCTCGGTTGTTGCACACACACCATTGTCTGGTACGCATGCCCGTACTGCTGGTTCAAAATATAGCCCTGCTGCGCATTTGTGAGCAACTAATGTGCCATTGGTACACATATAATATCCGGAACAATCGCACGAATCCGCAGTGACGCCTCCATTTGGTGTACCATCATCGCATGACTGCAATATAAATAAAATGGATAGCGATTGATAGTAATTGACCAACTTCTTAGAAAGCTATACTTAAAAACTACTTTTAACGTCGAAGCCGTACTTAAACTTAATAAATAAAAGGTCAAGTCAGGCACAGCGAGCTGTTGTGGACCTGAAAGGTGATACGTTACTCAACCAAATCGGATTTTACACGAAATTCAACAGCTTGACTTGGTTTGGCTAGTCATCTTCCTTTGGACGAAAGTGTCTCTTAATCTAAACGCTTCTCAAACTTTTTAGTAGTTCATCGCAATGAACTAAAATTAGAATTTGTACTTACACCTGGCTTAACACAAGCTCCATTATCGATTACACAAAATCCAACATCTTCATTGAAGTAATTGCCTTCGGCGCATGTTTGAAGAATCATTTGACCGTTACAACAGATATAATAATTTAGACAATCGGCTGGATCCTTAACTTGTTGACCATTGGAATAGTTGCCACAACACTGAAAATTAAAATTTAAAAAATTAGGAGCATTGTAGAACTAGCTCGACTTCTCGAAAGTGTACATACCGTTACCGGGGGTGGCTTTGTCGCAATGCAGTTGCATGTTCCGTCGTCCGGTATGCATTGAAGTCGTCGCTTATTGAAATACTTTCCAATCTCACAGGTCTTATGAAGAGTTTTTCCGTTGGAGCAAACGAAGAATTTTAAACAGTCATCTTCATCCGGGTAGAATTCACCGTTTACATAATTTCCGCAATCGCAAGATACCGGTGGGTCTGGCTTGATAACAACGCATTCTCCATTATCAATAGTGCAGGTGCGTGCGTTTTCGTTGAAATACTGTCCAGTCGGACAAGTTTGATGTACCGTCTCGCCATTACAACACATGTAAAAGCTGCGGCAATCGGTTTCGTCCTTGTACTTCTCACCGTTAGCGTGAGAACCGCAACAACCCTGGATTAATTAAAAACGGGTTGTAATTAGATCAATATCGTCGATGTTTTCATACATCCTTGTCTTATATGTTTCTGGACCCAAATATCTGCACTACCTCTCTATTCGCAAAAAAAAGTTTGGTACTGATACGAAACATCAAAGCTCGGAATGGCGTACAGCATCCTCCATCAAACTATACGGTTAGCAACAAATGGCGCTCAACATAGGCCCGACTACACTAGCATCTGGCTTGAGAGCATCAGACTCTTAGCTCGCTGTCCGAATTACGCTAACGGTTCTTACATCACTAACAGTGGCTTCTTGAGAAGTTGTTCAAAAAGAGGCAGAGATTTTGAGCATTCCGACCTGTAAGACAGTGTCCATTCAGGTCACCGACTCTGGTGATGATATTCGCCCTTTTGATCAAAGTCAGCCTTTTAGATCGTTTTGGATCCAGCTTCGGCCAGATCTGTCTAGTAGTGTGACATGTAATACCGTCTGCCATCTGTCTCATGAGTGGGTTTTCTCAAATACGATTTCAATGATTTGGATCGTTGTCATCTAGTAGTATCAAATTTAATATTTCCATCTTTGGTCAGATGGTAGTAAAGTCTACTGATGTAGTTTGACCATTTTAGAATCATTCAAATTCTCTGTAAACATGTAAAAAGTGTGAATTCCCTCTTTGACGAAAAAGTCTGAAACTATGGTTTATCACTGGATGTTTAGCAGGCCACTGGACTGGGTGGGTACGCCAGACAGAAAGAACCTACAGTAGAAGACGCTTCGACTACGGACCTGTCTTGAAATAGCGAAAAGGTACTAGAACTGTAGATGAGTCTTCAGTCCTGGATGGAGTATTGTCGACGTCGCTGTCCTATGGTTAACAGGTAGGTTTGGTCATGTGCCATGTTCCCGAGTCTAGAGAAGAAGTAGCTGACCATGGCTCTGAACCTACAGCTGGCTAGCTGGAGACACTCACAAGGTAGATGCCTAACACTCTCTTCTTCTTCTTCACTTCTGGGGCTTCTCCAGTAGTCATTATATTAAACGCCTAAGCATTGTGCATGCCTGCCATAGAGACAGTGTCCCGTTATGACTGCCGTAATGTTACGTGTCCCTATACGGCTTCTTTGCAGAAGATCGACAGTCTTTCTAGGATGTATTACTGGCCATAGCTGCCTTGAGGTTTCGCCCGTAGTTAGGTTGAACCACGACGAAACTGAGCGGTATTTTTACCGCATGGGTTGCATGTATAGCAGCCATTTCAGATCCAGTTTTGGCCAGCTCATCGGCTGCCTCATTTCCTGGTATACCTTTGCATCCTAGAACCCAGTACAGGAAAACCTTAAGAGCTGTGTCTAACATTTTCAGACGCTCCCTACACTCCCTCGGCAGCCGATAGGATACTTGAATGTTCATGTTGGCTGAGAAAAACCCTGCCCCCGTTCCAGTATCCATTTTTGACACATACGTGAGCTTAGCAACTTTCCCTTATCACTTTTTGATTATCCCAGTTTCCCCTAGTAGGGAAAAGGATATGAAATCCTGTATCGAAGCTTAAAAACGGAGTTATATAGTCGATGAGTTCACTAAGCTCACAATCTGGAAATAATGAAAGAATTCTGCTGTGCCCATAATCCGTAAATTTCCAGTAACCAACAGACTCTTTCAGTCTCAAGGCGCTTTTGGCAGCAGCATTAGGACCTTCGTGGTAATACAACTACATATAGAACTTACCGATGGTGGGGGAGCGGGTGTAATTTCTGGAACGACGTTACAACAGGTTCCATCATCAGCTACGCATATTCCTTGTGGTCTACTAAAATACTGTGATTTTGGACATGTCATATGTTCCAATTTACCATTTGTACAGACAAAGAATTTTGTGCAGTCTGCATCGTCCGGGATGAATTGTCCTTCGGTATAGTTGCCGCAGTTGCACTAAAATTAAATCATTTATCAATCAATGAATTTCACGGATTAGGAAATTTTAATTTACCGGTGGTGATGGAGGTTTCACACAAATTCCGTTATCCGGTATGCATGCACGTGCATTCGAATTAAAATACTGACCGCTTGGACACTTTTCCGGCAAGAGTTGACCATTGCAGCATACCGAATAGCTGGTGCAATCGGTCGGATTCGCTACTAGTTCCCCGTTTGCGTACACGCCGCATGAGAGCTGGAAAAATTTTGAATTAGTTTCTGAGGTATGATCTTGAAATGTTGAAAGGTTGGTTATTTTTCGACATTTTGGAGTTCGATATTTTTGGAATTTTTTCGACATTTTAGGCTCTGCCCAATCTTGTTTTTATAACTTACAGGTGGTGGCTGGGTCGGGTCTGGCTTGATTACAGTATCACACGTTCCGTCGTCATCGATGCATAGAAGTTTTTGTTTGCTGAAGAACTGACCTCGCGGACAGGATAGATGCCGAATTACGCCATTTGTACAAACAAAGAACCACGTACAAGCGTCATTGTCTGGCACGAACTCGCCGTTTGTAACATTACCGCAATTCTTGTCACACTAAAAAGAATAAAAATTGGATAGTGGACTTGCATGGGCTTGGAGAAGGTTTTTTTTCGAAATTTACCTCTTGTGGCGGTTTTACGCAAACTCCATTATCGACAACGCACGATTTTGTATTATCATTGAAATACGTTCCGCTGGGACATGTTTGCGATATCATTTCACCATTACAGCAAACGAAAAACTTTTTACAATCCGCTGGGTCTTTGGCGTATTCGCCAGATGCGTACTGGCCGCAACAATTCTGCACAGAAATAACAAGTGTGAAGTTAGTAATGATTCTTTTGAAGGCGAAAAATGAGTTCTATTACGGCTGGTGGTTGTGGTACTGGAGGTTGTGTTGTTGGCTTTGGAACGACTGTACTGCATGTTCCATCATCAGCGATACATTGCAATTTTTGCTTGCTGAAATACTTTCCATCTTCACATGAGTGTAAAAGTAATTGTCCGTTTGAGCATACAAAGAAGTTGACACAGTTGCTTTGATCTGCGATGAATTGACCGTCGGTGTAGTTTCCGCAATCACGACACTGTTTGAAAAACCGAAGAGAATTTCACTTTCAGTACTTACACACAATTCCATTGCATGAATATTGCTCATTGCTGAAACTTACCGGTGGTTTAACGCATTCACCATTATCCAAAACGCACGTTGCCAAATTTTCGTTGAAGTATTCACCCTTGGGGCATTGGTGATCAATCAGTTGGCCGTTACAACAAACATAGTAGCTCGTACAGTCGTTCGGATTCTTTACACTCGCTCCATTTGGATACGAACCACAAGAACACTAGCAAGAAGGAAAATCTGTAAAGGCCGTCACATATTTTACTCGGGGAAAAAACGCTTACCACTGGAGCTTCGGTCGGTTTCGGTATTACACAATTACACGTTCCGTCATCCGCAATACATTTTAGTTGCCACTTGCTGAAATATTGTCCTTGTGGACAGCTTTTTTGTTCCAGCTTGCCGTTCGTGCAAACGAAAAACCGTACGCAATTGTCTTGATCGGCAACAAATGCCCCATTGGTAACGTTGCCGCAGTCGCAGCTGGGATTCGGAGCTGGCTTATCGCATTGTCCATTGTCCGGGACGCATCGTTTCTCGTTCGCACTAAAATATAGTCCTGGCGAACACGATTGCGGCCGAAGTGCTCCATTAATGCAAACGTAGAATTTCTTACAGTTGTAGGCGTCCACAATATTTGTTCCATGCGGTTGCTTTCCGCAAGCCTGTTGAAAAAAAAATGGAGTCAGTTGTTAAACGACCAGTAATTGCACAGAATAGGTTGGACGAGAGACTAAGATAGTGCGTAACAGAGACGCTAGTGGCTTTCTTAGCAGGTGAGGCTGAATTGGAATATTAAAGCACGACTTTGTCGGACTCAAACCATACGAGTAAGGACATCGGTTTCCTTCAGAAAGTCATTAAGTAACATTATCGAAACAAGCAAGTAACATTATCAACACAAAACATCGCAAGTAACATAAAGACCTTTTCCTCTGTAAAATGGTGACTCCGCCTCACTAGAGTACCCGTGGAGAGCCGCCACACACAATTCCTTTTGCTATATTGCATCATAAAGAACTGCGTTGCTTAAATTGCAAGTAGCTAGCTACAATAGAAGCAGCACCCAAAGTGCAAGCAACCTTATAACTTTTTAAAAAAGGATCTATGTGTGATTTTACCTTGAGGTCGATTGAACAACTTTTAGCTCTGAATTTGGTAAAAAGTCAAAGATGCCGCGAAATATAAAGGTAAATACAGGAATTACAAACAAAAACGAATGTGAAAACATAAAGTCAACGTCATAAAGAGTACTGCCAAATATTCAATGTAAGTGTGCTCTGAGCAGGTTGCTATTCCTATCGACTCACCATGCTTGCAGTGGGCAGGTAATAGATGATCAAACCTAACTACATGATCAATATCACAAACTTTTTGGCCCCAATATGATCATGGTAAAAGCAAGTATATCTTGAGCCTGAGCAGGAAAGTGCTCACATTGCACTGCCAGATCGGTAGACATGCTAGATGACTGGCAAACGAGGCCGAGGCAAACGGGGCCGAGGCAAACGGGGCCGAGGCAAACGAATGACCTCTGTCGTAGCTGCGGTGACCCAGAAGTGGAATAGTGAATCTTCCACATCCTATGCGAGTGTCCGGCTCTATCTTGAACGAGAAAACAGAACCCCGGCGAATATTTCTTAGACTACCTCGTTGATATCGATAAGGGAAAGTTATGCAACACAGCAAATTTCGTCAAATCAACAAAGTGGCTTTAGGGTTTTTCCCGAGTTATCGTACTCTAACGGGGAGCACAACGAACGAGCACTAACGTCTATGTGAAGGAGGATGATAACATCACCACCTTACACACCATACCGTACAAGTACGCTCTGACAACTTAGAATGGCTCTGAACATTAAAGAATGATAGTATACAACATACTTTAATAATAATAGTCAATGACTCAGCGGCTCAAATTGGGCCTAGGCCTTGAAGTAATGCTAGAGTTTCTTCATCACCAGACCAACGGAACACTAGGAGGTGAAGTGGTCAGCCACATGCTCATCCGTGATTATTACCCCGATTTAAGCTCAGGTACTTATTAACAGCTGAGTGAACTGGTAGTCCGGCATCCAATCCCATTCTCGAATATTACTTGTCGCCAAGCAGATGCGAACCTGGTACTAGGTGCACCGAAGGCAAGTGGTTCAGCCACTAAGCCACCCAGCTAACTACAACATACTTTAACAAATCATAAGTCAATCGACGTCATATCCCTACGTTATCAATGAAATGGTATCAAACGTGCGACAAGCAAAAATATCGATAGATTTTGAGCCTCTCGTTGGGCGCCATATGTACAGATCTTCCTCTCAACTGCTATGCTGAACAACGTCATTGTATTACGTCTACAACGGAGTACAAGGGATCGACTTTGGCCTGTATTGAATTTTGAGAACTGCTGATGTGGAGAGTTAAGCTCGATAAAAGAGCGCCCAACGTAGGGTTTGAACACACTTGCTTGCTAGTGCAATAGATAGAGCATTAGACTCTAAGTCTTAGCGAATAAAATGACGTGAAGTCTGAACCCTGTGCTCCGAGATAAAGTGTCCATCCGATATCATGGTTCCGAGGCCTAAGACGGCAATTGGTTTCCGGACCACAGGCAGAAGAGACAACTACTGTTGGATGCACTAATTTTTCAATATCAAGGAGTAATTGATTTTTCAGAGTTTAATAAAAACTAACGTTAATCAAATTTTAGAGTTAAGCCTTGAGGTGTTCGCCAGTTAATGTGCAATATGTGATTGCAAAACAGGATGCCAAGGTTCAGTTTGGACTGTAGTGCCATCGTAAGTAAGTAAGTATGTGATCGCTGGTTTTATGGGCACTTGTATGATAGAAGTCGAGGGTTTGGTGCATTTTGCTCATTTTCTGTCCGTTAACTTCGGACAGATAGCTAAGCGAGGATTCCGTTTTTGTTGAACAAGACTTGGTTACATTTGGGGTTTTAACTTATTAGTATTCAATAAAAAAAAGAATTAGACTGATGGTGTAGAATATTGAGTGTAGAATATTGAGTTTCGGATTATGAGAATATTTAGTACTCACTTTGTTCGTATTCATGCAGCAGCCATTGTCCAAGACGCAGCCGTTGGTGTTCTTATCGAAGTACTGACCATGATGACACTGATGACTAACCTCATTGCCATTGTAGCACACGAAGAATTTTGTACAATCACTTTCGTCCGGATACCGTGCTCCACTTGTTGACGACTGGCAGTTACAGACGTATGCGCGACCTTCTATTAAACCCGCAGGTACGGTACTCTCACATAATACACTCTCATCTGGTTCGCATTGTCCTGTTTCGCTACTAAATGCTAGATTTTCGCCGCAAAATATTTCGTCACATCCCGCGTTCAGGCAATCGAAAAACGATCGACAACCGTTAGCAATATTTGGAATTCGCCGCAACTCCTGCAGGCTACTGGTCGAGTATTCGGTAGCCGCTTGACTCTCAATCGATTCGACTCGATGGTTCGAAGCTTCGCATATTTTCTTAGAGTCTTGAACGCAATGATTTTCGATTGGATCGAAACGTTCGCCCAGCGAGCATCGACTATGTAACGCCTGGCCAACGATGCATGTAATGTACGATGAACAATCGGAAGGATGAGCGTGTATTACGTTGTGTTTTTTTGTACAATCCTAAAAAAGAAAAGATCTGAGCATGGAATGGAATACGAACCGAAATATCGGAACTTACTATTTGTTTCGCTGAATCTTCGGCCAATGCGCAACTCTTCACATTCTCCGGGAAGTCACATACGCCCAACTCGCTATTAAAAACCAGTGCTCCACCGCAAAATTCTTCCACCATTTCGCCGTTAAGGCACATAAAATAGGAAGCGCAGTCACGGTTTCGATTCGGTCCAATAATACGTTCGTCGTACTTTTCGTCCTTGCACATTTGCGCTGAGAAATCCGCAAAAGCCAAGGAACGGCCATGAATGGTGGCAGGCTTATTATCGCAATGAACGTTTTGTGACCAATCGCAGGACTTTGTGGCAGGATTAAAGAGAAGCGATCCTTCGCAGAAGGTTCGCTTGGTTAAGCCTTCGACGCATTCGTAGAAGGATTTGCATCCATCTTTGATGTTCGCAACAACCGAAAAGTGTGGCGAGCACTTCTGTGGGTATGAGAAAAAAGCGTTAATTCCAATTTACTGTTTCAATCCCTTTCACTTACCACATCCAAATTACTAGCAGCTTTCTCATCATCACTGGGATTACATCTCACCAGTTCTTTTGCGATACATTTTCTCGTTACTTTGTCGAATAAGTTATCACCTTCACACTGACCAACTTTTGGTATACCTTGATCGCAATAGTAAAACGATCGGCATTGGTCGGCGTAGTCTGGGAAATATGCACTATCGGACAGTCCGTGACAACTCTGTCCAAAAAAAATTTTAAATCAAAATAAAATCAATTTAAAAACCGTCGAAGAGTACATACCATCACATTTTCAACCGGTTGCCTTTGCTGAATCGTACAAAAACCTCTTGGCCAATCGCATTTCTTTGTAATCGGATTAAATTCCAAACTATCTGGACACTCTTCTTCAATTAAGCTTAAATCGTCATTGCATCGTTGATATTTTCGACAATCTGACGAATGTCTGGAAATGCCTGGCGTTGTGCATCGTAGATTACCGCCCAATGCGGTGCCAAAGACAACCGCGAGGATCAAAACTGAAATGAAAATTACGATTAATTATTTTTGCAATGAAATAAAATTGATTGGGAGTTGGAAAAATGTACCGATATTATTTTACAAAATTAAATTATTACTTTTCCAAACTAATACAAACTTTTACAAACCAATTCCAAAGTTTTACAAACACGTTTCCGAGAAGATTTATTCCAGAAACGTTAAATTTTGTACTCTACTTGTGGCACGTTTGGAAAAATTTGGAACACTTTGGAAACACTTGACTTTAATTTGTACCCAGCATTAAAAAACAAAACTCACCTCTCATAGTACTCTTCGTTTTCGGGTTTTATCCAAAGAAAATTCACCAATTATACCGCTAAAATTTAATGAGTTAGAGCTGCTGGTCTGCAACTGTTTGCATGGTCTCGTCTTTCAACTCCTGGTCTTATATACGGTTCCGATGGTCTTCAACTAATTTTATTTTTTATTTTATCTAAATGTTTATTTAATCAAGAAGTTATCAAAACGTACTGTCCATATCGGCCGAACATTTTTATCACCCTGTTAGCTGCAAAACAAAATCGAATATTACACTTAAAATTGCCTCGACGACATCAAGTAGCATTTAGAAATTTAAATGTTAAACAAATTTTCGCAATTAACTGAAAAGAAAATTGATAAATGAGTTCACGAATAGGTTTTTTTTTGGTAACATAAAACAGTAGATTGGTGATGTATAGAATATTACGCGCTCAAGTCGGTATGGCTCTTATCGCTAGTTCAGTTTCAGGAGTACACGATTTAGGGATGTTTTCGTAGCGAAAACGGTAGATAGTTGCATGGGGTCTTTGCCTATGTGTAATCGTTTTTTTAAATAATTATAGCGATGGGAAGTGGACGAATAAACTTACAGAAAACTGTTGGCCTTTGATCTCCTAGCTATCCATGTTTGTCCGCTTTTTCAGTGCACTCGCTTTCCTTTCTTCCTTCTCTTTTTAATCGATTAAAAGGACCTAGTCCATTTTTGTCTATCTCAGAAATTTGAACCAGGGCCGTTTGACGCAAGAGCCATCCAAAAACTGTATCTAGGTTTAATATCAATATTTGTTCAAAAAGATGTACCGAAAACTAAATGTTGTCTTATCATCTCAATCCATACAATGTTACCCAATACCAATAAATCGTACCTTTTTTTATTTTTTAATAATTAATTATTCTATTCGACCTGAAGAGTGCAAAGAATTGGCTATCCTCAAATTTTGTATTCTATTCACAAGTATACACGGTTTTGGACCTGAGCAACCAAAAGCTGTTTATAAGGTAAATTTGGGGGCTGAATCCAAAACAGCAGCCCGTTTTTTAAAATTGGTTCTAGTTTTAGAAATATTCAATTAACTCATTATTTTACTATTTTTGACTATTAACGGATTTATTGAATTAAAAAGTATAAATCAGAAATGAACAGAGGTTGAACTGACTCTTTTATACTGCTTGGGATGTATTTCACGCATTAGGGTCAAACAGTAGTCGCTCATCATGCCTTCGTCCCAAAATCCTTGGTATCGCCTTTCGATTTTCGCTATATCTTGATGTAGCCGCTCTCCTTGCTCGTCGCTCGTGTCGCCCAAGTTTTGTGGGAAACAATCTTGTGGGAAACAATCTTGTGGTAATTTTGCAAAAAATTGTCGATTACTTGTTTGTAATCCGGTGGTTTGTGGTTACCGAGAAAGTTGTGAACAACACTTTTAAACGATGCCCATGCTGCTGCTTCATCAGGCGTTATCAACTGCATGGCTGTCCCACAGACACAAAAAACGGCAAAATTTCGTGAATCCAGATTGCATCACAACCAATAGGCCAATAACCTGTAATGAAAATGTAAATCAATTAATATCTTTTTCGAAATTAAGTACAGTTAATTTATTTCTCAACCTTTAGATCGCCACAAATTTTCCATTGATGCTCATTTGATCTTGGCCAAAATTGTACGCATTGTGTCGTAGCATTCCTTAGTTAGTACTGCGTGAGCAATCAGAATCGATGGTTTTTTATTTCCAATGTGGAGTAGAGCCGTCTTCAAACTGTACCTAGAACCATCTATGAACAAACGCCATTCATTTGGATCATATGCTGTGTTCATCACATCAAATAAACCTTTGATGTCGTTGCAGAAGCACATGTCATTTTCTTTTTTGAAGAATGGTAAAATCGCGTGATTTGTGATTATGTGCCCCGGACTAAATTAAAATGAGCTACAAAATTGTTTCTAGTTAGTTCGCTGCTTCGTATAAACGAATACGAACGCTTTTTGGAAAAGTTGAAATTTATTTAAAACTCAAACTAACGCAGAGAGTGAATAGTTATGTGACTTGATGTTTTACTGAGTGCGTAAGGCTGCGCCGTGCTGCCGCATTCTACTCTGTATGTGACTCAAGCATTAGGGTCAAGATGTTTCCATTCTTGCAACTGTAATGCAAGCAACTCTGCTCTTTGTTGCGATAAATTCAAATCGCGAATCAAATCACTCAGTTCACTTTGCGAAATTAAATGCTTTTCTTCCATAACGAAATCGCTTTCATAGTTTGCCAGTGATGGAGACGAAGTTCGTAGAGCATTTTTTGCACTTATACCTGAACAAATTGGCAATGGATCACTGTCCGCACGTGGAACTGGCTTCGACACTGATGATACGTCACGATATTTGTACCGTGCTAGGTTTTTTGCATTAATACCATAACGAAATTGAAAATATCCTTTCTTAGAACATTTTCGAGCTATATTACCTCGCGTTCCTTTAGGATAGTTTGGCAAAAATCTTTCATTTTAATTTTTTATTTCGACATATGGTTGAAAAATCGTAGATTTTTGGTACGATGAAGGGTTCTCATCGTACATAAGGCTGAAAACCCGTACATGTACGATGAAAATTGTACGGCAGGTAGCACTGCTCGACAGTCTTAATTTGTCAATTTGGAAGCCTGAAGGGGCCTATAGACGGACAAGCATACATGTCATTCTTCCATGGGTGAATGGGTCTGAAACATGAAAATGTGCGTCTGTTATTATGCAGCATGATGGAATTCCAAAAATTTTGATTTTTGTAAGCGGGGTCAAAACGTATCGCGACATCCATGAATGAAACGCATGTATGCCCGTCTATGGAGCCCTTGATGTCGATACGACTCGACAAACTGAAGCGACAAGAACTTGTGTTTAGGGATCTGGGTTATTTAGGGGATGTTTATTGACCTATGAGGCTTTGAAGTGATCGCTGTGGGCACTTGGTACTGTAAGGATTGAAATTCTGCAAATTTCCATCCACACCAATTTGCCTTAAAATGGTAAAACAATTAACACTAAACACATTGTATTACTAATACAACATAAACTTATGTATTAAAAAACATTGAATTACGAACACAACACGAAGTAAATCTTATTAATTAGAAGACAACACAAACTTAGAGCTAAGACAAAGAGATACGTCACATGAAATAAGACAACACAGCTCAGAACATAGAACATAGAACGTAGAAAACAAGCACAACAGAGGCTGAAACGGGAGGAATTGCGAATAAACCTGTAAAAGATCGACGGGATCACAAATACGTCCCAGGTGACGTATTGCGACAGATAAACCCGCCGACAAAAATATGAAATACAAAAAGTGACTATATACACGGCATGACATGCACTAGACACGAATTATAAAAAGGCAAAATACACAAATTCAGAAAATGTTACCATAATATAATTCATGGATGCTGAATGTTTATCACAATATATATGCAAAAATAATCGAGCAGAAGGGGAGCTAGGTGGACAGGTACCAAGTCTGCGATGAAGGTCAGTGGGGTTACACTCCCTCTTCTAGCAACATTGGGAACTGTTCGGACAGTCGATCTCAGTGATTCTCAGACCGTATAAGGCCAGTGGGGTTACACTCCCTCTTAGAAAGTCTACATGAGATGAACTAGGTCTAGTCCAAGCCGAAACTCGAGGCGAAGCAGCGTCACAGAAGAACACCTGCAGCAAAGACCAAAGCGAACCAACGACGCAGAAACGCATACAGGAAGGTCAAGACGAATAACGACGATGCATTAACGCATGCAGTAAGAACCAAAACGAAGCAGCGACGCAGAAGATCGAGCAGCAACGAGTCAAGCAGCGAAGTAAGCCACGCAGCGAAAAACCAAGACGAAGCCAAAAGCCAAGACGAAGCCAAAAGCCAAGACGAAGCAGCGACGCAGAAGATCGAGCAGCAACGAGCCAAGCAGTGAAGCAAGCCACGCAGCGAAAAACCTTGCGACGTTGTGCCAGGTAGCGACATTCCGGACAACGAAGCAAACGAAGTAACGGAGCCAACCGAGTAGCGAGCAAGCGAAACAGCGGACATCCATAACGTTGAGCCGAGCGACGAGCAAGTTCAAGGACGGAGCCAACCATGAGATGACAAACAGGGACCGAGTCGAGGAAGGCATACGGAGTCGTGCCACGAGTCGAGCGGCTACCAGCCACGATAAGTACGACGACAACGCCAGGACTACGAGGACCGACCGCAGAGCCAGGACATTCGAAGTAATGGCCACCCACACAGAGAGACTAGCATTGCCAAAACGTAGGGGCATCACAGAGAAACGAAGACAAGGAGGAGACCGAGCGGAGAGAACCAAAGCGTAGAGGCCACCCACATAGAGAGACGAAGACAGAGAAAGGGCAGAGCAGAGAAAGTCTAGGCGAGCGAACTACATCGAACATGAGGAACAAGGGCGACGGTCAAGGACTAGCGAAGATGGAGCACGAAGGAAGTACCAAGACGGGAACAACGAAGACAACCCAGACGGGAGCAATGAGGCAAGCAAACAACGTACAGGACAAGCGTAGCAGCCCCAACACGTAAGAAGATGACACAAAGCGAAACAGCAAACGCTTCATACTAATTGAATTATACCAATTATCAATCTACTACTATTTTATTAAACTGAATCATGAATAAAGTGAAGTCTAATCAAGAAATAAATGTTTTGTAACGGACCCTGGAACCCGACGAGTTTATCCCTGGAAATTTGAATCGTTACAGTACCTAGTGTGCGCGGTTACTTAGCGCTTCGACCCTTCTTAAAACAAAAACTAAAACTAATAAGCGACCAGCCAGGTACGATCTACTAAAAGTATATGGCCCGGTATTTCAATGTAGAGTAAACTGTAAGTAGAGTAAGTTGTTAGTTAACCAAAATCTCTCGAGTAAACTTTATATGGAAATACCAGACCTTCAAGTTAACTCAATATTGAAATACCGGGCCTATGAGTGTTATAATTAATTTGGGCATATACCAACAAAAAACTTCTTGAATAACTTCATGTGTTTTTTTGGGAAAATAGGTACATAGGTATCAATTAGAAAATATTTCTGAGTGATATCGATAAAACTGTTGTAATTTTTTTTACATTCTTACATTATGGCTGGACACCAGATAAAGCTTGTATGTGGAAGCTTTGGCAATTATTGTGTAACGAATTTTAGTTTTATATGATTTTGTCGCTGAATATTGTTAAGTAACACAAACCATGTTCAATCTCATGAAATTCACCATCGCATATAAATCAAATAAATTTGCTGGCCATACACTTATCAAAACATAATTTAATATTGACACAACTTCCAAATGCGTCCCCAACTCTGCACACTATTTTTAGATAATTAGACATCTCATTCCTAATCATTAACGAAATCATCACTATTGACATCATTCTTATAATCGCGATATTGTAATCAAACTTTTGAAGAAAAAAAAATTAATTTAATTGCCTTCTACTCAAGTAGAAAATTAGACTACACCTGTTCGAATCGCGCAAGGTTCTTATTTCGACCACACTTTCAAATATTTGCGCACAAGCTTTCAACGCAATACTCGCTTTCCGATGTTTTTCTTATCAAACATTTTTGCAGCGAATATCCGGAAGTAAAATTGCATGTCCATTTTTTTAAGATATTTGATCGATTGGAGAGGTGTTTTTTCTTGTTGCAGTATGGCGATAAAACAGTGTCAAGGCTCGATTGCACTTTAGTTGTATCAATTTTTGCACTATACGGGAAAAAAATTATATAATTTAAAAATTTAAAAAATTTTCACTAACGAGGATGTTGCCCATCGAATCTTATGCGGTGAGTGGGGTGGGTGATACGCGACGATTAAGGCAAAAAAATAGGAAAAATGAAACCATCTTCCATCAAATTTCAAAAGATTATAATTTTTATTTAATCACATATTCGAACCACATCGTACATATTCCGCCCAATCGCAGTGTCCTAATTCGCTATTCCAATGCAAATTTTGCGGGCATTGCATCCTGTACGCGAACCCATCACTGCATTTCGTAAACTTTCCACAATCTTTTTGATCGGGAAACAGTACTAGATTTGGAGCATGTTGTCCTGAACTGGGATCGGGACAAATGTTGAAGCCGACAATTTGCCCAATCAAACACGGAACATTCATTGGTGAGTCGCAAGCCTTGATCTTGGAGTTCCAAATTAATCCGCTGGGACATGAAGTTTGAATTTCTAAATTGCCGAACGATTGTATGAAGACGGTACAATCTCGTTGATCCGCTCGATACCAAGTAGTCTCTGTATGTTTGCGACATTGGACAAAATCGAGCGAATCACAAAATTGTTGAACGTTGTTCCAATAAAGTCCTTCGGGACATGTCCTGGATTGCGCCCAACCGTTTTCGCATTCGTAATATTTCGAGCAATTTTGCGGATCATCGAAACGTATCGAGTCCTTCATGTCGGCATTTGGTGGACACAATTTGTCGAGAATAAATTCGTTGGTGAGTTTTGGTGGTGAGTTGTCAATTGAACAATTGTTGATAATCGAATTCCAGTGATAATCTTCGGGACAGGCCATTTCGTAAGACTGTCCGTTCGGATGACACTCGTAGAATCGGCTGCGATTTGTTGGATGTGGTTGGGGAAAAGTGTTGGTGAAATCAGAACAGTTTAAATTTGGGATCAGATTGATCAATATATTAGTTGGGCGATGTGTGGTGGGGAGTAGTGGAAGCAGAGTTTTAGGGGTAGATGTTCGAGTTATGGATGAGTTGATTGATGAATTTGGACTTATTGTTGTAAATTCTGGAATTGAATTTTGAGAAGTTGCGTTATTTCGATATTGGGATGGAATCGTGTTTGTACTCACATTGAAAAAACTGATAAATGCTGTAGGTATAATGGGAGTTAGGGGACCACTATCTGTTTGAGTACCTGTTGGTGCATTCGGACTGGTTTCAACGGAGTTTTCTGGTGTTGTGGTTATTGGAGTGTTTTCCGTAATCGAAGTGTAAATCGTGTCATCCGGTGTTGTGGGCTCGTTAGTAATAGCTGTCGTTGCTTGGGCTGTAACAACTTCCGTTGCTGGAGTTAGTTGCCCGGTTACGTATTTTGAAGTGGTATCCTCGGTAGCAGCTTCGGTGGATTCTGGAGCTTCAGTTTGCGTACTCGAACTGGATGGCTCTTCAGTTGTAGATGCTGTAACTATATCAGTGGTTGTATACGTTATCTCGGTGGTAGTACTTTCTGCAGTTGTTAAATTATTCGCTTCTGTTACGATTGTGCTGATTGCGACGTCTTCAGTCGTCGCTATTGTTGGATCTGTAACAATAGTAGCTTCTGTTGTAGAATTACTGTCGTTGCCCTCATCAACTATTGTGGTTATAACTTCTTCAGTGGTCGTTTCAGTTTCAACCAGGGGCGTAGTTGTTGCGGTGTTTTCCTCCTGGCCACTGCTAGTTGTAGTTATTCCTGATGTTGTATCAATTGATTGCTCCGTAGTGGGAACTCCTTCTGTTGGTGCAACTGTACTTTCACTCTCTACTGAGCAATTGGCAATTTCCGGCCATTCACATCTATTGGCTGCCGTACTCCAATGCAATCCTTGTGGGCAGTCCATGATCTGGGCTTCTCCATTGGAACAAATATAGAACTTGGTGCAATCGCTTGGATTTGGAGCCAAGCTTCCTACAACATCTTTACAATTTGGAGCTACGTCAGATCTTACTGCACCAATGCATTTCGAGTTGACGGCATAGTCGCATCTCTTGCCGATATCATTCCAGAACAATCCTTCCTGACAGGATCGAACATAGACAAGTCCACCCAAACATTGAATGTATTGGGAACAAAAGCCTGGTAATTCACGAAGTTCGTCATTATCCGCTGAACAAATAGGAGCCGATGCTACTTGAGGAGTAAACACTGCAGCCCTAAGAGTACGTAAATTTATTTCAGCATTCGTGAGCGTAGATTGTGCGGATAAGCATTTCGCAGATTCGGGATAATCACAATATTTGGCTACATCGTTCCAATGTAGTCCTTTCGGACAATTCATCACGAAACGGGAATCAGAGTCGCACTTATAGAACTTGGTACAGTCCGTACTGTGAGCATATTGGGTAGGATTGTAAGGGTCATCGTTGATATGACATCGATTTGGAGTGCCCGTCACCAGGTCAGGTGCGCATTTTGCAACGGCGGGATATTCACAACGCTTAGTTTCTGCACTGTAGTGATGTCCGTCTTTACAACTAACTTCAAGCTTCTGTCCACCCTGGCACTTGTAAAATAGGTTACAATTCGTTGGATGGGGAAAACTCGTTGGATTCCACGGATCTTCATATGGATCACATTCGCCAGGAGCAACCGTTGGACGTTGGTCTTGTGGAACACAACGAGCTTCTGATGGCCACTCGCACCGCTCACGAAAATCGCTCCAATGAAGTCCTTCCGGGCATTTGAAAACTTTCAAACGTCCGTCGAAGCATTTCAGAAATTTCTCACAATTATTGGGATATGGGATTAAAATGGTTTCGCCTGGTCCTGCGGTGCACTCTATTCCTTCCGGTGGAGCTTCGTAAAATGGGCAACTTGGTGTTGAGCCTGCTACGCAGACACCACTTTCTGCGTCAAAGTATTTGTCACCACATGGTATAATGTGTGCTACACCAGACACACAAATTATAAATTGACGGCAGTCCTCTGGATCGGCATGTAGTGATAATTCGGGTTTGCCAACGCAGATCTGAAACAAATTAAATTACTTGCATAAATTAGGACTAGATTAAAAAACATTGACACACTTACAGATGTCTCCTGCGCTAAGTTTAATCCAACTATGGCAAGTATGGCACCAATTATCCATTGAGCTGTAATTTGAAAATAAAAATTCTTAATTCTTTATTCATATACGGATAAGTCCTTTTAAAATGATACATATAAAATAAATACAGTACACTTCTATTCAATATTAAAATTCAATTTTTTATTTAATGGAAACAATACTAGTATTACATACATAGATCAATAGAATTGCAATATTTGTTACCAACTCTCATCAGTCGTCCTGGAAGACTATACAACCCATATAATATACGGTGAGCTTCAATAAAAAACATATCCTGAGACCGAGTTCTAAGGTTAGGTATGCAAAAGTTATGGCTATATAGAATTTACCTCAGCGATCCCACCAGCTGTCAAGGTGTTTCGGTTAGTAGGCAAGAATACACCTTCTGAAGAGTCTATGCCCTCCGATGACGAAACAGCTCCTTCGGACCTAGTCCAAAACAATCTTATGATGAACTGGCTTCTCCAGTGAAGTTTCTTTCCAAATTTTGTCATATCCTCAGGGATAGCGGTTAGTCCACAGTCGGGGACTCCGTGTTGGAGTTTCACTCCACTGACACCGGAAAGAATAACTAACTCCTAATCATAATAGCTTCTTTGGTAGCTTACCACGAAAAATCTAATAACAATAAGTATACCTACTTAATTTTTATAAAATCGTTGATTAATTACAACGGTAAAAATGCTGTATAACGAACAAGCGAAGCAGTAATGTAAGAAATTTTCTCTATTTTGAAATTACTTTATAAACTAAACTTTGATATGTTTTGATTTAAAAATTTTACCTCACTCAGTACAATTCGAACTGCCATGACGGTTCCATTCGACATTTTTCTTACATATAAATTTGAAAAAGGGTTTTTAAATCCCTTTAGTCCCGTAGGGATGAGGAATAAGTAGTTGGAACGTAGCGTGCGTCAGCAAAACATGAACGCGAAAAGGGAGTTTAAATCCATTTAGCCCCGCTGGGTCGCGCAAAAGGTAGTTTGCGCAAAGCGCCCATTTGCTGAACATGACATAATCGCGGCTCGAACTGGGTGAATAAACAGGACTATTCAGGATCGAGTCACAAGTCACAAAGTAGGTCGATAGTCCCAATTTTGTTTTAATTTTGAATAAATTGTGACTCCTACTTTGTGACTTGTGACTCTAGTCCTGAATAGGCCTAAAAATCAAAAATTTTAAATCGGTTTTTTTTATAGTTTTACGTTCCGAATGTCAAAAATTTTGGTTGACCACATACTAAAACATATCAAAGCTTAGTTTATAAGGTAATTTAAAAATAGCGAAATTTTTTTTTACATAACAGCATTTTTTTCCTAATTTTTATTTATGAAAAATTAAAATCATTTTCGTTTTCGGAAAAGTTTCAAATTAATGTACTAAGTACATATATACGAATGAAGAAGAAAAACTATTATTTCCTCTCTTTCATGGTTGTTTTTTGACGTCAGAGGAGTTTCTAGTGCGAAACAACGATAGATCGCTGTTCTAGCTATAGTACTGCCAATTTTGAAACAATATCATCCGATGACGAAACAGCGCCTTCAATTCTAGTCTAACACAGTGTTAAACTTGCTTCTTCAGTGAAGGATTTTTAACTCTCATGTCCTCATTGACAGTAGTCATGACAGCGATTGATCCCATTCGAACTTTCATGTTGCTGTTTCAAACCAAAAACTTCTCTAGCGGCGAAAAATAACCAAAAAATTCTTAATAAAAACAACGATTTTAGCAGAATCGGCAGAATGGGTTTCCTTTCAATTCTGCTAAGTTTTTGCCGAAAATTTCCTCTGCTAAAAAATATTTTTCTCTGCTAAATTTAGCAGAATTTCTGGTAAAATGGCAGCACTGCTAGTAATAAGGAATTTCATTTCGCTTATTAGTTTCAATTCTAAAGTACCTACGAGTATATTATTAGCTTCGTTTATATTGTAGCTCCCTTTTAATTTCAAAACTTTCCCGTTCAAATCCACCTATTTCATCGCATTTGGAAAACTTATTGAATTTCATATCCAAAGGAAACCCCTCTAAACCAAAGCAGTCAGAGGAATCAAGCCATGTTTTCGAATTCTAGTTGAATTTCTAACTCGGTGAAGTGTATAGGTAAATTTCTAATATTCAAGTGAAAACTTTTTAAACTTTACCTCTAACTCTGAACATAAAAGACCATGCATTCAAATAAATGCCAAAAATATTTTTTTAGAGCTCAAGCTTTAGTCTGGGTGGGTTTGTGGCTAGAGCACTTGCCTTCGGTGCACCTGGTACTAGGCTCGAATCTTCTTGGTGACAAGTAATTTTCAAGAATGGGATTGGGTGCCGGTCTTCTAATGAAGTAACTCTAGCATTACTTCAAGGCCTAGACCCAATTGGAGATGGAGAATAGAGGATGGTGAATGGTGAATATAGGATGGAGGATGGATGATGAAGGATGGAGGATGCTGTATGAGGGATGGTGGATGGAGGATAGTGGATAGAGGATGGAGTAACGGGAGCAACTTAGCAACGGGAGAAATGGAGCAACGGGAGAAACAGTAGCAATGGATCAATAGGAGCAACGGAAACAGCAGGTGTAACGTGAGAAATGGGAACAACGGGAAACAGCAGGAGCAATCGATCAACGCGAGAAACGGCAGAAACAGTAGTAATGGATCAACGAGAGAAACAGGGGCAACGGGACAGACAGGGGCAACGGGACAAACAGGGGCAACGGGAGTAACGGGACAAACGGGACAAACGGGACAAACGGGACAAACGGGACAAACGGGAGTAGCATGAGTGATTGAAAAACGTAAGCGAATCAAGCGTAGCCACGATACGCAGCTAGTCTTAAATAGATTTTCATGATGATTAACGGACCAAAATAATTAGTATTATAAAATATCTATTAATCTATTAAGATAATATCTATTACTATATTAAAATAATATTATATGAAGCTATAAAGAAAATCAAATTATAAAAAATGTTTATCAAATAGTTGTGCAATATCGTAGATTCTCCCGCCCTTATTTATGTTTGAGTGAAGTAAGTTTTCTAAAACAATCATTTTAGGTAAAAAAATCTGCCAACAGTCTGGGTGCAACTTTATTATTTTTCCGGCAGAAGTTCAGAACGCGTTCAATTCGGGGATGCGGTGTATGTTACTATGTGACTGAAAACCTAACAAAAGTTCGGGAAGCGGTTAGAAAAAGGTGTAACATATGAATTAAATAATTGGGTCATATTCCGGGATGCGGTCTAGAGGTTGAAAAAAAACAAAACTTCAAAATAGGTGATTATTAAACAAGCCTGGGGAAGTGAAAAGATATTCGATATCTGATCAGACCTGAGAAACATGGTGGAATTCATGAAAAAGTATACAACCAGTTTACACCCTCTTAGGGGTCGAATTTCAAAAAATCTTGAAAACACATTCTAGGTATTCATATGAAGAATCCGTAGAATAAAAATGAATTGAATATTTCGAAAGACCTAGTAGATATGAAGAAAATCGTGAAAATATATGCATTTTATATTAACTGATATTTTTTTTTGCCTCCTCCTTCTGAACGCCAATGAATATTCAAATTTTTTTTTATCAGAATTACTTTTCTAGTTTTATTTACATATACGTACCGAGTTTCAACTTCCTTGCATAAGCCGTTCTAAAGTTAGGAAAAACAACCCCCACCACCGTACCATACTACCCCTAAGAAAAATTTTATTTTTCCACCATGCCACTACTATAGCTCTATCTTAATACCAAGTTTCAGCTTCCTTTCATTATACATTCTTAAGATATAAGCATCGGAACTTTTTCTTTCTCACCCTTCCCCACCCTCACCCTCTACACCCACACCCCCAAACTTGTTTTCCCTACTAGGGTTCTTTTAGGCCTACTTCTGGTAAAAATTTGAGACATCCATCTTACACTGTTATTGAGATATGAAACGTGTTATTTTTGAAAAATTCGAATTTCCTCCACTTAAGTACTCCCCCGCCCCCTTCCAAGATTTTACTTTGAGCAATCTTTATTTATCAAGCTTTATATCCAAACCGAATTTTGTTTTTCTGGTGCCACTGGTTTGGGAGATATCGTAATGTTAGGTATTTCAACCCACACCCCCGTACGCCACTACCCCCACCCAAAAATTTTGTTTCAATCTACTCTCCTAGTATAACTACAGATATTTGTTAAGTTTTAATTGCTTGGTATTAACGGTTTAGGAGATATAGATTTTAGAATGTTTAGATCTCCACTTTTTTGCGTTTCGGACGCATTGCTTCCCCGTCCACTCCCACACCCCTTCACCCATATCATCAATTTTTTTGCAAATGGGTCCACTATCAAAGCTTTATAGAAATTCCAAGTTTCAGTCTCCTAACATAAGCGGTTGCTGAGATCTAGAAACCAAAATTTTTCGTCTAAAACGTTTCCCCCATCTTCCCCCTCACACCCCTTCCCCTGAAAACAATGTCAATTTAAGGGGTCTACCCAGTCTATTCCTAAAATTTTAATTTTTTAGCTCCACTGGCTTGAGAGCTACGAGCCTTCAAAGGATTTTGGGCGGTCGACGTACGGCGGACAGACGGAGTGAAAATTTTTATTGCTTTTTTCGTGTCTACTAGTCATGAAATGTACACAAAAAAATTTTGAGGGCAGCAAATTTTTTTTTTTTTGAAAATCAATAACAATACTGTATTATAAATAATAAAGTAATTACTTACTAATTACTTATTTTTTTAAACGTTAAATATATTTTATTAGAAATGGTTTAAACGTTAAAATCTTTTATTCTGATTAATAATTCAACTTTGTTTTTTTTTTACTTGAAACTGATTTTATTTTTTAAATTATTTTTATTTGACCAATCGATATAAAGTGACAAATTTTGTCATTTGGGTGGACACTAAGAGGTACTACTGTATATTCAACCTCTACAATGGCATCAGTATGAAGATGAAATTAAGCACAAATAATTTTAAGACTTGCATTTACATTTCATATGCACCATAATCATTCAAGATTTTTTTCATATCTCTTAGGTCTTCTGAGATCTTTTAAGAATTTATTGATATTCAACTCTTCTGGGATGTAAAGGGCATATGTATTCACGAATACTGAACCATCTTAGTTTCTATTTTCAGACTTTTAATGTAGTCGCCTAATAATCGAATTCAGGATTTGTTACATTTTGAATCTTTAAAGCCGTGCAAAGTAAAAATTATTATGTATATAAAAAATTATTATTACATATGGTGCAATGTAATTAATCTGGTGAGATATCGAACTGGTTTTTACTTTCACTGGCTAAATATATAACCGCCTAAAATCATTTTCAGGATTTTTTGAAATTCAATTCCTAAGGGAAGTAAAAATGTTTTTTAAATTTTCACGAATTAAGCCATTGGTTCTAGACCTTATTAGGTTTTTCTTTTCACGGACCATTTATTTATTCCAAATTTTGTCTAAACAAATACCGATGATTGTTGAAACCTGTACTTTGCAGTGCTGTAACTCGACTTTGACCGCACTACAGCACAATAGTGTAAATAGTGTCAGTAGCGGCGGCACTTCTGTTGCATTTTAATCAGTTCTCGAAGTTTGTCTAGAAAAATAAGAAAGTTGCATCCAGACTGTAGCCAAATTTCTTTTTTATTAGTGTCAACTAGAATTATTTAAATCGCAATTTTGTACGTCATCATGTGATTCTTAATTGTATTTTTTAACGTTGTATTAGTTTTTTATTATAACAATACAACATTCACTAATGTTTGCAGGAGAATGTATGAGTAACGTATTTTTCGAAACATTTGGTCATAGAAAATATAGTTTTTATTGCAAATTTATTGAATTTTCGGAGTAGTTTCAAATACCTTTTGGTCGAAACAGAGACAATATGATAATAGATTTAAATTTAAAATTTACAACAAAGACTATACTATAGACTATTTTTTTTGTTCACTAAAGACACACACTTTTCAACACACAATAATTAAACCAGCAAAATTAAAATTAATAGTAAAAATACATATAAAACACGTAAGAGTCACCTCTCATTTTATGAGCTAAATTTTAACAAAGTTCGAATTTTAAAGTCGCAGTAACTTCTTAATTTAAAAATTAATTTCTGATCGGACAACTTGTAGTCAGTTTCAATTTTTTCAAAGTCACTGAAGAGATTAATGCCAGCTTTATCCGTTTTTATACACATGATGGGAGCGAATTTACAGCTCGGGTATTTTTTTTATCAAAAATTTGCACTCTTGTGTAAATATTAGAAAATTAAAACAAAACTAAAATATGGAAATGTACCACCGTAATCTCGGGCTAATGAAAACTAATATTCGCGAGTTATATCTTAATGATAATGGTTTGGTTCTCTTCTAGATCTTATTTCTTATCGCAAACACCTACGTTTGTGATTCAACTTTATCATAATAATAAAAATTAACAGTATGTACAAATGCTCTAATCGGCAAGTTGCATCTATTTAGAAAAATGTTCTCTGATAAACCGGAAACGAATAAAAACCTAAATTAATTTTATTTATGTGATAAAAATTTCTCTAGTTGGAAATCATCTATTGGGCTTGCACCCTAAAAATAACGGACATAAGCAAAAAAATCTGCCAACAGTCTGGGCGCAACTGTATTATTTTTCCGGCAGAAGTTCAGAACGCGTTCAATTCGGGGATGTAATGTATGTTACTATGTGACTGAAAACCTAACAAAAAGTTCGGGAAGCGGTTAGAAAAGGGTGTAACAAATGAATTAAATAATTGGGTCATATTCTGGGATGTGGTCTCGAGGTTGAAAAAAACAAAACTTAAAAAAAAGTGATTATTAAACAAACCTGGGGAAGTGAAAAGATATTCGATATCTGTTCAGACCTGAGAAACATGGTGGAATTCATGAAAAAGTATACAACCAGTTTACACCCTCTTAGGGGTCGAATTTCAAAAAATCTTGAAAACGCATTCTAGGTATTCACATGAAAAATCCGTAGAATAAAAATGAATTCAATATTTCGAAAGACCTAGTAGATATGACGAAAATCGTGAAAATATATGCATTTTATATTAACCGATATTTTTTTTTGCCCCCCCCCCCCCTCTGAACGCCAATGAATATTTGAATTTTTATTATCAGAATCACTTTTTTAGTCGATTTACATATACGTACCGAGTTTTAACTTCCTAGCATAAGCCGTTTTGAAGTTAGGGAAAACACCCCCCACCACCGTACCATACTACCCCTAAATAATTTTTTATTTTTCCACCATGCCACTATTATAGCTTTATCTAAATACCAAGTTTCAGCTTCCTATCATTATAGATTCTTAAGATATAAGCATCGGAACTTTTTCTTTCTCACCCTTCCCCACCCTCACCCTCTACACCCACACCCCCAAATTTTTCCCTACTAGGGTTCTATTAGGCCTACTTCTGGTAAAAATTTGATGCATCCATCTTACACTGTTATTGAGATATGAAACGTGTTATTTTTGAAAAATTCTTATCCCCTCCACTTACGTACTCCCCCGCCCCCTTCAAATATTTTACTTTAAGCAATTTTTATTTATCAATCTTTATAATAAAACCGAATTTTGTTTTTCTGGTCCAATTAGTTTGTGAGATATCGTAATCTAAAGTTTTTCACCCCCCACCCCCGTACGCCACTACCCCCACCCAAAAATGTTGTTTCAATCTACTCTCCTAGTATAACTAAAAATATTTGTTAAGTTTTAATTGCTTGCTATTAATGGTTTAGGAGATATGGATTTTAGAATTTGTCGATCTCGGCATTTTGGCGTTTCGGACGCATTATTTCCCCCTCCACTCCCACACCCCTTCACCCATATCTGTTTTTTTTTTGCAAATGGGTTCATTATCAAAGCTCTATAGAAATTCTAAGTTTCAGCCTCCTAACACAAGCGGTTCCTGAGATCTAGAAACCTGAATTTTTCGTCTAAAAGGCTTACCCCGCCTTCCCCCTTACTCCTCCTCCCCTGAAAATAATGTAAATTCAAGGGGTCCACCAAGTCTATTCTTAGAAATTTTTTTAATTTAATAGCATCACTGGTTTTAGAGCTACGAGCCTTCAAAGATTTTGGGGCGTATATATGTATAAATAATACAGTAAAATTTATTACAAGAATAAAGTATTATATATAGTATATAATTCAATTGTATATAATACAATTTACTTTTTCTTAACCTCTAGTGAAACCATGCACAGTCCGTATGTCCCGTTCATGGTGACACAGCCTTTCATTTAAGGGTGTATATATTTTATTCTGAAAGATTCCCTTAAACTCTTAAAAACGTATACAAGGGAGCACAAAGGCGTGAACGTGGACACTTTTGGCCACAGTACCAAAAACCGTTTAAAATTATGAATTCAGCCTCTGACTAAATAGCGTTTGTTCTCAATAACTCGCTAAATTTGTTCCTCCGCGATCCCAATCAACTCTATAATTATTTTAAATTACCCAGTAAACAAAATGTATCGTAATTAATTTATAAAAGAGTCATAATTTACGAGCCTTTCACTCGTTTACGAGTTCCCAAATGAACTAAAAACGACTCATTGGGCATACCAAAAAAAGGTTTTTTTACGACTCATTAATGAATTAGAAAAAATGTAGTTTAGCGAGTACAAGTCCATACACACTATATACTCATTCGAAATGAATCTCTTATGAAGAGAAGACTCAGAGACTCGTTGCGAGTAGAGTCACTTCATACGAACTAACACAAACATCCATTATCTTGAGTACGGAATATGTGTGTTTCATTTGAAACCAGTACATTTGAAATTTTTTTTGTAGTTGTCTCGATTTTTCATTTTAAGGATCTCCACTAAAGTGGATAAACGCTGTATTTAGTTGACATTTCATGAGACATATCTCGATTCCGTGAAACGTCAATCAAAATCCATCTGCTACGCGTATACACACTAAAACTATGCCATTTAAGAAACCTGCGATTTTTTAAATTCGCAGGTTTTTAGACTACTAAATATGTACCAAAAGTGGTCATTGTCCGTACTCATGATAATGGATGTTTGTGTTAGTTCTTATACAGTGACTCTAGTTGCGAGCTGCAAGGGTGGAAACTAGAACAGGAAAAGAGATAAAAAACTAGATTCCAGAGAATTTTGGTGCTTACGATACCGCACAACCCTTGCATGGGCCATTGTGCGCGCTCATCGCTGTATGCTGATCTGATCGTTCGTTTATTATTTTACGGGCAGTACATGTCCTACATTTGCGGTGTACATATCGCGATACGATCGTTTTTAGTAAACGCTCGTGAAATTGTTTGCTCGCTACCTCCTTATAAACTTACACTTCCGCTCACAAATTTATGTGGCTACATCATTCCATCAATGAATGAATGAATCAGAAACGAATCTTTCCATCCATAAAAAGTTATATAAAACGCCGACTTTATGTTTATTTAAGAAAATTTTAGTTTAGCTATTAACTTTTATTATGGTATACCTGGAAATATTCTCCGAAAACAACACCACTGATAAGAAAAGAATTGATAAAAAAAAGAAATAGGTAGTACGCAACAAATATTTGTTCCTGCTTGAATTAAATCTTATGAGTTATGATCAGTGTTCACTTCATTTGAAGCATAGCTTTAGGGGTGAGTTTTTTTTTTAAACCATTACAACTGTCAAATAAACGAAGAATCGAAAGAAAAATAAATTTCCAAATTGAAGAAGTTATACTTTCATTAGCGGAAGGCAGGGCGCGGCTTTATAGAATTTAAATCGTAGGGTGCTCATAATTAGGAAGACACAGCACTCAATAAAATTACTTACAAATTACTCCTAGTTTATAGTTGCTTATTACCGTTCTGTCCTTGTGGTATTGGTTTTGGGCAGCACTTATATAATTTACATTAACTAAATTAATATTAAATATTAAAATCCTAGTGAACAACCAAATTGGTTTAAATATGAGGTGAACTTCAGTGCATACTATATACAAAAAAAAAGGAATAGGGTAGATGCTCCAATAGTCGGCCATGCTCATATAGTCGGCCATTTCTTCAGAAATTTAAAATTATTAAATGATGAGAAGACTATTTCCAGAAAAAATTTTTTTTTCTTCGATCTGTGTTTTCTTTTGAACTCGAAATGCGTAACATGAAGTCATTCAGTGTTTTTGTTGTAAAGTTATAATAGGTTCATTGTGACAAGGTCCGTAAAACTGAGTTTTTTTAAAATAATTTATAAGATAGAAGGATTTTTTTTATTACTAATACTCTATAGTTTTAAGAATTATGGCTAGGCTGTGCGGTGCTTGTGATTCAAAAGTATTTAAATTTTTATACTTAATCATAAAATTATTAAAAAACGTTAATAATTAGTATGCTTTTGGACATGGCCGACTTTAGGAATCACAATTCTACTAAGTTCCTAAAGTCGGCCAGCTGTTTCCGACTTTAGTAAAACGCTTGTTGAACCGTGTGTCGCCAATATGCCGCGCCTTTCCAGTAATATTTATTGCCCAAGGTGTAAATTCGGGTTTCCCGTGTTGTAAAAGCGCCATTTGCAATATCGTCATGTGTCGACATCTGGGAGTGGGGGAGGGTGAAAAGGAAAAGGTTCCGATGTTTATATCTTAAGAACCTATAATGATAAAAAGCTAAAACTTGGTATTTAGATAGAGCAATAATATGAAACGGTTTATGCTAGAAAGTTGAAACTCGGTGTGTATATGTAAATCAAATAAAAAAGTTTTTTGGATTAAAAAAAAATTCGAATATCCATTGGTGTTCGGAAGTGGGGGCAAAAAAATGTTCAGTCAAAATAGAATGCATATACATTTTCACGACTTTCGTCATATCTTCTAGGTCTTCCAAAATATTTTCACTTCACTTTTATTCTACGGATTCTTCATATAAATAGCTAGAAAGTGTTTTCAAGATTTTTTGAAAATTGACCCCTAAGGGGTGTACAGTGATTGGATACTTTTTCATAAATTCTTCCATTTCTCTCAGGTCTGATCAGATATCGAATATCATTTCACTTCCACGGGCTGGTTTAATAATCACCTGTATATAAGGTTTTTCGTTTTTCAACCCCTAGGCCGCATCCCGGAGTATGACCCAATCATGGTACTCTACTCTAACCGCTTCCGAACTTTTTGTTAGTTGTTCAGTCACATAGTAACTTACAGCGCATCTTAGAATTGAACGCGATCCGAACTTCTGCCGGAAAAATAATAAAGTTGCGCCTAGACCATTGGCAGATTTTTTAAACTATTTTTTTTTAGTGAATCTCGAACAAATAATGTCAAACCCTATAAAACGTCCAATCCAGTAATACGATGCAAATAGCATGAGAATTGCTATTTCTGCACATCGAAGTGAAGTTTAAGTGTTCGGAAGGCTGCGGTTAAATCCGGAGTACCTAGATCAACGCTCCAGGATCATCTGCTAGGAAAAGTCCGGGAAGTATGCCAAAAAATGGGTCAAATTGAAATCAACAATTAGTGCATTTCCTTGGCTAAGTGTGAATTTCCATTAAAGCCAGAAGAGCATCAAAATACCGCACAAAAAATCATGAAAGAAGATAAACGAAAAAATCCTTTCAAAGACGATAGACCAGGAAAGAAGTGGTATGCATCTTTCATAAAACAACATCCCCAGCATTCTTCACGTATTTAAGAATCAATTTCTAAAGAGCTGCTGTCACCGAAAAAGGACTACGCGAATGGTTCAAAGATCTAGAAGCATCCTTTCTGACCACGGACACATGGAAATACTTCTGGATTCACGGCGTGTTTTAAACGGGACGGAACTACTTTTTCAAAGAGTCCAAAAACTGGTAAATTTATTGCTCCAAGAGGATGGAGAAACAATTACCGAGTAAATAGGGGCAATGGAGATATAGCATCGCCAATGGTAGTTTTTCCATATGTTCGCCCATCGAGAGAAGTCTTAAGACGTGTTTTGCCAGTTGATTGGGTTTTGGACGCTCAACATCGGAATGGATGGAAAGCAAAACGACAATTGCTGTACAGCGCCGTGTCGTGTCGTGCTGTGCTGTTAAATGTGCAGACTTCCTTACAAGTGCATGCATTTGACTCTCACCGAATTTTGTCGGTCCGTGCCGTGTCGTGCTATGACGTGTCGTGTCGGTATAGTGTGCTAGCTTTATGGTCTGAAACGCGAACAACGTACCCCCCCACAGCCGCCGCATCTAGCCCGGAACCCAGCAAGCACGTCGCTCCAGTTTGTGTTTCAGCCACCGATTCGGACGTAGGTGGAATTGGACCCCTGTTTCACGATCCTCAACCTTTCCTTCGGTTATTTTGACTTTTTTGAAGTCGAAGTAACCTCTCCAATGCCTCCGTTAACAACAAATTTCATTACATCAATTACTCCATCCACTTCAAAGCAAATATGAAGGAATCTATTCTCAGCATTGACACCTATCAACAATGTTTATTACATCAAGTACACCATCAATTCCGTAGCATATATGAACTCATATATTCCCATCATTGATTTCTATAATCAATTATTTTACATCAATGACGCCATGAATTCTAAAGCATAGGTTCTGGAACCGGCACCCCGGCATTGTGAAATGGATCGAGTACGGCTACCGCCTAGGCCTAGGACATCGCAATAATAAAATCATTGATACCGTAATGCGAAAAACATTCACTATTATTGCAAAATAATGATTACAGAATTGAAGCTGTAAGCATTGCTGGTCCGACTGGGTTAATATAGGGAATTAAGCTCTTATGACGTGTCCACCGCTATACGAATGCAGTTAAGAAGTGTTATCTAATAATTAAACGACAATAGGGGAACTTGTGTTCTAATGTTCTCAAGAAAATTCAAATGTTTAAAATTTTCATGAACTGGGAGCACTGTTGGACAACCAAAAAAAAAAATATAGATATAGCACCGAAGAGCAAAATTAAATGTGTGCATAAACCATAGGGAAAATACCACTTTACCACCCTCTTCTCTATTTCCATCATGCAAAGTCTGGAAAATCACCTTTGACTTTTCGAAAACAAAATATAAAATTTGGGCCACCAAAACGTAAAAAGTGCGCCGGGTGCCAAAACTATTAGCACCGCCACTGCCTGTTGCGTTATAGTTATCCACAAAAAATTTGTTGTATGTTTTGCAATTTGATTCACGAAGATTTCAGTCCTTGTAGTAAGTCAACAAAAATCCTGCCTTAAAACGTATTTTTTAAATTTCACTTAATTTTTTTAACTATTTTTTAACAGTTTCTTATTCAGATTTGTCAATGCGACAGCGATATTTGTACCTGCAAATTTTTATGACATTACAGTGGAGGAGAGGAAATGAAACGCAATGCTATTTACAGACTGTTTGTATATGTATTTTATAGAAACAACGACACATGACGGAATTTCATAATATATTATTTTTAAAAATCTGCTGAAAATTTTAAATTAATTTTATTTCCGTTCTTGTGACATTTGAGAATTACAAAATTCTTTTCAAATGCATCGAGACGGTATCATAGACGTACAGCCTCCCGAAGGAATGTCATAGTATTGACCAGTGGCGCACGTCACTATGACAGGTATTCCGCCACTGCACAAATAATAGTTGCGACAATTGGTCAGATCCGGAATATTAACGTTGTAATTAAAAGGGCAACTTAGAATGCCATTTCCGTAGCCGTTACCATTATCGTAACCGTTACCGTAAACGTTACCGTAACCGTTACCGTAAACGTTACCGTTACTATACCCGTTGCACGTGAGAGGAGCATTAGATGTACAGGCTTGATTTACCGGATTGAAGTAGGTGTTGCCAGGGCAAGCAAGTGACTGCGCTTGACCGTTCACGCAATACAGGAAGTTCCGACAGTTGGATGGATCTGCCAGGACAGCAGTTTGAAGAAGCGGACATCTTGTTGCTAGATTGTTGCCCGGGTTGATGCTATTGCAGCTTGCGGGAATCGTGGGACTACACAATTGATACGATGCGTGGTAATAGTACCCGTTAGGGCATGTCATCAACATTGACTGGCCGTTCGAGCATTGATAATATCGTTGACAGTTGGTCGGATCGGCGAACGGTTGGTTTTGCGTTTGTCCCAGTGAACATTGCTGGTTGGGATTTGAACCCGTTCCAGACGATACGCATGTTTGTGCAGTGGGACTGTAGTACGAGTTTGACTGACATTGAACCACCAACGCTTGATTGTTGTAGCAGTAGTAGTAGTACATATTATTGCCAGGATAAGGATATGTTTGGTGATTGTTGCCAGCGCAGTTCACTGTGGAGCCAGAGCCGGAGCCTGAGCCGGAGCCGGAGCCGGAGCCGGAGCCGGAGCTTGATTGGGTGCACTGTGCGCTTGCCGTATTAAAGGTGTATCCCGACAAACAATAGCCCCGTATATATACAGACGAAGTAGAACTGCAGTATAAAAATCCATTCGGATCGCATTCGTTTGCTATTAAGGTTCCGACATTTGTACAATTTAGACCGTATTTAGATGGGTTGCAAGACGAAACTGAATGAATCTGGAATTAAATTTAAATTGAGCTTAGAATTGATTTTGCTTGATAAAATCTATGAATTCGCTGAATCTAAAAGCTAGAACTTTCAAAGGTAACATACCGCCCATCTTATTGCATTAAGGATTGAAGAAATTGTTCGATGGTCGTGTTTAACTTGTTAGCGATGACCATATCCCCGTGTGTCTTCCATAGCACGCAAGCTGAAGATCACTGCACTCTAAAAGTCCTTCCTGGACGTAGTTAGGCTGTCATTTGGTATGACATCCATTGTAATTAAATTAAGACCAACGGAGATGCAAAAAAAACCTCGCTAATCCCTTCACCTCGATCTATATGTACTTAACATCAACTGTTAACGATATTTACATCCTTTTTAAAACCGAATCTCCTGAGATCTAAAAACCAAATTAAAGATAATCAACCATTTACCACACATGGGTAAGTGTCATATCAATTCAATTCCAAACTTTGTTCAGAATTCAATTCCAATCGTACTCTGGTAACTCTTATCAGATCTCGCTTCCTTTGCTAAAAAGTTCTTTGCTACAGCCAAGAATTTCTTGTGCTACCCGTGGAAGCAAAAGTCTTTATTGCTTCCAACCTCCCGTGTTCGAAAATTGGTTTTCATGACGCCACAGTGCGCATATTACGGAATGAAATGAATGCTCATTGATGTAACTTTCAAATTGCTTCCATGTGTCTTCTTCATGATTTCTTTTCGTTTGCCTTTTTCGTGGTGTTACCAATTGGGCTGTGTGCGATATTCGTGAAGAGTTTCATGCGAACATTTATTTTAACATTTAGCAATGCTTCCCTTGCTTCTGTGGAAACTACGCCACTGTCATCACTTGTTCGGACAAGGGGCTTCCACCGAAAACCAAATTTTGAAGTCGTTCAATATTTTATCGTGCTGATGATAACCAGAAGCTCCACGATATATGTAGGTACTTTGTTTTTCGAAAATTTATGAACTGCTATTCAAAGACACCAACCTTCATAAAATTATTATCATAAAGGTCGATATCCACTTGTTGCATTTCTGCGTATCGTATTCTTGTTGCATATCAGTGGACACAACAAACGGATCTACGTTTTGTATTATCAAAATGTGTTACAAAGAAACTTGTAATATAGCGTATCGTGCATTTTTAAATGAAATATACTCTTGATACAAAAAAAATCGTGATATACCGTATGATACCCAGCAGTGATATGATATGCAAAAATGCAAGAAATTGATACCGATCTTTACAGGCATTAAGTTCCAAAGCACCTTTGTGCAATGATCTTCGATGGAATTTTTCGGGGGTGATACCTATGGAGAATGCGGTTCAATGGCGAACTTGTATAGTAGGTACATCAAAATAGAAAGAAAAACTTTGTAGTTTAAAAAAAGGTTCGGTGATCTTTCAGAGTTTTCAGAATCTTTCAGGAGCGCATTCACACCGCCTCGCCTCCTGCTCACTGCGATTGATGGTCTCGCTATGCCTTGTCACTAGTTAAGGCCCCATGAGTCCGGTACGACCATTTTTTGTCCCTGTTTGATTTTTCTTTCTTGAGAGGATTTTAATCGTTTGAAATCGTTTTTCGTTCGTTTAATTTGGCGTGGACAATACTCCTTCATCGTTCGCTGTCTATCAGCGAACTAATTTTGATTTTACAGAAAAAAATAGTTTTAAAGGTTTTCAAATTATTTGAAAGGCATTACTATTAAAAATCAATAATTGTTTCATTGATTTATCTTCTAGATATACCAATTCATTATACTATCTATGATACTTTTCAATGAAATTCGATTTTCTTATGTAATTTCTCCCATGAAAGTCGTAAAAAATTACTTCAGTTTAACTTCATATATGTATTATTAACAAAAATGAATATTTTTAAAATTTGATCTATGGAGGACCTTCTTTAAGATTTTTTCTGCCATTATATTAATGAAAATCAAATGGTATCCATTCAAGAAATCGGTAATAAATGCAGACAAAGAACTCGGATTTTTTACACATTTTAAAAAATGTTTAATGGGCGACCTAGTTTACATACCAGCTAATAAAGTAATGTTATTTTATTTTGTTACTTTATTGCTATTAAAGTGGAAAATTCACATGAAAACAGCCATAATCAACAAAATCGCGTTTAACGTGCACATAGGTCCTTAAAGTCAAGTGCCTGCGCGCAGTGGTAAGATATGATTAGAGGTATTCCGAGATCCGACATCTACACTCTCTTAATTACTAGTGTTCGCTTAATCTCGGCGAAAGTTTAAAACCTTTGATCTGAGCTTCGCTACACCAACAAGGCATTCGGAGATAAGATGTAAACTTCGGTAGTCTAGTACAAACGTCTTTCAATCCAGAGGATGTGAGTCGGAATTCAACTTATGTCAAAGTCCTGTGTCGTTAAAAAAAATGTTTGCTTGTAACGATATCCACTCCCGAAACAATCTGATTCCTAATTAACACATACACGCTTTTCGGCGGTTGGATGAAATCAAAGCTAGGGAAATAACGTATCCACGGAAAGAAGCACTAAGTTAAACTTTGAGGGTGCAACTCAGAACATTCCAAGAGATGACCAAAAATATTACCAGAGGATCCAGAGGTTAAATTTGTCCTGAGAAGCTGTACAAGAACAAGAAGCTGCTAGCACGCAACCCAGCAGGGTAGAACTGATTTTAATATTTTTGAATAAAAATCCATTGCCATTTATGCGCGACTGCATCTTAACTCAAAAATAAGGATTTTTCAATCTGGTTTTGAATTTTAGATCAGTGATTATTAAATTGTTAGCACCTGGAGACTACATATAACGCGATACAACCAATAATCAAGTAATAATTACATAAATTTCTTTTTAATACACATTACCTGAGTTCCACTCACAAAGAGTATGGCGACGACCAGGTAGATACCTAGAAAATGCGTAAAAATAATCCATTGGGGTAAAATAAATTTCGACTTGAACTTTCCGCCAAAAACCTACCCGTCATTTTAATTTTTATTTTTTCTTTCAAAAACACTCAACACAAATATTTCAACAATAAGCGATTTTAAAAAACAACTGGTTTGTCCAGCGATCAGAAATCTCTTTTATATAGAATTTCTTGAAATGCGGTATTCTTGATTACAAAATCAAACATATTTTTTTTTGATTAATATCACAAAATGAAATCAAAAACATATTTTGAACTGGACATAATGCGATTATTTGGGTTTTTTTTGTTGATCAAATTGAAAGCTTGGTCAATAAAAACAGAAATAGGACAGATTAAATTTTAATTTTAAATCGTTTCCCGCTTATGTCCAAGTGTTATCTCAGTCGAAATAGCTCTTCAATATAACAAATAATTTGATGAATTCTTTTTGGAAATTGATGAACATCGAAAATAAATTGGAAAATTATCGTTTGAAGGTGACTTCGAAAAGTTTACGCCCTTGACTGAGTGATGGTATTTTAATATTTTTTCTCGAATTCGTAACAAGTAAATTATCTAATCGTCTGGCGAGTTAGTTGAAAAATTAAAGAATCCGCCTAATATTTCTAATGTGCCACAGTTTACCGTTGGACACCTGAAAATGATCGAGTACCAATGCCAAGTCTTACTTTATTTTTTTTTTTTTAATATAAGCAAATAAATAAAAAGTATGTGAAAATAAAAAGTACGACAATTACGAAAATTTATACAACACCATTGCACCCACTTGGAAATTTAGGTCCTTTCCGAATACCTTGCTTCGTCTACGTCTACATCTAGTTATAACAGTTGTTAACGTCAGACGTAGCAAAGGTGTTTCTCAATGGCTTTCCGGTTTGTGCCTTGACTATTTTTACGACAGCTGACCTATCGGTCAATCTCAGCAAACGCAAACAAGTTCAAATTTTACTTTATTATTTTAATAATAAAGTATTGTTACGTTTATGGCTAATAAACGCCAAAAAAGCAATAAAAATTTTCAGTCCGTCTGTGCGCCGTACGCCGTACGCAAACTCGTTTGAGGAATTATAGTTCCCAAACCCTATGAGCTATTAAATTGATTTTTTTTCTGAATAGACACGGTAGACCTCTTGAAGTGAGAATTTTTTCAGGGGTGGGGTGCGAGGGGGAAGGTGGGGGAAGGTGTGGGAAGGTGTGGAAAGCGTTTTAGACGAAAAATTTTGGTTTCTAGATCTCAGCAACCGCTTATGGTAAGAGGCTGAAACTGAAAGAATTTCTATAGAGCTTTGATAGTGGACCCATTTGCAAAAAAATTGCTGATATGGGTGAAGGGGTGTGATTACGATATCTCACAAACCAATTGCAACAGGAAAACAAAATTCGGTTTCGGTATAAAACTTGATAAATAAAGATTGCTCAAAGTAAAATCTTTGAGGGGGCGGGGGAGCATAGAAGTGGGGGGGATAAGAATTTTTCAAAAATATCACTTTTCGTATCTCAATAACAGTGTAAGATAGATGGTTCAAATTTAAACTAGAACTAGGCCCAATAAAACGCTAGTAGGGAAAAATAAATTTAAAGGTAAGGGTGTAGAGGGTGAGGGTGGGGAAGGGTGAGAAGGAAAAAGTTCCGATGCTTATATCTTAAGAACTTGTAATGATATAAACCTTAAACTTCGTATTTAGATAGAACTATGTTAGTAGCATAGTTAAAAAATAATTTTTTTTTTAGGGGTAGCATGGTGCGAGGGTGGGGGGTGTTTTTCCTAACTTTTGAACGGCTTACGCTAGAAAGTTAAAACTCGGTACGTATATGTAAATAAACTAGAAAAGTAATTCTGATAAAAAAAAATTTCAATATTCATTGGGGTTCAGAAGGGGGGGCAGAAAAAAATTTCAGTAAATATAAAATGCATATGTTTTCACGATTTTCGTCATATCCACTAGGTCTTTCCAAATATTGAATTCATTTTTATTCTACGGATTCTTCATATAAATACCTAGAAAGTGTTTTCAAGATTTTTTGAAATTCGACCCATAAGGGGGTGTAAAGTGGTTGTATACTTTTTCATAAATTTCACCATATCTCTCAGGTTTGATCAGATATCGAATATCTTTTCACTTCCACGAGCTTGTTTAATAATCACCGATTTTTAATTTATTTTCTTTTCCAACCTCTAGACCGCATCCCGGAATATGACCCAATTATATAATTCATATATTACACTCTATTCTAACCGTTTCCCGAACTTTTTGTTAGGTTTTCAGTCACATAGTAACATACACCGCATCCCCGAATTAAACACGTTCCGAACTTCTGCCGGAAAAATAATAAAGTTGCGCCCAGACTGTTGACATTTTTTCTATAGGATCTAATTTAATTTTTCATTTATGAAGTGTCAAATAAGTATCAGCTGTGCTATTTGGACGGTTTAGCCAAGCTTTTTCTAAACTGATATAATAGCAATGCTGTAACATCAACATAGACGTAGACGAAGCAAGGTATTCGGAAACGAGCTAAATATCAAAAATTCTGAAATTTTTTCTTAGGTACCTAATTATATAAATAACACCGACGAAGAAAGAAATTAATTTGATATCTTATTAGTCCTATGTATGATGGCATTCATAAATACCTATGCAACCCCTTCGACCATTCAGACCATCTTTTTGCAAAAGGCTTCGTTACCGTAGATCTATACTATAAGTTTAAAGTTTTAACTTCCATGCATGGGCAGTTCCTTCCAAAAAGTCACCACTTAAGGACTTAAGGACTTATACCAGTAAACGTACCAAAAAAAATTTAATTGCTTAAAGGCTCCCACACACCGACTCGAAATATTCGCTGACGCCGCGGCGACGGATAATTCGCGCTTGTTGCGATTGCGAAATTCGTCTATATGCCCCCATTACAGCGTTTTCAATCGCGGTGAAATTCGCTTGCAAATAATAATTTTTTTTCAAGAAAACTGGAAAATGGGTTCATGACATCAACTTAGAAAGACAGAAATATGGTTTTCTTTTAACGTTTTTGTAATTATCATCCACCAATTTAAATAAAATAGGATACTGACGAACGAGTTCTACCTATCAGTTTCTCAACTTTTGACATTTTGGAGCGGAGAGCAAAAAAATGCGTCCAACCGCGAACAAAATCCACCACGAATAAATACGCAGCAAAACCGCAGCAACAGCGAATACACACCGCATCGGTGTAGTCATTCTCATTAGTTACCATGTAAATAAATGAAGGCGAATGTACCGCTGCAAAATATTCGCAGCGTCAGCGAATAAATCGCGTCAGTGTGTGGGAACCTTAAAGGTGACACTGACGCGAAATGTAACAATGTACATAGGAACTAATGAGAATGACCGCAACGTTGCAAAATAATCGCAAATAATCGCAGCGTCAGCGAATAAATCGCGTCAGTGTGTGTGAACCTTTAATTGGGAAATACGCGCGAAATGTTACATTTTATTGTCTAATAGTCTCAAAATATAACAATCTAACAATTACTTTATTATTTTAATAATACAGTATTGTTATCGATTTTTTAAAAAAAAAATTTTAACCCAGAAAATTTTTATATTCACGTTTCATAACTAGTAGACACGAAAAACCAATAAAAATTTTCAGTCCGTCTCTCCGCTGTACGTAAAATCGGTTAGAGGCTCGTAGCTCCCAAACGCTTTGAGATATTAAGTTACAAATTTTTTTACGAATAGAAGGGGTAGGCTCCTTGAAGTGACCAAATTTTTAGGGGTGGGGTTATAAGGGGGAAGGAGGGGGATGGAGGGGGATGGAGGGGGATGGAGGGGGAAGCGTTTTCGACGAAAAATTTTAGTTTCTAGATCTCAGTAACCGCATATGATAGGAAGCTGCAACTTGGAATTTCTATAGATCTCTGATATTAGACCCTTATGCATAAAAATTGTCAATATTGATCAAGGGGTGTGGGAGTGGGTGTGGGAGTGGGGGAAATATAGAAATATAGTGGGGGAAATATAATGCGTCTGAAACCCAAAAAAGCCGATATAGACACATTCTAAACTCCATATCTCCTAAACCGTTAATGGTACACTTAACGTAAGAAATATTTGTAGTTCTACTAGGAGAACAGATTGAAAAAAAAAATTTGGGTTTGGCACTTGCGTAAGGGTGAGGGGTGAAAAACTTTAGATTATGATCTCTCATGAACCAATTGCACTAGACAAATAAAATTCGTTTTGGGTATAAAGGTCGACAAAGAAAAACTGATCAAAGTAAAATTTTTTGAGCGGGAGGTGGAGCATATTAGTGGAGGGCATAAGAATTTTTAAAAAAAAGCACATTTCATATCTCAAGAACAGTGTAAGAAAGATGCTTAAAATGTTTGCCAGAAGTAGCGCTAATTGAACCCTAATAAGGAAAAACAAATTGGTGATGAGGGTGTAGAGGGTGAGGGTGGGGGAGGGTGAAAAGGAAAAAGTTCCGATGTTTATATCTTAAGAACCTGAAATAATATAAACCTTAAACTTGGTATTTAGGTAGAGCTATTGTAGCGCCATGTTGGAAAAATATATTTTTTTTACGGGTAGTATGGTACGGAAATGGGGGCTGTTTTCCCTAAGTATAGAACGGCTTATGCTAAAAAGTTGAAACTAGGTGTCGACTAGATAAGCAAATTTGATAAAAAAAAAATTCAAATATCCATTTTCGTTCAGAAGGGGGGCAAAAATTATGATCAGTGAAAATCGAATGCATATTTTTCCATGATATTCGTCATATCTACTAGGCCTTCCAACATATTAAATTCATTTTTATTCTATGGATTCTCCATAAGAATACCTAGAAAGCATTTTTAAGATTTTTTGGAAATTCACTCCAAAGGGGGTGTAAAGTTATTATAAACTTTTTCATGAATTCTTTCATATCTCTCAGGTCTGATCAGATATCGAATATCTTTTAACTTCCACGGGCTTGTTTAATAAACACGTATTTATAAGTTTTTCTTCTTTTTCCAGCCTTAGACTGCATCCCGGAATATGACACAATTATGTTATTCATATGTTACGCCCTAGTCTAACCACTTCCCGAACTTTTTGTTAGGTTTTCAGTCACATAGTAACCCACGCCGCATCTCAGAACTGAGCGCGTTCCGAACTTCTGCCGGAAAAATAATAAAGTTGCGCCCAGACTGTTGGCAGATTTTTTTTTTTAAAGTCGATACCAACTTTTTACTATTGAAATAGTAAATATTATACTAAAGTATCGTGATGGACTTACTACCCCAATAGCGCAAAATAAAATTTCAGTCCATCCATCCACCGTACTCAAACGTAGTTAAAGCCTTTTACCTCCCAAACAGCTTAAACTGTTAAGTTTTTTTTTTTGTGTTTGGGAGATTAAGGGATGCTGAGTTACGTTCTTACTGAAACTTTAACTGAAAAATTTTCATTTAAATCTACTGGTTAAGGTTCCAGTTAGAGTTCATTGAAAATCGTAAGTCGTGGCTTTTCGATTAAGGTTTTAGACGAAAAATGTTGTTTTTTTAATATTTCAGGATCCTCAATGCTTATGCTCATTTCAGTAGTTGACTTAACGTTTCGAATCACAGTCACTCTTTCATCCTTATCCGAAGGTCTGCCTTAAAAATTAAACTCTGAATTTTACTTTATTATTTTTTAATAATAAAGTATTTATTCAGCTCCTAAGAGAGTGTAATGATGTTTCGTTTCGTACGTCATAACTATATTACCATTTTTTAGGTCTAATAGGATAACAAATTAGGTTTCATATTTTCCACGCTTTTTATAGAATTGACTATTTCACGGTTTCCCAAAATTCAACCACCAAGTGGATGTAATAATATTAATAATATTGTACTTTTCACGAGTTCACAAGGGCAGTAAATTGGTTTTTATAATACTCATGTGAGCTTTTTATTATAAATATATTAGCTAACCCGGCCACGAGTCGATGTGGCTTAGTCTGGCTTAGTTAAAACTATAGAAAAAAGTTAGTACAGTAACGTTTATAATAAGTTTGATTAGTTCTTTATTACCACACTGGAAACTGTAGTCGTTTAAATTGAAATGGTATGTCAGTCGGAATCATTGGGATCGATAGTATCAAAACGCACTCTCCTTTATATATTATCTCCCCTTATTATAGTTGCTTTCATCACGTTGTTCGTTATTTTATTCACCGGTTTATTTCGCAACATTATGACCACAGATCCGACCTTAAATTGAAAATTGTGAGGCGGCAGTCTTGGCAAATCCCGTTCTACCAATTGTAACGCAGAAACCTTCGCGGGCTTGCTCACTTAAGTTTCATCCCAATCGGATTAGTAGTTTAGGAGCGGGTACGGAACAGACAACCAAAAACAAACTTTAATTTTTATATGATGATCGTCTAAAAACAGATTTCAGCGATTTTCAAAGAAAGTTTTTTAGCTCAAAATTATACTCCGCAATCGTTACATTCCGTCTGGTTGGCGTTTTCTTTCTAGTTTAATAATACATAATAATCAATGGCGCAACAGCCCAAACCGGGCGTAGGCCTTGAAGTAATACTAGAGTTACTATATTACTAAACCAACGGAACACTACCAGGTAAAATGGTCAGCTACACGCTCTTCCGTGATTATTATCCCGATCAGATACTCATTTACAGCTGAATGACCTGGTAGTCCGGCATCCAATCCTATTCTCGTAAATTACTTGTCGCCAAGCAGATTCGAACCTGGTACAAAGTGCACCGAAGGCAAGTGCTCTAGCCACTAAGCGATTTTTAATTCCACAGAGCGGGTGCAACTAGTTATCTTATATTATCAATAAGTTATGTTCGTAATCACTATAAGCAAAATCTTAAAGAAATATTTCATCAAATTTATGAAAAGAGACATTATTCAGGGTAGAGTGAGTGCATGAAAATTTATTTTAAAGACATGAGATTTGATGTATGGATCATTATTTCAAAGATTTTTTCATTAAGCCGGTTTTTAGATTAAAAAAAAAAGTTTTTCTGAGTTAGGAAGTTTACAACTGTGTTAAAAATTATATATAAAATATTTTTTTTTTCGTATACTCGTACTTGCGTCATAGTATGAAGAAAGGAAGTAGAACTAGGTGTGTGCGTGTAATATGTCTTTTATTAAGGACTCCTATTTGATAGCTACTCAAACATAAAAGACAATATTCCGTGTTTAATTTCATATCTTGAACTGAGTGAGTAACAAAAAAAAATCTCTTTTTTGAAAGACTTTCACAGGGAAGATGCAAGAAGGACTCATTCGATTTCTTATATACCTAGTTATCCTTTTCCTTGAAATCAGTCAAAAATAAATGTATACAACATTTCAAATTCGTAGCTTGAAGGATTTTTTGTGTGGATGGTACCAGAAGGAGTAACAGGATTTCTCTGACTAGTTAACTCGAACTTCATTTTCTCTCAAAACTAATTTCTGCATAATTCCGAATTCATAGCTAAACGATTACATTTTGACAGGATGTTTGTTTGGCAGCTACACGGAGGACTAATAGGACGGACGGACGTCAAGTGGATTTGAGGTTTTTGGCCACAAATAAACAAAAAATAATATATAACTTTTTTTTGTTTGGGGCTTGGTTCAATGCGTTACAAACTTTTGGGCTGGATTAAACTTATACTACTCTATATGATATAGAGTATAACAATAATAAAGTTGAACTAATACAGTTGGAAAAGTTTTTATTATTCACTTTGCTTTATTCTATAGTATTTATTAATCAGTTTTTCTTCCAGTAGATAATTGGTAATTAGTTCTTGGCTCTGTTTCTTAGTTTTGACATCTTGTTTTGTATCGTGGCTTCAATTCCAGCCGATTCGGGCAAATAAAATTAACGTTATTAACTAAAAACAACTAACAAAATTCGATTCCTGAACATTTTTAATAACGTTTTATTACAATAACCTTGGCTTGGCTCCTTCAGTAATAGTAGTTGTTACCGCAACTTGCAGCAACAGTCGGACCGCATGATTGAGTCAACGTATGATAGAAGTAACCGCCGGGACACATGTTCAATATTTGCTGACCGTTCGTACATTGATAATACCGTTGACAGTTAGTCGGATCGGCTACCATTTCATTTTGCATATAGATTGAACAAACGTTTCCTACCAGTGATTGTCCGTTGTTGCATCGGGCCGGGATTGAAGGACCACAACTTTCCGTGATCTGATTGAAATACCATCCATTTGAACATGTCATCGTGTACGATTGACCGTTGATGCATTGAATGTAGTTTTGACAGTTGATTGGGTCAACTAAAACTTGATTTTGGAAACTGCACAATCCAATGGAATTATCGGCGCGACAGGAGACAGGAATTGATGATGAGCAACCTTGTTGCAATGGATTGTAGTACAAGCCGGATGGACACGATTGCGTGTAATATTCACCGTTGACGCACTGAATGTAGTTTTGACAGTTGTTTGGATCAGCCAAAATTTGATTTTGAAGACATGCTCCAGTGGGATTGGATAGACCACATGAGATCGGAATTTCGGACGTGCAACCTTGTTCCTCTGAATCGTAATACAAGCCAGCTGGGCACGCTTGCATGTAAGTCTGCCCGTTAATGCACTGAATATAGTTGTGACAGTTACTCACATCTGGCATCGTTTGGGTTTGGCCTGGTTGGCAGAGTTGCATGCCAGGATACGACGAACTCGTTATGCATGTTTGGGCTATCTCGCTGTAATAGGAGTTTTGAGCGCAGTGGACTAATAACGCTTGATTGTTGAAACAATAGTAGTAGTACTCACTACTGCCAGAATACGCAAATGTTTGATAATTTCGACCGACGCAACTTACTGAAGCAACGAGTTGTGAACGCACTGAGTGAATCTGAAATCCAAGAGGAGTTTAGTTTTGGCCAGTAGTGGGTGGTCTTAATGCAATTACCTGAATCCCACTCAAAAAGAGGACGGTGAGAAGGTAAAGACCTGTAAAATACGATGATCGATGTGAGTAAAATACAGATTTAACTTTTAGTCAAAAACCTACCCTTCATTTTCAAATTATTGTCTAATCAACCCCGCAAAGATTATCTTTAAATCTGTAAGATATGAAAACTGATTTGATAGGCGAGCTGCACGCTCCTTTATATAGAAATGTTGCAAATGGCGGTATTTTCAATTGCAGAAATTTTTTTATCGCAAACTGATAGGAAATATATCCAACAAGGCTCATTGCGATAATCTTGGATTTTTTGATCAAATTGAGAGATAACTTAATAAAGACCGAATATGACTGATGATTAAATTTTAATTTTTTGCTTATTCCAGTAGAAGCCTAAATGTTATCTCAGTATAAGTACATACTTCAATATGAAGATCGTAATTAAAAATAAATTTTTCTTTTAAAAATTTAAATTAAATTGCACACTTGATTTGTGAAGGTGACGTGGAATTGCTATTTAAAAAATTTCTTTGATTGGAAAATTTGAAACGGAAGTTGGATACAATCACTGATTTGTGTGTGGTTTTTAGAATCAAAATAGTAGTATCGAAAAAGACAAGTACTGTTATCGGCAATTTAATTCATAAATCAAGGCAAGGAAAAGCCTGAGCTGGAATTTAAATTGTTGGCGCCGCAGTGGCGTAGCTAGACATGATTTTCGGGGGGGGGGGGGGGGGGGGGGGCGTTGGGTGGGTCAGCAATTTTTTTTTAATATTGATCAATTTGAACTTGAAATTGGCCAGTAAGGTTCGATATTATCTACAAGTAGTTATTAGTAGTAGTAGTAGTAGATTTTATATACTACAATAAAAGAAAGAGAAATTTGTAAATAATGGAGCTCTCTTTCGAGCTCTAGTGAAGCGATTCTCGAGATAACAAACTCGGAAGCCCTACATATTTTTCCCGTATAAATTCTATCTATCTATCATTATATCTCGAGCAATTCGGAGGTATTGTTTTTTCTCAGTCCCACACTCTTCGCCAATATCGAAAACTTTTTGCGAACTATTCAAGTTTTATATTGTATTAAATTCAAGTTTCAGCTTTCTATGTAATATAAACGATTGAGAATATCTAACATCTCCGCTTACAATTGACCACAGTTACTTTAAGAAAGCCCACCTGGTTTACACACTGAAAAAATTTCAGCTTACAAGGCATACAAAACGATTCCACAACCAGTTTTTGAACTGAGTGTGACTTAAGGGGGATCATCTGAGTAGAAAGCAGAAAAAATAGGTGAATTTTAGAAATCATTATCTCAAAAACTATAAAACCTATCCAAAAATAATGTGTGAAATTTTTGAAGAAATCGGTTCAGCCGTTTTCCGAAGATTTTGGGAACGGTCTTTGAAAAGTATGTTTCGAGATAATCGCGTTTGAATCACGAAGAATCCACGAAGGGCCCATCCCGGTTAATTGCCCATAGCTTCCACAATTATTGAAATTTAAAGTAGGGAGATGGTCTAGCATCCATGCTTTTCAACTTGGCACTAGAGAATGTCATCCGAAAAACCCTGGTCGACACTAATGGGACACTACTATTCAAGTCCACTCCTGTGCAACTGCCCAGCTCTCGCTAGAAGACGGCTGAAAGCTCTGGGTGCTTCGACCTTCGCAAACCTTAAAGAAGTCTCTTTTAACAGCATGCAGAGTCTAATCAACTTTGCTATGGTTACAGGGACCTTTAAATTAAACGAGGAACTCTCAACGAAGATCGAAACGCAAGCGCACCTACCTACATTCACATTGGGTCTCCTATTTTTTATGTGGTATCACTATGGTCCCTCGTGGGTCTATGTGAGGCCTTTGGCCGCCACTGAAACCTAAACCTAAACCTAACCATCCAATAGCATAGGCTAACGATATATGTATGTAAACATCCTCGCAAAATCCTTCCCTAGTGGATGTATTTGTCAATCTTGACAATCTTACTGCCATATAGTATGTATACAAATTTAAGAGTATAATTTGGAGAGTATATATAATTTCATATATCTTGAGACTAATCTAGAAAAAAATGGCCACGAAACGGAAAAAATCAATCGACGATGATTCATCGATAGCAAATAAAACGTATTATACTCAGTTGAGGAAGATAGCAAAGCTATCTTAAAACTAAGCTACTGAAGGACGAGGTCTTTAAATCTAGACGGTTTGAGGTGAAGAATTTAGGAGACCATGATTTAGGATCTCAAGGGGATCGGGGTCAAAAAAATTAATATTATTATTAAAAACTACACTAACCTTAATTGAGAATCACAGATTTTCTTAAATTTTTTTGTACCACGATCCCCTAGTTGAGATTGAGATATTCAAGGGAAAGACAAAGTCGTTATCCTTAAAAAAAACTTGCAAGAATAAGTTGTATTCGTATTATTTTTATATTGCGACAACCTTGAACTTTAAAATAAGTCCTACTTCATTATTCTACGGTACCAGAGATATGCATTTTCGAAGAGGACTCGGACATCATTTTTGTGAAATCTTTAACATACTATAACTAACGAAAAAATGAGATAGAAAAAAAAATTGAAATCATATTTTTTTCTTCACTAATTCTTCGAGTACATAAATTTTCAAAAGAATCGGCGATGGTAAGTCACAAATTTTGTCATTTTTGGCGATTCTTGATGGAATAACCCAAACGTTTGAATTCATAAACTTTGATAGTTAAAACCATAGAGATATAAATATGTAGGTAGTAGAGATGACGAGCAGCGACTGTTTTGAAGCTGGAGGATTTATCGCAAAGGACCGGCAATAAACAATATAGTCCAGTAATCAGAGACAAAATTTCTGTAAATAACGGAAAAAAATAAAAGTCAAAATGTTTTGACGTAGTTAGGTTCCAATGATGGAGTAGAATAGGGAATCGCAGTTTTACACCAAAATTTGATATGGCGTGTGCGCGAAATTTTGATTTTTCTGTTTTATCGATTTGTAGCCGTATTTTGCATTTATCGCTAAAAATAGTAAGAACCAAGTTTATAGAGAATTGAATTCTCTATCTTTTTTATCTGAACAACTTTTTTGTAAAATCATTATTTATTGCGTTATTAAGCGTAAAGTGCAAAAAATTAGGAGATTGTCCCAGTTTTTTAAACTTTGGACCATTTTTTAAAAAATATGTGACATATTTACATGGCAAAGTTGTAGAGGACTGAATTCCATAGAAGTTTCGTTTACATCATTTTTTCGTATGACCAACGGATCACGAGCGGGAGCACAGTAAACACACAAATATGTAGCGTAAATAAGTGCACAAACGCCCCTCGTTTTCTTCGGTGCACATTTCATCTGACTGGGTCAGATCGTCGAGTTGATTGTTCGAGGCATTTGTGCACGTACTTACGCTACATATTTGTATGTTTTCCATGCTCCCGCTCGTGATCCGTTGGTCGTACGAATAACTGGTATGTACAAAACTTCTCTACAACTTTGCCATGTAAATATGTCACCTATTTTTAATAAAAATGGTCCAAAAGTTTAAAAAACTGGGACAATCTCCAAATTTTTTGCACTTTACGCTTAGGGCCGGGTAAGGTTAATTCGGCGAAAAAAGGGCATAATTTCAAGAATTTTTTTAGTCGATACCGGTAATGCTGAATTGTTTTATCTCACTTTTATATAATAATACAAAATCTGAACTACATTTTCCAAAATTTTCATTTCAAAATATTTATAAATAAGGCGTTCGCAGCGAATCTCCGCAGGTGTATCGAAAAAAGGTTGTTTTGCGGTGTACGCTACAACTCGTGACTAGATCATGCAAAACAAAAAAGTCTCATTGCGTTTGTTAGGTGAGATGTTTCTCGAGGTAATGAAGTCGAGTTTTTTTTTTAACCGATTTGTCCATTTTTAGTAGCACTTAAAAGTCAGAAACGCGATTTTTGCTAAAAAAATCGTTAAGTTTTTTATTGTAAAATAAAAATTAATTGTAAATTTAAAAAAAACTCGACGTCACTACCTGGTGATTTATGTTTAGAAATAGTAAAAAAAAATTCAAAAGAATCGGTTCAATACATTTTGAGTTACAACGTACACCGACTTCAAAAATGACAAGTTTCAGAAAAACGCTTTAAAGTTTTGCACACTAGGCATCACATACGAGTGCGTACACCTCTAAACTGTTCATAACTCGGCACACGCCATATCAAATTTTGGTGTAAAACTGTGATTCCCTACTCTACTCCATCATTGGAACCTAACTACGTCAAAATATTTCGATTTTTCTTTTTTTCTTTAAGAATTCCGAGATTTACTGGACTAAATATGCTACTATCAGCTTCTTACTCACATGTATGGTATGTTATATTCTGGTCTTGAAAACAAAAATAGCCAAACCTTTGAATATGTACTAGGCAACTATTTGCATTTCACTGCCACCTGGCATGAAACGCTTCATACAAAAACGTACAATTTTGATTCAATTCATTTGTTTTGAGTTGAAGCATTATTATTGTTCGTATAGAGAGATTCAACGTTTTTTATCGATCACCGGTCCATAATTGATGGTGATCAGTAGATAATATCTGTTATTTTGAAGTCATATTCACAAAATCACTATACATCACATATATGGTACACTGTAGTACATATATTGGAGACTAACAATAATCAAGCAGTATTAAAATGGCTTCACAAACATTCGCTCTACGCTACTACATTCTACCTTTTTCGTGCTGATGATTAAAAAAAAAAATATAACTTACTAGGTGAGCTAATCATTTCGGAGGGGGGGGGGGGTTTTGGGGACAAAAACCCCCCTCCCCCCGTTCCTACGCCAGTGGTTGGCGGGCTTATGTGGTGGATTGGGCCCAATTAGGGCCGTTTTGTTTTACCGACCGATTAAAGTTAAAGCAGTGATTTGTTCGTTGTGGAAGATTCTGTTCCTTCATTATCAATGGCGCGACAGCCCAAATCGGCCCAGGGCCGATACATTGTCTGAAGTCATATCGGTTCAGTTTCCCCGTTGTCCAATTCGTGCATCTGAGAAGCAATCTACAATTTGCGTCAACTGAGTCTCCGTATCTTTTCCCGGTTTTCACATTGTCGCTCTCTACATACAGTATGCATTTCGGAATTCTTCTGTTACTCATCCCTTCACTTCACATGGCCTGCTCATTAGGTGCGTTTTTTTTCCCGGTTAAAAAGCCCGAATAAAAAACGCTCGCGGTTACCAGTTTACGATATTAAAGCTCCATGCCATTTTCGCTTGTCAATGTGTAAAAAGCTAGTACCCAGTTGGTAAAATCTGCGACAATCTCGCGGATTTCTCGGAGACATGTCGCTCTGTCTGCGAGAATCTCCGAGACGTTGAATGAAAAAAATACACGTATCCGATACGATCGGTGCGCATTTGTCTCGATTCTCGGAGACATTTCGGCGAAATTCGCGATAGCTAAAATTTTATTGTTCCGCGCCATCTGTTGTAGAGCACCAAGTGCACCAAACGGCGAAGCTTTAAATATCGTAAATATCGTAACTATAAAAAGACTTAACCGAAGCTCCCCGAAGCTCCGGTCGAATTAACCGCGTTTGAATTGTTGCTAACCGCACTGTTGTTGTTTTGCCGTGCAATTTTTTCGAGCTTTATGGTTAACCGGGAATAAAAAACGTAGCGCTTCTTACGAAATTCGCACAAGTGCGTCAATTGTTTTTTCAGACGCTTGGATAAAGCCTCGTTTTCACGGCGATAGTTTTGTACGATAGTACTTTCGCGAAAGTATGTATAGCACGATAGTATGATAGTGTGACAGTCTGCTGTTTACACGGCGCGATGTGCGATAGTGAAATTAGATATGTCACTTGTCTATCACGTACACACAAATCACGTACACCCAAAATCAAAATTATATTTTCTTGCAACTAGAGCAGCACGTCACAATATCGAAATTATTAAATATTTGTATGTTTTGAAATCAAAAATTATTTTTTTAACGTCAAATGTCAATGTCAAGATAAAATTATCGACATAGTTCTATCAACTATCTCGTCAAGCATGATAGTACGATAGTGCTATCATGACAGCACGAAAGTAACTATCGAGAAGTTTTCATGGTGATAGTTATGACGATAGTAACTATCATGACAGCAACTATCGCAAAAACTAACGCAAAAACTATCACCGTGAAAACGAGGCTTAAGAGTCCACGTTTCGCTTGCGTATACCCCAGGCAGCGTTGCCAACTCTAGCTCAAAGTAAGTATGTAGATCTACTTACTCTTATGATTATCTTCTTATCTATTTACTGGACACCTCTTTCTACTTTACAACAAAATTCTAAAACCGTTTTCCAGGAAAATTTAATATACTTATCCTATTCTATTGTGTACATACTTAGATAACAAAATCAACAAGAAAACTAATTCAGTGAGAACTACATTGATAGCACATTATTCTTGAAGACCACAAATTTCAAAAAATTTATGAGATTAGACTATTTAACAATTACAGTAGACTCGCGTAAACTTGAACTAATACAAACCAAGCAAGTTCAAGTTATCGAGATGTTCAAGTTATTGGATAGATTTTTTCAGTTTATTTAGTGATTATTTAAATATGTTTAAAATGATGTTGATGTTCGTTGTTCCTACTGTTTTTTACCCATTTCCTTGTATTATCCAAATTAAATATTCTATATAATAATTAAACTTTAACTCAATCTAGAAAAAAAAACTCTTTATCGGAAGGTTACAAAGATATAAGGATAGTCTTGAGTTGTGCTTAGGACAATCCCCGACAATTCTTGTCGTAGTCATTTACTATTGTTTATTCTTTATTTAATTATTTTTACTTATATTTTTATTACTTTTCCTTTTTCTTACCTTTTTTTTCATCGTCCAAAACACTGTCGATTAGAAGAGCCATCAGGTCGACCATTTCACTTGTTTTTAAGCGAAAATGGTTGGAATGAATGAGCGTGTATGGGAAATCAAAATTCATGCATGGTACGCATGAATGACATGCAAAAATGTCCGTCTGTGGGGCTCTTAAGGGAGGGGTCTGGTATTTAAATTTTTTTTTTGGCATATTTTTTTTTTAAATTTTTAAATGAATGTATAACATTGCAAGGATGTTGTGTCAAAATTTCAAGTCGATCGGAGCAAAATTAACGGAGTTATGAGCAGTTTAGAGGTGTACGTTTCTGTATGTGACGCCTAGTGTGCAAAACTTTAAAGCGTTTTTCTGAAACTTGTCATTTTTGAAGTCGGTGTGCACTGTAACTCAAAATCTAATGCACCGATTCTTTTGAAATTTTTTACACTATTTCTACACATAATACGTCGAGTTTTTTTCTTTTCTCTCATTATTTTTAATTTTACAATAAAAAATTTGCCGAATTTTTTAGCAAAAATCGGGATTTTGACTTCAAAATGCTACCAAAAATGAAAAAAAAAACGATAAAAAAAAAACTCGACCGCGTTACCTCGAGAAACATGTTATCTAATAAACGCATTTTGATTTTTTTGTTTCGGATGATCCACTCTCGAGTTGTAGTGCACACCGGAAAACCACTTTTTTTTGAGTCGCCTGCGGGGATTTGCTGCCAACGGCTTATTTATAAATATTTTGAAATTAATTTTTTTTTTATTATAGTTCAGATGTTGTATTAAAATATAAAAATGAAATGAAATAAACCAGCACTACGTTTGTATTGAAAAAAAATTCTTGGAAATATGCCTTTTTTTGACCGAATACACCAGAGCCCTCCCTTAAAGTAGGATGATGTTCAGGGTTAGGCAAGTTAGCTTTTGTCGTTTATGAGGTGCCATATCAAAATTTTCACCAACAATTTACAAAATACTGAAACAATAAACACAATAAACTTTACAAACTGAGTATCACGAGGAGTAATTCGGATTCTTCAACGAAAAACAAAATAAATATATAATATTTGATGAATGTTTTCACAGCAAAAGAAATCGAATTAAAAATACAAGGTTTTCCGGTAAATACTGTTAAATTTATTTTGTGTGACGTTTCGAACTCGACTGAGTCCAGTTTGATAAAGGACTCAGTCGAGTCAATACCTATTTACCGGAAAACCTTGTACAGGGTTTTTCAATAGGAGCGCTCCAACTTTTTTCCAATAGGGACGGCGAACGACACCATATTTTTTTCATTCTCTTGACATTTATAAGCTTCATTAGTATACATTTCATCATGGACCGATACACACTTGAACAACGTTTGCAAATTTTCCAAATTTTCTATCTAAATAATCGTTGAAGCGCTCTTATTGAAAAACCCTGTATTTTCAAATATATAATATATAAATATATAATATGGCTTGAACATACATTCGTATACACTAAATGTATTGTTTAAGTTTTAGAGCGTTAATTTTCTGTATGTTCAAGTTTTAGAGTTAGTAATATAAAATATCTACTGTTCACTGTTACTGGATGATTCAAGTTTTCGATGTACAAGTTTTCGCGAGTCTACTGTATTTGCAAAACAATAATTATAATGTAGAAGAACATGTGTTTTGGCAAACTCTTTTCTGTGTCCAGATAGGTGATCAGAAGATTTTTGTAACCTTATTATCCGCAAATATCGAACGTGATTTTTCACCTAAAGCCAGAAACTTAATTGGCAATACGGCAATCAAAAATAAATAAAGAAAATAAATAAAGAAAGAAATTGACAGGTATAAAAAGTATAAATTGTATCATTGTATTTAAATCACTTTTTTTTTTTTTGTTAATTTTTAACCACGTAGGTCAAGAATCATATCAAAAGAAAACCCATCCCCATGATGTTCATTTTCTTGTGAAACTACCAAACAAAATGAAATGGAGGTTAATTATGTCCATGTTTTGCCAGTAGTCAATCGCGGTTTTAATAAAAGTGAAATATTTCAGAAATAATGAAATTTTAGTTCAACGAATTCGAATGGCTTCAAGAAAAGGATCAATTACCATATTCTTTGAAATCCTTGAATAACAGCGTTATTAGTTTAAAACGGCATCAACAACGATAAAACACATTCAACGTAAAAAATCAAATCGAATTCGTGGATGTACCATTTTTTCCAAAATTAAGAATTATAATGTTCTTAATTCAAAAAAACTTTATTTAAATTTTTTTTTAAAGTTATTATATTTTATTTTTTTATCGAACAAATGGAATTTAGTTCTGTTCTGCTACACATTTTTTACAAATGTCATGAACTATAATTACATTGCCATGTTCAAAATTATTAAAAAAAATCTGCCAACAGTCTGGGCGCAACTTTATTATTTTTCCGGCAGAAGTTCGGAACGCGTTCAATTCGGGGATGCGGTGAATGTTACTATGTGACTGAAAACCTAACAAAAAATCTGCCAACAGTCTGGGCGCAACTTTATTATTTTTCCGGCAGAAGTTCAGAGCGCGTTCAATTCGGGGATGTGGTGTATGTTACTACGTGACTGAAAACCTAACAAAAAGTTTGGGAAGTGGTTAGAAAAGGGTGTAACATATGAATTAAATAATTGGGTCATATTCCGGGATGCGGTCTAGAGGTTGAAAAAAAAAAACATGGTGGAGTTCATGAAAAAGTATACAACCAGTTTACACCCTCTTAGGGGTCGAATTTCAAAAAATCTTGAAAACACATTCTAGGTATTCATATGAAGAATCCGTAGAATAAAAATGAACTCAATATTTCGAAAGACCTAGTAGATATGACGAAAATCGTGAAAATATATGCATTTTATATAAACTGATAATTTTTTTTGCCACCCCTTCTGAACGCCAATGAATATTCGAATTTTTTTTTATCAGAATTACTTTTCTGGTTAATTTACATATACGTACCGAGTTTCAATTTCGTAGCATAAGCCGTTCTAAAGTTAGGGAAAACACCCCCCACCACCGTACCATACTACCCCTAAAAAAAAATTTATTTTTCCACCATGCCACTACTATAGCTCTATCTAAATACCAAGTTTCAGCTTCCTATCATTATAGATTCTTAAGATATAAGCATCGGAACTTTTTCTTTCTCACCCTTCCCCACCCTCACCCTCTACACCCACACCCCAAACTTTTTTTCCTACTAGGGTTCTATTAGGCCTACATTTGGTGAAAATTTGAAGCATCCATCACACTGTTATTGAGATATGAAACGTGTTATTTTTGAAAAATTGTTATCCCCTCCACTTATGTACTCCCCCACCCCCTTCAAAGATTTTACTTTGAGCAATATTTATTTATCAAGCTTTATATCCAAACCGAATTTTGTTTTTCTGGTGCCTCTGGTTTGGGAGATATCGTAATGCTAAGTATTTCACCCCCACCCCCGTACGCCACTACCACCATCCAAAAATTTTGTTTCAATCTACTCTCCTAATATAACTACAGATATTTGTTAAGTTTTAATTGCTTGCTATTAACGGTTTAGGAGATATAGATTTTAGAATGTGTAGAATGTGCTTCCCCCTCCACTCCCTCACCCCTTCACCCATATCATAAATTTTTTTGCAAATGGATCCACTATCAAAGCTTTATAGAAATTCTAAGTTTCAGTCTCCTAACATAAGCGGTTGCTGAGATCTAGAAACCAAAATTTTTCGTCTAAAACGTTTCTCCTACCTTACCCCTCACACCCCCACCCCTGAAAATAATGTCAATTCAAGGGGTCTACCCAGTCTATTCCTAGAAATTTAAATTTAATAGCTCCACTGGCTTGAGAGCTACGAGCCTTCAAAGGATTTTGGCGGTCGACGTACGGCGTACGGCGGACAGACGGAGTGAAAATTTTTATTGCTTTTTTCGTGTCTACTAGTCATGAAATGTACACAAAAAAATTTTGAGGGCAGCAAATTTTTTTTTTTTGAAAATCAATAACAATACTGTATTATAAATAATAAAGTAATATGTTGTTTTTTGGAAGGTAGTTATTTTTCAACTTATACGAACTTAAAAGATTATACGATACTGCGCTAGAACAGACGGCAACTCTGTTAGACAGCAAATTATATTTATCAACTAAGTCTTACAAATTTGAAAAATTTAAACCGGTTTCAATTAACATTTTGATTATATAATTATGTGACGTTTCTCCTTTCGAATGAATTAGTGCGGAATTTTTCCTTGTATTTTGGATTCGGTTAGGGAAATCGTAGGAGTAGATCCTTCAAAAAGGATCACTTATCGCCGCATGCAAGCGATCAAAACTATATGTAATATTGGGTTTTTTTTCTGTCCGTTTTTTCCCAATTAGTACAAATACTCACGAATTCCAGGCGGACTTCCAACATAGGTAGATGGATGAACGAACTCATACGGATCTCGTTGGTATTCTAGCAATAAGTATACATAGGTACATTAGAATGTTGTAATTAAATAAAGATACTCTGATCTCACAAAACATCCACCGAAACTATTATACGTAACTTAGAGTGCCCACTCGAGGCTATTAAGAACAATTAGCAGCTCTAGATTTTAATTAATTTTAGCTTTAGAAATTAAGAGAAAAACTGTTATATTTCCGGAATTTGCACAAATAAAGCAAATTTTAAAACCTTAAAAAACCGCATGCAAGCGAACACATGCAGTTTTGACTACAGTGAAAGCGAGAAGGCGGTCAGTTCTACGAGCATGCTGTCTGTTTGTTTGTCCTTACGTGAGACAACTCAAGAACAAAAAGTCTTTATGACACTTATTCAAGAATAATTCCCGATAACTTTTGAATGCTTCAAGCTAGGAATTTGAAATTTTTTATACATTAATTTTTAATTCCAAAAGTCCATGAAAAAGGAAAATGTTACGTTCGATGATTGACCTATAGCTGAAATTTAGCACTTAAGATTTTACTTTCGAGTAGCAACCAAACGAGAGTCCTTAATAAAGGACAAACTACACCACAAAGTGTCGTGCTACTTGCGCCCATACGCAAGATTATTTTTGTCTGAGATACAAACATGCATAAAAAAGTATTTCCTTTAGGAGCACAAAACAAATCTATTTGAGCTGGCCGTTATTTCTAAAATCTAATGTCCGGGTCTCTTATTGTAATAACTTTGGGACCAGCCAAAAACAATAACATTAACTGTGTGGTAACAATAAGCGAAGAAAAAAATAAGCGATGAATTCAGTTTGTGGAAAGCGGAACCCAACTATTTTCATAACAAAATGCGATTACAATAAGCGGCAACCACTGTGTATCTAAAATGACGAGCCTACAAAGATTTTTAAGTAAAGGAAATTAAACGAAAATCTTCGGTTCGTGTCTTTGCTAAAGTGTAATTTGTCTTGAAGCGCTAAACTGGCAACGAGAACCGCCATACTTTTATGTTGTGTTACTTGATGAATTCATCGATACTGCGATCAAATTCCAATTCAATTTCAAAAATTAAATCTAAGGTTTTATATTATCTACACTTTTGTTAAGAATGCAATACGATTGTGATATCGCGGAATGCTATCTTGGATTCAATAGGAAAATGATTGCGAAAAAAGTGTTGAATGTTTCTGTCAATGCTGATTTTGATAAAGAAGTTGCAATTGTATAATATTAAATATGATTTAATAATTATAATCAATTTCAAACAAAAATTTCTTAAGCTGTTCATGGCATTCACGATTAAATGTGCATATTCAAGTATCGGGCTCTCAGCGACAAGAAAAATAATACAGGCACTCTGTTACCTATAGCACTCCAAAACTAGGAACGGTTCTGGCAACATATTCGCTAATTTGATTGACTGAAATTTCATTAGTACTGCAAGAGATATGACCCAGTAGGAACTGTAATCATTACAGAATTGATTCCGTAATGACTGTTTGCATATATTGTTAATTTCTAGATTGCATCCTTCTACGAGAGGAGGGCATTTCGCAACCCTGTTTTGACAAGGTTCAAGTTCAATAATTTCTTGATCCGATCTAACAGTTATGGCAAGCCTTCACTATCAATAAATTTATCGTTAACCAATTTGAAATGCTTATTGGGCCAAATTATTAAATAGGAACAAAAACTTTAACGAGTGAAACTTTATCTTCAAATTTCTAATAATGTTGGTAAAAACAATTAGAAACTAGTCTTCATCCTAAGTGCTCATTCCTCTAGGCACTACCTGTAATCATGTTATGCGTGCCTAAGAATATGTTTATATGCAATTGAAGCGACGAACACAGAATTAGATGATTCGCGAACTACCAGTTCCTTAGGCATTACCCACGAACCGATTGATCTCAAGATGGTAATCGGAACGTCACTCCTACTCAATGCAAGTGTTCGCGCTTGTTAAAGCTTCGCTCGGGGATAACGATACTTAAAATACATTTAATGCAAGTTATTAGTATTTTATTTATCTACTGCAACATTATTTACTGTCGTATAGTGAAAAATGTAATTTAAATCTTTTTGATACGGATTCGTTAACAATTTATTATTTAAAAATAGTTACTTATTAGGCACAGTTATTACCTATTTGATTATATTTTTGGGTGCCCGCACATTGTACGATGTAAGCGACACTATTGTAGCAGTAGTAATACTTGGAAGTATCGCCCGCGAACGGGGCAGTAGACGGACTTGAGCTGGGACAGGTGTATGATGAAACCGGAGGAGTGACAACAGAGCCATCCCCTGGGCATGTAACGGGTGGTGTGACAGCTGAGCCATCGCCTGGACATACCGTAGCAGGGATGCACGCGTGATCAGGACCGCTGTAAAGCTTACCGGCATCACATATCACTGTGTATGGATATCCTAGATAGCAGTATATGTATGAGGCGCAATTTCCAGCAATGGCTTGAGTTTCAGGTGCAGTAGATTTACAGGGAGCCGTTGGACCGGGTGGTGGAGTGACGACCGATCCCGGACCTCCCGGACCTCCCGGACCTCCAGAACAACCAGCAGCCAACGGCCAATCACATACATTTAGTTTAGGGTTGAAGTGAAGTCCTGCCGGACATGGTCGTCGAAAATCGGTCGCTGATACGCAGTGAAAATAAAATGAGCAATCTGTTGGATCTGGTAGATAAGCCCCATATTTTTGTCCAGCACAGGGCTATAAAGGAAAAGAAAATATATGAATTTTGTTCCACTGAAACAAAAAATATTGGAAACAGGTGATTACTTGATTGATTTTGAAGAAAAGATAGATCTACAGAATGGATCAATTTTCACTATGCGCAGAGATACAGGATGGTAAAGAAAGTCTCTCCGACCTGTACCCACGCGCATGACAAATATTATATATTCAAAACTAATAACCACGGCCTAATCTTTACGCAAAAAAAAGAAAATAAAATTCAAAAAGTTTCTTAATAAGAGGCTTAATTAATCACAGAATTTTCAGGTGATTTTTTTTTGGCGCAAAAATTTTTGTTTTGATGTAAAAATCTCGAGGGTAGATGCACTTATAATTTTGAGTTTTGACATCAAATAAAAGGTGATTCGATTCTTCACAATCACAATCACCAACATTTTGATTTGTGGTTATTAGTTTCGAAGGATAGTGATTATTGACTCGCACTGTAGAACATTTTTCTCTAGAGCCAATTCTCGGACACCCTGTATATTCCAATTCGGTGTAAACGTAGCGCGTGCTCCTAGGAGTGAGGCGACAATTAATTACGAATACTTACATTCGACGCTGTTTGTCCGTAAATGCCAACAATGGCACAGGCCAGAAAAACGAATGCTGCAAAATTTGAAACTATGAAAAAACTGAAGAAATAATTCTTAACTTGGATCTTTACCTTTCATATTGTTCAAATTTTATTTGATTTATTTTACGTCTTCAAGTGGTAGAACTGCAACTCTTGTTTCCAATCGAAATTATAGAACTGACATAAATCGGTAAAGATTTGCACCTTTTATAGTCCCCCGAAAAATGACCCGATTAAAAAATAATAGAAATAACACCAGTAATTGTCCATGTTTTTTGGTTTGTTTTCTTTTTTAATTACATATCCGGAGATAATGAACTAATAAATTTTGCTATTATCGATGAATTTAATCGCGTATTTTGAGTAATCGGTATTTTTTTCTGTTAAATGTACTCGCACATGGAAGGATCGGGTAGAGGGTAACTCCGCCAAATAATTCAGTGTTTATGTCAAGATAATCAGGAGAACATGTGTAGTATGTTGCTTATTTTATCGTACGTTCTTTAACTTTAGCGCTATTTTCTAACAAGTTATTAGTACCAATATCGGGACAACAGTGCTGCTAATGGAATTGAAATCGAAATCGGTTAAGAACATCTTCAGTTCTTGACTTACCATCGATTGTAAGATATATGTAAGAGATATGCGTGGACTCCTATTCAATGGTGCCGAGAGGTGATCTTCAGTTTCCGTCCGCGTAATCATCAATTCCAGTCTTCCTGCAACAGTGCTTCAGGATTTCTTCAATCCTTCAAGGGTTTTCTTGGAAGTATTTCTATGGTCTTCCTGAAGATCGTACCATACGACTATGTTCACAGTTAATATGTATTTCTTTATCTCTTCAGATTGCTCGGGTTCTGTTGTAGTTTCAGTGTGAAGCAAAGCAGAGAAGACCAGAGTAGAGAGACTGCAAGAGGGAAGAGTAAATGTATATGGATTTACACGGGATCTATTCAAGATGTCTGCTGTAGCTACTTCGAGAGCATTGCAAAACAACACTGTGCTATATCTGCCAAATTAAGTGATATTCCTATGATTTTGGACCAGCAAAATGTTGGAACAATACCATACATTACAGAAATATCAACTAAATTGTATGGAAGCTCTACTTTTCTATTTACAGTTAATGATTGATTTTATTTTTGCATGGACTTCATTTTTCCTCTCACAATATGGTTATAAGGTGGTTTCTAAAGGAACTTAAGACTTTTCTTTGATGCTGCAGAGTTTCTATCTACATATATCCAAGCATGCGTCAAACGGAACGCTGTCAAAGTTGCGGTAATAAGCAGTCCAAAATAGCGAACTCGAATTAATCTTCGGTGGGTCAAATTGACTATGTTGTCAACGTGAGGAGTTTTCTATTTCCTGGCGAATAAAACCAATTCTGTTTTGAATAGGTTACCCCACAACATGCATTCACCTGCCCATTTGGAGAGAATAGGGAGAAAATTTAGTATTTCTCACTCAGAGTGTTGAGGGTGCTTTCCCAAAACAACAATTGCCATGTCATCTGCAAAAGCAATCATTCTGCAGTCCATCCCCCAGTCTCAATAGTAGTTTGTTCACCACTAAATTCTAAAGAAGAGGGTGGAACACGAAATCTCTGCTGACAAGCCTTTGAAGGGAGGACTCGCTCACCTTTGAGTTGACCATTGTCAATGTTAGCACCAAATTGATCATCGCGCCAAGCGAGGACTCCACCTTCAAAGTGCCTCAGTGATTTCTTCAGGTCTGACGTTGTTGAAAGCTTCCTCGTTATCGAGAAATGTAACCATGATGTACTCTTTAGCACTAAAGGTGTGTTTTTTCAACTGGATCAGATCACGATTGAAAAAAACCATGTGGATCATCCCAAAAGCTAATTTAGCAGGCTTAACAACCGTGTTGGTAATGCCTCAGATAAATTGTCAGCAGGAAAAGTTTCGTATACTGTACGACGAAATGGAACTGTATAAAGGTCATATAACACCCATGTATAGTTTTTTGCTACGAGATATGAAAAACTACCCCACCCCTGTACGTTGCTACCCCTTCAAATGAACCTGTTCTATCTGCCACGTGCAATTTGCACCGTGCAAATATCTGCTACAAATGTTGCTGACTTGCAGGGCGCCATCCCTGACAATATTGAAATAGTGACCATTTAAATAAGCTTTGGAGGAGAAATCTTATCTAACATTTGATCCCATTTTGATTTTGGATCATCTCTTTGTTGTTGTTTTCAATGTAAAACGAATAATCTTGATCTTGATCCAGTTGAAAAAATCACACCTTAATAGATTTTTCAAAGGGTATGTACGAGCAAGAAAGGATGATAGACTGATAGTTCTAAGGTCCTTAGCGTATAAAAACTACCTTAACTTTCATCCCGTGAACTGTTTCATAGTTGTCACAATTAAAAATAAAATGAATATCTCATTTAGATTTACATTTACATTTCTTTCTTTATTTTTGACTTAACAAGTATTTATGCAGATAGTCCGCCACATGATCATTATGTAGCCCCATTTTTATCGAACTATATGGAGTTTTTTTTATGGAACTGAGTAAGAAAAATTGGCGTGCTATATTCTAGTGGTTTCTAGTAGGCGGACTGCGACAGATGCCATTCTAGCGCGTAAACTTTCGGAGTTAAAAAAATTGGCTTGAAGCGAAAACCATTTGAGAACCACTGCTTTTTTCTCTGGCTCGCTTGTATGCCATTTGGGAATGCAGGGTGGCACCATCATGTCTTCGGTGAAATCTATTGCTGTTATACATTAAACGTATTTATATAGTTATTAAGTAAGGAGTACCTACAGATAAACAATAATTTTTCAAAATAAAATAGGTACTTTTCTTTCTACTTTTTTCTTTATATTTAGGTATGTATATCTGCAAAATATTTGGTAGAAATTTCAGAAAACTTTTCCCTAAAATTTAAAAATTGTTTCATCAAACTCAAAGAATAGCGCTGACGGCTATTTGAACATGTTAAGGGTTAGTTGTTCTTTCCGGTGTCAGTGGAGTGAAACTCCAGTACGAAATCCCCGACTATTGATTATCGCCGTCCCTAAGGACATGACAGAAAGAACCTTCACTGGAGAGGCCAGTTTATCATAAGATTGTGTTGGGCTAGGTCCGAAAGAGCTGTTTCGTCATCGGAGGGCATAGACTCTTCAGAAGGTGTATTCTTGCCTACTATCCGAAACACCTTGACAGCTGGTGGAATTGCTGAGGAAATTTCTATATAGCGATATCACATCCAAATTTCATTACTGGGAATAATGTACTCGCCAAGCAAGCGCCGTGACATCCTATACTGAAGCCCGGTGGTGATAATGGGAAGCATCAAATCATTTGTAATGTTTTAACCAGTTAGTTGAAAGTTTTAATGGTGTAACTTCGCTGTACTTGGTTGTAACCTTTGGATAGCTCACATAGGCTATGAAATGGTTGTAGCCTGTACTTTGGTTGTAACCTTTTGGATAGCCCCCTAAGGCTATGAACTGGTTGTAACCAACGCTAAGATCGAGACCCAGTGGGTCCAACGCAAAACTTATTTTTACCAATACTTTTTAGTTACTAGTTTTTCATGGTGCTCATTGAAGCTATTAATGTTAAGGGTCAGTGCAGTGAAACTCCAATACGAAATCCCCGACTGTTGATTATCGCCGTCGCTAAGGACATGACAAATTTGGAAAGAACCTATTTGAACAGTTCATTGTTCATTGAACAGTTCATTGTTTCAGATGCCTGAGATAGACTAATTTTTTTGTCCCCACTTCACACACCCTTAACCAAATTATTTTTTTCTCTAAACGTGTCTAAAACTTTAATGACCTAGTATGAACGATTCCGCAGATACCTACAATTTACAGAAAAAAACAATTTCAAAGCGTTAAGCATTTGGGACATTTTTTGAAGATCTGATCAACAAAGTCATTTTTTGGACAAGCCCCTAGCGTATGAATAATGTACGTACTAAGTTTAACATATCTAGCTTCAGTTGCTCAAACTATAAAAAAAATTTGAAATTAACGGTTAAAGTATTATAGTTAAATAATTAGTATAGTTATAGTATTTACCCTCCTCCCCCTTGCGCACGACGGAGGCTCAACTTTATTATTTTTCCGGCAGAAGTTCAGAACGCGTTCAATTCGGGGATGCGGTGTATGTTACTATGTGACTAAAAACCTAACAAAAAGTTCGGGAAGCGGTTAAAAAAGGGTGTAACATATGAATTAAATAATTGGGTCATATTCCGGGATGCGGTCTAGAGGCTGGAAAAAACAAAAATTAAAAATAGGTGATTATTAAACAAGCCTGGGAAAGTGAAAAGATATTCGATATCTGATCAGACCTGAGAAACAGTGGAATTCATGAAAAAGTATACAACCAGTTTACACCCTCTTAGGGGTCGAATTTCAAAAAATCTTGAAAACACACTTTAGGTATTCATATGAAGAATCTGTAGAATAAAAATGAATTCAATATTTCGAAAGACCTAGTAGATATGACGAAAACCGTGAAAATATATGCATTTTATATTAACAAATTTTTTCTTATCAGAATTACTTTCCTAGTTAATTTACATATACGTACCGAGTTTCAATTTCCTAGCATCAGCCGTTCTAAAGTTAGGAAAAACACCCCCCACCACCGTACCATACTACCCCTAAAAAAAAATTTTATTTTTTCACCATGCCACTACTATAGCTCTATCTAAATACCAAGTTTCAGCTTCCTATCACTATAGATTCTTAAGATATAAGCATCGGAACTTTTTCTTTCTCACCCTTTCCCACCCTCACCCTCTACATCACCACCCCCAAATTTTTCCCTACTAGGGTTCTATTAGGCCTACTTCTGGTAAAAATTTGATGCATCCATCTTACACTGCTATTGAGATATGAAACGTGTTATTTTTGAAAAATTCTTCCACTTACGTACTCCCCCGCCCCCTTCAAAGATTTTACTTTGAGCAATCTTTATTTATCAAGTTTTATATCCAAACCGAATTTTGTTTTTCTGGTGCCACTGGTTTGGGAGATATCGTAATGTTAAGTATTTCAACTCCCACCCCCGTACGTTACTACCCCCACACAAAAATTTTGTTTCAATCTACTCTCCTAATATAACTACAGATATTTGTTAAGTTTTAATTGCTTGCTATTAACGGTTTAGGAGATATGGATTTTAGAATGTGTCGATCTCGACTTTATTGCGTTTCGGACGCATTGCTTCCCCCTCCACTCCCACATCCCTTCACCCATATCATCAATTTTTTTTGCAAATGGGTCCACTATCAAAGCTGTATAGAAATTTCAAGTTTCAGTCTCCTAACATAAGCGGTTGCTGAGATCTAGAAACCTAAATTTTACGTCTAAAACGCTTCCCCCACCTTCCCCCACCTTCCCCCTCACACCCCCACTCCTGAAAATAATGTCAATTCAAGGCGTCTACCCAGTCTATTCCTAGAAAAAATTTAATTGAATAGCTCCACTGGCGTGAGAGCTACGAGCCTTCAAAAGATTTTGGCGGTCGACGTACGGCGGACAGACGGAGTGAAAATTTTTTTTGCTTTTTTTGTGTCTACTAGTCATGAAACGTGGACAAAAAAATTTTGAGGGCAGCAAATTTTTTTTTTTTTAAAACCAATAACAATACTGTATTATTACTAATAAAGTAATACAAAGGAGAATTACAATAAAATGTAGGTACACTTCCGTAAGTAACGAAATTCGATTAATTATAAACACTCAGGCCCGTGCGCACGGGGGGGGGGGGGTTTGGGGGTTCAAACCCCCCCCCCCCCCATTGGCCTATTTTCATAGGGAAGTGAGGACCTTTTTTTTTTTTTTTTTAGGTCATCACATTTAGTATTGGGAAACTTGATAAAACCCCCCCCCATCAGACTTTCCTGCGCACGGGCCTGCAAACACTATTAAATTCTCGTTCTTTTGAGAGTGATTAAACCATCGATAAAATTTTACATTTATACAACAGAGGAAGCAGTTATTCAATCTATGCGAAAATGGCCGTTATCAAATTCAGATAATGAAGTTTGTATTACAAAGATTTGAGGCATATTGCTAAGAACATTCGAACGATTGGCTTACAAACAGTGATTGATTGATCAATTATCAGTAATGGGACGATCACAGTTATTTAAGCTATAATTGATTTATGATCACAGTTTTTAGTTCTGGCAATATCGAGACAATGTCGGAAAAATCAGAAAATACCGTAGGTATATTCGACACTGGATTTTTAAGCAATTAATATTTGGCAGGTACTTGAAACTAGATTTACTAGATATTTATCAGTTTGCGTACAAACATTTTTAAGGGATAAAGCAGTAACTGACCTATTTTAAGGTAGGGGAAATTGAAGGTGGTAGGTAACTTTCCAAAATTTTGATAGAACTAAAAATGATATGAAGACGATTAGGTGCGTTTTTTCCACTGGAGCAAGATCATAAATGAAAAAAACGCTGGGGATGATCCAAAAAAATCAATTTAAACGGTTGGCATTCCTGTAGAGCTAATAGAACCCTAGTAGGAAAAAAAATGTTGAGGGTATGGATGTAGAGGGGGGGGGGGGGGGTGGGGGGAACTTCAACCGGAAAAATAATAAAATTGCGCCCAGACTGTTGGCAGATTTTTAGCTTTTTTCGAGAGTTTTTAGAATTTCATCCTTTCCACTCACTCCAACATCACCCCCTATACATACATCCCTTTTGCTGGAAATTTATTTTCGATCTTCTTGAGACATAAAAATTAAATTTGTTGATAAATGACAATCCCTCCACTTTCGTACTCAACTCTCCCCCGCAAAAATTAAGGGACGAAGGAGAGAAGCTAATTAAAAGACATTTTGAGACACGTCGAGGAGTTGGGAAGAAACATCTGAATTTGCATAAGAACGCGTTATCTACGTTACGATTTTTCAACCTTTTGTACGATGTACGATGAGAACCCTTCATCGTCCGCAAAATGTACGATTTTCAAACCCTGTCGAAATAAAAAATTATAATGAAACATTTTTGCAAAAATATCCTTAAGGAACGCGAGGTAAAATAGCTCGAAAATGTTTTAAGAAAGACTATTATCAAGGAAATGAGTGAGTTAGAAGTTGAAGGTTTCTTATATGCGTCTGTTATCGATGATTCGATAAGTCACTAAAACTAACAGTTTTCTCGTATTGAAACTTTAAACGCCATTATCTCAAAACGGGATCTTCAAAAACTGCTCCTATTGTAGCTTAAAAAGTTATGGATCGATTTGGCTGATTGGTTTATAAATATCGGAAGGATATATCGCAAAATTTTGAGAATATCGCGTTTATAAACCACTTTTTTGAGGTAAAAACTGTCAAAAAAATAGTCGAAAAATGAACATTTGATAAAATCATATGTTTTTTGTTTTATATTTTTTTATAATTGTTTAAGTATATCCTTTCCCATTCACCTGTTAGTATTCCAAGTATTTTCAGTTTAAGATCAGTAGAAGAAATATAGCAAATGGAACTGTTGTCGATGTCACGCTAAATGCGCCTAAAGGAATATCCTATAACGCCGCCATTTGGTTTTGTAACAAAAAACAACACATATATCTAATACTAATAATATCATCAAAATTTTAAAATGAAGCGATTATTTCATTGCCATAAAAAAAAATTCATGAAAAATTACCCATTTTCGGGCGGCTAAAGGTTTGCTCCCCTTAAATAGTATAGTGTGTATAGAACATTTCTATGTGTGACCGATAAAATTTAACATTGAAGTGGTACGACGAAATCTCCCTCGGTACGATTTTTTTTATGGTATGGTACGATTATTTAGGTTTGCAAATATGGCAGCACTGCTCAGTGGCGCTAAGAACATGTTCAGCGAAGTGAGACTATTTCAATGTTCGGTCATCCAAACAAACATGGAGGCAAACAACTTAGACGCAGATGAGAGAAGTAGATAAGCCCTGGTTGCAAGTCTCTCTTCTGTCTTCCATCCGCTCTATACATGGCCAGCTCACTGCAGTTTACGTAGTTTGATGAACGATGAACCGTCTGGCTCCTTGAAGAGTGGATACAGCTCGCTTGTATTTTATTCGTCAGTCCGTTCCTTCCTTTACGAGTTCAAAAATTTTTCGTAGGACCTTTCTTTCGAATGTGTTAACTGCTTTTTTGGAAGTTCGCGTTAATATCCACTTTTCGCAGCTTATTGTTCCCGTGCACTTTCTTAAATTTCATTATTGGAAGTACCGAAGAATATTTGTTTGCTAGCATGATCCGTTGCTTGATTTCGTCCGTTTCGTTGCGTTTCTTTTGCGCAAGATTAGCCCCAAAGATATATGAAGTTGTCCACACTCTCCAAATTATACTCCGCAATTGTTACATTCTGCCTGATCGGTGTTCTCTTTCTTGTTTGCGTCAATATTTTTATTTTAGTTTCGTTTATGTAGAAAGTCAACGAGCTGATATGGTATGGTGTAATAATAATCAATGGCGCAACAGCCGAAATTGGGCCTAGGCCTTGAAGTAATGCTAGAGTTACTTCATTACTAGACCAACGGAACACGCCACACGTCGTCCGTGACTATTACCCCGATTTTAACTCAGGTACTCATTTACATCTGAGTGAACTGGTAGTCCGGAACCTAATATCATTCTCGAAAATTACTTGTCCCCAAGCAGATTCGAACCCGGTACCAGGTGCACAAAGGCAAGTGCTCTAGCCACTAAGCCACCCGGATAACCCGGTATAACCCGACTTCTTTTGCAGTGGAGTCAAAAATGACAAATACTTCCTTAGCACTAGGGCAGGATCTTGCGAGGATGTTCATATCGTCAACGTATGCTACTAGCTGGGTGGACGTGAATAGTAGTGTCTCATTGGTGTCCATTGGGGTTTTCCCGATGACATACTCTAGTGCCAGGTTGAAAAGAATGGGAGCTAGACCATCTCCCTGCTTTAAACCACATTCCGTTCGAAATGTTAATGTTTTAGATTTGCTGTGATCATTAAGACAGTCCATATTCTTCCAATCGTCCTTTTTATGTAAAAGCTGAAAGATGTTTTGGTAGTCGGTATCAGGAGACTATAACATCGAAGAAGATACCGATATGCCAACTATATAAAACACTTCATTGGTGGAAGCTGACTACTTTACTGTTTGCTCTAAAACTTATCCTGAACCTTGCCTATCGATGTCATGCGACAATACATGTTGAGAAGGATCTTCAAAAATAATGGGCAAAACAATGTTTTCAATGCTATATCAACTGTTATTTTATTGGCTTCTCAAACTAAAAGAATTATATTTAAAAAAAAAATACGATTTCATGATCCACAGTGTATTCGTAATCGGTTCATCCTTGCTCCCATCCATTGCCTTAAACCTTATTTTGGCCAATCGCAAACGTTCAATTTTGTATTGAACTGCAGTCCACTCGGACAATCCATTGTTGTAGATATTCCGTGATCGCAGACAATGAATTTACCAGGATTGCCAGGATATGCGCTGTATTGTCCATTTGGACAACCGGCTGGATTTCCGCCAGACCCGCCACTACCGCAAGTAGTTGTGTCGCATGGTGGAGGCGGTGTTACACATGGTGTCGTCCAAGTTATAGGTGCGCAAGTCGTAGTGGGGCATTCGGTTGTAGGTCTACAAGTCGTAGTGGTGCATTCGGTCGTAGTTGCACAAGTCGTAGTGGGGCATTCCGTCGTAGGTGCACAAGTCGTAGTGGGGCATTCCGTCGTAGGTGCACAAGTCGTAGTGGTGCATTCGGTCGGAGGTGTACACGTTGTTGGTTCTTCGCATCCGCAACCGCCCGATCCGCCCGATCCGCCCGAACATCCAGCCTTGTCTGGCCAATCGCATACTTGTAGCCTATTGTTGAAATGTAATCCTGACGGACAATCCTTGAGGTATCCAACATTGTGCGAGCAATGATAGAACTTTGTACAGTCACCGGATTTTGGGATCATTAGACCCTCTTTCCTGCCATTACAAATCTAGTCGGAAAGAAAATTTTGTCAGTAAAGTTTATTAAAATGTTAAAAATTTTAAAGTCGCACACTTACAGTATTTGAGTTTTGAGCATAGCTCAAGGTGAAAGAAAGCGCCAAAAGTAAGAGAACTGCAATAATTAAAAGAAATTGCTGATATTAAATTTCGTGAAAGCTACTTTAATAATATACCTTTCATTTTGAGATTTTTTTTACTATCAATAGTACTCTTGGTTTTAAGAAGGAAACTCGAGTACTCAACTCTGTTCCAAAGAAAGTATAAACCGACTCTGCCATTTAAAAATTTTCTATCATCTTTTATAGGTAGGCCGAAAAGAAATTCATAAAGTCATTTCAGAGTCGTAATACTGATCTTCGAATCCATGCAGTTGATAAAAAAATGAAATTAAAATACAACTGTAATTACTGCTCTGTATTTTGTACGACGCGACGCTATCAGCAACTAATACACCAAATTTGACATACTCGACATTTTTCAATTATTATTTTTAAGGTGAATGGAAATGTAATTAGGAATTGAACATCTTAGCTTTGAAAAGAAAAGTAATTTTACTGAAAATCCGATTATTAGGTAATTAGGGCAGTACATTCGTAATTTGGAAAGTGACAAAGATTTACTGTGAAGATGCAAGGAGTTTTAACTTCCAAAAATAGTATAAGGCTTGCTACAAGCACACGTACCAAATTTTTGGACACTGCTGAGTTATAATCAATATGTAAGTTCCAGGATTATAAATTTTGTATGCACTCAAAAGCTAACCTCATTTAAAAGTTTAAGTTCACTAGGAGCTATGCCGATTTTCCGGCAAACGGACAAAACAAAAACTCGTGTCGAAAAAAATATCTCTCCAATGAAAACGCAAAGAAATGTTTTTTTCGACTCGAGTTTTTGTTTTGTCCGTTTGGTGGAAAACCGGCATTGACCACATTTGACCGTTTGCGATTTCTAGAAAAACAATTGTGTCAAATGGGTCAAAAAGGAAATGTCACTCGTGAACATTTTTTATGACAATCGGTTAAACAAATAGCAATAATTATTTAATTAATTTTTTTAAGTACTGCAGTACGGTTTTTTTGAATATGTGCGATGTCTGCCAACATGTCGATTTTGATCTGAAGGTGTTTGACCGTTTGACACGAAGAGAAAAATTTACGATTTTGTAAAATGTGTCAGGTAGTGTAATATCGCAATCGGGCAGAGTGCCAAATGGATATTTGACATAAAATTCGGTCAAATATTTATGGTAAGAAAGATGAAATTTGGTACAGTGAACATCTATAATATATACACTCATACCTCGCTTTACGGCCTAGATACGTTTCGGGAAAGTTGGCAGTAAAGCGAAAAGTCATATAACGAATCAATTATTTTAAGTAATAAATCAACCGAATGTCTTGGAGCATTGTCCGATATCAGGCCGTATAACGAAATATTTTTGCCGTAAAACGAACAAGTGACGTAATTGTATTCTGTATTGAGTGTATTATAATTTATGAAAAAACAGTCGGACGTCATTTGGCTAGAACCGGTCTATCCAACAGTAGCTGAAAGCTTCAACTTTTTTGACAGCTAGCCTGCAACGGACTGCGTTACCCTTTTCCTGATGTGATTTCAATAGTAACTTTGCTCAAAATCACATTCAAGAAAAAAACAATTTTTAGGTCGTTTCCCAATTCCTTGCTTCATCTACGTCTACGTCTATGTTGACGTCACAGCATAGCATTGCTATTATAATAGTTTAGAAAAAGCTCGGCTAAACTGTCAAAATGGATCAGCTGATGCTTATTTGACAATTCAAAAATCAAAAATTAATTAAAGTCCATAGAAAAAATCTGCCAACAGTCTGGGCGCAACTTTATTTCTTTTCCGGCAGAAGTTCGGAACGCGCTCAGTTCTGAGATGCGGCGTAGGTTACTATGTGACTGAAAACCTAACAAAAAGTTCGGGAAGCGGTTAGAATAGGGTGTAACATATGAATAACATAATTGTGTCATATTCCGGGATGCAGTCTAAGGGTTGAAAAAGGAGAAAAACTTGTAAATAGGTGTTTATTAAACAAGCCCGTGGAAGTTAAAAGATATTCGATATCTGATCAGACCTGAGAGATATGAAAGAATTCATAAAAAAGTATAAAATAACTTTACACCCTCTTAATGGTCAATTTTCAAAAAATCTTAAAAACACCTTCTAGGTATTCATATGGAAAATCCATAGAATAAAAACGAATTCAATATGTTGGAAGACCTAGTAGATATGACGAAAATCATGGAAAAATATGCATTCTATTTTCACTGATCATTATTTTTGCCCCCCCTTTTGAACGCCAAATCGATTTTTTTTTATCAAATTTGCTTTTCTAAATGATTTACATATACACACCAAGTTTCAACTTTCTAGCATAAGCCGTTCAATAGTTCAATAGTCAATAGAATAACACCCCCCACAACCGTACAATACTACGCCTAAAAAAAATTATATTTTTCCAACATGCCGCTACTAGTTTAAGTACAAGTACAAGTTTAAAGTTTATATCATTTCAGGTTCTTAGATATAAGCATCAGAACTTTTTCCTTTTCACCCTCCCCCACCCTCACCCTCTACACCCTCATCCCCAAATTTTTTTCCCGATTCGGCTTGAATTAGCGCTACTTCTGGTAAAAAATTTTAAGCACCTATCTTACACTGTTCTTGAGATATGAAATGTGCTTTTTTTGAAAAATTCTTATGCCCTCCACTTCTATGCTCCACCTCCCACTTTAAAATTTTTACATTGATCAGATTTTATTTGTCGACCTTTATACCCAAAACGAATTTTATTTGTCTAGTGCAATTGGTTCATGAGAGATCGTAATCTAAAGTTTTTTACCCCCCCACTTCCATACGCAACTGCCCCTACCCAACATTTTTTTCTCAATCATTTTTCCTAGTGTAACTGCAAATATTTCTTAAGTTTGAATAGTGTGCCATTAACGGTTTAGAAGATATCGATTTTAGAATGTGTCTATCTTGGCTTTTTTGGGTTTCGGACGCATTATATTTCCCCCCATTCCCACACCCCTTGATCAACATTGACAATTTTTATGCAAATGGGTCTACTATCAGAGCTCTATAAAAATTCCAAGTTTCAGTTTCCTATCATAAGCGGTTACTGAGATCTGGAAACCAAAATTTTTCATCTAAAATGCTTACCCCTCCTTCCCCCTCACACCCAAACCCCTAAAAATTTTGTCACTTCAAGGAGCCTATCCCGTCTATTCGTAAAAAGAATTTCAATTTAATATCTGAAAGCGTTTGGAAGCTACGAGCCTCCAAACGAATTTGCGTACAGCGTACGGCGGACAGACGGACTGAAAATTTTTATTGCCTTTTTCGTGTCTACTAGCTATGAAACGTGGAAATAAAAACTTTCAGGGTAGCAAATTTTTTTTTTTAAAAATCGATTACGATTAATACAGTATTTATTATTAAAATAATAAAGTAAAATTTTTTTTTTGGCACTTTCCACAATTTATACGTGCTGAACTGTTAAAAACAAGTCTGTAGCAGCTCAAAAATCCACTGGTAGCAGGATTTTTTTTGGATTAAGTGCTAGAATGTTGCAAAACACTGCTCGAATGCGATATGTTCCGGCTATTTTTTTGACATATTGCGCTATGTTGCGGCTATTTTTTCTATCCCTCTCCATTTGGATTTACTAGCCGCTAGCTTACTAACTGCATTAGATGAAAATGAAAATAAAAATGAATTTAGACACAGCTTTGCTACATCTGACGTCATAACTGTTATAATTAGACGTAGACGTAGACGAAACAAGGGTATTGGGAAACGACCTAAGCATCGAACTGGACTTAGCACTGGCACAATACCGTTTTGAAAATTAACTGGGTGGAATCGATCAAGTGTGACCACCGAGATTGAATACAGAGGTATGAGGAGGGCTAACAACTTCCAAAATAAATATTTATTCTTCATTAAAGCACCAAAACACTGTTGACTTCCTCGGGATAGGTTCTGAGCTTATCGCTCAAAGCTTAAAGGACTTCAAAAGAAATAATTATGACAGAATTTTATTTAAACTTTTCAATTCAATTTGGAATTTACATGAATAGCAATAGCACCTTCTGTTGCATTCTTCGGCAAGTCAATAGCAGCACGTCCGTTCCCATCCACCAGTACTTTCAATCCGGTACAATTATCGCCGTTCAATTTACCGGAAATAACATCACAGTAGGTACCACTGGGCAAGCAGGAATCTATCGATTCATTCAAGTCCTTCTTGCCCGTATTGATTACCAAAAATCCAAGATGGCCTCGACAAAATGCTGCAGCACCATCGCCATCTGACCACCACGACGTCAACGGACTATCGCGAACAGTATTCCGGAACTCGACCATATTGGCAATGGCATTCCATCGATGTTCGCAGACCCAACCGTTCGAACAACGGCCATTTGAACCGAATTCGGGACTTCGGATTTGTTCCCGTTCATCAGCTGGTGGTCCTTGCTGATCATCGGTGAAATTGAATGAGCTCATTACGCGTGGAATTCCGTACGGATGGGCTAAAGTAAAAGCGTACGCCATTTTGAATTCTTTTGGCATTTTGTAGTTCAGGGTGTACGAATTTTGACGCTGTAAGTCATGATTATCGACAAAGACGAGAGCACTTTCAGTTGGTAGCATACCCCACGGAAGTCCTCCGTAGTTTTCGTATTCACTCAGTTTGCGGTCTTTTTTCATGGCTGCCGCCATATTGGTCGGATGCCCAAATTCAGTCACAGCACCGAATTTAGTGTAGTTAAACTTCCAGCTGTCACCGACTTCCTGGAAGATGAATGGACGGGAGTTGGCTTTGTAGCCGAAAGATTCAGGGAGATCATTGATATTAGCGTAGATGTACTGCAAGGAAAAACGATTAAATATTGTTAAATAGAACTATTCTCATGTTTCCCTACCGCTAAATCTTCTGGCCACATATGCTTGCTGGCATCGACACGAAATCCAGTAGCTCCAAGAGCAGTCAATCTGTCCAAGAACAGAATAATCGCCCATCGGACTCGCATTTTGCTCTGATCAAGATCGTGGAGTCCTACTAATTCGCAGTTTCGAGCCTCAATTGGATCACTTAAATTTTCCATAGCGCAAGGAGGCATGTGGAAGTCCTTCGCGCTGTATGGAACAGCTGGGTAATAGAAGCTATCGGGATCTGCTACTGCCCCGGCGGTTCCGCGAGCATTGCGGATATTTGCAGTCATATGATTCGGTACAACGTCAACGTATATTCTGAAATATTTCGAATCATATTTCGTTAATCGAAACATTTATACATACATAGCTACTGCAGATTGCGAATAGAACACACATACATACATAGCTTCAGTTCATATTTCGGTCAACTCAAACGTTTAATTTTTTTTTAAGTCAAAATAACCACTCCTAGACCTGCGCTAGCCCCCATCGGCTATAGGCAAAATTGTTTTATTTTGAGAACTAATAAAATATTTAAGAGTTAGTTGTTTTTTCCGGTGTCAGTGGAGTGACTGTTGATTAATCGCCGTCCCTGAGGACATGACAATTTGGAAAGAACTTCACTGGAGAGGCCAGTTTTTCATAAGCTTGTGTTGGACTAGGTCCGAAGGAGCTGTTTCGTCATCGGAATGCATAGACTCGTCAGAGGGTGTATTCCCAACTATCCGAAACACCCTGACAGCTGGCGGAAATGCTGAGGAAATTTCTATATAGCGATATCCACATCCAAATTCATTATCACGAATAATGTACTTGCCCAATGGGCGGTGTGACACCTTATACTAAAGCCAGGTGGTACTAACTCTTAAATATTAATAGCCTCAATGGTAGCTTACCATTAAAACCTAATAACGACTAATAAAATAGTTCTTCAGAAGAGCGCTGTTACTGCCCTATGACCAAAAAGAGATTATATTGAAGCTATAGCTTCTTGAATATCATGGTTTTCGTATTTTACTTGGATTAACTAGATTTATTACTTAATTAAGTATAAAATTGCAAAACTTCTGTATCTGAATCCACTGTCTTCAAGATTATAAACGAAAGACGAAAGGGAAATGAACTCATCTCTGAAAAAAGGGGCAATGATGTCCCTTAATCTTGAAAGGTGGGTGCATAGGTCCAATTCGGTATTATTTTGATGAATCCTTTCTAATAGGAGTACTTTCGCATGGTGATCATTACTTACCTCACGCCCGCTGCATTACATCGTTTTGTCATGTTCAGGAAATCAGCTGCATCACCAGATCGTGTTCGAACCTCATACGAAATTGGTTGATAGCGTTCGTACCATGGTCGACCAGACATCACTAGATTTTCCGATGCCGGTGAAGTTTGCACGCCGGCGTAGCCTTTAGGTCCGAGATATTCCTCACATTCTCGAGCAATATCCGAGTATTTCCATTCGTGAAGATGAACGATTCCCGAACGATTTGGGAAGAAGTAAGGGTCGTGAAATTCTGGAAGTTTGGATGGTGCTGGTAGTGGGCCCCGTCGTGCAATACTTGAAATATTGAATCGTCTATGCGTTGGAAGAACGCGTCGAACGTTACGGACTGAAAATTGATAAGTACCTTACTAAACTAAGTGAAATTAATAGTTTTGGACCAAGCATACTGTCCTGAGGGGCACCACTACCGTAGGCCAATAAAAAAAATTTGGTATAATTGGCCTAAGTACTGTTAATGCTGTAAGCATCCTTGCTTCTAGTTTGCCACTGATAATTACTTACCTAGTTCCTGTTCTTCAGATTCGAGTTGATGCTTTGAATCTGAGGTTAAACCTGGAGGAGTATGTGGTCCTGATGGTAGGTTCGATGCTCCTAGTTGTCCTTCCCGCATCAACGAACTTCGAGGTGGTCCTTGTTGTGAATTGGACACACCAAAAGCACAAATAGCTAGAAATATTAGCAGAAACAAGTTCATTTTCAATACAAGCTTGAAAAATTAATGGTTCATCGAAAACATAATCGCTCCATTTATACAGTTCCTCACCACCTGTTTTTCACTTTAATGCGAAAAAATGCAATCAAACATGTGCAATTTGTGTACTTACTATTTAAGTAAATATTGGAATATGATGTAAGATGCGAGCTTGAAGGGTACAGAAATGCAATCAGATGTTAAAAGTCTTATTAATATCAACATATGGTATACCGCATCATATTGGTCATTAAGATAAGATAAAAATAAATAAAACTAATTTACGTCCAAGAGTTTTTAACGCATTGAACGAAGTCTAGAACGTATTTACTTCTGTTATTGGTTTCCCAATTCCAATCCAGTTCACCCCAAATCCAAGTAGTATTCGATTACTTCCCTAAAATTCACTGAAACAAAATAACTGAAATTCTTGTAGCAGGGAATTTTGTTACTCATCTTCGGTTCTTAAATGCAGTATTCCTTCAGTATTAGCTTGTAAGTACCTACTGGTACAATTCCAATAAAAGTATGTATTGATAAAAAAAATGTTGGCTTCTTTCCGATCATATTCAGAACTAGAACTAAATAGTTATGCAGTGAAGTCCAAATGAAATTTGACGGCATTCTTTTCAATTCGACGCTATTCTTTGTAGCATTTTCCGGAACTTTTTTCAGTTGGAATGCTTAGTAAGAACAATACTTCAAAACGTTATACAGTTGCTAAATAATTGGCCGAATTGCGAATGTCACGTGACGTCACTTCGATATCAATGCATGAAAAAGCGATTAGTTGTTAGTTGTCACTTTGATCGGCATTTTCCGTCGATGAGATTCAAGCCCGTGACGCCTGAAAAAAATTAACGCCGATGCAAAAATGAAAGGATTGCAAGTGAAAACATTCCCATGAACTTAAATTCACAATTTACAGCTGATACATATGAAAACGCTAATGAGTCGCGTCGATGCGGTTACACAATCGATTTTTTACGATCGACGTGACACGTTTAATCGGCATCGAAGTGACGCGACGTGACATTCACAATACGGTCAAATATAACGCAAGTTTTTTATCCTCCGGCTATGTCGAAACTATTTTTAAGCCCATAAGAACCTCATCGAAATCTCTAGAAATGTTTGAAAATTATTTACAATATTAAAAACTCCCAAATTGCTCTTAATTCTATGAAAAGTGTTTATTTTTAGATTATTTTTTATTTGAAATATTTGTGTGGTATTTTTGTGTATTCATTTATTTATTTATTTTTTCTCAAAATTGTTTATTTTACAATATTCCACATTTTCGTATGTTTTTTAAAATTATAACATATTCTTGTTGTTGTAACATTTACATTAACATGCTTTAAAGGAATGTAAATATTTTATAAATTTATTTTTTATTGATATTAAAAACTTATTTACTTGGTTTCTTTTCATCTAGTCTTGTATTTTGTTAAGTAAAATTGTCGTGAAAAATATTCACTCCAGCCGATCAAAATATTTTTCACACATTTTCTGAATTGTGTGTAGAATATATTAAAACTGTTGTTCTCGTATTGCCTTTATATATTAAATAAATATATATTTATAAACGGTTTTCAAACAGGCGCAAATATTTTAATACATTTTATTAACAACTTAACGCAGAGAAGGAATAGTTATAACTCTTTTTTATTTTTATTTTTATTTAAATATTACATACATATATTTATAATTTTTTTTACAATTTCCTTACATAAATTTTGAGTATATTTCTGTTTAGTTTTTCTCTCCTGGCATATTTTGTTTTTAAATTATAAATAATATAATATAATTTTTTTACAATTTCTATTAGAACTGAAGATAATATTGAAAAAATTAATTGGAATTTTGAAAAGAAAATTAAATTCATTTAAAATATCAGAACATTTCCCTTTGTTTTATTTGAGCTTATTAATATTTAAAAAGAATTATTGCTATCGTTGGTCGTTCCCATAAATTCTTGTGGTGATAGAAGGCCATCTTTGTTTGTATCGACAAATCTGTAAAGGATTGCCTTCAACAGTCCGGGATTTAGAGCTAGTTCACTAGCTATCCATTCCAAAGGAACGCTGAAATAAATTGTAAAAAATTTAATGATTTAATCCCGATTGACATTATGGAAAAAGAAGATTAAGGGGTGCGTATGTATTAATCCCATTTTAAAAGATTCTGATTTTATTGCTGTTCAAAAGAAAAAACGGAATATTTCCTGTTTTCAACATTTCATCGTTAAGAAACTAATGTGTGCAAAATTCCAAACTCCTACTTTTGAAACAAACGAGAAGATATCAGCCAACTTTCGTGGACACATGTTTTAAGGTCTTTTGTATGAGAGGTACCTGAGAAAGTAAGGAAACTCCTGTGTCTTGCTACCACTATGAAAAACATTATATATATTTAGGGTGCCCTATGATGCCTTTACACAGATATTAATTCTTAGCTTACCACAATTGATCCGCAGGGATCTCTAGTATTCAGTCCACCCTTCTCAACCTAACCTAAACTAGCTTTCTATAAGCAGCAGATCTCAAGATATAAATATCAGAAGTTTTTCCTTTCTAGCCTCCCATACGCTCAACCCGGATGTAGTCCAGTGGTAGTGTACTAGGTCTTGTAAACATTGCTGCTGCGATGACGTGGGTTCAATTCCCACTCAACGCATACATTATTTATAGGAATTTTTCAGGCTTCGAAAAATTAATATCCATAATGAACAGTGCGGAGTGTTTAATAGGGTCACTACTAATGGATTTAACACTGAGCAGATACATAAGTTCTGTTTACATACATTCTTATCATATTCACAATCACCATCAGAGCTACCAGACAGTAGTTGGTTTGCTATAGGCACCTTTGTTCTGGTAGATCATGTCCCAGTCAATAGTACTGAAAAATTTGGTTTTTCGTTTAAAATGCTACCTTTATCGCCCATATACCAACCCCAAACCCCCCACCCGAAATTTTTTCGGAATTTCCGGGTTGACAATCTTACATTCATATCCCTATCTACTCGTCGTGCTACTTACTATTTTGGGTGATTTCAAGGTTTTCTTTTACACCACTCGTAGTCTGGGTGGCTTAGTGACTAGAGCACTTGCCTTCGGTGCACCTGGTACCAGATTCGAATGTGCTTGGCGACAAAAAAATTTCGGGAATGGGATCTGGTGTCGGACTACCAGTTCACTCAGCTGTAAATGAGTACCTGAGCTAAAATCGGGGTAATAATCACGGATGAGCGTGTAGCTGACCACTTTACCTCCTAGTGTTCCGTTGGTCTCGTAATTAAGTAACTCTAGCATTACTTCAAGGCCTCGGCCCGATTTGGACTGTTGCGCCATTGATTATAGTTATTATTATTTACACCATTTCATACTGGAAAAATAAGGATAAATTGAACTTACCCATCGCTCTGCGAAGAATCATTCACAACCTGCTCGACACTATTCTCATTTGTTCCATCGTTGCCGCCATCATCCAGGAAGTTCGTTGCATCCCGCTTTCCATAACCCCAAGCCATTGCTGCACCAAGATCGTTTCCATGCATTTTTCCGGCTTGACTAATAAGTGACGATCGCTTTCCATATCCACGTGCGATCATCGTTTCCGAGTGACGAAATGGTGCACGAATTGAAATTGGGATTTTCGAAGACCGCTGAGCAGCCATTGCAATTGACCGCGCCGGACCACATTCGGCCAAATTTAAAGCTAACGCCAGTGCAATTAGAATGACAGATGCAATACGATATGACTGCATTTTACCTGCAAAAGAAATACGAGTAATTAATTACCGAATTTCATGACGTACTTCATTGTGAATTTAATCATGAAATTCATGACATTTTTCAGTAGTGAAATTTATCATTAAATGCTACCGAAATATGAACACAAAAAAAATAATATAGGTAGGAAATTTTTTCTGATGGAAAACCTGGGGAATTTTCATTAAGGACTTCATCTGATATTTCCTGGTGAATTGCATCGAAAATTTCATGTTTTGATAAATTTCACCACAATATAAAACAACAACTTTACATTAAGTCGCAAAGAGAAAAATACGTAGTCAGACTTTTTACTTTAAAAAAATTTAAATGCAAATATTACGCATTATCAACGCACCGTAACATCAACGCACCGTAACATCAAATTCAGAACGAATCACTGTTATATACCGTAAGCGATTCGCCGAGATTACTGCAAAGATGTCGTCAATGCATGGTTATGAAATTAGAAGAACAGCGTAATCTAATTGTAAGGACAAGCCTAACTACACGAGTTCACGCTCTTAAAAGGTTCTCCATTTTGTAGACTCAAACGATAATGGTTTTACTAGTTTAATTTCAAGAAATGTAACTGCTCTTTATCACACATATTGGCTTTTGGTGAAGGTACCTCTTCGTTGATGTATCGAACCATAATCAACGAGCTAGCGAATCGTACTTTTGGTACTAAGGTCGTTTCTCAATTCCTTGCTAAGTCTACGTCTACGTCTGGTTATAGCAGTTATGACGCAATTATGACGTCAGATCTAACAAGAGCTTCTCTAGATTTCTGTTGGTTTGTGTCTTGGCTATCAGTCAATCGAAAGCTTGTATATACACTGTAATGACCACTTGGTCCAACAGTAGCTGTGTTTTTTATTCCCGGTTAACCATAAAGCTCGAAGAAATTGCATGGCAAAACAACAACAGTGCGGTTACCGTAACCGCATTGTTGTTGTTTTGCCGTGCAATTTTTTCGAGCTTTATGGTTAACCGGGAATAAAAAACACAGCTAGTATAATACAAGCTTAACGAAACGTAAACTAATTCAAATTTTTGATTTTTGCAGTGTCAAATAAGCATCAGCTGATCCATTTCGAGCTTTCTCTAAACTGCTATAATAGCAATGCTATGCTGTGACGTCAACATAGACGTAGACATAGACTTAGCAAGGAATTGAGAAACGACCTAAGTATTTTATGACTATTTATCATTAAGATGAAGAAAATTCGACTCATTTCTAGCTCGTTTTTGGCTGAATCTGTCCTGCCTCAGAATTTGAATGTAATGAAGATGTCATATGGACGGTCAACAATCATTTCAATAGAATTGGTATCAGGAAGAAACATGAATTGAGTTTATTAACTATCGAGAGACTTATGAAAAAAAATTGATAAAAAAAAACAGATTGTTGTCTTTCATATCGAGTTACGTTACTTTTTCCCTAATAAAATGAAATTCATTAAATTAAACCAGTTCGTGACTGTGTCATGCTTTTATAATATAATATTAGATACCTTAGTGTTCACAGCAATATAGTTATAACAACCATATATCATTGTTTGTATCAACCATAGCTCTGTTTGAATTAAAAAAATTAATGTTTAGTTTTAGGGTCATAATTATGGTTCCCACATCCATGTTCTGTAATTGTTACAACCACTTATATGATTGACGTAACTAGGATATGTTTATCATAATTCAAGTCATAAGGTACTGCATGTTCAACAGAACATAAGTTAAGTTGGCTCATTGTTGATATAATCATACTATGTTTAGAGCAACAAGACAGTAAAGTTAGTACAACCATAACATCAGTTATAAGAACTATCTTACATTTTGGTTCACGCAACTATAAATTCAACCATAGTAAGGTTCTCCCAAAATATGTTTACCACAGTCATATTTTTTCTTTAAGTGTACTTAACTGGAAAACGGAGAAAAACTTATTCTATGAGAAAGGCGTGGAAAAATTTGCAAACTTCTGCATAGTACTCTCCTTTCTTCTTAAACACTTTTCCCTTTACTGGACTATTCTTCACATTTCCCGTACATTCCATATACACTACTGAATAGTCAACTCTCGACTCAACACATGCAGTATTTAAGCTCGTATTTAAGCTTGCATAGGCACAGCTTTTTACTACGGTGAAGTGACGTACAGACTACCTGAATTTTTTTTTCTTTTTTGGTATCTATTAGTCTATTATGAAATGAAATAAAAATGTTCAGGGTTTTTTCAAATCGATTTCAATACCTTCGTTGATAAAATAATAAAGTGAAATCAGAAGTTTCCTTTAAAAAATCTTTTGGAAAATTTCCTATCGCAAAATGAAATGTATCCTGTGCTAATTCGACTCCATTAAATTTTTCGAACATGAATAAGACATCCGATCCAGGGAATCCCATCTTATGAAATTTCGGTACAGCTACTTTATTATAAATTCAAATATTTAAATTGTTAACTAATGAAAAGATGGGTACGGAGGATAACTCAATTTTTATTTGTGCTCATTGTTTCGTCATTTTTCGAGTTGGTATGAGCGCTAAGTATATTCTGTAAAAGTATCCATTTCAATTTTGTTGCTTTAACTTTTTCTTCTTTAGCCTTCGGTACTTGTACTCCGAAAGTACAATCGAAGGAGCCTCTGAATTCGAGACAGACCTGCTTAAATTACGAGAAAAAAAAAATTAAGTTATTCGAAGAAATTACACCTATAAGAGGTGATTGCACTTGGGGCAATATGACGCGCAAAATCGTCATCTTATCGTCACTTTGTGTAATTTTATAGTTGAAAAAGTTTTAAAAATGTTTAGTATTGTTGGAAACTTGGTTCCCAGTGTAAAGGCTAACCTGGATGGAAGTAACAGTTTCAAGGAGTTGGAAATTATTTGATGTTTTAAAGTTATGGTAGCAGGTAGGTAGTTATCTTAGACAAGGTTCAAATTAATAATGCTATGATTGCTTTGAACTTGATATTTTGTAATTTGGATATTTATAGCAATAGAAAAAAATTGAAAAATCTTGAATATACATGGAAAGCAAACTCTAACTGTAAAAGTCAGAATTTGGGATTAACATTAATTTTAGCCAAATAATACAACAACAAAAACATTCTATATCCAGATCAATTGCATGGAAAATTGAAAAACTTAATCTGTATCAAGAACAAGAATTTTTCACCATATTCGAAGGAACACCATCGGCAATCTTCATTTCGTTAAGATTCCAGTTGCAATTTTATGAAAAAAAAGAATTGCTTAATTACGAAAATTGTTTTGATTAAAGATAAATAATAACAAAAGTTGTTAAGCTTCAGCAATAAATTTGCCCTTGTATGAGAGCAATTCAAATTATTAAAAATTGTAACTTTATAATGAAATAAAACAGTTATAAATCAACTATTCTATTTTGCGAAACAAAAGACTAAAGTAATTCATAATTTAACATAAAAGCTCTTAAAAGGATTTTTTCTTTAGTTATCAAAATAAATCTTATCCAGCATTACCGGTTCAATATATTGTTGCAACCTAGGAATTTTCCAGGCATTGAAAAAAAATCGATAAAATAAAAAAAGTACATCACTTTATTAGTTCGCGTTCAATACTCGCAAATAATCGCACAACAGGGAGCGCTTTCCAATTTCGTGTACTACTCGAGAATTGCTCGATCGCTACCTATCCAAATCGCTTTACAAACACTTTCACGCAGGCAGAACTGACTGTCGTCTCGCTTTCACCGTAGACAAAACAACCTGGATGTAAACCCTGCGACGCTTATATACCGTATGTGTTGAGTCGAGAGAGTTCAACCATATTCGGTATAATTCGTAAGAAATTCTGTTGCAAGAGCCTGTGTTAGATTTTGTTGTTGAAAACTGATTTTATTCATTATGTAATATTAAAACAAGAATTGGCTAAAGCTGCTTAAAATATTCTAGATATTCTTATTTTGAGTCCGCAAAACAAGACTTCAGCTCTCAATGATCTCTTTGCTCCCAATCGAATTCCGTCGTCAAAAGTAACAACACATATTTTACAAAGAAAGCCCTTTAATATATAAATTGACATACCGATATTGGTAAACGCTTAAAACAATATTATAATTTTCATTCTGAAAAAAGTGCCTTGAAAATATTAAATAAAATCTCAAACAGACTTTTATTTTAATAAAAAATTATCCACGTATATCATATCTATGTTAGTTCTCCTTAATGTATGAAGATTGTAGTGGTTATTATAAGAACCTTACGAGAGTTCAAACCATTTTTTTATGGAACAACTACATATGATAGTAAGTGTCAAACAATTTCTATGAAATAAAACTAACTCTCAGCGGCAAATTCTACTAGCGCTTGTAGTAGAAGCACTTTCCAAAACCACTCATTAGAAACTCGAAAGAAAAGTCTGTAATAATTTCAGAATAAAACGCATTTGTTAATTTTAGTTTTGAAACTTAAACTGAAAATTCGGCTTTTGTAATAGGTTACCCAGGTCTTTTTAAAAGCAAAATACTATTTGATTGGAATGGAAATGAGAACAAGTTTATATGTAGTAACATAATTTATTTAAGTTGGATCTTTTAAAAAGCTTACTATTTTCGCACATGTTTTTCAACTATTTTATGAACATTTAGGTATGTTGTATTCAGTAAGTGGTGAATTGCAGAGTTGTTGCTTTGAGCGATTAAAAAGCAAACGTATATTTCGTGCTTTGTCGCAAAACCTGAGTTATCTTAAATAAATTAAGTTGGCCGAGCATGTCTCCTATGTATACATGTATGTATCTTCTAAACCATGTAGTTAAGAAAGAAGACGTCGGATATCAAAATTTTGTATATGTCATAACAAGCACATTTCATTTCAAAAGTATGAAAAGCGGTACATAGAGTAATCACTTTAAGATTCGAAATAAAATAACCACTTAACAATTGCTTCAAGACGCTTGGCTTCCCCACTCTCTTATTTAGAAACTCCAGTTATGAGCATTACCTCGTAATCGCAATAGAAAATACATAATTTGAAATTGTTTTTAATTTTCCGTTATAGTTCGTAAAATATTAAATCCGTTCCACAAGCCAACCGTTTACCAGCGACCACCTATCGCATAAATTTACCCAATTTATGAAAGGTAATCATTTCTCGATAATTTCCTAACAATGGCCGTTACAGAAGTGAATAATCGGATTTATCCGATCTAAAGAAACGCCTCTTGTTCGTCTCGTTGCAAAAAAAAACATTTTTCCGAATTCTAACAATAAAAACCGATTATTTCATATTTTCGTGTATGTTCTACTCTTATTCTCTATATCGATCTGAATACATTATTTTCAAGTGGCCGTAATGGAAAAATTAACCTAGTTTTTATGAAACCATTTTTCTATACAATATTGATGAAAGAGATTATTACTTTTGTGGAAAAAATGTAGCACAGAATTTAAAATTTCGATTAATATGTAGTAGTATTTTCCATTATTTAGAAATATTAAAGCTTTGTCGCAGCAAATTTTATTATCAACGATGCTTGTTATGAAAATCGCCGACTTTTGCAATATAACAATGCAATGGAAATTGAAAAGTGCATTCTTTGAAAGTAGTGAAATATTAGAGATAAAATTCGCATGAAATTACATTTTCAGTGAAAATAATAAAGAAACTTTGCAATGTTCATCAGAGGATAAGAATAAACGCAGCCAAACAAAGCGATATTTTTCGGAGAATACGTAGGAAAGTTCGAAAAGCTAACTAGCTTTTAACGAGTGGGACTATCAGAGCGAATTAAGTTTCAATTATCATAAACAACGGTGAACTAACTATACTAGAGAGTTAATTGAAATATGGGTGCAACTTTATTACTTTTCGCAATTTTGAAACTAAACCGCAGTTCGCCAAACCCTACAACTTCACGAATGATTCTTTTTTCAGAATCTCTAGGAAATCTACTTATTAGAAACAACTATAGATATTCATTAGATTAGATTAGGCAATCCGTAGAAATAAAAACCAATCCTTTTGGTATTGAATATGGGAAAATTTTTAAATTGATTCATTGGTGATTATAAAGGGTTGTTCAATAGGTATATAACAATTTTGTATTTTAACTCAAACGTACCATTAACCTTTTTTGCTGACCTGTCAACGTCAAAACGGCTGACAAGGTTTACATTTTCATCATGGTGAAGTTCACGAACGAGCAAGTTTGTTTGAAAATGAGAGATGAGTTACGTATTTGGGCCAGACTCAGGAAAGCGGTCAAATTCGGAGTAAAATATCGGATGCGGAATGTTAGATAGGATCACTACTAAAGGATTTCACACTGAGCAGATGAGTCCTGTTTACATTCTTAGCATATTAACTAACACCATCAGAGATACCAGATACTTGATTCGTTACAGGCAACATTGCTGTTTTGTAGATCACATCACAGCCAAAACAGCACTAAAAATTATTAACACCAACTAGTACACTACCATACCCGGCCCGATTTCTGACCTCCCATCCCTAAGCTGACTGGACTGTACACTACAGTGTATTAAAGGGCTAACCACCTAAGTCCAGTTCAGTATCCTTAGGTTGGCCGCATACTGAAAGATCAAAAACAATTTTAGTCAAAAACATTTTTAACTAATCATGAATATGTCGCTGTTTCAATAGCAATTCAATGATAAAAGCACAATGATTAGTCGCGTGCCTCCAAGGCACGGAACTTATCAGTTTTTGACTAAAACTGTTGGCTGGACACACACTAAAAAAGCAAAAACAAAAATGTTTTTGAATAAAACTATACTCCAAATGGATATCACTGAGATATGATGAAAATTGTGAAAACGAATGCAATCCGTTTTACCCACTTGGGGGTTGGATATCCAAAACTCCTTAAATAAGTTTTTAGATAAATATAAGCCTCAAAAATCTTTCTATTTAATTTGAAAGTTAATGAAGACTACAGATACTACTATACATAAATGAGGTTGAGGAAGTAAAACTTAATTCGATGTTTATCACTTTTAAAAGATATGACGGAATGCGTGACAATGTGTTCAAACCGATTCTACCCTCTTAGGGGTTAAAAAATAAAAAAATTGGAAACCGGTCTTAGGCGTTTATAAAACAAGCCCAAGGTAGTAAAAAGTTATTCGATATCTAATCAAACCTGAGATATATTGCAGAATGCCTCAGATTAAAATTTATAAAACCACTTTACAGTCCTTGACGAGTCAAATTTCAAAAAATCCTGATAAAGATTTCTACGTGCACTCATCCTTCATATTTCAAAGAGTTCAAGAATGACGAGTCTTCAAAAGTGGGTATGGCGGTTATTAAAATGAAACAGTGAAAAAGATATTTTGCCTACACTAAACTGTACACACAGTAAAAAATGTTTACTACTCTAAGGCCCGTTCCTACGATGTTCAGTTACGGTCTGACCGGAACTTTAACTGACAGATTTTCATTAGTTATCTAGTAAGTAGTAGCAGTAGAAGTAAGTCGCTAAAAATGTGCATAAGATTACACACGATGTGGAAAAACTAATATGTACTACAAAACTGTGACATGTTTATATTTGCTTATTATTATTATTAATTGATTATAAATAAATAAATAAATAAATGCTTCAAGCAAATGATTGGCAGATGATTTCCCAGACTATTTTGAAGGGCAAGGGACACAGCTATCGACAATCGAAAAAGTTCGATGAAATCAATCACAAATGATAATTGGGAAAACAAATCAGGATATAGGTCAAAAAGAGTAGGAATTATAAATAAACTTCACACTTTATAAACAGTATTTTCTTTTTAAATGTTAAATCACAACTAACACAAAACCACGAAACGAGTGAATTAAACAACGAAGCGGTCAAGTGAATACATGTCACAAAAAACAAATAACTACACTTAAAGTATTAAAATTACATGTAAACTGTGTAATTTTATACACAATGATTAATTTTACACATTTGTGTAAAATTTCATTCTGTGTCCAGTCAGTATGTACATTTATGAATTAAATGTGTAAAAATACAAAGTTTTAAGAATTACTCTCAATTTTGTTAAATTTAATGAAAATTCGTAAATTTACTACATCAATGCGAAATATTTTACTGCTTTAAGGACAGTTATTTTCACAAAAAATTTTACTGTGTAAGTATTGGGCTCAGCTTTCCTACTAAAATAGCAGTCGTAGCTTCTATCATCACTATATGAAGTTCTGCAAAATATCTCAATTAATATCGGAACGAGTATTTTCCTGTTGTATACAGAAATTCTGCCAATAGAGGACAATAATTTCCACGATTTCAATTCCAGGATATCCCGTGGGGTAGTTAGTAAGTTAATTACAATTGAATTTTGCAGCATTCGGTCGCTGTATTGTCTTCAAACGTTGTTTTACGGGTGGAAATTGTAACATCGTAAAGCTATTATTGAATGTGCAGAATTACAATGATTTATGGGTTCGCGGTTGTGTTAAGCAGTCTGTAAATCTGCTATAGTTAACAAAATGAAGAAGTATGTTCGGAGTTCGGGACAATCTGACCAAAAGACATCCTCAACTAATTCACCACAATGTTTCTGTTCATCGACATAATTAGGTTCAGATGATCGGATGATGGCATTTTACTTGAATATCTCTCTATTCAACCTATATTTAATATAATGATTTAATATAATAATCTAATCTAATAATCTACCTAATTCGTAGGCCGAGTTGAACCTGCGGTTTACCACAATCTTCATAGAATATATTCCATGACATTTTCTTTTGGCAAACATACCATTGAAAAATTTTTAAAAGTCCATCACCGATCTCAAAAGTTCGCTCTTCAGAAAGACTAGTATACTTCGCATCTACAAAAACCAACAAATCTACACTTTATAATTTTAGTGACTTTCGAAAAATCAGTTTTATTAGAACAAGTTTTTTTTCGAGAATGTTTAATTTATGAAAGTCTTTATACCCCTCTTATAGCGGTTGAGTATATACTAAAATCCTGAAATCAAAAATTAGTTATTTCATTATACAGAAACCATATTGATGTTGGAACCAATTCGATATCCGATCGGACCTAAATAATACCTTTAAATCTCTTGGTGGTTGAATATCGAAAAAACATGAAATTGGTTTTTTGCGAATATATTTAAAGATTTTAGGCTTTAAAGCTAATTCGATATCTTACTGAAAAAGTGCACAACTGCTTCGTAGAGAACCTCCAGAAGTATAATTAATTAGATACCTTGATAGACCTAAAAACATGACGAAATTCGTGAAAATATACATATAAGGTATACAATCATTTTCACAAACAAATTTTTTGCACCACCTTCATTCTCCATACGCCAATGAAATTTTATTTTTTTTTCAAATATCCTTGTCTAGTACAAACCGTTCCTGATATCAGAAAACATCATCCACCAGATACCGTGCTACCACTTTATAAAAGTTTTAGTTTTCTAGTGTACCCATTTAATGGCTCAGAACTCTTTGTTTTCTACCCTCCCACGCTCAGCCCAAAAATTGAATGACCATATTTGAAACACTTTTTCGCATACGTCGTTCGGCGTATACGGCGGACTTTTTTTGGGTCTATTAGTCGGAAATATAAAATTCCAAAAACAGGAAGCCAGACATGCCAGAATTTAGTATATTCCACTTGGGGTAAGTTTTCCAGACGGAGAGAAGTGAAACAAAACAGGGTCGTTAAATGAATTTTTGTTTGTTTTAGCGTGTGAGTGAGTGAGACAAAACAGGAGCGTTATGTCAAGTTTTTGTTGTTTTGCGTGGAATAGATTGGAAGTACATTACATGAGAGTGGCCGGTATTAACAAAATGAGCAGATGAAATGGCATCATCGTATACTACACGCATTACACAGTTATACAAAATAATTTCCAATTCATGTAATAAGGGAATCAGACACACTAAATGCCTTTAATTTGACTCTGTTTCAAATTTAGTTATGAATTATACCGTTTGAAACCTTGATCCATATTTCATGAAATATTTAACTATCCGACTTTAATAACACGCCGTATAAATACGATTGAAGTACTTCAATTTTCATTACCAAGTTATGACATTTTTATCAAGTTGTAACATTTGTACTTAAAGACAATTTTTTTCGTTTACGAGTACAGGAAGAAGTTAAATTTCTAGCTTAGTTACAATCTAAATTGTTCGATGTTTCGAATTCTTATTTATAGTAGTAAATTCTAGCATACTTAGGAACACACTCATTATCGGTATGCAACATTTGTAATTATCTTTGCAACAGAAAGAAAGTAAACTGAAAGATGTCACACTTCTGATTATAATGAATTGGTTAAATTGAACCTGTAATGGGAAATGACTTTGAAGAATGTACCTCGCACGTTGTTCCGGGCAGGAGCAGAACGCAATGACGAAGGACTAGTGTTTTGTTTAAGTGTATGACAAGTGAATTTTTTTATTAGAAATAGAGATCTTTGATTATAATACAGGATACATATATTTCGGCGCTCTGTTCAAGTGATGGCAGCTTATAGAGATATGTAATGGAGATGACAAGCAGCGGTTGAGTTGAAGGCGGACGTCGCCGCATTCACTTGCACACAAAACAACAACAAATTGACATAACGCACCTGTTTTGTCTCACTCACTCTCACGCTAAGACAATAACAATTTGATATAACCACCATGTTTTGTGTCAATTCTTATCGAGTTTTTGGCTTCAAAGCGCTTTATACAAAACCGGTGGCTTGTCGTCTCCACTAGCTCTATGTGGCAGCTTTATCCACTTTTACAAAAACATCATGCAAACCAACAGTACTACAAAAAGAATAAAACTACTAACGCAACAGCCACACAAGGCTTGACTCTTCAACTTTTCCAACCCGCCAAGTGCAGTTTGGTAGCTATCCTTTTATAATAATTAAAATCGAGAAGCCTGGAACTATTCTTCACATATTCGAATCTATTTCTGTATTTATCTTTCTGAGCGTACTCCAATCCAAGAGAATGCATGAGCTTTTACAGTTGTGGTCGCTTTTAGAAGTGAGGAAATTATTTTTACATAAGCCTTCAAGTAGACGACCAATTAGAAGAGCAACACAAAGCTGGTTGCGCTTCTTTCTGAGCATTCCGAGTTCCTTTGCCATGTAGCCGAAACCGGAACCAGACAAATGCTACTACGTCCCATAGCAGTAGCTTTTGTATCGATCAAAATTTTCTTCACATTAAAAGCTTTATCGAAGTTTGCACGGAGGAGAATACATACTGATACAATGCATATATTTTTTGCTGATGAAGAAATCTCTTAAATTAATGTTTTCTTTTCAAAATATTTAATTATTCTCACTGAGCCAGGCCCTTTTAAAATATTCTTAATCTTGTGGATTTTGGTTTGAAGGAGATGAACAACCAACCTTCTTGTCTAAATATGCATTTTGAACTTCAGCATACGAAATAGTTTTAAAAAAAAAAACACTACCTCGTATGCTTGTAGGCTATACGTGTTTATCGAATATTAGCACTGTTGTCTTTTCATATTACGTATTATAAAATTTTTACTTAGCATTGGATACTTTTTATCATTTCGAAGAAAAGAAAAAGAACAAGTTAGTATCTAAATTGCTGAGTGTTCCGAATAATGAATAATGGTGTAGTAAAGCTAATAACATACTAACATACATTCGTTATCGGTATGCTACATTTGTAATTATCGATCAAACACATTTTATAGAAATTTTCAAAAAGAAAGTAACGAATAATTGTGTATTCGGTGTAAACTTAGAGCAGAGTAGTTTAAAAAAGACAAAAAAGGTCTTTGAAGGATATGCCGACACAAATAGGAGATAGTTTTCCAGTATCACGGATACTGCGGATATAGTAGCCTGGTTGGCTTAGTGGCTAGAGCACTTACCTTCGGTGCACCTGGTACCAGGTTCGAATCTGCTTGGTGACAAGTAACAGTGACAGTTCACTCAGCTGTAAATAAGTACCTGATCTAAAATCGGGGTAATAATCACGGACGAGCTTGTGCCTGACCACTTCAGCTCGTAGTGTTCCGTTGGTCTAGTAATGAAGTAACTCTGGCATTACTTCAAGGCCTAGGCCCGATTTGGTCTGTTGCGCCATTGACTATTGTTTATTATCTACGGATACTACAGTCGGAGATGTGAAGAAATTTGAAGAATTTTTGGAGAACCTGGAAGATTGGTCTTAGCGTTCATTTGAATGCCACAGAAGAAGATAAGAGGAAATGGGTTGGAGAAGCTATTTTACTTCTAAAACGTAGCTGAAGTGAATACTTACCAATGCTAAGTTTTTCAACTGATGAACTCGCTTCAACCGGCTATTCCCATGCAGAGGAAAATCAAATAGTGTGCTGGCCAGAAGTCACGTTACTAACTACCTAATGAGGGACTTCCTAGCATTCCTACTATTCAATCGCCAAGTTTAAACTTAGTGGCATAAACCATTGAGTACATTTGCATTTTAAAGTGTGTTCCAGCTTTAGAGCACTCTTTTTCCTTATCTTCTCCAACTGATGTACCACTCACCACACCACTCAATGTACCAACCTCCAACAATTAATATAGTAGGATCATCTATTAGTTTCATTAATAGCTGCAGCAGTTCAAACGCACATATGATTAAAAGTGGTATGTGGAAGGAGCACTGCTCAAGGAATTGAAGTGATTCTAGATAGATGACAAACACTATATTGATCGGATATAAATTCGCATCGAGCGTCAAAAACTTTTAGACCGAACCATAGTATTCAAGAAAAATTGCATCGCTTTTTCAACTTTATGAACGAGGTAACACAATGCTTAACGGAATCAATATGTAATTGTTACCTAATATTGTTTAATTGTTTAATATTTAAAATAGTACTCCGAACTATTAAGGCCTCATATCACCCTGAAAATCGATTTTTTTTTTTACAAATTTTCATGTCTTATACTTTCAAGAACTAAAAAAAAAATTTGAATTTAGAAAATTCCACTTCATTACAAAGTTATAGCACTAAATGTGACCATATATCGGTTTAAAGCGGCTTCCTGGCTATTTGCCCCGCCACTCTCAACAGCAGCGTTTAGCATATTTTTTTTCATTAAAGCCGAGTATCATAGGAAACAAGGTCATTCATAGGACCATCTGTAAAACACTCGAAGATAAAAGAGGAAGAAAGCGTACAGTACGAAGCTGGAAGGAATGGGAGACTAGCCGTAAGTTCACGTTGCATCTACCACAAACTTTAAACGCATTTTTCTCGAAACTATGTTTTCAGCCAGTGTCGGCACGATAACTCAGTCAATTTTCAATATAAATTTTGTTAACTATTTTCTCTATGAGGTGACGAGAGCTTTTTTTTAAATTTTTAGTTACAAAATTTTTTATAAATTATCAAACGCAACTTTTTTTTAAAAAAACTGATTTCTAATGTTTGAAATACTGTAACTTCTTTATTTAAAAAAAAAATAAAAAATCCCTCCGTCACCCTATAACTACTACATTCTTTTACTTAAGATCAGCGCTGTCGTTTGTACTACGATAGTAGTATTTGTACTACTATTGTACTTCATGTACTACTGTACTACTCCTTTCAATTTTGTACTACTCTTTTCTCAAAAGTTGAATTCTTAAAATCTTTAGAAGAGGATTCTACAATGTACATGCAATTTGCGTTTCATCCGGGGTTGCTAATGATTTCGTTTTTCTTGTTTTTGTTTTGCAACAGCGTGAGACCTATTATTTTTTATTTTGAATTTGGTGTGATTTTACTTTTCTTAAAGGTTCCGAAAACCGAGGGAGTTTGAAAAATTATTATTTAGGTTACATGGTGAAAACAAAATTTAAATTCTTGAGTTCACATATCTTTTTAACAATTCAACTACAAAAAAAAAATTTTTTTTTTTAATATTAGCATTATTTTTTACCGGTGTAAATGTACTTCTGATGAAAACCATAGCGCCCAGCCGGCATTATTACTGCACCAAAAATAATTCAATTCGCCAAAATTAAAAACGGATCTTATAATACAATGAGGTAGTTAAAGGGAGACGGAGGGATTTTTTTTTTTTTCAAAAATAAAGAAGTTAGAGTAGTTCACATTTTAGTAATCAGTTTTTTAAAAACAATTTGCTAAAAATTATCCAACCGAAAAATTATAAAAACCTCTCGTCAGTTTAGTGAGAAAATAAGTATCAATTCAAACAAAAATGTTGAAAAATCTTAAAAATTGACTGAGTTATCAAGAATGTCTGAAAATATGAAAACATATGAATGATGAATTAAGTGAAAAAAAATTATACATTGTAGTTGCGATAATATGAACTCCGCCTAACTTGAACCATTGCATAACACTAACTTTATAGCTTCTTAAAAGGGTCATCCCAAGTTCAGGATCTTTTTTTACGCCATTTTTGTGAATTTGTTCTGGCGAACTTAATAATGACAGAACTGTAAAATTTTTAACATATACTTATGCACATTTTCAGCCCCAAATTATCGGTCATTGCTGAGGTATATGGCAACTTAGCCACCCATTTTCAGAAAACCTTGTTTTCGGTAGACACAATTGCGCGCGTTCTGATTATCTCAAATAAAAAAATCAAACAGTATTTTAATCTGTGAAGTTTGAACTAGTCTTGGAACTAGGATTATCAAAAATAATTGAACAGTTAATTTTTTGCAGCTTATTGAACTTTTTGTCGTCAATTTTTGTGTATCTTTCCGACTTCTTCAGGTCGACAAAAAAAACGGCTTGATGAATCACAATTATCCTAGTTTGGAGACTTTATATTAGTACTGAATAAGTTTACTAAATTTCAAAAAAATTCGTTCGTGATATCGTGTCTACCGATTTGAAAAACATAGTTTTGAGAAAAACGCGACTAAATTTTTCATTATATTCGAAACAACATAGGAGTTTATAACGGCCTGTAACTTTCGAATGGCTTCGAATATCGGAATATCACTACGCTCACATATTCTATACTATATTTAGATGTAATTTATGAAAAAAAAATCTATTTTTGGAAACCGTCACACGTGATGACTGCCTTAATATCGCCACCTTATAAAGTGGACAGTGAAGACTACGATAATGTAAACCACTTTTTCTTTTTCTCTAGACTATGGAGTGTATTTCTTGAAAGTAATAGTTATCCTTGAAAAAGATTTGTTAACATAATATTTTTTTGTAAATTCTTGTAACGTCCTCCTTTCAAATTAGTCCCGAATCATTGTTCTATGATAAAAACTATCGGATATGAATTTTCAAACAGAATTCGGGCATCATTTTTACAAAAACTTTAAACTAAAACTAACAAAAAATTTGATACAAAAAAAAAAATAAATTATAATTTATTTAAAATACCTAGTTTTTTGAGTAAGGAAATTTTAAAGTAATGTCACAAATTTCGTTTTTTTTGGCGATTTTTAATGGAGTGACCAGAGGAGGATATAAGCTAACTCTTTGGTGTATTACGCGGTTCGGAACCTAAAAGTCAATTATGTACTACTATTCTTTGTAAAATACTACTTATATGCACTACTGTCCAAAATAACAAAACGACAGCACTGCTTAAGATTCTTTTTCATTTTTGCAAATTGAATTATTTTTGGTGAAGTTATGATGCCGACAAGGAGGCGCCGTAGATTTCGCCAGTAGTCTATTTATACCCGTAAAAAACAATGTTAATATTAATAATTAAAAAAGAAGTAATTATTTTTTATTATAGTTGAATAGTTAGTAAGATATGTGAACTCAACAATTTTTTTTTTCACCATATAACCTTTACAATAATTGTTCAAATTTACTCGTTTTTCAGCGCCCGCAGGGTGATATGAACCCTTAAGGCAGGTTTTAAAGTAGATTAGACATCACGTATCCCAACTAATACCATGGACACTGACACTGCTGATATTGATATCATAATATCGTTAATACCAGACGTGTATCGCCCAATACTAAGCATATACGAGATAAGCGAACTGGTATATATCTAGTATTGAACCTGTTTCATAGAATACAAAATCGGATAATTTATAGCATACATATACACCGGTGTTCTCTCTACTGGTGACAATGCGACAGATATCACTCTCAACCTACAACTTGCTCTCACAGAACTATCTCAATATTTTCATAAATGGAAACTTAAAATCAATCCTGAAAAGTGCCAAGCTACGTTTTTCACCAGAAAGAGGAAAAGCAGTTTACTACCTCAGACTAACATCTCAATCCTAGGGAGAGACATTCCTTGGACAGACAAAACAAAATATCTGGGGGTCACTCTCGATAAGACACTGACCTTCGAAAAACACACCGCTTTAATTAGAGACAAGATCAATGTAACGATTAGAGTTTTATATCCCCTAATAAATCGCCGATCTGTGCTAAGCACTGATAACAAAATTATTATCTACAACGTAATTTTTCAAAGTATATTTTTGTATGCGGTCCCAGTCTGGCATGACATCTCAAATTGCCATATAAAAAAATTGCAAATTGCCCAAAATAAAGTCCTCAAATTATTGCTAAACCGACCCTGGTATTTCTCCACGCGGAAACTTCATGAAATTGCAAATGTTTCAAAAATAAAGGACAAGATGGACATCATTCATCAAAAATTTGTTGATCGAAGTTCGATATCGAGGAATCCACTGATCTCAGGATTATTTAGCTAATTAGTCATATTTTAGGATAATTCTAGTTTAAGATTAGTCTTAAGTTGTATACATAAGGTTTTTTTCACTTTGCCTTGTTTCCTTACGACCAAAATGAAAAACATTAGTTGAAATGGGTACAGAAACTCAATAGCTCTAAAGTAGCTTTTAACAAACACTGGATTTTATATGTACATACTATGCAAAATAAAAAGAATTTGAATTTGAAAATACATTTTACATTTTAGTGCCATTCCCCTATTGTGTGGTGAGTATCGCAACTAAACGTCTTTGGTTGCTTATACCAGATACTGTCAAACCATATCATATGTGCAGTGCATCATGTGCAGCTAGTTACAACACTATGTATTCAATACCATGGTTTGTATATTAGCTGTGTATCCATGGTATAACATATGTATTTCTAACCTTGTTTTCTAAATCTACCGCCGGAAGCCTGTTCAATAGAAAACTGGACAATTTCGCACAGTGACTAAGATAATGGTATCAAGTAAAATTAATAATAATAATAATAATAATAATATATTTTTATTTCTTATACACCAAGTAACAACCTTTTTTGTATGTATAATTAATTACTTTGATGGATTCACAGATTCAGGTTATTTGAAAAAAGAAAATAGTAGAAATTGCTTGTATGGTAGTATGTTGATACTTGTTACTAAATTACGCTAAATGAAAAGATACGAGTTTCCTAAAAGTCCCCAAACATTTTGTCTTGCGTGTATTACGCGGCAACATATTCCAAATTCTTACTACCTGCACGAAGAATGAGCGTTCACCAATTGTAGTTTTAATACGTGGTAAGAGCATTGTTGGATTCCTAGACGTGTTCAGAAAAGTAATTTCATCAAATAGGTACTTGGGCGATTCAGTGACTAAGACCTTGTGCAAGAAAACTAAAGCAGTTAAGTTCAAATAGTCGGACAAAGGACAGCCTAGAATCGCGTTTCTGTAAGGGGAGATATGCTGAAAGCGCCGCAGACCAAAAACATATCTCACGCAGTCATTGAATGCGATGGTTAGCTTCATGTCGCATACCGCGTCTCGCTTGGTGTATATAATGCTTCCATATTTGAAAAAAGGGACTACCAAGGATTTTATTAGATGTAGTCTTACTTCTAATGTCAAAACTTTGGATGACCCCCAGAGTTGCCGCAGAGTTCCATATATTTTTCGGAGACAAGCCTTAGTGTGATCACAGCAGGTCATAGTAGAATTAAGCATTATACCTAAGTTTCTTACGTTTTGTTCATAGCTGATTTGTACTTTCTTCAAAAAAATTGGTGGTAGGCTACTAACGTCGACAGTTTTCTTATATAGCATTATAGCATTGCATTTTTTCGGATTAAGTTGTAGGCCATTAATATTTGACCAGTGCGAAATTTGATCTAGATCTTCGTTTATCAAATCAGCACAGTTGGCACAATTCTCAGGAGGCTTGTGCAAGTAGATCTGCACATCATCTGCGTACATATGAACTTTAGCACTTTTTAGTGTACTTGGCAGATCATTAATAAATAGAGAAAACAATAGTGGGCTTAGCACTGAACCTTGGGGTACACCACACACTCGATATTTAGTCACTGAGTTTACTCCATTTATGCAGACTGGTTGTGAGCGATTTGACAAGAAACTGTCCATTAGAGAAACTGCAGTTGAAGAGAAATTGTAGTGAGTTCTGAGTTTACCCAACAGCTTCACATGATTAATATTATCAAAAGCCATGGAAAAATCCAGCAGTACCAGGGCAGCCATCTCTCCTTCGTCTAATGCATGCCTTATATCACTGGTAACTTTCAGAACGGCCGTCTCACAGGAGTGCTTAGCACGAAAACCCGATTGCCACTCAGAAAGGAGATTACGGCTTTCAATATAATCTACCAGTTGCCGACTCATGATTTTTTCCAGAATTTTACCCATGAAGCATAAAATGCTAATAGGTCGATAATCTTCTGGTCCAATCGGTGCCTTAGTTTTTGGAATAGCCAGAATGGATGCATTTTTCCAGCGCGCTGGAAAACAGGAGGATGTTAGACAGAAGTTCATTGTATGCAGGAAGACATGCGATATAAATGGAAAAACTAATTTAATAAACTGTGGGGAAAGGTCGTCTGATCCCGTGGCATGTGACTTAATGCTATACACTGCCTTATGCAGGTCTACATAAGACACGTTGCTAAAGGTGAAGTAGTCATCGTTTGATGACGATAGAGTACTATGAGCGTTAGTGCTCAAATCAGGGTCACTGTACGCACCATTATTGTTCAAAGTTGGCCCAGCTACAAAAAAATCGTTTAGTACATTCCTGTCTAGATTGCAAGTAGGGACATTCTTCCCATAGATGCCGAGGTTTCGTAGATTAGACCACAATTTATTTGCAGGCAGCTTTGTGTCAAGTTTTGTTGCAAAATATCGTTGCCTCGCTTGCCTAATTAAGAGTGTTACTTTATTCCTTAAAGTTTTAAATAAAGTATGTGATTCAACGGTCTTGGATCGCCTGTACATTTGGTATAAGTATTCCCGCTCCATTATTAATTTCTCAATAGCAGATGAATACCATGGGCAGCGACCCGGCTTTAAGACTTTGGTAGTTAGAGGAGCATGCTTGTCAAGCAAAGCAAACAACATATTATTAAGGTTATCTACCATGCCATCCGCCGTTGTATGCCTGAAGATATCACCCCAGGTCTGCATAGCGCAATCATTCATTAATTCTGCGGTGTTGATATTTTTGTAATTACGATATGAAATTGTGTTAAAACTGGTATTTTATAATTTCCTATTTCTACGAGTTATTCTTCTATTTAATCAATTATTAATTTTTAATATTTGAATTATAGTTCTTATCGGATTTCCACGAAAAATTCCATTGAACTTTAAGTACATTCCTGGGTGCGAATAAAATTTAATCAAAAATGCTATGAAAACAAAGAAAACAATAAATTGTTGTCCATCCGAAATCGTTAAAACAAATCAAAGCACGTGTTCGCACGAAATCGCTATACTATCTAATCTTCGAATATAGGATATCACGAATTATTTACTTTTGATTGATTAAATGGTCGTGTGAATTCCGATTCGACGTCACAAATTATCCCTTAAAAAATATATGTACTTCAATTATTATTATGATGATATGGAACGAATTGAGTGTTCAATAATCCCGGTCGAATAATCCCTGCTTTATTCGAACATGTTGAAATTAATTGTACGCTTAAGCTATCTTTAAATTGTTGACGAAGTGATTTCGGATCAAAATGCGGACAAGAGTGTAAGTATCTAGAAATTTGATACCAATCGATTATCTCGTCGAACAAGCAAAACTTTTGGGTAGTAGGCGCTATAAAAGTAAATCGAGTGTCAATGGCATCTGATGATCATTAAGATTTTCGAATGATTACGATTTTTTTTATGAGAACTCAATTTTCAAAGACAGTAGCAGCAACTTTCGAAACCTATAATGAAAGATTTAACTAGATCAATTAAAAAACAGCCTGGTCTAAAATTTAAGTCAGAAGCTCTTACGCAACAAGTTGTTGCGGAATTACCAACCTTAAGATCTTAAGGCCCCATGAGTCCGGTGCGACTATTTTTTGGTCCTGTTTGGTTTTTCTTTCTTGAGAGGATTTTAATCGGTTAAAATCGTTTTTCGTTCGTGTTATTTGGAGTGGACAATATGCCTGCATCTTTCGCTGTCTATCAGCGAACTAATTTTGATTTTACAGAAAAAAATAGTGTTATATGTTTTCAAATTATTTGAAAGGCATAACTATTAAAAATCAATAATTTTTTCATTGATTAATCTTCTAGAAATGCCAATTAATTATACTATCTGTGATACTTTTCAATGACATGAGGTCTTCTTATGTAATTCTTGCCATGAAAATCCTGAAAAATTGCTTCAATTTGACTTCATATATTATTAACATAAAAAAAAATTTTTCAAAATTTGATTTATAGAAGACCTTCTTTAAGATTTTTCCCAACATTATATTAATTATAATGACATGTTAATTATTCAAGAAATAGGTAATATGCGTTTAAAAAACTCGAATTTACGCATTTTAAAAAATGTTCAAGGGTTGTTGTTCGAATTGCATTTTTTCCAAATACAATTTTGAATTTTTTCTCTATGGATGACCTAGTTTACATACCAGCTAATTAAGTGGTGTAATTTTATTTTGTTGTTTTGTTGCCATTAACGTGAAATATTGGTAAGAAAACAGTCATAAATCATCAAAATTGCATTTAACGCGCACATGGAGCCTTAACCACGAGGTGTTATTTTTGCTCTATTATTTTTAAATAATAAAGTAAGTATTGTGATCGACCTGAAGTTTAAAAAAAAAATTGTTGCCATGAAGTTTTGTGCATATGTACAAATTTTTCAGTAAACCACAAAAAAGAAAAAGTCGTAGATGCCAAAAGCGTTTGAAGACCCGCAGCTCACAAACCAGTAGAGATATTGGCTGCTATTCACAGTCGTCATTAAGTTGGCTTTAAGTTAAAGCTGACTTTAGTGTACTATTAATAATACGACAATAAAGTCAGCTTTAACTTAAAGCCAACTTTATGACGACTGTGAATAGCGGCCATTAAGTTTAAATCTTGTGATAGATACGATAGGTAGAATGGGTAAAAAGACATACCCGGATCTTAATATTGGAATAGCTCCTTAGCAGTTAGTATGTTAGTATAGTGTCCCTGACCCTTCTAGAATGAGAAAGGGATTCGGTACTGGTGGTGAAAGAGTTCGTCCACATTAATACGGACACCTCCAAAATTGAAGGTGAGGAAGATGGTGGCATTTTCTCTGAAACGCTTAACATTATCCTGCTTCTTTCACCTTCTGGACCACTGCAGTGTCTATCAGGCGGCCCTTATGGCGACCATGAAGGACTTGTTCTGACAGAGGTGTAATGTAATATCTACTAAGTATATTAGCATTTTCACAGATAGCCAATAGACGGCAATAGAACCCTTGAAATCTGCATCGACAACATAAGAGGTCGTCGTGGAATGTCGATCATCTTAAGAAGATGGCCGAATAACTCATTATTCCGGAGGAGGAGAGAGTCTTTCATCTCAAGCTGATCTACACTTATAGAAATAATGTGATTCTTCTATAGTTGCAGTGAGCATAATTTAGTTATTATAGCTTTATTAAAATAGTTATGGTTCTCCTTGCCAAAGCTTATAACTCACACATAATAATAAATAATAAAGTCGACCTAACCATACTTGTTACGTGATGTAAATGTATTTTATGCTAACAGCAACTATATTCCATGATCAGTATATAAATTTATTGAATATTTCTTACAACTATACCATGGTTTCTACCATTTTCCACGATGATACGTATTACAAACATATTATGGTTATCGCAATTATTACACAAATGTGTCATAAAACGACGAAAACCACAATATCTTTTACAGCGAAAGGTATCGTGAGTTAGGTTCATTAATAGCTAACACATAGAGACATGAAATAAGACAGTAAATTTTAAATGAGAAGTAAATCCGATTTAAAAGTAAGTGAGGATCCCCAGTATCATTTTTTATAATAGGGTTCCCAGTATTATGGTTATTAGTTTTAAGAACCATACGTCATTGTTTGTTTTCACCTCTGTTTGAATCAAACATATAAATGTTTCTTAGGATCGTAACTATAGTTCTCACAACCATGTTCTATAATTTTTACAACGATTTATATGATTGACTTAATTACAATATGTATATCATAACTCAAGTCATTAGATACGAATGTTTAATAGAACATGAGTTAAGTTGGTAGAACCAAAACTATGTTTGCGTTTAACACACAACAAGTTTTCGTTTGTTTGATTCAATCATAACACATTTCTCAGAAACATAACTCTAGTTGTAATAATCCAACTACAAATATCTTCTTGATTAATATAATTATACTAGTTATGGGCAACAAGACAGTAAAGTTAGTATGTACAACCATAGCATCAGTTATCAGTACTATCTTACATCTTGTAACCTGGTTCACGCAACAATAAATTCAACCATAGTAAGATTCTCCCAAAATATGGTTACCATACTCATATTTTTTCTTTGAGTGAACGAGTATGAGCTGACAGTCTCAGTAGCCTTACCGCAACGGAGGTTGCGAGAACGCAACGCTTCATTGTAAGCTCTAAATTGTTTAGCGAATATGAACCGATTCAATGATCTTTTAGTAACATAACCGACCTTTTAAGGTCTAACAAGGGAACATTCCCAAGTGTCCCACGCCGATTTTGAAAATTTTAATACATACGAGTATATGTTTTAGAACTCGAAAATTTAAGGGACACGTATATTTTTTATTGGTAGTCGTGAGAATTTAATTGAACTTAGTCCGGACTACTCGTAAGTTCATCTCATAGAATGTGTTATAGGGTACGCTTTACAAGAGATCACCTCCAGTCCGCACTCGTTTAATCTCACTTCCAACTAAACCAAATAAATGTCCTTACGCCTTAAGTTAACCACAATTAAAATTAATGAATCATAAACAAAAGGCTTTTTAATTGATAAGACATTTCAAAATGCTTTGCAAAAGTTTAAGCGCCACAAATAGAGTTTACTTCCATTTCTTCAGAAGTTGTTTTTCAGGTTCGTTACTTGAACTGCCTACACAAGAAGGATTAAATTTTTTGTATCGGTTGTCCTTATCCTTATCTCGATTTAATCCCAAAGTCTCGAAAACATTTTCCCATACAGAAAAAAAAAGACAAATTGAAAATCAAAAGACAACCAACACCAAATTCAATGGGGTGAAAAACAAGAAAGTTCCAATTTAAGGAATCATCTTATCAGCCGGCACAGAGGGTGTCTAGCATAAAGATTCTTAGTCTCGACTTAGTCGAAAATAGATGATTTTTTTCCCAAAAGCTTGAATCTTAACCGTTTTGTGGTGCATATGGGGTGTTCATACTCATAGTGTTGATAATTGACAATTGTCTATTACACTCTCAATAAGGATTGGAACTATTGCTACTATTTGCCATCGGTTTGCTCGATCAAGTAACTGTCGTTAATTTTCTTAAAAGCAACATCAACCCTTTTGCCTGGTTATGATCACCAGATTCCTTGTAAAAGGCATAATAGCCCATATGTGGTTGCTAAAATACACTGGAAATTTCAATACGCCATCATACGCCATGTTGTGGGCATCGAACGACTTATTCAAGGCACTAATGGAGTGAGTAAATAGGTAGGTAAAATAGGTAGTTCGAATAAAATGCATAGGTTACATGGAAAAATATAAAAAGCTTATACCATATATATTCTTTGACAGGTTACTTCTGAGTTTAAGTTGTTGTTGTTGTTTGAAGCGGGCGAGGATACGCAACAAGACAGAGCGCATCTTGAGCACTCAGACAATTATTGCACTCGAGTCCCCCAGTCTCTACATGATCTTTTTCGTCCTCCTCACGAATATCAAGAGGTCATGTAGAAAACGAGAACGGAGTTCTTCTATCCTTATAACATCGACGCCGTATACGTGCACTCTCGTAGTAGAGCAAGCTGGACACTAAAGAAGGAAATGTTCCGTTATGTGTCGCCATCTCTCAATGTGGGATTTACTCACCCACTCAGCAATGGCAGTCCTAACAGAGGCAAGTTCAAGTTGATCATTAATTATAATTTCAACATTTTACTTTGGTATTTTGAAAATATTAAAATACTTTAATTGTTCTGAAATTCATTAAAAAAATCTTTCCCTCAAATATTATATTTCCACGATACAGGGTAATTATACGAGAGACCACAATGGATCCACAGAGATCTCTCAAAATGGGCTGTGGCACTATATGCTTCAGTCCACCCCTTTCAACCTAACATAAATTACAAAGGTAGTGAATCCTTACGAAACACAAAAAAAAGTCCGTCGGTCCACCGTATACGTCGTCCGCGAATTGCTTCGGCGCCTCATAGCTCAAAATATTTGCGCAAAATTTCGTAAAAGAGAGTGGGTGAGAAGGCCAGTGCAGGGTTTAGATTAAATTTGGTTTCTGTATCACAGCAATTACTTACACTAAGAAGTTGAAACCTTAAACTTATGAGGAAAAAATTGTCAATATTGTTTTTAAGTACGACAGTTGGGAATTAAAAAATATGTCCTGCCAGAGGTGATGAGGTGGCGTCACTGCATATGAACTGAACAAAATGTTGAGGAGATCTTAGCTTAGTAGCAATAAATCACACAATGACTTCGGTATGTTCTCCCATTTTTTAAGGTAATAAGATATCAGCCTTATCCAGATCGGTATTTATATTAAGATCAAATCACCCGCCTCTGTGTCCTTACTATCGCAGATTCTTTTCGAATTTGGTAATTAAATTAATTAATTTAGAAATTATATATTTTTTCTTTGGAACTTTTTATTTTACTATACACAAAAAAAATTTACAATATTAATAAAAAAAAATATGTAGAGATAAGTATATTATGATCGATTTTTAAAAAAATACAATACTTTAAAAATTTTGTTCCCGGCTTAGCACTAATAAACGCCCTAAAGAGTAAGGGAAATCGACTGTCCTTCTGACCACGAAAAATTTTTTGAATACTAGTAGCTCACAAACCTTTTGACTTATAAAGAAGCTCAAAAATTTTATTTTATAGTTTAGTATTGTGATTGATCTGAAATTTCTAAGAAAAAATTTCTACGCTAATATTTTTAATTTTTACGGTTTAGGACGATAATAAAGTAAAAAAAACTATGCGTCTTGTAGTTGTACACTAAATGTCCATAACGTTTGGAAGCTACAAGAGACACATTCTGAAATTCACATTTCCTAAACGGTTTATGTCAGAAAGTTATAATTTGGTGAATATTTGTAAGAATACTGGTTGGGTATATTATAATCAACATTTTAGGGGGCAGGTGACGTGTGAGGTCGGGAGATGGACTAATTTGGACCAGAATACCTTCCGAACCTTATTTCCGGCCTGATAAAATTATGTGGATATGGATTATGAGTTTAAGTTCATAAATTTTTTTGAGAGAATGTTGGATCATATGTCAAAAACCGTACCAGAGTATGAAAGGTTAGGTTGTTAGAAAGTTAATTGTTTAGAGGGCCTCGACACAACTAGTATTATATTCTGATTTTAGGCACGTTCCCGACTATAACCCAACAAAGAAATTTGTTTTTTACATTTGGCAGTGTCGTAAGACAGATAACTGACAGATTTTTAATACTCAACCTAAAAATAGTGTGTAAATTGGTAGTACAAGTTTTCACGAATTCCGTCAAATTTCTTAGATTCGATATGATAATGAATTGGCTTTCGCATCCTTGGGCTTTTTTCAGTTATAAAAACCTAAAAGTTAATATTAATATATTTTTATATTGACCTTCTGGTGATGTAATGGAGTATACATTTTTATTAACTTCGTCTTATCTTTCAGGTTTGACGTCTTCTTATATAGTCGCATAGGAACTAATATCAGAATTTTTTAATGTTCAACCCCTGGGGGTTTAAGAGGTTTTATACATTTTTAAGGTGACATGACGAAATTCGAGATGTCTCCACCACACGGGCTTTTAAAATGTGTAATTCTTAAAAAATCTTATTCAGAATTTTCCTATATTTTTACTTATTTATTTTAACATTTGTTTAAAGAACCACTAATTAGTGTTGAGAGACTATATGTGCCGAAATAGTGATTCATGTGTTTAGACTGGCAGGCGTGTTTATTTGAAGCCTTGCCGAATAAAACCAGAGCCTAAATTGAAGATCCCGAAAAAATGTCCCTTCAAGATTTTAAGACTTACCAACATTTCGCAAAGGATATCTATTTTTTTTCAAATTTATGGCAACAGTATCCATTAAGAGTGTTTAACCTTTAACAACCCTAAAAAAAGATACATGAACTATGAAGCTGATCCATTTATTCAAGTAGTAAAACAATTACGATAATTGATTAAACTTTTCCCTGTAACCTTTTTTTAACGAGTTACAACCAAATTATTTACACTTACCTATTACATTAAAAAACCGTAGAAAACAAATAAGAAACATCAAACAATTCCCAAGAGGGAATATTAACATCGGTTCTATGGTCTTCAAGTAAACTTTTCTCTTAGCCATATTTTAATGAATCATTTAAATTTAAGTACTCATTACTTACTAAATAGAATCGAAGTGTGAGAGTAGATAGTAGATAGTAACCGAAAAAGACGGACAGGTGGAAATTTTACGCTTCGAAGGAGTCCCTCAAATGGTTTTTCCCCGTTTTCCGAATCATTGCCAGCCTGTTGATGACATCCTCACTTTCGATTTAAGTAAATTAAAAAAAAAAAGTTATTCCGAAAGAATCAGAACGTGGTAAATAATTTTTAAAGTACACACCTGTGAAGTTATTACGTGTACGTAACTCTCACGTTTCAAACAATATCAATTTATTGAAGTAAAATTTTGATTGGATGGGAATTGAGGATGGCTTTTTCGGAACACAAATAATATATTGTCATTATTCAAAGAACTCATTCGCATTTTCCGAATAATTAATTAATTAATGATGTAATTTAAGAATCCTTATGCGTGTCCATGTAATCGCATATTTCCATAGGACTGTTTGTATCAGGGATTCGAAAATATAATTGAGATCATAGTGAAGTAATAAATTGCCAACATGTAAGGTATGTATGTACAATACGAGTATATGATGAATCCTGAGAAATGGCACAATACCTGAATGGGATCTAAAGAACTCTTCATACCATTCTTCGTATGTAATCAAATGTACCTTTCCTTCCAGTTCTCGAATTCTTTTATCAAATACTCGTACTTAATGAAGGATGAAGTCACAAAATTTCTTTATTCATGTACGAAAATCGCATCACTTATCAAATTTTATTAGTATGTATCTATTTGACGAAAAATGGTCTATTAAAGAAAAAGAGATATCAAGTATTTACCTATATATGATATGATTTGGTAAAATTTCAATAGTATCATTATGTATATCATAATAATCAAAAGAAATCAAATAATCAAAAGAAATTGCTGGTATAAAAAGGTCTGTTAACAGTTTGAGCACAACTCTTTTTTTTTGACAAAGTTGAAGTGTGAAGTGCCCACGCTACTGATACCCTTAAATTCAATGTCGAAATATATTATTTGTCGTTTCGACACATGGCGATTATTTTGGAAAAGAATTTTGCCACTGGTATAGATAAGTACTATACGTCTCAGATAAAAGTGTTTCTTCATATAAAAATTTGAATAAATGAAAAGCACGTGCAAGTAAGAACTTATGCAATATTTAATCATACCTAAAACACAAATTTAACTTACTTTACTTACACTCCTGGGGATGAACATCAATAAATTTTTCCTAAATTAATTTACTTTCCTAGTAAATATAGAATCATAGTAAGGTTTAACATTCTGGCATAAACTGTTCCTGTGATGGAGAAATGCTACAAATACAAAGTTCCAAGGTTCTATCTTTAGGGATCTGAATATTTTGCTGATGGCGGTTATTTCGGCCTGCCTGCTGTATAAGTCCCAAGATAGAATCTCAATTTCATTTTAAAATATGGGACAGAGTTTTCTACAAAAATTATAAGACAAGGTCGTTGCTACTGCCAATAACCCTGCTATATGAAAAAACAAATTTAATCTTTCTTGCGTAATTTGTTCACGAAATATCGTAATCCAAAATTTTTGACCCCCGATTTAGGCACTACCTACCACCCTTAAAATCGTTTAGTTATATATACTCCTCTAAGGCATACTCGTAGCCTATTAATAACGATAAGGTTTCAGATTTGTGGCATAAACTGTTCGAGACCTAAGAATTTTACAATGTCTCGATACCAGCTTTCAAGCCTTTCTGACTTAATGTTTTTTCTGCACACTTGCACCCCAATTCAAAAATGGTTTCACTGTTAAAGTTCTATAAAAGTTCCAAGATTCAATCTCCTAGTGTAACCTGTTCCTAAGATATAGAAACCAACGTTCTTAATGTGATCACTCAAAGAAATCTATCCATTATATACACCCCGAATTGATCTTAACGCATTTCCACGGGGTTGTGAGGCTTTAAACGAGTATCATACACGAGTTGGCCAATACTCCATTATTACCGGGAAAGGCAGCGAATTTCAATTAAAGATTCTACGAAAAATGTCGAAACTCAACCAATCCTCTAGTTACGAGTTTTTTATGTTAGCCTATATTATCAATATTACTTTCCTGTTCCACTCTATCATTTTATTTATTTTATTTTTTGTTTCTATTTTTCTTTTTTCTTCTAACGCAATTAAATTTAGATCATAAGTTAGGTGGAAGGCTGAAATCGTTAGGTTTTTGAGAGTTTTTCCCTAAAAAGAATTGAACTAGCTCTAAGGCATTTCCTAATTATTTGTAAAGAAGCAAATTGTATTCAACATTGAAGTTGTGAAGACAATAGTATTCTAATCACTTGAATTTATCTTAACAGCATCTAAGCTGAGATCAATAAATATATGTATGGTACCTATTTTTTTGAATTTTCTAATCTAATGAAATGTGAAGATTCAAAATTTGTTCTAATTTCTGGTCGGTCAATATTGATTTTTAAATAAATATAACGAGAATTTATTATAACTAAACTATAATTATAACACTTCCAATAGCTTGATGATTATAAAAACTAGTTACCTAGCACTAAATAACTGTTTATTACTTCTGATCACACTTCAAATAACTCTCCTCGTCCCTTATACGATTTTATCTACTTCAACTTGCTCATTCATTCCAGAAGTCCTAATTGAATATTCTTGGATAGTGTCCATATCCTCAATTACATACTATTTGGCTATTAAGTTCATCAAGCAAGGAAGGAAGTGTTGGGCATGTGCCTTTTCAGTGGTTTGTCCGGTTAGATTCGATCCGGCTATTATCTTATTATCACACTCATCAAACACCCTCCTGCTATATTACACAAGTAACACATACGTGAATGAATCAATTTGCCGAGGTAACCAGCAAATAGTTACCTACATAGAAAATACCTGTGTTGTAATAACCGCTTTATGTTGCTTATGGAATTGTTATTAATCTACTGGGTGAGAATCATATCCTACAATTATCTTACCATTGTATGTTCCTTAAATCGGATATTAATGGGTGGATAGAAACCTTAATGGATACGATATTCTGATCGTTGCTCTTTTATTTGATTCAGAAATTCAGAAATACTATTCTATGTAAGAGTGTTATTGAGATAAGTGAGGAATGGCCTCGGAAATAATTTCTAAAATGTATAATGAATACTTTCCCATGGGTATGTTACAAATTCAATCTGGAGGCGTTTACTTTAAGATTTAATGAAAGCAAATAATTTGTGTTTTAGATTGATATGAATATCTACGAAGATGCTTATATTTATGGTATACCAAAAAAGACAATGCTTACGAGTATCGAAACATAATACTTCAGTCATCAAAATTAAGATAAAGGTCGATTCACACTGGTTTGAATTTGAATCGTATACGTTAGAAAAACGTAGTTGAAAAAAGCCTGTAACGGCAAAAGGTTCCATATTTACGTTTTGGCATGGCAAGGAGATCCACATTCAGACAAAACCATTGCGTCGGTATACTACGCTAATGTCTGGAAGAACTTAACAGAAACTAACATGAAAAAATAAACAATATCAATATCAATATCTCAATACCTATCTTAGATCCGAAAATCCTATCTCTAAGCCGGTGAGTGCCCACAATTTAAATTGGTTGGAGTTCGTGTTATTTTGGCCCAAATTGGGCCTAGGTTTTAAAGTAATGCTAGAGTTCATTACTTTAAGGCCTAGGCCCAATTTGGGCTGTTGAGCCATTGATTATTCATAATCATAATCATTTATTTCATCCGTAAAATTCATTATTACTATTATTATTATTGATTACTATTATTATTATTAATTTCTTCAAGTGCATGCCAAATAGAACAGAAAGTAAGGTGCAAAAGGAGTGCTTTAGAACTCTATGTAGACCCGTCTATGGACTATCACCACTCATTTGGTTTAAGCTTGCTTTGTTTGAATTGTGAGTATCAATCTCAATATTTATAATGTAATCTAATTGAATGAAGTTTATGAAGTAGAGATGGGTGAAGCAGTTCTTTTTAGTGTGTGAGTGATCAGTGACTCACTCACTGAAATGAACTAGTTCGAGCTCCTTTTGAAGATCACTTACCCGGCGAGGGAATTAGTTCATTTCAAGTTCAGAGTGAAATAAAAAAAAAAAGGTCCTTACTCACGAAGGAACTAGTTCTTTTCATGGTGTTTCACGTGGCGAAACTCACTTCAATGAACTGCTCTTTTGGAACAGTTCACTAATGAACGACCCATCTCTATTATGAAGCCTCAAGAAACTTTTGCTATTACAGTAGATGCCGCTTATTGTAATCACTTTGGACAAGCCAAAACAATAACATTAACCAGGTGATAACTATAAACAAAGAAAAAAATAAGCGATGAATTCTGTTTGTTGAAAATGGAATCCAACTGTTTTGATAACAAAATGCGACTTATAACATTATCCGCGATTACAATAAGCGGCATCTACTGTATTATTAAGAAATAAAAAAAAATATATTTTTAAAAATAAGCTGATGCTTTTGGTTTACAGATTTTTGATATCTGTTGAGCCGACAGTGCCTATATTCCAGTGATGATTGTGCAAAGCAGCGGGCAGCTTACATCCGAGTGATGATGATGATGCAAAACTTTTGTTCTTATGGTTGTATCAACATTTGAAATATTCACACCTAACTGGGTTTTTCAACCCTAATTTTTAAAGGTTTAGGACAGCTTTCTAGTAAGTATATTTGTATGGAATTGTAGCCTGAAACGATATGGTTTCGGTATGCCTGGAAACCATAAAATCAAAAAAATAGTCGAAGGGCAAAATGTGCATTTTGTGTGAATTTTGATTTTCCTATTATAAATAAATGTACACACTTTAAAATATTATTTTTTCTTTAAACATTTGAAATTTGTTGTAGATTTACAGTGTTATAACACTGTAAATCTACAAAAAGATGACGTAACTAATTCCATTTAATTGAAAGTAGTATTAGAAAATATTTTTGCTACCGAAGTTACGAACTGCTACCCAAATTTGCTACCCTGAGGAATATCAAAACTGTCACACTGTCCGGTAGCCAATTCCATTCTCGAAAATTAATTGTCACCAAGCAGATTCGAACCTGGTACCAGGTGCACCAAAGGCAAGTGCTCTAACCACTAAGCCACCCAGACTACTTTTTATCTACTTGAAATAGTCAATGTATGTATTTATTTCTAGATACCGCAAACCGAACGCACCCCAATGGCTTCAAACGTCCTCGTGGTGAAAAAGGGGTCGAGGACAAGTAATCATTGGGCACCACCGAAACGTTCTTTTCCGGTGGACAGGGGCATGAGATACAAGGAAAGAAACCAAAATAAGAAATCCCATTTTTAATCGACCAATCGCTGTTTATTTTTTGTACATACTAGTTAAAGGTATTTCTTGCTATTTTTCTGTATACTACACATAAATATGGATTAATTATTTGAAATACAGAATTACAAACAAATTTGTAGAAAATTTCACAAAATAAAGAAACCAAGAAAAATGCTGTTTATTATTGTGCTCTCACAAATTTAATTGAACACCTACTAAAATCACAATCAAAATATTCTTAATTTTAGTAACTCACGAAGAAATCAAGAATTTTCTCCTAAATCGGGTAATCAAGTTATATTTTCTAAAATTAAGTACATTTCTTCCTAGCACGACAAAGTTTATTCTTGTCGAATAGATTAGAAATATAAATTTGTTTTATGAACAAAAGATCTTTGGCGAAAAAGGAAAAATTCCTAATTTCAGAATAATATTATTGTTTTAAATACAGTGGCGAGAAGTGAAATGTTTCCACCCAAAAAATTATCTATAAGTGCGAAATTATTATAAAAAATTTGATCGGTTGATAAAATACGTTCTTTACAATATGAAATAATAATATTAACTATATAAAATATATAGTTTGAGTTTTGTTTATTGCAGTATTGGGCAGATATATGAATTGTTCACTTTCTACTCAAATTTTATCGAAATCGTGTAACATGAAATACTGCAAATAACTTCTCAATATTTAATTTTTCTGAATATCTTTTTTATTTTTCATAGGATATGTAGTATAATAATGTGAAATAAGTCGATTTCAATATTTTGTGGTGCTTCCTTTACTTTTGATGACCGCCTTTATCCTTCTAGGCATAGAGTTCACCAGATCCTGGAGTGTTTCAACGGTTATCCCCTCATACCAAACTTTTTCGAGCAATTTCAAGAGCTCTTTCTTTGAAGTCGGTTTTGGTTTTGATATTCTGACCTTCATAATGGACCATAGATTCTCGGTGGGGTTGAGATCGGGGCTATTACCGGGCCAGTCGAGCGTCAAAAGTGCAGTTTCGGAAATAAAATCCTTAATCTACGAAGGAAGGAGATAAAAAAATTATACCTTTTCGTATGAAACCAATTCAAAACATTGCCAGTATTAGTAAAAAATATAAACTTGCCAATTTGGCGCGATGGCATGGTGCAGAATCATCTTGAAATATGCACTCATCGGTGAACGATAAATTATTTTCAATCAAAGGAAGTAAACTGTTGATCAAAATATTTTTATAGGCTACAGCGTTCTTTGTGTCCAGTGGCGGTCATATTGCTCTTCCAAGGGGGGGGCCATTGAAGTTCAGTGGCTACTGTATAGAAAATTGGTGCAGTATCCCTTATCAGCGTGGATGGAAAATGTGCAAATCCTATGGTAGCTTTGGCTGGTACCTACTGCTTAAAAATATCAACTTCTCATTTTCGCATCTAAATCGCAAGATTTCGGCAACCGAATTCAGAATATTAAAAAGCATTAACATAGCTCTGAAGGCATTTCTTGAAAATCGTTCAATTTATTAGCTGATTGTATAGTATGATATTAAAAATTTAAACCTGTTTTTTATGATTGTAAGTCTTTAAGTAATAGGAAATTTAATAGCAGGAACTAGAAAATAATATTAATTGATTCCAAAGCTTAGTGAAAATAATTTTTGATTTTAGTAGAAGTCGATACCGGTCTTGATTTCTACAAAATTTAGAAGCCCAAACAGACAGAGATCTCTCATACTGTATGAAAAATCTAGTAGATTTTAAGAGTTTTCATAAAAATTTCGAGATTTCGCCAAATCCTATTTGAAATCTTTGGATGTAAATTAGCTGTTTTTTGAGACCATCAGAAAAGTAGTATACTTAATTTTTATTAGTTCTACTATCATACATATTTGGTAAAACTGAATATTGCGCATTATGATCCGAACTCTACATCTCATAATAATTTATTAGGTATGTATAGGGGAAGGTGAAGCAAAGTGAGCCCCCTAAGGTTTGTACCGAGATTCTGTGAAATGGGTAATAGTTATAAAATCCTTTTCGTGCAAACTCGATAGCTTAGGATGTTAGCTTAGTCGTGTATTCGTGAAATTAAATTGTTGATGCTGATAAGAAAGTTATCTACTTCTTGCTATACAAACTTCAAAGGGCCCACTTTGCCCCACTACTGGGGCAAAGTCTACTGTTCTAGCCATGTTAAAATTGTTATTTTAAATATCAAGTAAAATTATATTGGCATGCGGTAAAATTTGCCCGGGGTTCACTTTACCCCGAATGAACACTAAATAGTAAGCATCTGCTGAAATTTATATACTTTTTAAATAATCATCAAATCTTACTTTGCAAGTTTCACAATCCGTACCCCGATCTCAAGGATACTGTTCCAAAAAAATCCTCAATCGCTAACAAGTTTTTTTAATCCAATTATTGAACACTGATATTTACATGAAATAGTGCCAAAATCGTAATATGAGAAAATTCGGGGAACTGTAATTAAAGTGGATTTCTTTTATAGTGCATTGTAATCAATGCTTGAAGCTTTATCAAATAATTTTTTTCCGAAGATTTTGCGCTATTGCAAACTAGAAATTTTAAGGGGGCCCACTTTGCCTTGCTGGCCCACTTTGCCCCACCTTCCGCTACATATTCACATAGTCTCCTTACTGATTAGATCTATAGTTAAGATGACTACCACCATAACCCAACCTAACCTACTCTCCTAATTTAATAATTTTAAAAAGTTAGAAATTCTCTAAAACTATTTTCAATTATTATAACTACATAATAGCAGTATCTTATACCTGTAGCTCAGTTCTGTAACTTATGAGTGAGAAATTTCTAACCAAAAATTCAAAATGAGGACGAATTAATGCAGTTTTCTCTCTGTATTCTCACCAAATGAGAAATGAAAAATTGCGAAATACGTAGTTCGTATTTCAGTGCGGTCCGTAGTACGGTGCATTCTCATTTGGTGAGAATACATAGAGAAAACTGCATTAATTCGTCCCCGAACAGAAAAAATAAAAATAAAAATTTGGGATTCCGAAAAATTAGCCCCGATTTATTGATAAAACGGGGATAAATCTTGATAAATCTGGGGATGATTGTAATTTCAAACACTCGTATATGGGTTATGTACCATCGGAAATACCATCTAATGGTCGTAATGAGAAAGTGAAGTTTTTCATATTCAATCGGTTTCGACTGTATTTTGATAATGGTTAATAATACGAAGCTAGTATAGTGGACAAAAATATCTGTTTTCTAATACTCAATATTATGTTATAGAAAGAAAAAATGGTTCAGAAAGTCCTTCACTAAGTACTACATAAAAGCTATAATGGATTAGTGATTAAATGTTAAAAATCATCGTTTTCTACCTTGCTGAAGGACTTTTTTTCACAACATTGAGCACCTACTTATGTCACTAACTTCGTGTCGTTTACCGTTACAAAGTTACGCTCAAAAATTTATTTTTTAAGAAAAACTTCAATTTCTGAATTTAAGCAAAGATGGCATTTTCGATAGTATACCAACCACTTATATATTTAGAGTTATATCATCCACAGAATGATACTATATAGGCTCTATGTCGCTATCTTGTGAGTTTACGGAGTCTTACACATATGTATACAATTTTGGTTCTTTAAGGTTCTTGAGGCACGTAATACCCATTGTCGAGATGAAACTTCAAACGAGTTTTTGTTTTTGATGGGTACTGTGAAAAAATTAAAAAATTTTAAATGGAGTTATTAGCTTTAACTAGGATTTGAAGTATCCTTTTTCCCTGAGAAGATTTCAAATTCATCCAGATATGGGAAAATTAATAGAATACCTAATAAAAACTGTCCTAGAATAATCCAAATCCAAATTTTTCAAAATTAGTTTGAAACAGTACATAAATACTTTATTATTAAAAAATAATAAAGTAAAACTCAATCCTTAACATAACCATAAGATTGATTACATATTTATATTCAAAATTTTATTACTTTCTTTTCAATCAGGAGACGAAAGACAAAAGAAGATTCAAAAAAGACATAAGAGAAAATCAGATTTAATAGCATCATATGTTACTTTATTAAGTGTATCCTTTAATCTAATAGTCTCATATAATTTTTCTTTAAAGAAGACGTGATAAAATAATCATGTGTGACGGATCTGTAGGGGGGGGCCATGGCCCCCATGGCCCCCCCCCCGTATGACCGCCACTGACTGTGTCTTGAAGAAAGGCCAGCTCTCCCACTCCGTAAAAGGATAAGTATCCCCACATCATATTTCCAGCCGGATGTTTTACTGTTGGTCTAATGCACTCATCGCTATATCGCTCTCCAGATCTTCGTCTTACTTACTGGAATCCGTCTGATCCGAACAATTTGAATTTGCTCTAGTCAGAGAAAATAACACTTCTCCAATTCATTTCTGTCCAGTTTTCGTATTTTTTGGCCCATTGCAGTCTACTTTTCCGCATTTTCGGTGTTAAAAATTGATTTTTTGCGGACTTAGCCGCCTTCAAACCAGCCTCCCTCAGGCGATTTCGGACAGTATGGACACCGATGACAGTTCCTCCGGCTCTCATGTGTTCCCCTCGAATATCCACAGCCGTTTTAAAACGATCACGAAGACTGGCGAGTTTTATAGCCCTATCTTCTGCGGCACTCGTAATTTTTTTCCTTCCACTACCTTTCTTACGCTCCAAACAACCAGTTTTCTTCAAACTCAACAGAAATCCACCTACAGCGGTGTGACTGAACCCTACCTTAGCTGCTATCTCACGAGTGCTTAAATTATCCTCGGAGGATGCGAATTTTCGGGATTTCACTGATTCATCCATTTTGCCTTTTTTAACCATTTTTCTGTTTTCTAATTATTGTCGACCGATAGCTTTAACGTCCAAATTTTTACTGACCAAATTTTAGGGATAAGACTTGCCTTTATACAAAAAAATAACTATTTACCACTTTTCGCAAAATTTCCTAGAAAGAAGCACTTAAAAACGATTTTTTTTACCTGGAAACATTTCATTTCTCGCCACTGTAGATTAAATTGAATGGATGGTTTTTGTTAGTGAAAGAAGAAATATATTCTTATTTCAGGATTTACTTAGCTTGAGAAGTGCATTATCGAAATTTTAGAATGCGTATTTTTCCGTGAGTATTATTGACTAAAAGGGATCATGGGATAAGTGTGCTCATAAGTGTTCATATATTTTTATAAGTGTATGTCATCTAAAAACGAAACCTTCTTCATTTATGGTATTACAAAAAATCAGAAGTCATCGTCCCTTCATTCGTTTTAAATATCCCTTTCTACTGCTTTCTTAACACTGTATATTTTCCAGGGATAGGTTAGCCTATCGCCTAACCTCCGAAGCGTAATGGCAATGCAAAAATCGTTCCCTATTTGAATGCGACTTCAGGTAAAATACCGTACCAAGCATGAGTGGCACTCATTTCGTATAAAGTTCTATTATTATTGTTAACAATATTCCTGGTACTATTGTCATCTGGAGCATCATAAATTTAAAGAACGAAGTCTTGAAGTAAGTTTGACCTACTCAAATTTCGCACGCTAAATGCTATATAATAATAAATGTATTTTTTATCAACACAATGATTAAATTAATAGAAACATTTCATACCCTTCATCATTCATAATTTTATCGCTCGAACATATCTTTTTGTTTCAATAAGCGGCAGCTCTCCAGTATGTCGGACTCATTAGTTATAATTAAGTACAACAATTAAACGTATTAGATCAAGGTATTAACTCTCATATGTACGTACGGTCATACCTGTAATATAAGCCTAGCAAAATACTGACAATGGAACAATCCAATAAGACCATCCCAGGTTATGTTTTTATAGAAAAATCAATTCTATCCCCAGGACATCTTAAATTGCGTGCGATAGAAACAACTTTGTATTGTGTATAATGATACATTAATTTATTAAGTCTTCTGCCTAATTTGACAACTTTATGATAGTTTTTTTTTACTAGGGTAGGGTTGTTGTACAAATGATGACACTTTAGAAAAACACTAATTTAAGTATCAGAGACCGAATGTTTGAAAATAAGGAAATACCTATCTTGCGTCGTTATTCCAGAATTTGAATAAAACAATTATTCTATCCGCAAATAATGTTGTTCAGGTTTTATGTGCCTATTTAAATGCATTTCGATGGTCAACTTGTGGGCGTGGAAAGCGCAAAGGTAAAACCCAGAATTGAAAAATATACAACAACAGTCACGATAGAAGCCAATAGCAAATTTATATTATTTAAAAACGGTAGCTCAAAAGATTTCGGAGCTAGGAGTCTTCAAACGTGACGGATGGGGGTCAAACGAATTGAAGTACCTAACAACAATATCAAAAATACTAAAAATAAATAACCCATCCCAGTAATAGATGAATTTGTAATCGATGAGTAAGAACTACTGACCAGTGATCTAATGCCATACTTTGTGATGTGTAAGTTTCCACCACCCTCTGCTGAAATAAGGCCTTACGTGTAATATGTTCTGCAAGTACTCACCACTCTCTAATAATGTGATAAGACTTTACTTAACGTGTTTTTTGTAGACCATTACACCCTAGGGCCTATGGTTCTGTCATCAGGAAAGAATTTTGTAACGAGCTGAATCTACCAGTCCGACTAGAATACATATTGTCCAGCTATAAGCCGCAAAACTCCGAACAAATATAGTAAAAAATTTCACAAGCGATATAAGTTCTTAAATTTTTCGGAGGAATATCTTGGCGAGTTTTTGTATTTCATGGAAAATCATTAGACGCTACATATTTTTCTACGTCATTTTCTTTGTTATTAAAAATTTTACAACTTTAGAGAAAAAAAAAATAAAACTAAACTTGAAGCTAGTATTAGGTACACTGTATAAAATGATGCCAAATCATTGACTGAAAAATTTGATAAGAAGTTTGATCGAATTTGTTCAGTCAAATTATAGAAAAAATAAATATATGTCAAACAAAAATGGGACGATAACTATTTGCCAAAACAGTTAAATATTGGTACACATTTTAATCCAATCTTTAGAAGGTGAAGATGAAAAACTTTCGAATATGTACTAACTTTGAAAACCTTTCCAATGGGACTTGCTAAGAGTATCTATAACTACTACTTGCAACTATAATAAACTAAATTTGCCTTTTCGTAATGTAAAGGTAACAGCACTTCACTTTGAAATAGTTATACAAAAATGTCATGATCAGTGCTTGTTATAATTAAACTCTTGAAGAAAAATTCTTATTCAGTTTATTGAACATTTTTGTGCCGTCGAGCTACTGTGACTCTTTTCGTCTTCCTCTGACGGGAATTTTTGTTTATTTGAGATATTCATTTTTATATATAAATGAAAATACATTTTATAAAATTTGGCGATAAAAAAGACAACTTTCAAGAAAATCATGATTTATATCTGAAGAACTATTTTAGACAGGATCTAATTTATATCGGCTCAATACCTTTCTGTCAAGACACATTGTTAAGAACAAAAATCTAAAAGTCGGTATCGCAAAAATAATATTGATAAGAAGACGGAGGTAGGAATTGTTTTTTCTATCTCAGGAGCCGCTTATGCAAAAAAAAACTAAATGTTCATTGGTTGGCAGAGTTGCGGCAAGAAAAATTGTCAGTGACCTCTTAGGTCTACCGAAATATAGAATTATGCGTTTTTAAACAGAGTCTGAAAAATTAAAATCTGCATACTCTATAAAAACGCTTAGAGAATAATTGTTCAAGATTTTGCGATGTTCAATTACTAACGGGGTGTAAAAAAGTCGTGTAAATTTTCACGAATTTCGACATATCTCTTAGGTCTTATGATATAATAATTCGTTTTTAGTTTTTGGGGTTTTTCGTATGATTCACCAAAACAAATTTCTCCCAAGACAGCGGAGTTTACTGACAAAAGCGTTTACAGATAAAGAGTCTTTATACACACGTTGTCAGTTGTGTCGATTTTTCACTCACGTGATGCATCGATATTTAGGACATTAGTAAAAATGCTAGACGTATGGGTTTTGCTTGTCAAATACATACATTGAAGTAATCTTCTTAATGATTTTTCAGATTATAAAATATGGTATCAACAACAGCAATTAATACAGAGTATCGTCCAAGAAGTCTAATTAATTTCTAACGAATTTAAAGCCATACACCGGATGTATATCCTCTAGAAGTCAATATTGATTTAACATTCTATCTTTAGATAGTCGAACCTCGCCAAATTTAAATTATTATTAAAAGCTTTAGATGTTTGATTTGAAAGGCAAACACCTATGTATATTCGTATTTTACTGGATATCATAATCCTGTCGCCTGCCATCCTCCAATAAGCAATATTGTAAATTACTCGTATTTTCTTATTAGACAGCTATTTTGAAATGTGTCTTGACAGAAAGGATACAACATCTAAGCATCATATACGCCTACAAATGTATATCACTTATAGTAAATATTAAATTATGAAGTAAGAGATGGACATCAATGTAATACTCTTGCTATCATCTTCACCAGTCTCATGGAATGTGCATCAATTATGCAAAATAAGGGTTGTTAATGCTGATATATATTCGCTGGAATCATATCTGACATTGAGAATGGGTGTTGGTATTTTAGATAGAGGAAGTAGTCAATACTCAATTCTATTGATGATTTTTTCGGGATAAAGGCACATAAAATTTGGTTGATAAATATGTAAATAGGTTAATTTCGTTAGGAAAAACGCCGGAGACTTCGTTTTTTTTCATTAATCTTAAATTCTTTAAAGTTGTAATTTAGATACTTTTCAATGAACTTGTTATTATAGTACATAATTGGATAATATTTTACCGTTAAATAAATTAAATTCCATGTGATTATGATGAAGTTGTTTACAAATGATTGTTATTATTCAAATAATATAATGTTCGAATATAAAAAAAAATTTAAAAAAAAAATTAACATATTGTAGTTAGCACCTTTGTCGCATGTCCTTTGATAATATCGACGCTGCCTACGAATATCATCTCTAGATAATAAAGAAACACATTCCCGGGAAATATTCGTACATTTATCAAAGATCTGAAAGTGGAACAGCTGAAAAAATACTTAGAAATGCTTTTCCTCATCACAGATACTTTGTATCTCATATTCACTTCACATTATCATTAATAAAAAAGAAATTGATTTCTAACAGATTTGAATTTATTCCGGTCTGTTTCATAAAATTGTGCACTTATTAGGTTTGCTTTTGTGGTTTTTTTTCAAATGCAGTTTCTAGGGAATACCTAGTTCGACATAAATGGTAAACACTTTCAAGATTTCCATTACCTTTCGATCAATTTCTTAAGTTTTTCATTCTAATAGGAAAGTACATGTTATGATCGAACTGAAATTAAAAAGAAAAAGTTCTTATATACCTATGTACCTATCATATTTTCTACATTTATTACTAGTAGTCCCGAACTTTAGGTAAACGAAAAGGATATTGTTCATTTTTTAAGGAATTTAACATAAAAGTTAAAGAAGTCATTCAACATCCAGCATGCTTATTGCTTAACCTGGAACCATGGTATACTAAAATTTAAATTCCAAACTTGAAGCGTTTTAAAGCTAACGGCCAAGACGCGACATTCATGGACACCAGCTTTAAGATCTTTTAAAAGATTAAATGATTCTGCTCAATAGTAAACCTAATCCGGAAAACTCAACTCAACTCAAAACTAGTTCCTATAAAAGCTACACGAAGGACCCACTTTATTTTTTTTCTAATGATTCGTCTGAATGCAGTAATATGGTATGTTATGATAACTTTCATCTTGGAGCGTTTTAAGCAAAACGATTTTTTTTAAGATCTCAAGAACCAATGCTAGGAGGCTGAAACTTGTAACTTGTGTAGAACTATAATATTGGACCCATTTCCAAAAAATTGTCGATAGGGGATATGGGAGAAAAATAATGCGTCCGAAACCCTCAAAACCTGGGATCGCATAATTCTAAAATCCATATCTCCAGAACCTTGTGGTTATCTTAAGAGATGCTAGGAGCCTAGACAAGGAAGTTTGAAGAAGGAAGGTTATTTCCGGGGATGGGGTTAAAAACCTTGAGTCTACCATATTTTTCGAACCAATTATACCAGGAAGTTATTTGGTTTGTGTATATAGGACTACAAGTGGAATCTAATGAGTGTAAAACTTTTCATGAGGCTATAGCACGGAAGTGAGGGGAAGACCATTTAATAAAAACAATTTTTATATATCAAGAACCTTACCAGATATGACGTTTAAAATTTTTTCAGTAGTTAGGCCCAGTAGATCAATGTCGGACAAAAAATTAGAGGTAGAGATGTAGGGGTTAATAGTGGAAGAGGGCGTTTTTGCTAAAACCGTAAGGGATAAAAAACTAAAAACTTACCGCTTTGTGGAGCCACTATAAATGCATTCCACAAAAAATTATGATAGCAAGATACGGGATGGGAAGGTTTTTTGTATCTCAGAAACACCTTATGCTAGAAATTCAAAGCTCAATACGTAGTTGTAGTGATTAAAACAAGAAAAACGTTTAGATTTTCATTGTTAAAAAAAATATCAGTGAAAAGTTTTTTTTTTTACATTTTTACGTCCGTAAGATTGTCATATAAGTACCTGTATCTAACTCCTAAGATGGTGTTAAGTGGTTGTGAACATTTTCACGAATACCGATAATTTTCTTAACTCTAATAATATTATTATTATTATTTATTAATAAGAAGTATATAAATATACATGATTATTATAAAGCATTAGTAGCTAAGACCATCAGCTGAATAATAATAATATTTATTCATTAATAATTTTGATTATAAACTTGTGTTATAAATAGCCAGAGATCAGACCATAGTCTTTACATCTTTGCTTTGCGGGGTATTTTGATTACATACAAGTATTCCGAATTCTTATGAAATTGGTGTAACGGTGTGATAGAAAAATTCAGACAAGAACCTATTTCTATTCACTTATATACTAACTTAAATACTAACTAAAAGAAAATAAAAATAAAAAATTAAAATACAATAAAAAAAAATAAAAATTGAAGCTATATCTTTTTCGATATTAAATCCACAGAGGATGTAAGGCATTGTTCAATTTTACACGAATTTCGACAAATCATTTAGGTTCAATGAGATCTTTATATGTAATGATTTAAAACAAAACTTCAGGATTTTACGATATTCAACTTCTGAGAGACTGTAAAATTATTAGACTGGTCACTTTTACGAATTCCGCCATATCACTTTGTTGTGAACGGAGGCCTTGGAGTGAATATTTCGACTTGAAAAAGTCAAAATATTCGAAGGGAAAGTTAAGGTACGGGAAACAATGGGCCAATTCCGCCTACGTCCGAATTGGTGGCTGACGTTCGAGCTGGAGCGACGCGCTTGCTGGCGGCCGGGACTAGCTGCGGCAGTGTGGGGGGGTACTTGCTCTCACGTCAGGCCATTAACCCTAGGCCTGTACAACAAAAAAAATAAAACACGTCGACTTATCCAGGAGGTTAAAATTTTAGGATATCTTTCCTAATAGGTCATGATAGACCGAGAAGCGTTGGATGGCGCGACTTCGTAACTTGTCAGGGCGCCCTGGTGTTATAGCGCCCTGTCTGCCCACCCTGCCTCAGCCACGACATTCCTAAAAAAAATTGTTGACGTCGTGGCCCCATTTAGAGGTTCTGGGTCAGGAAAACCTACCCGCGAGGGTCCATTATAAATTTGACCTTTAGCCCTTGTGCATTTTAAAAAAAAAATCAATAAAATCCCGAAACCTATACCAAATCAAAAAAAAAACGGTAAAAGGAAACAAAAAAAAATAGCACACAAAATCAATAAGCCAAACAACAAAAGAAAACTCACCCCATTTTGATCGTTTCTCACTTTTTGGTTTTGTTTTTTTAAAAATATTTAAATTATAATTTTATTTTTTTTTAATTAATTCTGTTCGTCAGTCCTGTCTAGTCATGTGTATTTAATTATTTTATTATTACATGAATATACTTTATTTAGTTTTATTTAGTAAGATTCAAACTTCGTATTTTTTCTTTTTTTAATATTGATGACGCTTGATTTAATCATTTCCCTTTTTTGTTCTCTTATCTTCAATTTAATTGATCTCTCTTTTCCTTTAAAATTTAATAGCGATATTTCCTCACGCAATATATTGCACATTTGAAAACCAATTTCCGGTCGCTGTTAGAGCCTCCATGATTGCTGCAAACCCATGGAATCGTCCAGAGGAAAACTAAAACACACACACGAGACACGAGACACGACTCCCGCTTGGAAAAAAAAAACCAACGTGAAAATCAAAAATAATCACGCTTTTGCACAATTCGTTTGATAACTAAAAAACCCGGAAAACTCTTAATTTATTTTTATTAACTTTCCCTATACTCGATTCTCATCTCCAAAAATCTCCATCAAGCCTCCTTTCTTCTTTCTTTCCAAAACCTAAAACTCCTCAATCCTCTTTTCTTTTTTTTCTCACCGCCTACTCACTCGCTCCAAAACATTTAAACTCCATTTTTCTTGTAAGGACAGCCCACTCACCAGCCCTCAATTCAAAAATTTGAAATTACACGGGCGACCCAACACCCTTAGACTGATCGCCATTGACCTTCAATGCCGAACAGTCTAAAAAACCAGGAACCCGGGCGTTTTTTGAGTCTCGTGCGCACGACTGAGAGCCGGGCACTTTTTCCCACCAAATCACCGCTTCAGATCCTTAGAGTGGTAAATCCCAATACGCTTACCACCTAAATCCTCCAATTCATATCGTGAGTTACCAAGCACATTACGAATCCTGCACTTGAGGTCTGAAGTCTGATAAGATGCAGAATTGTGTTTGACTTTAATGAACTTTTTATGTAATCGCCCCAAGTAACACAAAACAACTTTTTAACGTTTTTTAACGTTGTGCCAACCATCACAATGGATAAAAATGTCACGATAACCAAAAGGTTAGAACTAAGAGTTGCTCCAACGTTGTCACAGAAGGCAAAATAGCCAAATATCTGTATGACTTAATTTTCCATTTTTACAGAGTTTTAGTTGCGGTTATTTTGATCAAAATGGAAGGAATTCGCATTTTAACAGCAAAATAGGCTGTATTTACAACCTTTTCTCTGTAGCGACAGCTCTTAGCTCAACAATTACTTTACTTTGGCGATGTCGTGGGTTCAATTACCACTCAACGCATAAACTTTTTTAAAAAATTTTCAATTGCAATTGGATTCGAAATATTCGAAATATTAATATAAATACTGAAGAGTGCGGAATATTTAATAGCAATTAGTTCTGTAGCGATACTTTTCGGTTTAAGAAATTGTTTTCTTTTAAACAGAAATAAAGCTGCGATATTAATTACATATTCATCAAGTGTCTCATACCCCTGTTCAGTGAGACTACCACCTACTCAGGAAAATTAGCAGAGTGCAAATCCGACCAAAAATGACGCTGTACGCCATCCAAAAGTGCGAAAAATCAGCAAAAAACAGAAAAACAAGCAGAAAAATCACCGAGTTTTTTGTTCTAGTCCACCAATATGCACGAGTTGCGTACCCCTGTTCAGTGACTCTACCACCTACTGAGGAAAATTAGCAGAGTGAAAATCCGACCAAAGATCACGCTGTACGCCATCCAAAAGTCCGGAAAATCAGCAAAAAACAGAAAAAGTATAAGAAACTACCGAGAGACCCTCGAACTTTGTTGTCGACAACAAGACACATGTCGACTACGTACTCCAATGGGAACCATGGCCTGAAAAATTTTTGTTCTATGCTAATTTTCGGTACATCAGCCTTAAATTTAACAATCATACATTAAAAATCAGTTCGTATTTAGAAAACTGCCACTTCTTTTCCTTATTTTTGGACGCTCCTGTCCATGAACACATGATCACGTTAAACAACCTGTTACATATTACCACGGTGGCGCAACGGGCTAGCGCATTGCGACTTGAACGTGTACGAAAATCTCTTCAGAGGATCTCTAGGTTCGAACCCGCGTCTCGATCGATGTTTTCAGAAAAAAACTTTAGGTACTTTAAAAATATATAACATTAAAAAAAATTTGTATTAGTAGCGCCGCGCCGCGGCGAGCGGAAAAAAAATTAATAAAAAAAGGTGTGTAAGAAAAAAAAACTGAAGAAGAAAAAGAAGTGTCCTTTTTTTTCTTTTTCGTTATTTTCGAAACTCATTCGCAACTTTTTTGCTGTTTAAAAGAAGATTTAGTCAGGACAACTTATTTGCTGTTTTAAGGTTGTTCGGTGGTTTGCTACAACGTCCTCACAGCTGCATTCTATCTCCCACTTTTAGCTTCACAACGTTGTAAAAACTTTGCCAGGTGGTTGTTTCACTGTTCCATCGCAACCAAATTGCTGTTGAAAGTTCTGTAACAACGTTGCAACAACCCGTAAACAGAGATCTGTGTAACTTGGGGCCTGAAAATCGGTTTGAAAATTTTTGGATGTTCAATCCCTAAACCCATATATGGTTCCTCAGTACTTATTACGGGAAAATTGCTTGGGCCAAGCGCTGGCTGCCAAGCTTTGGGAGCCATCATTGGTTAACTTCTGAGCCATCGTTGGCCGCCAGCGTTGGCTAGCAGTTGAGTCTTTGCAGAAGCTCGCTGTATTCTATTTCTTAGAAAGAAAAGAACAAAATGATGAACAAATGAGAAGAATCGACATGCGATCGTACTTCTCTTTCCTTATTTTCACGATTTTCTCTCTCTGCATTTCTATATTATTAAAGTGCATTGAAAACTTTTAATATGCGGAAAGTAGAAATAGTGGAATTGGTATCGTCTTAGGTAGGTACGGTATCGCAGGTAATTCTAAAGATTCTCACGTACTAGGCCAGTATCGGTTCGCAACGCTGGACCAGTATAGGCTGCCAACATTGAACCAGTATCGGTCGACATCACTGGGCCAGTATACAACAGCAGCCCTAGGCCCAAACTATCATTCAGTACGGGGCCTATTGTACGACCCTATGTATATGGGAAGTCTATGTCTATACAGTGCTACCCGGTTACAACGTACCTTGAGGGGACCACAAAAGTAGAACGGTTTAACCGATAGTACGTTATAACCAACATAAGAATATTTCACATTTGTGAATGGGGATTGAAAGAAGGTACGTTATAACCGAAAGTACGTTATAAAAGCACTTTATAAGCGGGTTGCACTGTATTTTATAAATTATGTTCTTCAAAATTTCAAAATCGTAGCTTAAAGCGTTTTGCAGTTTTCAGACTTACAATAATTTCTATAATATTTTTGAGTCTGTAATAGCTACTATTAGATTACATTTACGGTACGAGGAATGGGGTTCTATTCCTATTGCAGCATCAGCTTATTCTTGAAACATAAAACTAGGAAAGAAAAACTAAAGTTCAGATTTGCAGTGAGGTCCGAAGTTGGGGCAAGAGAATTTTCAGTTAAAATTGTGTATTCTAAGATATGATATTTATTTTAACGCCTAAATCCCCACACTATGGCACTGGAACGCAGGACGGATTTCACGAATTTCGACACATCTGGTAGGTTTGATGATATTTCAAGTTAGTTTTACTACTACGGGCTATTCATCTAAATACCAGAAATTTTTTATTTTTTAGGAAATGGATTTAAAGCCGGAAGACATGTGTTTCAGTTTCAGTCCGGTCTAAACCGGTCGTCGAAAGCCCTATGGCGGCGCAGTCGCTGGGTTAAGTCTAAAACAGAAGTCCGACTTTGACGGCGGACTTTAGTCCCAAGCAGAACACGTACTTTGACTTCGACCGCGCAGTCCCTGTCTTTTAGAATACACATGATTATATGGTGATACCCACACCACCGACTTCGCCTGCGACTTCGGTAAGGTAGGCTAAAGGCCTGCGACCGCTGAAAGGTAGGCAAAATCGAAGTCGAAGTCGAAGTCCGTGTTCTGTTTAGGCCCTTTGTCGCTCAGTCAGCAGAACAGACATAATTATATCCCGATGTCCGTAATAACCGGTTCGGTGAGTGGCCACTCTCACTCTATTTCTAAATGTACTTGAGCGGATCGTAAAAAAAGGCGTTCGCAGTCAGTCGGTGTTCCATGCTTCAAAATAGCCGGGGCTGGGAGCAAGTTATGGACAAGGCTTGATGCTATCTTCTTGATCACCTAACGCCCCTACCCATGATTCCAAGCGCACCCCATTAATATCCGACGAGAATTGCTTCCACCCACGATCTTAAAGAATGACTGATTAAATTTTATGATTCAATCGAATAAAAATAAATCAGTGATAAATGGCACAATATCTGAAGGTCTTTCAAATTATGAAGTAAAGACTTTCTATAAGTCTTCCTCTTATTGTTGACTTTAATACGACCACACCAATTTCTCTATCATCCTTCACGTCATTCCGCCATACAAAAGAATATCAATGAAATGACAAACCGTAATAACAATGCTTATTCCTTTCTTCACCTTTTCCGTGTGTCTTTTTAGCTATCATCAGTATGAATCTATTACCATATAAATTTTCCGTATCCGCACCTGAATGGTATCAATTTGTTGGTTTCGAAGGCTTTACTTGTAGCCAATTTATTGTTTCCTTCATATTTCTTACGGTGGAAAATATCGCGCGAACATCCTAACCGTAGCCACCACGCGGCGTATTTGCTTGAAGGATTCAAAAAGATTATATGCCACAATATGGCGGCTTGTTCGTTTCACAGTTTCACATAATGTTCTATTTCGAATGATGGATGAAGCTTGTTGCTCCTTCGGCCTTTCCCTTGTTGTTGATTTTAATAAGTTACGATGCATATTAGTGCGCCGAAAGGATATGTGGTGACTTAATGCTATATCAACCGAACAATGCTACGAAGAGCAGGAAATTTACGAATTCGCGATAGCTTACCACGAATGGAGTATCCCTTAAGTGATGTATCTTTTCCGGGACCAGGAAATATCGGATGTTGATATTTGATGAATAATAGGAAGGATTTTCAAGATAATCATACTGTCTGTCTTGATGTATAGCAATAAGTTGAATCCGTCGCACCTACGCGATTTCACATCTTGAACATCGTCAGTGATGATCAAATGATCAAATACGGGCCATGTCATCAAGGATACAACGTCCCCAATAAGTACAAGAATGGCGTATAAAAACCGAGATGATCCATATCGTTTACATGGAGTAGCATAGGTGAAGCTTGCTGATCTACCGACAGCCACAGCCCCAACGTCGAGTGATATTTCATATGCTCGACATTATCAGTCCGTTATGGAATTCATATAAAATTCTCGGGGTTGATTCTGCATGAAAATGAGAGTGAAAATTTTAAAAGCTCCTTAGCTTCGTAGCCTACATCTCGTATTGAAGATGTGAGCCATCTCAAAACCTTCAATAGAAAGGCAAGTTATAAAACTATGTTAGACTAAATCGCAAGGAGTTCTTTCATTATCGGGTTGTTCCAAAGAAACTCAATTCACAATTCATGTTTGTTTATTGCCATAGATAAAGTTCGTTTTTACATAATGATTTTGCTTAAGAGTTCAGTTTTACAAACTATACAACTTTTGAGAATATAATGTGTCGAGTTATTTTACTAAATAATTTTGTAACCTACGAGAAGAAATATTTACAGGAAAATGGCAAGAAAAAAAACCTAATTGATGCATTTTAACTACAGTAGATTCTCGCTAATCCGGATCAATTAAAACCACCCCCAATCCGGATTATGCGGAAATCCGGATTACCAAAGGTATATGCAAATTATTAAAGATAAACATTTACAAACGCTTAGTCATTTATTACAACAAATAAAACATATAGTATCTCCAAAAAACAAAAACAATACTTTCAAGATAAACGTTAGAAATAAGTAAAAAGTAATGAAATATACATAAACTCAAAATTTAGTGAACGGAATAACGCTCACAAGCCAAAGTTGGCTTGGTTGCACAGAGTACCAATACTTATTGCCATATGAAATATGTACATACATACATACATACAAAACGATGCACATGAAGTGTCTATGAGAATATTCGGGAATTTCCCGTTCTACACTTGTTTGATTTCACTGTATTGTTGATCATTGCTTTATTTAACATGCAATCCGGATTAGCGAAACTGTGGTCGATCCGGATTACAAGGAACATAATGGAAATTTTTAAATTTTTCATCCCATCCGGACTACCGAAGGATCCGGATTAGGCCGTATCCGGATTAGTGAGACTCTACTGTATAACTAAAAACTTAACCTAACTATTAAAACTAAATACTTATTAAAAGAAAGTAGTACAATTTAAAACTGTAAGTTTTTGATTAGACTATTATCCGATAGTTCTAGTCGAATTCTAATTATATTTATTAGTGTAATTGCTTTAGCTTCAATATATTTAGTTTCGGCACAGGATATCCACAGTGGAGCCCCATATAGTAGTACAGGCTGAAAAATCGACTTAAATATGAGCATTTTATTGTTGATGCTTAATAGTGATTTTCTGTTTATGAAAGGATAAAGGATTTTTATAAGGGAATTAGTTTTATTTAACGTTTCTGTGACATGGTTAATAGACGTTAGCTTATCGTCGAAATTAAGGCCCAGGTATTTTAGGTTTTTAGTCCATTGTATTTCTTCCCCGATGAGAGAGAGATTTTGGGTTGGAATATAAGGATGAGTTCGACGTTTAGTAAAAAATATTGCTTGCGTTTTAGAGGCGTTAATTTTGATTTTCCATTTGTGTAGATATTTGGTTACCACTGTCAGAAACTCTGAAACGCCCTCACAGCTTGCTGGTCTACACCGTCCCAGCAAACCATAGTGGTGAACTTCAGCGATCGCGAATTCGCTGTAAATTCGCTTTAGCGAAATATACGCAAACCTACGAAGAAGAATATAAGGAACTCTTCTTACTCGAGAGAAATGAAGTGGAAATGGAAATAGCACACGCATACTATTGTAACGTATAATAGTGTTGGTTTTTGTGCAGTGGCGTAGTCAAAAACAAATTCTTTTCCCAGGGGGGGGGGGGGGTTCTATTAGAGAATATACATTTTGTAATGCAAATCAAAACGGTTTGAATTTTAATTACAGCGTAATTATATAATTGTAATGCGTCTCGTATTAAGTATCGCACATAAGGAAAAGGGTAAATGCAGGTACAAAAGAATAGAATCATTTCAAATTAAGAAATTCTATCCAATGAATGTTAAAATATTCGCTCGAAAAACTTATAAATACATTCATATCATAACCATAGACCATAGAGCTACTGGAGATGACAAGCCTCCAGTTTTATTTCGTCGTTATATAAAATTGTTGTTTAGCGTGTTTCAAGAGTGGGACATAACATAAATTTGAGTGAGGAAAAACTTGTAAGTGAATTAGATATAGTCTGCTTTCAACTCAGTCGCTGCTTGTTATCTCCAGTATATACATCTCTATGCCATAGAGTAACAAAAAAATGTCACTTTCGTTCTTAAATCGACATGCTTAAGGCATAACACGCTTAACATGTTTAAAAATATGCATACCAACTTTCGGGATAATTTACTGGTATATGTTAAAAGTGTAATAAAACAATTGCATCAATAGATTCTCAGAAAGTTGCTTTCTGTTGTTTAAAACATCGTTACAATTTCACAACAATTTATTTTTTAAAATTCTACTTTTCCACTTTCAAAATCAACGGCTGATATTATGAACCCCCGATCTTCGAAATTAGGTACGCCTTTCGCAAAGCACAAGTAATCATGGCCGATGCTTGACAACTTGGCCTTTATTTGTACCGGAGTCGAATTTCGGTAATTTTTCGCCTTTTCTGAATGAAGCAATCATTGCATTGCCAGGATTACTCTGCCTTATTATATTACACTTACCGGAAAAAAAGAAACCCCCGCACATTTCACTTTGAGTTTTTAGGCCGCACAGAATGCACTTCATTTTCACTTTTTTTATCCGTATTTCTGAAAAACAGCAACGGAAACTTGCTGTTTTTTTAAAATATATGCACTTCTGCACCTCACACGTAACTTTCCGAAACTTTTTAAGCACTTTTTCATTCACTTTTTAACAAATTATTTCGCGCGACACGTATTTTTCGCGATCTTCCGAAATGGGGGGTCGGTGAGATGTACAGAGTCAAAACCGGTCTTGTTTGACATTTTGGCCAGCGATATCAATGTGTGCGTGCGCGTTTTTCCGGTAGTTGCTACGTGGCTACGGCAAAGCGGGAGCTAAGAGGACAGGGGAAACCGGTTAGACGGGTTCTGCTCTCTCGAAAAATTCAGTTTCTTTTGCGTGGAATACGTGTGAAATTACTTCACCAACTTTATGTGTACGTATACGGTATTGCACCCGCCTGACGCAAACATTATTTAGAATTTTATGGCTTCACTCTGTATTTATATGTATATGACAAAAAGAGATGTCAATAAAAATGATATATTCTTCTAAGAAATATTTAAACGCGCACTGCTCTAGTTCTGATCGCATTATATTTTTGTTATTAGAAGTGTTTGGACGTTCATTGTCTTGTGTCAAGTGCTGTAATTATTTTATAAGCAATTAGAGTGAGTATCTATGTAATTTGTTTTTTTTTTTTTTTATTTATGAATAGCTGACAACAGAAGTAAATATAACCATTGCAACCGAATACGCCGTCACTTCCAGTATGCGAAAGATAGGATCCAGAAGAGGGAAAATAGGGCGGAGTATTACAAATTTAATTTTCTAATATTTTATATGATTTGCAGTTTTTTTGTTTCTTTCAAATTGTCTATGAATAAAATTGATTAATTTTTAAAAAGAATATTTTTTAGTTTATTCACCTATCGCTTATAATATTTATATATATATATATATATCTGCTCGCTTGATGAATTCGATACGATTCCGCTTAGCAAATTCGCTGTGACTTCACTTCGCGAATTCGAAGTGATGGAACTTTTTAGTACATACGGCGATTCGCAAGTGAACATAAAGCAAATATTAAGCGACTAAAGCGAGCCTGATACTTCGATACCCGTTCGCTTAATGAACTCGCTATGAATTCGCTGCAACTTTACATCGCGAATCCGTAGTGGCGGAACTTTTTAGTACGTAGGGTTATTTGAAACTGAGCAAAACGTGTAGAAGCGAATTCGTAGCGAAGTCGGTAGTTCGCTAGACCCGTTCGCTTGCGGCTCGCAAGCGAATGATTTGGTTAGCTGGGGTATAGTTTTTTCTTTGCTAATTGCAACCGAGTGACTGTGTGAGTAGTCTGGGCTAGAGTCACTGTATAAGAACTAACACAAACATCCATTATCTTGAGTACGGACAATGTGTGTTTCATTTGAAGCCAGTACATTTGAAATTTTTTTGCAGTTGTCCGGTTTTTCATTTTTATCTCCACTAAAGTGGATAAACGCTGTATTTAGTTGACATTTCATGAGACATATCTCGATTCCGTGAAACGTTAATCAAAATCCATCTGCTACACGTATACACACTAAAACTATGCCATTTAAGAAACCTTCGAACTTTGGAGTTCGCAGGGTTTAAGAGTACTATAAAGGTACCAAAAGCGGCCATTGTCCGTACTAAAGATAGTGGATGTTTGTGTTAGTTCTTATACAGTGACTCTAGTCTGGGCTTAGTGGCTAGAGCACTTGCCTTCGGTGCACCTAATACCAAGCTCGAATCTGACTACCAGTTCACTCAGCTGTAAATAAGTATGAACCTGATTTAAAATCGGGGTAATAATCACGGATGAGCGTGTAGGTGACCATTTCACCTCCTAGTGTTCCGTTGGTCTCGTATTGAAGTACATAACTCTAGCACTACTTCAAGGCCTAGGCCCGATTTGTGCTGTTGCAAAATTGATTATTATTAACGGAGTGACTACTTTTCCCTACCTAGTAGCTAAAACACACTAGTTCACAAAAACCAATTGTAGTGCATATGTACCTATGTACCTATATGCAATATGGTATCACAATTCTGGAAGGCTGCTACTGCTGAGCTATAATGTAATCGATCGGTCGGAAAATGTAGAGGCAATTTGTGTATCATTTTAAGAATCTTATTTTGAGAAATTTGTAACTTATTAATATGGGTTTGATCACGACTCTTCCAAACAACGGCACCATATAAACGAGTAGGTTGAAATATCATTGAGTATAGGAGGAGCTTCTTTTCCAAACATAAAACTTTTTTTCCTAATAATAAACAGATACATTACTTTAACGAGTGTGTTTCACTTTACTAAAGGCTCGTGTACACTAGCAAGCAAAATTTGTTAGAGTTGCTCTATGACATTTATTGCTGCATGTGTACACGGTTCCGAGATCGCATTTGCCAAGTTTTTGCTCTAGCCAGCAAATGCTTGTTTTTTCAAGCAAGTTGTGAATATACACGCTAACTTGCGAGAGTTGAAATCTCGCAAGAAAGTTCCGATCGGTTCCGAAGTTTTTCAGCCAGTCAGTTTATTGGAAGTGAGGTTAAGTTCAGTTTTAGGTGTCATAGTTCTAAAGTTTACGTGCGAAATATGAATGGAAAATCCAAGTAGAGTTCCGAGAACACGTTTTAGTTCATTACCAATGTGGAACATTATCCAGAGTTGTGGTATTTGTCTTTTTCGTTTTGACAGTTCAACGAAACTTTGATGATGAAGTGTACATGGAAGAGCAAGTTTTACTTGCAAGATTTTTGTAGAGCTACTTGCTAGAGTAAAATTGCTGCAATTTGTCAGATAGTGTACACATCGCACCAAATTAATCTAGCAAGAAATGTCGCAAGCTACTTGCTAGTGTACATGAGCCTTAACGGCACCAGTGATATGATCCTTAAAAGTCATTTGTATATTATAATAGCTTCTCAAGAGCGCGTGGAGTGGAAAGCATTTGAAGCTAACGTTCACAATGAAATTCGGTAGATTAGTTTTGATTTTGGATTTGGATTGCATGCCATTGTCACTGAAGACCCAATTGGCCTTATTGTATCTTTTCCCTGGATTATCTATGATTCCTCTTAGATCTCTGTTCTTTCAATGAGTCTTAGTATTTTTCGAAGATGAATGGTCAGGAATTCCAATGTTTCCATGAAGCTCTGACCGAAGTGACGAAGTGTTTTTCGAACAAATCCCTTACATTCACAGATGTCCTCTTATGTTTTGTTTTCGTCATCTTCGTGAGATTCTTCCTCATTTTGGCTGTCCTTATCAATACTCCACAAAATGGATGTGGTTACATGAAGCTAGCCTTTCTAGCCATTGAGTCGTCCATTTCGTTGCCTTCATAGTTTTGTCCCGAAATCCAAGTGAGGTTAGCTCTGAATTCAATCAGACACTGAAGACAATCCCAAACAAATTTGAAGTAGATCTGAACTGCTCCAACATAAAGTACGAGATTTAAAAACATTAGACAACAATTAGTGTGGCAAAAACTGAAGTAGAAAATGATTAGCAGAGAAATTATTTTGTAGATACCTGAATCAGCGCGTAATTAACTTCAACCTCAAAGGAAATGAAAGCTACAAAATTAACGCAAATTAAAGCGACACCCAATAAACAATAAGTACGCGATTATGTGATATACATATATTTAGGACCTGTGTACTGAGTAGGTGTGTGGTGAGAACCTTTTCGACTTAACACATCAACACAGTCATTCATCCGGGTAAATTCATTTTAAATTAAACATTATATTCAAATTGTGCTTAGGGCAATTTTCGGTATTCTTCAAATCGTTAAGACGCTGTTGGTACAGCTAACATCGCTACATACCGAGAGAAAGATACGTATCCTTTATGTCCTCCATAATACGATAAGGAGAATGTATCCTTACGAATTATAATAGTTAAGTGATGCTCAACAGACAAATACAAGGTTTAATAATCGTATCGTCGTAATATATTTTATCAGGATGTGTAATTTTACAGCACGAAGTTATAATTGTTTTGGTTGCACGGATATGTTTACAGGGATTAAACACTTTTCTTGAAATTATAGAATAAGTTGGTAAAGATTTTCAAGCTCATATTCAGGGTTTTGTTGTTATGTTTGTGTTATTTCTAAAGAAACATTGAGTTGAAAATAGCCCTGTACAAAATTATTATTGAAACGAGTAAGATTACTTTACTCGTAATTTTTCTTTGTATTGCTATAATTTTGGTTGATTTGACTACAAGAAAACGTACGCCGGAAAAAAGAAGAAAAATTTGTTGGATCTTATTAGAACATTGCAACATGTCCCACATATCCTTAGAGATTTTTTATAAGCTAGATGAAGTGCAGTGACTACTGGTAGTTGTTATTGTAAAGGAGACGTGAATAATATGTTAACTTCGCAAGGAGTTAGTAGTCTATCTATATCTGCAAACTTCGCTTTTCTGGTAAGTAGAGGGTCTTTAAATAAGAACGCTTGATTTTTTAATGCAAATAAAGTAAGTTGTGTGTAACATATCCACCAATAAATATTTTATGGCATCAAGTATGGAATAGAACGTCGCGTCGTTCGAATGTCCGCCGCGGTTTTCCTTGGTGGCACGTATTCGAGAGGCCCAATATTTGATGGCTTTGTCGAATTAAGCTGACTGAATTTAGTGGATGGCCCTCTTTCCTTCTTAAAGTGCCTGCCTTCTTTCTCTAGAATGCGCTCAATATAATCTTAAATTTTTAGTTTTCTATCCTTTGCGGTTCCCGAAAAATAAGAATAAGACTTTTTCCTTTTCCCTTCTCCCGACATCGCCCCTTCAATTACACCTTCAAAGTTGTTTTCCCTGCTGGGCCTAACACCTGTAAAATTTCTAAGATCATATCTGGTACTGTTCTTGAAATGTAAAAATTTTATTTTTTCACCTTCCTCCTCAAAAAGTTCACTTTTAGTAGACACCAAATTTTATCTTCCTGCTGTAATTGGTTCGGAAGATATTGAAGTCCAAAGTTTTTCATCCTCCTCCCACTTCCACACCCTACCGTCCACCATACAATTTTTAGATCTTATCTAATCTTCCATTATCCCTTAAGATAACCACACAGCTTCCACCTTCTGACATCAACCGCTTAGGAGATATGGATTTTATAATGTTTCAATTCCAGCTTTCAAGCGTTTCGGAAACATTGTTTCCCCCCCCCCCCCTCGCAATCGTGTCTACCGAAAACAAGATTTTAAAAAATGAGTGGCTAAAGGATAGTTTACAGGACACTTGCACATTTTTTTTACAGAGATTGCGAGAAAGCTAGCTTATCGAATTTTCAATGGAGTAGAAAGCAACCACTGCAACAAATATCGTCAATATTTTTTGCTGAATATAATATCTGTTCGCTTCACTCCTCATCAGTTTCTCATAAGAGATTTTCCTTCTCTCTTACAATCTCAGTCAAAATTATTTGCAGTCACCATGAAAACGGGCCTTAAAGGTCACGGTTCAGCCACGAATTCTAAATTTTGTACAAATTCGCTTTGAGTGATAGCAAAGCTTTAGTTTACTAGTCAGTGAAATCCTTTTACTCCTTCCGATAGCTCCCAAACAAAACATCTTTAAGATAAGTATACCAAAATATTTCACTTTTGAACGCTTGCAGCTAGGAGTATGACATTTTATAAGGTAAAAGGATAAATATGCTAGAAATCCAGTGAAACCTTGTTGCACTTACCATGTGAAAGTCTTGGAAAAAGGTAAATTTTACTTTTAGTGACTCGCCAAATATGAATTTGAATACTGGTGATATTATCTTTTAGTTCCTAATAGCAGCCAAAGCGGAATCCTTAATAAAGGACAAACTACATGTGCACTCCTTATTCTATAATAGTTTAGCTGCAACTACAATATAAATCGGAGTTCAGTACTTCATCTGGAGTATCATATGATTGGTTTGCAGCTATATATTAACTGAAGTATGTTCCAATTTAAAAATGTACTGTGAAAATGTTCAGCGATCTAATATACGAGGGGAATTCAAATAAATATAAACTAGACATTTTTGTGAAAAAAAAATGGTTTAGATGAAAAGATTCAATACTTGCATTTTATTTTTCTACATAATCTCCCAACAACTCAACTCATTTTTCCCCAGTGTTTAGGTATACTTTTAATGCCAGGAGTGTTTTAGCACATCCTCCACCACTTCTAACTCACACTCCCATCCCCTCCCTTCTATCATTTGCACTTCCAGAATCAAAGTTCCGTTTATATTTGAATGCCCGTGGCATATTTGACTGGTTCTTTAATATTTGAAGAAAAAAATTGAAACGCTTATATGCTTGTTAACTTTTTTTCCAGATATGGAGGCCCTAGACCCAAATTCTAACTGAGCCACTGCTCAGCAATGAAACACCGATTTTTTCTTAGTAAAATTATGTTTTTAGTAGGTTTCGAAGGGTTCGACATGTGCACTTTCTACTGCTTAAGTTTCTGTTAGGGTGAGTACAGTATCTAAATATAAGTATCTACCATGTTTCAACTTTCCAGTATAAGTCATTCCTGAGAACACTCCCGTAAGTTTCTTATCAAAAATCTTAGAATGTGCCGGAGTAAATAGCTACTTTCAAGTTTCCATCGTTAGCGACTCCTGAGAAATAAATATCCACATCCTCGGTTGTTCTATTGAGCCTGAATCCTTTGTAAATTTCAGGATTCTTTCCCAAATATTTCTTGTGATATGAGATGCAGATTCTCCTAAATTGAAGACACAATATATGGACTCAAAACACCAAATCTAAATTTGGAAACATAAAATCACAAAATTCCCAAATTTTCTTGGATAATGTCTTTTATACAAGACACCGCCATATTAAGAGTAGTCAAATTGGTGGCATTTCCCATCAAAAAGTTTTCAAATTAAATCAAATATTTCCGTTCGAACTTGAACTTTTATATCAAAGTGAAATTTTCCATGCCTTGTGAACAGCGCCTTAAATCATACGCATTAGAGCGGCAATTCAATGAATACGAAGCTGAAATTTCGTTGTTATAAAATTATGTACAATAAATTGTTATAAAGCTTGGCTGAAAATCAATTGTGAATTTTTCTGCGTCTAGAAGTAAATTCAGCGTGCCGGCATGTTTTGATTTTATGAAGTTACTACGTTAAACGAGTTAATGGGAGCTCAGAAGCTACTTGCCGACGAAAAGGGCCGCTCACGTGGTAGCGTTTGTAGCTACGAGTATTCAGTGAATGAAAGTAGTTGCGTTGACCGAGAAGTTATAGACAAAATAAGTTTAATCAGAATCAATGGCGCAAAAGCCCAAATCGGGCTTGGGCCTTCAACTAATGCACTTCATTACGAGACCAACGGAACACTAGGAAGTGAAGTGGTCCACCACACGCTCGTCCTTGATTTTTACCCCGATTTTAACTCAGTTACTCATTTACAGCTGAATGAAATGGTAGTCCGACTACTAAAACTTTGGATAACGCTGTCTTATTGACCAAATACCCCATGAATATGAAATTTGGTTATGATAGAGTATAAGGGTAGTATGCTGAATGACCATAGAAGGGAGGTATAATAATTGTTCTGAAAAATAACTTCTCATATCTCTAAAACTGATTAAGATATGATCTTGAAATTTATACGTAAGGTGGAGATTAAGTTAAGGTATGATCGAGAGTGAAAGGGTTGGGAGTAGCGGCCGATGCAAGAGAAAATTTTTCGATATTACTTTATTATTATTGTGACCGACCTGAAATTTCAAAAAAATTTGCTACCCCTACGACTGGTATATTTTGGAGAGGTGGGGTATAAGGGCGAGGAGAGGAGAGCGTTTTAGGCGACAAATTTTATTTTCTAGATCTCAAGACCCACTTGTGCTGCGAGGCTGAAACTAGGAACTTATGTAGTGATATGATAGTGGACTCGGTAGCAAATAAAATGGTTAATAGGGTTTGGGGGATGTGGAAGTCGGGGTGAAAACAATGAGTCTGAAACGCATGAAAGCCGGGATTGAAACATTATAAAATCAATATCTTCCGAACAATTGATGTCAGAAGATTGAAACTTTGTTAGAAATAATTCGAGACTAGTCGAGGTCTAAAATTTTAAAGGGCGGTAGTGGAGTGTGAGGATGGGGGTGAAAAACTTTGGACTGCAATATCTTCTGAGCCAATTACACCAGAAAGATAAAACTTAGTTTCTGTATATGGGATCTAATGTATGCAGCAGACAGATACAGCCGCCGTGTCCATGTGAGTTGTCTCCAGTAAAAGAACATAGCAGGTGCTTGTTGGGGTGAACCCCGATTACAGGAGGAGTGTACTGAAAGTAAACTTTTTGATTTCTCAAAAAATGTAATTTTTATATCTCAAAAACCGTATCAGATATGATCTTGAAAATCTTATAGGAGTTCGGGTGAGTAGATCTCTAGTTGGGTAATTTTTGAAATAAAATGTATGGAGGTTAGGGGTGGTTTTTTATATCTCAGAAATGGCTTATGATAGAAATTTGAAACTTAATACGTACATATGTAGATGTGCTATTAGGGTAATTAAAGCAACAACAAAAAGTTCAAATTTGTATTGGCATTCAGAGGTTGAGTAAAAATAATGTCCGTGAATCCACACGTTCACGGATTTCGTTAAAACTTTTAGAGATGTCGAGCTATCAAAGCAATATTATTTCTGCGGACTCTTTATATAAGAGCCTAGTAACGATCTCCAAATTTTTTCGATATCCAACCCCTAAGGCGGTGTTAAGTGGTTGCGTACATATTCACGAATTCTAACGTATGGGGATACTTAACTCGAAAAGCTTACGAAGGCGGAAGACAATTTGACCACCGGGAAGAGCTAATAGCCGCCATTCAAGAGGAGTGGACAAAAATTCCAATTAAGTACCTGCAAACTCTATACAAAAGTTTAAAAAATAGAATTTTTGAAGAAATAAAAGTGAAAGGGACACACACCCATTATTAAGAAAGGCAAATTTTGGTTTTTATTTTATCCTTTTCGGCTGTTTTTGCCAACTGGGCTATTCTATTGACGCGCTGAAAAATGGCTTTTTTTCGTTAGTGATTTTTTATCGCCACAGTTTTCGAAAATTAAATCCCAATACCAGGTAGATGTTTATTATGGTCTAAAATGTGCTTACGATTTTTATGCCAATATTCTCGGAAAAACAATGGAAGAGTTATTACGGATTTTCCAAGTGGGCTATTCAAGTGATAAGAAGTGTATTTCTAAGATTTGATAAGATATAGAATTAGTTTTCCCTTCCACGTAATTTTCATTTAAATTTATTACTACGTGGGATAAATGAATATTCAAAATTACCACAATTTCATTCTGATGTTGAAAGTTGCATTGTGTTGGAGGCTTATAGTGACAAAATTGATTTCGAAAAAAAACTCCTTATCTCGAAACTACTAATGTTATATTTCGATTTTGATCAGACTATGACTTAAAATCGAAGCAGGTTTTTCATAAATCACACTGTAACCTTTTTAATTCCAAACTCCAAACCCACACACTCGATTTACTCACTTAGTTCAACTTTAAGTACTATCCTTTCATATCAAAATGCAACAATTCCGATGTAATGCCCGCTAGTTCAAATTTCCCTAAGCCGGTTGTTAATTTTGTCTCCTTTTCTCCATTTCTCTTTACAGCTTTTATGTCAATTAAAAAAAATTCTATGGATAAATTGTCCTTTAGTGGATACATAAAAACTACTTGTCTATTTTAAAGAAGAAATCTTCATCCCACCTAAAAAGTTCTGTATCCAAATTCACTCACCTGGAAAATCGCTTAAGTTGTTGTTAATTTCTCGTGAAATAGATGAAAACGTGAAAGGCCTTTGTATTAAGGATCAACTTTTCTCAGATTGTGTGAATTTAAGTCCTTTTCACACTCACTTAGGAGTTAGTCCTTTGGGGTGCTCTTTTGTACTCGTCTGCGAAAAGAGTCTAACTACACTTTTAAAAAAACCGTCCGGATAAAGATAATACGGGGTTTTAATACCAACGATTCTTTTACACTATCACTTTGTAAATTGGAAGAAAGGACTCTAATGACACTGACTTTGAATTTATATGGGAAAAAACCCAGAGATTTCAAAAATTTAACTCCACTTAATTTATTAATTTTTATTTAATATGAACCGTTTGCTATCAGTTGGGTTTTTTCCTTAGCACTTAACTGGCGAGACTTCGTCGAACAGAATGTTAACCGTTATTTCGGCAACATGTCCTTTTATTCGAAAAAGACAAGCACCTTTTAACACTAATACTATGGAGGACAAGGTGGAGTGGCTCGTTTTTATACAGCCTACACATTGCAATAAATTTTGTTGAGTGTCCTATGTTGAATAGTGTATACGTTTCGGGCATAGAAAGATGATGAGGCGGACACTTTGTCGACAAAATGGTACTGCCAGATTGACTACTTTCTGGAAGCAACAGGAGAGCTTAGGGGAAAAAATAAAAGAGTGGATAATGCCGGTCACAGTTTCACAAATCTCAGTAGAGTTTTCACTACTAAGCCTTAAGGCTCTTTTTAAGAAATTAACTATTTGAATCCCCTACTTCTTGATTTATTGTTTTTATTTCTTGTATAACGTCCAATGGGAACTTATACATAAGAGGTGCTCAACAGCCAAGTTGCTTAGTTCCATAGTAACTCGCTCGCATCAATCATGGTTAATATTGTATTTCAGTTAAAACATATTCACCTCGGGACAAAATAAGCTTACCTACATACATATATAATTCGTATCATTAAAATTATCTGATAGTTGACTACTAAATTACCGGGAATGTTATCAGTAAATGTATCCAAAAGTGGGTCCTTGTCTTCTGCAGGCCTGCTAATAATACGTTTAAGGTATTATGGTATAATGCCACTACTTCTTCATTATGACCATAGAAATTTACCCGATGACCCACTTGGCCAATCTGAAACATTGAAGTAATAGTGTAAGCCGAATCACTTGGAAAAAGACATGTCGAGCGAAGCTCGCTTACAAACGACCGCTTGCAAGTCTTACGGAAGCTTTATCGAAGTTTGTCCACAAACCTCCATAAAACTGTTGGTATTTACTTGTGTATATATAAGGCCTTATAGAGGTTATTACCGAAGGATAGTTCAGCTCCCGCTCGAAAGTCTTATCGAAGTTAAGTTAGCCACAACGTGCGCTCAACAGTCTTATCAAAGCCATATCGAAGTGTTAGCCACTGGAAAATCAAAATGCGAAATTCGTTTGTTAGTTGGGGGGGTCTTTCCTTCGTACTTCGTACTGAGTTTTCCCTAAAGTTTCCCAACGTAATTACTATACTCTAAGATAATTACACGATTACCTTTTTGTCAAGGATAAAAATTGAGTATAACGAACAACGTAGAGCTTTCTCATGAGTTGAATTCGAATAAACCCACGATCTCTGAATTGATAAACTAGTACCCTCACACTAGACTACCGAAGCCATTTGAATACAAGTTGAACTTTTTCTATTACATAGACAGAGCAGCTTACTCTAGAAAATTAAAAACAGGTGCATAGATTACGAGCACATGTTATATTTGTAGAATATTTTGACGTAGAATAATTCGTAATATTGCAAGGGTATTCAAATAAGTCGATATTTTGTTAGATTCTTGAACAGTGCTAGATTTTTCTTATAACAGCACATTTGTACATTTGAAATTGTTTCATGTTCATCGATGTACCCCGGATCACTCTCCACTGGTATTGGCTATCAGAACTACTCTTGCTCTTTTTTAGCTTGCAATGGAAAAAAAATCGTAGTAAGCCCATTAAACTCTAACTTTTCAATTATTATTTTTAGTTCGTTTACATTTAATATTTCACATTTTATTTAATTTACATTTTTAATTAAAAAATTAAATGTGCAAAATAAAGTACATCCATGCTGTTCTGGTAGATCACATCAAAAAGCCAAACAGCACTCACAATTATTAACACCAACTAGTACACTGCCATACCCGGCCCGATTTCTGAGCTCCCATCCCAAAGCTGACTGGATTGTACACTACGAGTGTATTAAAGGCTAACCACCTAAGTCTAGTTCAGTATCCTTAAAAAAAAAAAAAAAAAAAAATGTATTAAAATACAAAATTGTTATGTAACTATTGAATAGCCCTTTAAATAATGAAAAGACCAATTTGTTTACAAGGAATACGGAAGAAAGTCGTCTTCTATAAAAAACCTTCAATTCTGGCAGCACTTTTCATCCCCACAAACGACAAACCTCCGTAACAGCAAAGCTCTCCTCTTTCAATTTGCATTCTTTCAATTTGCTAGCAAGCTGGTTTTTAACATAAGCCCACAGCTTTCTAACAAGATGATGGAGAAATGGGCAACAAGTAGGAATAAGGAGAATATTCTGGTATATTGTCGGTCTGTCGACAAAATGTCCTGTGAATATAGTCCTGTCGTTGGTAGGGATGACTCCTATACCACTTGATATTGATCAGGACTTGTGAAGGACAATGAAGACGCTGAGGACTACTAATAAATAGCTCTAAGGAGCAAGCAACAGGTGATTAACTTATTTCACAAACTAACTCTTGTGCTCAGCCAACTTTATGTTTGAATTTGCGGTAGGTTTTGGATCCGATATTAAATTGTTCGCATCCGATGCGAAATTCGAAAATATTTTAAATTGGTGTCTGGAAAGTTCAGAGATGAGGTGAAGCCTTTGAACATTTTTGAAATATTAAATATGTGCTTTGTATGGTTCTGGAAGCTATTTTTGGCATAGATGTTTTTCGTAGCATTGCGCTTATTCGCCCACTTGAAAAGCTGAAGGATTGTTTCCGACATTTATTGAAACAATTGTTTTGAGTGGGTTTTCTAAATAATAAAGTACGTGATAGAGGTTTAATCTTTGTATGTGATTAATAAATATATCATTTGTTTCTATAATATTATAGTAAGGCAAATTTAATAGATTTGTTATAAATAATTATAGAACAATACGAAAGTTTACGAAAAAGGTTTAGAATATTTATTTTTAGACTTACGCACCTATCCTTATTTTATTGGTTTGATTTATCTTTAGAAATATGTTTATAAAACAATGATAATCTAAGTGGTTTTTGAAGCGAAATGGTATGCATACATTTTCACAAGCTTCGTCATATCTCTAAGGTCTTCTAAAATATTAAATTAATTTTTCTTCTACGGATTCTTCAGATAAATGCATAGAAAGTATTATCAGAATTTTTTGAAATTCGACCTCTAAGTGTGTGAATAGGGGGTGCAACCATTTGCACGAATTCAGTATTATTTATCACTCAGATCTCATTGGATATTGAACAACTTTTTACTTTCACGGGGTTTTTATATAATCGAAAAACAATTTTTTTGTGTTTTTTTCATTTTCAACCCCTAAGAGGGTATACATGGGTTATACACGTTTTCATGAATTCCGTTATTTCTCTTGTAATAAGACAGAAAATTGGTTTCTACATTCTCAGGTTTTTTTGTAAACGACTAAATATTGATTTCAGAATTTTTCTAATATTCAACTCCAGAGAAATGGCAATGAATTCTTAGATCGGATGGAATATCGAATTAATTTTCACTTTCTAAGGCTTCTTGCATCAATTTTACTTATTTATTTTTTAATAATAAAGTATTGTGATCGACCTGAAATTTCAAAAAAAATTGGTACCCTGAAATTTTGTATTTTCACGGTTTAGAACTATGTAGTAGGCCCCAAAAAAGCAAAAAAAAAAAAAATCCGTCTGTACGCAAAATAGTTTGAAGACGCGTAGCTCCCAAGCCCGTTGATGTATTATCATGCAATTTTTATGGTGGGTAGATTGGGTGAACCTCTACGACTAGTATCTTTGAGAAAGGTGGGGTATGAGGGGGATGAGAGGGGAGCATTTTAGACGAACAATTTTGGTTTCTTCTAAACTCTTGATGGCACAAAATTCAAACTTATCAAATATCTGTACCTATACTAGGAGAAAAGATTGAAAAGAAATTTTTGAGTGGGGGTAATGGTGCACGGGGGTTGGGGGTTGGGGTCAAAAACTTTAGATTACGATACCTCAAGAACCAATTGCTCTAGAAAGATAAAATTCGGTTTCATTATTAAGGTTGACAAATAAATATTACTGAAAGTAAAATTTTATAAGGGGGTGTTCACCACATGTTTCACACATTGAAGTGGAGAGGATAAGAAATTTTCAAAAAAATCACGTTTCATATCTCAAGAACAGTATAAGATAGATGCTCAAATTTTTTACCAAAAGTAGGCCCAATAGAACCCTAGCAGAGAAAAAAAAGTGTGGATATGGGTGTAGAGGGTGAGGGTGGGGGAATGTGAAAAGGAAAAGATTCCGATGCTTATATCTTACGAACCTGTAATGATATAAAGCTGAAACTTGGTATTTAGACAGAGCTATGGTAGTGGCATGTTGGAAAAATATAGTTTTTTTAGGGGTAGTACAGAACGGGGGTGGGGGTGATTTTCCTAACTATAGAACAGCTCATGCTAGAAAGTTGAAACTCGGGGTATATATGTAAATAAACTAGAAAAGTAATTTTGATTTAAAAAAATTTTAAATATTGGCATTTGGAAGGGGGGGGGGGCAAAAAAAATTATCAGTGGAAATAGAATGCATATGTTTTCACGATTTTCGTCATATCTACTAGGTCTTCCAAAATATCGAACTCATTTTTATTCTACGGATTCTTCATATGAATATCTAGAATGTGTTTTCAAGATTTTTTGAAATTCGACCCCTAACGGGGTGTAAAGTGGTTGTATACTTTTTCATGAATTTTTTCATATCTCTCTCTGATCAGATTTTTACTTCTACGGGGTTGTTTAATAATCACCTATTTGTAAGTGTTTTCCTTTTGCAACCCCTAGACCGCAATATGACCCAATTATGTAATGGAATATGACCCAATTATGTAATGCATATGTTATTCTAACCGCTTCCCGAACTTTTTGTTAGGTTTTCAATCACATAGTAACCTAACCAAATCTTAGAATTGAACGCGCTCCGAACTTCTGCCGGAAAAATTATAAAGTTACGCCCAGATTGTTGGCAGATTTTTTAGTATTATGATTGACTTGAAATTTCAAAAAAATTTGCTACCCTGAAAGGGAAACAAAACGTCCGAAATGCTTGAAAGCTGGGATTGAAACATTCTAAAATCCATATTTCCTAATTTGGAATTGATGTCAGACGGGTGAAACTTTATAGTTGTCTTAACAGATACTAGGAGATTAGAAACGATTTAAAAACTTAATGGGTGGGGGATGAAAAACTTGGAATAACAATATCTTCCGACTCAATTATCTGTATATAGAATTACTAGTGGGAGTCTACTGAATATTTTTGAGGGGGAACGTGAAGCGCGTAAGTGGGGGACAATCAGTTTTCAAAAAATTAAATTCTTATATCTCAAAAACTGTTTGATATATGATCTTGAAAATTTTACAGGAGTTAGGATCGGTAAACCTCTAGCGGAGGAAACAATTTTGAGAGTATGGGTGCGAGGGTATGGAAATGAAAAAAGTTCTGATTTTAATTTCCCGAATGCAGCAAAAATAGAAAAAAAATTAAAACAGTTATGAAAAACTCCCCCCGTACCTTTCTACGCCTAAAGCATTGGTGTCAGGTTATCACCTTGTTTAAGCCCGTTGTCAGTTCTGAAGCTGGAAGTTAGATTATTTTATACTCCAACTTATGACAGAGAATCGGTCATTGTCATTTTTATAAGCCGAACCAGTTTCGGTGGAACTCCAAAATCCATCGTTATTTTATACAGTACGCGCCTGTCGATACTATCGTATTCCTGTTTGAAGTCCACATCTGGTACACATCCATGTTAAATTCCCAGCACTCTTCAAGCACCAATCTAACTGAGAATATTTGGTCCGTGGTCGATCGCCCCGCTCTGGTATTCACCAATTACTTTGTCAGCAAAGGGCTTAATTCTCTTTTCTAGAATTTTCGTCAAGATTTTATAGGACGTACACAACAGGGATATTCCACCTTTTTTATAAATTAGATATATGATACTTCTGCGCCAATCTTCAGGAAGTGTTTCTTGCATCCATACATATGTCCGAGATAAATCTGTGTAGGAGATGTGGTATGCAGGTGTCGCCGGTTTTCATAAGTTCAGCTGGAATTTGAACAGCTGGAATTTGAACAGTTCTTTGTTGTTTTGGGTGGTTCCTCAGGGCTGTTTTTACTTCTTCGAGGACTCGAAGAGGATTCTTCCTCAGAGACTACATTAAATGGTGACCCCTAGTTAAATCATAACTGCATTTTACATACTGTCAGCGCCTTTCCTTTCGCCTAAACTTCAACAGTTTAATTTTAATTGGTTTTATCATTCAAAAAATAAAAGGGTATCTTCTCCGGAAAAGTATCTCATTTGTCTGAGCTGCATTTTACGAGTACATACTGCAAAACCTAAAGCTGGCAGCGTTGTTTACTCAGTAGTATTAAAACGATGTTTCACATTTGTGATAAGAAAATAGAGGCGTCTTAAATATGCCATTGTTTTGTTTGTAAAAAAGTTCTCTATGCGTTTTTATAGGGTTGCATAAAGAAACTACGTACGATAGAAAGTTTTACCAAGCATCAGAATACAGATATTCTGTTTGTCTTCGCTATTCCTAAAGGAAATTTATTATTTTAAACTTTCAATTGAAAAGTGGACTTTTCTTCCTGAAAACGATAAACTTTTTCAATCTACAAGGATATGTTTCGCGAAGTGTTTGACAGTTACGTAAAAGATTTTTACAAGTATTTATTTTGTAAATATTCTTGACTTCTTGCATCCATACAAACGCAATTGAAATATTTGAAAAAGAGGAGCAACTGTGTCCTTTTTATTACCTATTCTAATTTAATTTTTGGGAACGTAATTTGTATGAGTTCTTCTTGTCTCCTTGCAATTTCCTTTTTCCGTCATTGGTCCAAGAAGTACACGTGCTGTATAGGTAGGCACTTATAGTTACTATCTGCAGGTACTCAGATATCTGGATACATCGTCATCTTGACTACATCATCTATGTCGTAACCTGTCGCCAAAGTTTTCAACTTGATTAGATTTTTATCGATACTTAGTCTATAGCTGTTATGAAGTCCATATAAACGTGTAAGATACCCGATGTACAAGTTCAAGATATTGTCCGGTATCTATAATAATATTTACCATGTAGGTCAATAAATAGCCCACCCACAAGAATATGATGTTTCCGCTTTTCTCTACCTTGGTGTTATATTCTACTATGATTTATTTACTTAACTGAAAAATTTATAAGGAGATATTATTAAAAATTAAATAAATAAAGTGATGTAAAGACGGATGTTTCTTAAGGGAAAATCCACAAATACACTTCCGGACTTCTCAGAAGAGGAATGTGTTCCTTTTTTACTTTAAAATTTGATCGATATTTTCTTTACGGAGTTTAGAAGAGTTGAGTAATTGGCATCAAATTTTATATTGTGAGAAATCACTTTCATTGTTCTCTTAGAAAGACCAGTTTTAGAATGGATTTGATTTTGATTTAATCGCACATATGATGAGTGAAAGTGTTTTAGTACTTGGTGGTAGTCAGAGTTTAAGATTGGTTAAACAGTTCATTTGAGTGAATTACTTCTGAATTAGTCATTCACTTTAAAGAGTGAGTAATCAGTGAAGTACTTTAATTGAACTGTTTATGTTCTATATTATCTACAGTGGCGAGCACATGTGGATACATGTTAATCAAATTTGACTTAAAATACTTGTAAAATCCTTAAAAATACATTAATCAATTTGAAATTTTCGCAGTTGAATTCTTTATTAATATTTATGTAAAAAAACAATAATCAAAATTTTAACTTATAAGCTCAGTCTAGGTTTTAAAACAAATAATCGAAATGGGCAATGTATCCACTTTTGCACGTTTCGTTTCTTCTATGTTGCAACACTGATCTGTGAATCGAAACAAAACGTAAAAACGGGATTCACAGCAATTGCAGTGTTAACGTTGTGCGAAATAGTGTTTTACGCGGCAAAGCATAAAAGTTTTAATCAGTCACGAGTTTTTACTTTTTCTGTGAGTATTTCAATTTTGAAGCAAAAATGAAGAAAATACCGGAATATTTAGAAAATCAAATTGTGTAAATAACGAAAAACAATGAATCAGCACGTAAAATAGCTAAATCACTGGGTATTTGCCACCGAACCGTGCTTCAAGTAAGAAGGAGACGCAATGTTAGTGCACTTGAAATTAATAAATCGCGACCACGGTTTGCTAACTAATAGAGATGCTCGAGCTATGAAGCGCCTCATGACCACCAAACTGAAGACAACACCAAAAGAGGCTGCAGTTGCCATTAACAAACCCGTAAGTGAGTGGACAGTACGCAGAGCTCTTCACAGGATCGGACTTACAGCGGCAGTTAAGCAAAAAAAAACAGCACTATTAGAGTAAAATGTTGCAGCACGTCTCAAATTTTGCAAGGAGCACAAGGATTGGAGCGTATATGATCGGAAAAGGGTAATTGGGTCCGACGAGACCAAAATAAACCGATTTCAGTCCGATGGTAAGAAGTGTTACTGGCACCGCCCAAAAGAAAAGTTGAAAAAGCATCAAGTGAAAGAAAGTATGAAGCATGAAGAAGGCAGCTTGATGGTGTGGGGCTGCTTCACTTTGTGGAACGTAGGTCCTTTTGGTTAAAATCGATGGTATTATGAAAAAGGAACAATATTTTCATATTTTGGAGTCTAATCTACCAGACTTCGTAGACGAATGTGCTTATCCAGAATATGAAGTCATTTTTCAGCAGGATGGAAACCCAAAGAACACGGCGAAAATCGTTAAGGAGTAGCTCATCAGGCAACATTTTAAAAAAATGCAGTGGCCTGCTCAAAGCCCAGACTTTAACCCTATCGAAAATTTATTGGCTTAGCTGAAAAAAGGACTAGCTCGGTACGACACCGCACCGAAGAGATTTGATGAGCTTCGGTGTCGAGTTCAGAAGGAGTGGAGTAATATTCCACACGAACTAATTGAAAAATTAGTGGAGAGCATGCCTAAGCGTATGCTCGCCGTTATTAAAAACAAAGGTCTCTGGACTAAATACTAAAAAAAAATGTTTAGCTTCTTTTTCGTGAACGTGCAAAAGTGGATACATTGCCCATTTCGATTATTTGTTTAAAAACCTAGACTGAGCTTATAAGTTAAAATTTTGATTATTGTTTTTTTTACATAAATGTTAATAAAGAATTCAACTGCGAAAATTTCAAATTGATTAATGTATTTTTAAGGATTTTACAAGTATTTTAAGTCAAATTTGATTAACATGTATCCACATGTGCTCGCCACTGTATGTATATTTTCTATATTTCTATCAGCCGTTCAGTTGTCAGTCATTGGCAGTGTTACCGCGATGCGATTTTTTAGGGTAGCAGAATCTGCTACCTTTTTCAAAAAAGAGGTAGTAGAAACTTAATTTTAATAATAACACAATAAATAAGCTTGGCATTAAACATGTATAAACATAGTAGGGCAGTAAATTTTAAAATTGAAAAAGGTAGTAAATCTGCTACATATGTAGTAAAACAGTACATGTGCGATGTACAGCTTCTCTCAACATACAAGATACCACATGCATTTTAAAATTAAAAACTATATGATGAAATACCACTGAACGTTATGAAGAATTAATGGTGATTTCTTTTCTGAAAAAAATGTGACCCATTTAGATGCAAAATTATTGCAGTTCTGCCCTCTTTTTTGACAGTTCCGACCGACAGGTCAATTGACAATAGAACGGTTTCAGGTCAAAAAGAAATTGCACTTTTTTTATCATGTTGGCTGAAGCGGTAAATTAGGCTGTCAAAACTGACAAGAGTAAATTTGTAATCTACGAAATGTTGTCCGAGAAGGAAAATATTGAGGATTTCCTAGATACTCAAGGTAAGGACTTATCGTAGAAGAAATTAAAAATGATTTTATTGTATTTTAAATGTTTTAGAACTCGATGAGTCGGAGAATTCGTTTACGGATTGTGAGGACTCATCGTCAACGTTAGCCCGTCCAATCAACTCAAACGGATGCGAGTATCAGAAATTGGAATTTTATTTTTAATTTAATTGTTGTCGTAGTAATCGGTCTTTCACGTAGTTTATTGTTTTTAACTCAGCGTTATTTTGGTTAAATAAATAATAAATAAATAATAAAATAAATTTTCGCTACACTCCGTATGATTTCTAATTACCGTATGAATACCCGTTTGACAGTTTGATTAATTCTTTTAAATCGGTTGCCGCTGTTGTCATAGGATATTTTTTTTCTTATGTTTTCGCACATTACAGGTCAACTGAGTTGCACCGCCGAAATTTTCGGGGCGAGAAATGCGAGTTTTCAGGGCAATTGTAACCACGGACTCAAACCCCTTTTTCTAGCAGGTCAACTTTTTTTTCCACAATAGAACGGCGGAACTGCTAGAAAAAAATTAAGGGCAGAAAAGGGTCACATTTTTTTCAGAAAAGAAATCACCATATGTGTTGTCTGGCGGCCATGGATGGGTTCGCCTTCTTTTAGTTCTTCATTCTTTCAATAACCTTTCGAATTGAACTGCAGTTCACTAAAATGAGTGAGTTACATCACTCACCCACTTCAATGAAGTGCACTTTTAGAGTAGTTCCTTCATGAGCAACTTATCTCTCATCAACCATCGCATTGGAAAGTATGTATATACGAGTACATAGTTAAATTTTTCCTCTATACATTACTTCAAACATAATATCAACCAATGGCCTCAGGATTTATCAAATTTTATACGGCAAACAGTGTTCCTTCCGAGGATGAAGTTGTCCAAAGGAAGGGCGACCAGAGTGCTGGAAAAAGTTGGAAAAGTTCATGTCTGTACTACTAGTGGAGCATCTTAGAAAAATACAATTGTTTCATGGCATCACGTATGTTAGTGCGGTTTTTTTAAATCTCAGGAACGGTCTATACTAGAAAGTTAAAACTTAAAATGTTTATGTATAACTTACTAGAAAGGTAACTTAATCAAACATTTTAGATATGCATTGGTAGACGAAGATGAGGAAGAAAAATTCCATGAAAAGGGGTTACATATATTTTCAAGAACTCCTTTCATTATATATTCAAGTTTTGCGTAATTTCACAAATCTCTAGTAATTATTTTTAAGTATTTTTCACTATTTAAATCCTAAGCAGTTGCAAGTTGATTGTGTAAGTTTTCACGAATTTCGACAAATCTTTTCGGTCTAATAGCCAAAAAAATTATTTCATACTGTCGCGATATTAACCACCTAAGAGGGAATGGAATGATTGCAGAATTTTGTGCAAATTTCAACAACTCTTTAAAGTCTGATGAGATATCGAATTATTTTTCTACTGTTATAAGGTTTCTAAATGAGTGCTTAAAACACGATTTTCGAGTTTTGCGATAGTTAACGCTATAGGGGGTATGGAAATATTCCATCCCCTATGTTTTTATTGAAATTGAAAAAATTTAATTCTGGCCAAAAATTAATAACTTTGCGCCCAGACTGAAGACTTTTTACACTTAGTGATACCAAATTACTTAATCCAAAGATTACAATTGGCAATGTATTCACGGTTTACTCACTTTCATTTTCGTGTCTCTATCACAGCTATACACTATACCTTGTTAGAAATAAAATTCACACGGACTTCACAATATTAAAAACGGATCTAGTGTAAAAGTCATGCTGCGCTTTAATCCTACTTTTGTGCAACGTCGTGGGATATCAAGTACATTCGATGGTGTATGTGAAAGCTCGCAGGATAAGTGGATGTGAAAAGTGCAAAAATTCCTGAAAGTTTTTCAGGGAAACGAGTAAGAATTGTAACGCCTAATATTATTTAACGTCCACTAACTCTTAAGTTTGTATTACACTGTATGCCACTATGTGTTAAAAATTAAACCAGCCGCTTGCATAAAAAGTCTAATCGTTAGACTGCACGGCTTGCAGTCTAACGATTAGACTGGCAAGTTAGACTGCAAACCGTGCGCAAGTTAGTTATGAACGTGACGTGGTTCCTTCTTAAAAAAACGTTGCCTAATTTGTAATGATCGCTATTCTCCGGGATCTTTCATTTAACAAGTTGGTGAAGTTTTCCAAGTGGTAAGTGGTTGACTATTCTGCCTGGCAAATGTATATAGTGTAGTCGTAAAATTTTTTCTAGTCATACTATTTTTTCTTTCCCTATTTTAATAGGAATAATCTTTCAAATTCGTTTGGTCAAATATTTTACAGCTTGGCATACAGAAGAAAATTTAAGGCGGATGTACATGAAATAGACACGAGAATCTACATCACTAGCTGCAATTATATAACAGTCGGCTAAGTCAAATGAGAGTTAAATTATATTACCAGAAGCTTCCAATTATCAAATTTACATTATAATAAATCCAAAATCTGATACTAATTCTCCACAAAAGATTTTCATTTAATGGAAAATCAAACGATCATAATTATGTTCATTCAATAAAAACTCGTGCTCGCACTTTATCTTCCGGAAAAATTGGAAATTCAGAACCATACTTGTTCGCCAATAAATTAACCAGATGTTGGTTATTAGAAGCCTCCTACAATCGGAGCAACACAAGCTTTTTAATTGAGTGTCCTGCGAATGATACGTGCTGGTTACCTTGCCCATTTTTTTTAAATTTCCCAACTTGGGAATCCTACGCTCCCTTGCTTCTACCGTATCCGTTCAACAGGTAGCAACGGGTTGCTAGAAATGAAGAAAAGGATTCGCCATTTCTGTTCGACTGCAGTTTCCAGCAATTTCCCTCAGATCTAATGAGTTTAACATTTTTTCTCCTCAGAATGATAATAAAGAGCTCATCCGACTGGATGATGTGTTTATGGGAGTTAATTAGGTCGAAATGACTAAAAGATTTTTATGTTGCTCTGTCCACTCACTACACGCTTCAAGCCTTCTACAAGCAGGATATAAGTACGCATAAAGGACGAAGCATTTGCTGGACATTGGTTCGATTTCTTTCTCTCGTAAGGATATTGATAACTGACTAAGGTCAAGAAGTAACCGATTATTTTGTCATCATCGAGGATAATTAGGAGCCTATGATTCGCACAATCGGAAATAATTGGCTGGAAGAAAAATTAAGCGAATTGGAATGATACTTTATCGAACTATGCAAATATTGATGAATGGACCTAGTCTAGGATACGATTGCATGATAATTTATTGGACAAATAATACTCACCCTTGTGTATTTTTAATAGTATCTACATACTAAAAGATGAAATATGTGGACTTAAGACATTTATCGAAATCTGAGATTCGATCAGAATCAAATTTTGGTGTTACATATAAAACTTATATTTTTAAACACTCGTATAATACTATGGATACACTGCTTGTATGTAAATTAATTTATTAAAATCATGATATGCTATACAAGATATGAGCCGTCTTTTTCGAAAGTGGAATAAGTCCACCGAACAAAGAAAAGTAAAATTACTTTATTATTTTAACAATAAGGTATTGTTATCGATTTTTAAAAAAAGATTTGCTACCCTGAAATTTTTTTTTACACGTTTTATTACAAAAAAACACCAAAAATGCAAAAAAAGTCAGTCCGTCTGTGCGCCGTACGCCGTACGCAAACTCATTTGAGGAATTATAGTTCCCAAACCCTATGAGCTATTAAATTGATTTTTTTTATGAATAGACATGGTAGACCCCTTGAAGTCAGATTTTTGAGGGGTGAGGGTGTAAGGGGGAAGGTGGGGGAAGCGTTTTAGACCAAAAAATGTTGGTTTCTAGATCTCAGCAACCGCTTATGGTAGGAGGCTGAAACTTGGAATTTCTATAGAGCTTTGATAGTGGACCCATTTGCAAAAAAATTGATGATATTGGTGAAGGAGTGTAGGAGTGGAGGGGGAAATAATGCGTCCGAAACGCAAAAAAGTGGAGATCGACACATTCTAAAATCCATATCCCCTAAACCATGAATGGCAAGTAATTAAAACTTAACAAATATTTGTAATTATACTAGGAGAGTAGATTGAAAGAAAAATTTTGGGTGGGGGTAAAGGCGTACGCGGGTGGGGGGTGAAAAACGATTACAATATCTCAGAAACCAATTGCACCAGCAAAACAAAATTTGGTTTGAGTATAAAGCTTAATAAAAAAAGATTGTCCAAACTAAAATTTTTGAAGGGGGTAGGAGAGCATAGAAGTGGAGGGGATAAGAATTTGTCAAAAATAACACGTTTCATATCTTAATAACAGTCTAAGATAGATTCTTCAAATTTTTACCAGAAGTAGGCCCAATAGAACTCTAGTAAAAATTTGGAGGTGGTGGAGTAGAGGGTGAGTGTGGGGAAGGGTGAGAAGGAAGTTCCGATGTTTATATCTTAAGAACCTATAATGATTGAAAGCTGTCCCTTGGTATTTAGATAGAGCTATAGTAGTGGCACGATGGAAACAGTGGTAGTATGGTACGGGGGTGGGGGGTGTTTTTCCTAACTTTTGAACGGGTTATGCTAGAAAGTTGAAACACGGTACGTATATATAAATCAACAAGAAAAGTAAAAATTCAAAAATTCATTGGCGTTCGGAAGGGGGGGGGGGGGTAAAAAAAAATTATCAGTAAAAAAAAATGCATGTATTTTCACGATTTTCTTTAAATTTACTAGGCCTTTCCAAATATCGAATTCATTTTTATTCTACGGATTCTTCGTATTCAAGATTTTTTGAAATTCGACCCTTAAGGGCGTGTAAAGCGGTTGTATACTTTTTCATAAATTCCACCATATCTCTCAGGTCTGATCAGATATCGAATATCTTTTCACTTCCACGGGCTTGTTTAATAATCACCTATTTTTAAGTTTTTTCTTTTTCAACCTCTAAACCGCATCCCGGAATATGACCCAATTATATAATTCATATGTTACACTCTAATCTAACCGCTTCCTGAACTTTTTGTTAGGTTTTCTGTCACATAGTAACATACACCGCATCCCCGAATTAAACTTCTGCCGGAAAAAATAATAAAGTTGTGCCCAGACTGTTGGCAGATTTTTTTAATTATTGTTTTTACTTTATTTTTTTAATAATTAAGTATTGTGATAGCTTTTAAAAAAAAAATTTGCTACCGTGAAAATTTTTATTTTCACGTTTCATAACTAGTAGAGACGAAAAAAGCAATAAAAATGTTCAGTCCGTCTGTCCGCCGTACGCAAAATCGTTTGGAGGCTCGTAGCACCCACACGCTTTGAGACGTTAAGTTGAAATTTTTTTTACGAATAGACGGGGTAGGCTCCCTGAAGTGACCAAATTTTTAGGGGTGTGGTGTAAGGGGGAAGGAGGGGGAAGGAGGGGGAAGGAGGGGGAAGGAGGGGGAAGGAGGGGGAAGCGTTTTAGACGGAAAATTTTGGTTTCTAGATCTCAGTAACCACTTATGATAGGAAACTGAAACTTTCTATAGAGCTTTGATAGTAGACTTTGATAGTAGGCATAAAAATTGTCAATATCGATCAAGGGGTGTGGGAGTGGGGGGAAATATAATGCGTCCGGAACCCAAAAAAGCCGAGATAGATACATTCTAAAATCCATGTCTCCTAAACCGTTAATGGCACACAATTCAAACCTCAGAAAAATTTGTAGTTATACTAGGAGAACAGATTGGAAAAAAAATTGGGTGGGGGCAGTTGCGTATGGGGGTGGGGAGGGGGGTGGGTGAAAAACTTTAGATTACGATATCTCATGAACCAATTGCTCAAGATAAATAAAATTCGGTTTGGGTATTAAGGTCGACAAACAAAAACTGATCAAATTAAAATTTTTTAAGTGGGGGGTGGAGCATAGAACTGGAGGGGGTAAGCATTTTTCAAAAAAAGCACATTTCATATCTCAATAACAGTGTGAGATAGATGCTTAAATTTTTTATAAGTAGCGCTAATTAAACCCTAATACGGAAAAAAAATTATTTGGGGATGAGGGTGTAGAGGGTGAGGGTACGCTTATATCTTAAGAACCTGAAATGATATAAACCTTAAACTTGGTGTTTACGTAGAGCTATAGTAGCGGCAGGTTGGAAAAATATAATTTTTGTTAGGGGTAGTATGGTACGGGAGGGGGGGGGGGGGTGTTTTTCCTAAGTATAGAACGGCCTATGCTAGAAAGTTCAAACTTGGTGTGTATATGTAAATCAACTAGAAAAGTAAATTTGATGAAAAAAAAATCGAATATCCATTGCCGTTCAGAAGGGGGGCAAAAATTATGATCAGTGAAAATAGAATGCATATTTTTCCATGATTTTCGTCAAATCTACTAGGTCTTCCAACATATTGAATTCATTTTTATTCTATGGATTCTCCATATGAATACCTAGAAAGTGTTTTCAGGATTTTTTTAAAAATTGACCCCTAAGGGGGTGTAAAGTAATTGTATACTTTTTCATAAATTCTTTCATATCTCTCAGGTCTGATCAGATATCGAATATCTTTTAACTTCCATGGGCTTGTTTAATAAACACCAATTTACAGAACTGAGCGCGTTCCGAAATTCTGCCGGAAAAATAATAAAGTTGCGCCAAGTTGGCAGATTTTTTTTATACTTCTTTTTGTTCCTCGTAAATCGGTTCCACTGTAAACTAACAAACTAAAACAATTTGCGTTTACCGAATATTTAGCCCAAAATGCTATAAGTAGCTTTTTGAAGTTTGTACCCGCGAATTCAATATTTAAATAGCCCAAGTCGCGGTAAATAGCCGAATCTGGCAATCTTTACTACAATTGTTGGAAAATCAAAATTAATCCGGTATAAACACAAGCAATATTCTTTACCAAAAAAAGGAAACGTAGTAATCTTCCAAGTCACCCGAACAATTCCATTGGACAAATCATCGAATGGAGTGACTCCACAAACTACCTCGGTCTGACCCTAGACAAAAAGCTCATATACAAGGAGCGCGTAGAAATGACAAACTCGAAAATATCTAAACGCATTCATGCTCTTTATCCCCTAATCAATCGGAATACCAAGGTTTCGGCGCATAAGAAACTCCTGATTTTCCAACATGTCCTATATGTCGTCAAAGTTCCACTACTCACCAAAAAACGTTGTAAGGAACCCCGAATAAATGCTGAAAAATAATCATGAACTCATCCTTCTACTTTTCAACTAAACACATGACATAAAAACACTGGCCGATAGAAGCCATGTAGCCCGCTGGTTACCCAGGTACAGAATGAAACTGTTCGGTCTGTAGTCTAAGACATTGCGGCTAAATAAGGCAATTTGAGCATTGATGAAAGCCCTCTCGATGCTGTGGCATCCTGACTCTACTTCAAGGGAGACGACCGGGGTGGTGCGAAATACTCCGAGTGCTTTCCTCAGGACTTTGTTTGCTGCTACTTGCAGTTGCTGCATATTGTGTTTTGCGGTGCAGCCGTATAGTACCAGTCAGTATCCTACGAGTCCTCTGATTAGAGTAATGGCGATATGGGAAGGATATGTGGCTGTTCTGGCCAAGTTGTTAACTGTTTTCTGGACCTGGTTTGTTCACTGCAGCTTCGTTTGAAAGCATATTCACACTGCGTTGCGGTTGTACAATTATCTCGCCGAAGTTGGCTTCGATGATAGTGTTGTGATTGAGGCCAAGGGTTTATGGTCTGAAGTCGGAACAAGAACCACCCTACACTGCCGTAGCTAGTCTGGGCCGCCAGAAAGCGTGTCGCTTCCGTTCTGACTGCAGCCACCAATTTGGACGTAGGCGGAATTGGCACTTCTGCCCCGAACCTTCCCTATCCTTCGAATATTTTGACTTTTTCAAGTCGAAATATTCACTCCTCGGCCTCAACCACACCAATACTTACCCTTCTTTTGTTGGAGCAAGTAATCATTTCTGCTTTCTCGAAAGGCAGTTTGGCACCAGTCTTTGCACACCATCTCTCAATTTTGGTCTGAGATGTTTTTTGTGGTTAGTATAATGTTGTCCACGTAGATGTAGTAACTTGTGTTGGGAATGTCGGCTTGGTTCTGGGAGAGGGCGTGAAAATAGGTATTGAAAAGATGGGGCGACATGGGTGAACCTTACTTGAGGTAGACCATTTTCTAAACGGTGAGTTGTTGAACTGAACTCTAGCGGCGAGGGAGCGAGAGGTAAGGAAGAGATTTACGATACGAATTAAAAATACATCTATTCCCCAGATAGCGAGTTGACGGGTAACGGCAGTTCTTATTACCCTATCGAAGGCTCTTGCCAGATCGAGAGAGAGAATGTGGTATCCCTCATTTTTGGAGATTGCTAGCCTCGCTTGATTTTCAAGTTTTACTAGGAGCGAGGTAGTTCCTCTGCCTGTTCTGAAACCATGTTACTCTCTGTTAAAACGTCCTCGAGCAGGGCACCAAGCCTCTTGACAAGAATTTTTTCAAATAGTCTTGACAGAGATGGTAGCAAGGAAATAGGTCGAAAATCGTTTGCTATGGTGTTCGCTACGGTGGTAGAGCAGGATTTCTTTCGTAGTGACACTTCAGAACAGCTTTTTTTCAACTATGGGGAAACACGCCTTGTGTCAACAGATAGATATACATAGTTAGATATTTCGGCAGAGTCGAATGAGTCTGTGAAAAAATTTGTCCGAAAGTTCTTTAATCATACCGTAGGAGATCTTGTCGTATTCCCGGGCTGAACCTTTACAAGAACTAAGGACAGAGCTTAGCTCCGAGCGAGTTATGGGTGTTAGAAGAATATTTGAAAACGATCAGATGGACTGTGGTGAGTTAATTTTTAGAAGTTGGTTCGCGAGGTGCAATTGTGGGATGAACTAAACCATTTAACCAGACTGTGCTGGTATATTTCGTTGTGATTAACGTATTGCTCATGAAAAGTTGTCCCAAGCTGGTACAGCATCAGAACAACCTTTAATAAGCTTCCGCTTGGTTTTAATATAGTTACCGTAGTTGGGTTTGATGCCAATCTAGATGCCGATTCGGCGGAAATCGCTGCTATTTTAAATTGATACATAAAGAGAGGCCGAGTCAACGGCAGCTTACTGTGCCGTTGACTCTTCCAGTCAACAGTCAACGTTGACATTGTTGCCCTACAGTATAGCCCATAATAATGGACTGTGGTGAATTATGTTTGAACTTAATGTTTGAAGTTCAAACAATATATTGATGCTGCAGCTTGTAGATTGGCTTCGATGGAAGCATCGGACATGAGCCAGGAATGTTAGCCAGTTTTAACCAGTTTCTTTTTGCCACAACTGTGTGCTTCCTACCAAAGATTTTAAACCTAACAAAGGAGATTAAAAGTTCGGGACGAACCTTTATTAGATTCCTCGAATGCGTGCTGAAGAATAAGTATTGAAAAGTGAGAAATACGCGATAATTGTGAAAAGCAGATACAAGGAAGAATTGTTGCCTTTTGAAGAAAAAAATCGCATTATTTTTTACCAACAAATACTTAAAATTTATTACAGCATTTTTTCAACTAACTACTAAAACTTCTACTTACACATCAGCCGTACTACACGCTAACTGCTCGCTTCGCTTAATTCGTGGCGCCCGATAATCGTACAGCGCTACTTCTGGATTTCGCTGGATAAAATCGAAATACGCACGCGACAATCGCACATACTCCTCGACGGACAGTTGAAAGGGGCGCGCCAACGGATCGACATCGGCTTCGTGGAACAACTCTTGTACGATATCATCGCGATCTGCTTCCGGAAAGAGCGTTCCATAGCCACGTCGGCAATACTTCTGCCGCATCGAGAACGTGTGGCGGCAAACTTTCTCGACCAGCTTAAAGGGCAAATCGGTTTTCGGTTGTTTCAACGGCACCAATTTCACCACGCCCACATCAACGTCCGGCTTCGGAACGAACGCTTTACCGGAAATGGTGAACTTCAGCGCCGGTTCGGTCCAAATTTGCGACATGACGGACAAGCGGCATCGTTGACTATCGCCGAGCGGGGCACATATTCGTTCGGCGACTTCTTGTTGAAACGTCAAGGTCATTGTGGTATGGGCGTTGCCACCGAAGGCACCGCGACCAAGCGACAGATCCTCCAACCAGTTGATCAGGAGACGCGTTGAAATCGAAAACGGCAAGTTTCCGATCAGATGAATGCGACTCGCACCAACCGGGATGGCTTTGTCCATGTCGAAACGTAGAATGTCCGCATCGTAAATGTCGACGACGGTGGTACCGAGCGGTTCGACGCACTCCTTGAGCAGTTCGAGGGTGGGCCGAAAGCGCCGATCCTTCTCGACTAGAATGAGTTTTTGCGGCTGCCGTCGGAGAATGGAACGGGTGATTCCACCCGGTCCCGGACCGACTTCGAGCGCTACGTCCGTTGGCGCAATCTTACCGGCTGCCTTGACTATTTTGTCGGTCAGGCGTTCGTCCATCAGAAAGTTTTGGCTGAGTTGTTTGATGGCCTGCAACTTGTACAGCTTGACCAGGTCACGGATGGTCGGAAGCGGCGGTAAGCGCATACCACTGCCGGCTACTACGCCGTAGCCAGCCATCGTTGTTCTGCTACTGCTGCTGCTGTGTAAACTTAATTGAAAATTTTATTTATGGAAATTATTGTTGAACCTTTTTCGGTTCGTCGAAATCGTCCAGGAATTTCTCCTGTTTGACGCTCAGCATGGAGTACAAGTAGATCCCGAGGACACTCACTCCCAACGTACAACCGACCAAAAGATTGTTGCGACGGATTTTCTTCAGACGTTGCACTCGATCCAGGTTCTGCTGTTCGACTATTCGCATAAATTCCACTTGAGTTTTGTCCAGCTTACGGTCGAGGAATTTCACGCTCGGATCACTTTCACTGGCTGACATTATTTTTCCTTTTTGTCGCGAAAATTCAGGCCTTTTCGGTAGAAGGATTTCGACTTGCACGGCACACGTTTTGTGGGTTATGTTCGGTTAATGACAGCTGCCGAAGAAAATTCCTAGTTCCATTCAGATGGCGCGGCAGAAGTATCAAATTCTCAAACCAGTACGGGCCCCAACCAAAAGCCTTTTCACCCAATTCCCGAGCTGCTGACCCGGGCCCAGCTGTTTTCCAACAACAAATCTGACATTTCATTGTTTTTGTTTTGCGTTCCTCTTTCGAGCGCTCCGCTTTACTTCCATGCGACTGACAGAGACACAACGCTGTCATCAGCTGTAATTTTCCCGACCGTCTCCTTTACTCGTACGTGGTCGATGCATTTCCAGTTGGTGAAAATTGCCCAGTTCCCACTCCAGCCAGCAGCAGTACGTCGACCAGCAGCGTTCCGTTTCCATCGAAACTTTGCGTTTTGGGGTTTTTTTTTCGATTTGTCCGCACTCGCAGTCGTTGATTGGTGCCAGCAGCGTAAATAAGGACAAAGCGTAGTAAAGTCGCGCGACTGGAAGGACATTCCTCGCACAGTTTTTCATCCTTCAGAACGGACCGTAGATCAGCTGTAGTTCTTTTTTCTTTTAAATACGAAAGGTTTCGTTCGGTCAGTCGCATTTTTCGTCGCTGGCCGAGTATTTTAAGCGCGCAGTAGTAACAAACACAGGAAAATCCGGTAGAGCAAATCGAAAAACGCGTCGAGTGCCTTCCGGAATTTTTTTTCCTTCTCGGACACGCGAGCACCGAGAACAAAGAAAAGACACGGGCCACTTTCCTGGTTAATTGGTCGGTAGAACCCCCCCGTTGCTCAACAATCGCATAAACATTGCACGCAATTTCAATTAGTCCGCAAATTGTTACGTCGAAATTAGTGGAGTTTTCCGCGCGCGCGGAAATGCCTTTCATTTCGAAAGATTGGCGATCGCCTGGTGATTCGTGGGTTAAAACGGACGACGGCTGGGAAAAGTTGAAAGTGCTCGAATGCGGGAAACGGAAGAGGTGAGTGCAATTATTTTTTTATTCTTTTGAAAATTTGTCGAGCGAAAAAATGTTGAAAAAGTTCAGTTTGACGATGGTATAAATAAAGGAGGTACGAGTGGGAATGGAACACGTGAACTTTAGTGTTTACTTCTTGTGCTTGTGCATTTCGTACATGAGACACAGGGTGATTCAACGATGTTTGTCGAAGTTTAGTAGATTTTAAATGTGCCAAATCAAAAGGGTAGCAGCGAACTTGTTGAGTTAACTCTTTGTCTTTGAGAAACGTGCGTGTGCAGACTATTTGATTTTAAGGGAATCAGATACTTTACCCTTTGAGCTCCTACCTGAAAATGAAAAAAAAAATTGTTATTTTTGGATCCCTCCCTCCCTTTTCGCGCTTCGCTCCAACTACCTTTTTCGCTTTTTAGGTTGGAGCTGAAACGGTAAATTTTTACCGATTTTAATGCAACTCTGCGCGGGAGTTATCAGAATAAATGTCCTCTTCAAGTAATAATGAAAGTATGAAGAAAAAAAGCATTCCTATTAAGAATTGAAATTATAAGGAAGAAATAAAGTGTATCCTTTTTCCAATAGTGGCTCCAACAAATCCAGCACCAGTCGCGTAGCGTGAATCATCGTAGTGCTAGCGCAACGATACGATCGCTAAATTTCGCGGAATGTTTTGATTGCTTCCTGACAATCGAATTTTTATATACTACAGTGGCGAGAAATGAAATGTTTCCAGGTAAAAAAAATCGTTTTTAAGTGCTCCTTTCTAGGAAATTTTGTGAAAAGTGGTGAATAGTTATTTTTTTTGTAAAAAGGAAAGTCTTATCCCTAAAATTAGGTCAGTTAAAATTTGGACGTTAAAGCTATCGGTCGACAATAATTAGAAAACAGAAAAATGGTTAAAAAAAGGCAAAATGGATGAATCAGTGAAATCCCGAATAATCGCATCCTCCGAGGATAATTTAAGCACTCGTGAGATAGCAGCTAAGGTAGGGCTCAGTCACACAGTTTGAAGAAAACTGGTTGTTTGGAGCGTAAGAAAGGTAGTGGAAGGAAAAAAATTACGAGTGCCGCAGAAGATAGGGCTATAAAACGCGCCAGTCTTCGTGATCGCTTTGAAACTGCTGTGGATATTCGAGGGGAACACTTGAGAGCCGAAGGAACTGTCATCGGTGTCCATACTGTCCGAAATCGCCTGAGAGGGGCTGGTTTGAAGGCAACTAAGTCCGCAAAAAATAAACTTTTAACACCGAAAATGCGGAAAAGTAGACTGCAATGGGCCGAAAAATACGAAAACTGGACAGAAATGATTTGGAGAAGTGTTATTTTCTCTGACTAGAGCAAATTCTAATTGTTCGGATCAGACGGATTCCAGTAAGTAAGACGAAGATCTAGAGAGCGATATAGCGATGAGTGCATTAGACCAACAGTAAAACCATAGTATAAATACTACATGGTAAGCAAACTCCCTATCTTCACCATAGCCCGAAAAATTTTTCGCATAAAAAAAAATTACCTCTCAAATGGACGGTTTTGATTGGACGTACCTCTCAAAATTTTAAACAGCTGACGACTGAGACAAATCTTTCATCTCTTTCAATTACGTACGTGCAATATAGCTTTACCGCTTTATTGTCTGTTTGGTTTTTTCGACTCATATTTCGTGGTATTGCCAGATCACAAATTTTGTTCACGGAAATGTTTTCCTTTACATCGTAAAATTGGAGTTCATAAATGAATAGTTCCAATATTTTTCGTAATTGAAAATGTTTTATTACTTGATTGTAAGTTCCTTTTGTGTTATAGCACTAAATGATGGTGCCCAGTTTATGAATCAACACCCTGATCTCTGTGATGGGCTCATTTCATTTATGGCAATTCCTTCAATAAAGGAATCTGATAGTGACAATTTTTTCTTTATTTGTATTTTATCTAAAAAGGAATTGTTCGCAGCATCGAGAGTTGCTTACCACGTTGGAATATGTTTAACATTTCGGCAACTACGTCAACCACCATTAATATAATATGGATGAGAGTACTATACTAATTACTTTTTTTGTAAATATGTTTTATAAAATGTAATAAATTTAAATTAAAATTTTGAAAATCATTCAAGAATGCAATATGCAAAGTATGAAATCGAGTTTTAAGTTTTTCAAAACTTATTAGAAAAATAAAACAGGAATCTGGCAATATCCTGACGTCATTTTCCCTAATTACTATTCCATACATACCAAATCGTGAAAAGAAACGGAAACTTGTGTCAGGGTAATCGCCCATGACTGAAAGAGAAGCAGGTTCTGAATACGTGTAGACTGTACGTGTGTTGGTGTGTTTACATCGAGAATTCGAGCTGGAGTTTGGCTACTATGTAAGTATTTATACTATGAGTAAAACATCCGGCTGGAAATATGGTGTGGGGATGCTTATCCTTTTACGGAGTGGGAGAGCTGGCCTTTCTTCAAGACACAGTGAACGCTGTAGCCTATAAAAATATTTTGATCATCAGTTTACTTCCTTCGATTGAAAATCATTTATCGTTCACCAATGAGTGCATATTTCAAGATGATTCTGCACCATGCCATCGCGCCAAATTGGCAAGTTTATATTTTTTACTAATACTGGCAATGTTTTGAATTGGTTTCATACGAAAAGGTATAATTTTGTATCTCCTTCCTTCGTAGATACAGGATTTTATATCCGAAACTGCACTTTTAACGCTCGACTGGCCCGGTAATAGCCCCGATCTCAACCCCACCGAGAATCTATGGTCCGTTATGAAGGTCAGAATATCAAAACCAAAACCGACTTCAAAGAAAGAGCTCTTGAAATTGCTCGAAAAAGTTTGGTATGAGGAGATAACCGTTGAAATACTCCAGGATCTGGTGAACTCTATGCCTAGAAGGATAAAGGCGGTCATCAAAAGTAAAGGAAGCACCACAAAATATTGAAATTGACTTATTTCACATTATTATACTACATATCCTATGAAAAATAAAAAAGATATTCAGAAAAATTAAATATTGAGAAGTTATTTGCAGTATTTCATGTTACACGATTTCGATAAAATTTGAGTAGAAAGTGAACAATTCATATATCTGCCCAATACTTCCATAAACAAAACTCAAAATATATATATTTTATATAGTTAATATTATTATTTAATATTTTAAGGAACGTATTTTATCAACCGATCAAATTTTTCATAATAATTTCGCACTTTTAGATAATTTTTTGGGTGGAAACATTTCACTTCTCGCCACTGTATTATGGTTATAGAATTCATAGAATTTGATGACCGTGTTATTGTTCTAGCCCTACGAAGTTTCACGCTACACGCCTGTCCCGCACTATACTTACTTTAATTTTAAGAAGGGGCAACGCGATGAGTATTAGGCACTCGCTATGCTCACGTTGTCCTATCGCCCCTGTTATCCCGTCTTTCCCATTTCTCCGGTTGAACCATTGGTCTTGTTTCTCACGTTTCTCACGATAGATCCATTGGTCCTGATTCTCCCGATACTCCAGCTACTCCCGCTGCTCCCATTTCGTTGTTTCCGTTACTCCATCCTCTATCCACAATCCTCCATCCACCATCTTTCATCCTCCATCCACCATCTTTCATCCTCCATCTTCCATCCAACATCTTTCATTCTCCATCTACCATCCACCATCTTCCATCCACCATCTTTCATCCTCCATCTTCCATCCTCTATCCACCATCCCCCATCCACTATCTTCCATCCTCTATCCACCATCCTCTATCTACCATCCTTCATCCACCATTCTCCATCCCCTATCCACCATCCCTCATCATCCATCCTCTAACCAACATCCTCCATCTTCTATCCAGCATCCTCTATCAATTCAACATCCTCTATCATCCTCATCGTCCATCCACTATCCACCATCCATGCTTGCGCATTCTAGTTCACCTTAGTGATCGCGAACGAACTAGTTCCTCTGCCCTTGTGAACTAGTTCGTTCTTGTAGTTCGCAGTTTACTGACGAAGGAAGTAGTTCCTTTCAAGTTCGGAGTGAATGTAAAGTAGTTCTTTTCAAGTTGGTAGTGAATGTGAGGACCTAAAAAAAAAATTCCCCACTCACGAAAGAACTAGTTCAGTTCCTTTCAAGTTCGTAGTGCATAGGAAGACCTAAAAAAAAGGGCTTCACTCATCCACTCACAAAGGAACTACTTCCCTTCAAGTTCGGAGTGCATGTGAGGACCTACAAAAAAAAACAATTAAGAAAGAAGACACTGAATGCGATGACCTAAAAAAAATTAGTTCCTCACTTCCCTAGCGAGCTGAACTACTACTTCCTACAAACGAACTAGGAGCGGAATTCACTGCGAACTAGTTCGTTCATTTCACTTAAGGGAACGATCTTCCGAACTATGTAGTTCGTTCACGAACTACACAAGCCCAATAGGAATGCATAACTAATACATACACCGAAAACGAACGAGCTTCCACTAAATCATAAGAAATGAACTCAAATTATGAAAGAACTCGCAAACCACCAACTGTTAAATGATTCTGCCAACGCAGAAACCATCGCGGGCGTACCCTCGACAAATCACCAAAATTTCATCGCAATCGTATGAGTGGTTTAGGAGCCTATACCGGACAAACAGACAAACATTCATTTTTATATATTGAGATTGTCTGTAGGTATATGTACATACTATACATACAACTCAATACAATTTCTATGGGGCTAGTGGCTTGCGGGGGTGCGAAGTGAAAATCTTTAGATTACGATATCTCACGAAACAATTGCACTAGAAAAATAAAATTTTGTGAAGATAAATTTTTTTAAGGGGGTGTTAGGTCATGGGAGTGGGGAGATTAGAACTTTTCTTACAAATATCGTATCATATCTCAAGAACTGTTAATCATAGATCCTCAAAATTTTTATTAAAAGTAGGCCTAAGGCTGACCGCACACTGAAAGAGCAAAAACAGTATTAGTCAAAAACATGGATGTAGTAGTACTGGATCGGCAGTAAGCGAGATTTTACCTAATAGGTTCTGGTTGTGTGAGTTGTCTATTTGCGTTAGTGTAAGTGTATTGGGGGGGGGGCTACAAAATAGAAAATACGTACTGTACCCGGGAAATTTTTTTGGTCCGACGCTGTGGTGAAAACAATTGTCAGAAATGATACAAATGTACAAATTTTTTTTGACAGATGGGAACAACTGTCAGAAAACGAATTAGTCTCACATATAGGAATTTTATGCAATACAGCCGATCCAGTTATACTAATACATCCATGGTCAAAAACATGTTTGACTTATCATGAATATGTCGCTGTTTCAATAGCAATTTCAATGATCAGAGCACACTGATTAGTCGCTTGCCTCCAAACAAATATTTTTTTTAAACGAAGACCCTAACCGCGCTTGAAAATAATCACTGGTTATATTTGATGTAAAAGTTATCTTATAATTAAAACAAAACTATTTATTTTACTTAGTCAGTGTGCCTATATTGGGACTCCTTTTAGCATGGTGTGCCTTAATTGGGCCCCCCTATATCGGGACGCTCATCAGGTGGCAACTAAGCAGGTAATAAGCAAATTATTAACATTCCCACATCCCACAATTGTCATGGAGGATTACATTGAAAGAGTTGGCGAATTGGAAAATTACTTATAATATACTTAATTAAAGAAAAAAAAATCTGCCAACAGTCTGGACGCAACTGTATTATTTTTCCGGCAGAAGTTCAGAACGCGTTCAATTCGGGGATGCAGTGTATGTTACTATGTGACTGAAAACCTAACAAAAAGTTCAGGAAGCGGTTAGAAAAGGGTGTAACATATGAATTAAATAATTGGGTCATATTCCGGGATGCAATCTAGAGGTTGAAAAAAACAAAACTTAAAAATAGGTGATTATTAAACAAACCTGGGGAAGTGAAAAGATATTCGATATCTGATCAGACCTGAGAAACATGGTGGAATTAATGAAAAAGTATACAACCAGTTTACACCCTCTTAGGGGTCGAATTTCAATAAATCTTGAAAACACTTTCTATGTATTCACTTGAAGAATCCGTAGAATAAAAATGAATTCAATATTTCGAAAGACCTAGTAGATATGACGAAAATCGTGAAAATATATGCATTTTATATTAACCGATATTTTTTTTTGCCCCCCCTTCTGAACACCAATGAATATTCGAATTTTTTTTTATCAGAATTACTTCTTTAGTTAATTTACATATACGTACCGAGTTTCAACTTCCTAGCATAAGCCGTTCTGAAGTTAGGGAAAACACCCCCCACCACCGTACCATACTACCCCTAAAAAAAAATGTATTTTTCCACCATGCCACTACTATAGCTTTATCTAAATACCAAGATTCAGCTTCCTATCACTATAGATTCTTAAGATATAAGCATCGGAACTTTTTCTTTCTCACCCTTCCCCACCCTCACCCTCTACACCCACACCCCCAATCTTTTTTTCCCTAATTAGGTTCTATTAGGCCTACTTCTGGTAAAAATTTGAAACATCCATCTTAAACTGTTATATAGATATGAAACGTGTTATTTTTGAAAAATTCTAATCCCTCCCACTTCCGTGCTCCTCCACCCCCTTTAAATATTTTACTTTGAGCAATCTTTATTTATTAATTTTTATAATAAAACCAAATTTTGTTTTTCTGGTCCAATTAGTTTGTGAGATATCGTAATCTAAAGTTTTTCACCCCCCACCCCCGTACGCCACTACGCCCATCCAAAAATTTTGTTTCAATCTACTCTCCTAGTATAACTACAGATATTTGTTAAGTTTTAATTGCTTGCTATTAATGGTTTAGGAGATATGGATTTTAGAATTTGTCGATCTCGGCATTTTTGCGTTTCGGACGCATTATTTCCCCCTCCACTCCCACACCCCTTCACCCATATCTGTTTTTTTTTGCAAATGGGTCCATTATCAAAGCTCTATAGAAATTCTAAGTTTCAGCCTCCTAACACAAGCGGTTCCTGAGATCTAGAAACCCAAATTTTTCGTCTAAAACGCTTACCCCTCCTTCCCCCTTACACCTCCTTCCCTGAAAATAATGTCAATTCAAAGGGTCCACCAAGTTTTCTCTTAGAAAAATTTTTAATTTAATAGGTCCACTGTTTTGAGAACTACGAGCCTTCAAAGGATTTTGCTTGGGGCATGGGGCGGTCGACGTACGGCGTACAGACGGAGTGAAAATTTTTATTGCTTTTTTGGCGTCTACTAGTCATGAAACGTGGAAAAAAAAATTTTGACTGCAGCAAATTTTTTTTTTTTAAAAATCGATAACAATACTGTATTATAAATAATACAGTAAACAAGAAGTAAGTATATTGGTACATTTTTTAAACATAATTTTAGTTTTCTTTAATATTTAATTGTGTTTAAAGTGTATAACAGGTGTGTTTTTTTGCGATTTATCCAGATCGAGAATAGTGATTTAAATTCGTATTAAAAATACCAAGAATACTGTTGTTTTTTTTATTGCTTTTTTCTGTAGATAGTAGCCTAGGTTTGAGAGTTTATAACGAAAAGCTGCCCCAGTAAGCTTACCGGGCCCAACTTAGCTACATGGCCCAATATAGGTACTTTTATAGGTACTTTTACCTTCCTACAAAAAAGTTGTTCAGATAAAAAAGATAGAGAATTTAATTCTCTATGAATTTGGTTTGTATCATTTTTAGCGAGAAATGCAAAATACGGCTACAAATAAACAAAACAGAAAATTCAAAATTTCCAATTAACCACGTCAAAACATTTCGCCTTCCATTTATTTTCGATATTTACTGAAATTTTGTCTCTGATTACTGGACTACAAGAATTTTCCGGAATTTATCGAACGGATTTGGCTGAAACTTGATTTATTTTTGGTCCGTAACTATCATCTACATCTGTGGTGATTACATTCGAGTATTAGTTCGTTTTTATTAAGATTTTCGCGGCTTTTTTCTCTTGACGGTTCCATGGGTCCGCGGCAAACATGCAGGCTCTGACGCCGACCTTTATGGTCGGCGATACGATTTATTTTCAAATATTCAATAGGCTGCGTGCGAAAATATCGATTAAGATTGAATGAAAAGAAAAGTGAATCTCATTTTTTGTTAACCTAACTGCGGTAAAATAAAAAGAAACGAATTTTGAGTTTTACTAAGTAAAGTATAATTAAATACAACTGACATGACAGGACGAGGATGGAAATCTAATATATAAAAATAAGTCAGTTTTTTTGTCGAGCGCGATGAAAATCTACACCTGTGAACCGTTTCCTCCCAAATTTTGCATGGACATTCTCGAGACTACCGGACAGGTCGTGAACATAATTATATATTCCCAAGATTGGTGGTTCGCGAGTTATTTCAACATTTGAGTTTTTTAGTAAGTTGAATCAGATGAACTTGACTTAGAATTAAAAATTTACAACAGGCAGTCGTAGCCGAGCGAGTAAGGCGTCTGACTAGAAATCAGATGATGATAGGTTCGAATCCTGCCAACCGCGAACATGTGTGATTTTTTTTTTTAAATTTATTTGTTTCGATTTTACTACCGGCTGCGAACACGTGACGTGAGTAACAGGGGCGATGAAACATAATTATATATTCCCGAAATTGGTGGTTCGCGAGGTATTTCAACATTTGAATGGATAAAGTATATAGGATGGTGGATAGAGAATGGAGGATGGGGGATGGAGAAAAATGAAAAATTAAAAGTGAAAAATTAAAAATGAAAAATTAAATAAAAATAATTACTTAATTTAAAAAAATATATAAATACGGCGCAAATTAAGACAATTATATTAATTGGGTGAGTTAAAATTTACGTTAATTTTTACTTTAAATTTTTCTGTTTTTTTTTTTTTTTGTTATATTCCTTTTTCAGAATTCTTTTTTCTTCACAATTATTTTGGGATATAGAAATTTAAGTACCGTTTGGTTAGGTTATGCTACAGTATAGTGGCACTCATCCAAACTTTGGATCGGCTCACTTAGACCGTTTGGTTGGTTCATTGTGATACCACACTCATGCTAGCTTAATGAAGTCCCATAAGGGAAGTTGTCGTTACATTGCTACAGGAAGGGGCTAGTCGAACCAGCCACAGGTGCGAATGAACTTGGCTAGTTCATCAATTCGTGCTGCAGCCATGTCCCCGAGTCTGGAGAAGAAGTAGCTACCCTTAGCTCTGAACCTACAGCACTTACAAAGTAGATGCCTAAAACCTAAAAGCCTAAACATTATTTTTGGGTTAATTTTGGGTGGTTAGCTATGGTTTTGCGGGAGATATTTTTTTTTTGTTAGCCCGGTGATAAATTTGATGATTTTCTGCAATTGCTCCACATTAGAATATGATGATTCGTAAGACCTAAACCCATTTTGTGGATTTTATGAAATTAACTATTTTACATAGCTTCCTCTTATCGATATCACCGACGTTATCGAGCAAATATGCGCTGAGGTTCCGGCTTTTTGTTCTCCATAGAGCCAAACTCTCACTGTTGAGACTAAGGGCCGTTATTACGACCTTCAGTTAAATTTTAACGAGAACTTTGACCGTTAAAGTTCTAGTTAGAATGATACTGACGATCGTTGGAACTAGCCTAAGTGTGTTCTAAAATGTTTTAACATTAACGCTGTTTTGTGTTCTGTCGTTGAGACTATGGAACTCAGTGAGATAACATACTTACACTAAAGATCCCGAGTACTGAAACTAAGTTAGCAGCTTGGATCAACAATCCCAACATACTTAAATGCTCCTTCATACAAAATGCAATGTCTTTCTGTTTCATTTGTACTATTTACTTGTTCATTTGAGTTGTAGAAAACTGTTAATATCGTCTTCCGTCCACTGTCCTTCATCTTACATCCTCCTTCTTCCATTCTCCATCTTCTGTTCCCCATCCTCAGGCGCGAACGCAGAAAAATATTTGGGGGGGGGGGGGGGGGGGGTTTCCAGACAAATAATTATTTCGGGGGAGGGGGGGGGGGGGGTTTCATACAAATTTACTCGTTGAGTGCAAGTTACATTTAGTTTTGCGTATGTAACTACACCATTTCGGGGGGGGGGGGGGGGTTGAACCCCCAAAACCACCCCCTGCGTTCGCGCCTGCCCATCCTCCATCTCATATCCCTTTCACAGTTCACGAACGGCAATGAATGAAAGAATGAATTGTAACGAACTAGGAGCGGGACTGTCTATGAACTATATAGTTCGCTCATTTAACTTACATGAACGCTCTTCCGAACTTGTTCGTTCGAGAACTACACAAGCTACTCCATAGAAGGATTGTTACATTCTTGCCCAGATTTCTTATGTGTGAAAATTACCGACCTAGGTTCAACTAAACAAACTGTAATGTCTCGTACAATCAATGGGTAAGAGTTAAGCGACCTATTTTTAACGTAAATCTGTTGATAAGATTGCGTCAATAATGAATGCTTTTGCTTATAACCTTATCGTGTATTGAAGCTACGATTTCCTGCTAAATTTGAAAATAAGCGTAGCTTCTTAAACCAAGGAAAGCCATATTTCGTCAATAATACTGCACTCTGACTAAGAACAATTATTTCAATAGTAAAAAATTATATAAAATATCAGGTTTTTCAACAAACCTTTTCTAGATCAATAAATTGATAGCCAAAATCGAAATCATCAACAATAGCTTCGATCCACGAGACATCAATATAAAGCTAGTATATAACGGTTATCATAAAAGTTGTTAAACAAAACAGAAAGCCATTAGGCTGATTAATTTATTGAACCGATTCTGGGGGTGATATTTATCAAAAAATTATGACGACTGAAAATTCTGAATCATCAGTAGCTTTGCTATTGAAATCGAAAGGAATATAATCAGTACAATCGGTTATTATTATTTTGATAGAGTAGATTGGAAAGCAACAATTGAATATCGAAATGAAGTGGTCAAATCGGTCATAATGGTCAATGGGGTGAAAGCTCAAATCAGGCCTTGGCCCCCACGGTACATTGTTTTCAGTCATTTCAATCCAAAAACCGCATGCTGTAGTTGTACATAAAAAATAATTGGAAGAACAAACGAACTACGAGCAAAAAACAATGCGGAAATAGAATTATTTACGGAACATCAGAGACTTTCTCAAGCATAATTCAGTTCATTTATTGCCAGCTTTTGCCCCGTATTACGTTTGAAAATTGATATAATATTCATTCGATGCAGCATTTATAATTTAAATCTGGAATAGATACAATATCAGTCCGAATACAGTCAAGTGGTGGCATATTAGATCAGGAGGAATTATTCTTGTAATTCCGTGGCTTCAATTTTCACTAGACTTCGGAATCGTGATATACATGATCCTCAAACGAGGTAGTAAAAATACTGAGGACCTTAAAATAATCGAAATTTTGTTTTTGTGCACTAACTATGATGTTAAGGAGTCCATGGTTTTTCTCCTTGGAGGATCTCTGAACCGTTCCGTTCCCATTCAATTGAACTTCACTGCGAACGTTGTTTAATTCTGGTAAAAATCAGTACAGTCGATCAGCTCTTAATCCGCGTTAAATAATATTTAATACTATCCGCTTACCGCGACTACGCTCGCTGCGCTCACAGTGTTCTATCGCCCCTGTTACTCCCGTCTCTACTGTTGATTCATTAGTCCTGTTTCTCCATCCTCTATCCCCCATCCTCCATCTTCAATCCTATATCCACCATCCCCTATCCTCCATCTTCCATTTCCGACCCTCTGTCCACCACCCCCCATCCTCCATCTTCCATTTTCCATCCTCTATCCACCATCCTCTATCCACCATCCCCCATCCTCAATCCTCTATCCATCATCTTACATCCTCCATCTAAAATCCTCCATCCTCAATCCTACATCTACCATCCTCCATCTTCTATCCACCAACCTCTATCCACCAACCTTAATCCACCATTATCCATCCTAACACCCTCCATCAACAATCCCCATCACCCATTCTCCATCCTACATCCACCATCCTCCATTCTTTATCCACCATCCTCTATCCACCAACCTCTATCTACCATCCACCATCTTCCATCTAACATCCTCCATCTACAATCTCCATCCCCCATCCACCATCCTCCATTCTCTATCCACCATACTTCATCCACTATCTTCTATCCACCTTCCATAGTTCAACTTTACCATTTAGTAATAGGAACGCGTAACTAATACACCGAAAACGAACAAACTGCCGCTAAATCATACGAAAAACACTGAAATGTTGAAATTATTCGCGAACTACCAACTGTTAAATGAGTTTGCTAACGCAGATACCATCGCGGGCGTACCTTTAACAAATTACCAAAATTTCATCACAATCGTATGAGTGGTGTAGATTTCCATCGATCATTTTTCACTTTTCATTTTTGACTTTTCATTTTTCATTTTTCTTCATCCCCCATCCTCCATCCAACATCCCCTATCCTCCATCCTCCATCCAACATCCTCCATTCTCTATCTACCATCCTCCATACTTCGTCCACTATCCCCTATCCACCATCCATAGTAACTAATACACCGAAAACAAACATTTTTATTTTTTCTCCATCCTCCATCCACCTTCCTCCATCCACCATCCTTCATCCACCATTCTCCATCCACCATCCTCCATCCACCATCCTCCATCCACCGTCCTCCATACTTCATCCACCATCCCCTATCCACAATCCTTCATCTACCATCAACCAACCTCCATCATCCATCCTCTATCCAGCATCCTTCATCTTCCACCTACTATCCTCTATCCACCATCCATAGTTCAACTTTACCATTTAGTATAAGAACGCGTAACTAATACACCGAAAACGAACAATCTGCCGCTAAATTATACGGAAAAGACTGAGATTTTGAAATAACTCGCGAACCACCAACTGTTAAATGATTTTTCTAACGCACAAACCATCGCGGGCGTACACTCAACAAACCATCACAATTTCATCGCAATCGTATGAGTGCTTTAGGAGGCTATACCGGACAAACAGTCAGACAAACATTTTTTCCATTTTTATATATATAGATATATAGATATACCTATATAGATAGATAGATAGATAGATAGATAGATAGATAGATAGATTAGATACCCCCCTATTCAGGACCAAGTCACAAAGTAGGCCGAAAGTCTCAATTTTGTATGAATTTTGAAATAATTGAGACTTTTTTGATATGAGACTCTGATCCTGAATAGGGGGGTTAACTTATTTATATTATTGACAAACATGAAAGTTATAATCTAATCAGATCTTCAAGTCCTCAACTGTAATCTCTGAAAGATTGTTGTATTGTTATTTTGTAAACAACCTACGCTTGCCATCTTGCTTTGAGCATTCAATAATTTATAAGGCCTGTACGAAGGAATCGTAAGATTGCCCGTGTCATTTCCTCAATTCAAAAGCACCGTACATTTCACAGCAACTTTCGATAATTTCCTATAACACCACCGATTTCTATTACATCATGTTTTAGCTCTTCTGCCGCATCATTAAAACAGAACCAGCCAAGTCTATGCCCCACACATGAAGTTAATTATCTTCAAAGTTCAGTCATGAGTGGCTTTAAACTGGGAGCAATGAATCACAATAACATATGTACCTTTATCCATTTATAATTGTAAGTTGTTTCTTTCACTTCTTCGACTAACAAAAACCTGAGTATTGTGTGCGTGAAAAACTACATCGAAAGCTTCAAAATATTAAGTCATAATTTCTGTTCCAACAGGCTACGTATCATTCAAAGTTTTGTAGTAAAAAAAAAAATTACCTAACAACAGAAAGATTTCTTCACAAAAATTGTTGTTGATTTCAAGTTTGTTTCGATTGAGGCAAAAATATCGAAGATGATACATCTTTAAACTCAAGAGACGGCATTAATAGACTTTAACCAGAACACCTATCCGGCCTCAATTACAACACCTATTCCAAAAATGGAACTACAGCCAAAAATATATCCCGAATTACATAATTACCTACATATGTCACCCGGTCCCCCTATGAACTGATCAGATCCACAGATTCCCCTTCTTTTAAGAACTTAAATTATAACTCCGAAAATAAAATGTTTAGACTCGATTCTCTATCGATAAAAATAGACTAATTTTTACTTCCTTTTTCATTCCAGACGCATTAGTGATTGCAGCAATTCATCGGACCTAAGTGAAACGGAAAATTGGTGAGAAAAATTGTCGACTTTAAGATGCTAGAACTTATTTCCTTTCTCTGGTAGAGTAGATCTAAAGACTTTAGTAACATTATGGTACTTTTAATTATTAAGAACGTAAATGTAGCCTCAATCAAACCAGGAGGACAAACACATTTTCTGTCGACGTCAAGTCGGCTTTTATAGACAGCGATATATTCGAGTGTAAGTAGAAGGATAAACACAGAAGCTTTTGTCCGTAGCATTGTACTCACGAGTACCACGATACCCAGGATTGCACGAAAGGACGTGGAATGCTAATTGGATGGGGCGGAAGTCGGTCAAGTTCAGGTCATGCCCTACTTAAAAATCTGAACTCGGTGCAGAAATGGATCGATTTTTGTCCTTACTTTTTTGTATTTTGTTTTTCCTTTTCTAAACTCTCTAGAGATATTTCTTTTTAATTTGTTAAAATGAGTTTCTCATTTAGTTTGATTTTTTCTTTTTTGTAGGATACCATCGACTTCCGAAGATGATGAAAACGATGTAGTTCCGCCACACTGCCACATTACAATACGATGCACTCGAGAAATAGCTGGTTTCAATGGGCTCGGTGAAGCCGTACGACGATTAGACTTTCGAAGTTCGGTACGAGATCGTCGACGATTTCATTATATTTGTGCATTCTTAAGGCTTTTAGTAACCGGAAAAGGTATTGCAAGTTTACCTGGTAGTGCTCAACGTTTATTATTGCAGATGGTTGAAGAAGTTGCTGCTCATGGTAAGATGGCTGACAGTGAGAGTAGATCGAATAGTTTTTTAAAGACAACGAACTGAACTCTGGGTCATCCTTTAATACTGTATCATATAGTCTACTAGTTCGCTTAGAGAACGGAAGAAACTAAAGAAACGTGGAAATTGAAATATGAAATAAAAACCGGAGGGATATGTCTGGCTGCACTAATAACAGCATTGAAGGTAAAATCAGGTCTTAGCATTTGTTTTTTATTTCGTGAGTGTAAAATGCTGAGCCTTCAGGAAAATCGTATTTGTAAGAAATTGCGGTGGAGAAATGCCGTCTAATAGATTCTCTATTGTGGGTTTCAAAATACGACACTAATCCACAGGATTAACGAAACATCAAGGCCAAGGTATCGTGGATTTTAGTTGGGGAAGGGTATGTAGATTAGAGATAAGCAAAGCAGTTCCTTTCAGTGAGTGAGTAAACTCCGAGTCACTCACTTGAAGGAACTAGTTCCAGTGAACTGTTCGTTCCGTAATTATGATAGATAAATAAAATGTCCTCTCTTCCCTCGCGAAGGAACTAGTTCCTTTTCAAGCTCGCAGTTCCTGAAAATGAATGTGATGACCTAAGAAAAGGTCCTCACTTCCCTCATGAAGGAATAATTTCTTTTTCAAGCTCGTAGATGGTGAGAGTGATTATGATTTCATAAAAAAAGGCGTGCAGCGGCGGTGTCACGTGGCGAATGGAACTGCAGTTCACCAAAAAGAGTGAGTTTCTTCTCTCACTCACTTCAATGAAGTGTTTTTTTTTAACACTTCACTCCGGAACGACCCATCTCTAATGTAGATGTTAACATATTCGATTAATTTCTTCTATCCTAGGCGTGAGAGGCCTAGAAGTAAAGGATAAATGCAGCTTCTCAAACACACAGACTTTATGTCACGAGTTACGTTCACGAAATCTTTTATAGTTATGGACAAGAACGTCGACCAAGCCATCACTTCGCACCAAAGTGATATTAAGCATCTTTTCGTCATCTTTTGCTTTCCCTTGCAGTATTTGAAAACTGTGCATCCGGCCATTCCATTGCATTAAGTCAAGATATTTTGCAAACCTTAAGGCCATTTTCGTAGATTTAAGTAATAGCTGTGAAGTAGAAAATTCGTTTAGAAAGACATTTCAGTTTAAGGAAATTCGAGTTGTTTCTCGGCATCATTTTTAAACTGTCCTTTCCAGGGGGAAGGTCTTTAAACGGTCATGTCCTCAAATAGCGAAGCTGTGATCGACCCCAGTCGAGACGTTCTTGTGGTGGTCCTTTCAAACTCATTGGACGAAAATCAACACAAAAATTATTGGAGTTAGGTTCGGTGGTAGCTCTACCATAAGAAACTACTTTTTCAGTAATATTTTGATCTTTTAGGACACGGCGGATATTTCGTTTTGATTTTAGCCATGCTATGATTTTGCGCGCACACTATTATATATAGTTTAAATAAAAATTGAGGCAAATCGGGATTACATATACTAGAAATGGAAGAAGATAAAGACGTTGAGTCCGACATCCCAGTAAATGAATACGTGCTTTTGTTACTATTCTTTGATTTTTTTTCCCGCTCTTTCCCAATCATGTGAATATCCACTACTCAATTTGTTGACCATGTTGAAAAACCATCGGTCCCACCCGTTCGCATTGGAATCAGCTTAGGATACCTTTCGTTAAATTGTTGTAATACAAAAGCTTGGGAATCAGTTTAAATAGTCTCCCTCCAATTTAAACCTTTATTTCATTCCCTTTAAGCCAACGCTTTAGATCTGTTGCTTTTTAAAAATATTCGATGTACACAGACCACTAACTATCCCAACTTTTATACAAATTTTAACAAAAATATTAATGTCTATAGTCAGTGATAGTCAACAAAATATAAATGTCCTTCGTGGACTAGCCGTACAATTACAAGATATTGTGAATAAGGAAAATCAAAAATGTTGGGGCAAACCATTGGGCAGTCAAAATCTTTGGAAGGGACATGTGAAAACAATACAAAGAATTCAAAGTATAACTAGTCAAATAGAAATTACTGAGGTAAGTCACGAATTGTAAGAAATTCGAAAATCTACTATAATTCGTTTGTGTTTTTTCATTATTATTTAGCCCGGGCCAGAAATTCGTCCAAAACTACACGATTTACCTGAAGAATGTATTAGAGAAATCATTTTACGTATTTCCGATCATCAAGATTTAGAGGTAAGTGCAATTGAAACCATTTCAATTTGTAATATGAGACATACATCACGTTTTAAAGTTATCAAATTGTTGAATAAGTTTCTAAAGAAGTGTGAGTGAGTGTTTGTGTGAAGAAATGGGATTAAGTAACAATAATCTTAAATAAATATATGCTTATTAATTTCATAGTAAATTCTCGAAGACACAATTGATTTGATGTTGAATCTAATAATCTCGGTATGGGGTATGTTGTGGTTTCTATGGTTTCTGATAACCTGATCTTATAAAAGGTTAAGTTAAGTTCAGTAGTTTATCTAACAGAAGCAGGCGTATCGATTCTTCGATTAAAATCGTCTCTATTTTGGCTGGCGCCGTATAATATAGTAGCGGTTGAAAATGTCGTATACATCATAAACTGGAAATCTGATAAAAGCAACGAAAGTTTAATAATGAGAAACTTATAAATCTTGCAACTGATTTCAATAAAAAAAAATGGCAGTAAAAAAGGTAAGAATTCTACAAGCTACGAACCAGTATGTGCAAGGGCATATAGGGCAGCATCATTTTTATTTATTTATTAACGGGCCGTGGCCCTTGAATATAAAAATTAGAAACAGAATAAAATAATTACAATAAAAAATAAAAAAAGTCAAATTTAATAATTGTAACATTTAAAAATAAAAATATTAACAATAATTATAAATGAAAACAACAAAAAAAAAAAAAAATAGGAATGAAATAGAAACATGTAATACAAAAATAAATAGAAGAAGTAAAAAAAAGCATAATATAAAATATAAAAATAATCACAGTGACTTGACATGGTGAACACTGGTGTTAAAAATATCCAGGTTTGCAGAATTCTTATTTGCAGATCTCATTAATCGCTTTGCTGGACTGTTATTGGCATGGCAGGTTCTGTGCCGCGATTCATAAAATGTTTCATTTGACCGACATAACTTGGAACTCTGAAATTGATGAATTCAAGAAAGTTGGGACAATCTAACCTGTTATTGATGATCCTGTACAAGACAATTAAATTAAAATGCTCGCAACGTTTTGAGAGTGTAGTGAGGTTCAAATACATTATTTATTTATTTTTTTCAATCAATCAATCAATATTTATTAGTTTAGTTTATCCACTTATGTTAAACATCTTATAATTTATGATTTAGAGAACAGATAATTCAATATCTTAACAGCTGAATTAAACCTAGTTAGCACAGCAAAGCAATACATTTATGACAATTTTAGTTACATAAGTTCAAGGAAAAATCATCAATCAGCCTTAAACCTAACTTACGAACTAACTTAAATTAAAGAGAAATCAAAAAAGAAAAAGTAAAATAGTAAATTAAAACTTAATAATAATATTTGACTCCAAAACATGCCCAGTAAGGGGATAAGGTTCTAATACATTAGCAGACTATCATAATCTTCCCCATTACCTCCAGTGGTATATGCAGTTTGCAGGCTATGTAACGTAAAAATTTATGCTGAACAGTTTCGATGTTAGAGCAATGAATTTGGAAATGAGGGTTCCAAATAACTGATAGATATTCTAGGTGTGGGCGCACAAGAGAACCTTCAAAGACTGAACATTACTGAAATCTTGACTGTTACGAATAATAAAAACCCAAGCATTCTTCGGGCTGAATGCAGAATAAATGTGAGTGCTGAGTCGAGTAACAAGCCCAGATCCTTAACGACATCAACAAGCGGCAATGAGCAATTGTTTATACTATAGTTAAAACATATATTAGTACGCAACCTGTGGAAAACAATGGAGTTACACTTGGATATATTCAAAGGCAATCGATTATTCACACACCAATCAAAAGGAGAGTCCAGATTATTTTGAATAATATGACAGTCACTGGAGGAATTAATTATTTTAAAGATTTTGAGGTCATCTGCATATAGCCAAAAGTTTACTCCAGAAAAAATGAATGAAATATCATTTATAAAAGTTAAAAAAAGGAGAGTAACGATTACACAAGTAGTCACGTATCCAGCTTAAAAAGCTCCCGGAAACATCGAGATTAGTAAGTTTAGTCATAAGTATAGAATGATCCACTTTATCAAACGCCTTTGAGAAGTCTGTGTAAACGGCATGCAACTTCGAATGCTTATTCATTGCACGGTAGATGGTCTCGATGTAAGGTAACAGATTTGTCAATGTGGATTTACGTTTTTGAAAGCCATGTTGATTAGGTGCTATATAATTTCTGAACAGAGGAGTAAGTTTTTTAGTTATAATTGCATCAAACATTTTACGACAATAGACTGGATAGATATAGGCCTGTAGTTGTGATCGTTGCTTTTATCTCCTGACTTGTGAATAGGTGTGATATATGAGTTTTTCCACAACTCTGGAAAAATACCCGATTGAAGGAATAAATTGAAAAGGTACATCAGAGATTGTACTAGGTGTTGTCTACAACTCCATAGAAACAAAGGAGGTACACCATATCATGCCCAATTCGACCGACCGATCAAACAAAAACGGGTGCAATACTTAGATCATCTTGTCAATCAGACTCCAGACACTAGATTCACGATTGCATTTATTCCTGACACCACAGACAACCATTACATATCATTGGACCTGCTGTTATTGTTTAAAGAAGGTATTTTCCTGACAAAAAGATACCAGACGATTGGTGCAACAGCATAATACGTACATCATATTAAAAAGGAGATAAATCTTCTGTTGCGAAAAACCACAGTGGAAGTTCTTCAAAATTCTGACAAAAATAATGGAATGACGACGTGAATCCAGTAAAGCGTCGAGAAGAAGGACGAAAATCAGACATATTAGCCAACAACTGGCATCAAAACGGAAAAAATGGACTTATCAAGTTTTTTCCTTGTGGCTTCATTTATGTTTTTTTGCGATATTTAAATCATATCAGAAAGAAATAATTCCGGGTTTAAAAGACGATAATTAGCCCTGTGCTGGAGATGATAAGCAGTATATGTATTGAGTTGAAGGCGGACGTCGTCGCATTCACTTGCACGAAAAACAACAACAATTGACATAACGAACCTGTTTTGTCTCACTCAATCACACGCTAAAACAACAACAACGACCCTGATTCGTCTCACTTCTCACCGTGTTTTTGGCTTCAAAGCGCTTTACACAAAATCGGTGGATTATCATCTCCAGTAGCCCTACGACCCTGTGCTATTGAGTGGATTGGCAACGTGGATAATGACTCAAACACATTTAATCGGATGATCCTACGACGAATCTTAGTACCAGGGAGGAAAAGATATGATTGGCGAATTTGGTGGAACCACACAGGTCTCGATGATTATTATTCAACGTGAAGCTGGCTTTCTACGAAATTGTTCTACATGCTTTATTCCAACAGGGTGAATACGTAAACGTCTTCCCAAGAATCCTTTCTAACTACAGGAAATATATCTTCAAAAAACGGGAAACTATTGGCAGTCCTGTGAGGACTAAGGAGTTATGGATGGGCATATATCAGTCAAGATAATACCCCCCGACCTCATCGCTTTTTAAGAGAACCGTATGCAAATACGGAGCTTAACAGTGGAAAAGCTCGCGGGGTGGACCCACATACTATGTATATGTTCCTGGCTATATACAGTACAGATACAGTAGTAACCTCGCCCTGTGACCACGCTCGCGTTAAAGATTTTTCAGTTTTTATTTGCCGACATTTGTCTTTTTTTGAAGGAAATTGATTGCCAGGTCAGCTAGAATTTCGCTGGCTGATAATCCGCGGGTTCAAACGATCAGATTTAGCATTTAGCATCAACGGATCAACAAGAGTTATCTTAATAATGGCAGTAAGTGTGGTCTCGCTTGCATCTATTGTTTATAAACTGGTCGGTTTGTCAATCACAGAATACCCGACATAGTCTAACCGTTTAAGAAAACTTTGAGGAACTGAATTGTGGATGTGATGTATGTTTAAAAGCGTGAGAATTCATTAGCTGCGTATGCCGCTATGCAAGAGTACTAAATCTCATATTTTTCATATTTCTTCAAATTTCCTCCACAGTCGTCGTCGAGGGCATGGACTCTAATGGCAGCTTTAGTATCGGAACAACGTGTCTGGCGCGAATTGACACGTTTCCATTTCAATCAGAAGCAAGTTAATTTCATACTCGACAAGCTAAAATTTAAGTTGATGGGCGACGTAAAAGACTGGAAGAAAATTTATCATGAATTACGTAAAACGTACGGTGTCCGGGAGGATCATCAATTCGGTGAAGTTTTATCATTGTGTCGCTATTGTTGTTGCTTATTTTGGCCATCGGCCGGACATCCATGTATTGTTGATCAATCGCCTGATTTTAAGGCACGTCTCGAAGAAGCTGGCGGCCAATTGGAAGAATCTCAGCCCGTACCACCGGCCGAATTTTTAAAATATTTCTCGTTGTAAATGAGCGGAAAGAAACGGCAAATGGTTGACTGAGATTTCCTATTTAAATATGTTGATATATTTTTATATAAGTACTATTTCTGTTTGTGATTTGTTTTTTTTTTCTATAATACGTGATAAAGTTTTTTATTATAATTATTATTTTCTTTTGAAATTTAGTATTTGTTAGTACGTTAAGTTAACGTCGAGGGAAATGTGCGAATGGTTCCTATTCTTGTTTTCTAAAACCAAACATAATTTCACATTTACAAAAAAGATCTGAACATCACTCGCATTCACAAAAGTAAAGAAAAAATTCATCACATTTACAAATCACAACTCTCATAGACCTACAGATGCTTACCACGAACAAGTACTAATAACCCAATTTCACAATTGACTGATCCGAACACACTTCCAGTCCAAAAATCCTGAATTGATAAGACAAATTCAATTGATCCGACACATTCTTACTAATAATGTTCCACATTTCTCTACGATTATTAATCACATGTTCTTTAAAATCGGATACATGTATTGTGTTGGCCAAAATTCTTTTTTCACATAATTTTTTCTTTTTTTCCACTCCAACTATATATTTTATATTAAATTACTAACTAAAATAATGCTGAAAATAGTTTAGGTTTAAATTATTGCAATAAGGAGGTGGAAGGATGATTTCTATTAACAGTAATTTGGCCTTTATGACAACAAAGATTTTTTTTTAAATGATAACAAAACAAATATAATAAGTAGCTAATACTAAATACAAATTTTATTATTGCTTTTTAAACAGACTAAAACTGCCGTTAAAATAATATGAAATTTTACAAAATTTATATATACCTACTAGAGGCTAATAGAAGGCCTTCGCGAATGCGCAAAATTTTTACCCGACAATTTAATTTGTCTGCCTAATCTTTAACATTTGTTTTTATAGCTTTGGATAATGCTTGTTTTTATAATGAATATCATGAAAAAAATGCTATCACCTATCAACACTATATCTATTGAGACTCTTTCTGCTGTTTCCCAATATAATTTTCCAACATTTTGTATTGGCCAAATTCTCGCTCATAAGTTTTCCCGTAACTGCAATTTCTTTTCATGTTTTTCTGAGTACCAGAGTCACTAATTTTCTTTGCTGATGTCCATCACTAATCAGGGCACGAGATCGTGCACTTGGATTGGAACTGAAGATTCTTTTAAAAATTGCTGAGTTGATAGTTTTTCGCGCCGAACTTGCCGCCGTAGCTGATCGATCGGTGCGTTGTATCATAAAGAAGAAATCTACAGAACCGTCCGTTGGATTCGGGTATGGGCCCAGCTCATCCGATGGTTCAAATTCGAGCAGCGGGCCGTCTTCGTCGGGCTGCGCTGCGCGCCTCCTTCGTCAGGTCGTCATCGTCGGGCTGCGGGCCGTCATCGTAGATCGACGTCGATCGGCTATGATGAACCATCAAATAGACCCATACCCGAATCCAGCGGACGGTTCTGTGGATTTCTTCATCATGGTACAACGCACCGATCAGCTACGGCGGGAGCAATTTCGACGCGACCAACAACCACCAAATAAAAAATATAAATATTTTTTTATTAAATTAGAATTAATAAAAAAAAACGTGTCTGTCGGTCGGTCCTCCTACCCTTGACCCGGAGGGTAGAATTTACTACGACTGTCGGGGGTTTTCCTGGTAGAAAATATCTAAATAAAATATTATATCCATCCTGTCCGTGTCCGGACCGATCTACCACCAACATCTAATCTGTTTATTTCTTGGATCTAGGAGTTCCAACAAATCAAACTCCTATAACAAATATATATGTATACAATGCAATAAATAGTTTTGATGTTAATTATTAAGGGGTCAGGCCAGTCTAGAGCCCTCAAAAAAAGCCTAACTTTGACAATTTATAAAAGGAATCGTATTTTTCTCTTTCAGGCTTTACTAAATATTTTATGTTGACATTTTGATACAAAATGGCGGCTACTGAGCCAATCTTCGGAATCACATTTTTCAAGAGGGCCTCAACGGGCGACGGTGATTCTAGGAACTCGTGCTATCTGAAACAAAATAAAAAACGGGATCTTAATCTACATAAGATTTGCTAGTAAAGTACGTACGTTTTTAGCTTTACATCAATTTTTCGCAAAATAGCGGACTTGTAAAAAAAAGTTCAATTTTTGACCGAAAAAATGGGCAGTAAATTATTTATAAAAAAAAGTTGTTATGATAACAAAAAAATCGTACGTATTTTACTAGATAATGTTTCTGTGAAGCTGCAGTTAAAATTTCAAGTGGATACGTGCCATAGTCTCCGAGTACCATCGTCGCCCGATTTGAAAAATGCAGTTTCGAGAAAAACGCGTTTAAAGTTTAACGTGCTGAAAATTTTGTTATATGTACCTTCAGCTGACTGACCCACACATACAGCATATTGATGAACTAGCATCTCCTAACGGCCTTTTGGGGAACATAACATAACATTTATTCAATAATATTAATTCGGGTAGCTACAGCTTTGCGGTACATTTTAGAGATTTAGGCAAAAGTTACCTTTACAGCTATGATGAAATAGTTTTGGTAACTAGTAATGATTTTTCAATGTAGATGTGGTTATCAAGTCATTTAGGGGAAAACATTTTTTGGGGAACCATTACGGCCATCAGGCCTCGTTGGAACATTAGTGCAGAGGGTAAGAGTCGTAAAAGGGGGACAAAGAGAAGCGCGCCGCGGCAGGTAGAAAATGCGATCGTCGCTTCGACACAACAGCGGCTTGGTAAGGGAAACTTTTTTCTGCTATTCTACCAATTGAATAATGTTTTTAGGACCCTAAAGTGTAGTTTAAGCCAAAAAAAAAACGATTTTTTGAAAATCCTAGACTGGCCTAACCCCTTAACATATTTCAGGAACCGACGTTCCTATTGGCAGTAAGATGGGCGAAAGTCATAGCAAACGATGGCCATTACTTTGATTATTAAGATAATTCATATATATATGGAAAAAAAACGCCAAAATTCTGCGAAAAAATCGACATTGTTAACCGATAGACCTACCAGTTAAAACAATGGACTGTACGACAATAGCCGTCTTTGAAATAGGCAACATGTTGGAAAGGTGATGGCATTAGTCTATCCGAATGCGACGGGAACTATCCGGATCGACTAGCTTGAGAACTTAAATGTCATTACTTTCGTGCACTGCATAAGGAGTAATTCTCACAAAGAAAAATCAGTTCAACCGAGAAACAGTTCTTTACATCATTTCGTTTCCCTTAGACGACAGATGAAAAATCATGGCCAGCAAAACTCCACCCCACAGCCTTTGTTTTAATAGACACGCGTAATCATACTTTGCTAGAAAACCACCGAAATTTGCTCAATTAGAACCCTATTTTGAATCCTCACTGCCAATATTCAATTCACTTCCTCTAGGTATTGTAGTTAGTACAGTCCTAAATTGCGCAGCTCCATTCAGTAGCTTTTTTTTATAGATATATGCTTCACTGTTGTCTGCCTCGACTTTGTTTAATCGAGTCACACATTTTCACTCGCTTCGTCGGTGAATACCACTTTTTACTATATCAATTATGTTCGCAATTTAATATTTGAAATCGAATTTCAAACGCATGCGCTAATTCATTTTTGCAACTAATCAATGTGATTGTGATCTTATAATCAGCTAAATACAACTGTAGCTCTGACGATCTCTTTATATCAGTAAATAAAAATAAAAACAATCCCAAATTCAGCATTTAGGAATTATTTCATAAAAATTTTACGAGATATGCGAAGGTTTACTTCAATCATTTTGTTATCTTTGTTGATACTTTTACCTAATAATAATAAAACCTAATTATGAATTTATATCTCTTTTTAATTGTATTCTTATGTATTTATATAAAATTCTTTTATAATATTATCCAATTTTATAAGTATTTTAAGTATTCGATGTAATTATGCAAAAGGAAATGTGAAAGTATTTAAAACAAGCTTTGGACCTAAACAGTGTTAGTCGGTGAAATCAATAGTATTTACAAGCATCCTAAAAATATTGTCAAGTACATAGATAAAAAGATTACAGTCTGTTATTAACTCTGAATTGAAGTGCGCTCTATCCCAAATCGAATTACGTATTCGAAATCTCCTAGAAAAAGCAGCCAGTTGAAATTTATTGTAATTAAGCATTTTTGATTCTTCCCACTGATAACTTTCTTATTTTACAAAATTAAAATCGATGTAAATGCAGCTAAATAACCCAATTATTCGTTTGTATAAAAAAAATAGGATTTAAGGCATGATTTTATCAAACGCAATGAATATATTTAAAAAAAAAATTAAAGCAGAATTTATTTAATATGTTATAAAAAATATATTTAAGATAAATTATAATAATGAGAGAGAAATTGAAATATAACACGATTTTAGGCCAATAGAAATTATATTTATATACATACGAAAATAAATCCCAAAAGTAAAGTAGATAGGGGAAAACTATTTAGTTTTAGAAACTTCTGTTTGAATAAAGGTAATAAAGTAAGACGACATTGGATGTGGTGAAATATTAAATTAATTTTTTTTATTTATCCGTTTAACTCATACAGCTCTGCGTGATCCGCCCACAACGTTGCTCAGCTAAGCACAATCCTGGGAACGCATTGTGATTTAAATTTCGACATCGGAATTCGTAAAGTTTTTCCAACTCCACTCGGATCGCAATTTCTCTTGCTCTCGAGAGAGTGCCAAAAAGTGTAGGAGTATGCAAAAAGAACAAACCTATTATGAATCGATACGTAATTTAATTTTAAACTGTTGCCTTGTCAGGGAAAAAAATTAACCGAAAACACTTTCTAACATCAGGAAGATATAAAAGTCAGATGTGCGCAATTCTTTGAACACTCAACCCGAGCCCATCATTCACAAGTACAGCAGCAGAAGATATAATAGAAGGTACAACTGATGTAGCAGCTGATAAAAGTTCCTCTTCGATTTGTCGCACACTCGAAGAAGTAAAAACAACCCTGAGGAACCAGCCAAACAACAAAGCGCCGTACTTAACAAATTCCAGCTGAACTGAAAGCCGGCGACACCTGCATAGCACCTCACCTAGATTCCTGAAGATAGGTGCAGGAGTATCTTGTGTTCAATTTATAACAATTGTGTCAAACTGTGCTGCAAAAACTAACGAGGAATATTCTTGTTGTGTATGTCTTATAAGAATTTGGCAAAAATTCTAGAAAAAAGAATTAAACTCTTTAGTGACAAAGTATAATTGGTGAATTCTAAAGCGGATTTAGAGCTGGACGATCATCCACAGACCAAATACAGTTGCTGGGAATTTAACATTACCAGATATTTGCTGACTTTAAATAAGTATACAACAAAATCGACAGGCACGTACTTTATAAAATCCTGTTGGAGTTTGGAGTCCTACCGAAACTGGTTCGGCTTACGAGAATGATAATGACCGATTCTTCGTCACAAATCAGAGTAGAAAATGGTCTGACTTCCTGCTTTAAAACAAGCGGGCCTATAACGAAACTCGGGTCGAGTGAGTAACTGACTCACATTTGAACTCGACTCGAGCAAAAGTTGGTATGATGAAACTCGACAAATGAAAAGTGATTTCATTTCCAGTAGTCGAGTAAATTTGACATTTCTTACTAATACTCGCAAAGTCAAGTGAAACTCGACAAGTAGGCCGACGGTAAGTTTCATAGTCGCAGAATCTACATTTTTTGTCCGAGTGAGTTCTGTAATAGGCCCGAAGGTTTTGACATAGGAGATAGGACCAATGCTTTTCATATTGACACTCGAATATGTTTATTATATGTTCTTCAGAAACTTCCCGCAAGGAAACCGTATGCTGCCAATCCACACAACTCGTTGCATATATCGACAACATAAATAGTAAATGGTGAGACAACGAATTACATTTACCCGTTCCGTAATAACTTCATTGTAACTTCTAGTTCTATATCGCATTTCAGTAATTTATTCTATAACAACTTCTAAGGGCGGACATCAGTAAAGCAGTCGGTGTAAGCAGTCGGTGTCCTAACCGGACACTGTCTTATAGGTCGACATGCTGAAAGGCTCGGACTTTTCTCGACTTCTGTAGAAGCTGCCAGGATGAGGAGGAGGAGGAGACAGTCCTTCACTTTCTCCGTACTTGTCCAGCTCTGTCCGCCAAAAGGAAAGCTCATCTCGGAGCTTACTTCTTCAACTGTTTTGGTGATCTTGCCACAATGGAGGTCGCGAGAATCCAACGCTTCATTACAAGCTCTAAATGGTTTGACGAGTAGAACGGGATTCGATGATCCTGTGGTATCACAACGGGCCTTTTAGGTCTACGTGTGTCCTTGTTCTCACGGACAGCCACGCGTACCTAACCTAACCTAACTTCTAAGGAATGTGTTCTAGAATTATGTACGAGTAATGCAGAAGGTAATCATTCGCCTACTGCCTATGACATCAGGCATTCTTAACATGGGGTGTAAACTTGATAGTAATATTCCCATTACCGAGAAGTAATTACATTATTGATTTTGTAATGCCTCTTTTCGCTGCTGCGTCGTGATTGCAAACAATTTTTACTGAGATTGTAAGAGAGAAGGAAAATCTCTAATGTGAAACTGATCAGGAGTGAAACGAACAAATATTATATTCAGTAAAAAATATTGACGACATTTCTGTGAATGTGTTTGTCCCAACATTTTTGCAGTGGTTGCTTCTACTCCATTCAAAATTCAATAAGCCATGTAAGTCGACCTTAAGTCGGTACTTTACCAGTACCTACGTCTAGTATATGTCGCCGTACCATCTTATCCCCATTAAACATTTTATTTTTAGAGAGTACCATCACAATAAATCTACTTAAATTCTAAATTTCCACTTTAAAGGGGCTCATATGAGTAGAAAGCTGAAAAATTAGGTGAATTTTAGTAATTATTTTCTCAAAAACTATTTTTTTTTTATAAATATACATCAACCAGGGGCGCTGCAGTCAGGGTCGGAACAAACAATGTCCGTCGCTCGCACGCTTTGCGGTTCCCACGATTACATGCAGGCGGTTGATCCAAAATAAAAATTTAAGAATAACTCTGAAAAAGAAAAGTATTATGCCCTTCGCTACGTAGGGGTTTTTGGGAAAAAAAAAATTTCACAAAATGGCGGCCGATTGAACTTTATTTTCAGTTTATAACCTCAATTATCGATCAATTATTGCTTGATAAAAAAAAAAGTAAATAAGATAAAAAAAAAAATCCTACGTAGCGAAGGGGAGTACCTACTCAAGAATAATGTGTGAAATTCTGGAAGTAGTCGGTTCAGCCGTTTTCCGAAGATTTTGGGAACCGCCTTTGAAAAGTATGTTTCGAGATAATCGCGTTTGAATTACGTGCTATATAGAGAATTCACGAAGGGCCCATCCCGGTTAATTGCCCATAACTTCCACAATTGTTGGAAGTTCAATATGAAATTTACAGACAACATTCTTAAGACTATAAGCTTTAAGATGAGCGAAATTTGAAAATACGAAAATTGTCTACTCATATGAGCCCCCTTAAATCTAATTAGTAGTTCTTGAGATATTAAAATCTGAATGTTATCCTTTTCTTTCTTTCCATCACATTTTTCCACTTGGTGTTTGGCAGACCTATATAATTTCTTGGAAATATGAAATACAATATCTTTGACAAATACATACATATGTATTTCCAATTTTTCATGGTGAGAAATTACCATAGATGCAAATTTTAGGAATTTTTTTTTGTTACTTTCCGGCGTCAGTGGAGCTTCTGTTGTAAGTCCCCAACACAACATCTTCGACTGTTAATAACTGTATTAATAACTGTCCCTGAAGACATCACAAAAAAAAACCTCTTTACATATCTCCAAGCTCATGCTACCCTCTCTCCCCTCTGAAAAAATATTCTGCTCACTCCCTTGTCCACAAGCCACCCTGCAAGAAAATTACCGAGTAAGTCCGACGGAGCTCCGCCGTAACATTACCCGGTAATCTTTCAGTTAAAAAGTATAGGCCTCGGGACAAAATTAACCTATTTATATACTTCGTATCGGTGTACGGACGTGTGATTCGCGACCTCTATCTCCATCTCTTTCATTCCTAGTTAACGGTATCCTATAGTTACCCCCCAGTAAACAATTGTGTGAATCTTCACGAAGTGATTAAAATATGAGTTCATATTCTCTAAAACTAATTCAATCTGATTTCATGAACGAAACTTGAAATGAGTGAAAATTGTGAACTCATTATTGCCTCACAATATGATTAAAATCATTAAACACGTGTTCAGACTTGTTCCAATTGGTTCCTCGACTTTTTTATGTTTATATTGAATTTCATCAAAGCAATAAGTTCATTGATGAGCACAGTTTTGTTTCGAATTTCAGAAAGTGTTGTATTGTTTTATGATTGTGCTGTGAAGATATATTTTAAGTTCTAGTTCTTAATATGGATACATTTTTTTTAATAAGATATTTTTTAGTTCAAATATTTGAAATAAAGTTAATATTATATTTGATCTGTTTATATTGTTTAATGCGTCAAATTATTCATGTATACATTTATATATCTCCTTACATTTATTATCGAAGGTTCCAATCCTTTTAGGTAAAAAGTGAAAATCGTATTAGGATCGAAAGGAAGGCATAAAAGTTTTGCAGTTTACGAATTATGTACTTTCGTACTTATTCACTTCTCACAGGATAAGCAAATCATACACGCACCTCGAGCTATGCATGATTGATATGAGTTCACATTTTATTCACCGAGTGAAAGTAATACATGCTTTCGAGGTGAGTGCAAATGGAACCTCAAATTCTGCATTCATTAGAAGCTCATGTTCTACATTCTATCTAACTGTCACTAATGATTATCACTTCAGGGTAAAACGTTTCGTAGAATGTTTGATCAAAATGTTAAGCTCTAATGAAAATCACATGAAGTTAAAATGAATTCACAATCACATAGTGAGTCAAAAGTGATACTACATTGAGTTCACGTTGTTTGCTGGGCCGATAAATGAACCCAATGCCATACAGTAAACGTCAAGGCGATACAATATTCCTGGTTCACCTATAAGGCACGAAAATACTTCTTTTGTTTATATATTAAGACATTTGTTGAATTTTACCGATGGTAATAAACTTAACCCTTATTGGGCCAAAGAAAATAATCAGTGATTTCTTTTCTGGGAAAAAATGTGACCCGTTTCTGCCCTCAATTTTTTTCTAGCAGTTCCGCCGTTCTATTGTGGAAAAAATTTTGACCTGCTACAAAAAGGGGTTTGAGTCCGTGGCCAAAATTGCCCTGGAAACTCGCATTTCTTGACCCGAAAATTTCGGCGGTGCAACTCCTTTAACCTCAAATGTGCGACAACATAAGAAAAAAATATCCTATGACAACAGCGGCAACCGATTTAAAAGCATAAATTAAACTGTCAAACGGGTCATACAGTAATTAGAAATCATACGGAGTGTAGTGTAGATATATTTAAATTTTCATAATGGCTTTTTGACCTGGGGTGTGTTCAAGATTTCTGCTATAGCTGCTTTTAGCTGCTATTAGCTGCCTTTTTGTGTTCAATGCAACCAAAAAGCTGCTTTCTCGTGCTTGCTATTTGACACTAGATCTGTTCAAGATTTTTAAAAAGCTGCTTCCATAGCTGCTTTTTCTTGCTCGCACTCCCGAGTGTAGCTAGAAAGCGGCTATTGCAATATTTATATGTGTGTGTAGCTGTCACTTTCGTCGAAACGTTATTTTCAGTCTTTAAAAATGGAAGAAACTCTATCATTAGCATTAGAAATTAACGAAAAATTTAAGGAAACATTAGAAGCAGTTAATGCGGTAAGTATTCAAAGTCATTCAAACAAATGTCTTATATGCCACGCCAACTTGCGTATGTGCTTGTCGAACAGCTGTTATTAGCTATACAAGCTGCTTTTGGCTGTTCAAGACCCGAAGAAGCTATTTCATGCTATGGCTGAAATTGACAGCTGCTACAGTCTTGCTATGCTATGCTTTCGAAGCAGCTATAGCAGAAATCTTGAACAGAGCCCTGAAAGCGTTCTATTGTAAATTGACCTGTCGGACGGAACTGTCAAAAAAGAGGGCAGAACTGCAATAATTTTGCATCTAAATGAGTCACATTTTTTTTCAAAAAAGAAATCACCATTAGTTTTAGCTTCTTTTGTTTATTAGAAATTGTAAAAGAAAATTAATAGGTACCAGAGTACCTTTTTGGTCCGATAAGGGTTAAACTTGAATTACTGAAATAAATTCCCGATCAAAGTTCACACTGATCTTTCAACGAGCTCTCCAAATACTTTTACTGTTTTGATTTTAAATTCAAAATATTCGCGCCCGGAAACCAGCTTCTTTTTCTTTGCGCTTCTATAGTCAAAGCACATCCTTATCCGTAGTCCGAACCAGTTCTCACGTCGTACAACAACCCGCAAGTGAGGCTTGGCACGTTTCTTAACTTCGATTTCATATAGTTCCATGGTGTGACTTTTATTTATCGCGCTTTGTAGTTGTGTACGTGTCTTCCTCGGTTCGTTCTGTCAAAAAGTTGTTCAAATCAATTTCTAATTTTGTGTGACGACGACGACGAGGAAGCGCGCGTTCGAGCTAAACGAAACTTTGAAAATTCAATCAGTTTTTTTTCTGGTTTGCCATAGCCTTGAATTGTCCGTTCTTATTTTTGTTTATCTATCGCGTGTGATAAACAGATCGTGCGGAAGTTTTTTTCCCAGTTGTGAACAGAGAAGAGCGAGACCTATTTCAACGGAAAGCTAAGAAGAATCTCCACTCGTGGGTTGCTGTTGTATCATCCCCCACAAAGCTGAAACGGATTCTGTGAAAATGTCGATAAATCCCGTTGTATTACAGGCCAGTGCCAAGCACACGTCAACGGTGAGCCTCATGGAAAATTGTTTTCCCCTTCGGAGTGTCCGGTTAGCGAATGATTTTAATTCATGTTTTTTTTTCAGTTGATATTTCTTCATGGATTGGGCGATACAGGGTGAGTTCTCTACGTCACCGCTTTTAGGAATCTAGTTTCGGAAACCGATTCGATTTCCCTTGTACTTTTAACCTTCTATTCTCCAATCGAATGAAATCAACCCATTGACGCAAATAATAAGGCCTTAGATTTTATAACTTACCAGATAATTCATTTGATAGTTTTTCTAATTGCTTGTGGGGTTAGGGTTACATAACCCATGCAAGCTACAGGCCAATGAATGCATTAGCTGCATTTTTAATTCATGCAAACATTGAACTATTTGGTTTTGTAAACAGGCCGAATATTCGATGTAAAAACTAATTGGGATGCATAGGTAAACAGTGACCTTTATTTGCATAGATCTCAATAAGTTTTTACTTCGTGTAATCGGTCGTTCAATACACAGAAAAGCATGTGTCAGTTCCGATTAAGGTCTAAATTGATAACGGTGGCGGTAACAATTTTTTATGAAAGAAATTCTCAAAGTACATTAAAGCGGACTGTTTATTGTGTCCAGAAATTAGTCACTTAATATTTGGCGAAGCATGGCTACAGAAGGATTTTCAGAATTGCCAATATTTGGATAGAGAAGACAAACTCAGCTTTAATAGGTGTGTTTTCTTTTGCGATTTATCCAGTTCGAGAGTAATGATTCAAATGCGTATTGAAAACACCAAGAATACTGTTGTTTTTTTTTTTTTTATTATTGCTTTTTCCTGTAGATAGTAGGCTACATTAGAGAGTTTATCGCGAAAAGCTGCAAGAGTAATGTCCTAGACACACGGCAATATTTAATATAGATTAAATGAAAAGCTTTCTTTGAAACTTGGAGGATGACACACGTACGTTTATTTTCATTTATATTAAATCAAGAAAAAGCTCAAAAAGTTTGACAATTAAATTGGCGCGAAAACATGCGAGTTCTGTTTCGCTTGCCTGAAGTCTGCCAAACTGTCCCTTCAAGCATCTTTCAGCTTCTGTTCGTCAGACATGGCCCACAAAACTCTTTTTTTACGCGTTTTATCCGTTTGCAGAAATTTATATTTTATAAATTATTCAATTTCATTCAACAAATTTCAAAAACATATGTTGCTGAGGAAAAAACATGAGCTCTTCGATGCATCGCATTGCGTCAAGCTTTTAATAATTTCGTCGCACGATCCTATCAGTTTCTCAACTTTTGACATTTTGGAGCGGAAAGCGAGAAAAACGCTTCCAACCGCGAACAAAATCCGCCACGAATAAATACGCTGCAAAACCGCAGCAACAGCGAATACGCACCGCGTTGGTGTGGTCATTCCCATTAGTTACCATGTAAATAAAAGAAGGCGAATTTTCCGCTGCGAAATAATCGCAGCGTCAGCGAATAAATCGCGTCAGTGTGTGGGAACCTTAATACAGACTTTCGAACTGTATTAAATTAGTGAGATAATAGTCAAATAATTGCGTATTAAGTCGATTTAATAGCGAAACGGCAGATAATACGATATTAACGCTGCCGTGTGTCTAGGGCATAAGCTTACTGGGGCCACTATTCCGGTTAAAATCAATATTCTAGCCTACTATCTACAGGAAAAGAAAATAAAAAAAAAATCTGCCAACAGTCTGGGCTCAACTTTATTATTTTTCCGGCAGAAGTTCGGAACGCGCTCAGTTCTGCGATGCGGCGTAGGTTACTATGTGACTGAAAACCTAACAAAAAGTTCAGGAAGTGGTTGGACTAGGGCGTAACATATGAATAACATAATTGTGTCATATTCCGGGATGCAATCTAGGGGTTGAAAAAGGAGAAAAACTTGTAAATAGGTGCTTATTAAACAAGCCCGTGGAAGTTTAAAGATATTCGATATCTGATCAGACCTGAGAGATATGAAAGAATTCATGAAAAACTATATAATAACTTTACACCCCCTTAAGGTACAGTCTGGCTGGTACTGCCGGCCGTCGCGGTTAGCATAAACTGCCGGCAGTAAACTACTGCTTCAGGCTAAAACAAGCTGTGTTGTCTGTTTGCGACTGCTCGGCAGCCGATGGTTGTTAGCGCAAAGGTTGACAGTTACTGCTGTCCGCGGCGGTCGGCAGTACCAGCCAAATTGCACTTTTAGTCAATTTTCAAAAAATCTGGAAAACACTTTCTAGGTATTCATATGGAGAAACCATAGAATAAAAATGAATTCAATATGTTGGAAGACCTAGTAGATATGACGAAAATCATCGAAAAATATGCATTCTATTTTCACTGATCATAATTTTTGCCCCCTTCTGAACGCCAATAGATATTCGAATTTTTTTTCCACCAAATTTGCTTTTCTAGTTGATTTGCATCTACACACCAAGTTTCAACTTTCTAGCATAAGCCGTTCGATAATTAGGAAAAACACCCCCACTCCCGTACCATACTACCCCTAAAAAAAATTATCATTTTTCAACATGCCGCTACTATAGCCCTACCTAAATACAAATTTTAAGGTTTATATCATTTCAGGTTCATAAGATATAAACATCGGAACTTTTTCGTTTTCACCCTCACCCTCTACACCCTCATCCCCAGTTTTTTTTCTCCCCTATTAGGGTTCAATTAACGCTACTTCTGGTATAAATTCTAAGCATCTATCTTACACTCTTCTTGAGATATGAAATGTGCTTTTTTTGAAAAATTCTTATCCCCTCCACTTCTATGCTCTACCGCCCACTTCAAAAATTTTACTTTGATCAATCTTTATTTGTCCACCTTTATACCCAAACCGAATTTTATTTGTCTAGACTCTAGAGCAATTGGTTCATGAGATATTTTAATCTAAAGTTTTTCACCCCCCACCCCCATACGCCACTGCCGCCACCCAAAAATTTGTTTTCAATCTTTTCTATTCTACAAATATTTCTTAAGTTTGAATAGTGTGCCATTAACGGTTTAAGAGATATGGATTTTAGAATGTGGTTAGCTCGGCCTTTTTGGGTTTCGGACGCATTATATTTCCCCTCACTCCAACACCCATTGATCAATATTGATAATTTTTATGCAAATGGGTCTTCTATCAGAGATCTATAGAAATTCCAAGTTTCAGCTTCCTATCATAAGCGGTTACTGAGATCTAGAAACCAAAATTTTCCGTCTAAAACGTTTCCCCCTCCATCCCCCTCACACCCCCACCCCTACAAATTTGGTCACTTCAAGGAGCCTACCGCGTCTATTCGTAAAAAAAATTTCAATTGAATATCTCAAAGCGTTTGGGAGCTACGATCCTTCAAACGATTTTGCTTACGGCGGACAGACGGACTGAAAATTTTTATTGCTAAAAGTACTAGTGTAGGGGAGACCGGGGACAATTGAAACATTTTCGATTCATGATTTTTTTCCCAAGCTGCTATTACAATTTTCTAATATTTTGAAAGTGTTATAGAGAGTACATAGACTCTACTTTATATATTAATTGTTTCGTTGATCTACAATGGTAAATAAAAGAGATATTTTAAAAAAAAATTGAAGTATTCCACATGTTTCAAATGTCCCCGTGGCCTGGGACAGTTGAAACATATACCTGGGACAATTGAAACATTATTTGGATTAAATGTAATATGTATTTATTGTGTTGTGTTTGAGGCCTTGGAAAAACTTTTTTGACTTGAGAAAGTCAAAATAGTCGAAGGATGGGTAAAGGTTCAGGACAGAAGGGCCAATTCCACCTACGTCCAAATTGGTGGCTGAGTCTTTGCTGGTGCGATGCTCTTGCTGGCTGCCGGGACTAGCTACGGCAGTGTGGGGGGGGGGGGGGGGGTACTTGCTCCGACTCAGACCATAAACCCTTGGCCTGTACAACAAAAATTGTCAGCGCCGGCTTATCCAAGGGAATTGAAAAAAAAATTGGGATTATTTTCCCAAGAGGTCGTGAAAGACCAAGAAGCGGTTGGATTGGCGCGGCTTCGCGATTGGTCAGGGCGCTACCTCAGCCACGACTGTCCTTAAAACATTGTAGCGTCGTGGCCCCTTGTTGAGGTTCGGGGCATTTTTGTGGGGGCTCTTTTAGCCGTTAAGCATCGTTAACGTTTAGAAAAAAAAAATCTGGAAAAGCGTACACAAAAAACAACAAAAAAAATGATGCAATGTAAAGTAAAGAACTAAATTTACTCACCCCTTTTTTTTAATGGCTGCTTACTACGCCGGTGCGAGGCTTAGTTAATGCTTGTTTTATCGACTTTCTTCTATTCTTTCTCATGTAAATATATTTCCCTATAACTTCATTTTATTCACCTACCTATTCTTTCTCATGTAAATATATTTTCCTATAATTTCATTTTTTTGCTTCTTTTAATTATAAATATTATCCTTTCCTTATTTTATCTTTCCTTCATTTTCTTTAATTTTTCATTTGTCTTTAAATGCGTTCGTCGTGTTTCCATTTACATTATTTTAACTTTCAAATCTTTGCACTCCTTTCCAAATTTCAATATTTTAACTTCTTTTCCAAATTTCAATCATTTGCTTTCTATATTTTCTCACTTTTCACCATTTCAAAATTTTGTTATATATTAACTTTTCACCATTTCAAAATTTTTTTATATTTTCACTTCTTTTCCAAATTTCAATCATTTGCTTTCTATATTTTCGCACTTTTCATTATTTAAAATTTTGTTATATTTTAACTTCTGAATTTTTGCACTTTCACGATTTCAAAATTTCAATCATTTTCTTTTTCCATTTTAAATTTCCGGCATCATCTCCATCTCCAATGCCCTCCTCCTCTCCCGCGATCCACCACACAAATCCTAGCACTCGCCCGGAATATCGAATCACACCCAGCACTCTCAAAATCTCCGCTCAGGTCCGTTGTCGTCGGTTCGATCTCCCCCGCAACCTTTTTTTTCTCGAAAAAAACTCTTGTCGCCAAGCCGAAAGCCACCCAAAAAAAACAATCCCATGATCATGCAAGTCGGTGATGCAAGATGGTGATGCACTCGCACCCATACAACCGCCCCGACACGATCCGCGTTGATTACCAAAAATGGTAATCAATCTCTTCCCAAAATTGCAAGGTCGTGGCTGCAGCTGATTGGTGCCGTCGCATTCTTTCGCTGCAATCAACGCCGCTCTCTAGGTATACAATAGTGTACCTGTTATACGTCACGCTCCTCGGCGTTGGGTGCGGACGTCCCTAGTGGGGGTCCTGTACTCTTACAGGATCGTAGTGTTTAAAAAGACAACAATAGCTGGTTTTTTCCAACCGGGGCTGGCTACTCACGCAGAAATTAACTCCTCGTTGAACCGACTGATTTCGACTGCCGGATCGATGGTTCGATTCATTCCATCGAACCTCGCATCCGGCTGCTGACCGATTTAAATTTTCTCACGACATTGCACTTTTCGTTGAGATTTCCATGCCGACTTTACACGCGCGGTCACTTGACCTCATAGGTCATTATGCTACAAGTGTGGCATCGGCATTTCTTTTTACTTGGTTCAATAAATTGTCGCACGCGCGATTTATTGAACCAAGCAACGTGTTGTTGTTGTTATAAATCGAGGTGCGATCGCGTTACGTTCTGTATGGGCCCAGTATGACCGTCGGCGAGAACGAATACGATCCCCTATTCACTTGATAAGTGAAATGAGGTAGGTCGTGAGTTGTGTTTACAACATACCCAGTGGGAAAACAATGGATTGTTTTTCGCAACTGCCGTTCTCCAGCCGGGATTATGCGGTGCGGTAATCCAAAATTGTCATAATTAGTCAGATTGCTAAAAATGTGTAAAATTCGTGATGTTAGAACTGGTTCCTCGTGAAAGACTTGTGATTTGGGGGCACCGAATTGAAAGCTCTTGATTTTTGCTTTATGATTTATGGATTTATTCTCCATGAATACAGAAAACCAATGTCCTTCAGTCATAAAAGTTCATCGACATGTATGTTGCATTTTTAAGGAGTATTTAAAGGACAATTGGAAGGCTAATTTGTGAATTGAAACAAGTTACGACTGTTCCCACTTTCATTATTTCAATTGTCCCCACAGCAGATTTCGATCTAAACACCCGATTGTTTTCTTAACTTCGTACCAACGTATGAATTTAAACCATTACAACTAAAGGAAATATACTGAACTAAACAAATAATAAAAGTTGAAGCCTGATAGTTGCGTTTTTATTCCTTTTAACACTCTTTTTCGGTGTTTTTCGATGGAAAATGTTTACTCTGATGGTGGAAAAACATATTTTTTGATATACATATATACTTTCAGTTTTAACTCTAATCAACGGTTTAATAATGGGTACCAGGAGAAGTCTGGGTGGCTTAGTGGCTAGAGCACTTGCCTTCGGCGCACCTGGTTCCAGGTTCGAATCTGCTTGGCGACAAGTAATTTTCGAAAATGGGATTGGGTGCCGGACTACCAGTTCACTCAGCTGTAAATGAGTACCTGAGTTAAAATCGGGGTAATAATCACGGACGAGCGTGTAGTTGACCACTTCACCTCCTAGTGTTCCGTTGGTCTCGCAATGAAGTAACTCTAGCATTACTTTAAGGCCTAGGCCCGATTTGGGCTGTTGCGCCATTGATTATTATTATGATTACCAGGAGCATTTAGAGACGCTTCGTTTGACACTTTGAAGTTTAATTTAAACCATGGATTGTGTTAATTATAGCCAATGTTTCAATTGTCCCTTGTTTCTATTGTCCCCGGTCTCCCCTACTAGTTATACAACGTAAAAATAAAATTTTTTAGGGTAGCAAATTTTTTTTAAACAAATCGATCACAATACTGTATTATTAAAATAATAAAGTAAAACAGTATTCTTGGTGTTTTCAAAACGATTTTGGATCACTACTCTCGATCTGGATAAATCGCAAAGAAACACACCTAATATTGCACGATTAGACAATAAGTATAATCAAGAGTTTCGTAAGGGTTGTATCACGCCTGGATGGAGTGATGTCCATCCACAACATACTCCTTTTTCTCAGAAACCGTTCATCCGATTGCCTTGCAATTTTGCAGGATTATTCAGGTAGCTAATCTAAAGAGCCGGTGAGATAGTGCGAATAGTATCATTTTGTTTGTCAATAAGTCTAGCTTCAGAAAAGGAAATAAAAACATACAGCGGTCAGAATCGGCTTCAAGCCAATCGTATAATAGATACTCTAGATTAGATGAATATTGAACTCTGATTTATATTGTAGTTAGGGCCAAATAAGAATTACTTGTGTGCATGTAGTATGTCCTTTATTAAGGACTACCATTCGGTACCTACTTGAAACAAAATGACAATACCGCCAGTCTTGATTTCACATATTGAACTGGTCACCGAAAAAAAAAAATCCTTTTTGTAGGACTTTTACATTTTAGGTGCACGAAGGATGTTTACATATTTATCCTTTTCCTTGGAACCATTTAAAAGTTAATATGTATAAAATTTCAAATTCGTAGCTTGAAGAGATCAAAAGTTATAGGAAAATGTTGTTGAACACGTGTCTTAAGGATTTTTTTGTATTGAAGGTACCACAAGAAGTAAGTAGGATTTCGCTGACAAGTAAACTCGAACTTCGTTTTCACTCAAAACTAATTTGTACAAGATTCCGAATTCGTAGCTAAAAGATTACTTGAGTTATAATGAGTTTCATAAATTAAGTGAAGACATTTTAACAGGATATTTGTATGGCAGCTACTCGAGAGACAAATAGGATTTTTTTCGTAATCATACATTCAGTTCCAACTATTGGAAAAATAACACATACAAAATTTCAAAGTCGGACTTTAAATCCATCTGAAGCTATGACATGTTGTATGGCAGCTACCCGATGGTGTAAGACGATTTTCCCCGTTGACGAACTTAGCCTTAAAAAATCAACCAAACATTGAGATTTAAAATTTCAAGATTCTAGATTAAGGCGTTCTTGACTTATAGTGCTAACGGACGTCAGGTAGTTTTGGAGTTTTTTATCCCAAATAAACAAAAAATAATATATATTAGGCGTACAAATAAGTTGCCGGCGTTTTTTGTCGAACCTTGAGCCCTTATTGTGGGGAATTTGTTGCATTTTTTTTTAAATTTTGTCTATCGCTAGCCACAATCTTTTTCCATCTTTCTGGCGGCATACGAATTCCGCGTTGAAAAAACTCCTCGTCCTTTGATGCGATTCACGAATCGACAAAATTTAAGACATCTTTTAAATAACGGATGCGCTGCTCAGTCAAGTCATGTGCTATCGATTGGAATAGGTGATAGTCGGAGGAAGCGCGATGTCCGGTGAATACGGCGGGCTGGTTAGGACGTCTCATTTCAGTGTTTCTAGGTAGGTTTTAACAACCTGATCAACATGTGGTCGAGCGTTGTTATGTAGCAAAATCACTTTGTCGTGTCTCTCCTCGTATTGCGGCCGTTTTTCTTTCAATGCTCGACTCAAACGCATTAGTTGTCTTGGATAAAGAGGTCCTGTGATGGTTTCACTGGGTTGCAGCAACTCATAATACACCACGCCGAGCTAATCCCACCAAAAGCATAGCATAACTTTGGAACCGTGGATATTCGGCTTTGCGGTCGATATTGATGCATGGCCAGGGTATCCCCACGATTTTTGGCGCTTCGGGTTGTCGTAGTGTATCCACTTTTCATCACGATAGTCACGATAAGATGCAAAAAACCCTTTCCTGTTCTGCCATTAAAGCAGCTGTTTGCACGTGAAAAAACGACGTCTCTTGGCTTCAATTCGTACGGCACCCGATTGCCTTGCTGTTGCATCATTCCCAAGGCTTTCAGACTATGTGCAATGGGTTGTTGAGTCACATCCACTGAATACTTCGTTGCGAATCTTTGTCCAGTAGTGCCTCCAATTCTGCGTCTTCGAAATTTGTTGGCCAACCGGAACGCTCCTTGTCTTTGACGCCGAAATCACCCATTTGATGAAACCATTCGGGACACAATGATTCGCTAATAGAAGTTTCCATAAGTTGCCATAAGTTTCTCTAATCATCTCAAAGGTAACTGATAACAAATAAAATTTTACAAATGTAATGATGAGGAATTTTTGCAATTTGTTTGATCTTGCCATCCGCAATTTGTCCAGTATTTCGTGTGTGCGCAATCTGTACGAGATCGCCGGGAACTGATTTGTACACCTAATAGCTTTTTTTCGTACGATGTTCGGTTCTATACGTTATCAACTTTTGATCTGTATTAAACTTATAATACTCTATATGATTTCATCTAAGAGTATATTTATTGATTATTTCTTGTAAACGTAACAGCCCAGCAGACTGTTCTGGTGTCTTCGGAAAATTTCGAGCTATTTCTGACGTAGGCGAATGAGAGACAGAAGTTTCGGGCAAATTTCATTCGAAAAATCTATTTCTGAGACCAAAAGCAAAATGAATTTCTTGGAACTATAAGGAAAAATTCTAAAAGAACTTTTGATCATCCGGATATATCGTGACAAACTCTGTGTAATTTTTAATTAGGATGCTATAACAAAATAGTAAAAACGAAAACTAATTCGCTTAATCCGGTCTGACGAAAAAAATGCAGGATCAGTAGTATTTTCGCACAATCGGTTATGATTGCAAAAAAATTGTACAGAATATTTCTTTGCGCTAAACCTGACGAAAATAAACAAAGTTAAATTTTAGTTTAGAAGTTGGACATGTTTCCCAAATTTCGGTAAGACAAATCCCACGGAACACCGTCAACCTCGCCAAATGGAAATAGAATGGATTTTTAGTCTTGTTATCGGAATTCTGACTGATTTCTGTGTTTTTACTGCTTCAAAGATTATCACATTTATAGGCACTACAATTGTCCATAGCAAGAGAAAGGACATTATTTTTTTTATTCATGGATCTAGGGTATTTTTTGGATGATCGATAGTTTCAACTTTTCACTTTTGTTTACGTAACATCACAGAACGGCAGTAAAAGGATCTTTAAAAAACGTTTCTATCTGCATACAAGGCATTTTTTCGAAAATGTTTAACCAGTCATATGCATCAGTTTCGTTTACTTTCCTTAACTCATCATAGACATCATGCGCTGCTACGTTATCCTTTTTTTTTTAATCGCCATAGCCAACCATCTGAATAATTACAATTTGCTATTACTTGTTTTTCCGCCAGCTCGTCTTGATGATTGGTCCCGAAATCGAAACGTTTTGACCTCGCATTTTCTTGAACCACTTTCTAATAACCGCGAGAAAGAGATAGTTCAAACCAGGTAAAATTTCAATTCCTCGGAAAAAACTCATTTGTCTCAAACTTAAAATAATCTCTTCTTGTTCGCCGCCGTGACGAAGGCATCCGAAATTAACGATAATACTCGAAGAAAACTTGCTTGCCATGTTTGACCGAACCAATAATTGTTGATTTCATCCACCAGTGCGCGTAGATGAAAGCTAAAGTCTTAATTCTACCAACAAAAAATTTATTGTACATAATAATTGACAGTTATTTACCACGTCTAACTTCTACCACGGAAACCATTTATGCCCGTTATTTTAATTATTTCCATCTATCTTTAATGAAATCAGATCCCTTTTCACCGATCATTATCGTAGCTGCCATTGTATTACCACTTACAACGCCCGGCATAATACTTGCATCAATTACTCTCAAATTATCAAAACCGTAAACACTCAATTTCGGATCGACAACTGCCGACTTGTCTTGAGCTGGACCCATTTTACATGTTCCCGTAGGATGAAAAAGCGAAGTGCCAAAATGCCGAACCCAACAGTCTAAGAACTCGTCACTATTTCGATCTTTGCCGCGACATCTAACTGGTGTGAAATCAATTTCGGAAATGCCACGTCTTCTATAAGCCTTTGTTTTTAATAAATTTCTCTGAAACTTCATTCCATTGATTATGGTTTTAATGTCGTCCTCATTTTCTAACAATTGTGGAATAATTGTTGGCGGGTCCAGAGGATCGCGGCTTCTTAGTTCAACTCTACCTCTCGATTTTGGATTTAGGATTGCAACCATTGTTAATATCATATCATTGTCCGAGCTTGCTGTAACCATTGGAGAATCCGATCCCGTAATTGTATCGTCATATCCAAGTACATTATAAATGGAAATTGTTTCTAAGGTTTGACCTTTGTTTAGCAACAAATACATTAATTGTAAGTCTGGGTACTTGCTGCTGTCGTTATTAACATTTATATAAGTCGATATATCAACGAACGTGCTTAGTGGTCCCTTCTTTTCCAAAAGATAGTCATTGGTATTGTAGAAAGGATCTAATTTTGAAACAGTAACGTTTGAAGGTACTGTAAATATTTGGATGGAGCCAGCATGATCGTCTAAATTATGTCCAACTTGTAAATCATTCCACGTCCTTATCCCGATTGATTTCAAATGTTTGTCAGGACCAATACCAGAAAGTAATAATATTTTCGGCGAACCAAAAACACCTGCTGATAAGATGTATTCCTTAGAGGCGCGAGCCTTCATTGGAATAACTTTGTTTAAAAGGAAATTCACTCCTGAAATGTGACCTGCTACGTTAGTTTCTAATGATGTAACAAACGCGTTTTTAATAATATGCAAATTTGATCTTTCCTTTGCTGAAATTAGAAATGCTTTGGCTGTACTCTGACGCGTTCCATTTGCAATAGTACCCGCAATTTCAGCCGTTCCTATAAACTCTTCAGAATGTAAATCTATCAATTTCTTCACACCGTTCTCTTGCAGAGCTTCAAACATTAGACCCTTGAGTGGATGTTCGTAGTGATAGTTGTCGATATTAAGTAGACCTCCAGTTGAATGATATTTTCCTCCGTATTCATTTAGAAAACGTTTGTTAAGCATATTTTCGGACTTTTTGAAGTATTTCAAAACACTATCCCAATCCCATGTGGGATTTCCGGCTTGTGCCCAATTGTTATAGTCGCGTGCATTACCACGTGCGTAGTACATGAAATTTGAGCTTGTGCTCCCGCCTAACATTCGTCCACGCGAGTAGATTATTCCTTCTTTAATTGCGTATCCTGTATTTGGCGTCAATTCGCCGCGAAATTTCCAGTCGTAGTCCGAGTTTATAAGTGATAATGGCAAGGCTGGAACCTATGATGGCAGTGCTTATTTTTGAATTATTGCATAAAGTTTAAATAGGTACTGACTTCTGATTCAATGGGAGGATTATCTCCTGCTTCAAGTAAAAGGACTTTCCAACTAGGATTCTCACTTAAACGATTTGCCACAACTGACCCGGCTGCTCCAGAACCTACCACTATGAAATCGTATTCTCGCAGACCTGGAAATATTTCTTTTAAAATCGAGTCATTTATTCATTTAGTCATTTATTTAATACTGACCATTTGGTAAGGCATTAGGACCATAGTCCTGCGGCCACATGGTTGAAGGTGAAATATTACAATATGATCCGATCAGGACATTCATGAAAAGACTCATGAAAGTAGATGCGACTCCAGAGCTTGTTCCTGGACATTGAGCTATATCGTGTATCATATCCATATTGTTGTAGTCTGAAATGAAATAATTGATTTTTATGTGTAGATATCCCCTGACTTAAATTACGTCATATCGGTCCTTATAAATGAATGAGAACCCGATTGCGATGAAACTTTGGTGATTTGTTGAGAGCACACCCACGAAGGTTTCTGCATCAGCAAAATCAATACAGTTGGTGGTAAGCTTTGCAATAGTGCACATCATAGTAGAAGATTTTAAAGTACAGTTTTTTTTGGTGGCTCACAAACGTGAGCGTAAAGGTTAAGTAGTAGGTATAAAATAAAATACCTAATAGATAGTGTAATTATCCTGCTTTTGGTCTCTTTTCCGTTTTGTCAAATATTTTACTACATTCCCTAGAAAATACATCTTCATCGATAACAATTTATAGCATTGACGGAATAAACCCATAATCAGTATCTTGATTTAACAAGAAGGTGATTAAAAATATTTTCACACGCATGCCATTTCTGCATTTAGTTAAAAAAAGAATAACTGAATTGTAGTTCTGAGTGAATAATTGGCCGCTTAACAACACGCTGAAACCGCTCGGAATTATTTTTTTTTTTTTTTTTTTTTTTTTTTTCAAATTGCAAAATTATTCGATAAATTGACAACAAAATTTTTATGATGATGCCTGCTGCTGAGAAAAACAAAAATGACAATTCTCTGTGAACAACAAGACGAATAATAATGGCAAATAAGATGTAGGTATTATTCGGTACTTCCAATAATTAAAAAGAAAAATGTGCAAAGGAAAACCAAGCTTAAGGGCCTCCTTGCAAAAAATATGGAAAAATCAATTTTTTTTTTATTTTATACTAGACGCGTACCGCGGCTACGCTCACGTTGTTCCATCGCCCCTGTTACTCCCGTTTATCCATTGGTCCTGTTTCTCCCGTTTCGGGTACACTTTTTCAGCTCAAGGAACTGGAGGCATTAATGCCATTTTTCATTGTTCATTTTTCTCCATCCCCATCTACCATCCTCCATTCATCGTCCATTCTCTCTCCACCATCCTCCATACTTCATCCACTCAAATGTTGAAGTTACTCGCGAACCACCAATTTCGGGAATATATAATTATGTTCTCAACCTGTCCGGTAGTCTCGAGAATGTCCATGCAAAATTTGGGAGGGAACAGTTAACAGGTGTTGATTTTAATCGCGCTCGACCAAAAAACTGACTTATTTTTATATATTAGATTATTACATATCCTCATTCATTTCTGCACATCACACAAAAGACCGCACCTTTGTCGGATAACGGCAAATGCCTCTTTTTTGGCTCTCCTGAAAAGTAGTGCTTTTTCAACTTTCGGTACACGTTTCGTGGTAATATTGACTTGCTTCAAACGTGAGCAAATTAAAATATCTCATCAAAAACTATAATTTTTTCAAATATGAATGGAGAAAAACAGTAAGAAATTTTATTTATTCCCTTTTTCTTAAATATCTCCACTTTTAGTGAAAATTTTTTAATTTACACACATACTACTTTTAAATACACTAAACAATAAGTGTAAAAAATTCGACTGTTGAGAGTTAAGTAGAAGCTGAAATTCCGGTACCGAAAGATAACGTGTTTCGCCATACAAAATTTATGGGACCTCGAAATTTGCAACGAGCCCCTTAAACTATACAAAACAATAATAATACTATATAATACAATAATAATACTATGGCAACTATACGTAGACATTGACCCAACAGTCCGGAAAATTAGTTAACGACTTTGAAAGAAAAGTCATCAGAAGAATCCTCGGACTTGTGAGTGAAGACCCGATCTGGAGAATATGATACAATAGAGAATTGTATGCCATCTTCGATAATCCAGAAGTAGCGATCCTTATATAATTCAAGAAGCTACAATGGGCTGGTCATGTGGAGCGGATAGATGACAGAAGAATCTCCAAACGCACACTGAAGTGAAAAGTTTATGGACAAAGACCAGTTGGAAAACCACGAAAGCGCTGTGAGGACTCTATTGCCGCAGACAGCAAATCACTGCTAAGATTCAGAAACTGGAGGACGCGGTCACTGAACCGCGAAGGCTGGAGGCGGGACATTCAGGGGATCAAGGTCCGATTTGAACTGTAGCGCCATCGTAAGTAGAGAAAGTTGCAAAACAATCACTGATCATCCACCAAAAAAAGTCTTATTAAATTATACTCTTGATTTTCACTTCGATTGGAACACGGAATGATTTTTTCAAACAACTCACCTTTGTCTACCTGTTGTTATTTCAGAGTTTTAAGTAATTGTATAGTACGTCGGTACTAGTATAGTAGTTTGCAATACGTGACAGAAAAACGTAATGCCTTTCGAAAAACGTGAAACTGATAAATACAGTTTAATAATGTAATGAAGTTGTATTACATACACGAAAACAATAAAATATATAGCCAATTTTTGAACTCGGAATGTCTATACTGATGATACTAGTGAAGCATTAAAAAATTATGGTTTTGGTTTAGCATTGTGTCTTTCCACCCAGAGTCGTGAATTCTAATCGAAAATGAGATTCCAATTATCCTTTGATATTTATCCTTTTGATTGGATTGAATTGTTTATCCTTCTGATTGGACGATAGGCTTCAAACCTACCTCCGGAAAACGTTTTTTTGGAAGCTACGAAGGAAAAAACTCGCTTGCACGACCTTGAAGGGAAAAAAATAGTGGGTTTATCTTTGGAATAACTTTTGGCGTTATAACCGTCCTACGATATGATTAAATTTCGTGAACATATGGCATATGAAACTTTTAGTGTAGGCTGATTTTGATCGTCCTTAATTAAGTGTTCGAATTCTTTCCAGATGTATTGTTACATAAATAAATTCTAATTGCTTACATAAACATCTCTAAGCAGTCTTTGGACTGGAATCCAAAAGGTAGACGTTAGAATCAGTCGAGAAGAAAATTCAAGGAGCAAACAAAAGCTGGCGACTAGGATTGCTTCCTTTAAGGAGGCACCTTTACTATGCCCCCATGAGCTGCGACTCGGGAATTGAACAAGAGAAGACAGTCTTTATGTGTCTTCATCACATAAGTTAAGATTAGCTTCGTGAAATTATGCGAGTATCGATGAAATATTTAAAATAATACTTGCCTTTTTTTTTGTGCGGAACTAAATGCATTTAATGGCCTGATAAGAACTTTTTTTTGCCAAAAATTTCCTAACATGTCTTCTCCAGATCTCACCTCTTCTGAAGATTCTCTTCTAAACATGCAGAATTGGTTTCATGGATAAAAATGCATATTGAACGAGAAGGTCTTCGGAAATCAAGTGTAGGGCTGCGTAGGTATAAGAAATGTCGAGAAGACTTAAGCAAGTTGAAAGTTCGTTGTACCAAACATGGAGAGTTAAATAAGATTACCTATTCTAAAATTGTAACCTATCACTGATCACAACCTGCGATAACTAATATTTCGTGCCTCGCTTGTGATCGAATAGTTTTTCGCATTTGTCTACATAGGTAGTTGGAAACATGTGAAAAGAGTAATGTGCTGTCAGTGTCAGTGTTCAATTTGGCCTTAACAGGTGTGCAGTGGAATGTTCTGTAAACGTCGAAAAGGCTTTCAGAGAGTGGCTCTTCTTAACACCCCTAAATTGCACAAAGTGTAAACCAGTCATCTCAACTTACTTTAAATTATTTTTATTCATCATTCTTCCAGTAATTAAAGTAGGAAATAAAATATTTTTTTTAAGGATACCGAACTGGTCTTGTTTAGGTGGTTAACCTTACACTGTAGTGTACAGTCCAGTCAGCTTAGGGATGGGAGGTTAGGAATTGGGTCGAGTATGGCAGTGTACGACTAGGGCGGATTGATAACGACGTAGAAAAATCAAGAAGGAGTGGGCAGGTAAGGAATTCGTTATTTTTTTTACCTGGACCATCCTTAAATAGATTACCTGCAAAGTTTAAGCCTGATACCGTCCAAGCAAGTCGACCTACAAAAAGTAAATTTCGTGTGTTGATTAAACACAATTTTTTAAAAGGGAAAACAGCTAAAGTAACCAAAGAAAAATTGGATAAGCTTTATGGGGACTTTGCACCATCAATCCAAATGTTTTTCTGAATTCAAGTATGGTCGTACGAGCATACAAACCATACCAAGTCCAGGTCGTCCAAATGAGGCCACCACGCCAGAAATGATCGATAAAATCCATGATATCGTGATAACAGATCGTCGAGTAAAAGTGCATGAGATAGCTAAGGTTGTAAACATCTCATTTGAACGTGTTTGGAGTATTTTGAAAAACCATTTGGACATGAGAAAACTATCCGCAAGATGGGTGCGACGCGTTTGCTCACAATGGAACAAAAACGCACTCGTGTGACAACTTCACAGCACAGTTTGCAACTGTTGCAACGTAATCCGAATAAATTTCTTCGTCGATTCGTAACTGTTGATGAAACATGGATCCACCACTACACTCCAGAAACCAAAGAACAGTCAAAACAATGGATGGAAGCCGGTTCAAGCGCACCGAAGAAGGCAAAAACCGTTGCATCAGCTGGGAAGGGTATGGCGACAGTTTTTTGGGATTCCATTGGAATAATATTCATCGAATACTTGGAGAAAGGGAAAACAATAACAGAAGCATATTATTCTAAGTTATTGGTTCGATTGGATGCTGAAATCAAGGAAAAACGGCCTCATTTGGCGAAGAAAAAAGTGTTGTTTCATCACGACAACGCTCCGGTTCACAAGTGCGCTGTTGCAACGGTAAAACTGTTTGAATTACGGTACGAAGTGCTCTCTCACCCACCGTATTCTCCAAATTTGGCACCCTGCGACTTTTTATTATTTCCAGACTTGAAAAAATGGCTTGCTGGAAAGAGATTTACCACGAATACTGACGTCATAAGTGAAATCAACGCCTATTTTGAACGGTTGGACAAATCATATTATTTGAAAGCGATCAAAAAATTGGAAAAACGCTGGACTAAGTGTATCGAGCTAAAATGAGACTACTTTGAAAAATAAAATAAATTTTTCCGGATAAAATTCTCAATTTTTCCACGTCATTATCAATCCGCTCTCGTAAGGTGCTAATAATAATTTTTAATGCTGTTTTGCTTTGATATGATCTACCAGAAAAGCAATGTTGCCTATAACAAATCAACTATTGTCTGGTATCTCTGATGGTGCTCGTGAATCTGATAAGAATGTAAACAAAACTCACCTGCTCAGTGTTAAATCCTTAGGTAGTGATCCTATTAAACATGCGCCACTGTTCACTACTTATGTTAATTTTTTCAAAGCAAATAATAAGTGAAAAATTCTTATAAATAATTGATGCGTTGAGTGGGAATTGAACCCACAACATCGCCGAAGTAATGTTTAGAATTGTAACTCTCCGCTTACATTGTGGCATTAGCATTGACAAACTAAATGAAGTTGGTAAAAAGAAAATAATTATAAAAAATTAAGTAAAATTGTCTGACTTGATCCACCAGCGCTCAAAGATGAAAGCCAAAGTGTTAATAATGTCATAATTTTCTTTATTGATTAATGCATATAATAAGCCACAGTTATTTGCCACTTATAACGTGTAACTACCACAGAAAACGTTTATCCCCTTTATTTTGATTATTTCCATCTATCTTTAATGAAATCAGATCCCTTTTCACCGATCATTATCGAAGCTGCATTTGTATTACCACTTACAACGGCCGGCATAATACTTGCATCAATTACTCTTAAATTATCGAATCCGTAGACACACAATTTGTGATCAACAACAGCCGACTTATCTTGAGCTGGACCCATTTTGCAAGTCCCGGTAGAATGGAAAATCGAAGTGCCAAAATGCCGGATCCAACACTCCAAGAACTCGTCACTATTTCGATCTTTTCCCCGACATCTAACTGGGGTGAAATCAATTTCGGAAACGCCACGTCTTCTATAGGCCTTAGTTTTTAATAGATTCCTCTGGAACTTCATTCCATTGATTAAAGTTTTAATGTCATCCTCATTTTCGAACAATTGTGGGATTATTTTTGGCGGGTCTAGAGGATCACGGCTTCTTAGTTCAACTCTACCTCTCGATTTTGGATTTAGATTTGTCACCATTGTTAATATGATATCATTGTCCAAATTTGCTGTAACCATTGGAGAATCCGATCCCGTAACTGTATCGTCATATCCAAGTATACTATAAAGGGAACTTGTTTCTAAGGTTTGACCTTTGTCTATCACATAATGCAATAGTTGTGTATCTGGGTATTTCCTGCTATCATTATTAACATTGATAAAAGTCGATATGTCAATGAACGAACTTAGTGGACCTTTCTTCTCCAGAATATATTCATTGGTATTGAAAAAAGGCTTTAATGTTGGAACAGTTTTGTTTGAAGGCACTGTAAATATATGAAGTGAAGCAAAATGATCGTCTAGATTATGTCCAACTTGTAAATCATTCCACGTCCTTATACCGATTGATTTCAAATGTTTGTCAGGACCAATACCAGAAAGTAATAATATTTTCGACGAACCAAAAACACCTGCTGATAAGATGTATTCCTTAGAGGCGCGAGCCTTCATCGGAACAACTTTGTTTAGAAGGAAATTCACCGCTGAAATGTGACCTGCTTCGTTAATTTCTAATGATGTAACAAACGCGTTCTTAATGATATGCAAATTTGATCTTTCCTTTGCTGAAATTAGAAATGCTTTGGCTGTACTCTGACGCGTTCCATTTGCAATAGTACCCGCAATTTCAGCCGTTCCTATAAACTCTTCAGAATGTAAATCTATCAATTTCTTCACACCGTTCTCTTGCAGAGCTTCAAACATTAGACCCTTGAGTGGATGTTCGTAGTGATAGTTGTCGATATTTAGGAGACCTCCAGTTGAATGATATTTTCCTCCGTATTCATTTAGAAAACGTTTGTTAAGCATATTTTCGGACTTTTTGAAGTATTTCAAAACATTATCCCAATCCCATGTGGGATTTCCGGCTTTTACCCAATTGTTATAGTCGCGTGAATTCCCGCGCGCATAGTACATGCAACTTAGACTAGTGCTTCCACCTAAAACTAGTCCACGGGCATAGTGCACTCCTTCTTTAAGTGCGTATCCTGTATTTGGCGTCAATTCACCGCGAAATTTCCAGTCATAATCGGAGCCTATGAGTGTTGAACCCAATGCTGGAACCTATAGTGACAATGGTAATTTTTTAATTGTCGTATTAAGTTCAAATAGCTACAGACTTCTGATTCAATGGGAGGATTATCTCCTGCTTCAAGTAGAAGAACTTTCCAACTAGGATTCTCACTTAAACGATTTGCCACAACTGATCCGGCTGCTCCAGAACCTACCACTATGAAATCGTATTCTTCCAGACCTGGAAATATTTATTTTAAAACCGAGTCTAACATTTATTTAATACTGACCATGTAGTGAGGCATGAGGACCGTGGTCCTGCGGCCACATGGTTGGAGGTGAAATATTACAATATGATTGTATCAGGACATTCGTGAAAAGACTAATGAAAGTAGATGCGACTCCAGAGCTTGTCCCTGGACATATGGCTATATCCTTAATCATGTCCATAATGCGGTGTTCTGAAATTTCAATGAATGTAATCACTATTGTTATTGTATTGCAGTTGAATCGCGAAAAAACTCTCGAATATACGTTAATAGTATTAGGTTCATACCGTGATACCAGTTTCTGTTCCTCATTTAGCATACAGATAATTATCTTATAGGAACTATCGACCGAGAAGTTCGATTAAAGGGGTTAGATTTGGAAGGAGTGGTTTTAGGATGCAAATACGTTCATTTTCGTATGTACGAGTTTAGGATGAGCAAATGTTAAATTTTTCCCGAGGAGATTTACATAAGGAATAGCTACATTTTCCTAATTCCTCTATCTGGAAACATTCAATAATATAACCTGAATAAAGTATTATATGACAGGATAAACAATGCTCTAATAATCGTGCCACAACTCTGATCATGTACGTTAAGGACTTATTAATGCGACCTACCTTAAAGGCTCGTGTACACTAGCAAGTAACTTGCGACATTTCTTGCTAGAGTAATTTGGTGCGATACAAAAATCTTGCAAGTAAAACTTGCTCTTCCATGTACACTTCATCATCAAAGTTTCGTTGAACTGTCAAAACGAAAAAGACAAATACCACAACTCTGGATAAAGTTCCACATTGGTAATGAACAAAATCGTGTCCTCGGAACTCTACTTGGATGTTTCATTCATATTTCGCACGTAAACTAGAACTATGACACCTAAAACTGAACTTAACCTCACTTCCAATGCAACTGTACTGACTTGCTGAAAAATTTCGGAACCGATCGGAACTTTCTTGCGAGATTTCAACTCTCGCAAGTTAGCGTGTACATTCACAACTTGCTTGGAAAGGCAAGCATTTGCTGTCTAGAGCAAAAACTTGGGCAAATGCGCACTCGGAACCGTGTACACACGCAGCAATAAATGTCATAGAGCAACTCTAACAAGTTTTGCTTGCTAGTGTACACGAGCCTTAAGTAGTTAAACGAGACTTTGACTAATAATAAAGTTGTCGTTACCTTTTCGTTAGAAAGTACAAACATCTCACTCACATGACGATAGCACACACTTTTAAAGTATATTTTCATTTTAGCTATTCGAAGGAAGACACTCAATGGATTGGCACGATTTTCTTTAGTGAACGAATCCTTACAAGCTTCGTCTGGATTTTTGGCCAGCACTAAAAAAAAACCAATATCTGTATATTTTCGCTAGAAAATGCAGTCAAATAGTTCGTAAAACCACCATCAGAGTCTAGACAAACGTAAATTTGATTTAAGGGGGTCATCCCGTGTGCAGGCTCTTTTTTTACGCGATTTTTGGGAATTTGTTCTGGCGAACTTAATAATGATAGATCTGTGCAATTTTTACCATATATTTATGCACATGTTGAGCACACTTAGGAATTTTCAGCCCCAAATTATCGGTCATTGCTGAGGTATATGGCAACTTAGCCACCCATTTTCAGAAAACCTTGTTTTCGGTAGACACAATTGCGCGCGTTCTGATTATCTCAAATAAAAAAATCAAACAGTATTTTAATCTGTGAAGTTTGAACTAGTCTTGGAACTAGGATTATCAAAAATTATTGAACAGTTAATTTTTTGCAGATTATTGAACTTTTTATCGTCAATTTTTGTGTATCTTTCCGACTTCTTCAGGTCGACAAAAAAAACGGCTTGATGAATCACAATTATCCTAGTTTGGAGACTATATATTAGTACTGAATAAGTTTACTTAATTTCAAAGAAATTCGTTCGATAGATTTTGAGATATCGTGTCTACCGATTGGAAAAACATAGTTTTGAGAAAAACGCGACTAAACTTATCATTATATTCGAAACAACAAAGGTGTTTAGAGAATATAACGGCCTGTAACTTCCGAACGGCTTCGAATATCGGAATATCACTCCGCCCACATATTCTACACTATACTTGGATGTAATTTATACAAAAACCAAGAAAAACGATTTTTGGAAACCGTCACACCTTAAGAACTTTAGTTCCCTCTCACACAACAAAACATTGTTTTAGTACTGGCGCAGAACACTAAACAAGTTTTCCAGAAAGAATCATTGAATTGCACCATTTTGAACTTTTTTGGAATGCGAATATTTTTTCTCAAAACACTAAATCGCTCGAAAAATGGTAATGCAAACACCGACGAAGAAGCGGAAAAATTGAGAAACTTACATCAAAAAAAAAACTTATCAAATTATACTATTAAGTTTAACTTCGAATTGACCACACAATCTCACCTTTCTCTGCCTGATGTTATTTCAGAGTTGAACGTAAGTTTAAAGTTAATTGTATAATTTGAAATACGTGACAGAAAAATATAATATTAATCGAAAACGTGAAGTGGATAAAACTGTCCCATAAAAAATACTTTATTATTAAAAAATAATAAAGTAAAATCTATTAAATTAAAGTAAAACAATTTAAATCTACAACAAAAAGACGTAACTAATTTTTGAACTTGAAACTTCTATACTATTAGGGAAGCACTATAAAATTAATTTGATTTTTGACAGCGATGATCAAAAAATGGCTTTTAAATACGAGTATATTATGTACCACTTCAGAAAGCTATGAGATAGTACACTCTGTTGAGGATGTCACGGTCCGATTTGGACTGTAGCGCCATCGTAAGTAAGTACACTCTGTTGGATCCACTGTCTAAACCTGAAATCTAAAGTAAATGGACTGTCTAAAAGAGTTTAAAAGAATGAAAAGTTTTGATTGGTCGCAATGTGTCGGTAATAGCTTATGCTAGAAACTTGAATCCTGGCTCTCGACCATACAATTGTAGCTGATTGTATTTTGTAAATTGAAAATGATTGTTCGACATATTATTAATGATCAGCGTGCACTTATTCAAATTCGTAATGTCATTGCGCTTTAATTTTAATGACTTAAGCTTGTATTACACTGTATGACCACGCTGTCAAATTGCAGTAATATGCAATGCGAAGTAGGCGAATACAAATAAATCTCACTGTGACTTTAACTTAACACACAATTTAATTATGAAATAAATTAACAAAATTATTTGTAATTATTGTTGTCTTAAGTTTGAAAATATTGCATTTTATTTTAAATATCATCAATCACTATTAAGGTGTTTTCAATAAGAGCGCTACAACGATTATTTTGATAGAAAATTTGGATAATTTGCAAACGCTGTTCAAGTGTGTGTCGGTCCATGATGAAATGTATGTATTTTAATATACTAATGAAGTTTATAAATGTCAAGAGAATGAAAAAAAATATGGCGTCGTTCGCCGTCCCTATTGGAAAAAAAATTGGAGCGCAGCTATTGAAAAACCCTGTATATAGAAGTTTAGGGCTACCGCCAACGTGGGCATCTTGAAATAATCTGTAAATCCTAATATTCCTAAATAGTTATATAATTTCGTATTGGACTTTAGCGAATCGATATCTCTATTATCAGAACTACCGGAATCGAATACCGCTGAGAACACCCCGAATTTACTTATTATCATTAAATGTTAGTTGCTTTCCGGTGTCAGTGGAGTGAAACCCCAACACGAAATCGCCGACTGTTGATAATTCGCTGTCCTTAGAGGACATGACAATTGGAAAACCTTCACTGGAGAGGCAAGTTTTTATAAGACTGTGTTGGACTAGGTTCGAAGGAGCTATTTCGTCATCGGATGGCATAGACTCTTCAGAGGGTGTATCCGAAACACCCCGACAGCTAGTGAAATTGCTGAGGATAATTCTATATAGCGATATCGAAATCTAATTTACAATGCGTGAATTTTAAACTTGATAAATTTCTTGCCATTGCAACCTTAGACTAAAGGTAGATGGCACTGAAGATCATCTAATATTTCAACCAACCAATTTTGGTGGCATTTATGGTTGTAATCCAGAATATGTAAAGCCCCACGCTGTCATGTCCTCTAAGGACAGCGAATTATCAACAATCGGGGATTTCGTGTTGGGTTTCACTCCACTGACACCGGAAAGCAACTAACATTTAATCATAATGGCTTCTATGTTAGCTTACTATGAAAACATCAATTAATTTCTTATTATCTTTCACTATAAGGCCATTTTTTATCAATACTGTATCGGAATTAAATCAGTAGAAAGTAGAATTATAAGAAAAGATTATCAATAACTTAAAAATTTAATACTTAAGGCGCCATGAGTCCGGTACGACCAATTTTGATGATTTATGACTGTTTTCTTACAAATATTTTACGTTAATGGCAACAAAAAAACAAAATAAAATAACACCACATTATTAGCTGGGATGTAAACTAGGTCATCCATAGAGAAAAAATTCAAAACTGTACTTGGAAAAAATGCTATTAGAACAACAACCCTTTAAAATGCGTAAATTCGAATTTTTTGAACACATATTTCCTATTTCTTGAATAATTATTAACATTTCATTTTCATTAATGTAATGCTAGAAAAAATCTTAAAGAAGGCCTTCCATAAAGAAAATTTTAAAAAATTTTCATTTCTGTTAATAATATCATGGCAAGAATTACATAAGAAGACCGCATTTCATTAAAAAGTATCACAGATAGTATAATTAATTGGTATTTCTAGAAGATAAATAAATGAAAAAATTATTGGCCGCTATTCACAGTCGTCATAAAGTTGGCTTTAAGTTAAAGCTGACTTTAGTTCCTTAATAATAATACGACACTGAAGTGAGCTTTAACTTAAAGCCAACTTTATGACGACTGTGAATAGCGTCCATTGATTTTTAATAGTTATGCCTTTTAAATAATTTGAAAACATATAACACAATTTTTCTCTGTAAAATAAAAATTAGTTCGCTGATAGACAGCGAAAGATGCAGGCGTATTGTCCACGCCAAATTACACGAACGAAAAACGATTTCAAGTGATTGAAATCCTCTCAAGAAAGAAAAATCAAACAGGGACAAAAAATGGTCGTACCGGACTAATGGCGCCTTAAACTGGAATAAATGAATTTAGGAGTTCGTAACGTTTTGAACAGAAATAATGACTGTATTGTAAGGCGGATTCTGACAATAGCACTTTATATTACAGCAGTAAATACTATCTCTGGCTGCAGTGCTCAGATATCAACCCGAATAATATCCTTGAGCTGACAGATTATCCAGGGGTTGTATACAAATATGCGCTCTTTGAGGTAACCCCCACGAAAATAGTCATATGCCAACATATTATACTCTGTTAAAGCATAACACAATTCAATGACTTCCCAAAATATTGGTTGTTTCGGTATTGGAAAGCGAAAGAATTAGTGTAGATAAAATAATAATCTAAATAATTATATAATACTAGCATCAACAATAAATTTACGATTTCTTAACTAATGCTGGCCTTATCTGCACTGAATTGAGATGAAAATCTATGTTTCCTAAGTTGGAGTTTAATGTGCGCGACATGTTTGTAGCCGGTTCATGTTGACCATAATTAGTCCGATAGTATGGTATATGAAGAAGTTCATAGCCTCTCAAGGATCGACTCGGAACATTGAAAGTTAGCTCACCCAGTAGATGAGGTGAATTTATATCGCCAAGAAGAACCTTCAGCAAAAGCAGCAGCAAGAAGGCATCGTCTATTCTCCAGTGACTCTAGGGAGAGTAACTGGAGGCGCTCAAAGTAGTAAGGAAGACGTAAAGCGTCTACCCATGAAAGACTGTAGTACTGACTCAATCCTATCAATGTGATTCCTGAAGAAAGGTGTCCAAATTGGACACGCATACTCAAGAACAGACCAAACGATAGCAAAATACAGTACAGTGTCTTCGTAATGTAAGGTTTATCGAATTCCTCCGACCATCGTCTTACAAACCCCCACACAGAGTTAGCTTTTATGTGTAAGGCACACGCGGTTTTCCGGAGTCATGTAGTCGATGAGCTAAAATCTCATACATTTCTATGAGACATGGTTTTTATTCTTTCCAGAAGGCTATTTTCTCCGGAGTCGAAAAAAACCGGACCATGTAGTCCGGGCCCAATGCATACTTAGATTGAACTGAATCTTTTTTCCTGGAGAATGATAAAAAGGTGAATTTACTAATGTTTAACGGCAAGCAATTTAACTTGCACCAGTCAAAAAATTGTTGCAAATCGTTTTGCAGTAAAAAAATATCGTCGGCACCGCAGATTTTCCGAATATTGTTTGCATCGCCTGCATACAGTACAATATTTGAGTTAGAAATAACCAAACTCACGTCATTAATATAATATAAACAAAATGGGCCAAGGTAGCGGCGGTACACCAGATGAATTTAAAATTTTTGAAGAAAGAGCTCCACAAAACTCTACCAGCTGTACCTGCGAGAAGAAAGATAGGATTTAATCCACTTTTTTAATAAAGTAGGAAAACCTAAAAGTGAAAGCTTGTGAACAAGAACGTCATGATTGATTCTGTCAAATCAGTATAGATGCAATCAACCTCACTACCGTGCTCAAACGTCTGGATGGAGAAATTTGAAAAATCCATTAAATTGGTAGTGTAGATCTACCCTTGATGAAGCCGTGTTTACAAGAGCTAAGAATAGACTTACAATGAAATGGCATCAAGTCACACACTTGGATTTAACACTAAGCAGATGAGTTCTGTTTACATTCTTATCAGATTCACGAGCGCCATCAGAGATACCAGACAGTAGTTGATTTGTTATAGGCAACATTGCTGTTCTGGTAGATCAAATCAAAGCGAAACAGCACTCAAAATTATTAACACCAATTAGTACATCCCTAAGCTGACTGGATTGTACACTACAGTGTATTAAAAGCTAACCACCCAAGTCCAGTTCAGTATCCTTAAAAAAAAACAGCCTGTTTAAAACGACAAGTAGCATTATTAGCACATCTCCGTACCCAAGATTTTACTGACTAATAAATCTTCAAAAATTCAAATTCGTAGTAAAACTTTAGTAAAGCATTTCATTTCTCATTAATTTCATTTGTTGTTAGAAAGATAAATGTGAAATATACGTTAAATTGCTGTTTACATCGTAAAGGTCATTTGTTTGGGCCTAAAGTCTTTTATCCGCTTAACGGGGATCTCAAATATAAAGGTCTTCTTCCTGTTAAAAGGTTCCCAAAAAGTGCAACAATTTATCGAAGAAACTATCGACTTTAAAGCAATATTTAACAAAAGTTTTTATGACTTTGCAGTCATGGTTGGATATCGGCTATTGGCAGTATTCGTCCATCGCACATGAAAGTCATATGCCCGACGGCACCTACGATGCCAGTCACGTTGAACGCCGGTTTTCAAATGCCGTCATGGTTTGACTTGAAAACACTCGATATATCGGGGCCAGAGGATGAAGCGGGAATTCGAAAGGCATCAGTAAATCTCCAAACAATGATCAATGGCGAAATTACGGCTGGTATCGATTCGAAGCGCATCGTTGTCGGTGGGTTTTCACAAGGTGGAGCGTTGGCATTGTATTCGGCTCTGACATTTCCAAAACAATTGGGCGGAGTTATCGCGCTGTCGTGTTGGCTGCCGCTGCATAAACAATTCCCTGGATTGAAACAGTCGTCGGATGAAACTCCTGTAAGATGGCATTTGTTTTTGAAACCCGTGTTTCTTCTATTCTTTGTTTTTATTTGCTGCAGATATTCCAAGCGCATGGGGATTGCGATCCAGTGGTACCATACAAATTTGGACAATTGTCGGCCAGCCTTCTGAAAACTTTCATGACCAACATAACGTTCAAATCATATGCCGGTTTGTCACATTCATCGTCAGAAGATGAACTAGCTGACATGAAGGTGAGATTATACTGAATTTAATTCTTTTTATTTAAAAAATAATTTCATTTTTTCAATTTTTTTCAGGTGTTCATCGATAAATGTATCGGTACTCAATAAATCTTTAAAGGAAGAAAAAATTACCAGAATAAAGGCATTTGAATTCGATCTCAGATTTGAAAAAAAAAATCTTTAAATTGCAACTAGTTAATCAAATAAATCGAATTCCGTTTGCTCATAAATAAATAAACTTTAAATTCTATTGCTACCATCAAAAAACTACCATCTTGGTTACATAATAGACACACTATGCAATTCACGCAATTTATTGCTCCCAATTCGTATGATATATTTTTAAAATATTGGAACACGTTGTATTAAATAAAATTAACACTTAATAATTTATTTTAATATTAGTCAATAATTCTAACGGTAAATTAGTAAAATAAAACTAACTATTACCAATAGTAAATTGGAACAATAAAGATAACTACTGTAAATCTAAAATACCTAAAGCAATTATGAATGATAACTGAAATATAAAAACCTGTTAGTAACTACATTGTAGCTGAAAATAATATTTAAACAATACAAATCGGAATGGATGTTACAATAAGGTAAAAATCCTAATGGAAAGTATAAATATGATCGCGCTGAGTATGTCTACGGGTTTGATTGTGAAGTGTAATATTTTAAGAAGTAACAAATCGAGCATGAATAAAATTCTAAAAAAAAACAAGTGAGGATCTATTATATAAGAAGAGTGCTTTGGAATGCATGCATACTTAGAATATTATATACCGTTTTGTCTGCTTTAAAAAAAAGTTTCGATTTGAAGAAAATAATTGCTTATACATACATAACAAAAATTAAATGATGATATGGGTATAAAATGAGAGAATGGTAAAGTCTAATATAAAAAGAAACGCTTTGTTTTTCTTATTATAATTTTTCGAATTAAAAATACTCGTGGTTTTTTGCGGAATCGTTCAAAGGGTTAAGCTGCTATTGTCGAAACTCCAAAGGTTGGTAAGATTAGCCATAAACGAAGCAATGTGCGTAATACCAGTGAAATGGTTGAAGAGTATTGTTGCTGTTTCTGACTTATATGAGCACATTGCCTATCGCAATCCATAAATAAACAATTTCTAGTTAACCTGCAATTCTCCAGGCTTTTTTCATGGTTTTGTTGAACCTTGCTCACTACATCATCATTACGTTTTTATTTCGTTACTAGACATTTCCAAAATCGCTTATTCGTATTGATCATTTCGCAATAACATACAGTCCCTGTTCAACGAAAGAGAACCACTCACATTTTCCTCCATTCTTTAAAAGAAAGTAACTGTAGCTTCACGAAAAAGTGGTTTTTTCACAAGAAGATTAATTTTATCTGACGGCTGTAAAAGTTGTGAATATGGCATACCCTAAATGGAAAGTCCCACCCTTCTACCCGTCTTAAAGGGAGTGCTTTTTACCTGCCCCTCCCTTAACGTGTTGAAGGCGATAGACCTGTGTCTTTATAAAATAGTGAAACTATCACGAATTTCTCATTCTTCTTCAAATATTTGGAAAGAATTTGTCAAGTGGTGAAGAAAATATTGTATTTAAGCTGTTTTTAGAAATTTAGTGGTTTTAGTTTACTTCGTTTTGGAAAAAAAGTATGACGAAGCTTGCATCGTGAAAACAATAAAACATCCAGCAGCCACAATGATATGGTCCTGCATCTCAGGCGAGGGACCTGGACCGATCTTTTTCATCGAAGGAACCATGAACAGTACCCAGTACTACGACGTGATAGAAACCATTTTAATTCCCTATTTCAACTCCTTGAAGAGTTGTGAAAAAGCAAATATATTTATGCAGGATAGTGCACCCTGTCATGGTGCCCATATTATCAGAAACCTGTTCTCTACCGCAAATATCCCAATTCTTCCTTGGCCAGGCAATTCTCCCGACCTTAACCCTAACGAGAATGTCTGGAGTCTCCTGAAATCTGAAGTTTACTCCTCTCCTAATCCTACAGTTACTATCTTAAAAGAAAATATTGGAAATGTCTGGCAAAACAGCGAAGGAATCAAAAATATTATACAGCGGTGCATTGAAAGCATGCCAGAAAGAATTAAGGCTGTAATTAGTGCTAAGGGTGGCCCTACCAAATATTAACACCAAATTAAATTTTTAATACATAAAATATCATAAAACGAATAAAGAATTTTGAAAACAAAAAATGTATTTATTATTTCCTTTCTGCAAAAAGTTATAGCATAAAGAAAGAGAAAATTTAAAAAAAACCTTAGTGGTCCTAATTCGTTGAACAGGGACTGTATATAATTTTCCACATGTAACTTTACGTCCCGAATCATCTTCACATCATTTAATCTTCTAACGAATCTTTCCTTATTTCACTTTAGCTTCCTTTCCCTGCTAGTTAATCCGATTTTCCGTCGATGCAATGACCTTCATAATGTGGTACCCTAACACACAAAAGTTTCCTTGAACTGAGTACAGCATTGACGCTGATTTTGTTCATTCTCCAATGTTTGCTTTTTTCCCACGCGCAAATGGCGAACAAATTTCTCGTCACGTATGTAGGTAGGTAGTTACGCGTGGCTGTCCGTGAGAACACAGACATACTTAGACCTGAAAGGTCCCTTGTCATACCACAGGATCATCGAATCCGGTCCTACTCGCCAAACCATTAGAGCTGGTATCGCGCCGAGCGAGTTCGTCAGCCATGCAGCTCCCTAGAATATCCGTGTGTCCTGGCACCCAACACAGAAGAATATTGAACTGTTTAGTCATCTCCTTAATAGATGATCTACATTCTTCGACGAGCTTTGATGTAGTCGAGGCTGATTTCAAGGATTTTATTGCCGCTTGTCTATCTGTGAAAATGCTACATATTACAGTACATCTCAGCCAGGAAAAGTCCTTGATCACCATGAGCTCCTTCATAAGCTCCGCCTGATAGATACTTTTTCGGGAACTACTTTCGTGCGGCTTTCACTTCTTCTAACTGTGATAATAGTTTTAAGGAGCATAAACACTTGACAAAGTTTCCTTCTACTTCATTGGAGATGAAGGATCTCTATATTGACGAAGCTACTATTTTGAAATTTATCTCAATTATTGCAGAAAGTTTTTCTGTTGGTCCAGATGGCATCCCTCCAAGCGTTCTAAAGCGATGGAGCTCTTCCCTAGTAGCACCCTTGTGCTATTTATTCAATTCTTCTCTTCGTTCAGCGGTATTTCCTAGTTCATGGAAATATTCTTCTATTAGGCCGTTATTTAAGAAAGGTAAGAGAATGGATGTACGAAATTATAGGCCTGTCGTCAACCTTTCTTGTATTTCGAATCTTTTCGAGACTATTGTTTGTTATGTAATGAATTTTAATTGCAAATCAATCATAAGTCCATCCCAACATGGATTTACTAAGGGTAGGTCTACTACCACAAATTTAATGGAATTTTAAAATTTTTCCATTAAAGCAATTGAAGGTGGGAGTCAGGTGGACTGCATTTACATTGATTTCAGCAAGGTGTTCGACAAAATGAGTCCTGACATATAAGCTACAATTACTGGGTTTTCCAGTCACGTTTATTTATTGGATCCGTTCGTATCTACTTAATCGCACTCAAAAGGTGTTGTTTCGTGGATCTCTTTCATCCAATATACCTATATAATACTTCTGGAGTACCTCAGGCAGGGACATCATTTCAGTTTTTTCCAGGGGAGAGGGGGGCAAGATGTTTTGAATGTATATATTTTTAAATGTACATATGTTATATATAATATATGAAAATACAAAATCCAGGGGGGGGGGGCAAATGCCCTCCCTGCCCCCTCCCCACAAATGACGTCCTTGCTTGTCAACAAACGTAATGCTTCCTTGTGCTTCACCACTATAAACTATTTTGGAACAAAAATGACGCCAACTAAAACAAAACACAGCATTCTGATTAATGGAGTATTCAATCCATATAAATTGTTCAAAATAACTGCATTGAAATCGGCGCTTCGCTATCTGGGGGTATTCCTTCAGTATTGGCTGAACGAGGTCATTGTGATAAAAACGTGATATATTAATAATTGACACATCATTTTCTGGTAATGCTTCTGAATGAACTTTATCGTTTACATTTTTATTTGTAGATGGTATTGCATCAACTGATTGTGCAGATTGGAGGGAGTCTAGCTTCTTACTCCCATCAATGGTTTGCTCGGAATCAAGAATTTGTTTTTATTTGTTTCATCTGGGTTTGGTACACTCTTTCTTTTCAAAAAGTTATACATCGACGACTGTATTGATTTTTTTGATCACATCAGTCTGAAATAAACAAAAGTAAATTCCCGAAATCTTTTTTTATTTTATTTTTAATTTCTTCGTAATATAAACACAAAAATATCTCATTTCTTTAAATTTAATTTTTTTATATTAATTTCTCATGCATGGAGCAAACAATATATATATAACTTTATCTTTTTCGAGGCTCCGATCTATGCGTTTCTAATTTTTGGGTAGAATTAAAATTAAGCCCTCAGATTTGATCTAGAGTCTAAAAACCATAACATTAGTAAGGAAATCAACAAGCTTGCGTGACGATCGAATCTCGCAAGAAAGTTGGGATCGATGGTCTGACGATATTTTTTTGAGTCAGATTTGACTTTGACGTAGGAGGTGCATTTGTCGCAACGTTTAATTGTTTAATTTAATTGTTTATTTATATTCATAAACATACAATAAGATTTTTGAAGTGAAAAACGCAAAAACCACTTGCAAAACACTTGTTACAGCAGATTCCTAGAGCAATTTTGATGCAATTTGCTAATGTAAACGTTATGGAAAGAAATGTCGTAAGTGCTAGTGACACGAGACCTTAGAAACTTTAAGATTTAGAATTACTAAGTTAAAAGAATTCGAAGAAATTCAAGAATAGATAAAATTATTTATTTTATTTTCGATCAGTTTCAGTGGAAAAATTTTGTATGTTATTTTCAATAAATTTGGATAACTGAAGGCAGTCATCCCGTGTGACGGTTTCCAAAAATCGATTTTTTTTCTTTGCATAAATTACATCCAAATATAGTGTTGAATATGTGGGCGGAGTGATACTTCGATATTCGAAGCCGTTCGGAAGTTACAGGCCGTTATATTCACTAACCTCCTATGTTGTTTCGAATATAATAAAAAGTTTAGTCGCGTTTTTCTCAAAACCATGTTTTTCAAATCGGTAGACACGATATCTCAAAATCTATCGAACGGATATCTTTGAAATTTAGTAAACTATTCAGTACTAATATGTAGTCTCCAAACTATGCCAAATATTCACTGTTCAATATTTTTTGATAATCCTAGTTCCAAGACTAGTTCAAACTTCACAGATTAAAAGGCTGTTTGATTTTTTTGTTTGAGATAAACAGAACGCCCGCAATCGTGTCTACCGAAAATAAGGTTTTTTGAAAATGGGTGGCTAAGTTGCCATGTATCTCAGCAATGACCGACAATTGGGGGGCTGAAAAATTTTCAAGTTTGCTCAACATGTGCATAAATATATGGTAAAAATTTCACAGTTCTATCATTATTAAGTTCGCCAGAACAATTTCCCAAAAATGGCGTAAAAAAGAGCCTGCACACGGGATTACCCCCTTAAGCAATATTGAATATTAAAATTTCTATTAGTAATGCCGGTTTTCCACCAAACGGACAAAACAGAAACTCAGCAAAAGCTCGTGTCAAAAAAAACAAGACTTCGAGTTTTCATCATTTTTTTACAAACTCGTGCTTTTTTCGACTGTTTCTGTTCTGTTTTTCGTGTCCCGATCAGAACCGGTAACTTCATAAGGTTTCGGTGTGTTTTCATACTGAGTCCGCTTTGTGGAAACACTGAAGTTGTGTTTTGTTCAGTTTGTGTTTTTTGGTATGAGACAGAGTAAGTTTTCCGTGCACTTTGTTCGTTCAGTTGAAACAGGCTCACAACAAAAATAAAACTGCGATAAAATACTGTCAGTTTGGTTGAAACAGTGTTTTGGATTTGTTCGAGTTCGTGTTTTGGATTTCCGTGCTTTCAAAAACATGAACAAAACAATAACTTTTCTTGTCTGTTTGATGGAAAACCGGCATAATAGATGTAGGGAAAGCTTAACTGAGACACACGAGAACATTTGTCAGAATATGCGCAAGCTTCGAAGGGTTAGATAGAGAATGTGAAAATATTTCTTACCTTGAAGCAAAGAATAACGAACAGCACTTAGGTATAATGTATGACAAAATTGCCAGCTACTGCTTATAATAATATAGGAAGCGAGAAAAATTAAAACACTTTTTTATTAAATTCAAAACTGATGAAAACCAAATTTCAGATCTTTGATCAGAACATGCGTTAGAGCTAAGTACACCTTACACGAGTTTGTGTTCTTCTTTATGATTCCGCTTTTTATACTCTAGATGAACATATAGAGTATTATAAGTTTAATCCAGCCCGAAAAGTTTGTAACGCATAGAACCGAGCCTCGGACGAAAAAAAGCTATATATTATTTTGTGTTTATTTTTGGCCAAAACCCCCAAATCCGTTTGCTGTCCGTCCGTTAGCACCATAACTCAAGAACGCGTTGACCTAGGAAGTTGAAATTGTCACAGCTTGTAAAATGGAAAAAGTAAGGCTAAGTTCGTTAATGGGCGATATCCGTCCACTCCTTCGGGTACCTCCCATACAAGAGTCCTTAAAACACGTTTTCACAATTACTACTCGAATGCTTCAAGTTAGGAACTTGAAATTTTGCACACTTAAAGTTTACAATGTTTGAAGCGAAAGTTCCGAATATGATGCAAACCGAATGAGTCCTTCGTGTAGCAGCCTCGAAAAGTCCTTCAAAAATGTAAGCTTGGTACTGAATCCACTGTAACTCCAGAACGAGTTAAAGCATGGATTTAAAATCTTACAGGAATTAGTTTTATACCAAAACCAAGACGGATTTCAATAATTAGTGCCATCCGTTGACTCCTTCGGGTAGCTGTCATACAAAAGTCCTTAAAATACGTGTTCACCAATATTGAACGATAACTTTAGAACGCTTTAAGTAACGACTTTGAAATTTTGTACACTTTAATTTTATAATAGTCGCAACTGAAACTATTAATATGAAAAATATCCCATAAGTCCTTCATGTAGTTGCCATACAAAAATTCTGTAAAATGTCCTAACTTAATTTATGGAACTCACTATAAATCAAAAAAATCGGCTAGCCACTATACAATACCTGTAAGTAAAAGGTCATGTAATAATTGCTTGTGCACTCCTCATTCTTTTGATATATTTCCAACTAAAATATAAATCGGAGTTCAGTATTTCATCTAGAGTATCATACGATTGGCTTCCAGCCGATCGTGACTGCGTTATGTTTTTTTTGGAGTTTTGCAGAACCTACAATCAACCGATCGAAGAACACCACCAACACAGCCGCGAATTTACAGAGAATTTTTCGTCTCTAGTCCAACTCATTTACTTGGCTGTCATTATAGTTTTATACAGGGTGATCCAAGTCGATAGGATTAATAGTTTTCTCATATTTATACCCTTAAAAATTTTTCGTTGGTGTCATAATCAATGAAAATATTTCTGAGGTCTCAAATTCAGGGAGGGGGGGCAAATGCCCCCCTACCCTCCCTGAAATGACGTCCCTGACCACAGGGTAGCCATTTGGGTCCGCTTTTATTTATCCTATTCATAAATTCATAATTCATATTCTCCCAGTCTAAAATTTTAATGTATGCTGACGATGCAAAGATTTTCCGAAATGTAACCAATGCGGCAGATTGCTCTCTTTCTCAGAGTGACTTGCAACGCTGTCGTTTTTTTTTTTTTTTTATAAATGCTTTATTTAAAATATTCTTATTATAATTATATTATTGCACTACTCCCCCTGCTGAGGATATATCATGAAGGCTAACTCCATCTGGGGCTTTGTGCGAAGATGGTGCAAGGATTTCAATGATCCGAAATATGCCTACCCGGTATAGGGTCCATACTCACATAAATAGAATTGAGTCGGTTCAGAGAAGATTCTTGCGATTCGCCCTTAAAGGTCTTCCTTGGCAAGATCCACTGCATCTGTCTCCTTACCATGAGCGTCTTAAGCTCCTGCCGATGGAGTCATTGATTGATAGACGAGATGTCCTCAGAAAGCCATTACTTTCAAAGCTCCATTTCGATCCTTTCGAGACAATATGTTGCTGGATATTCCATACCATCGGACAAATTACGACCAGCATGAACCAATCACATCTCATTCACACATTTTTAACTATAATCACAGTCTAATTGACTTTAATATTTCAGTTCAACAGTTAAAATCATCATCAATGTCGCGACAGCCTAAATCGGGCCAGGGCCTGCAGGATACATTGTCTGAAGTCATTTCGGTTCAGCGCCCGCGTCCTCCAGTTTGTGCATCTAAGAAGCGATCTGCAATCTGCATCAACTGAGTCCTCGTATCTTTTTCGCGATTTTCCCACCGGTCGCTTGCCATGAGCTCTACCTTTCAATGTGCGCTTGGGAATCCTTCTGTCATCCATTTGCTCCACATGACCTGCCCATTGTAGCTTACGGAATTTTATAAGAGTCGATGCGGCTGGGTCGTCATAGATGTTATACAACTCGTTGTTGTACCGAATACGCCATTCAGGGCCTTCTCTTAGTGGTCCCAAAATTCTTCGAAGAATTCGTCCTTCAAAAGCGTCTATTGATTTTTCAGACGCTTGAGTGAGAGTCCACGTTTCTCTTGCTTATAGTAACACAGGTCTTATTATGGTTTTGTATATGCGAAGTTTGCTCAGCCTGTGCACTTTTTTCGATTTTATGATCGGGAGAACCGTGAAATATGCCTTATTTGCTAGTGTGATCCGTTGATTTACTTCGTCCCGTTCGTTGCCCTCTCTTACAAGGTGTGATCCCAAGTATGAGAAATGATCCACATTCTCCAGGTTGTAGTCCCCCAAGGTCATATTTTGTCTAGTTGGCGCGTTTCTTCTTGTTTGGGTCATCAACTTGGTCTTACTCTCATTGACCTTTAGCCCGACATCCTTTGCTGCTGAGTCTAGGTAGTGGAAGACTTCCTTAGCGTCTCGAACAGATCTGGCCATGATATTTACGTCATCCGCGTACACAAATAGTTGAGTGGACTTGATTAGTAGGGTACTTCTGGTATCAACGGGTACCTTTCTGATGACATATTCCAGGGCGAGGTTGAAGAGCATGAGAGCAAGTCTATCTCCCTGCTTCAGGCCGGATTCTGTTCAGAAGCTCTGGGTATGCTCGTTTTGTATCCTTACTTGGGATTCAGTGTCAGTCATGGTCATTTTTGTTAATCGGATGAGTTTTGATGGGATTCCAAATTCGAGCATTATAGTATATACCAGGTGTGTAAGTATGAAACCGGAATTTTTTTATGAAAAATAGACGTTTATTCTACAAAAGTGTTACAACATATTTCATTCGAAGTATTGCCCATCGCTAGCTATACATTTTGCCCATCTCTTTGACAAGTTATGTATGCCTCGCCAAAAAAACAGTTGTTCTTTTGAGGCAAACCAGTCATCGAGCCATTTTTGGACATTTTCGTAGGATGTGAAGCGCTGCTCAGCAAGTGCGTGTCCCATCGAAGCAAACAAATGGTAATCAGACGGAGCCAAGTCTGGTGAGTAAGCCGCATAAGAAAGAATTTCCCAACTGAACGACTCTATCATTTCCTAGACCAGTCTTACTGTGTGTGATGGTGCATTATCATGCAGCAAAATCAGTCTGTGTTGCCTCTTTCCATATTCTGGCCGTTTTTCAAGCAAAGCTTGCTGCAGATCGATCAGTTGTAGTTGGTAGCATTCTGTATTAACGGTTTCGCCAGGTTTCAGCAGCTCGTAATAGATCACGCCCTTGTTCGGTGGTTTTCCACGTTCCTTGTTTCCGATGTCGAAATCACCACTTTTAAATTTTTTGAACCACTCAAAGCACTGTGATTTCCCAAGTGCATGATCCCCGTAAGCTTCAACAAGCATTCGATGAGATTCTGTAGCAGTTTTTTTAAAATGGTAACAGAAAATCAATGCTGTCCGCATATCGTCGTTCCCAGGCACAAAAGTTGACATGTTCAACGGTCGTCAAAACTACACTGTTGTATGAAACCGGTATTGCTGGCTATTTTATATCTTTATCAGATATCCAAACAACAAAATGGCGTCCATGGTTCGGTTTGATAGTTACTACTTTGACAGCTAGACCCATCTATGAGTGAATTCCGGTTTCATACTTACACACCTGGTAGTACATTACGATCTATACTATCGTATGCAGCAACAGTTAAAATAGGCTGTATCTAATAAATAATATAATGTAACTTTGCACTTACTTTTTGTTCTTATTTTTGGTATCAACTTATTTTTCATTTTTTATTATAATTTTATGGTTTATTTTATTGTAATGAGTAATCAGTATTTGATGAATATGAATAAATAAATAGTGATCCAAAAGGCGGAAGGAGCTGCTAATGTTAAGCATGTCGGAGATAACACCCCCACCAACTCCGTCTTCAGTTTTGAAACCGTCCGTATATATGTGAGTGGACTCCTTCGTCCGTTCCGAATCCCTTCCCCATTCTATACATTAAAAAGTAGTCAAAAAGCAACTCGCCTCTTTCGTTTGTATATGTCCTACCCCAGACTGCATGATTTGCATCACACCCTAGGATGACACCAGTGTTTAGCTTATTAGCTCATCACGCAACTTGGTGTAAAAATCAACAACCACCGAAATTGGAGCCAGCCCATCGTTGATGCTTCTAAAAGACGTAAGGATTCTACGGAAGTATAAGAACTTCGTGTCGATGCCTGATTTCCAATCTACCAATGATACCCGAGTAAACTTGGCGAGATTTGATGGCCGGTCGTCAAATTTAGTGACTGATAAAACAACATGTTGACAGGAACTATAGAATATCAGAAGGTACAAGAATTTTGGGACCTGTGAACGAAGGAACGGACTGGCGAATAAGATACAACCATGAGTCGCATCAACTACGAAAAGCCAGAAGCTACAACGTTCATCAAGCTACGTAAAGTTCAGTGGGCTGGCCATGTAGAGGGTAGAGCGAATGTAAGATAGAAGAATCCCCAAACGTGCTCTTAAAGGCAAAGCGAGTTGTGGTGAATCTATAAGCTGTATATTTGATTTTTTAACTAGCATAAAAGAGACCGAATTAGGCTTAATTGCACTTCGCTCTTTTGGTCTTCGACAATCATTACCTTCGAGCTAAATAACCGTCCACCACAGAGTTGTAACAGGCCAATAGGTAAACCATGCAAACGATGGGAAAACTCGGTTGATGAAGATAGCAAAAGCCACCTTAAAATGGATAAGCTGAAGGACTTGGTGTTTGGTTCGATATGATTGGAGGCGATAACTTCAGGGGACCAGGGGGTCAATTCTGGTTCCGTGATGCATTTGGTTCAGCAAATATTTTCATGCAAACGTTAATGAAAACAATGTTTTCATTTTATCATTTCACGGAACTAGAATTGACCCCCAGGGCCCGATTTGGGCTGCCGCGTTATTTATGATGATGAAGGTACAGGAATACGAGTACATGCATTTTTTCCCAGTAGGGTATGATTTCTAATAAAAAAATACAACTTAAACTCAATTTTCTATTTTATTGAAGCTATTGTAACGTAACCAAAATAACAATTGTTTATGTTGAAGGACAATTACAGTTCCATTTATCTTTTATGAAATCCGATCCTTTTTCGCCGATCATTATCGTGGCAGCCATTGTATTGCCACTTATAACGTTCGGCATAATACTTGCATCGATTACTCTCAAATTGTCCCAACCGTGAACAGTCAATTTCGGATCGACAACAGCCGACTGATCGTTAGCTGGACCCATTTTACATGTGCCCGTAGGATGATAAAGCGAAGTACCGAAATGCCGAACCCAACAGTCCAAGAAGTCATCAGTATTTCGATCTTTACCACGACATCTATTCGGAGTGAAATTAACTTCAGCAACGCCACGGTTTCTATAAGCGGCAGTTTTCAACAACTCCCTCTGGAACTTCAGTCCCTTGATTACGGTTTTAATATCGTCATCATGTTGGAATAGTTGTGAAATAATTTTGGGAGGTTCTAGCGGATTGCGGCTTCTAAGTTCGACTCGTCCTCTTGATTTCGGATTTAAAAGCGCCACCATTGATAGTATGATCGCATTACCCAAGTTCGCACTACACATTGGAGAATCGATTCTGGTAACTGTTTCGTCATATCCTAACATACTGTAACCGGCGCTTGTTTCCAATATTTGGCCGCTTTTGTACATGAAATAAAATATTTGTGTGTCGGGGTATAAACTGCTGTCGTTATTAACATTTATGTACGTCGACATGTCCATGGCCGAGCTTAGTGGTCCTTTCTTTTCCAGAAGATATTCCGCTGTATTGTAGAAGGGCGCGTAAGTCGCATCAGTATCATTCGACGGAACTTTAAATACTTGAAGGCAACCGGGATGATCATCGAAATTATGTCCGACTTTTAAATCACTCCAAACCCTTATACCAAGCGAGCTCAAATGTTCGGCAGGACCGATACCAGAGAGTAATAAAATTTTGGCCGAACCAAAAACACCCGCTGATAAAATGTACTCTTTAGAGGCGCGAGCTCTCATCGGAATCGCTCTGTTTAAAAGGAAATTCACTCCTGAAATGCGACCAGCTACGTTAATTTCTAATGATGTAACAAACGCGTTCTTAATTACATGCAAATTTGGTCTGCCCTTTGCTGAACTCAGAAATGCCTTAGCTGAACTCTGACGCGATCCAAATGCAATAGTACCAGCTACTTCAGCCGTTCCTATAAATTCTTCTGAATGTAAATCTATCAATTTCTTCACACCGTTCTCTTGCAGAGCTTCAAACATTAAATCCTTTACAGGATTTTTGTAGTGAAAGTTGTCGATATTTAGCAGACCTCCAGCTGCATGATATTTCCCTCCGTATGCAGTTAAAAATTTATCGTCAATCATATTCTCTGATTTTTTAAAATATTTCAAAACACCATCCCAATCCCATGTGGGATTTCCGGCTTGTGCCCAATTGTTGTAGTCGCGGGAATTACCACGCGCATAGAACATGAAATTCAGACCGGTACTCCCGCCCAACATTCGTCCACGAGTGTAACGTATTCCTTCTTTCAGACCGAATCCTGTATTTATCGCCGATTCACCGAGAAACCTCCAATCGAAAGCTGAGTCTATAAGTGATGTTACCATGGCTGGAACCTACGAGGCGAGAACCGATTATTAGAGTAAGAAAAATTTACTGTAGCTACTGACTTCGGATTCAATGGGAGGATTGTCTCCCGCTTCAAGCAGAAGAATTCTCCAACTTGAATTTTCACTTAATCGATTTGCCACAACGGCGCCAGCTGCTCCGCCTCCAACCACTATGAAATCGTATTCTTGCAGACCTGAAAATAACCCTTTGTTAAACCGAACATAACATTTAATAACAAAATACTGACCAAGTAGCAAGGCCCTCGGACCATAGTCGCTCGGCCACATACTTGAAGCCGAAATGTTGCAATATGATCCTACGAGAACATTGGACATTAGAGCCAAGAAGGTGGATGCGACTGAAGTGCTTGTCTCTGGACAATGGGCTAAATTTTGTAGAACATCCATATTGCTAATCTGAAATAATAAAGAGTAGAATTAGAGTCCAGCATCTTTCAAGACAAGCAACCTTAATTTGAAATTCTTTATAAAAAGGCACCTTATATCTTCAGCAAATTTGCATATACCATTTTTTCTCTAGAAAACTTACGATCCTTTTTGTTCTAGATTTGATCAAATCAAATTTGTTTCATATCAAGGAGCTACCGAGGTATGGCCAGTTTGGGCAAATGTAACAACTTCAAGGATATTTTTGTGGTATTATTATTGTAATAGTTCGCTTTAGCGACATTCCTAAACATCGAGGATCTTTCAACAACGTGACAGTGGAGGTAATTAGCGAAGCGTTATATAGCAAACTATTAGAGGAGCCATTAACAAGCTAGTTGATGACTGGATTTTTGAGTTCAGATGTGGGGCAAGGTAAAGTTATAAGGTAAGACTCGAGGGATACGCTTTAGGAAGGAGTGATATCTCTCCTTCTCGCCTCCTCGTTGTAAGTGTGGTTCAGCTGGAAATTGAAAAACAAGGAATAAAGGTTGTGGCATACGCAGACGACATTGTGGTACTAGTCAAAGGTAAATCTTGGAATCGAAACTGTGTCTAATCAGCCTAGGTTGCGCCTTGTGGACGAACGCTTCCAAAACTTGGTGTTATTCACAAGAAAACGCAGGATCCTGGCATGAGGCTGCCAAGACGGGCGGCGTGGAGCTAGGCTTTTTGAACAAGGTCTAATTCTAGATAGGAAGCTTAGCTGGAAATTGAAGGATAGCCGTAAAACTGCGGAAATCGTTCACTTTTAAATCACAGCTAATAAAGCGCTGTCAAGAAGTGCTGAAGGTACTTTGTAGTTAGAACAGGGTAACTACTGATTTCCTGGGTAACGGGTACAGATTTCCTGTGTATGGAAATATACTAGGGAACTAAATAGCGAATGAGCTGGCGAGAGTGGGTTCGGTATTAAACGGATGGGTTGATGAGGATGTACACCGATATGCGGCATCAAAGCGCTAATTGGGGAACGTTCTATTGTGGTGGCTAACTCTAGGTGCCCAGGGTTGAGAAGCTGCAGAATTTTTAGTGTGTTGCGGTCCAAGCTGGATAGTCACAGCACTAGGAATACATTAACTTGGGATAGCTAAGTAAATTGCTACTGTTCGCCGGAGCACTGACTGGTCACTGCATGCCAAGCGGTTAGGATTAGCTGAAACTGACGTCTGCTGCGATCCGTACTCTGTAGAGGACACCACTCACATCTTGTGTGAATGCTCATAGGTTGCTAGGAAGCGAATGAAACGGCTGGGTAGACAGCGTTGAGGATCTGTGGTCGCTTGGTCATGACAAACTGCTCCGGGCTGTAGGGACATGCATTTTTTTTTCAGGGGGATTAGCGGCTCACGAGGTTTTGAAGTGATTACTAGGAGCCCATATGGCGCCTAGTGAACGTGCCCATTTTTAGCAGTGGCACCTTCCATAACTACACTAAACTATCACTTGAAAAATATATCATACCTTTCCTGACTGTTTCTCCTTTTCTTCAAATTATTCACTTGGGATCACTTTAACACAGAAACTTTTTTTAGAAAACTTTTTTAGTAACGGCTCACAATTTTAACACGGCATAGCTAGCAATTCCGATACCATTTTTAGTCTGAACTGAGTTCAGACTTTAAATTATATTTTCTGGCGTAAGTCTACTTATAGTTTAAATTGTGTGACCGTAAAAGTAATAATTTTCGGAGAACGTGAACATAATAAAACTGCCCCATTACACAAACCTTTATTTTTATTTAAAGCAAGCCATTTCATATAAAATGTATCTATTAGCCATAGCTTAGTAATTTATAGGTACCTATGACCTTTCTGAAGTCAATAAACTTGGGGAATTTTTCGTTACAAAGTTAGAACATTATATGTGCATTTAATAGCATTTTTAATTAAATAAAGACGACTTTTAAATGATACTACGTAGTCCTAAGTACTCCAGTCAAGATCTACTTTGAAATAGAAAGTAAGCCAAAAATCAAAATTCCTTTCGATAGGTGTGCACTGTGCGAGACGAGTAGTCTAAGGTGCTCTTACACGAGCGATTACAATTGCTCAATTTGCAGCAATTCAAAACAATTTTGACGTCACGAAAATATGCAACAATAGGTGTGTTTTTTCAACTGGATCACGATCAAGATCATTCGTTTTACATTGAAAACAACAACAATTGAGATGATCCAAAATCAAAATGGGATCATAGTTGGATCATTAAAGCTGCTTCTGAATTCAACAAAATTTTCGCATTTTCACAGTTGTCGCCCTGCAACTCAACTGCAATGGCAGCTGATAATTGACATTTGTCAAACTTCAATAAATATTTTCCGTATTTATTAAAGAATATTCGCAAATATACATATTTCAATACATAGTAATTTTAAGTACTTACTGCTTCTATTTCGTTAATATCCATTATGTTCACTATTGTATCTGCCAAGAAAATATTTATAAATATTTGACAGACCACAGCTGACCATGGCAGTCTACAGCTGACACAAAAACATCACATTTCATAGCAGGAATGCCAACCGCTTAAATTGATTTTTTTGGATCATCCACAGCGTTTTTTTTTCATTTATGATCTTGATCCAGTTCAAAAAAACGCACCAAGGGTGTGTTCAAGATTTCTGCTATAGCTGCTTTTAGCTGCTATTAGCTGCTTTTTTGTGTTCAATGCAACCAAAAAGCTGCTTTCTCGTGCTTGCTATTTGACACTAGATCTGTTCAAGATTTTTAAAAAGCTGCTTCCATAGCTGCTTTTTCTTGCTCGCACTCCCGAGTGTAGCTAGAAAGCGGCTATTGCAGTATTTATATGTGTGTGTAGCTGTCACTTTCGTCGAAACGTTATTTTCAGTCTTTAAAAATGGAAGAAACTCTATCATTAGCATTAGAAATTAACGAAAAATTTAAGGAAACATTAGAAGCAGTTAATGTGGTAAGTATTCAAAGTCATTCAAACAAATGTCTTATATGCCACGCCAACTTGCGTATGTGCTTGTCGAACAGCTGTTATTAGCTATACAAGCTGCTTTTGGCTGTTCAAGACCCGAAGAAGCTATTTCATGCTATGGCTGAAATTGACAGCTGCTACAGTCTTGCTATGCTATGCTTTCGAAGCAGCTATGGCAGAAATCTTGAACAGAGCCCTAATATTCATCAGATTGGATTAAATTGGAAATAGGGTTTGGTATGGTTACCCTCTGTCACCTCAGCCACACTTGGGCCTATTGTGACGTCCCCCGGGTTGACTATTAGTGATTTCTTTTCTGCAAAAAAATGTGACCCGTTTCTGCCCTCAATTTTTTTCTAGCAGAAATAACACGTCGGAACTGCTAGAAAAAAATTGAGGGCAGAAACGGGTCACATTTTTTTGCAGAAAAGAAATCACTATATGATTCCTCTTCAATCCCTGCGCTTTCAATGAAGCATAGTATTTTTTCTACAAATTTTAGTCTCAGAGAGATCAATCCTATTGAAATGCTTCCTCATGTGACAGTGTCCAGTCAGAGCTTTCACTAGGGTTCGGGTCTGATATCTGCTTAATTTCAACTAATCAGATGTTCTTTTTTCCGAATGCTTTGGCATAAAAAGCAGTGCCTGTCGCCCGGTGCAAAGTCCCAGTGAATGGCACTTTGCAATTTTTACCACATACGGATGTTCATTCTGGCTGTGCTTAATGGTATCCCACAGAATGGATATGGTCCCATAAAGTCAGCTTCTGAACCTTTCCTAGCCATTAAGTCGGCAATTTCATTACTTTCATAGCCGCTGTGTTCTGGAATCCATATGAGGTTAACCCTGTTCTTATTTCCGAGTTCAATCAGGCATTGGAGGCAGTTCCAAACATGTTTGGAATTTGAACGGACTGAAGTGCCTTTATTGCAGCCTTGCTGTCCGGGAGAATGTAGATATATTTGTTGGTTTGTGCAGCCCCTAAAATTTTCTCTAATGCATAGGTCAATAGCATATAGTAAGTCACCACCTGAAAAACAATGGATGTTATGTGCATGCTACAGTAGAATTTACCATTTGGGCGCACTCCATAAACTCAATCTCCTACACCTAGATCCGACTGTGTACCATATTAGGGATCCTAGTTTTGGCGTGGGTTTGTTTGTGGCCCAATCCTTCCTTTCAGGTAGGATAATTTTGATTGGCCTTGTGAAATTTCGGTACCATTGAATCAGAAAGAGGTATCGCTAGTATGAAGCCCTTGTTGAGTTCCGCGGAAAGCTGTTTTGCGCTCAGACTCGTCCTCCGAGCTCAAAAGTTTGTATATAGTGAACCTAGCTTCTTTCTGTATTTCTAAATTTTTTTTTACTAATGCTGTTTTTCCTCTTTCAGTCTGCGGCCAGCCTTAAAGACGTACCATATTTGCAGATTTTTGTGCTCAGGAATTCAGGAATGGTGGAATCTAAGACCTCCTGCCTGACTCTGTTTATGAACATGGGTTTGTTACCTTTATTAAGAATATGAAGGCTGTTAGTATAAATGAAATCTAAAAGTGACTTACCCCTTTCGTTGATGATTGACCACATAGTGTGATGTGCAATTGCATCACAGCCAAGTACCAGCTGCTTATTTGTCCTCCGGCATAGGTTAACGTTGTCCATGATGACGGGTGATGCTGGTTCAGTTCAATCCCCGGGAAGGTAGGCTGAGCATATGATGATTTCTATCCTGCCCTCCGGCAACGGCAGCTCTTCAAAGGCCGCTACAACGTCCTTCGTACAGTAACCTGGAATTGAAAAATATTTAGTGTTATTTTTAAAAAGGAAACATGAATGTATGGCTCCTGGATAAGAGCGACGTCAAGGTGAACCTGGAGAGAGGACTGCTGACGATGCTTTCGCATGTTTCAGGTTCACTTGAAGGCACCTGCAGGCGGCCATACGCTATAAAAAACAGCCTTGTTTAATAAACAACCTTTTTTGGTATGAGGCTTTATTCTGTTTTGTAATCATAGAGATATACCATATATACTGGAGATGACAAGCAGGGATTGAGTTGAAGGCGGACGGCGTGGCATTCACTTGAACTCAAAACAACAACAAATTGAGATAACGATCCTATTTTCTCTCACTCACACACACGCTAATATAACAACAATTTGATGTAACGAACCTGTTTTGTCTCACTTTTCACTGTATTGTTTTCTTCAAAGCGCATTATACCAAACCGGTGGCTTGCGTCTCCACTAGCTCTATGGTAGATGCACAAGGAAAAACAGCTAAGAAAAAAATAAATTAATTCCTCTGATCATGGGAAAATAAATATAATAATACATAGTATAGTTGGGCGTGAACTTTCCACGGAGTACATATTTTTTATAGAAGCTTAAATGTATGTATCAGCCGTTAAAATGTTTTTTTGATTTTTCTCTTTCTATTTTATTAATTAGCTAGAACCTTTTTCGGACTTCAAGAGTAAAAATGACATTTTTTTTCAACATTAAAGAAAATATTCGCATTTACACATTTTTCACTTTAATCTCCGAGTGAAAATCTTTAGTAATCAGGAGTTTACAATCTTACCTCAAAAGCTTTTTTTTTTTTAAAAAAAAAAAAAAAAAAAGCAATATTATTTGAAAGAAAATTGCTAATATATGCATTATAATAGACTTTCTTAATAAATATTGAATTTGTCAATCGGCATTTGTAGTCTTCACAAAAGCAAGGTCTTTGGTATAGCTGGCGAAGTTAAGTCTGTGCCTGGCAACAACTCATGCAAATTATTAATGTTATATCTTTTTTATCAATTTCATTCCAGTCTCGGTCATTCGCCCATGCTGAAGACGAATAATAAAATTTGTCACATCTTAATAATACGTTCACCGACTGGATATCGATGGCCTCTAGATGTTTCACGGTGGGATATTACCTTCTTATAATTTATGATTTTGTACCGTATTCAAAACGTGCAATGAAGATTATAATTATGCAGATCGATTTCTTAGTGGGAGAAGGGAGTAAGACTCCTCGCTACCATAGTTGTCAGGTTTTAGTAAGAGGCACGATTAATTTTAAACTTTGTTCTTTATAAAACAGTCGTCAAATATTTTATCGCGCTACTAATTTAATTGTTTGAAGAATTTGACGACACCGAAGGACCCACTCGTTTTCCTTTCGATTTATTTTATTAGCGTCAGCTATTAGTTAATAGACGTATTACCTATTTTTAATTTTCTGACGCATTCTGAATATTTTTGTATGACATCTACCAGGAATAGGAGTTATTATATTAAAAAAAATTATGTGAAATGTTGATTTCAGAAGATAAATGCACACAATTTTTAATGACTTTTGTATGGTGGTTACTTTAAGGACTCACTCAATTTTTCTACTCTACATGAAATCTGAGAGTATAGAGAGTTTAATCCAGCCCACAAGTTTGTAACGCATAGAATGGAGCCTCGGACGAAAAAAAAGTTATATATAAACTAGCCGCGACCCCGCGGCCACGCTCGCTATGCGCACGTTGGTCCAGCACCCCCTGTTACCTCCGTCTCTCCCGTTGAGCGGTGGCACTAATCACGCAAATGCTAATGTTATGGCCGACCAAAAAACTGTTTCGTTTTTATACATTAGAAAGCCGCGTACCGCGGCTACGCTCACGTTGTTCCATCGCCCCTGTTACTCCCGTTTATCCATTGGTCCTGTTTCTCCCGTTGATACATTACTCCCGTTTCGAATACACTTTTTCAGCTCAAGAAACTGGAGACATTAAAGCCTTTTTTAATTTTAAATTTTTATTTTTAATTTTTAGTTTTTCATTTTTCTTTTTTCATTTTTCATTTTTCATTTTTAATTTTTAATTTTTAATTTTTCTCCATCCCCCATCTACCATCCTCCATCCACCATCTACCAAACTCCATCCACAATCCTCGAACCATCCTCCATTCTCTATCCACCATCCTCCATACTTCATCCACTCAAATGTTGAAATAACTCGCGAACCACCAATTTCGGGAATATATAATTATGTTTCATCGCCACTGTTACTCACGTCACGTGTTCGCAGCCGGTAGTAAAATCGAAACACATAAATTAAAAAAAAAAATCACACATGTTCGTGGTCGGCAGGATTCGAACCTATCATCATCTGATTTCTAGTCAGACGCCTTACCCGCTCGGCTACGACTGCCAGTTGTAAATTTTTAATTTTAAGTTAAGTTCATCTGATTCAACTTACTAAAAAGCTCAAATGTTGAAATAACGCGCGAACCACCAATTTCGGGAATATCCATGCAAAATTTGGGAAGGAACGGTTCACAGGTGTAGACTTTAATCGCAATATATAAAAAAACTGACTTTATTTTATATATTAGATTTGAATTTGAATGTTTCATTAAAACACGTGTACATAATTACTAGCTTCGGAACGCCTTGAATACAGTTCAAGCTACGACTTTGAAATTTTGTACGTATCGATTTTTCTATAGTTAGAGCTAAAGGTACGATTATGACGAAAATCCAGTCATCTTTCCTGTATTTACCATACGCATACTCGTATATCATGTTATATCAAATAATCGAATTCGGAATTTTGTACAAATTAATCTTAAATGAAAACAAAGTTCGAGTTAACTATTTAGTGAAATCCTTTTAGGTACTCCTTTCGATAGGTCCCATTCAAAATATCATTAAGATGCTTTTTAAGCTGCTCGTCGTACCACACACGTATAGCAAAGAGATGATGTGCAAAGTTTACTTTTTGGTTGCTTTTAATCTGGAAAATTTGGGGGTGATATTTCTCTGAGCTTGGAAAAATGCATTTCACAAATTTGTATACAAGCGTAAGTGGAAATATTAATAGAAAGAAAACCGACTCTGTGAATATCATCCATTTTTGTTGGACCCGACACCTTTTTTACATTTCATAAAATGTGTTTTTTTATATATACATACATTATATTATATTTATGTATACATACATTATTACATTTCTTTTTTCCGCCCCTCTATCTCGAGCATTATACTTATTATGTTATGGTAAGCAACAACTTTAGAAATTATGTTATAAAATTCTAATGATTTATTCGGCCGATTGACATTTTCTAAACATTATATTTATTACTGTTTTCTCACTCTACATCTCCAGTTTTTCCAATATGTACAGTAGATAGCAAACAGTAATTGAACAGTCTTCTACTAAACTATGATAGCAAGTGACAGATTTGTTTCATGGCTATTTTTTCTCACATACATTTCAAGCTAAGCAAGCTTTGGGAAAAAACTGAAGAACTGAAAACTAAAAATCATCTGAGCTATTGGCAGTTTTCACGCATACACATGCGTCAAATGTATGACGAGCGTCCAGAAAGCTCTCATGTACACAGCATGCATATAAAGCCACCGTGACCTGTTACCATGTGAGTTCTGTACAGTAAAGAACGTTTAGGCTTTGAACCCGACAAGCACATTCGACCGAACGTCCTGACCAAAATGTAAATGTAAGAAATTACAAATTAAAAATAGGTTATATAACAGAAAAAAGAAAAAGAATGACCTTATATATACTTCGAATAAGTTTAACCTAGGGCTGTAAAAACTAAGGCAATACAAATTAAAAGTGCGAGGTAATCTAATTAAAGGTTATGGAAAAAATTAATACTCGCATTTGAGTTACTTGAAAGGTGTCGTGTGATTTTTTTTTTCTAAATGCTTTATTATTGTATAATATCATATGCAATTATTAACTATTAGCACTACTCCCCCTTCTATGGATACATTCTTGTGGTAGGGGTGAGGAGTCTTAACAAATATTTCCAATTTTACTGGTACATTCAAGTTAATTTAATTGGTAGAGGAGAAGGTTGTAGTGTGGCCCTCCAGTTTTATTTTTCACAATAAAAAGAAATTCATTCACCTTGGAAGCGGTTAGAATACATCAAAAGATTCTTCATTTCATTGGTTTCAATTTCTATAATCTGAATTAAATTAAATGGCAAAAAACTTGGTGAAAAATTATATTTTTTATCAAAACACCAGTATAACAATTTCAGGTAATGTGTTGGTAATATGGTGGGGGCCATAATAAAAGTATGATGTCAACATTTTTTTAAACTGCTTTGCTATATGGTATGTATGTGTAGTGTCATCTGTGGGTGAACCTGTGTGGATCGGCAAAAGGTTGGCATTATTGGGATCCACACGAGATCCACACAAAAATTTGAGTGCAGTGGATGGTTTTTTTCAGAGGGAAAGAGGTCTGACAGCTGAGTAAAGAAGGAGGGCGAATTTTCTGGGGAAAATAGGTTTTAAAATTTAAAGTGGAAAGAAGCATTAAAAAAAATGAGAAGTTAAGTAGTTTTAGTGAGTTCGGAATAGAAATGAAGAATGTATAGAAATAGTAAAAGTTTGGGAGGTTTTTTTTTGAGTTTTCAGTGCACACGAAGAAGAAAAATAAAAATGATTAGCGCGACGCGCAATAAAAGATTATAAGTAGAATGGAAGGAAATCGTATTATAGTATAAGTTAAGTTTAGTTTTACGTTCCGCGTAAGTTTTTTTTTTCGGCCACATAAAATCTTCCGTTCATGTCAAAATAGATGACAACGCGAAATCAAAGACTCGTACCGGTTTTATCGCTCGCTCGCTCGCCGTCGAAACCTAAAGTCGGAAAGAAGAGTTTTTTTTTTACACATAATGAATTTACAACCAAACAACTGAAGAATTGCAAGGCAGATTAACTGAAACACGTCAGGAAATGAACCATGAATAAAAAAGGTTATATGTAGTTGAGTTCGGTCGAAACGCGCACGTTTTTCGCCTAGACGAAAATTTCGTCGACGGGTGTCTGTTGCACAACAACGACACGCAAGTGCCTTCCGCAGTTTTTCGGCATTTCTTCTGGCAACAAAAGAAAAAAAAGAAATACAGTGACAAGCAAAAGTTTTCGGCCACTGAAAGAAAAATTAAATAAATGAATTTAAAACCAAACATAATAAAAATTGAATTATATACATAATGAAAATTGAAATTAATTAAATAAAAATAAAAATAAAAAAAAAAATAACGTAAATTAAATTAAAAATAAAAATGAAACGACAAAGACGGAACAGAAACTGACACGGACTGTAATTAATAAAAAGATTTGAATTAAATATATAAAAATATGTGAAAATTTGAGAATGCTGTAAGCCGGGAAAAAAAAAAAAAAAGGTAATTTTTTTCTTTAATTGTTTCTTTATATTTTTTTATTTTTGTATTGTTTCTTTACCTTTTTGCTTTGGTTTTGTTATTCGTTTGTTGTTTTTTTTTTGGAAATATTTTCTAGCGATATAATGGCTAAGTAAAGAGCCCACAGGATGGATCTTCTCGTTTGAAGACCTTCCGCCACCCTCATATCTCTCTCTAGGGGCCATATCGGCAATTTTATTTCAGGACAGATATGGCTATGGTAGGGTGGGCTAGACGGCGCACAATACCGGCGCCTGTCGAGTTGTTAGGAGTTTTCTCGGTCTCTCACGACCGATTGGGAATCTTATCCCAATTTTATCACCCGGATAAGTCGGCGTGAAATTTTTGTTGTACAGGCCAAGGGTTTTATGGCCTGAAACGCGAACAACGTACCCCCCCACAGCCGCAGCTAGCCCGGAAGCCAGCAAGCACGTCGCTCCAGTTTGCGTTTCAGCCACCAATTCGGACGTAGGCGGAATTGGACCCCTCTTTCCCGATCCTCAACCTTCCCTTCGATTGTTTTGACTTTTGCAAGTCAAAATAATCACTCCAAGGCCTCCGTTCACAACATATGATGTTCCCATCGGTTTTCTTAATGACAATTTGTCCTTATGCCTGTTAAGAAAATCATGAAGCTAGACTCAGTCCACTACTTCATTTATAAAATGGCTAGAAATGTTATATTTTTTACGGGGTATGTGATAAGACATTCGTCTAACGTCTATTCGCGCTAAACCATTATATTTTTATAGGCTCCCTACCTCATTTTTTTTGATCAAAACGTCTAAAGTAGGTATTCCAATTAGCAAACTTACTTCCATAAGGCCTTCTCGAAACTATTTTCGTACCTCGATAAAGCTTTAATAAGGTCTTACCGAACTAATCTGGCGCACATTTCCACATGTTTCAACAGCAACAGTTAAGCGCCAACAGTTGGTATAAGGCCTTATCGAAACTGTTTTTTGTTTTCTGCCAAGTTGTGAATGTACACGCTAACTTGCGAGAATTGAAATCTTGCAAACCTCCGCTCACAAGTCTTACGTAAGCTTTAAGTTAAAAATCCACAAACTTCCATAAGACTATTGGTATTTACTTCCATAAGGCCTTAAAGAGGTTATTACTGAACCTCCGCCCTTATCGAAGTAAAAAGTTCACAACCTGCACAGTCTTACCGAAGTCTTATCGAGCCTCAGGATCAAAATGAGAAGTTTTTTTGCTAGTTGGGATGGACAACATTTTTACAGCTTTCTTCCAACCTACTATTTTGCTTCTGACCGATTCAATTTGCTCTTTTCATTTGTTAGGTTATATTTCAGCGGGTCATCTGCAAAAAAATGTACTAAGTGAAAAACAAATAAAATAAAAATATTCGTTTCAGGTTTTATATATTCAATATGGCCCCTAGGCCATAATACATGCAGTAAGACGGGGCCACATTGAAAAACACGGGTTGTTTACAGAACAAATCAAAACAAATAGAAAACCCGAAATATTGCGGATTTACCTTTCAAATATTGAAAATATGATTTAATTTTTATTTATTTGAACACTCGAAAAACAGTTTTTTTTAACAAATGTCATGAAAATCTCAGACCGTCTAAAAGTTTTGAAGTTATACACACCATTGACGAATGGTAAAGTTGGAAATCTCCACCTGGTGGGAAAAAAAACTACCAGATATGATAGACACATTTTCGTCAGCTGACTGTTATATGGCGGTTCGTGTGTATTTTTACGATTCGGAGCTCGGTGAATTTTCGATTCTCTCTTAATTTCATTATGAAAGACATGATTGAGATTGATGGCGATCGGTTTGGTTGATAATAAGGTGCTTGTTTCCGGTTCTACATTTCGAAAATCATGGGCTCAATCCCGCACAACGAAGTCAGAAAATGAACAATTTTTCCATATGAATGGGAGGTATACACTTCGAAATAACTTATCAAATGTTTAATATTCCAGGAAAAAGAAATATGAAATAATTATTATATTATTTGAAAAGAACGTAGACCGTTTTTTCAATACTTTTTTCTTTTATTTTAGTACTTTAAATGGATTTCTTAAAAAAAATAATTTGTTTTTTATATGTTATGATACATATCTCCTTCTTATTCAATTATAACAATAATTGAAGTTCACTTGAAGTAATATTTTGTAGTAGGACCCTCTTATTTGAGCTCAATCTCAATTTTGTCTGAAAATAACATGCAACTGCCACTTTCTGTGTAGCATATATAGTTCCGAAATTTGCCACCAGAGCACATGGTATATTTGTCAATTGAATCGCCAGTAATGGGAGATAAATTGTCAAGTGGAGACATCTAGTGGAGTTTAATTGTAGTTGATCTATGCTCTACTGAACTTGCTAAAGAAAACAACAGATAGGGTAGTGATGTGGGAAATACAAAGGGGGGCCAATATATCAGCAGGGGCCATATTTCCACCTTCTCCTCTATTAAATTCATTAGTAATTAATTCAATACAATTACAACTTTATGGGTAAATTGAAGTTAATTTCATTTTAATTTCATTTGCAAAGAACGGTATTTCAGTAAACTTAAAGATTATTACTAATTTCTACTGTAGTACCATTGTTTAATACATTTTTTAAATTGTATTACATTCTCGCTTCTTTTTATATGAACTGGAAGTTCGTTAAATAATTTGCGACCGTGGTAATAACAATGTCTTTGACCAGATGTGGTTTGTCTAAGATCTATTTTGATGTTATTTAATGCACCGCTCTACGATCGTTAGTTAAATTTTAGCCAGAACTTTAACTGCAAGTTTTGTATGAAAATCTGTCAGTTAAAGTTCCAGTTAAAACGTTACGGACGATTGTAGAAACGGGCCTTCAGGCTCGTGTACACTAGAGTCACTGTATAAGAACTAACACAAACATCCACTATATTGAGTACGGACAATGACCGCTTTTGGTACCTTTTTAGTACTCTTGAACCCTGCGAACTCCAAAGTTCGCAGGTTTCTTAAATGGCATTGTTTTAGTGTGTATACGTGTAGCAGATGGATTTTGATTAACGTTTCACGGAGTCGAGATACATATGTCTCATGAAATGTCAACTAAATACAGCGTTTATCCACTTTAGTGGAGATAAAAATGAAAAATCGGACAACTGCAAAAAAAATTCAAATGTACTGGTTTCAAATGAAACACACATTGTCCGTACTCAAGATAATGGATGTTTGTGTTAGTTCTTATACAGTGACTCTAGTGTACACTAGTAAGTAACTTGCGACATTTCTTGCTAGAGTAATTTGGTGCAATGTTTACACTATCTGTCAAATTGCAGCCATTCTACTCTAGCAAGTAGCTCTACAATAATCTTACAAGTAAAACTTGCTCTTCCGTGTACACTTCGTCATCAAAGTTTCGTTGAACTGTCAAAACGAAAAAGAAAAATAAATTTCGCACCTAAACTGTAGAACTATGACACCTAAAACTGAACTTAACTTCACCCCCCACGTACCCCCCAATGAACTTCCACTCTCCAGGGCGCAAATTTGTTCACTTTCACTTCTATGCTCCACCGCCTCCTTTACAAAAACCCGAATTTCGTTTCTTAAGCGCAATTGGTAAGATATCGTAATCTAAAGTGTTTCACTAATCTAGTGCGAGCTATGAGCTTGTGCTGCTGTTTATACTACATGTGCGCATCGCAAAATTCCTTTGAGTGGATAACATACTTATACCTAATCGTATTGTTCTCGTTGGATATATCCATAGATTTCTCTAGAAATTTTTATTATTTTCCGATTAATGTTGCGTGGCAAGCATATAGCAGAATATTGTAAGCATTCTATTGATCGAATCCAGATCTAATTGGTGCAAATCCCGTCCAGAATCATGTCTATCGCCCTATTGGTAATCCATCGTTCTGTTGAAATGTGATTCTAGAACCGCCCTGTTTCCATGATAACCGGATAACGTGTAAAAATAGCCAGGCTACAATTGCTTAACCCGATTTTTATGTCAGTGAAAAGTTCTATTTAAGATATGATCTAAGATCTATCCACTCCTAGGATTAGCATCGAGGCTGTAACGCTTCCAATGCTTCAATGAATATTATTTTATTTTATATTCTATACGAAATGTAATTATTCATAATTCTCTTATCTCGATTGGTAGCACTTAATCCAACTACTTGTGCACTTAAAGAAAAACAATAAGACCTGCAGGCGATCTTTTGGAAGTTCCCTGAATTCCGAGACGGATACCAGTAAGTACAAACAGATCGGATAAATAGTAGGTACACCTACAAGGTATTTCTAGCTGATTGCACAATGGAATAGTTCTGATAGCAAATATAATTCAAAGTTCTAGCCGAAATGCGAGTTATACCTTTAATTTAAAGCGAGATCTTATCAGCTTCACAAACAATTGTTAGAAACTAATTTTTATTGTCATCTTAAGAATAAGTGAATGTTTGACAATCGAAAAAAAAACCGCCTACAGGTAAACGTGAGTCTCAAGTTGCTGGTCTTAAGTTCGTATGATTGAAAAGTCGTGGTTCGATTGAGACTATTATTTTTTTTGCTCCTATGCTACCTTTTCGTGATTTCTTGTTGGATTTTATAATAAATTCAACGTTCTGTTCTGCACATTTTTACTAAGAGTATATAATCTTGACTTGTCTACCTACAACTTTTCTTCGGCTTGATGCTGGCTCGCTTGAATCTTGGATTCTGAGCGCCTCCTTGAACAAGCTTGAAACTTAAGTTTTGTGGACTGTGTAGTTTTATAGTTTGCCGAAAGTCAAAACTTTATACTCAATTGGAGACTTGAAAGTATCGTGCGACGGCCTTCAAACTTGTTGCCGTTTTTTCTTATTTATTATTTTTTTTAGTTGTATTAAATGCTTTTAAAGCTGGTTTTTCTGTAATGATCTCTCAGGTTTAAGATTTGTCGTCGCATAAGAAATACACAGCTGCCACTAACATTTTCATTTCATTTCTACAGAATGGCGGCTGATGGCGCAGCATAGCGTTTTGTATAGTAAGAGCAACAAAAAAAAAATAGCTTTTAAAATTAAGGCGTACTTAGAGGAACTATGTTGGTATTTTTTGGAGCAAAAAAATAATTAATGATTTAAATTACCTGCATAGCGAAACTTGTTTAAAGTCAGCGGGAGTTTGAAAAAAAAAAATTATTTAAAAACAAAAAATTTGTTGGATAAGTTGCACACGTAAATCTGGCTATGTTTCGTAGTCTTCTTATCATCAAAAGATTTTTATTTATGAGATCATTCTTGGGTTCGATAAAGAACCCGGTTTCTTAGCTAGAGGACGGGGAAGAACCAAGTTGTTGTAAATGCCAACTCCGGGAATGCTTACAGATCCTGTTATGACCAGGAAACCCGATTACCTATGTACACGGTATGCTTACGATCTAACATTCCGGTATGAATCCATACGGAATTAGTTTTATGAGAAGAATTTAGAGAAAAGTCCTTGTTAAAAAATTATGTGGAAATAGTTTTCCAGTTCTTGTTTAGAACAACGTTTTTATATTCCAGATGAAATCATATTGAGTACTAGCCGCGTACCGCGGCTACGCTTACGTTGTTCCATCGATCCTGTTACTCCCGTTTATCCGTTGGTCCTGTTTCTACCGTTGATACATTACTCCCGTTTCGGGTACACTTTCTCAGCTCAAGGAACTGCCATATTTCATTTTTCATTTTTTATTTTTTATTTTTTATTTTTCTCCATCTCCCATCCACCATTCTCCATTCTCTATCCACCATCCTCCATACTTCATCCACTATCCTCTATCCATCATCCATAGTTCTACTTTACCATTTAGTAATAGGAACGCGTAACTAATACACCGAAAACGAACAAACTGCCGCTAAATCATATGGAAAACACTCAAATGTTGAAATAACTCGCGAATCACCAATTTCGGGAACATATAATTATATTCTCGACCTGTTCGGTAGTCTCGAGAATGTCTATGCAAAATTTGGGAGGGAACCGTTCACAGGTGTACATTTCCATCGAACCCGACCATTTAATGCTACTTTATTTTATACCATATATTAGATTATAAGTTTGATCTAGCCCGAAAAGTTTGTAACGCATAGTCGAAAAAAAAGTTATATATTGATATAAGGTTTTCATAGTAAGCTACCATTGAAGCTATTATGATTAAGAGTTAGTTGTTTTTTCCGGTGTCAGTGGAGTGAAACTCCAACACAAAATCCCCGACTGTTGATTAATCGCCGTCCCTGAGGACATGACAAATTTGGAAAGAACTTCACTGGAGAGGCCAGTTCATCATAAGATTATGTTGGACTAGGTCCGAAGGAGCTGTTTCGTCATCGGAGGGCATAGACTCGTCAGAGGGTGTATTCTAGCCAACTTTTCGAAACACCCTGACAGCTGGTGGAAACGCTGAGGCAAATTCTATATAGCAATATCCCACTCCAAGTTCATTATTGCGAATAATGTAATAGCCAAGACAGGCGCTCCCTCTCTTGGAGGGGGCGTCATATAGTCGTATGGCAAAATGATGATGTGCAAAGTTTACTTTTTGGTTGCTTTTAATCTGGAAAATTTGGAGGGTTATATTTCTCCGAGCGATTGTCGGGTTTCTTGAGAAAATGAATATCACAAATTTGTATACAAACGTAAGTGGAAATATTTAATAGAAAGAAAGCCGACTCTGTGAATATCATCACTTTTTGTGGGACCCGACACCTTTTTCTATATTTTTTAAAATGTTTTTTCTTTTATATCATTTCTTTTTGTTGCCCTCTGAACTACTGCAATTAAAAAGTTTAAATACCTACATATTTACTTGGCAGAAGCACATCCTACGAATCGCGCAGCGGGATATGTTAATACAGTCATATTTGCCGGTCTAAATATACAAATTTTAATGAAAACTTGTATATATGATATTTAGAAAATTTAAAAATTAAATTTTGTTTAATTCAACTTTTGGATTTGGCCAAATGTGCTGATTTCGTTAATTTCTAAAAACCATGATCTCATAATCGATATAACAAACCGATTCAATGGAAACTTTGGACTGACGGAAGTTATTGCGACTGTAATTGTTTCATTGTCTGTATCGAAAAAAAACCGCTTTGAAATTTAAATTAATTTACATATAAAATTACATTTGTCCTTGGCAATCGAACAATGTCTTAGATACCCTCGTACCATATGCTCTAAATCCCTATCCCAGTGCTGAATTTGAAGAAAAACCAAAAACAGGAATTATTTTCAAAACACTATTTTACAAATACCAAGAGTAACATATTTGCAATCTTGTAACGAACAGCAAACTTGTTTCGAATGCCGTTGTGACCATTGATCAGTATTGTTTTTCTTCGATTATTCAATCCCTGGATTTAGCTATCGAGGAAATAGTTTTTCAAAACCAAATTACATCAAATGCTGCATAGAGAAACAAACATTTCAACTTACATAGTAACAAATCAAATGTAGACCACCATCCTCGCAAGTATTATTTAAGCAAAGATCGCTTAATTCTTTCCGAATTAAAACAAATTGATATCCTTCGAGAGTTCAAATAACACTTAATAATAATATTGCTACTTTAAAAATTGTGGGCATTTTTAAATATTTTATGAATAGCTTTTTAATTGACTTTTGAAAATTGACGTTGTACAGCTGCGTTGTTCAAGTGATGGGAGCCTGAAGAGTAAAAGACGTTCACCTTTATTTGCAAAGGAGAGAACGAGTAAACTTACGTTGAACAGATTCAAGAGCAATAATATGACAATTGTAGTGAGAGGATCAAATATCTGAGCAAATTTCCAAGCCACTCCGCACTAGAGTCACGAAGAGCTTGATGCATGTTATTGAATGCTAGAGAACATGTACATATGTATGATGATCTAAAGGATCGTGTACAGTAGCAAGCAAAACTTGTTAAGAGTTGCTCTATGACATTTATTGCTGCATGTACGTTCCGAGAGCGCATTTTTCCAAGTTTTTGCTCTAGCCAGCAAATACTTACTTTTTCCAGCAAGTTGTGAGTGTACACCCTAACTTGCAAGAGTTAAAATCTCGCAAGAAAGTTCCGATCGGTTCCGAAATTTTTCAGCAAGTCAGTACAGTTGCATTGGAAGTCAGTTTAAGTTCAGTTTTAGGTGTCATAATTCTATAGTAAGTAGTCTGGGTGGCTTAGTGGTTAGAGCACTTGCCTTCGGCGCACCTGGTACCAGGTTCGAATCTGCTTGGAGACAAGTAATTTTCGAAAATGGTATTGGGTGCCGGACTACCAGTTCACTCAGCTGTAAATGAGTACCTGAGTTAAAATCGGGGTAATAATCACGGACGAGCGTGTAGCTGACCACTTCACCTCCTAGTGTTCCGTTGGTCTCGCAATGAAGTAACTCTAGCATTACTTCAAGGCCTAGGCCCGATTTGGGCTGTTGCGCCATTGATTATTATTAATTCTATAGTTTACGTGCGAAATATGAATGGAGAATCCAAGTGGAGTTCCGAGGACATGTTTTTGTCAATTACCAATGTGGAACTTTATCCAGAGTTGTGGTATTTGTCTTTTTCGTTTTGACAGTTCAACGAAACTTTGATGATGAAGTGTACACGGAGGAGCAAGTTTTACTTCCAAGATTATCGTAGAGCTACTTACTAGAGTAAAATTGCTGCAATTTGAAAGATAGTGTAAACATCGCACTAAATTACTCTGGCAAGAAACGTCGCAAGTTACTTGCTAGTGTACACAAGTCTATAGAATTAGGCCTGATAATTTCGATGCAGCTCTTACCAGATTACGAAACTGAAGGTCAAACTTTAGACTGGTATCAAAGGTAACACCCAGGTCTCGAATGTGCGAGACTTGAAGAAGTACTTTAGAGTTAATATCATAATCAACAGAGATCATGGTTCTCTTAAGTGCGAAGGACATTTAGAGACGTTAAGTGGAAGACAATTACTAGAGTACCACAAAGCTAGAGCATTAAGATCTATCTGATTGTAATATTCTGCAAACATGCAATGAACAGATCTCCCTATAAATTTTTACGTCTTCCGCATAGAGGAGACAAGCAGATTGAATTATTAGTGGTAATTCATTAATAAATATGACGAAAAAAAATGGTCCCAGGATAGAGCCCTGGGAAACACCAGAGAGAGAAACATTCCGATGACATTAAACCATTGAAACGAACACGCGATTTACGATTAACCAGATAAGAAGCAAACCATTGAAACAGTGATCCAGTGTTCACCAATACTGAACGATAACTTTAGAACGCTTTGAGTTACAATTTTGCAATTTTGCACACGTTGATTTTATAATATTCGCATCTGTAACTATCAAGGCTCCATGTGCACGTTAAATGCGATTTTGATGATTTATGACTGTTTTCTTACCAAAATTTCACGTTAATGGCAACAAAAAAACAAAATAAAATTACACCACTTTATTAGCTGTAAACTAGGTCACCCATAGAGAAAAAAATCAAAACTGTATTGGGAAAAAATGCTATTAGAACAACAACCCTTGAACATTTTTTAAAATGCGTAAATTCGAGTTTTTTAAACACCTATTACCTATTTCTTGAATAATTAACATGTTATTTTTATTAATAAATTGTTAGAAAAAATCTTAAAGAAGGTCTTCCATAAATTAAATTTTAAAAAATTTTCATTTTTGTTAATAATATTTAAAGTCAAACTGAAGCAATTTTTCTCGATTTTCATGGCAAGAATTACATAAGAAGACCGCATTTCATTGAAAAGTATCATAGATAGTATAATTGATATTTCTAGAAGATAAATAAATGAAAAAATTATTGGTTTTTAATAGTTTTGCCTTTCAAATAATTTGAAAACATATAACACTATTTTTTTCTGTAAAATCAAAATTAGTTCGCTGATAGACAGCGAAAGATGCAGGCGTATTGTCCACGCCAAATTACACGAACGAAAAACGATTTCAATCGATTAAAATCCTCTCAAGAAAGAAAAATCAAACAGGGGAAAAAAATGGTCGTACCGGACTCATAAGGCCTTAATATGAAAAATATCCCAAAAGTCTTTTATGTAACTACATACAAAAATTCTGTAAAATGTACTAACGTAATTTATGGAAATCACTATAACTCAAGAAGTCGAGTAGTAGGTATACAATAGTTTCTAATTGTTTGTACACTCCTCATACTTTTGATATACATACATATGTATGTATGTATGGTATTTCCAGCTAAAATATAAATATAAAAATATAAATATCATCAAGAGTATCATACGATTGGCTTGCAGCCAGGTGTCACGGGTGTGGTATCACAATGGACCAACCGAATGGTCTAAGTGAGTCGATCTATAGTTTGGATGGCTCCAACTTTAACCTAGGTTAGGTTAGGTTACACCGCCTACCATAAAACTGTTAATGATACATGTATTCACAATTTTTAAATTTTAATGAGTGTTAAGAGGTACAGAATTTGTTTCTTCTCCTCCAATAAATTTTACTTCGTATGATTTAATTTTAAAAATGCGTACACTCTTCCCACATCTCCGTCTTTGTCGGAAAATTCCCCGAAATAAAATTCCACATTAAATTGGCAATACAAATTAAAAACTTAGTCTATCCATTTCCGAAATATTTTCCAAAATTTTCCACTCATTAATATCAAATGCCATTACTAACCACTCAAAGGTTTTTTTTTTTACGATACAGGTGAAATTCAACGGAAAATCACGCTGCTATTATCCAAACATATTGGTAATTATTTTTGGCCAATGATGAAGCGAAAATAATTTACAAACAAATTGAACATACAGCCTCCAAAGACGTATATTAAAATCTGTGTGGATTTTCTTAGAATCGATATCTGATGGAAAAAAATAACAGCCTGGCCTACGTGTTACCAACGTCTTCAAGACACGTACCACCAGAAGTATCTATTAATGATAGGTAAAAAGCTCGTTCGAAACAAAGTAAGAAGTGCAGGTGAGATAAAGTTAATAGCATCATCGCTTCGTGTTTTTTTCTTACATCAAATCAAATCACTAACCAGCCGTGGGATATTTGCTTCAAATTATGATTTCGGTCCGAAGAAGCATCAAAGCCAGCTTCATCTGAAGCGCATGACTATGACGATATAGTGAACATTATCGCAAAAACATTCTGCGGTACTCACTTCTCCAGTCTTCTAAGATCTAAATACTAGCAGCAATAGATTCAGAGTTTCTCGATCCGATCATATAAGACAAAATCAAGAATCCATAATCGGAATATGGGATGGGATCGGGACATGGGGAATCAATCTTCGTGTCGTGTTCGGCTTAAATTTTCTTAAAGCTGCGTGCGCGATCTTCTACCGTGTACAAGACGCCGATCGACTAAATTAAAAAGAAACAACAACTACACGGCGAACAACAAGCCACAGCAACTTAAAGACTTTATGTCTTTTGAGCGCCCCCACCGAAGACTTGGACTTAAACTTTTCAAGTTAATCTCGAGTAGAAAGCTGAAGTGAACGGTTCGTTCCGTTGGAAAGTCATTCGTCAAAAAACATAAATAAAAAAATTTCATAATTTCAAATCGGCTGTGACTTCAAAATTTTGATTGTTGTTTTAAAAAAGAAGAATCTAAGAAATATAATTGAATAATGTGATAAGTTTGATACGTAAACATTCAAGTTTAAGACAGTACGAGAAGAATTTAATCAGTTTTGCAACTCTTTCATTTTTTTATAAAGTGTATGAAATATTGTCTTATCTGCTATACTGTATAGTATAGTGTGTATCTGTTACTCTGTGATATTTTTCGATCCAAAAAGAAAACATATAACAAGCCAGCGACAGACGATAGTGTGACGAGAAAGAGAGAAACCATTAAAAAAAAAAAAACTTAAGAAATAAAAAAAAACTATTTTCGCATATTTTGAGTGAAATCTTCACAGTACGAGAGACAGTGCTTGGCGCGACGTTATTTTAACTTTTTTGTATGATTTAACAGTCATTTAAAATCTTGCCGAGTTTTTTCCATTTTAATTTAAATTTAATTTCATTAATTTCACTGTATTGATATAAACTGAGTGATAAGTTAAATTTTGTGTTGTTACAACAAAAAAACATTTTTTAACAAGTTCAAAAGTGAAGACTGAAACGAAGAAACATAACAGTCATGATGGATTACGATAAGATGTATTTTCCAAAAACAGAGGTATGTTTGTTTTTTGTTTCTGTTTAAATTTTATAATATATAAATTATAATTAAGTTGTATACGCTCGTAAAGTAATTAGGAAATAAGTTTTGTTGTTTGTCTAGCAAACACGAGAAACCAGTTTTTCAGCACTAAATGGCCGATAGTGATAAGGAATCGACAGATATTTTAATGACGCCAAGAAAACAGATTCAACATTATTTTTTATTGTTACTTTAGAGATAAGAAGACTCGAGTGATTTTTTAAAGACCGTATACTGGAGCTTGTGAATTCATATTTGAGATGACATGATCACGGTATTGACCTCAGCCTTAGAACTCACAATCAATGCTTTAAAAGACATCGTGTTATAGAAACGTACTGAAATATTCATATTATACCTTATAAACTAATGTTCAGGAGGGGAGGTAACCACAATTAGCTAAATTCCTCACCTCTTGTTATCACAGGGGACTTTTAAGAAAGTCTGTCTTTAATTTGACAAAACTTCTGATTTTGCTATCTCGTCCTTGAGCAATTCTTAGCGCGGAGTTGTAATTTAAATTGCGGCTTAGTGGTTTAAAATGTTGCTTAGTTCTGCGGTTCTAGCTTCCTTTAATTGCATAGCCTCAGCCTTACATTTATAACTACTATACGTAGGCATATAATTATGCAATTGGAATTAGTGCGATCAAATGGTCTGGTTGCTTAGTCTACGTCGAAGAGGTTCATTATGAAATATAGGGAATGTTATTCTAGAAAGCGCTACAGCCTAAATCGTGCCCTAATAATCCTTCAGTCTCTGATTACAATGGGCGCACAGTGGGCTTGCAGTCATTCCTAGTATCTTCGAATTGCTACTGAGTCGAGAAAAAAGAGCTACTATTGAGCAGCTTGGTTTTACAAGCAGCCTTTGGAACCATGCATGTAATGAGATCATTGGAATTTTGGAGTGACAATATCTACCCATGTCGTCTTCTAGCCAGTGTTTTTACCACCTATCTAAAAGTCTTTGTTTCGGAGTCGTTATGAAGTCTTCTGGAAGATGCGCGATAGTTTGCCTGATAATCCTTTCAAAGTATTTAAATCTATTACTATCAAATCGAGTACAGTAGTAACAAATGAAAACCTTGAGTCTAGACTATAGACGTAATGTTGGCTCCCACCACGCAAGGGCTGGGAAACACATAGAACTGAATTTGAAAAAAGAGCACTTATCTGGTATAGTGATGGGAAGACAAATGAGGGAGTTAGAGGAGGAGTACATGGTACAGACCAAAGGTCGACATATACATATAACAGCCTCGACAAGCCAAATACGACCTTCCAAATTCATCCAATTGATCTATGCATTAGGAGGCGGCACATTCTGGAGGCCAGGAGGCAGGAGGCCAAGGTCCGATTTGGACTGTAGCGCCATTCTAAGTAAGTAAGTAACATTTAGGAGGCCAAGGTCCGATTTGGACTGTAGCGCCAGTAAGTAAGTATGTAAGTAAGTATTAGGGAACATTAAAAGAGAATACAGGAATCACAAGATCTACTGCATTCTCTCTGACAGCAGAGCAGCACTGATTGATCTTCAAGCATTTTCCTTTAGATTCCATCTATCGTGACTTTGATTACAGGAACTTAAAAAGCTAGTGAATTCAAACCCACTTATACTGGTATGACTTACAGGACACAGTGCAACTGCAGATCAGCTAGCAAAAAAGGAGTTTATTTAAAATTCTGAGAACCATTGAGCTTCTATGGAATGCCAACAGCTGCGACAGAAAAAAGACTTTTGGATTAGATTAACATCCAAGCTGACCTCCACTGGATAGGAACGGGAGGGGGAGGGGGTTAAAAATCATCCCAAACTCGAAGGTCACTACAAGAAACGAACTTCCGATTTGCTCAAAATGAGACGAAATAAGGTTTGACACTTGTCCGCGCTAATTGCAGGACACTGTCAGCTTAAAAGGAACTACTTAAGATTGGACTGATTTCAGACGATATTTGTAGATTGTGTGAAGAAAAATAGAAAACTGCAGAGCACGTTCTATTCCACTGCGAAGAACTTGCAAACAGAAGACTCCGACTTCTTGGACATTACTTCCAAACACCATTGGAACTCATATCTAAAGACGTTCAAGAGCATATTAAAATTTATTGATATAAACATCCTAAGAGAATGAACACAATAGGCCCAGTGCGGCCGCAGTGATTCGGGGCTTTAGACCGTCACCCACCATTTACAAAATCAACAAATCGTGTTCCCTTGCTCCTGTGTTTTGAAAAACGCAAGAGCATAATTCCTATTTAACAAATCTGTGGCCACAGGAAATAAGTAGGTAAGTCCAAAAACGAAACTTTTCGGGGCATTGCTATTTTACTATTTACTATTACAATTATATAAACTCAGTTTTTCGTGAAAAAACTAAATTTGTTAACATCAATGTGATTAAATAACATATAATAATAACTTCTTCACAGTGTGTATAAGTCTTGGAAGATGGCTACAGTACACTTATACCATTTCACTATTTTTCGACTTTCCTAGTTATTCCCTGTGACCACAGAAATAAATTGTATTGTAATAGAGCTATAACCGAGAATTGTCATGAACAAAGTTTTTTTCATTAAAGCGTAATACAAACTGCTAAAAATCGTCTACAACAGAAAACCGCTCAGTTTAGATCATAAAGAGGGTTGTGTTGTGGGGTTCGATGCACCAAAACAGTTTAAATTTTCAGATCTTAAGAACGGTGCCAACACCACCTTGATCAAAAAGTTCCCGGAATTTATTAAGAAAATTAAAAATACAAGCTTCTGAGCTGAAACGCGTTCCCCGTAGTGCTTTTTTAACTCGATTGAACAGAAAGAAGTCACAGGGAGCCAAATCAGGTGAATTCGGTGGCTGTTGGATGGTATGTGTTGGTTTTTTCGTCAAAAAATTACGAATAATGATGGCACTGTGCGACGGTGCGTTATCATGGTGCAAAATCCACGAGTTTTCTGCCCACAGTTCTGGTCTCTTTCGGTGAATTGCTTCACGCAAACGTCCCATAACGCCCAAATAATACTCTTTGTTTGCTGTCTGGCCTTCTGGCAAAAATTCATGATGCACTACACCGTTGTAATCCATGAAAACCGTGAGCATTGCCTTCTTTTTTGACTGACCACTTTTGAACCGCTGGTAAACGACCGTTTTCTTTAGAGAATCGTTGCCGAAACACTTTTCCAACATTTCCAACGTTCGCGCATCATTAAATCCGTTTTTTACGCAAAATTTAATACAAGTTCATTGTTGCAAATTTAAATCCATTACTAAAATTGTAAAAAATCGCCAACACACACAGAGATAGATGTACTCTTGGCTACGTAACTTTTGCAAATGTCAAGCTAAGACGCTAAGATTTAGAGGGAATGTCAACAACAGATGTACTAACTTAACAAAAAAAAAACCAGAACTCAAATCGGAACAATAAAAGCGCCAAACGTGGTTATTTTTAGTCGAGGTGGTATGTCATGAGGTTAAAATATCGTCCTTCTACAAAAGCTGTTGGAATTTTCCTATCCTAATTTTGAACCTATATTAGTTAGTGAAACTTTCGTTAGATATTTAACACACAAATGTATTGTGCAAGGACAGTTTGATCTTGTAGGTTGAAACTTTTACATATTTAGATACTACGTACAGTAATCAGTTCTTAGGGTTCAGAAAATAATAGTGTAAGGGAAAAATAGTAAAAGTATAGTCGCATTCGACACATCCTAAAGTTTTGCCCAAAAAAAGGAAAATATACGCCCAACAAATATCGTTTAAAATTAATAAAACATATTTTTAGAAAATAAATTGTTGGTATCTTAAATTTCAAAATAAATTCTTTTATTTCAAAAATTTAAATTGCCAAACCACGTAGTTTCGTAGCTGGGCAAGTCTACAAATACTGAGACCGTGGTCCCTACTTCGACCAATCCATGGAGTTACAACCTAAAAAAAAAATATTTGTAACAGTGACAGTACCCCGAAAAGGCACTGCCCGGGTCATAGAAGGGGTCATACAGAAATTGAAGAAGTGTCCATGAGACTAGCTGAAAGTCTTCTTCCGAGAATTTTCACTCTCAGCTTTCAAGAAACTGAATTGAGTTTGGGAAGTCAATACCGAATACCATCAGAAAAAAAACGGAATTTCCGAATTGTTTTTTTTTTATATTTTTGTATGGGTAGAGAAATTTTTCAAACAATACTTGAGGCCTTGAGGGACCGTAATTGCATCATCGAAGCTATACAAATTTCTTGAGAAATCAGTATTACAGACAAGAACGAGTGAATCATAAAATTCGTGATGTTCAGGGCCCGTTCCTACGATTGTCAGAATTACGTTCGAACTGGAACCTTAACTGATATATGCTCATACAAAAACTTGCAGTTAAAGTTCCGGTTTGAATTTAACTAACGATCATAGGAATGGGCCTTAAGGTTCTACACTACTATAGACAATACAGTAAATATTAAAAAAAATCGCACAAGAAAATTGAGTGAAACTTTGGAATCCCTTGAATATTTATTTTTTACGAGTCCGAATTCTTAAAATTTTTGCTATCTAAGGGCTCGTGTACACTAGCAAGTAACTTGTGACATTTCTTGCTAGAGTAATTTTGTGCGATGTGTACACTATCTGTCAATTTGCAGCAATTCTCTACAAAAATCTTGCAAGTAAAACTTGCTCTTCCGTGTACACTTCAGCATCAAAGTTTCGTTGAACTGTCAAAACGAAAAAGACAAATACCACAACTCTGGATAAAGTTCCACATTGGTAATTAACAAAAACATGTCTTCGGAACTCCACTTGGATTTTCCGTTCATATTTCTCACGTAAACTATAGAACTATGACACCTAAAACTGAATTTAAGCTCACTTCCAATGCAACTGTACTGACTTACTGAAAAATTTCGGAATCGATCGGAACTTTCTTGCGAGATTTCAACTCTCGCAAGTTAGCGTGTACATTCACAACTTGCTTGAAAAGGCAAGCATTTGCTGGCTAGAGCAAAAACTTGGGCAAATGCGCTGTCGGACACATGCAGCAATAAATGTCATAGAGCAACTCTTAACAAGTTTTGCTTGCTACTGTACACGAGCCTTAAGTACTGTATCAATACCTACTACAGACAAATATTAAAATCTCATACACACTAACTCCTAATAATAGGTACCTATGTATGTACAACGCATGATACCCTCGATTAGAATCTTGGGAGGTTATAAATTTAAATATAAATTTAAAAGACTTTGAAAAACACTGGCAATACTATCAACTATGATTAAAAATTGCAATGATGATGATTGAATGATGACTAAATGCAAGCTGATGATGAAACATGTTCTTTGAATTTTGTAAACGTTACAGAGAACGTTTTTCAACTGTCATGATTGATCCCAACTGAGAGATCCATTTGGTGAACTTCAAAGACGCCGAAAAACATACCCAAACATTTTAACTAATAACTAATATAATAAAACTGCTGTACCTAGAAAACCATATATATAAAGAATTTTTTTTATATTATCCATACAGTACTGAATTTTTTATACAAAATCGATATACCTATGTTTTCAGTACTGAATGAATTAAGTTTAGCAGAAATTTGTAGGTTTCCTCCAAAAATTTAAACACAATCCACGGAAGAAATACTTTAGCTTCAATTGATAGCAAAAGTAGGTGTATTTCTTCAGAGTGGAACAAAGAAGGAAGCTGAACAATTTTAAATTATGGCCTCGAAACTCCATGCAGATTAAGTAAAAATTACATATCATCTGCAAAACTGATAAATACAATTGTTGATTCTGCTTGATTCAGATTGGTGAAAAACTTTTGCAGCAGCACATATCGTAATCGACTACAAAGCCAAGATTATAGATGAAAATCGTATTAGTACGTGAAAATTGTTGACCCATGCTCGACTCAAGTTTGTTGCCATTAACATGTAAGACCTAAAGACATAACACTTTTTGTAATTTTTACAAAATAAACCTGAGTCTGAGTCTCTTGCGAAATTATCGTCATCACCAGCCAAGGCTACTTTCATTCATAACCAAATCACTAAAAGTCTTTTGCAATCGAGGTAAACCCGAACGTTGACTCATTCGAAACATATTCCTGATTGAATTATTTTGTTAAATTTTTGTTCGAATCAAGACATGAACTCTTGTTATGAAATTAGTTAAAGCAATCACATCTACTCGGACTACCAGTGATGTATGTACTCGTAGTAAAATTTGAATAACTAATGATATTGTTAGTGTCCAAAAGAAAGAGAAAATACAAATCTAATGGAAATTTTTCTTCAACCGAGGTACAAGACCACTTTGATCACTACCTTGCTTTTATTTCTTACCTTTTTCAAGAAGATTTTTTCCAAGAAACTGAACCTACTTGGCAGTAATTTCAAATTGGTAAAATTCCAATCACATCTCAGTAGTATACGAGTGTACACCACACCTACCTTTATTCCAATGTTATGAGCGCAGAGTCGGGTTTTATTAAGCGTTTGATTTGTTTTTGCTTAACCACATACCTAACCTGTAAAGTAACCAGTAGCAGTTAGTACGCGAATTGATTCCTGAGAAGTTCGAACGTGGGGATTGGTCAGTATTCAGAGTACATTTATATCAGGTTCAGGGTATGATACCGAGTTTCAGCTTTTGCACGGGCACACTACTTAAGTTATTGACAATTTTTGCGGTTTTGCAGTTGCACCACGTACGCAGTGGCTTCTATGGGGACTAAGGCCTTACCTGTAGCGAATTTGATGCGGGGTACGTTGTATTGCGGGGGAAAACAGATAAGATGAAGATTGACTTTGCGGTATGCGCGCGTTTTCTTCTTCGATGTTGTACGCATTTTTATACTTCTTCTGATTATATTTCTTCGGATTGAAGTGAGTATCTCAATAAACACAACAAAACCTACTTGGCCTACTTTTCCTTCTTCGTCGGATTTCTTGTTCAGTTCGTTCGTATTTTTACCTGGTATGATGAGACATGAGAGTATGTTGTATGTATCACAGTCCACCGGTAGAATTATGATTGCAGCCTGGACCGAATATATCGGTACGGATTTTATAGAAATATGGTACCTTGTTGCATTGCTCTCGCGCACTTAGTCTTGCTTTCTTGGTTGCAACTCTATATTCGTCTTATAGACGTAGATATGGAATTTGTTGATGTTGTCTTGCTAGAAATGCATACCTGGCTGGCGGCTGAGTGTGTGTCAAGAGATTGATGATTTGTCGAATTGAATTTTATATTATTCAAGTTTTCTCTTTGTGCACTTTTTTCTATAGACTTTCCATTCAAGAAGGAAAATCTATGAGCAGATTGGCAATCTAGAACAAAAAAAAAACTAACACTGGCTAGACAGATAGTGTTCTGCTTTACTACTGATTTGATTGAGATTGAAAGGAATAAAGAACCTTTTTCTCGGTTACAAGTTGATTGATCAAGCCACAGTTCCTGAATTCAAAACAGAATCAGACCATCCTTTAATGCCAACGATGTTACAGAACAACAGGATAATGAGAAGAAACACATAATCGTTCCAGAATTAGCTTGCAAGTACTGATGATATTGTTCCGATACATTATTGTTAAAAAATACATAACCAAAACGGATTTAAACAAAATCAAAAATTCAGGATTCATTTTCAGTACTGAAAATAGTCATAGATTCATCAAAGTCTGAATTTCGTTTGACGTTATTCTATCTGAATTTAATTCACATGATATTAAAATGTACTGCAAGACAAGTACCCAAAATGTTATGCAAGTGAATAGAAAAGAAAATCAGCCAGAAAAATAAAATATATAATTTTAACATCTATAGGGTACCCATGCAGTACTGTATTCGTAATACTAGACGATACCTCCATCTTCACAAATGTATTAAGTGACATTTTTGGAAATCAATAGTTAAGTTAGGACCTGTATTTTCCGGGTGTCGAATACACTTGTAGAAAATGAGTAACTTGTAACTGAGTCTTTCAGATAGGAACTCCTACTTTCCAGAATTTACCAAGAAGATGCTCTCATAATCAGCCAATTGTAACTTAACACTTGCGTGAGTGAGGGTACAGTAAGGCGATATTTCTGTTCAGTACTGAATGAATTGATTTTAGCAGAATTTAGTTAAGGTGCTCGTGCACGAGGAAATTTTCAAGCAACGACTATTGCCTAAACTAATGTAGCGATTAATGGAGCAATACAGGGCAATATCGTGCTACTTGCAGCAATATGTCGGCATAGCAAAGTGCTATTCACTGGGACTTGGCACCGGGCAACAGTCACTCAAAGCTTTTTATGCCAAAGCATTCGGAAAAAAAGAACATCTGATTATCTAAAACTAAGCAGATATCAGACCCGAACCCTAGGGGGAGCTCTGACTGGGCAATGTCACATGAGAAGGCATATCAATAGGATTGGTCTCTCTGAGAACAAAATTTGCAGAATATGCACTGACGAAGACGAAACACCAGAACATATCCTCTGTGAATGTGAGGGTTTAGCTCACAAAAGACTTCGTCACTTCAGTCAGGGTTTCATGGAACCATCCAAATTCCGGACCATTCCTCTTCGCAAAATAATAAGCTTCATTGAAAGCGCAGGAATTGAAGAGGAATCATAATCAATCCGGGGGACATCAAAATAGGCCCAACTGTGGCTTCCAATCTAATCTAATCTTTTGCTAAATTGCTACATATTGGTCAATATCGCTCATCTACTAGTTGAGCGATTAATGCAGCAATACCGGGCAACATCGTGTTAATTGCGACAGTATTGCAGCAATTTGGCAATGCTTTCACATATTGCTGGTATTCCTCGCCGTAGTTGCTGCCGTAGTTGCTGTATTTTCACTAGATTGGAAAATTTCGAGCAATTATCATCGTTCGATGATTCAGTTGTCAAGTTTTGCTTATAGTTTTGGTTTTACTTGTCAAGTCTCGTGTGATAACGGATTAGATTTCCAATATTTCATTTTATTCTAAGTTTTAATTTTTCAAATTTCCTTTCGTGTTGTTCATATACTGAGTTGTCCGTGAATGATGTCATTGCCAAATTGCGTAGTATTGCTCCATATCGCTAGTCTCAGTTGATCAACAACGAATTGCTCCATATCGTCAATTGCTGATGTTGCTGAATGTTTCTGTATGTTTTCGTGACGTCAAAATTGTCTGGAATTGCTCCATATCGCCAATTGCTGATATTGCTAAATGTTGCTGTATGTTTTCGTGACGTCAAAATTGTCTGGAATTGCTGTAAATTGAGCAATTTTAATCGCTCGTGTAAAAGAACCATAAGACCCCCTTTAGTTTTAGAAAAGTTTCCCGGATATCTGCATGGTTGAGTACTCTGACGGAAAAGTAATTTAGAATACAAATGGAAAACGAAAAGTGCGTAACAATTTAGAAACTTTGAATACCTTTAGGTCGTTGCTTGGATTTTGGGTGTAATACCCACAATAAAATCATATTTTATTCTGATAATTGTCTTGTTTCTATATCAACTCTATGCATTTGTTTACCTGGTATTTTACACCGTTGAAAAATAAAGTAAAAGTAACTCTTTCCGAAAGCCAGAAGTCGATAATTTCATTGCTCAAATTGAAAAAAATTTGCTCAAGTTTACTACTGATTTTGGTAATGTATTTTCGGGTTATTTTAAAACATTCTGCTTTTTAGAATTAAACAAGATTTCTTTTCAAAATAAGTTTGTCCTGACCTCCAAAAGTAATCTGTTTCACAATCGATAAAAATAAAGTTTGACTTAATTAAAACAAGTTTAAAGAATATTTACAAAACTTGTCTCTTGCTATAAACAAATCAATTGATCATTTTGCCAGTAATTCGATATTCAAAATAAAGCAATAATTTCAGATGCAAAACCGGCGCTTTAAAACGGCAAAAATCTATTAAAACTATTTAAATAAAATCGTATTGCATATTATAATCAATTTTATACGAAACTATTAAATTCTCAATATGATGATGAGGATGATCTGAATAATTAATTTATCAAAACAAGATTGCTATTTGTATTTGTATTTTTTTTTTGTGAATATGCTAAACATTTTCAATCAATTCAAGTAATCTGTAAAAAAAAAAACAAAACAAGAAATACTTGTTTGAAAGAAACTGCTGATTTCTTTCATTTCGACAAAAAAAAAAGTCTTGCTCTGATCAGTAAAAATTATCTTATGTATTTTTTATGAAATTTATTTACATATATGTATAATTTCTAAGATAGTTTTTTTTTAATGCCTTTGTTGGCTTGAAACCAGTTCTTAAACGACCTTTCCAGTATTTCAACATCAAGTTGAGAGTCTTATTTTATATGAAAAGGTGCCCTGTTTTTTTCGCGACTCTATAGAAAACTCTGTATAGAAGATTCGGAGTAAATTTTATTTGGAAAAAAAAAAATTTGTCGTTTTTTTTAAATAGAAAAAATTGCAAATAAAAAATTTGAGCAAAATGGACGATTGTATGAATAAAAAAAAATGAAATGTATTCATGAAATCGAATATAGAGAGGAATATGTTTGCTAGTGCTATTTGTACTTTTGTCAATATGTTTCTCGATAATCTTTCTAGGAAAAAAATCTTTGAATCTTGAATCATATATCCTGGCACATAAGTTTCACTATACATTCCATACGGCGGGTGAGCTACAGTCTCCTCGTTGGTTTATTTTTTCAACTTCTCGTTTGTAGGACCTCATCCTTCAGCGTGAAATATTGAACGCACTTCCCTAAAAAAACTTATACATACTCGCATTGAATAACTTTGAAATGTTGAAATGTTGTTTGATGCTGAATTGCTTAGTTTATACCGTCACTTTCTATGGCACTTAACATGATCAAAAAAATTGTGATTTCAACACTATTTGCGTATTCGGTACACATAGGGCCGGATCTCATCAAGTCTAATGGCCTCAGCATAGATTCCATTACCATGACCGCCCTCTCTCAACAAAATTAATATGTGAGAGTTTCCTTTTTTCACATTTAGATGGCGGTTGAGTATATATTTCTGGGTATTTGGAATTGACGATTAAATTGATACCAAAGTAGCTAACTATTTGCAACATTATTTTGAAAGTGGTTATTTGGTCTGGTTTTTTCTGAAATAAAGGGGCGATATCAATAGTAGATATTATTAAATATTGATGATAGCCGCAAAGGACGATTGATTGGTAGGTGTAAATTGGTCGTTTAGACTAAGGTCGTGAGTTTGAATCCCATCTCAATTAGGACAATTTTTTGTCCCAGTTTGATTTTTCTACGTCTGCATCGTTCGTTTTCATTGATTTATCTTCTAGAAATACCAATTAATTATACTATCTATGAGTTTTCAATGAAATGCGGTCTTATGTAATTCTTGCCATGAAAATCGTGAAAAATTGCTTCAGTTTGACTTCATATATTATTAACAAAAATTAAATTTTTTTAAAATTTGATCAATGCAGGACCTTCTTTAAGATTTTTTCTAGCATTATATTAATGAAAATGACATGTTAATTATTTAAGAAATAGGTAATATGCGTTTAAAAAAGTCGAATTTACGCATTTTAAAAAATTTTCAAGGATTGTTGTTTTAATAGCATTTTTCCAAATACAGTTTTGAATTTTTTCTCTATGCACGACCTAGTTTACATACCAGCTAATAAAGTGGTGTAGTTTTATTTTGTTTTTTTGTTGCCATTAACGTGAAATATTGGCTAGATAACAGTCATAAATCATCAAAATCGCATTTAACGTGCACATGGAACCTTAAGTAAAATTCGAGCTTACGATAAAATATAAGTGTCAGTTTTCTATTAAAAATGACTTCTGTTACTAAATAGTAAAGAAATAGATTGGAGTTATATTTTTATAATATTTTATATATAAATTTGTTAAATATTACTGGAATTAAAATTTACAAATCACAAATTTTCTTCTTATATTGAAAAAAAAATGCCCCAGCCAATAACAGATACTCCAACCACGCCAATCTGTCAATTTAATTTAATTAATACAATGCACAACGATCACAGTCTCCTCAATTATATATGTATTAAGAACAATCTTAAAATTACAGTTTGTTATTATGAAAGGTCTTTTCAAACTTGATTAATAATAATGAAATAAAAACCAAGATAAAAATCAAGTCATAAAAACCACACCTCAATAATGTAATGGATTTTCAAGTATATATTTTTCTCTCTTTTTTTTAAAAGAACAGAACGAAGAAAAAGGCAAATTTTAAATCCATCGAACCTGATTTCATAAACATCTAAATGTTCTTATCCAATCAGATAGAAGCCAAGGTATGGTATAGGTATAAATTAACAAAAAGAGACAGGCCGCAGCAAAAACGATATAAAGACCGTATAGCTACCATTTTACATCAAGGTAGACAACTTATAAGCAGAATTTTAATCAGGTTTTAAAAGTATTGACGTCAATATAATATATTCGCTATAATATACCACCAGAAGAGATTGCTGCCTGCTTTACTGCACAATTTTTGTTTTATTTCTACTATTAAAAAACTAATGAGTTGGATATGCATAAAGTTATAGGCTTAGGTTAAGCTATGGTTCGTTCTATTAGGTTTCGAGCAGAAAAAGAAATACATGATTTTTTTTGTCACTGATCAGATCAGATATTTATCTTGTTCTAAATAATATGTCTTCGTAATAATTCGAATTTACTCGTACCGTCCTATGATATCGATATTTTAAAGTCTCAGGATATATTGAAACAAAATTCAATTTATTTCAAAACTGGTTTTCGTGTCAATGTAAGACTTGGATCTAAATTGCATCCGGAAGTAGTTTTATTTTATTAAAAAAAAACATAAAACACATAAAAGTCACTTTGTAATGTATTGAAAACAAAGTTGATTTTTAAAAAAAAACGATATCCTGAAAATGAGACGCTTTAATAACGCAATAGTTTGGTAAAAATAATGCCTAACCAGTTCTTGTGTAACAAAGAAATAAGAAAGAATATTATTACATAACGTGGTACTTAAAAGCGTCAATTTTATTAAATTATTATTTTGAAGATCAAATTTCAAATGCAAATAAAAAATGCAAATGTCTACATTTTGATGTTAGCACGAATATGATTTGAAAAGAACCTTCATAATTTGGGACATTTTGAAGGCCTTAAAAATCTTTGAATTTATTGCCCGATTCTTTACAAAAAAGATCCATTGAATACCTTTTCAAAAGTATCATTCATTACATTGATTTTTATCTTTTACAATTTGATGATGTGGTTCGACTGATGACAAGGTGTTAATTTTTTGTTAACAATCACCATGAATTATTTAGTTTAGAAACTATGATGTTATTGTAACCATTTAGCAATACCATCGAATTTTACTAAATACAATTGTATGTGAATAGATTAATAACAAATTTATACTTTGGATCAGTGCTTCTCAAGTGGCACTCTTCAAATTTAAAATTTCTTCCAACCACCACATTTACAGAAGAGGTCTTACATTTTAAGTTATGTAATTCTAATAATTCAACTAAATTTACTTAATCTAATAACATCCTATCCTGTCGAATAGGTGTGAAGATCAAGTCAACTAATCCGTACAACTTCTTGATAGCGTTAATCCTGGTGGTATGAAGAAGCAGTTTTTTTAAACGTTAGTTACCACAAACCGAAATTAGATAGTACCTACATAAATTTTGTTATTATCAAAATTAAAAGATGTTTTTCATCTTCAAAAATACAAACCAAATCAAAAGTTATTCAGCTAACTTCAAAATCGTTATAAAACTTAATTTGTTTTGTAAATCTTAGTTTTTTTTTGAAAAAATTTCTTAAAAATTATTAATTCAAAAATAAACATAAATTTTCAAACAAAATATTCTATTACTATTCAAAGTGATTATTTTTTACTAATATAATAATGTTACCCTAATTATAAAACCTCGTAACTCCATTTTTTTAAATTTGTTCTTTATTGTTGTATCGATTAAAAATTAAAAATCTATACAGTTTTGAATTTTTAAATTAAAAATAAAAACTTATTTCGCCTCTTCTCATAAGTTTAAATATTAGTGCAAATCCCGTTCTTGCCTCAGAGCTCCCGTATTGCTCCATATGAATTCGTTCAAAAACTCCCTGATTAACAATAAAGGGAAATATATTTTTGATAAAATTTAATCGTTTCAAAAATATGACTATGTTTAAATTATTTTATTCAGTTTTAGGTTAAAAAAAATTTTAGACAAAAATAACATTTTTTTATGAAAATGCTTAAAATTCAAATAATAATTTATGTTCACTAAAAAATTGTTACATCTGCTTTTCGTTTAATTATTGCACGTCAGCGAAAAGTAAAATTCATAATTTAGGTAGGTAGTAAGTTGATTTTTAGGTAGTTAGATGATTTCGAAATTTATCTACAAATCATTGGCTCATATCGAAAATACCTACAGCAATTTTTTTTTTTTAAATATTTCTTGGATTTACACACGTACAGATTTTTATCTTATAAATATTCAAATCTGTTTTAGTTTAGTTTAGTTTTTGGCTTGGAATCGAGGAAAACTTTTCTACACATCGAAAATAATTAAAAAAACCAAATTAATATTTTGGAGTCTATCTTTATACATGTAAAATTGTTAATATCAAATTCAAATTCATATTCAAATTCATATTTATTTCCAATAATCAAAATTTCTCTTAAATGATAACATTGCTTTAAGTGGTCAGGCTGTAGCCTCTTGAACTTTTGTAATATAGTTATTTTTTTTTTTTTGATTTTTAAGGAAAATGGAAAGCAAAAACCTTATGAATTAACTAAAAATATGTGCTTGGGCTAAAATTAATACTATGAAATTGTTAATAATTCTTACTCTTAATAATAATTTTGAGAATGGACATGATTCCATTTATATTTAATGTTTTTTCTTTAATTTCAATTGGTTGGGTTACACTGGAACTACTCTATTTTATTCAGGGTTATTAAAAAATAAGAAAATATCAACAAAATTTAATTCATGTTTTCTATATTGCGTCATATTTAAGATATTATGTTCATATTCCGAGTTAGAGATCAACACGCGGGCTTTGAGGGCATTACAATTGAATTATGAAAATTCCATTCCGTGCATTGTATTTATTTATTTATTTAAGCAATTTAAAATCCTTAGATGTTTTTGTTTTATGATTTTGTTTCAAAACCACATCAGTCACCATAACCCAAACTTTTTACCGATAAGCTTAGTAATACAACTTCGATCGGAAATTGAAAAAAATTGCTACCTTTAAATTTGGTACTTTCACCTTTTGGGGCTAGTACAACCTAGAGTCACTGTATAAGAACTAACACAAACATCCATTATCTTGAGTACGGACAATGTGTGTTTCATTTGAAACCAGTACATTTGAAATTTTTTTGCAGTTGTCCGATTTTTCATTTTTATCTCCACTAAAGTGGATAAACACTGTATTTAGTTGACATTTCATGAGACATATGTATCTCGATTCCGTGAAACGTTAATCAAAATCCATCTGCTACACGTATACACACTAAAACTATGCCATTTAAGAAACCTGCGAACTTTGGAGTTCGCAGGGTTCAAGAGTACTAAAAAGGTACCAAAAGCGGTCATTGTCCGTACTCAAGATAGTGGATGTTTGTGTTAGTTCTTATACAGTGACTCTAGTACAACCCAGGAAAAAAAGGCCGTCTATCCGTCGTATACGCCGCCTGCAAACGTCTCTGAAAACTTGTAGCTCACAAATCCGTTCAAATATTAAGTTCACATTTTTTACTAGGACAGATCCAGTAAATCGAGGCTGTTAATTAAATTTGAACTGATACAATGGAATTTGTATTTTGATGTGAGCCTATTTTGTCAAATTTTAGGAGTGTTTTTTTTTTCAACTGGATCAAGAACAAAATCATTCGTTTTACATTGAAAACAACAACAAAGAGATAGTCCAAAGCCACAATGGGATATCATTTTTTCGCTATTAAAGCTGCTTCCCAAGTCATCTCCTATAAATGTTTACTATGTTATCATTTTAACAGCTGGCGCCCTGCAATTCAGCTCAATTAGTAGCAGGAATTTGCACCCAAAAGTCTAGAATAGTCGTGGGAAATCAATACATTCTATACGGAATTTGAGTCTATGTGTAATATAAATACAGCATGTACAAAATTATTGAAAAAGCCTTTGTATTTCTGTGCATTTTCTATAGAGTTTCATCGCTACATGCAATAAAGGGAAACTACACGTATGGGTCCTGCCCATACAGTTTATCCAAGGCATTTACCAATAGATTTGTTAACCCTGCTAAACTAGCTTTTGGGTTGATCCACTGTGCACATCCAATTGTGATCTGATACAGTTGAAAAAAACACACCTTTTATGTACGACATAAAATTAGATAAGAGGACTGAAACTATTTATCCGTTTGAGTTTAATCCGTTGAAAGACTGGAGAATATCTTTTTATTGTTGTTGTTTTTTCAATGCGAAAACTATGAATCAACATCTCTTAATTATTTAAAATTGTAATAATTATCATGAATTTATAATAATTTTAGAGAATCTGAAAAACTTGAAGGTCACTTTCGTGATTCCCTTCCAAGAATCCATAAGAAGCATCAATAAAGATGGTTTTACTGATGATGACGTGATTCGCGGCAAATAACTTTCACAACGATCCAAAAAAAAAGGCACCTATTCGACAAGGGAGAGTCGAAAATTCCTTTGGCATAACGACAAAATGCACGCGATATCGAGTTACTTTTCCAAAACGTATTATTAGCGTCCAAGACGTTGGACACGACGATAATCACATTGACGCACCTGAAGAAGAAAGAGTAATAATAATAGCAACAATAACAAATGTATATAATTTTCACGCTGTTTCCAATCCGTACGACCTTGAAGCTCTCTCGATCGATTGGCGTCTTAAATCTCGAATGTTTTGGCCAAATGAAATCGGAAAAATCATCGTGATATTCGCACTATCTCTTCGTATGGTGGACTTCTTCTGTATGTTGCTAAGACCAGGTGATTAATTTATCACAATCCGTTACTTATGTAGATATCATGTGAAGAAGGTGGAGATGGACAAGAGTCGGCTTAGCAAATACTTTAAGGTAGAGTTCGGGCTCGCTTGCCAGCACAATCTCAGTTTTTGCTCATAGTTGGTTCACCAAATGTGAACATGGGGGATTTAAAAACAGCCATCGAAATGGATTTATACTCTAAGGTGTGGATTAAGAAGATGCTGATCTGTTGGCAGAAGCCGCAGCCAAGATCTCTAGTCTGTGTAGTTCTAGCCAGAAATCTTAGACCCGAAGACGAAGATGTTAAAATCTTTAGTGTTTATGGTACCTGGCACCAATTTTATGCTCGACGATGACCGATGAACCTTTCAGTGTTTGCTCATCGTCTTGAGAGCGCGCGCAAATTTAAAGAATTAATAATAAAACCAGTTTTTTTTTATATTACAAATTTTACTCATACCTAGGTACATTAAATTTATTTCACTCATATTGTTGTAGCGTGTAAAAAAAACGATGCCCATACGTGCGGTGATTATTTTCACATATGTGTAAATATGTACGAGTGGGAAGTGAAATTAGTGAGGAGGTAAACAAATATCGCACCAATCCATTATTACCTTCCACACCATGAATCTTACCGTGTATACAATTACTTAAAATTGCTTAGAAGAACGAACCAATTAGCAAACGTTGTTTAATTAATTATTAGATTTTATCGACATTGTGGAGCCGAAAAATTACAATTTCGGTCAGATGGACTTTATCTTCTATTCGAAATTCGTATGATAGCTGTTTTTAGTAACGTACCATAAATTAAAATTTTATACTTTTAGTTCTTATAGAAATTTGTTTCCTTTTATCGAAACTATGTGGGGTAAAAAACCAGCTAGGTGGTATTTCAATTTCTATGAAATTTAAATTTTCGAAATATAAGAAAAAAGCTCGAATGATATGGAGATTATGTTGCTAAGCAATAGAGCAACGAAATTATGTTGCCAAACGAGATAGGAAAATCATAAATTTGGTAATCATTTCTATAGTTGAAGTTTGAGGGTGGTGAATTTGCATTCCAAAGTTATTGTGAACGGGTTTAACAACGAAATGTAATATCATTTCTATTATCATTTCTAATAGACCGTTTTGAAAAGAATATTTTATTTTCTAAAGTGTATTTTGAGATTACGTTCAACACAACACGTTTTCGCAATAACATGAACACCGAAATTAATTATAATAAAATATAGTTTGTAAAGGGTAAAATTAAAATAGTTAGAAAAATGAAAAAGAGAGAGAAATGTCTATGAAACTAACTAACTACTTGCAGTCGCCCAGACGTTGTGCCCATCTTATAGAAACCACTATTGGTCGGATTCGCAGCGTAGCGCGTCGCCACGACTTATTTAATAGAGAATAGAATTTTTCATGGTGAAAACTACCAATTTTAAGAAGTTGTTTTCCGGCGTCAGTCGAGTTTCTGGTGTGTAACCCCATTACGAAATCCCCGACTGTTGATTAATCGCTGTCCTTGAGGACAAGACAATTTAGAAAACCTTCACTGGCTAGGCCAGTTTATAAGACTGTGTTGGACTAGAGTCACTGTATAAGAACTAACACAAACATCCATTATCTTGAGTACGGACAATGTGTGTTTCATTTGAAACCAGTACATTTGAAATTTTTTTGCAGTTGTCCGATTTTTCATTTTTATCTCCACTAAAGTGGATAAACACTGTATTTAGTTGACATTTCATGAGACATATCTCGATTCCGTGAAACGTTAATCAAAATCCATCTGCTCCACGTATACACACTAAAACTATGCCATTTAAGAAACCTGTGAACTTTGGAGTTCGCAGGGTTTAAGAGTACTAAAAAGGTACCAAAAGCGGTCATTGTCCGTACTCAAGATAGTGGATGTTTGTGTTAGTTCTTATACAGTGACTCTATGTTGGACTAGGTCCACTGGCTGTTTCGTCATCGGATGGCATAGACTCGTCAGAGGGTGTATCATGCCTACTATCCGAAACACCCTTACAGCTGGTGTGGTGGTATTGTATTGCTGAGGACTATTCTATATATGCAACCAATTTATTATCACGAATTATATACTAGTGAAGTTGTTGTCTTCGCATCCTTATATTTAAGGTAGTGATAATGAAGATGACCTAAAATTTCAACCAATTTAATAGAATTTTTGGTTGTTCGCTAGGATATATAAAAGCTCAACGCTAAATGCACGGTATCGAATCCCGCCAATATTTACAATTTAATAGAACTCAGCTGTCTGGGTACTAAAAAAATTTGCGACACAATTAACCATTTTCGAAATACCAAACATGTATAAGAAAGTAGTTCGAATAACTTTCTCGTATATAGGTAAATATGACCAAACAGTCACCACGAACTTCTAAGTCATTTGTGTAGATACATATACATATCAGTCATATTCATAACTACGAAGTCATATTCACAACGGAAAGACTCTCAAATAACTTCAAAATAAATATTCCTAACCAAGAAATTTTCTTTTCTTCTGACGTTTTTTTTTTATTTACAACTAAAAAGTTGTGCAAACAACATGAATGTCCCAATTCGTAAACGGAACAGTGTTCTTAAGATACAATCTGGCTGGTACTGCCGACCGTCGCGGTCAGCAGTTACTCCCAAGCTCAACTTTGCTTTGCACTCATAACCGTCAACTGCCGAGCAGTTGCAAACAGCCATGACAGACTGTTTTTGCCTGAAGCAGTAGTCTACTGCCGGCAGTTACTGCTGACCGCGAGTTCCAGCCAGATTGTACCTTTACCTTAAAATATTTCAGTACAACGATTTTTTCGTAATAAAAAAGTTACGGGCAATAACTAAAACAATAACTAAAACGTTATTGATAATGACTAGACTTAAAATGGTTAACAGCTACTTTAGATTCTTTTTTTGCTGTTGGGAAGAGAACAACCAAAAAGGTAATAAAAAAAAGTCAAATACGACTTTCCATCTAAGAAGTCGTATTGACGTCGTACTATCTAAAATTTGTTTGTGCTAACTAAAATTTGGTCGTGCTAACTAAAATTTGGTATTATCGACCAAAAACTCGAACTTTTAAAATAAATAAATTGTAGACTAGTAAGAGTGTAAGGAGCGATTGTCTTTCTGAATCATGATTGTTTTTGTAAATCAACTCTTTTTTATTGAAATTAGCCTACATATTGTTACAATGGAAGGAATATAATTTTAAAAGATTGAATCTTTGAAAATGTTTCTTTAACATAAATATTTAAATATGAAAAGGTACTTTTTTACCATATCTAAAAAATACTTACAAAAAGAAACATTTCTAAGAATTTTCCGATATTCAGAATCAGAGGAGTCTCGTTTTTAAGACTACTACTTGAATTTCCAAACTGGGATAGAACACTGCCTTGTCTACTGTCGTTCAGGCCATCCCAGTTGAAAAACATTCAATCAAAAGGTAAGTTTAAGAACTAGGACAATGTCCTGAAGTATACTAAATTTAAGATTTTGGTTGTTTTTTTGGAAAGACATTGTATACAGGACCACCCTACCCACAGGGCTTAACGAGCTATAGCTCTGTGGCGCAAGCCTTATGGGGCGGCAATTTTTATTGATGTTATGTTTTAACAATTTTAGAAAATACTGGCCACAAGAGCGCAAAAATTGAAAATTTTATTTTTAAACTATTATCTGATTGAGATATTAATTTGGAAGATTGTAGAGGACAATCCAAAAAATTAAGCAACAATTGTAGTATTAAGTGAAGGCAGTGGTTTCGAGTTATGAAAATTTAAAAAGATGCTTTAAATAAAATTATCGAAGATAATTTTCAAAAGCCTGCAACAAAAGTTGAACTGGAAACTGCTAATATATGGTAGCATTTTGGAGCAAAATATTAGAAATCATAGACCTAAAACATACCTATATAACTTCAAATTTGGTACTTTGTTGATGCAGTCGAAACGAAATACAGAATCATCACCTTTAAAAATCCGAAGGTATAAAACTGTCTATTTCTGAAGCTTTTATATTTTTTCCACTAGCCACCAAGTTGTATTTTCTTATACGAGGGGCGCATTATTTTTAGTAGCCCAAGGGCGCCGAATATCTTAGAAAAGCCCTTGCAATCAATGTATGATAAATCGCTCGTATAGTGTGAGAACGTTGCTGTTATTGGTTTTTGTACACTATACATGCTAAATAAAATAAAATAAATTTGATGCGTTTATGTCAATTAAAAATACAACAGGCTTCAAAATTTCAATAAGTTCTATAGTTATGAGCACAAGAAGGACAAATATTATTGCTTTTCAAAGCCGTCCATGGGCAGGTCTATAAAATTTTACGTTCTTCAAATGCTAAAATTTTGCTGTTTCAGTTCTCGCTTCAGATTCATTAAAAAAATATACATAGATATATATATTATATTATTAACAATAATTAAAAAAACGACAAATAAAAATTAAGAATGTGTAAGCTATTGAGTCCAGCGTGGTCCATAGTCAACATATGGCCTTGCAACGGATTAACTTATGCAGCTCATTTAGTGATATCTAGTTTTCACCTATTTTAAAATAATAAAAAGTTGAAACACATCGTCCCTGTAAAATCAATATTCAAATGAGCAATAAATTATTTTAAGAACAGTCTTCATAGTACCGATGATTCATAGTGAAACCATGATTTATCTATTATACCTAATTTAATAACTTTTTTACTAAACAATATCGGAAGTAGCTAAAAAAAATCCCCGAATACCAGAATATCTAAATCCTGCTATTATCGAATCGATTTATTTATAATCAATTACATTATCGAATATTAGACTAGTCTTAAAAGTGGCAAATGTAAACATCATCAAATAGCAATTGGATGTAGGTACACCATCATCACACCGAACAAGCTTTTAAATTTACTTATTGTATTATATATAAAAAAAATTGTGTTTTTTTTTCAATAGTCTGACGTCAGAAAAATGTATGAAATGACGATAATCGTGTAGTTGCGTCCGTCAATTGATCGATTCAATACGGCTATTGGAATTGAACAACTGGGTATTTACCTGCAACGATTGAATGCTAATTTCAATTTAATGAAAATCTGATTTAATGTCCGTATACTAGATCATGACTCTATGTCCAGTGCCCGCGCACTGTACTACACGATCGCAAAAGTTTTATTCGAAAAAAAAACAATTGTTACAAGACTTGATGAATTTATTGTACACGTATGTGGGTGGAAAATACGACATCATGGTTCTTGACATGACGTTGCGACAACCTAACGTTAATAATATGCATTTAACCTTAGTAATAAATCTGCATTGAATTTATCTGGAGAGGATATTGCGACTGGACATTCCATCGATCTAATTCAGATTTGCGATCAGAATAAGCTATTTTCGGATTTTGGTATTTTCCCTATCCAAATTTATATATAGTCAGGTTTGATTTTTAATCGTCTCGTGTAGAAGAAAAAACACAAACACAAAAACAATTTCAAGAAATATACCACGTGCCCACTTAATGATCAATTGTCGATTATTGGAAATTGCTGAGTTATGCGCGAGTGATCTTAAGTGCTATGTGATAGTAATGGATATTTGATACCACGTATATTTTTACTTTATAAGTTTTTAATAACAAAGTATTTTTTATTAAAATGTAAAGTTACAAAAACACTTTAAAGGCAGGCGTCCACTAGGGCGGACGGGCTGGGCCGCATCGCACAAATTCGCCTGCCATACATTGCTATGCAAATAGGCTTGTGTAGTTCGTGAACGAACTAGTTCGGAAGATCGTTCCCATAAGTGAAATGAACGAATTAGTTCGCAGTGAATTCCGCTCCTAGTTCGTTTGTACGAAGTAGTTCGTCATCACATTTGCATACCACTAGTTAAGTTCGCGAGGGAAGTGAGGACGTCCTTGTTTTAGGTCATCACATTCAGTGTCTTCTTTCGTGAGTAGGGACCTTTTTGTTTAGGTCCTCACATTCACTCCGAACTTGAAAGGAACTAGTTCCTACGTGAGTGGATACCTTTTTTTTTTAGGTCCTAACATTCACTCACAACTGCAAAGGAACTAGTTCCTTCCTCAGTGAACTGCGAACTATAAGAACGAACTAGTTTGCAAGGGCTGAGGAACTACTCCGTTCGCGGTCACTAAGGTGAACTAGAATGCGCAGGCCTATATGGAAGTGCGTCCACTGAACGAGACTCCCACCGGTACGAACTATGTACATAGAACAAAAAATGCTTACCGCACCGTTGCGATGCGGTCGGCCTCTACTGGACACCTGCCTTAACCAAACAAGAACAAAACAAAGTTACCATGGTATGACGATATAACTTGCAATCTTTTCTACCACAAGTAGCTACTGGAGCCTTCCAAAAGTTCATACACTTCTTCATCTTAAATTAATACCTTTTTTTGTTAATTGATGACTCCATACCGGTCAGATCCCTTTTCCCAGAACTAAATATCCTAGTCAGAAATTAAAATTAAAAGCCTTGTTCATAATATTAATTATTTCTGTACACTTCCGAAATTTTCTGTTCTTAACATTAGGTGTATTCTTTCGTATCCATCAGACCGAGTTCGCGTACAGCTCGTACGGCGATATCCCGTATACTACTTACGAGAAGTATACGTTGAATATTTACGATAATTCTACGGATAATCTTTTAGATGCTTATACTCGTATGTAACGTTTGTTCGTTCATCTACGTTAAAAGACATACATACATACTTATATTCCTTCCACGAACGTGCTATGCATTTCAGTGATGTTTTATAGTTTCTCAAATGCTATACATAGGTGAACTTCATCAATGTGTTGTATATTTCCTTTGATGAAACTTCATCGAACAAATATATTGTAAATTTTAAGTAAAATATATTATCTATTATTAATATCAAAAACCCATGAATTCCCCGCTAACTCCCATGGATGCGACGCTAACACCCATGGGTCCTGTACCAACACTCGTCGGTGCAGCGTTTACACCTATGAGTGCGGCGTTTACACTCATTGGTGTTTAACGCAACACCCATCGGTGTTCTTACGACAACCACAGGTTTTTTTTTCTAAAAACACCCATAAATATGGGTGTACTGCCTTGGTGAAGGACGGGTTCTGTTAAACACTAGACGTATTATAAAGACTTATATTGTGGATTCAACTAATCGAAATAATGGCGAATTTTAGCGATAAATTCTACTGAAATATGTTCATGCTATTACTTGGCAAACATTTACACTCTAATACCTAAATCCATTTATTAATATAAGTAGCAATAAATAGCTGTATGTAAAGATGCTCTTACACGATCGATTAAAATGGCTCGATTTGCAGCAATTCCAGACAGTTTTGGCGTCACGGAAAATACAGCAACATCAGGCATTGACGATATGGATCAATTGGTGGTCAATTTGTTGCTCAGCAGTGGCTAGCGATATGGAGCAATACTTAGCAATTTGGCAATAGGAATCATACACGAACAATCCAGTCTATGAACAACACGAAAGCAAACTTGACAGAAAAATATTAAACTTAAAATAAAACTTGGAAATATTTGAGTTCCAAGCCATTATAACACGAGACTTGACAAATAAATCCAACAACCGAACCATGGAACGAGGACAATTGCTCGGAATTTTCCAAGCTAGTTGAAACACAGCAACTATAGGGCAAGCAATACCAGCAATCTGTGAAAACATTGCCACACTGCCGAAACTAGAACGATATTGCCCTATATTGCTCCATTAGTCGCTCCACTAGTTTTGGCAATAGTCGTCGAGCAATCAATTGCTTGAAAAATTGCTTGTGTAAGAGCACCATGTCTAAAATTTACTAAATATTTGAAACCTGCTGCATAGGAGTGACATTCTAAAAATATTTAATACATCATCGCACAAAATTTTACCAACTCCAAATCCAAACGAAAAATTTCATTTTCTATTCAAGTTAAGGTTACGCTTCTAGTTTTTCCATTTAAATAAATTATAACAAACAATAGAACTTGAATAAACAAAACATTCGTTTCTAATTGGTCTGAATCGAGCAAATCCAGGAACCACATTAGAGCATATGATAGAATCATAATTCAACACAAATTGGAACGTAGTTGTTTTCTAAAGATCAGGAAGTAAAACAAGTCACTTCAGTTACAAACTGACTCATCGAAAACTTTTGAGGATACAATGGCTTGATTGAATTATAGTTTTACCGTTTACCTTTACCGATGGAATTTTACCTGGTTTAATTTTTTTTAAAACAACGACATATCTACCAACATAATGGAAATACTAAATTAATTTAAGTAAATAAATCGACATCCCTCAAGGTTCCAGTCTATAACCCACGTTTGTTTCTTCTCGAATAACATTCAAATCGATTGTGCAATAAATTATTCTAGTTTTAGCACACTATTGGCTCCAGTACTGTTTATTAGTTTTAATAAAGTACACAAATATCTATTATCTACCCAATGTCTATTCTTATTTTCAATAAACCACTTTACAACACTCGAGTGCTCCACCGTAGTTAAATATGATGGTGATGCAAAATGAAAAAAGTTTGCTTTGTCATTAGAACCTGGTCTATAATACAAAAGCCTACCCAAATACAACACCCTAGTGTTGTTGAGTTTTTGGGTCCACCGATATCGCGTCATGTTCCGAAATCGAACTTAAATCTTTATGAAAAGAAGATAAAAAAAACATGTTTAATTCGTGCTTGTTGGTAAGATAGTTAGCTTATAGCTTCTATATGGCATAGCACTTCTTCTCTCTCTGAGACATTCAGCAGGTAAATTATTCCGTGACAAAGCAAAACCACACTCGGATAGGTGCAAAAAAAAACCCACTAAAATCAAGGTAGTATAAAAGATTTTTGCATGAAACTTAACTGTTGGAATTCCCCAACATTATCTCTTTCTAGCAGCCAACTAACTTTATGTGATTTTTGTTGAACGGGGGTCTAGTTAGAATTTCTTCATCAGACTCGATTTATTCTGAGTGTCAGGACGCGTGATTGTGTCTTGAAAAAAACCATTGGGTGGGGAGAGTACCTCAAGCAATCTATAGAATATTTTGTTATAGTGCCTTTAAGTTATATGGCGCGTATCTTCCACATATACTCAAACCCACCTGGGATCATTATTTTATAATAGGCTGAAACTGACCGATGTATTTCAGCAGTTTATTTTACCGCAGTTGTTCAATTGATCTCGTTGGTGTTATCTTGTCTTGTTCCTATCTCTTCTACCTGGAGACGGTATAGCGTTGTTGTTTCGTAAAATCGAGTGTAAACGTAGTTACGGTCTTCGCATGCAGATTAAGTAATAAGTGTGATAGGGACCCAATTTTGGTATGTATCGATGCAGTCTGCAGTGGTAATTTCAAATCTATAATGCATTCGGTTCGAAACTGATCGATCGATTGACCTTGATCAAAATTAATATCAAAATCACTATTTTAACTACTTAACTCGATAGGAAATTTATGTTTTTTGTGATTGTATCGAACCTATCGGCTATTCCAAAACAGACTGAAATATCTCCATTTAATGGAATACGGAACTGATTTGAACTGTGATCGTTTACATAGAATCATTTCGGATCGTCTTGACCACAATCAAGTTCGGATTATTGTTAGCATCAATGTCTGACATCATTATTTGTTTTAGTTTTACTTAAAACCAGTCAGACGTTAATTTCAACGCGGTCTTAATTTTCGGTAATTGTTGATTCGATACGCCAAAATACCATATATCGTTTTTACTCCAAATTTTGTTCTCCTGTTTTTTTTTAATTATAAAATTTGTGCATTATTGCAGTTTCTAAGTAATATATATTCATTTTAAATCTTGTGATTACACTGGACTACTTTGATCTTTCCGTTCTTATAGATTATTTTTTCCAGCTCAGCTGAGGAACTCAATTGGGCACATTTAAGCCCAATTAATGCATCGTTGCATGCATGCATTGTGCAAACAGTGTTTTTTGACATATCGACTTATCAAAGGAAAACTTCTTAATTTTGTGTATACGAGAATTCAGCATTTCGACTTATCTATAGACGTTCTTTTTTCTTCCAACCACCAGGTCAATAAGTTTGTCTTGTATTAATAATAATAATAATCAATAGCGCAACAGCCCAAACCGAGCCTAGGCTTTGAAGTAATGCTAGAGTTATTTCATTACGAGACCTACGGAACACTAGGAGGCGAAGTGGTCAGCCACACGCTCGTCCGTGATTATTACCCCGATTTTAACTCAGGTACTCATTTACAGCTGAGTGAACTGGTAGTCTAGTCCCATTCTCGAAAATTACTTGTCGCCAAGCAGATTCAAACCTGGTACCAGGAGCACCAAAGGCAAGTGCTCTAGCACTACTTGTCATGTATTGTTTCACTTTAATTCATTAACATTTTAATAACTTAATGTCAGAAAAAGTTTTCTCCGTGACGTTCGAGACATTTCACTTTCTGTGTGTGGTACTACTAGCGCCGCGATGCAAAACCAGGAATAGCGACCAATGTTGCCATTTTAGCAGAAAATTCTGCTAAATCGAGCAGAGTAAAATATTTTTTAGCAGTGAAATTTTTCGTCAAAAATTTAGCAGAACTTTTAGCAGAATTGAAAGGAAAACCATTATAACGATTCTGCTAAAATAGTCGGTTTTATTAAGAATTTTTTGGCCGTTTTTCGCAGCCAGAAGAGTTTTTTGTTCGAAACACCAATACGAAAGCCCGAATGGGATCGATCGCTGTCGTGATTACTGACTACTACCAAAAAGGACTCTCGAGAGTTGAAAAACCTTCATTGAAGATGCCAGTCTTAAACGGCGTTGGACTAGGTTCGAAGGAGCTGTTTCGTCATCAGATGGGATTGAGTCAGCATCCTACTCGGGCAGAAACTCCTCTGACGCCAAAAAACAACCATCAAAAATTCCACAATAGCATTTTTTTAGTGTTATGAAATAGAGGATATAATAGTTATTTTCATGTCTTAGATAAATAAATAAAAATTGGGGAAAAAATGCTGTGATGTAAGAAATTTCGGTTGACCACATACTTAAGGGCGGTTTGTATGGTGATTGCGAACAATTTTCACTGAGATTGTGAGGGAGAAGGAAAATCTCTAATGAGAAACTGATCAGAATAATGTTTGTAAACTACTGTTAGCAGTTTTTTTTAGCAGAAATTGGATGAACAATATTCTGCTAAGTCTGCTAAATTTAGCAGAATCCTATTTTTTTCTGGTAACACTGATAGCGACGCTCAGTTTTTACAGTTAATGTCATATTGCAGCGATGTATAGATTTTAGGTATATGCTATATACAACGCTGCATTGAATGGATTATCGCTTTTATTCCCGAAAACTTTAAAACAAGTAGGTCAAGGCTCGTCGCAAGAAACAATACCTTTATTGTTGTTTATCATCAACAATCAAAACAGGTTATAATTTCTTTTACCACTTTGATAACAATATTTACCCATAAAAACTGCCATTTTATTACTATGTTGTGAACGGAGGCCTTGGAGTGATTATTTTGACTTGCAAAAGTCAAAACAATCGAAGGGAAGGTTGAGGATCGGGAAAGAGGGGTCCAATTCCGCCTACGTCCGAATTGGTGGCTGAAACGCAAACTGGAGCGACGTGCTTGCTGGCTTCCGGGCTAGCTGCGGCTGTGGGGGGGTACGTTGTTCGCGTTTCAGGCCATAAAACCCTTGGCCTGTACAACAAAAATTTCACGCCGACTTATCCGGGTGATAAAATTGGGATAAGATTCCCAATCGGTCGTGAGAGACCGAGAACATTCCTAACAACTCGACAGGCGCCGGTATTGTGCGCCGTCTAGCCCACCCTACCATAGCCATATCTGTCCTGAAATAAAATTGCCGATATGGCCCCTAGAGAGAGGTATGAGTGGGGCGGAAGGCCTTCAACCGAGAAGATCCATCTTAATAGGCTCCTTATTCAGCCATTTTCAGAGAAACCACGAATTATGTACAAATCAATGAGGAAAACAACAAATCATAACCAAAACAAACCATATAATAACAATTACCTCTTGTTTCTGCATGTAAATAATTAGGTTGACGTTTCTAATTTAATTTATTAACAAATTTTTATATATCAGTCCAAGTCAGTTTCTGTCTCGTTTAAGTCATGCATGTTTTATATTTTTATTTTAATTTATTTTTAATTGAACTATGAATTTACCTATGTTATTTTTAGGTTATTTTGTTATTCGTTTACTTTTATATAATTTACTATTTTTCAATTGATATTTACTTATATTATTTTAAATTTAATTATAATTTGTTTAGTTTTATTTTTATTTAATTTTTCAATCTAATTTAATTTATTATGTTTTACTTTACATGTAATAATTTATCTCAGTTTATTTATTTTATATTTGTTGCATATATGTTGATGACCTTATTTACGCAGTTTATTTTTATATGTGGCCAAAGACTTCTTTGCGTCACTTTAGTTAATTTTTAATTTAGATTTCCCTTTAAATTGAATTCATTTTCAATTTTAATTAATTATTTGTTTTTATTCATTTTACTTTTAATTTATGTGCTGGTTCTGACTTTCTTTTTAATTCTTTTTAATCTTGTATTTAGCCGAAAACTTTTACGAGGCACTCATTCGAAACTCGCGTTCTATCGTCACAGAAACAGATTTTGTGATATTTTCAATCGGGAAATTCCTTCGGTCCGCCACTTTTCAGGACACTTATCTATTCCTTTTCTTTTCCGCCCGTGCGCAATAAACTTAACTTAACTCTAAAACTACTTCATTTTCTTTCTCTTCGCGCACTTCAATTCCTACTTTTTCTCGCCAAAACTCCAACCTCCATTTTTCTTCGAGCTGTCACTCTTCTTTTTCTCCAACAAAAAAAACCATCCACTGCCCTCAAATTTTTTTTGTGTGGATCTCGTGTGGATCCCAATAATGCCAACCTTTTGCCGATCCACACAGGTTCACCCACAGATGACACTACAACATAGCCTGATCGCCGTTGTCTACAACGCCGAACAGGCTAAAAAAAAAAGGCAGCTGTGAGCTCCGTCTGCGTCTCATGCTCACGACTGCAGCGACCGGGCACTGTCAGAGTTTGTCACTCGCTCCAGTCACTGACGAAGGTCCTTGGAGTGGTACACTCCCACACGTTTGCCTCCGAGATCTTCTAGCTCATATCGCGAGTTGCCCAGCACACGACGAATCCTGCACTTCAAGAACTTTTTGGCCAGTTTGGCGTTATAATTGTGTGCAGCTGTGGACAGGGAAAAGTTTCTTCTGTACACTTCCTGTCCTTCTCTAAATTGAGTTTGAGCCGTACGCATATTATAACGCCTACTGCTGTTCTCATGTGCGACTTGAATATTCGCCTGTGCCAGTTGCCTCACGATAGGAGTACCTTCTCTGGGACCCAATTGCAAGTCTGCCTCACCTAACGCTTTCAAACGATGCAACAGAGCGTAGTCATCCCCATGCGACATCATGTGGGATCCAAACAAAACCTGATAGGGCGAAAACTTAGTGGCTTGGTGAATTGAACTCCTAAGAGAAAATGCTATTTTGCTTAAGTTTTCGTCCCATCGAGTCTGGTCCTCCACGATGAACGCACGGAGTCCAGCTAAAACAGACCGGTTGACTCGCTCTGAAGCATTCGCTTGAGGCGAGTATTTTGGGGTATATAGGTGTTTAACCCCATACTTAGAAAGCATGGAGTTAAATGTCGCTGACTTGAACTGAGACCCATTGTCGGAGAGAATTGTCTCGGGGGTACCAAACATATGGAAGACATCCCTCTCCAAAAACGTCGTAATCTCACCCGCCGTAATTCTTCTTAGGGGATGAAGGATAGGAAATTTGGACAGATGGTCCAGGACAACAAGGATAGCAATTTTCCCACTTTTGGTCCTAGGGTATGGTCCTAATACATCAATGTATAGATGTTGAAAGGGCTTCTGCGTTCTGAAGGCATCTCCCATTGCAGCTCTAAGCGGACGATTCGGGGACTTCGTTTCTTTACAAGTCTGACACGAAAGAACGAAATCGCGGACTTGTGTAGATATACCGGGCCAATATAAGTAACGTCTAATGCGCTCTAGCGTTTTAGCGAACCCACCGTGAACCATGGTATCCGCTTCATGTGCCTGAGCAATCGCAGTAAGCGCCAAGCTCGATGGAATCCAAAGTTTCCAGGCACGATCCTCTGTGATTGGGTCACCATTATAGGCCTCTGTACGCTTGTACACGAAACCATCTCTAACGCATACGTCAGGAAGCCGAGAGGCGTTTGCCTCCACAGTTGACTTCAGATCCTGATATTCCGGATTCTGAAACTCTGACGAGCTTAAGTCAACCATGGGTGCAACGTCAATCAGCGCGTTTAATCCGTCCTCGTATACGCGAGAGAGAGCGTCTGGTACAATATTCAGGCTCCCACGACGATGTTCAATCACGAAGTCGAAACCTTGCAACTTCAAACTCCAGCGAGCCAAACGTCCACTGAGATCCTTTTGAGACATCAGCCATTTAAGACTTGCATGATCCGTGATAACCTTAAACGATGTCCCTTCCACGTACGCTCTGAATTTTTTCACGCTCAACACAGCGGCGTAGCATTCAAGCTCGGTAACACTGTAATTGCGTTGAGCGGAATTGAGCTTCTGGGACATAAACGCAATCGGAGATTCCGATCCATCATCATTCTCCTGGAAAATAACACTCCCCACTCCAGATTTACTAGCATCACATTGTATCACGAAGGGTCGAGTGAAGTCTGGATTTACCAATACAGGGGCTGCGGTTAACTTGGCCTTCACAGACTGAAATGCAGTTTCTGCTTCAGAAGTCCAAGTAAATCGTTCGGCCTTTTTCAGCGTGTCTGAGATCGGTGACACCACAGCTGCAAAGTTGAGTATGAAGCGTCGATACCAACCAGCCATACCAAGAAAGCGTCGAACCTGACGTGCGGATTTTGGTGAAGGGTAATCGACTATAGCCGAGACTTTTTCTGGGTCTGTCTTCAGGCCTCCATCTCCAACAATGTATCCAAGATACTTCACCTCCCTCAGACAAAACTTACTTTTTCCCACATTGATTGTAAGTCCAGCCTTCACCAGACATTCGGCAACTTCCGCCAACAAAACCAAATGGGAATTGAAATCTTCCGAGATCAACAATAAATCGTCCAAGTAAACAAATACTTGGTCCTTCAGTTCGGGTAGGATAACACGATCCATCAAACGGCACATGCGTTGGGGTGCATTGCACAATCCAAATGGCATCCGGGTAAAATGATAGAGGGGTCGTCCGGGAATGGTAAACGCCGTCATTTCACGAGACTTAGTCTCGAGAGGAATCTGCCAAAAGGCGTCCTTCAGGTCAAGACTGGTTATGAAGTTGGCTCGTGGTAATCGACTAAGAATTCCGTCGATATGTGGAAGTGGATATGCATCCTTTTTCGTCACACTATTTACCTTTCGAGAATCCAAACATAACCGGACTTTTCCTGGTTTCCTCACGAGTACTACCGGCGAACTCCACGCACTCAAACTCGTCTCTATCACTCCCATTGCCAGCATACGATCGACCTCGCCATACATGAGGTTTTGAATCGCAGGCGATACTGGGTAGTGTCGTTGTTTGATAGGGCGCGCTTCTCCTACGTCGATTTCGTGTTCGAGAACGTTTGTCCTTCCCAAACCATGAAGTTCGAAAGAAGGGAACTTGGACTTAACGTTCTCTAGACGTTCAACATCTTTACTCGTTAAAGAGTGCATCGCAGTAGCATTATGTTGCGAAGAGGTGGTTTGTGTGTTGACACAACTGATGATGGATGGAGCAAGATTAAAAGCTCGCCAGAAATCTACCCCAAGATATAACTCCTGAGACAAACTTGGCACGATGTAAAGGGTAATAGGTTGTGTAACTCCACGAAATTTAATTTCGGTCGTCACACTTCCCACCACCCTCTGTGAAGCACCATCAGCTGTCTTCACCTCATGAAAAATCGGCTTCCAATGCACTTGCGCACGCTCAAGGCGTTCTAATGCATTGGCTCCTAGGCAACTAATGCTCGCACCACTGTCTAAAAGACCTTTAACGTTTACACTGAAAAGGGAGACCATAGCATAGGGACGTACGTCAAAAGGTTCAGAGATAATAGTCGACATTACTGCCTTCTTTCTCTCACGAACTTTACGCCAAAATGCGCGTAAACGTAAAATTGCTTTTTTAGGAGTTGGAACAGGGGAAGGTTGAAATGTGGAACACGAAGAAATAGCAATAAGGGGGGATTTTGAATCGTTAAAAATCCTGTCGCGTGCCTCCATGTACTCCTTCAGTCTTACATGGTAAGGCTTCCGAGGTACAGGTGCTTTGCGAACAGAAGGTAAGGGATGGGAAAGAATTACGACTGAATGAGACTCAGTCGTGGCAGTTGTCGAATCCGATGGTATTGTCAGGTCCGGTGTATTTGACCTGACTGGTGATGTTTCGTCATCACCACAAGTTGCGGAGATCGAAAAGTCTCCTACGTTTTGGGTGGCTGCTGTGGGTTGCTCCGAAAAGGACGGGAATTAGAACGTTCCGTTCCGGAGTTTTCCCGATTGCAACGAGCACAATGCGGTCGCAAAACGTCTTTCGTTCCGCAGCCATAGCAGAAAATACCCCTGGGTGCTTCTTCACATAGTCGGTAACTGTGACCTAAACGCTCACAGTTCCAACATTTTAGTGGAGCCCCAGTTGTAATTCCTGCCATGGTTTCGGAACCATCGCGCTCGTCACAAACCTCTGTAGGAGGCTCCACGACCTCAGCAACTCGGGTATGACTCGAGTAGCCGTATCGGGTAGATCGTCTTATGTCCTCGACTCTGGACACTATTTGTCGGAGATGGTCAAGCGACCAAATTTGTTGCAGGCAAATTTGTTGCTGCGTGTTCGGCAACAAATTTCCCCGCACCAGCTCCACGAACTCTCCGTCGTGCATTGGATTCGACAGCAGATTCCGGAGCTCACACAAGTCCTGCTCGAACATCTGATAGGACTCGCTTGGGACCTGACGTCTGGCTAACATTTGCCGTCTGATATCCCAATCACTTGCTCGCACACCCCACGTCTGCAAAAATGCAGGTTTCAGAACCGCCCAAGTTGGTCTTGGATTGGACCTGTGCCAGGTCCAGTACCAACTGTTTGGACGACCATCTAGCAGCATGTAGAAACTTCGTGCGAGCAAGTCCATATCCGCGCTCAGCTCGCTGGTCGCAAGAGCCTCGGCGCGATAGATTAGTTCTTCCGCTCGCAACACTTTAGCGTCTCCATTGAATTTTAATCGCCATGTCCGTATGGGACTTGCAGTGTTGCGGCGTCTATTGTTTTGTCCGGTGCTCCTTCGATCAGCGAACTGAGCGGCCGGATAATGTGGAAGCTGAGCCCCCGGATATTGTTGTGGTTGAACGACCGAATATTGAGGCGGCTGAGCCATTGGATTTTGTGGTGGCTGAGCCCTCTCAGGTGCTCGAGCAGTACTCGTCGATCTGGAGGTGCGATCCGTCGATCTTGAACGATCGCTGTGTGAATCTCGAAATTGATGAGATCGCTCCTCCCTCAGCAACGTACGAATCAGTTGAGTGATCTCATCAACTCCAAGATTCACACGTGCCTGCGCTGTCGTCCTCGGTATCTGTGGTAGTGGTCGATTCAAAGGTGTTGTTGGTATATTCGAGGGTGGTAATGGCAAAGTCGACGTTGGTAAACCCCTGCCATGGTCGGTGACCACTGTTCCGTCCGGAGCGTAGAAGGCTCGACCTCCGCCCAGCTCTTGTGGAGGATCTAAATTTAACTCCCTAAGGAGAGAAACCCCATCTCTTTGCAGCTGTGGGACCGTCAACTGAGCCCTGCTTCTTGTCAACGGACCAGGGGCGGCTGTCGCTCCCTCCACTCCACGGACAGACCAGTAGTCCGACTTGTCCAGATCATTCCTACAAGTGGGACAAATCTCTTTTTCCTTCAACCACTCCTCTATACAGAGTTCATGGTAACGGTGTCCACATTTAGTGATCACCTCATCAAGTGGTCTCACCCAATCCTGACATATAGTACACAGAATATCACCTCTCCTTTCTGGTGTTCGTGAAAGTGGCATATTGAAAAAAAAACGATGTAAGAAAATTTACTCTAATAAGTAATATAAACTACCCAAACTAAATATTAATAGGAAACTAAAACTAAATAATGAACCTTCAAAATATATATGCCTAATAATAAATAAACGAGAAATTCAATACAAAAAAAAATAATTATCTAATAACTATCTATATAATAAATTAAACTACCACACCCAGAAAAAACTAAACTAACTAAACCTACTAAATTTAATCTAATAATATAACACTAAATCTAAGAAAAATTACCTAACAAAAAAACCACCTAAGTCTAAAAAAATTTAAACCTAGAAAATTACTATAACTTAACAGGAAAATTACTAAAAGAAAATATAATAAAGCTTAAATTTTAATAGTGATAAATATGTATGTATAAGTAATAAATAATAAAAAAACTAACTAGTCCTACAAAACAATGCAAATGGAAACCAAGATATGCTATTAGAACAAAACAAAAAAAATTATACTAAAGCAAGAATTGAAAAAAAAAAATATAATATACAAAATAATTCCTAGCTAATAATACCATGAAAAGAAAAAAAAATTAGTAAATAGCTAAGCAAACGAAAAATATATAACCTAACATGCGAATTAAAAAAAAAAAAAAAACTATAAATGAAAGATCTACATAGTTTTACGTACAGTATAAAAAAAAATCATTCAAACTAAGGATCTAAAATACGTACCCAATATAAAGCTAATCAACAAAAAACAAAAAAAAAAAAAAAAAAAAGAAAATGATTCATGAAAGAAGCGAAGGAATCAAATTTGCGCTTAAAGCAATCAAATTAAAGCGAATATCAAATAAAATTTGATAGCAAAAGAAACAATAAGAAAAAAACCATGCCAAATATAACATCCGATTCTTCGAAATCAAAAAAAAAAATCAATACAAAAAAAAAATCGGATGCTAAACCAATATTCTAGCATATAGCAAAACAAAAAAAACAAAGCCAAGCCAAATGCAAAAATCAAAATGATAAATCAAAATTTCAAGAGCAAACAATTTTCATTATAGCGAAAATCAAAATCAAAACGTGATGGATCTTCTCGCTATCAACCTCCCAAACCTCATCCTCTCTCCTGCTAGGTCGAGTTGAAAGGCAAATCTCAGCCTCTCCAACTTCAAGGGAAAATTGGAAATGAGAAAAATAAAAAAAAAATGGGATAATACAAAAGCAAGATAAAATAAAATACTAAGATAAAAAAAATTGGAAAATTGTCCTAAGACTTAAAATTTAAAAAAAAAAAATATACTACATGATTTAAATTTAATTTTACGTTATAGGAACTTTAAAAGGATGGAATAAGGAAATAAGGAACTCTTTTGAAGACTTCAGTATTGACTTCTCCTCACCAATCCAAAACATATATTGCAGGTAGTCTGCCCAATCGTCTGACGACTTGCCCGCTAAGTCAAGACAAGCCCAGCTTTCAAAAGGGTACCTACAATACATCAGTTTGATGGGTCTTGAAGACCCTACTTAACCCATAACAAGTCCAACTCGAACCCACAGATAGAAAAGGCTTCCCCTTCCTATGGAATTCTGATGGCGCCTGAAGGTTGCCAACAGAAAACTGTCAATACAAAGGTTTCACAATGTTCAGCTGAAAATTCGAATCACACTAGAAATAAGTGAAGCAACAAAAGAGCTTGTTCACTGTACTTGTAGGTGCCGTGCAAGCGTTATTTTGTGTCGCTATCAGACAAAGTTTAAGTCCATTCGATGTGACAATTTTTATGCGGCATTTTTCCGACTCTCGCATATTGTTCCATCACGCGTTGTGAACTACGCGCCGGTTTGGCTAGCCCCACGTTGGGCGCCATTTTGTTGTGAACGGAGGCCTTGGAGTGATTATTTTGACTTGCAAAAGTCAAAACAATCGAAGGGAAGGTTGAGGATCGGGAAAGAGGGGTCCAATTCCGCCTACGTCCGAATTGGTGGCTGAAACGCAAACTGGAGCGACGTGCTTGCTGGCTTCCGGGCTAGCTGCGGCTGTGGGGGGGTACGTTGTTCGCGTTTCAGGCCATAAAACCCTTGGCCTGTACAACAAAAATTTCACGCCGACTTATCCGGGTGATAAAATTGGGATAAGATTCCCAATCGGTCGTGAGAGACCGAGAACATTCCTAACAACTCGACAGGCGCCGGTATTGTGCGCCGTCTAGCCCACCCTACCATAGCCATATCTGTCCTGAAATAAAATTGCCGATATGGCCCCTAGAGAGAGGTATGAGTGGGGCGGAAGGCCTTCAACCGAGAAGATCCATCTTAATAGGCTCCTTATTCAGCCATTTTCAGAGAAACCACGAATTATGTACAAATCAATGAGGAAAACAACAAATCATAACCAAAACAAACCATATAATAACAATTACCTCTTGTTTCTGCATGTAAATAATTAGGTTGACGTTTCTAATTTAATTTATTAACAAATTTTTATATATCAGTCCAAGTCAGTTTCTGTCTCGTTTAAGTCATGCATGTTTTATATTTTTATTTTAATTTATTTTTAATTGAACTATGAATTTACCTATGTTATTTTTAGGTTATTTTGTTATTCGTTTACTTTTATATAATTTACTATTTTTCAATTGATATTTACTTATATTATTTTAAATTTAATTATAATTTGTTTAGTTTTATTTTTATTTAATTTTTCAATCTAATTTAATTTATTATGTTTTACTTTACATGTAATAATTTATCTCAGTTTATTTATTTTATATTTGTTGCATATATGTTGATGACCTTATTTACGCAGTTTATTTTTATATGTGGCCAAAGACTTCTTTGCGTCACTTTAGTTAATTTTTAATTTAGATTTCCCTTTAAATTGAATTCATTTTCAATTTTAATTAATTATTTGTTTTTATTCATTTTACTTTTAATTTATGTGCTGGTTCTGACTTTCTTTTTAATTCTTTTTAATCTTGTATTTAGCCGAAAACTTTTACGAGGCACTCATTCGAAACTCGCGTTCTATCGTCACAGAAACAGATTTTGTGATATTTTCAATCGGGAAATTCCTTCGGTCCGCCACTTTTCAGGACACTTATCTATTCCTTTTCTTTTCCGCCCGTGCGCAATAAACTTAACTTAACTCTAAAACTACTTCATTTTCTTTCTCTTCGCGCACTTCAATTCCTACTTTTTCTCGCCAAAACTCCAACCTCCATTTTTCTTCGAGCTGTCACTCTTCTTTTTCTCCAACAAAAAAAACCATCCACTGCCCTCAAATTTTTTTTGTGTGGATCTCGTGTGGATCCCAATAATGCCAACCTTTTGCCGATCCACACAGGTTCACCCACAGATGACACTACAACTATCATTTAGATAATAGGTACACAGTAAATATTAAATTTTTGACTAACAAAAATTCTCCTTCTTTTCTTTCAGATGTCTCAAACAGTGCCAACCGGTCTCTTTCAATACTCGACAGATGCATATGCCGATTGTTTTGACCTTTCCCTATTACCGACAGACGGTGAGGTACCACTAAGTCCTCAATCCGAACTATCCTCACAATCCCCGCAAATCTCCTTGGACTATATCCCAGCCACAATCTACCACGATGTACCGATGAAAACCGAAAAGCCGTGGAACGACGACGATATAATCAAGACCTCATCCGATGTTCCTAGCGATCAACAATCGGCCCTATTACAACAGCTTCAAAAACACTATCAATTGTATCCGTCGCCGTTGCCCAGTCCGCCACAGGAGCACTGCTACAATACAACATTTCCGCCATCGCCGTGTCCATCGATCGAACAAAACGTGACTGGTATCACCATTAAGCAGGAGTATATAGCATTACCGCCGTCTCCTCCAGATTCGAACGGTGCACCATCGCCTTTTTGCGAAATCAAAAGCGAACCGGATACCGATTCCGAATCAACTCTGATCGATATCAATTCGCTTCTGGAGAATTCGCTGAGCGACTACGAACATTCGTCGCCGAAACGTTTGCATCTGCAGCAACAGCAACCACAGGATCATCAACTACTCCGCGAGTATCTTCAAGATACAACATTTCAGAAGAAACATAACTTAAAGCCGTTGGCACTGGAGTCCTTGATCGGTGGTTTCGGCGAACGTGGCGATATTGAGCCATTCATTTCGTTGGCGTTGGAGGATGCAAAGCGCGATGCCCAAGCGATTTGTGCGTCGTTGCAAATATCACCAGGTAAGTTTCTTTACTTCTTCAAATTGTTTGTTTTACGGTGCCAGCAAATGGGACCATGTCCTTTTCTACGGTCATATCTTCGCCCGATTTGAGATTTCTCTCGAAGTTCCTCAATAAAATTGGACATGTTCGAGAAAAACACCCTTTTCTTTAAGTTCTTTCGTGTGGTGGTTACTTGAAGAAGTACTTTAATTTCATCAGTTTTTGGTCCTTATCTCCTAAGCTAAGCTAAGCTTGAAAGTTTCATATTTTCTTGATCTTCAGGTTGGCTATTGTATAGGTTCGTATAACTTTATGATTCTCCATTGAACAAAATTCATATCTTAGCAAAATTCATATTCATCACAATAGCAGTTCCTCTTTTACATCTACTCAATCATATTTGGAGTATTTTCATGTTAATTTTTCCACCCAAATTTCTTTGAAATTTGCTGCCGGATGCAGGCGTTTTGAAATTTTTATGATTTTGGAAAAATAGTTTTTAATTGTATCGAATTTATGTACATATACAGAGCCATTAAATATTTAATAAGGCTTATAAATTTTTAACTGTTTTCTATCTTTTTTCACATTAAAAATTGTCTTTTATTTATTTATATTTATTAATGTGATAACAGATATCAAAGAATTCCATGTACGTAGCTACATATTTCTCAATATTATGAATATTCATTCATTATCACTTAGAACATAATCGTGAAAAAATGTTTCATCAAAACAACAAAACGATGAATTATTCATAGATAACTTTTAAATTTATAGTTGAAAATTTTCAATATTAGCTATGATTTTTTGCACACTTATCCAGATCAAAGCAGGTTAGACAATTTACATTGTGACAATTTATATTGTGAACTCTCTGAGACAGTTATTCGCGTTAAATCCAGCCTACTATCTATAGAAGAAACGTCATAAAAACAGCTATGATCTTGTTGTTTTGTTTATAAATTTTCTAACCTGCCCTGATCTGGACAAGTGCGAAAAAAAGACACCTATCACTGCACATATACCTATATATATTTTTAATTAAATAAGATTCGTAGTATACAGTTTATTTCCAACGATTTCTTCATGAAAGTATTTATTTAACAAAACACATTCAGTAATATTATGAATCGTATTTTTGTAAGGGTATCACATATACCATATAAGCTAAATTTTAAGAATTTTTAGTTGTTTCTAACAAACTATTCCGACTGAGATTGTTCGCTGCCTTGGTTATTGCCATTGAGGATATGACAGTTGAAAAACCTTCACTTGAAAAGCTAGAACTGGGTTGAAGTAGATCAGAAGAAGTTGTTTCATCATCGGATTACATTGAATCATCAGAGGGTCTATTATGCAATTATTCGAAACACCCTTACAATTGCAGGTATTGTCAGGTTCATATGTGTGTTCCTCAACCATGAAATGATAATTACGTGTTTATGGTGATAGAATTCATAGAATTTGATGATCGTGTTATTGCGCTAGCCCTACGATGTTTCACGCTGCGCGCCTGATGCTAATAGTTTCGAATAAAAAAATTAAAAATGGATAAAGCAATTAGCAATTACCATACAAATTTTCTTGAACAAATCATACTAAATTTTTAGAATATTTTACGCAATGAAGTGCAAGAGAAAGCATAAGTGAAAATTTCTTAGAGTAAAGTGAATGTAAGAAATGCGAGCAATGTCGCCAAAAAATTAAAATTAAATTTAAAATTAAAAATTATATTTGTAGTAATTCTTCTTGAGTGAATTTGTATGTCATTTTTGTTCCGATCCTGTAGCTCAGTTCTGTAACTTATGAGTGAGAAATTTCTCACCAAAAAGTCAAAATGAGGACGAACTAATGCAGTTTTCTCTCAGTTTTCTCACTTATAACTTACAGATCTGAGCTACTGATTCAAAATTACTGAAAAAAGTATTCACTATGACGAGATTTTATAGGTATGAAGTAATATTTTATTGATTCCGGAGAATAATCAAAAAAAATACATAAAATCTAAACTAAAACTAAAGACTAAATCGATACACAAAATGACAACCCAAAATTCAAGCTTACCATGGAAAGTAGTGCGGAGTTTACATGTGGAAAACTTCATACCTCTGAAGAGTCGATAGTCAGTAGTGGCCCTCAATAGATAATTTGAAAATCAGTGCATATTGAATCAGAATTATCTAATTTTTTAAGTTTTAAACACATGAAGCTTCAAATATATACTTATTTTTTTATTAAAGTAATATTTTTTAATTCGACTTTGTAATCATCCCTGATTCTCTTAGAAGTACTACCATTTTTCCACAATAACCCGTACCTCTTAGTGACAGTTCAGCACCATCTTTATTTAAAAATATACAACCTGAAAGCTCCCGGGATTAGAACTTTAGATTTGAATGTATTTGAGCTGATGTTCCTTAATCCGATTTGTCTGAAAAGAGTCTGCACCGTTTCTTCTCCAATACTATGGCTCTAACGTTGAAAATCTTAATGAAATTGTTTGCCGTTTTCAGCCCTACACTGAAAAACTATCTCTTGAAAGTTACAAGAATGCATTACCATGAAACATGTATATGTATCATATTATAAATACTTTGGTATGTAAATGAATAAATAAATAAAAACATGTCTTTCTGTCCGGACTTGGATATGAAATATATTCGAAATGACAATTGAGACAACACTCGAAAGTCATCGATCTTGTCCGTTTGAAAGTGAGTATCATTCGTTTTCTGACGTACAATTTCAGGTAACCTTGTTAGAACCGATCGTTCTGGTACTACATTTCTGCTTAATTTTGCATCCTCTTCAAGAATTAACCACAAGTTCTAATCTGATCAAGTAGAAATATTTATTTTCCTTAATCAGCTTAAGGCTTCTGAATAAACCACTCAAAAACGCTCCTCGAAACTGAACCGATCAGGAAATCATTTATCTATTGAATTTCCTTATTACCTAGTCTATTTCTTTTATTATTATTCGAGCATGGATATAAAATATTCAAATGCTATCGTAGCGTGATCATATAATTATGCAAAAATATCTTTTACGTTGCCTTGAAGTGTTTATGCTGGGCGTTGGTACGAGACGGCTCCAAACAGCAATTACCAAGTAGTGTATATGGTACACTACAATAAATAATATTGCCATAATTTTTCTGATCCATCTACAGTAATAAAATTCTTTCAGTGCGTGTAATAAATAGATTTGATCTGATGCCGCGCAATCAAAACGACAAGATCACCTCGAACCGAGAGCATAATAATCACAAGTTTCAGGTAATTACGCACGATCAACGAAAGGTTGAAGTCGTTGTTAGTTTGTCATGTCGTTTAAAATGCAGCAATAGTAAGAAGTACTCTCGTTTTACAAGCAACTATTGTTCCGTCAAGGTCTACAAGATTTTTCATTAAACGTGATACAACGGAAAAGTATTTCGAGTCGAACCTCTGATTGCAATCGAACCGGTATGAATCAGAGAATTCTCGGAAAATAATACTAAATTTAATTTTAATAGGCCGAGATACGAAAATGATTGGTTGGGGCATCCATCATCAACAAAGGTTAGTCCTGCTATTTTCGCAGTGAAGAAGATAGAGTGGTTTTAAGAATTGACCCAAAGTCCCTGACCCACTTATCAAATATCTCAGTTTTTCTTAGTATTTGTTACATTTTAATATTTCTAGTGATAATCTAACTCATATACATATACACTTTGCGATATATTTTGCTAATTACGCAGACGATATGGTAGAAGTCAACAAATGCATAGAGTTGACTTAAAGTAAAATCGTAAAAGAATTTTCAAGAGCAAAAACGAAACAAATAAAAGTTCATGCAAAAACGCAACAAATACATGTTTCGTTTTTGCCATGAGTTGCAGTTGAATCGTTTTTAGCCCTTATAGGTCAGTAACACCACTCTGGGAATTGTTGGTTCGATTGTAAGCCAAACTTTTTGGTTTGTAAAAAAAAGCTGGACACTAGGTATTCGCAGCTTTTTCACCAAGCAACTCTAAACAAATTTTAAAAAAACTCTGGGTATTATGGACAAATGAAATTTACGAAGTACAAACACAATGTCCTTAAACCGAACAATGATAACATCACTGAAGAGACTAAGAACTCGTTTCGCCATACACGAACAAATTTAAAGCAAAAAAGTATTCAATTTATTAGTTATTTTAAAAACTTCCACTTTGATTTTACATTAATAACTACAAACCAAAGCCTAACAAACCAAAACATAAGAAATACGTATTCATACGATCCAACCCCACGATGGGCGCTATTTCCTATCTTAAGCTATTTGGGTAATGAAGTGCTTAAGCACTGTGTGGGAAGAATCCAATTCAGACTGATGGCCGAATCTGTAGCTCAGTTCTGTAACTTATGAGTGAGAAATTTCTCACCAAAAAGTCAAAATGAGGACGAATTAATGCAGTATACCTAAGTTTGTCCTATCGACTCTGGGTCAAAATAGGCAGTATCAAAAAATGGTAAAAAGTATAATTTTCCAATCAAATGTGATTCAACTATTTTTTTCATTTATTCGTCAAATCCGGTTCGACAGACTAAAAAATGTTCGATTCTTTTAAAAACAAAGACTTTATTACGTTTTCTTTGAGAATTTAATTATAGCAAGGGTAACTTCTACACAATCATTCCAAAAGTTAAGTACCTAGATAATGACGTGATCTGAGCTGTACATTATGAGAGCATCATTACAATGTTTATAACAATATACATATGTACATATATAGCTATATGAGCATCATTTATGTACTATCCGAGATTTTCGCAATCTCAACTAAGGTATCTACCCAACTTTAAAATAGACTGTTATACTGAAAGAAAAACCAATATTTTTTGAACAGTTATCATAATATTTGAATAACTCATAAATGCACCGATTGCAACTGCGGTAAAGATATAAAGACCTTTAGCAAAAAGGGCACATGTCCTCCAACTGTATTCTACAATAAGAATGGAATTTTTTTCATGACAAAGCTGCAATAGAACCTAATTTTACGAATTTTTCTGGTTATTTCGACGTCAGAAGAGTTTCTGGTGCGAAACACCAACGCGAAAGCCTGAGGATATGGCAATTCAATTCTTCAAGTCCGAAAAATTTCTAATTTAAAAACAACAATTTTTCAATGCAGGCTCCCTGTAAATTTATTGTTCAATTCTGCAGACTTCAAATGTCTCTGGTTCGAATCCGGCTCGACGGATCAAAATATATTAAATTCTTTTTTTATACAATATGAAGTAGGAAATGTTTAATTACGGACAAGTAAAAATTAAAATAATTTGACCTAGAAATTCCCGACCAAATAAGCAACTAAAACCAATTGCACATTGCCAAAAATTAGCAGTTGAGCTTTATTGTTGCTTCATGCAGAATTCAACAGAATTTCGTATTTGCTTTTATTTGATAAGAAAAATTTAAAATGATAATTCAAATTTTTATTACTTCTTATTACCGGCGAATTCATATTGTCGAATGTCTGTATATTATAAATTTTGGTGTTGTTATACAATTTAAGTATTTTTTTTTTTAAACTTACAGATCCACAACAATGGACAACAACTCAAGTACATGCATGGCTACGATCCACCATCGAGCAATTCAAGTTGCCCGCAATCGATGATCTAGAAATGAAATTTCCCGAAGACGGTGCAGCATTGTCGTGTTTAACTGAAGAAGAATTTCATCGTCGGGCATCTGAGGTAACTTTAACTTTTTTTTTTGTTATAATCTACCAGGTTTTTGTTTGTTAAATTTTAAAGAAAATTGCCGTGATGACAAGAAATTTCATAGTCTGAGAGTAATCATAGAACGGACTATTGATCGGTATTTTATTTGATTTGTACACATACGTGACTTCATGCTTCGATGGTTTTCAATATGCCGAATGTCGGTGCATTTGGAGGTGCGAAGAAAGTGGGTTCGGTGGAGTCATCGTCATCACTTTCACCATCGTTTGTATGGTAACGATATATTAGCCGTTTTAAAATTGCTCTTTTGATTTTATAAATATATACAACTCATTGTTGTTGTTTACTATACTTTAGATATTATTTTAGTGATGTGTAAACACTCCATTGCTCTATTGTTGCTATCTCGGTTGAGTTGAGCTTATTTTTTTTCGGTCGTGACAATTTTACAGATAGACCTTTCGCAATAAAATTAGCACTCGCAATTTGTTTGCTCTGTGATGATATTTTTAACGAGATATAGACAGACGTTTCGTTTTCAGTTTAAGGTCGACTTGAGTCATGTCGCAGTTGTGTAGGTTGGTAACTTAACGATAAATATGATCTTTAAGATGAAAATAAGTTTGCTACGTGAGCAACGAAACCGATTACCTAGATGTAGTAGTAATTGAGTGGTTTATGCAATTTCTGATGAATTGTCTAAATTTTTTGCAGGCCGGGACAACAATCCATGCACAATTGGAAATATGGAAGTTGGCATGCTCGGAAAATTTCTCATCAAGTGTAGCATCTCCTGAAGGTACATCTGGGTGGAGTGCCGAGCAAGGACATAGTGCCGACATAACTGATGGTAAGTGTTTTATATTATTTTTATTGTTCTTAATACTGATAGAGCGTTTATAAGTTTATTCTAAGCCCAAAATTTTTTAAAAAAAAGGACAAAACTTAAGGGTACTTTGTGCTGTATCTTCTGTATCAAATTTTAACCTCGTAGTTGATTAACACGTTGAATGTCATGAGGGTCACCGGTGACCGGCACAAGAATTTTGACCCACTCATTAGCTTTGTCAAAATTTTTGACAAAAAGTGTGGCACGCAAAGTGTTAAAAGTAAATTTTTAAGGAAGAATATACAGGCTGCTTTTTGAAACGTGTTTTTTCGGTAGTCAGGTGCATAACCGTAACCATTTCGAACTTAAAAAAAAAACATAACGCAGTCACGATCGGCTGCAAGCCAATCGTATGATACTCTAGATGAAATACTGAACTCCGATTTATATTTAGTTGGAAATATATCAAGAGAATGAGGAATGCACAAGCAATTATTACATGACCTTTTACTTACAGGTAGAAACTATTGTATAGCGGCTACTCGATTTTTTGATTTATAGTGAGTTCCTTGAAGTAAGTTAGGACATTTTACAGAATTTTTGTATGGCAACTACATAAAAGACTTATGGGATATTTTTCATATTAATTGTTTCAGCTGCGACTATTATAAAATTAATGTGTATAAAATTTCAAAGTCGTAACGTAAAGCGTTTTAAAGTTATCGTTCAATATTGGTGAACATGTTTATTAAGGACTTTTGTATGGCAGCTACCCAAAGGAATCAACGGATAACGCTAATTAATGAACTCCGTCTTGGTTTTGGTATAAAATTAATTCCTGTAAAATTTTAAATTCCTGCTTTAATTCGTTCTGGAGTTATAGTGGATTCAGTAACAAGCATACATTTTTTAAGGAGTGGAAGAATATCGCCCATTAACGAACTTAGCCTTACTTTTTCCATTTTACAAGTTGTGACAAAATTTCAACTTCCTAGGTCAACGCGTTCTTGAGTTATCGTGCTAACGGACGGACGGACGGACGGACAGCAAACGGATTTGGGAGTTTTGGCCAAAAATAAACACAAAATAATATATAATTTTTTTTCGTCCGAGGCTCGGTTCTATGCGTTACAAACTTTTCGGGCTGGATTAAACTTATAATACTCTATATGTTCATCTAGAGTATAAAAATTGCGCATACTGTTGCCAACAAAGCATGTTGCGTATAATATTTTATTCGTCATACTTCTTGATGTACCTTCCATACAAAAGTTTATGTGGATACATTGCACAGATGCATACATACATTGCAAGATTATTAAATAATAGCGAAAAATCGAAGTTATTTAAATCAGTAGTTCCAATAGAAATGTCCTTAAAAAGTAGCGTTTAATCAGCTACGAGGTTGAAATATTTAATGTTATTAAGTTTAGTTGAAAAAGATAAATTAAATGTATAAAAAAATTATAATGTAAAACCGATCTATTCCTTTAGATAGTAATCATACAAAAATCCTTAAAAATGTCTACCTCTTCACACATAATAAATTCGGAAAACGATAGTAGGTACGTTAGAATTTTGGAATTAAGCTAGTGTCGCACTGCATACTTTCAAATATTTGACTAAAAGTTCTGTCAAATTTTTCCGTATGTCAAACAAAAATTTAACGATTACACTGCCAGCAATTGCCAAATATTTGGCAGGTCTTTAGTTATGAAGGTGAACATTTTCATTAATGAGCTTAATAGCAAAATTAAGTTGAAGAAAAGTACGCGATCCCTTGAAACAGCTTTTAACTTAGATCAAGAATCAAGGGTGGAATAAACCGCCCACAAGCCCGCGGTGAGGGTGGCCCACGTTGTTTATTACTGTGCTAATAAAAAAAATCTTATATACATGGATAATACATGCGCCCAGTGTCGTCGAAAATACAGTAGAACCTCTGTATAGTGACCACCCAAGAGACAAGTGCAAAATTGGTCACTTTAAACGAGTGCTCAGATTATAAAAATATTTTAGTACAGCATAATGTATGTAATTTAAAACAACACTACTAATATAAAAGGTGTATTTTTTTACGCATTTATCCAGAACATAATCTCGATACTACTATAAGCTTCGTGCTTTATTTATTTCAGCTTCATTTTTCATTTTGCCACATTTGTGTCTGAATTAGTATATGACGTAGTATTTTATAATCACATTATAGGATGTACTCCACACGTATGTAATACGTAAATTTTGGCTGAAAAGTGGTCAATGGTCACAATATGGAAATGGTCACAATATGGAAATGGTCACAATACAAAACGAAAAGTGTATGGAAAATCGGTGATTTATGTCGGGACTGTAAAAAGATGGGCACTTTAGGCAAGTGGTTAACATATGAAGGTGGTCACTTCTGCAAGTTCTACTGTACTTTGCGGGTAGGCTCCATGTCCGTCCCTGGAAGAATTTAATTATTCTGCTTTCATTAACTCCAAATTCATTTTAGCTAAAATATAAGAAATTAGTATTTCCTTTAAATTCTAAAATATGTATTTCTCTTTTACATGTATGTATATGAAGTAATAAGTTGAACCCTTACCTCACATACTCAGCGCGAGGGGTATGTTTGGCCCTAATTTATGGAGTTTCTGCAAATAAAAAACACGCTTCTTTCACCCGATATACTGCGTCATATCTAAAATCTTCGAATTACATCTGGAATATCTGCTTGCCAACAAACAAATCAATCTTTTTGTTTTCTTTTAATTCCCATAGATGTTTACTTAACATTGTAGCTACAAACTGGAAAAAAATAATAATCTTGTAGTTTTTTTTTCATTTCAAGACCACCCACCAACAACGAATCTCGACGATTTACAAGAAAAGAAATAAGATTTATTCCTATTTTTATAACAATAAATCTTTACTAAAGTTCCTATTTATGTACCTAACGGACCAGCTATTCAAATAGCAATAGCACACTCCTCGTGAACATTATTATTTCCCACGAATTAAGAAAAATACGACACAATCTAATCTAGATAATTTGAGAAACCATAGCTCAAATTTAACATTATTTTTACTTTGTAGTTTTCCATTCCGGTGTAATATATTTTAGCATTATCAGTAATTTATGTTAATTTAATCTTCGCCCCCGATAGCAAGAGTTAGTTAGCTGGAACCGCGTAATCTACCTATCTCCAAAATAGCATCTTATCATTCTCAACTAATTCGTGTTTATTTAATATTAAATTTAGATTGATGGATCTCAGACTGGGTTTTAGTTTAACCTCTAATGTCAGTCAGTTTGTGTATGAGAGGAAGCTAAAAAAGAAGTAATTCTGGGCCTTATCTAACCTTTATTTACTCCTGGAACTTTTTTAATAGATTGTTCGTATATTTCTTGAACAATCCACCAAATGTTTCCTAGCAGTTCTCAATTCAGAACCTATTTAGAAATAACATTTGCCGGTAGGTACCTACTGATCTTAATGTACCTACTGAAAATTTCCGAATCAATATAAATTTTCGATACTGAACACTCATCAGAATGAATCCTATATTTAGGAAATCATTTCTTAACTTTTTCTACTAGGTAATTTATTATATCAATACTGGATCGTAAATACAGCAGCATTTTTAAACTAATCCTGAACAAATTCTGATTTCCAGTACCTACCAAAATTGTATAAAGTTCTTACGAAATTAAAATTCCGACCGGACTGAATCAAATTTGAGAATTCGAGACGTTTTGGGTTTCATCAGTTTTATCCTAAATAAATTACAATAATTAATAGAAAACAAACATAAAAATTATTTCAAGAAAGTTGAGTTAAACTTTGAAATGCCTGGAATTTTTAATGTTGTCGTTTCGGAATTCGTAAAATTAGTATAAGTAATTTATCAATAAAGACTGAAACTTCATGCACACATCTTCCAATCCTGACGAGTGGAAATTATATATAGACACATTCTCTATTTGTTATTCTGTATTTAGTACATACATCCAAGTAAAAGTATCTAGAATAATAACAACAAATTTTTTAAATTTCTCCATTAATACAGTATCCATTTAGTACTCAATTCGTAAAACTGAAGCGACATATCTGTTCAATACTGAATGAATTAAGCTTATGAGAATTTTGTCAGTACTGAAAACTTCTCGCTACCAGACATCTGCATGTTTCTGTACTATCTTGGACTGTCTAATCCAGATAGTAGTAGTAAATAAAGTTTGACAGGAATATCTATAAACTGAGTTCTCTCACTTTTATTCAACAATTCAACTGATTTCACTATTAAGGCTCCATGTGCACGTTAAATGCGATTTTGATGACTTACGACTTACCAATCTTCACCAATTCTTACCAATATTTCACGCTAATGGCCACAAAAAAACAAAATAAAATTACACCACTTTATTAGCTGGTATGTAAACTAGGTCATCCATACAGAAAAAATTCAAAACTGTATCTGGAAAAAATGCTATTAGAACAACAACCCTTGAACATTTTTTAAAATACGTAAATTCGAGTTTTTTAAACGCATATTACCTATTTCTTGAATAATTAACTTGTCATTTTTATTAATATAATGCTAGAAAAAATCTTAAAGAAGGTCTTCTATAGATCAAATTTTAAAAAAATTTCATTTTTGTTAATAATATATGAAGTCAAACTGAAGCAACTTTTCACGATTGTCATGGCAAGAATTACCTAAGAAGACCGCATTTCATTGAAAAGTATCACAGATAGTATATAATTAATTGGTAATTCTAGAAGATAAATCAATGAAAAAATTATTGATTTTTAATAGTTATGCGTTTCAAATAATTTAAAAACCTATAACACTATTTTTTTCTGAAAAATCAAAATTAGTTCGCTGATAGACAGCGAACGATGCAGACGCCAAATTACACGAACGAAAAAAGATTTCAATCGATTAAAATCCTCTCACGAAAGAAAAATCAAACTGGGATAAAAAATTGTCATACCGGACTCATGGGGCCTTAATTATATGATATGAGTTCTTGGCTTTCTAAGGATATATGGAAATATGTTGCTGAAGTAAATCCTACAAAAAATCCTTTTCATATGATTTTTCGTTTTAATGCATGCCGTTTTTAAATTTGTTGCCAGCCCATCCCTTGCTTATTAATGAGAAGGTGAACCGAGTACTACGATTTGTTTGAAATGGTGAAACTTAAGTTTTCATTTTCAATGCCGTCTTGATCAAGTAGCACTTCTATTAGAGATGGGTCGTTCACGAGTGAATTGTTTCAAACGAACACTTCATTGAAGTGAGTGAGTGAAGTAACTCTTTCCTTTTGGTGAACTGCAGTTCCATTGGACACGTGAAAAAAAACTTTCCCTTGGTCATCATCTTCGAGATGTACCGACCTTTTTTTTGCTCATCATCTCCTCCCCTCAACTTGAACTATGAATGAACTAAAAGAAGGAACTAGTTCGCGAACGAACGAAGGAACTTCATTGAACTCGTTCCTTAAAGTGCGTGACTCGGAGTGAAGTACTTCACTGGAAGGTGGATGGAACTGCTTTGCCCATCTCTAACTTCTATGTAGATCTAATCATTCACAATCTCCAAGTTTCATTAAGTCATTTGTGATAAACCTCGTTAGTGGTAAAATACGTGTTAACTATCTGGTAAATTCACTGGTATTATTCCGGGTAATTTACTTGTCAACTATAGGGCATCGTTGGCGAAAATTGAATAAATTGGAGTGATTTCGAGATAAAGGTTCTTTGAACTGAAAGACTTGCCGTGAACGATACAATGAAGCAGATCATTTGCTGAGAAGAAGCCTGAGCCTTTTTGTATGTCAATTCGTCTTCTTTTCGCATAGTCTACAATGTTGTATTTTATTAGTCCTGCTGTTTTTATCCAGTGCTCGACAGATTCATTGACCTAGTTTCCTGACTTCCAATTCAAGATCCACTTTCATTTGCCTAACTAGAATCGTGTGATTTTTATTTAAGTATTGAACTCAAGACTCACTTAGCAACTTCGTTCTTGAAGCATTTTTTTAATGAAATTTATCTAAAAAAATTGCCTTTTCTTTCCAGATGAAGACGAAGAAATGGAGCCCGTTTCGACATCAACGTCCTCAGCGTCCTTGCCAGCAGCACTAACCGCTAAGCCAAGCGGCCGTACCGGTGGATCACACATCCACCTTTGGCAATTTCTTAAGGAGCTGCTGGCTGCTCCACAACTCCATGGAACTGCAATTCGTTGGTTGGATCGCAGTAAAGGAGTCTTCAAAATCGAAGATTCGGTTCGTGTAGCAAAATTGTGGGGACGTCGAAAAAATCGTCCAGCCATGAATTACGATAAATTGTCGCGATCGATACGGCAGTACTATAAAAAGGGGATCATGAAGAAAACGGAACGATCGCAACGTTTGGTCTATCAGTTTTGTCATCCGTATTGTTTGTAATTTTCTACGGAGTTCTTAAGTTTAGATTTTAAGTAATTTATAAAATCAAGTGTGTATGGAATTGTATGTTTGAGTACGCGCGCGTAATTTGATCGTTTATCTTACAAAAACAAAAAACAAAAAAAAACAAAAAAAAACAAAAAAACAATTTAAAATTGGTAATAACTTCAAAAAACCCATATTTTTATATCACTCTTCGGCATTTCGTTTTAATGCTACCAGATCGTGATTAAATTCCAAAGTTTTACCAAAAATTAATTACTTCCGTGTTTAGGCATAAATGTCGTGTAAATAGTATAAAATTAAATTAAATTAATTTTACACGCTTGTACGTATCAAATTTTTTTCTCGACTTCAGTTAGAAGAGAGAAAAAAACTATTTCGATGCCGCATTGATTTTTTTCGGACCTTTAGAAGGTAATTTCTGGGTCGGCTGGCTCAAAGTAGCGATACAACAAGTACTAGCCATTTATGAATAGTCGTTATAATTCATCTTTGATTTTTTTTTTTTTTTCGTTTATTTCTTTTTATTTTTAATGAATTGACTTACCAATCCACAGTAAGAAGGGTTGAGATCAATCAGACATATTTGTTCACTTTGTGAACGCGATAGTTTGAACGAGCTCCCATTCGATAGTGGTGCGGTAATTTTGGTCCCATATATCTATGATATATTTATAAGTAAGTTCTATGAACGCAAACAACATAACAATTAATTTTTAAATATAAAAAAAAACACAAAAAAGGTCTACATGACTGGCATATGCACGTTTTTTAGTAATAAGAAATTTAATTTTTAATTATTGCAACATGTTGCAATCGAATATTCAATTTAAGTCTCTTTATAATTCTTAAACTTTTCTTTAACGTAAAAATTAAACGAATATAAATTTTGATACTTAATAGGCTTGGATGAGGGAAATTTTTTATTAATTTTGAGCTCAATACAGTTTTTCTCCGCCGACCCTATTTCGTGTTTCAATTTTTTTAATTTTTTTAAAAAATTATAAATTGGTGACGGAGAATTAATAAATGTTAAATATTGTTTTTATAGCATTTTAAATATTTCACGCCAGACCTGACGTCGTTATCCGATAATTTTTTCACAATTCCGTAAAATTCTCCACCACGAATTTCGGTTGGAACGTTTTTTAACATTTGGGTAAAAATTATCGGATTATGGAGTCGGACTCGGTATAAATTTATTTAGTTAAGTTGTAAAGTAGTTGTTTAAATTCTTAAATAGAAAGTAATTTCAATTGTTCTTTTCTTGGGGTTCAAGTTTTTCTCCTACGTTTTAAATAATTACACATTTGTATCGAAGAAGCCATATAAGTAATTTTATAATATTATAGTGTACTGAACTAGGTGTGTAATAACTGTGCCGTTTTAATTTTACTTAGAATAAGTTGGACAAATTTCTTTTCTTCTAATGAAGATTGAAAAACAAATGCGTTAACATGGCTTCAATTACTCTTACAAAACTTTAGTAGTTTTAATTTAAATGTAAGTTTTTATATGTTTGTATTTAACAAGAATTAAATTTATATAATAATAAAATTTGTCGTCTGACAATGAATATGCGTTGTTTAAATTATAATTTAATGTAATAGTTAAAGAGTCACGAATTCTTCAAACGTCGTTTAGGGATAATACGTATCATGAATCCTTCCACATCTTTTTTATACTTCAGGTCCTTTGATCAAAAATTTAATAACTTTAAGTAATTTTAACTGAGTAGCGATCATACTTTAATAATGACCCTTACACGAGACTTTTGACTACGTCAGTGAGGGAGGCAACAATACTGCATTGTGTTAAAAAATTAATTATCTAAGGTCAGTACTGGATCAAACATTGTCTATAGACTTGGAACTCCTCTTCCAATGAAGAATTTTATTGAGTTCATGTACACTACAAACTACACCATTATATTATATGTATTTGCTTTGCTTTGTCCTTAAGCCCCAATAAGATACATTGTTATGTCTCCCCTGAGTTATCCATAATTTCTCTTCAATCCCTACGCTTTCAATGAACCTTAAGGAGCTCGTACACGAACAATTTTTCCAGCAATTAATTGCCCGACGTCTGTTGCCAAGACTAGTTGAGCGATTAATGCAGCAATAACCGGGCAACATCGTGTTACTCTCCGCCATAGCCGGTCGCAAGCCCAGGTTGAGATAAGGAGGAGCGAGTGAACACATCCTGAATGGCCAGGAACACCAGTGCGTCTCAGGAAGTAGGTCTAAAAATTGGTGTAGTTGGACTCGCGGCATAGCTGTGAGAACTCCAGCACACCATAACCGAAAGTTGTTCACACGTCTATGTACCATAGACCTGGTCCTCCAGGTTGGGGGTTGGGCGATGGGTTAACAACCCATCCCCGGAAAAAAAAAAAAAAACCTATTGTTCCGAAAGCAGGACTACAGCCTCGGAAAAGATTGGATCAACGGCAACGACTCTGGCAACGCATTAAGGACTACTCTTTTGGATCTTGGAACGTTCGCTCCCTTTACAGAACAGGTGCACTGCGAGAGCTTCTTCATGAAGTTTCAGGATACAACATCAACATTCTGGCGGTCCAAGAAACGAGATGGCTTGGATGTGAGGTTAATGACTTGCGGACACACACAATACTAACCAGTGGAAAAGCTTCGGGAAGCAGGGAATTTGGAGTAGCTTTCGTGGTAGATATAAAATTTAAGAACTTAATCACCGACTTCAAACCCGTAAACGAAAGACTGTGTGCGATCCGCATAAAAACAAAATTTTTCAATGTATGGCTGGTAAACTGTCACGCTCCAACAGAGGAAAAGGATGATGCAGTGAAGGACATTTTTTACAACACCCTAGAACAAACATTTGACTCTTTGCCATCTAACGACATAAAGATACTTCTAGGAGACTTCAATGCTAAAGTTGGACAAGAGGAGACACATAGAGGAACCACAGGAAGGCACAGTCTCCATAACACCACCAATGACAATGGACAACGTCTAATCGACTTCGCTACCAGCAAAAACTTAGTTGTAAGCTCAACATGCTTCCCCCATCGCAACATTCATAAAAGAACGTGGTCATCTCCGGATGGTCGCACTTTCAATCAAATTGACCACGTTCTGATCGAGAGAAGGGCTGCGACCAGCATTCTAGACGTAAGATCTTTTCGCGGAGCAAACTGCGACTCCGACCACTATCTCGTAAAAGTGAAATATCGATGTCGAGTGGCATTATGCGGGTACTCCAAAAAGGGCAGGACACCCAAATTTGACATCGATAAACTAAAGGACGAGACTGTCGCGTCAGCCTATAAGTCAGCGCTACAAAATCACTTTGAAACATCACGAACTGAAGAAGTGACAACCATCGACCAAGAGTGGACACAGTTGAGAGATGGAATCAGAACGACAGCAGAAAAGATCATTGGATTAAAATCTCAGCAGAAACATAATGACTGGTTCGATGATGAGTGTAGTGACGCAATAACGAAAAAGAATGAAGCTCACAAGGCGTACATTGAAAGACCGACGAGAGCCAAAAAAGAAGGATACGACGAGCTTAGGCGATTATCAAACAAAATCTGCAGACGAAAGAAACGAAAACACAACAATGACATAATTATAAACCTAAATACTGACATGAAGTCACATAATCTACGATCCGCATATACTGCCGTCAAACAAATAAGACAAGGCTATAAGCCACGAACAAACCTCTGTAAAGACAAGGAAGGAAATATCCTTAGTGACGCAGAACAAATTAAACAAAGATGGGTTGAATACTTTAAAAAGCTGCTGAACCCTAACAGAGTGACGACCACCGACCCAATTATAACATCAAGTGCACCATCGGATGAGCAGACATCAACTACGGTACCCACTATCGGAGAAGTGGAAGCAGCCCTGCGCGACCAAAAAATACATAAATCACCCGGAGTTGATGCAATACCAGCAGAGCTCCTAAAGGGAGGCGGTCCATACCTCGCCAACCTCCTACACAAAATCGTGACAAAAATTTGGATGGAAGAAAAAATACCCGTCGACTGGCGCCAAAGCATTATATGTCCAATCTACAAGAAAGGAGATAAATTGCGATGTGAAAATTACAGAGGCATATCATTGTTGTGTACGTCCTACAAAATACTGACGAAAGTAATTCATAATCGATTAAAGCCTTATACAGAAAGTATTATCGGCGAATACCAAGGTGGTTTCAGAACCGGACGATCTACTATTGACCAGATATTCTCAGTCAAACAAGTGCTAGAAAAATGCTGGGAGTATAACATTGACGTGCACCAGATCTTCGTGGACTTCAAACAGGCATACGATAGTATAGATCGTAATGTACTATATAAAATAATGCTCGACTTTGGAATCCCATCAAAACTCGTCCGATTAACAAAAATGACCATGACTGACACTGAATCCCAAGTAAGGATACAAAACGAGCTAACCCAAAGCTTCCGAACAGAATCCGGCCTGAAGCAGGGAGATGGACTCGCTCCCATGCTCTTCAACCTTGCCCTGGAATATGTCATCAGAAAGGTACCCGTTGATACCAGAAGTACCCTACTAATCAAGTCCACTCAACTAGTGGTGTACGCGGATGACGTAAACATCATGGCCAGATCTGTTCCAGACGCAAAGGAAGTCTTCCACTGTCTAGACTCAGCAGCAAAGGATGTCGGGCTAAGGGTCAATGAGAATAAGACCAAGTTCATGACCCAAACAAGAAGAAACGCGCCAACTAGACAAAATATGACCTTGGGGGACTACAATCTGGAGAATGTCGATCATTTCTCATACTTGGGATCACACCTTGTAAGAGACGGCAACGAACGGGACGAAGTAAATCAACGGATCACACTAGCAAATAAGGCATATTTCTCGGTTCTCCCGATTTTAAAATCGAAAAAAGTGCACAGGCTGAGCAAACTTCGCATATACAAGACCATAATAAGACCTGTGCTACTATATGCAAGTGAAACGTGGACTCTCACCCAAGCGTCTGAAAAATCAATAGACGCTTTTGAACGACGAATTCTTCGAAGAATTTTGGGACCAGTAAGAGAAGGCACTGAATGGCGTATTCGGTACAACAACGAGTTGTATAACATCTATGACGACCCAGCCGCATCGACTCTTATAAAATTCCGTAAGCTGCAATGGGCAGGTCATGTGGAGCGAATGGATGACGGAAGAATTCCCAAGCGCACATTGAAAGGTAGAGCCCATGGCAAGCGACCGGTGGGAAAACCGCGAAAAAGATACGAGGATTCAGTTGACGCAGATTGCAAATCGCTTCTTAGATGCACAAACTGGAGGACGCGGGCGCTGAACCGAGATGACTTCAGACAATGTATCCTGCAGGCCCTGGCCCGATTTGGGCTGTCGCGCCATTGATGATCGTGTTAGTTGCGACAATATTGCAGCAATCTGGCAATGAGTTGACAACGCATTGCTCCATATCGGCAATTGCTGATGTTGCAGAATGTTGCTGTATGTTTTCGTGACGTCAAAATTGTCTGGAACTGCTGCAAATTGAGCAATTTTAATCGCTCTCGTGTAAAAGCACCATTAGTATTTTTCGAAGAGGACCATAATGGATCAGTGATCTTTCGTGAAGGGCTGTGGCACAGTGCTGCAGTACACCATTTTTAACCCAAACTCAACCTACTATTTTTCGAAGAGGAATGGTAAGGAATTCCGATGATGCCCCGAACGAAGTGAGTGAGCCTTCGTCGTTACAAATTCTGCATGTTTCGCTCCCAGAGATACTAATCCTATAGAAAAGCTTATTCATGTAAAAATGTCCAGTCAGAACACCCACTACAGTTCGAGTCTGATATCTGCTTAATTTCAGACAATCAAACGTTACTTTCTCCGAATGTTTCGGCATAAATAGCTTTGAGTGTGTAGACTGTAGAATGCTCAGAGGAGCCTTTTGGACTATAGGTGCTCTAGCAGACTTGGAGGAAGTGATTTAGCTGTATTCCAAAAGGTCGCTAGGTAGAATGCTTATGTGTTATGCTCAGAGTTAGAAAGCTTATGCACAGACACAGAGGAGTCCTTTGGGCTATACTCTAGCGGACTAGGAGAAGCTAATTTAGCTGTAGGTACTCCAAGGGAGAGGAGCACTGGGCTATACTCTATAGAAATACTTCGTCGTTCTGTGTTATTATGGAATAGTGTAGGTTTGGACAACGTACGCAATTTCCGGTTTGGTGATGGTAGCTTGAAAACACTATACCATTTCAGTCAAAGTCAGGAAAATCCTAATCGAAGACAGTCATACCACTCTTGATGTCGCCTGTGACTCAAATGGTATACGATCTAGTGCAGTTCAATTTTGTTCACAAAGCCTATGATGCTATTTCCGACACTTCTTGTACTCAAATGGTATAGGGTTTGTAAGGTTTTGTAAGCAAACAAAACCTTATCGAAGACGGTCCTACTCGTGACTCAAATGGTACAGTGTTTGTAAATACGCTGCCAGGTGTCAAGTCCCAATTTTTGCTGAAAAAATCCCACAGAATGGATGTAGCTTCTGAATCTTTTCTATTCAATGCGTTACCAATTTTGTGACCTTCCGTTGTGTACCGGAACTCAAATGAGGTTAACACTTTTACTTTTTCCGAATTCAATCAGTCGCCAAACAAGTTTGGAGTAGTGTTGAAGTGACTGCAGAAACGATATATAGCTGATTTGCTGTCCAGAAGTACGTATATAGTATGTATTGGTTATTGCAGTCTTCAATAGCTTGAACCATGAATATCCTCCTGGAAAACAGTGGATGTTATGTAAATGCCAGGGTTCAATTTGGGTTAACATTTGGGCCAACTCCATAAATTCTTGCTGCCCTCTGTGTACCAGATTATGGATCTCGGTTTTCGAGTGGTAGTCCAAGTTTGTAGTCCAATCCTTCCAATGTATCAGATTTTAGCTCGTCGACTATATGAAAACCGCGCGTCCGGATAAAAACCTGAGTATGCACAGGTTTCTCCGGACGGTTGATCAGGAATTTTTCGACTGATCCGGAATCACATTTCAAGAACATACAGAGTTTTTTTCCATTGTGATTTTGTCACTCGATTAGCTGTGCTGAATCGACATGGCCGGTTCAGAGAAACGTTTTACGTGTAGTCGAGGCTTTTTGGAATCGTTTTTGTTTTTAGTCTAAGAGTTGGACAAGCTGTTTTTCGGCATCTGCAGGTGCAAAGAGATTGTGGCCTTTTCAGGAACTTTGTCAAAATGAGCATTCTAAATAAGTTTTCCATCCAAAATTACTCCCATAAATATCTCGCTAGCATAGACATTCTCCGAAAAGTGTAAACCTCGATAGCATGTTCCTTTGGTGAATGCAAATTTATAATTATTTTTTTGTAAAAACAGCAAAGACGATATGAATTTTATTTTATTAACTTTGCATCTAATTATAGAAGGTTTAAGTCTATCTACATTTAGCTTTCCTTTAAATTTTCTAAGAATTTATGGCCTTCAAGCAGCAGATGTAATAATCACTAGTCAGTAATCACGTTCGCTACACCTTTTTCTAGGGAATGAATTTGAATTAGTGCAACACAGTTAGGATATGAACGGCATGTTTCAAAAGTGTTATTTTGATGACTATTACCGGGAGTCCAGAATCTCGAACAAATAACTCACCGTCTTCAGGTCTGTCTCATTGTGTCCTCCCATGACCCAAAGGACACCATACTTCCCGTATCTGATAATCCTATACACGCCTCAATTCGAGTCCTACTCTTTCGTTTAGTGATCAATTGACCAAATTAAAATAAAATCAAGTTTAATATCAGATTTACAAATAAATTTATTCAAGAAGAAATGAATACAACATTACAACTCAAAAGCTTAAAACGACGTAGTCTATGTACAAAATTACATCTAAACTACCCAACTATTTCTTTTTAGCAACTAAGTCGATACGTTTTTGAAGTTCCATTTGCATATCCTTAGCCATACTCCAAATTTCTGCATCCAGCACGTTTTTTCCTTTCGCTGTGGCCAATAATCGTGATAATAGCAGCACTGAATTCAGTTCTTCGGCTCCAAATTTACTATCTTGTTTCCGCATATCGACAAAGTTTTGCTCAACCATTTCAGCATTTTCGGCATTCATTTTGAATTGTAACATTTTGGATGCAGTCAAGTATTTTCGGATCGTATTTAATTTCGGTTGTAGGTAGTGTTTTGCTGCTTTTATAGTGTCGAAAATTAATGGAACACAGTCAGGATCCGGATTCAAAGGTATTTGGTAATTACTCTATGCAAATAAGAAACATATTTGTTAATGAAAATTAAATAAATTGTTAGGAGTTGATTCAATGGAATGTGCAAGCAATTTTTGAGATTTTGGAACAATTTCAAACAACCAAAAGCAAAAATCTGTTTCGCAATGAGACAGTTTATTGTTAAGTATTACAACGCGACAAATACGTCTCGTCAGACTATAACCATAGAGATGTAGTGGAGATGACGTGCAGTGAAGCCGCACGATTTCTCGCAAAGGACCGGTGATATTCGCTATGCTACTATCAGCATCTTACTCACATGTAGGTACGCTACTATTTGCATTTCACTGCCACCGGGCATGAAACGCTCCATACAAAAATTTTCCATCAAAATGCTTCAAAGTGCTTTACACAGGAACGGCGTCTTGGCATCTCCGTTAGTTGTATATATCTCTATGTGTATAACGCACTCGAAACCAAGTTTGCCAGATAGTTGCTTGCAGAACCCGCCGAGTAAGCTTCTGAAATAGCCCAAAACCCGCGCGAAGACATGTAGCCCAAATACCGCGCTCAACTTTGAAATTTATAAGACCTAGGGAAAGGTACCCAGTTGCGAGCCCTGCGCCTATTCCGAGCCATCGTCTTTAATTCCACAAATAGCTAAGAATTCATGACAGTTTTTTCTTCACTACCAATTTTAGCCATTTCTATTTTCACAACAGCAACAACACTAATGAACAACGAACGAAAATAATTGCGTTTTATTACGATCAATTATTTTAACGCAACGAGCATATCGCTGTTTTTTTCATGTACGAACTGGACCGTCAGAGGCAACGATAAGTCGACTGACATCCTCGTAAGTGTACAGTTTGGTGAGAAATATCATGCGAAAGGATTATTGGTTTATATTTCTTTGAGAATGAAGTCGGTGCTGCAGTTACCATCAATGCTGCTGAGTACCGCACCATGTTGGAAAATTTCTTGAGGCCAGCTGTGGAGAACTACCGACATATGTATGTGGTTTCAACAAAATAGAAACAGCAGCAAGTATAACTTTTCCCTAATAACAGATCTCCGGTTTGCAGGTGCCTGATTTGTAAATACTGCTTTAAATAAAAACCAAAAATAATTGACAAAAACTTTAAACCTAAGAAAAATAATATTAGAATAAAATATTTCATGGAACGGCTTTTGAAAAATAAATAACTGAGAGTTGTTACTATCTCGCACATTGTGTAGGTAGGGGCAATGGCTGTATAGTTAAACCAACAAATAAAAACACAAAGTACTGCTCAATGGCAAATATCTCTTATTCCACCCATTTCCATGATCTCCCCTTAAAAAAAATTTTCAGCCAAATCCATTTATCGGCTTGTTTACAAAAACCGAATTTAATTTTTTTGTTGAAATTTTGGCACGGTAACGGCAATATTTTTGAAAATAAAATAGTGCACCCGTTCTGTTTCAAAGTTTTGACCTCCTACCAACGCCGGTTGCTAAGACCATGGAGCTATATGTAGTGGAGATCGCGTGCAGCGACTTTGCTGAAGCCGCACGATTTCTCGCAAAGGACCGGCGAAATTTACTGTACTACTGTCAGCATCTTATTCACATGTATGTTTTACTACGCTAATATTTGCATTTCACTGCCTCCAGGCATAATACGCTCCAAACAAAAATGTTCAATTTTGCATCAAAATGCTTCAAAGTGCTTTATACGTTTTTGTATGGAGCGTTTCATGCCCGGAGGCAGTGAAATGCAAATCATACCGTAGTATTAGGTAGGTAGGTACGCGTGGCTGTCCGTGAGAACACGGACACACTTAGACCTAAAAGATCCGTTGTGATACCACAGGATCATCGAATCCGGTCCTACTCGTAGTATTAAAAGGTTGGGCTTTTTTTCTTTTTAAGACCGGAGTATAACATACATATGAGTAAGATGCTGATAGTAGCATAGTGAATATCGCCGGTCCTTTGCGAGAAATCGTCCGGCTTCCAACAGTCGCTGCACGCCATCTCCACTGCATATAGCTCTATGGCTAAGACCTAGAATCCAAAAATTTTATTCAAAAAAGAAGAACCCGTTAAACTATCCGACGGCGGGGTACAGTCAGGTAGTTTCAATGACGGTCAGTAGTCTGCTGGTTGTTAGAGTTGTTAGTTTTGTTTTTTGCTAAATTTTGGCACGGTATCGGCAATATTTTTGAAAATAAATAGTTGTGCAATGGCTGACAGAATTGTCCAGATCATTCGGACGAGAATAATTGTGTTTGGATCAGTTTCATGTGTTAAAAGGTTGATCGAGCGATCCAGCTAGAACCGCGTTTTATTGATCTTTCAGAGTACAGTATGTGCCAGAAGACGGATGACATAAAAAAGTCTTCTACTGTCTAGACTCAGCAGCAAAGGATGTCGGGCTAAGGGTCAATGAGAGTAAGACCAGGTTCATGACCCAAACAAGAATAAACGCGCCAACTAGACAAAATATGACCGTGGGCGACTACTAAGGAGGTCTTGAATATTATATTATAATGATTTCTTCTTTAATATAATATTCTCGAAAATATCCAATAAATCTTCAAAGAAAAAGTAGAATTGAAAGATGAATCTTCCTTTAAATTCTTAATTAGTTATTTTTATTAACGTAAACGATTAAATCAATTAGGATTTTTTATTTTTAAAAAGAACTTTTCTTTTTTTTTAAAATTTTTTAATGAGAAAACAATTTTCAACTTTTCTTTTAAAAATAGTTTTTGTTATAAGTTAAAAAATTTAACGTTTCAATTTAGTATTAAATTTTGACTGACTAAAAAATAATTTTTTTTAATTTCTTAAAAAAACAATGTCCATATATACAAAACCATAATAAGACCTATGCTACTATATGCAAGTGAAACGTGGACTCTCACCCAAGCGTCTGAAAAATTAATAGACGCTTTTGAACGACGAATTCTTCGAAGAATTTTGGGACCAGTAAGAGAAGGCACTGAATGGCGTATTCGGTACAACAAAGAGTTGTATAACATCTATGACGACCCAGCCGCATTGACTCTTATAAAATTCCGTAAGCTACAATGGGCAGGTCAGGTGGAGCGAATAGATGACGGAAGAATTCCCAAGCGCACAATGAAAGGTAGAACTTATGGCAAGCGACCGGTGGGAAAACCGCGAAAAAGATACGAGGACTCAGTTGACGCAGATTGCAAATCGCTTCTTAGATGCACAAATTGGAGGACGCACGTGCTGAACTGAGATGTCTTCAGACAATGTATCCTGCAGGCCCGATTTGGTCTGTCGCGCCAATGATGATGATGATGTGCCAGAAGCCCAAGTGGTACCAATGTTCCGATAATCGATTCTGCCTTTCGCATCACAGCTCGTTTGTGATGGCTTCGAAAATTGTCCGATCGGCGATGACGAACGTGTGGTACGATCGTTGAGTAACGTCCTGGTGAAAGCTACAGCGTATACAGCAAGGCAAACAATAGCGTTGTTACGGAACATTTTCTGCGAACGCATTATTTCAAGAAATAGCGGATTTAATTCACCGCCGCGTTCGCCGGACTTAACCTCTCTCGATTTTTTTCTTTGAAGATATTTGAAATTTGTGTACGTGAATAAGCCAGAGACCATAATCCAACTAAAGAATAATATCCGAGCGATACCTGCTGAAATCTTGATAAAAGTCGTGGAAGATGTCTTAGAAAGAGCGCGACTATGCGTAGCTGAGAATGGGCACTACTTGCGCGTTTAAATAAACCAAATTCCCAATTCATGCAGTGAAATAATAAAAAAAAAATGGATTGATTCCAAAATAAAGGAGTTATAGACTAATCAAACCCTTTCGTTCCTTTTGCGTCATCCTGTATAATTCCAACAAGAGTTCCTCATAACACTTGGATATTCACAAACATTCAACCTATGAACTAGCAACTTTTGGTGATGCCGCGGCAGATTATACGAGTTCCGTCGAACCATAGAGATATAAATGGAAAGTACTGGAAAGTACAAGACGCAGCTCAGTTGATGCAAAATGGAACGTTTTTGTATGAAGTGTTTGATGCCAAGTGGCAGGGAAATGCAAATAGTAGCCTAGTATTCAAATGTTTGGTGTTTTCTGTGTTCAAGATCGGAGTATAACTGTGAGTAAGATGCTAATAGTAGCAGTGTTTGTTGCCGGTCCTTTGCGAGGTATCGTCCGGCTTCAAAACGCCGCTTATCATCTTCAGTGCATATACCTCTATGCATCTACCTCATAACCAGAAATACATACAATCATTCATTGGGGACGTTACACCAAGGAAAGCTGCAGATATCCAAAAGAAAAAGGCTAAAATCCCTCAAAATAATTTCGAAAAAATCAAACCTACTGCACGCTTTAGGGTACAAGGAGAAGTGCTTCAAAAACACTTCCCGATAGAAATTAAAATCAAGACTCACCGGCAACATGCTCCTTCCCTCGCTTAGAGTCAGCACCGGGATATTCGTATCGTAATTAATTTCGTAGAATTCAAAATTGGCCTTAATTTGCTGAGTCTTAATTAAATCGGCCAAACTTTGTACAGCTAAGACGCCATTCGTTTCGAGTTTGCCCGGCTCCAGTCGGGTTTCGTCCAACACTAAATGGGTTTGTGGTGCAAGCTGCAGCAACCCGCTTACCAGCTTGTTCGTTTTGTAATCTTTTCTAAAATTTTAATTGCAATTATGAAAATACTTATTACGAAATCTACTCGAACTTCTTACTTGGGTAGAAACTGTTGGGTGTTCATATTTTCCAATGTCATCGGAAAGTAATGACTGGCCGGGAGCAATGATTCAATAACCTCATAAAGAGCTGTAGTGTATTCCGGTAGAACACTTCCGGGTACTCCGCAAATATTAAGAGTGAATTGTCCAAGAGTTTGCATATCAGTTCGGAGAAACCTGAAATAAACGAGGGCGTAAAACAAATGAATTGGGGTTGAGAGGCTCGAATTAATTTACACATTTGATATGAGGTGCGAAAGTAGAAAGTTGGCAGCGATCGAGTCGCCGAACAGACATTGAGTTAAGACAATCTGAAGGTCCTTGTGTAACACTTCGACATTATCAGCTGCTTCGTCTGAAACTGAACTACAATTAGAACAGCAAATTTCAATAGTATTAAAAATCTTACCATCCGGATCAGCTAGAGATTCATCCAAAAGAGGATTGGCATGATTCAACGGTCTAATCGCAATCGCATGGAGTCTCGGTATAAGAGACGGCGGTGGATTAGCCGCTTGAATTTCACCCATCTCCTCAAAGTCGTTTGGCTGCTGTGTGGATCCGTCCAGAGCTGGGTCGACCGATAAGAAACCGACAACGTCCACTATCGAATTCAGGCTCAAACTATCGAAACCCGCGTATAATTTCACCATACACGCCTTACTAGGTCGGTCGGGAAGCGGCGAATTAAGCAGATATTCCGACGATAGGAAGTTGGTTGTAGGTTCCCCGCTACCCGGTGCCGGAACATCGCTACGAATTCGTTTATTCGGTGCACTTTCGGTCGTATCAACTTCCATACTTTCCGATTGATCGTCCAGCGATCGTTTCTGCCCGTGGCCATTTAATAGCTCGTTCGGCTTTTGTACCAAGTTCTCGTTGATCTTCTGCTCGTAATCGATCGCCCACGAATTTATCCCGGGAACCGAAATAATAAAGATTGTTCTTCGATCGCCATGACAATTTTTAGCCGACTCAAAGTTTATCTTCTCATTGGCTGCGGCTACTAAGCAGTCCCGGTATTTTCCATTTTGGATGCGACTAGTACCTGAATTTTTGTCGAGAACTTCATATTTTTCAAGATAAATCTCGGAATCGCACATATCCTGCACCATTCCGCGAAACCGAACTAACGACAAGTCGGTTAATTGATGCAACGCGGTGTGGTTTAGGAGCGGAATCTTTTGCCAGTTTTTCACGTCTTTTAGCAGTTCGCTGTAGGTTTTTTCATTGGTAGCAAAGGCTTCCGGTGTGAAAGATTTAATATCCATTGCTGTTAGTAATTTTTTAGGAGACCGGTGAACACAAACCACAGAATAACACTTCACACGAGCCAGTACGAAATCGAGTAGTGAAAGAAATGTCAATTGTCAAAATCGGCATTTTGGCGGGAAGCGAATTAGCGAAGACACGAAGGTCTGCCACACCGTTTGAGTCTTACGCCGTGAAGTTTGGGAGCAGCTGATGGAATATAGATTTCTAAAATACAATAGACTGAACTTCCTGTTAAAGAATTTATTTCGAAAATAGTTTTTTTCAATTCGAAAGATCAAAGACAATTTAACTGTTTACGGAAAAAAAAGCTTCGCTAGACTGACAACTTTTGAGAATTCTTACTTTTTTTTGAATAAAGTTTGATAACATACACCGATGATCAAAATAGGAAGAAATTAAGTACTGATTAAATGTTATCGTTTAAAGTTTGAAATCAACAACACTAACTGCTAGAGAATTTTAGCTTTCCTTGTGTAATTCCCATATATAAATCTGCCCAACAATCTGGGCACAACTATATTTTTAATATTTTTTGGATAGAAGTCCGGAACGCGTTTAAAGCTGAGATGCGGGAGTGGGTTACTATGCGTTTGATAGCCTAAAAATTAATGCTCAAAATAGCATCCTGGTTACTCCATTTCCATCCTCGATGAAGCATGAAGAGGAGATGACAAAATCGTCGCGTTACGTGCATTTCGTTTAGAATAAATCGGCCAACAGTCTGGGCGCAACTTTATTATTTTATGGGTTAAAGTCCGAAACGTGTTTAATGCTACGATGTGGTGTAGGTTACTATGCGACTGACAACATAAAAAGCCTTTCAAATAGCCTTCTAGTTATTTCTTAGGTTTTCAGGCCCATAGCCACCCACACTGTAAAAAAATTTAATTGTTGGGTTCACAAATCTTACAAACTGCAAAGCAACCCGGTTATAACGACCACAACAAGTAGAACGTTATAACCGATAGTACGATATATGTAACTCACTTATGAAAAAAAGTTGTTTCCATTTATAAAAATAATTTCTTTATTACAGAATAGAGTCCATAAATTCATAATACAAAATTATAGACTTCTAACTTAGACAGGATGAAGACATTCAGTAAAATTGAAAGGGATTCTCCCGTTTATTTACCAATACGCAAACATAGGTTTGCGCCAACATTAGTCTTAGCGCATACACCGGCGAGCATATTGGCGAGCATATTGGCGAGCCTCAGTTGCTTATTGGATTCCGCCATGGCAACAACTTGTGCTTGTCTGGTTTTATTTCCACTTGCACACATGATATTCTTTTTTTCAATTGCACGATTCTTGTCTATCTCTAATTTTACCCGCCATGTTTCAGGCTTACTCTCATAGAGTTTGAGGAACTCTAACCAAAACTCCGATTTTATAAATCGTGACATTATTGACTTCTTCCAACGACTGCAGTTGAACAACTGAACACTGAAGTTTGCGCAAACATCACCATACTCGTGAAAACATACGCCAACACCAACATGTTGGCGCTGAAAAATCAAAATATTTTGATTTTTGGGCGAGCATGTTTGTGCAAACGGCCAACAATGCCATACACGAGCGCATTGGCTTGAGCAAACCTATGTTTGCGCCAACATGCTCCCCTGTATATGGGCCACTTTAGGCATAGTTAGTAGCTGTCGAGTGTGGCGCTCCAGCTAGCCATGACACATTTATTGCTATAATTTTGTAACGTAGTGGAATTTTCTTATATTTTTTTCAATATTGTTTTTTTATTCATAAAAGAACCTATAACAAATGAAAATCTGCAAGAAAAAAAAAACAATTTTTTAAAAACTTCAGGTGTATGTGAGCCCTTCAACACGTTTTGGACTTCAACTCATAAAATAATAAAGTTGCGTTATTCTAATTGAAATTGATACTACGTTTCATCTTTCTAGCATAAGCCTTTTCTGAGATATGAAAAACCAGCCCCACCCTCGTACCTTGCTACCTCTATCAAAATTTTTTTCTGGGATGTCTCTATAGTACAGTTTTCAATTCTTATTCCGCACTTCCACATGCGTGGAAGGCATGAGCCTTGAGCGCGAATGTCTAGACGCATGTGGAAACGGTACGCACATGCTACAAGCACTTCTCTTTTTTCAGTTGCTATTAGCTTTGAAATTATTAATATAAATAGTGAACAGTGCGGAATGTTTAATAGGATCACAACTAAAGGATTTAACACTGAGCACATGAGTTCTGTTTACATTCTTATCATATTCACCAACACCATCAGAGATACCAGACAGTACCCACCAAACATTTCAACTCGTATGTAACTTGTCGGCAGCTTATAAAGGGTTTTCCAATAAGGACTTGACAACTTTGAATTCAATTTGTGAACGCACCCTTTCACTAATCATCGAACTGTCACTGTCAATTTATTCAGTAAACTTAACATTTTTATCATGGTAAAGTACACGAAGGAACAACGTCTGCAAATTAAATTATATTATTTTGAAAAAAAGTTGTCAAGTCCTTATTGGAAAACCCTTTATTAGGCAAGCAAAACCCTTGCGGCAACAATTGCAAAAGCCTCAAAAGTAAGTTATACGGCGGACTAAAATGATTCTTGCCGGTAAGTTACAAATGGCAACTGAAACGCAAGTTGCCTGATTATGGCTTTAAGCAAGGGTAGTTTATCAGTTGCCTTGCTCAAAACGATAATTTGGCAAGTTACTTATAAGTGGCGATTTTAGACTTGCCGGCAAGAAGCATTTTAGTCCGCCGTATAACTTACTTTCGAGGCTTTTGCAATTGTTGCCGCAAGGGTTTTGCTTGCCTAACATAAGCTGCCGACAAGTTACAAACGAGTTAAAATGTTTGGTGGGTAGCTGATTTCTTATAGGCAACATTGCTGTTTTGGTAGATCACATCATAGCCTAACAGCACTGAAAAATTATTATCACCAACTAGTACACTGCCTTACCCGGCCCGATTTCTGACCTCCCATCCCTAATCTGCATGGATTGTGCACTACAGTGTAAAGGCTAACTATCTAAGTCCAGTATGGGAAATAATCCCATTTGATTAATGACAAGTTTATTGCCTAACAAGCAATGTTTTTTGGCATTTACTATGTTTTAAATTGCGTCTAATGAAAGTTTTAAGTAGAATATGATGCCATCATCATTGCATATTTTCCTATTTTTATCATTATTCATTGACATTATAGCAATGAAAATTGCGAACTATGCGTATGCAGTTTTCGCTTTACATATTTTACTATGTCAGGCTACACCCTGTATGATGTTCATGGCATATTGTAATTAATGGGATATTTCGAATCATTTATTTTACAAATCAAATGGCGAATGCAAAATTTGCTATTAAATAATATGTTTACCGACTTTTACTAATATGAGAAATTAAAATATTACAAGTTCATGTTTAAATTTTTTGTATGTTTAACGTATGATAAATTGCAATTGAGTAGTCTGGGTGGCTTAGTGGCTAGAGCACTTGCCTTCGGTGCATCGGGTTCCAGGTTCGAATCTGCTTGGCGACAAGTAATTTCCGAGAATGAGATTAGGTGCCGGACTACCAGTTCACTCAGCTGAAAATGAGTACCTGAATTAAAAATCGGGGTAATAATCACGGACGAGCGTGTAGCTGACCACTTCACCTCCTAGTGTTTCCGTTGGTCTCGCAATGAAGTAACTCTAGCATTACTTCAAGGCCTAGGCCCGATTTGGGCTGTTGCGCCATTGATTATTTATTATTATTATTAAATTGCAATTGAGCCTTGCTGTTCACTATATGTTCTATGAGAACTGCTGCCACGGTTGTAGTACCATGTGAAATGGGAATAATAGTAACTTTTTCGCACTATCCCGATTTCAATGATTTAGATAGCAAAAAATAATAAGAAAAATAGCATGTGATGCGTGTTTTTCTTTCAGTGATAGAAAGGAAAACCATAAATTCTACATAAATTTCAAGTTTCAGCCTTCTAGCATAAACGGTTTCCGAGATATAGAAACCACCCGTCTAAAACGCAACCCCTCCTCCCTTCTCACACCTCCACCACTTAGAATTTGGTCCCTTCAAGGGGCCTACCCAGTCTATTAACGAAAAATTTCAATTTAATATCTCAAAGCATTTGGGAGCTACGAGTCTTGAAACGTTACGGCGCACAGTGGGGCCAAAATTATTTATTATTATTATTATTTATTAATAAGAAGTATATAAATATACATGATTATTATAAAGCATTAGTAGCTAAGACCATCAGCTGCAAAATTATTTATATTATCCATTTATCTTAAAATAAGGTATTATTTAGTTACTATTCAGTAATAATAATATTGGAACATCTTTTCTTGAAAAAAAAATTTGATGGAAAATGAATATATAATTTTTTTGGTGAATGTTTTCACACCACATTTTTAACTGAAAATACTATTATATAATAGTTTTCCGGGTAAGACAACATTTGTTTTAATTTTTTTGTATCGTTACGGACTCGAGTGACACCTGTTCAAGGCCTTTACCAAGGATTGAGTTCTTTATCCTTGCTAAAGGAATATTCAAAATACCAATATTTCGAATTTCTGTTATTAACATAAACTGTTATAGAATCTAAATATGCAAAAATATGCAGAATATTTGATCTTCATATTGTCTCAAAAATTTTGACGGAGCCGTGCGGAGTTATATAACTTTTTCAATTTTGAAAATGTGACTTCTCCAAAAAATAGATCTCAAATTATACCAAAATTTAAAACTATCTAGTTCAAAAACTAGGTATGGTGGATGCTCCTATAGTCGGCCATGCTCCTATACTCGGCCATTTCTTCAGAAACTTAAAATTATTAAATGATGAGAAGACAATTTCCAGGAAAAAAATTTTTGTTTTCGATCATTGTGTTCTTTTGAACTCGACATGCGTAACATGAAGTCATTCAGTGTTTTTGTTGTAAAGTCATAATAGGTTCATTGTGACAAGGTCCGTAAAACTGGGTTTTTTTAAAATAATTTATAATTTCCATAGTTTTAAGAATTATGACTAGGCTGTGCGGTGTTTGTGATTCAAAAGTATTTAAATTTTCATACTTAATTACAAATTTTTTAAAAAAGGTTAATATTAGTATACTTTTGGACATGGCCGACTTTAGGAATCAGAATTCTGCTAAGTTCCTAAGCTCGGCCAGCTGTTCCCTACTGTAGCAGAACGCATGTTAATCCGTGTTGTTAAAGCGGCATTTGCAGTACCGACATTTTTAGTATGTCGACCTCTGGGAGTATACATCCTTTTATTGTTACACTGGTTAAATATTTAATATATTTCTTGCGAGATCCTTTTCTTAAAACTATTTAGTCGTCCTACATTCTTCTCGGCATCGCGTTTTCTCTCTGTGTTCACTACTCGCAAGTTTTAATATTATATAGGTATATCGAAAATCAAGTGTTTCTTAATTCGTTCAAAATAATGGGTTTAATAAGTTGTGTAGGAGTTTGCGAAGTTATTAGTCATAAACAGTGTGAGAACATCAATTTTCAGACTATTTTAGCGAATCTTGAACAAATAATGTCAAACCCTATAAAACGTCCAATCCATCAATACGATGCAAATAGCATGAGAAATGCTATTTCAGCACATCGAAATGAAATTTTAAGGTTGCGGTTAAATTTGGGGTACCTACACAGTAAAAAAAATCCATTGACTTTTACTTCTTTTGGATAGTAGGCAAATATGCCTAACTTTTTTAAGTAAAATTACATTGGAAAGCAATAATCAATTTTTTGGGTAGTAAATTTCAATTTGCAATCAAAAAATTCTAATTTGTAATCAGCAAATTACAATTTTGAAAGCAGCAAATTCACTTTATATATTCTCTGAAAAATAGTATAATTAGCAATCTATATTCTCTAAAAACAAAAAAAAATATTTATTAACAAACTCCTTAAATTAAGATACTTCTAATATTATTTCTTACTTACTTACTTACTTCTTACTCTGAAATAAAACACTTTGATGTAGACAGGAATCGAACCCGGACCCGCGATCAATTCGGGTATTGGAGCGAAGGTTTGGCGCGCGTAGCCACTGCGCCACCGAACGCATAGCATTTTCATCTCAGTAGACAACCAAATCTTTCAAAGCGACCAAATCGTGGTTTACTTGAAAAAGAATGTAATTTTGCTTGACTTTTCAAGTAAATTGTGTGGGTCAGTTGAAAAGTACATGAATAATTTACTAATACAAGTAATTTCAAGTAAAAGTGCTTGAAATGAGTGCTCTTACTTGTAATTTCGTGTAAAAGTGCTTGAAATAAGTACTTTTCCTTGAAAAAATAAAATATACTGGAAATTTCAAGTAAAAATTGGACTGAAAAGTAAACTTTTTTAAAACAGTGTAGATCAACACTCCACGATCATCTGCTAGGAAAAGTCCAGGAAGTATGCCAAAAAATGGGTCGCGAAACGATATTAACCCATACGGAAGAAATTGAAATCGTCAATTGGTGCATTTCTCCTTGGATAAATGTGGATTTCCATTAAGAGCTCCAGAAAAGCTTCAAAACACCGTATACTAAAAATCATGAAAGAAGATAAACGAAAAAATCCTTTCAAAGACGATAGACCAGGAAAGAAGTGGTATGCATCTTTCATGAAAAGACATCCCCAGCTTTCTCCACGTATTCCAGAATCAAGTTCGAAAGGGCGCGCTGCTGTCACCGAAAAAGGACTACGCGAATGGTTCAAAGATCTAGAAGCATACCTTTCTGACCAAGGCCACTTGGAAATACTTCTGGATTCACGGCGTGTTTTAAACGGGAACGGAACTAGTTTTCAAAGAGACCAAAAACTGGTAAAATTATTGCTCCAAGAGGATGGAGAAACAATTACCGAGTAAATATGGGTCAATGGAGATATAGCACCGCCAATGGTAGTTTTTGCATATGTTCACCCATCGAGAGAAGTCGTAAGAAGTGTTATTCCAGTTGATAGGGTCTTCGAACGCTCAAAATCGGGATGGATAAAAAGCAAAAGTTTCTTCGAGTACGTGACAAATCGTTTAACAATTGGTCGAAGCTCAATCTTCCTTTTTGGGTGAAGTTCGATTAAAACAAAATCTCACTTTTAGCGTTTGCAGCGGGATTAGCTCTGCATACTGTTTCCCAGTCTTAGTTTCTCAGGGAAAACGAAAAAGGAACACAGCTAGAATGTCTCCTAGCGCAATAGCGTCCTTACAATACAATACCAACAGTCAGGCCCGTGCGCACAAGAGGTTTTGGGTTTCAACCCCCCCCCCCCCCCCCGCCCCCCCTCATTGGCCCATTTTCATTGAGAAGTGAGGATATATTTTTTTTTAGGTAAATACATTCAGTTTGGTGATAACTTGATAATTTTTTATGAACCCCCCCCCCCCCCTCTCATACAATCCTGTGCACGGGCCTGCAGTCAGTCTCTCGTCAACAAGGGAAAAATAAACAAAGAGAAACCTGCGATTAAACAGCATAAGGACAAGTAACTAAAACATCGAGAAAATCAAAAGAAAATGCTGGTAAAAAGAGCCCGTAAAAATGCAAATACTTGTACTCGATATACATATGTACATTTTTTGATATTACAATAGTCTCAAGATAAACCAGCATTTTTTCATTAACATTCTGAAAAACAAACATATTTCGGTCATATGACTCCATCATTTTGCTAGCTCATTATGTAGTGGCCGACTATGGGATCTAACATGGCCGAACTTAGGATTTTTGTGGCCGACTATAGGAAAAACTGCACCATTTTAGAATATTTTTTTTTTCAATCTTATTGTATAAAAATTTGTTTTAATTGTGTTTTTCTAATAATTAACACCATTGACTATCGTTTAACGTTACACAGAAATTGATAAAATTTATTCCGTAAAAATTGTACGGAATATTATATCGAAACGTCACTAAATGGCCGAATATTGGTGCATTCACCCTATATCCTTGAAAAACCATAAATGGTAAAAATCAAATACATACTTGCTACTTCAATATCAATTTTTCAAAATTTCTTAATTTTCCTTTAAAATCACGAAAAAGTTATGTGAACACAGTTAGTTTTTAAGATAGATTTTTCCGTTACAAATGGCTACTTTGAACTGAGCCCACGGCTTTTATAGTAAATTCAGGTAAGAAAAAAACCCTTCCTGAAACTCCCTAATTAGTTAAGACAATTAGGACATAAAATGCTGGTTAACATTTGCATGTTTGAAAACCCAATTTTGGCCAGCTAGATCGCGCAAACGCCCCACTGTGCGGCGGACAGACAAACTGAATTTTTTATTGCTTTTTCGTATCTAATAGGTAAAAGAATACATTTTGAGGGTAGAAAAATTTTTTTTTTTAAATCGATCACAATACTGTATTATTGAAATAACAAAGTAGAAGTAAAACTATTATAGCAGAATTTCTGCTAAATTTCTGAACACTGATCACTACGTCTTCGTTATTCCATGCGTCTTGAAGGCAGCCGCAGCAATGGATCGTCATGGCAGAAACTTTCAAACAGTGTAGCGAATACGGCATGCACCCTGGAGTGTTCTTCTCTTTTAGGCTATTAAAAATAGTTTTGACCAGGGATATAGGGACGAATGGGATCCTGGTCTTCAAATAACGTGAATCAGGCTGATCAATCGATAAGCCCAATGTGATCAAGAGGATCACAATAACGCAATTAAGACCACAAGAATCTAATCGTTAGTCCTTTTGAGAACCACGCTAAAGTCTGTTCCTTCGCTTATTTCTTCCCTCCAGATAATGTACGAGTATTTGTACGTTATATTATTCGACACGTCTAAATTTACACTCTACAGCATTTCTTCGCCAAATCTCCAAACTGAATGCCTTCTTACTTTGCATTTGTTTTTTAATTCATCGCGATTTTCTGACTCATCGCGAGAAATAAAATCAAATTCGGGTATTTGGAAATAGCAAATCCAACGGAATATTTTTTTTTTCAACATTTCCAGGTGAACAACTTGTGTATATCTGAAATCTTAATACCAACGGGTAATGTCATCAAGGCAGTATGCCACTAAAACAGTACCAAAAGTATTGCCATATCGTTGCAACTATGAAAGATCTAACTGATTTCTCAGTATATACCTAATTTACCTGGTCGCGGCGCTCACTTGGTAAAACAATAATAAAAGTTTCCTGCAAAAATTCGCTCAATATCCAACACAAATGTTGTTTGTTGTGCGCAATTCGTACAGTGAAACTCATACGGTAGAGAAGTAGAAGAGAGCTTTTTTTTCCCATCCACGTTACCTGAAAACTTTTCGGACAGGTAACAATTTTTGATCTCAACAGTGTTCGTATATATCGTATACAACGTATGGAAATCTCTACAACAGGTAGCTTACAGACACACTCGTTTTTATGATTTGTATTTTTTCGAAGAGGTGAGCCATAGCGACTGGTGAGCCAAGTCATCCATTCGCCCGGACAGTTCAAGGCAGTTGCAGCGCGAATAACATAACACATCACATCACATCACAGGTGAGTGAGGTGAGGGTCTTGCTTTGTGGAAATCTCTTCGCGTACTGTGGATTTCTGTATACGATCGATAAAACCGAACGGGGCTCTACAATCGATCGCCTATGGCCTAGCTGGCAGAAATCAAATCGATCGATCGTTCTAAGTGAAGTGTTGTGCAACTGGAATTTTTGTGAACTATAAAAATTGTTACCTGTAATTAAAATCGTTTAAATTTTTGCGAAAAACCGAAAAATGATCGTGTGGCACAAGTACAAATTTGGTGATCGTGGTCAGAGGAGATCTTTTCTCTTCGTTTCCGTGCAGAGTTAAGTTATTCAGTTTCGTAGCACCTCGCCAGATTCTTCTATGTGTTTGTCTACCTGAGAGATCCGCATCCAACATTTTAACGTTGTGTTTTCAGTGCTAACCGTAGAGTATAGAGATCGCGGTTCTCACCTGGCCGTACAGGTATCGTGTGTACTATTTGTTTATTAGTATAATACAGTTTTGGTTGTTGGCCTTTTTTTTATTGTTATTTTCCGCGATTGTAGAGAGATCCGCGTTTCATGTGTTTAGGCCCATCGTCTTGATGGAATCAAAGAGACTTCGTTGTCATCCGCCGCGGTACACATTCTTCTGGTAGTTGGACTTTCAGGAATGGTATTTGACACACATTGCTAAGTCAGTTTGTAGTAACTCCCGTGTGAGAAAATCACTTTCTTCCATACTCAGCAAAATAATAATAAATTGAATTTTTATCAATTGCTTTTTTAATTACAACCAGTTTCGTTTCGGTGCTAAAGTGCTCCGTTTAAAATTCGCAAAGTAAAATTGTTCTTGAGCTGTTTTCAGTGAAAATTGTGAAATCTTCGTAAGATCAGTGATTTGATATGAGAATCACTTAGTGCTTTTCTCGGGTTAAGTGCCATTGTATGGTAATGTAATAACGGGCCTCGTATAAGATTTGTTTGTGAATTTTTTTTTTTAAATTATTTCGCTATCGTTCAATGCAGCCCGGTTGATAAAAGTTCCTTCAATAATGCAATTTGATTATCAGCGATCGTTACGGATTAGAACGTGTACAAAATGTGATATTATTGCTGATCTTCTATGGAATAATGAATCAAAATGCTGTTGAAAGTTTGGTACGTAATTCGTTTGTAACTTTCTTTTTGTCACTCAATTGAATTAATTTTATTTGTAATGGTGTGATTACTTCTGTATTTTTCCTACGGGTATCAACTACAGGGAAAAGTGTGAAAATATTTTGTATTAAAAAAATGTCGTATTGTCGTTTTATATTAAATCAAGACAGCAAGGATAGGTACTACTGTGCTATCATCTCCACCACATGGTGAATTAGTATAATGATCGGCACGGGATATAAAAATCTACCAACAGTCTGAGCGGAACTTTATTCTATTTTGGATAGAAGTTCGGAACACATTTAATGTTGACTGAAATACGATGTAGGTTACTGTGCGACTGACAACCTAAAAAATGATGCTACAAAGAGCCCAATAAATAATAAAGTTACGCCCAAACTTTTGCAAAATTTTTTTTTCATAGAAGAGTCAATAGAGGTAAAAGTAAAATTCGATCTTATTAAACCTATAATATAATAAAAGATTTTCAGAATTCGTGAAAACTTTAACAATACCTTACACCCCCAATGGGGGTTTAATGTCTAAAAGATTTAAGTCAGTTTTTCCCGATTATACATATTTACTTTACAAGTGATAATTAATTCGATATCTTATTAGACCTACCTAAGAAATTTATCGGAATTCGTGAAAATGCCCACAACCACTATACACAACCTTAGGGGTTGGATATCGAAAAATTTGAAAAAAAAAAATATGTTTAGGCGCTTATGTATATAAAGATTTGATAAATCGCAATGTCTAAAAGATATAACGAAATTCGTGAAAAGGTAGACATTTTTTTCTTCAATTTTACTCTTTTTTACTCCATCTCTGCACGCTAATGAAAATATGAACTTTTTGTTTGCTTCCATTAGTCTAGTAACACATCTTCATATAGGTACCAAGTTTCAACTTTCTAGCATAAGGCATTTTTGAGATATAAAAAACATCCTTACCAAGCCCCCATATCTTTCTAGGATGTCGCTTTAGTAGCCCTGTATAGTTCTCAGTTTCTAGCGTTCTATTCTTTCGCAGTTTTAGAGAAAAAATTCTTCTCCTTCCCACCACCTCCCACCGTGATGATGGTACAGCTTTTGACAGTGTTATTTTGGAGCCAATTAAGGGTACGCTTTAAGAGGGAACCGAAAAAATCGAAGCGAGACAGCTGGAGAAATTTCTGCAGCCAGATCGCCAGAACGTGAAAAGCCTCAAGACACCTATATCTAAGAATCCACTCCGCCTGCTCTGCTGAGTAGGACGGATGGTAGTTGGACGAAGGGCAGCAAGGACACATGAAGCCCTTTTAAGCGCTCACTATTCGGGAATTGTAGCTGTGATGCTACAAAATGTAGAGGGTCTGGTAGTTCCATGGCTACAGGCGATTTTTGAGGGATGCCTGAAACTCAATTGCGTGCTCCAGGTATAGAGGAACGCTCGAATGGTATTTATACCGAAAGCGGGTAAAAGTAGCCACGTTAATCCAAAAGACTTCAAAGGACTAAAGATCCATCAGCCTGACATCATTTACTCTCAAGATTCAACACGCATACATCAAAAGAAAATTGGTGGAACCGGCTTTGCATAAGGTTGTGGGTACGAGAGATCGCTAGAGTACAAGAAGTTCACATTGGGAACTTTTTTGGATATGGAAGGGACATTTCAACAATGTTACAACGGAGGCAATTGTTGAGGTTCTGGGCTCTGCAAACGTCCACAGTACCATAAGTAAATGGATTGGAACACTGCTAAGAAGCAGGTCTATATCGTCGGAATAGGGAGTGCTCGTTCCTACAAAATTAATACTAATAAAGGAACTCCACAAGGAGGAGTATTATCACCACTTTTGTGGATACTCACTCTGAATGGGGCACTGAAAGACCTTAACAACTCGGGGGTGGATGTTGTAGCCTATGCCGATGACGTGGTTATACTAGCATCAGGAAGGTACACAGGCATGCTTACGACGCGGGCTCTTAACAAGCTACTATACTGGCTCTTAACAAGCTACTATACTGGCCAAGAATCAGAGGGCTCAATGTTAACCCATTAAAAACGCAGCTGGTTCTTTTTACTAGGAGAACAAAGACTCAACAGTTTAAGCTGCCTAAGATGGGTAACACTGAGCTAACCCAGAATGGCCATGCCAGATATCTATAGGAGTTGTCCTAGACAGTAAGCTGTCATGGAAACTCAATACGAAAGAACGAGTATCTAAGGCAACCATCGCTTTCTACGCGTGCAAAAGAAAGTTTGGAAGGAGGTAGCGCTTAGAGCCAAAAATCACTTACTGGAATTACACGGCTGTAGTAAGGCCAATCCTATTATACGGTCAGCTAATATGGTGGCCAGTACTCAACAAAATAATTTACAGAAAAAAGTTGGAAAAGGTGCAAAGACAGGCTTGTCTGTGGATAACAGGCGCCTTTCCACCCACCACCTCTTCAGACTTGCTCAACGTCCTTCTTTCTTTGCCACCAATTGACCTGTTCGCAAAATACGTATAGTATAAATGCGCGCTAAGCCTCAGAGAGTGAAACTAGCTCAAAACATGTACATACGGGCCAGTAACATCAGCCTACCTACAACAGGGACTACGGACTACGCAGAACCTAAGCTCTAGTTTGGCAGGAAGTTCGCCATAAACATACAACGCAGAGAGTACTGGGAGGTAAGAACCAGTGACACTGCGTGGTCGATTAACATCTATACTGACGGTTCAATGATGGAGGACGAAGTAGGTGCATCTTGATCTTCCAACAAACTCTTGCTATAGACTGCCAAATAATTGCAGTATTTTCCAAGCGGAGGTACTAGCGATTCAGAAGGCGACAATGATGGCTCACCAATCGCGAAAAAGAGATAATGCAGTATTTATCTTTACGGATAGCCAGGCATCCTTAATGACTTCGCAGTCCTGCATTATCAAATCCAAGGCAGTACTTAACTATCGACGCACATTACAGAAACTGTGCTCAAATAGGAAGGTCGAACTCCGCTGGGTTCTAGAGCACAGTGGTTTTTTAGTAAATGTATTCGCGGATGATCTTGCTAAAAAAGATAAAAACTTTGGGCAAGAAACCGCGGTATCTGTACCATCGCCTCTTAACGTCGTTCACAACTTCCTAGAGCAGAAGATGATAAGCCATGCAGAGCCTGCTAAACTTTGCTACGGTAACAGGGACCTTCGAGTTAAACGAGGAGCTCTCAATACATATCGAAACGCAAGCGCAACTATCGTAGGTACATTCGGTCTCCTGATTTTAGTGGTATCACTATAGATCCTCGTGGGTTTATGTGAGGCTTTGGCCACCACTGTAACCTAATCTAAGCTAAGGAACGCTCTGTGATAGACTAGTTGACCCTACGCTTCTTAGATGAATCGTCCAAAATCTTTTACTGAATTCTAGTAAAACCGAGATGGTGCTGTTTACTAAAAGGAGAAAAGAAACTAAGTGGAAAACTGTTCACTTTAAAGCAACCCATCGGCAATTTCACCAACTCTGAGCATATGACGGATTTTGAACATGAGTAGTAAGATTATCCGTAAGACTTTTAGTCGGTCGGCAGATTAAAGAATTAGGAGAAGACATGTTGCATGTCCTGTTTCCTTTGCACATTGCGCAGTGCATATTGGAGGTACTGAAAACTTTTGAATGATCTGAGCTGAGCTTTAATCAAAAGGAGTGAATTTTCTTAACAAACTGAACGGATAGGAAACCAAACAACAGCACGGTGAAAGTGAAGAGTTTCGTCACATAACAGAGTGGTACAGTGGACATTTTATGAGAGCTGAGTATCGATGTCAGTCCATACCTACTATACAAGCTATGGACCACAGCAATACAAAGCGCCGGATTAATCAAATCGATCATTCCTGAAAGATCGAGTAAGATTCTCAATATCCCCAAATAATCTAGAAATTTATCAATGTGCTATATTTTAATCGTATAAAATCGGAGAAAAGATTCACGCGCAACATCAGTTGATGGATAAAACAGCTAAAACACAACAAAATGGATTTAAAGAATGCAAGAATGCGAATCGAATATTTCGTTGAGTTTAATAAACCGTGAAATTTAAAAAGTGGTAGCGTAAGTTTAAGTCAGTTTTTTTTATGTTTATCAAAATAGCCAAATTACATCGGTACATTGAACTAAAATAAAATTACATAATGAAATGGAAAAAAAAACTATTTTTTTTAATAATTTATAATAACTTTAATTTTTTTTACAGACAATTTAAAATTGTCTTGCTTCATCGAGTATTATTTGTGGAAATTATACGGTAAAAAAATCTAACGCCGTATGACCACCATAAGTTAAGCAACATTAAAAGCAATTAATCACTTAGAAATTAGAAACAAAAACGCCATAGTATGTATGTTGGAGGTTGTAGGTGTTTCGAAAAAAATGGGGTTGGTCCACTTCTAGGTCACATCGAATTTCTAATGATAAATTAATTACCCTGATGCAACCTTTGGTGTAAAAGTACTAACAATTAAACTTTTAAATTAACTTTATATTGATTTTGAATCATAAGAGCAGTTCACTATTTAATTAATAAGCCAATTTTCAATCTATTCGCTGAAACAAAGCCAATTATTTAAGAAATGTACAGAGGCATTGCATTGCACTCCACCTCTTCAACTTCATATAAATTAAAAGTAGGCGTAAAATTTAGGTGCATCGCTTACCGTACACATACCGTGCGTACGTTAAAAATATCGTTAGTTCGATATTTTTCATTACAGAGGTAAGCAACGCATGATAACCTTGTACATAAAAAAACATTTCAAGAGTATTCCCCATATGAGGCGTAACTGTAAGAAGTAAAACAGCGTGCACGCAACTTGTTCTAATATTTTTCTTTTCCAGATGTTGGGAGAACACGTAAAGAACAATAAATATTGTTTAAAAACAATAAAAAAAACCGCTTGAACTGGTATTAAAATAGTGTTTTTTTTTATAGTTGTTCATTAACACACGATGTTTTGATATTTGCTCTGAATTTTAAGTAAACGAAACGTTCTACTTGCGTTAAATTTAATATTGAAAAGAAAAATGAGTAATAGTAGCACGTAAGAACTGACGATCGTTTTGATCAATATTAGCACCAGTTTTATGGAAAGTAACGTGGTTTTTTTTTTAATATTTACTAGTGTTAATTTTTGCTATGGTCAATCATTTGGTTTAAATTCAAATTTGTCATACGTCGCAATTCGCAATGACGTCGGTTTATGTGTTACACTGATAAATTAAACTGAATTGGAAAATAGGTACGAAGTAGAGACCGTGTTAAGAAAAATTTATTAACATACACACTCAATGAAGATATTACAGATCGATCCTATTTTTCTTATAAATAAATATGCTGCCAATTTTCTGGATGGTTATACCGAAATAGTTTGAAGAATACTTAACCAATAATTTTTATTCATATAGAAATAAAAAAAATAGATTCATAATAAGTTTTTTCCGATTTATGCATGCTAGGGTCAAATATTTTTGACATTTAACCCTTCGTGGTCAAGCTTAGTACTGTGCTCAGCGAAACGAACACGAACGAAAAAGTCACCTTCGAAGTGGAGTGAAATATTCTACACACTTCGCTACTAGATGTCATTGATAAAAAAGCGCGCGAAATTTGAAAATATTAAAATATTGTCAAGTAATTACTATTCCGGCACATAACACAACAAAATATTGCTCACATAAAATTTCCCGAGCACAAACTCACTGAATTGACAGCGAACTATTGAAAATTTTGAGTTGTCAAATATTTCGCTTGTCAAAAAGCCTCCCGTACCATTAAAAACGAAACGAAATCGCCACGAGCGCCATCTATTAGTGACTACGGCAAATGTCCATTCCGTCCACGAACACAGTACTGCAAAACGAACGAAGTATTTCGTCGGTGAAATGTCAACGAAAATTTAATTTTTTTTATATGAATTTTGACAGTTCGTTTCGTTTCGCTCGGAGCACAGTACTAGGCTTTACACAGAAAAGTTGTAGAGGACTTAAGTTCCTACAAGTTTCGTATACACCAGTTTTTCGTACGACGAACGGATCACGAGCGGGAGCACGGTAAAACACAAATATATAGCGTAAATACGTGCACAAATGCCCCGAACAATCAACTCGACGATCTGACCCCATGGAGATATATGTAGTGAAGGTGGCGAGCAGCGACTGTTTTTAAGCCGGATGTTTTCTCGCAAAGGACTGGCGATATTCACTATGCTACTATCAGCATCTTACTCACATGTATGTTAAACTCCGGTATTGAAAAGAAAAAAAGTGCAACCATTAAATACTACACTACTATTTGCATTTCTTTGCCACCGGGCATGAAACGCTCCATACAAAAACGTTCGATTAAACTTCAAAATGCTTCAAAGTGCTTTATACAGAAACGGCGTGTTGCCATCTCCTTCATTTATATCTCCATGTCTGACCCAGTCAGATGAAATGTGCACAGAAGAAAACGAGGAGCATTTGTGCACGTGTTACATATAGGGTTTTCCAATAAGGACTTGACAACTTTTTTTCAAAATAATATAATTTAATTTGCAGACGTTGTTCCTTCGTGTACTTTACCATGATAAAAGTGTTAAGTTTACTGAATAAATTGACAGTGACAGTTCGATGATTAGTGAAAGGGTGCGTTCACAAATTGAATTCAAAGTTGTCAAGTCCTTATTGGAAAACTCTTTATTTGGCCATGCCTGTGTGTCTACCGTGCTCCCTCCAGCTCGTGATCCGTTCGTCGTACGAAAAACTGGTTTATACGAAACTTGTAATTTAGTCATCTACAACTTTGCCATACAAATATGTCATGTTAATAAAAATGGTCGAAAAGTTTAAAAAACTGGGGCAATCTCCTAATTTTTCACACTTTACGCTTATTATTAGCAATAAATAATGATTTTACAAAAAAGTTGTTTAGATAAAAAAGACAGAGAATTAAATTCTCTATAAATTTGATTCCCATAATTTTTGGCGAAAAATGCAAAATACGGCTACAAATCGACAAAACAGAAAATTCAAAATTTCGGGCACACGCCATATTAAATTTTGGTATAAAACTGTGATTCCCTATTCTAATCCATCATTGGAACCTAACCACGTCAAAACATTTCGCCTTCCATTTATTTCCGATATTTACTGAAATTTTATCTCTGATTACTGGACTACTCTTCATATATTGGAATTAATTCATTTTTTGGAACGCGTACTATGCCGTGCGGCGTGCGCCAGTTCCGGAGCCACCATCTTTAATTCCACAAATAGCTAAGAATTCATGACATTGTCACCATAGCAATGGCTAAAATTTGTAATGAAGGAAAAACTGTCATGAATTCTTAGCTATTTGTGGAATTAAAGACGGTGGCTCGGAACTGGCGCATGGCTCGCAACTGGGGTCTTCACTCTACTAGAGTTGTAGAAGGCAACCGTCAATTTTAGTCCGACTCTTCATATATTTGTACTAATGTTCACACTGTATACTTCAAAAACGCAACTTTATAACAAGGCGAACTAGTACAAAAAAAGATTTTTTGATGTTAAATTACAGTTTCTAGAACAGAAACGACCGAGTTAGACATATCTGCCAAACCCTAGGTAGAGAGCGTTATGTATCTTGTGACCCTAATTTTCACGAAAGTAGAAATTATTTTCTTTGTATTCTCGATTCGGATCCGATTATGACTTCTAAAAATAAAGACAGTATTACCAAATATTCATTATAATTTTTAGGTTATTGATACAATGCAGCAAATATTTTCCGAACAACGATAGTAATTCTTAAATTGAAATTTGTTAATTTATGATATGGTAAGGAGTTTTACTATTTTTTATTAAGTTAACTTAATATTCCTCTTTTTCTACAGCTTTCCAATTGGTAGATCGTGATAGACATTCGGCTAGAATAAAATCTACATTTTTAGTGACTAATTCTTTTCTACATTATTTTTTTCTAGAGTAAATATTATAATTGGCGAATATCTATAAGCTACCTAAATAAAAAGCCATTTTAATAATTGACCGTATTGTGAATGTCACGTCACGTAACTTCGATGCCGATTCAACTTGTCACGTCGATCGAAAAAAAAAACGATTGTGTAACCGCATCGACGCGACTCGTTAACATTTTCATATGTATCAGCTGTAAATTGTGAATTTAAGTTCATGTGAATGCTTTCACTTACAATCCTATCATTTTTACATCGACGTTAATTTTTTTCAGGCGTCACGGACTTGAATCTCATCAACGAAAAATGCCGATCAAAGAGACTACTGTCGATGACAATCGACATACACAATCGCTTTTTCATACGTCGATATCGAATCGGCATCGAAGTGACGTGACTTGACATTCGCAATACAATCAATAAATGCATCTTACAAAGATAATGATTCTGAAATGAGCATTACATCAAAAATATTGTATGCTAGTTTTTAGGCGAACTATTTTATTTTTTGTATTATCTCCTATATTTGCTAAAAGGAAAGAGGGTATATATGTATGTACATGTATTCATACAAATATGACAAATACGTACTAGAGAATAATAGTACTTGGTGCCAATTGCTATAAGAAATTCTAACAATTACAATAAAAACTTATACTGAAAACTTTAGAAAATTTTCGGAACCGTATGAAGAATTCTAGAAACACGAGGCAGTAAGCTAGTCTTATGATATTCTATCTGAAATACTGAACGATTTATATTGTTCGTGGAGATAAAGCAGAATAAGGAGTTGACATGTAGGGTCTCATTTTAATGGCTATCATGTCGAAGAGGAATTACAATAAATCCCGTTTTTAAAACTGAGGTGAGAATGACACCTTTTACTTTCCAAGTGCATTGCCACGGGGTTGCTAGAAGGAACTAACTTTATTTTCAGTATATTTATTCCGTTTTATCTGAAACCATTGAAAAACCAACGTGTACAAAATTTCAAAGTTGTAGCTTAAGGTATTCTGAAGTTATTACTTTTAGCTCGAAATTAATTTTTATAAAATTTTGACGTGCTAGCTTGACAATTTCTAAGTTATATTATATTAGGATTGGAAAGAGGTCTAGTATTTACTCGAAGGACCCACTCAATTCCTTTTTTTAATTCTTAACAACTCAAATATTAAATTGGGTAAAGGTTCTAATTTCTAGCTCCAAGTGTTCTAAAGTTATAGGCCAATATTGGTGAATACGTGCTTTAAGGTCGCGGTTTTTGTATGGGAGGTATCCGAAAGAGTAGTGGAATTTCGGTGGCTAATGGACCCAAATTAAATTTTAATTCAAAACTAATTCGTACAATATTTTGACTTCGTAGCTAAACGATATCTGGAGTTATTGAGAGAAGGCATTTTTACAGGTTTTTGTATGACAGCTACACAAAAAAAACATGGGATCTTCTTACAATTATTGAATATTGAACGTATTCAAAGTTTCAAAGTTGTAACCTAAAGCGTTCTGGAGTTATTAATCAATATTCCTAAATATGAGTTTTAAGGACTTTTGTGCGGCTGTTATCCGAAGTTGTTTTTCCACGTTAACGAATCTTAGCGTTCCAGATTCGACTAGACTTCCGAATTTCAAAAATGCCAACATTATAGTTCAAGGCGTTATTGAATTATCCAGCATTTAAACAGACGGACGGAAGAAGTATAAAAATTTTAAGGTCACAAATTGCATTAAACTAGAAAAACATGAATTTTATAACAAGTTGCATAATATAAAATAAAAATCTATAAAACTCGATCAAAAAACAAAAAAAGCCTAACAAATCCCAATAAGATAATAATAATAAAAATGTTATACTCATATATCCAAGGGCGTCTTAGTTCTAGAAATGCAGTCAAGAAGTTTCAAAAATATATATGAGCCGTTTATTTTGTAAGTGGGGCAAGTCTATTTTTTTCTTGACTACAAATTACTTACAGATAGAAAGATCATAGTAAGTTTTATCTATTATTATCATTATCTCAATTTTTTTTAAAAATGGACTTGCTCCACTTTCAAAATAAACGGCTCATATAAGGCCGATCTCCATATTAAAATAATAAAATGAAAATAAAAACTATTTTATTTGTTCACCATTTTATCCAAATAAATTCTAATCGAAATAAATTGTTTACTGGCTATTACTGTGCGAGCATAGCAACAATTTATTTCTAGATATAAAAGCAAAATTTACCGAATAAACAAATTTCAAACGAAAACCATAAATGAGTAATAAATCTTAGTATCGGTAATTTAAAAAAGTAGTAATAAACATAATGTTGTCATGATAAAACTAAATGAAAAACCGGAAGAACCACAGACAAAAACTACTGTTTGTAAATTATAATCAATTCTAACGTATGACAGTGTGCACAGTATGAAATCATTTTGATTTCAGATAAAAATAATCAGAAATTACGATTTAAAATTATTTTCTAGATTATGTGAAGTAAATTTCTAATAAAGAAAAGTACACACACACAATTTTCACGAAACTAAAAATATAATTGCATTAGCAATGATAAATGAAAAAAAAAAACTTTCTTCGATATTATTGTGGATAAGATATTTATGATTTTTTAAAGGTAGAGCATCTTCGATTTCTCTTCTCAGGCAAAAATATTCAATTCCTTTTGTTCATAAAGAAATTTGTATATTATGTGGATGGTTTTAGCTTCAATTTAATGCAAAATCGAGGTGCCATTATGAAAATCATAATCTAACAAAAAGCACAAGGCCGTTGCATATTGTACTTAGCTCCATGAGCGGCTCAATCAAAGTGAAAGTTCATGATCGTATTTCGCACATAATTTAGCCAAGGTTGTAAGATTGAAATGTTGGAATTTGTAAGTTATAAATTTATTTTAAAACTACGAACTACAAAGCATTTTCACTTTTTATTATAATATACCGTTTTTTATATAAAAAATTTCTTTCAAAAATTTAACCGAAACTCTATGGTTTTGCTCCGACGAATTTTTTCTTTTGAAGAATTTATGCGACTTTCAGAAGATAAAAACTTATTGATCGGAATTTGAGATCAGAATTAGATTAAGGTTAGAATTATCCTAAATGAAGTATGAATTTAATCAAAAGCATAATTTGCCAAGAAATATAAATACTACACTATAGTTGTAAAGACAATAACCTTTTTCCCGTCTGATCTCTATAAAAATTGTAGAACTGTAAATATTTTTATGGAATTACTGTAATAATTAAATAAAGAAGTAAGCAGTAAGTATGTAAGTAGATTAAGGTTAACATTAGTTTGAGTACTAAGGAATCGGGGTATTACAGCCTTTACAAATTTTAATTAAGGCTGCTTTGAAGTCTAGGCGGAGGATCTACATATTCCTTTATTTTTTTAAGATTATTTTGATTGATCTTAAAAAAAATAGCCTTACTGGAAAAATGTTTTTCTACCTTTCATGACCAATAGACCACAAAAAAAACGTGAAAGTTTGTAAAAAAAAACATAAATCGGTTTTTACGCGATTATATAAGTCCGTGGAAATAAAAATGATTTCGATAGGTTATCAGAGCTAAGAAATATGATGGAATTCGCGAAAATGTGTACAACCCTCAAACGCTCCTAGGAGTCGAATAGCCAAAAAATCCTGAAAACTATCTTAGGTGATTATTTATAAAGTTCGTGCAAGTAAAAACTTCTTCGATATCAAATTAAATCTAGAGGATATGGCGGAATTCGTGGAAATGTATACAACTCATTAACACTTAAGGGTTTAAATTCTGAAAACAGTTTTTCGATATTTATCTGAAGAATCCTTTAGAGTTAATATAATATTTCAGAAGGCCTACGAGATATGGCAAAATTTGCGAAAATGCGTTCACCAATTTTCACAGACCATTTTTTTGGGTCTAACCCTCGTATGCTCCAATGAATGTAGGACAGTTTTTCACCTAAATTACTTTTCTTGAACATTTCCATATACCCATATACTCACCAAGCTTCAACTTTCTAGCAAAAGCCGTTAAGATTTTTTTTGTTGTGGTCTATCGGATCTACCTCCCTCCAGTATAAAATTCAAGTTCCTACACTCAAAGAAAAAATATGATTGTGGCAACCATATTTTGGGAGAACCTTACTATGATTGAGGTTATAGTTGCCACAACTATGTTACAACATGTAACATGTTTAGCTTAAACAAAATTATGGTTGTGGAAATCTAGGTGTGTGATTCACGCAACCTTCTTTTTCCATACAATGTTTAGGTCAATCATAAGATACATGTGACATGTTTCCTTGAATCATAGTTCTGATTTCAGAAAATATTTTATGTTTGGCTCAAACCTAATTATGATTGTGGAAACCTTGGTGTGTGATTCACGCAACCTTCTTTAATAATATAATGGTTGGGTCAATCATAAAATTTATGTGACATGGTTGCTTGAATCATAGTTCTGATTTCAGAAAATATTTTATGTTTGGCTCAAACCTAATTATGATTGTGGAAACCTTGGTGTGTGATTCACGCAACCTTCTTTAATAATATAATGGTTGGGTCAATCATAAAATTTATGTGACATGATTGCTTGAATCATAGTTCTGATTTCAGAACCTTGGTGTATGATTCACGCAACCTTCCTTAATAATATAATGGTTGGGTCAATCATAAAATTTATGTGACATGATTGCTTGAATCATAGTTCTGATTTCAGAACCTTGGTATATGATTCACGCAACCTTCTTTTATAATATGATGGTTAGGTCAATCATAAGATGCATGTGACGCTGAAAAATAATTCACAAAGAAAACACTTTCGATCATAGATAAATGACTTGAACAACAATTAAACACTCTCGAAAAAAGCACACATAAAATTGGAAGAAGCGAACCTACACCGCGAACGATCCTTTTCGTACTGTCAGCGGTATGGTTGTGGGAATTATTTTATCAAATTATATGGTTCCACTGATCATAGAATATGGTTGTCGTGAATATAATACACAGTTACATCATGTAACGAGGATGATTGGTACAACCATATTAAATTTCAGTAGGGATATATGTTTAATGCAACCATACTATGTTTTTACGAATTATATGCTATGGCTCGTACCATCATAGCCATGATCACTGGAAACATGTCAGTTTTACAATAGTTAGAGGAACCTTAATATAGTCAATGCAACCTTGGAATAAACATAGTTTTTCTTTCAGTTTACCTTGAGTTCTTGAGATGAGACGTGATTTTATAGAAAAATATTAATCTAAAATTGTTAGATGAAATTATGTTATGTTATGTTAATAAAACTCTCGATCCAAATATACAGTTTTATAATCTCAATCTGTAATTCGATGCAATGCTGTCAAGCTTAATCTCAATTATGCAATGGAGTCAAACATATCAAGGTATCACAAACGATAAGCAATAGAAACTATTACCTACATATGTGAAAACCAACGTAATGCCCAGGTTGAGATCATAGCTGTATTTGTTGCTTCAGTATATAAAAATTAATGCCATAATCCTGTACTTTTTGAGGTGAATCATTAATGTAGACACTTATATTTAGTCTACCTATTTTTAGCCGCTGATATCTATCAGAACGAAAAGGACTGATCAGTGGTTTAGAAATTTCTTCTTTGATAGCCGAATGTTGTTGAGCTTATAAAAATTTGACTTGAATCTTTTCAGATTCATTTCGGACTCTTGTATCAGAATCAACATTTGTTAGAGCATTTTAGCAACAATAACAATAAAATTGTCACCGGGAAAGTATATCATTTAAATAATCATGATTTAGTAATGACATGATTTGATTTGATTTGATATGACGCAAATCAGTCATTATCTTTTTGAAAATCGGCAGGATATTAACCATGTTCTTTGACACGTGTTAACCATATGAAAAATATATTTCGTTATGTATGTCTTGGAGTTGACTTGACGATTTATCAAAAAAATTATTCACCGGAAACAAAAAAGGTGTGAAAATGTTAATATAGTTCAATAAGCTAAAAGAAAGAGCCGAAACTACAGTTTTTGACAAATTTGTCGTTATATTTTTCAAAATATCTTCTAATTGCACTCATTTTTTTTAGCAGACTAGAACAGAAAGTTCGTATATATTTCATTTAAAGTATAAAGAAATTGGCCAACAATATGAGCGCAACTTTATTATTTTTTGGGTAGAAGTCCCAAACGTGTTTAATGCTGAGATGCGATGTAGGCTACTATGTAACTGACAACCTAAAGAATAACCAGGAAGCTATTAAGAAGGTAATGTTTAGATTGTCAGTTGCATAGCAACCCACATCGCTTCTCAGCATTAAATGCGTTCCGGACTTCTACCCATAAAATTGCGACTGTTGGCAGATTTTTTTTTACTTAGATTGCTCTAGTAGCGTATCTACATATATGTTCTAAGTTTCAACTTTCAAGCATAAACCGTTTCTGAGATATAAAAAAGTACCAATCACCCCTGTATCTTGCTACCCCTATTAAACATTATTTATTTTTCTAGGGTGGCTCTATAGGTGTTCTATATAGTCGTAAATCTTAAGCTTTCTATTCATTACGGTTTTCGAGAAATAAAAATCAAAATGTTTTCTTTTCTACTCCCTTTCAACATCATCCTCGGCACCCACACTCCCAAAAAAAATATTTCTCTAGTAAAGTCTACTTACTCCATTTTCTCTAAAATTCCCAAGATCATATCTGGTACCGTTTTTTAGATAAATTTTTTTTTTTTTTTTTTAAATTTCTACTCCTCTACTTTTAGGGCCCACCTCCCCCTTAAGGAGTTTACTTTTAGTAGAGTCCGCTTGTGATCCCATATACAGAAACCAAATTTTATTTTCCTGGTGTAATTGGTTCGAAAGATATTAGGTATAATCTAAAGCTTTTAACCCTCCACCCCATACATCACCACTCCCCATAAAGATTTTAGCTCTTGTCTAATCTCGCAGTATCCCTAAAGACATTCACAAAGTTTTATTCTTCTGACATAAATCGTTCAGGAGATATGGATTTTCGAATGTTGCAATCTCAGTTTTCAAGTGTTTCTGACTCATTGTTTTCCCCCTACCTCTCCACCTATATCGACAATTGCAAACGAGTCTACTATCATAGTTCTACATAAGTTCCAAGTTTCCGTTCCTGAGATTTAGAAACCAACATTTTTCATCTAAAACGCTCCCCCCCTCACACTCCCACCCCTACCCTCTCAAAAGACACCAGTCGTAGGGGTTCAACCAATCATTCTACTATAAAAATATTAACTTAATGTATCAACGGGTTTGTGAGCTACGTGCCTTCAAGTGATTTTGCGTACGGCGTCTTCGGTGGACAGAAGGACTTTTTTTTTGCTCTTTTGGTGCTTACTAGTCCTAAAACGTGTAAATACAAAATTTCAGGGTAATTTTTTTTTTAATTTGGGGTCAATCACAATACATACATTGTTATTAAAAAATAATGAAGTAAAATACTGAAATAAAATCTGAGAGTGTTATTAGTTTAATCCAGCCGCGAAAAGTTTGTAACGTATAGAATCAAGGCTCAGACGAAGAAAAGTTATATATGTTTACTTTTGGCCAAAAACTCTAATACCGTGTTTATGGAGAATCCAAAGATCGAAGCATGAAATGGCATTAAAATGTAGGGGAAGGTTGGGCAAAGTGAACCCCCTAAGGTTTGTACCAAGATCCTGAGAAATGGGTAATACTTATAAAATCATTTTCATGCAAAATCGATAGCTTAGGATGTTAGCTAAGTCATGTATTCGTAAAATTAAATTGTTGATGCTTATAAGAAAGTTATCTACTTCTTGCTATACATACTTCAAAGTGCCCACTTTGCCCCACTTTGCCCCACTACTGGGGTAAAATGTGCCCTTCCATGGGGTATAGTATAATTTCATCCAAAACTGGAGCAAAAGAATATGGTAATAGATCAATTAAGATAAACAATACGATTTTAATAAATTGACATGAAATTGAGTGTGTTGAGAGCGTGCTCTGCTTTGAGGAGTAGCCCTGAGAACACCTTCTTTAGGTCAATATTGTTCAGTAACAGTCTATTGCATTTTTCATCGCAACTTCAGTCCACTGTTGTTGCATTGATTTTTTATTGTATGTTCTAGCCATGTTAAAATTGTTATTTTTAATTATCAAATAAAATTATATTGGTATGCGGTAAAATTCGTCCGGGGCTCACTTTACCCCGAACGAATACTAAACAGTAAGCATCTGCTAAAATTAATATACCTTTTTAATAATCATCAAATCTTACTTTGCAAGTTTCACAATCCGTACCCCGATCTCAAGAATACTGTTCCAAACAATTCTCAGTCGCTAACAAGTTTTTTTAATCCAATTATTAAACACTGATATTTACGTCAAATATTACCAAAATCTTATTATTATTATTATTTGAAAGCTAACTCTACAAGCAGGCTTGCAGAGTTAACTGGGTAGCACTGGCTGCTAAGGCCTTCGGCTTTTATTTTGTGTTTGTGTATTTTTTTTTTTATAAGGGGACAGGGTTATATTTTTATATTAATTTCATTAGTTTGTTTGTTTTATAAATCTTAATATGAAAAAACTCGAGGAACTGTAATGAAAATGGATTTTTTTTATAGTGCATTGTGGTCAATGCTTGATGCTTTATCGTATAATTTATTTCGCTAAGAGATGGCGCTATTGCAAACTAGAAATTTTAAGGGGGCCCACTTTACCTAGCTAGCCCACTTTGCCCCACCTTCCCCTACGACATAACGGGTATCGATTCGATTTCGTTTCGATCCGATCTGCGTTTACATGCGATTTTAGAGGATTGAATCCAGATTCAATCCTCCATGTAAACGCGGTATAAGTCCGCTTGACGTCCGTCCATCCGTCTTTCTCTCCATCTGCCCATCCATCTCTCTGTCTGTCCTCCTGTCAGTTCGTTGGCATACCTCAAGACCGCCTCGACCTAAGATCTCGAATTATTGAATCTAAATGTTTGGTCGAATTTGTAAGGCTTATTTCGTTAACGGGCAGAATCGTACTACTCCTTCGGGTATTTAGTCAGTGAAATTCTTTTACTCCTTCAAGTATCTTCCATACAAAAGGTTCTTAAAAGACGTGTTCATGAAAATTGGCAGATAGCATCAGAAAGGATTAAGCTTTGACTAAGCTTTGACTATTTTCCCTGGTAAATGCTGTCAGATAGTGTAATCGTCAAATTTGTGCTTAACACATTATTTAATTTTACCTGAACAGAGTCTATTTCGACGGAAAAAATTTGACAGAACTTTTGATAAACATGTTTTAGTCAAATATTTGACAGCATGGCATATAGTGCAATACAACCAGAGCCGACATTTCAGTTTAGAGTCTAGAGGGGGGCAAAATGTATATATTTTTATATATAAATATATATACCATGTTAAAAATATAGTATGTGACAATAGGTTTGTTTCTTTTGCCCGATTTTCTAAACAGCCTTTGACGTCAATTCAATGACACAAACTCAACCTCAAATAGTGTTCTTGTTCCTTCCCCGCCACTCCCTTTTACACTTTCCTGCACTAGCTCGAGAGCCAGTGCAAAAAGTGTAGAAGGTGTACACTACACCCGTCAAATAGAACAGACCTAATACCAAATTCAGGGGGTCAAATGCCCTCTCTGCCCCTCCCCTCAAAATTACATCCCTGAATACAACCTTTTTGGTGTTTCTAGCGGGGGACGATACGCCGTAAGGCAGCGCATCTTGTACACTCAAATATATGTATACTAATTATGTATAATATATGTCTGTATAGGTACTACCTTAATACAGGCTTTAATTCCTATAATTCTCCAATAACATTCAATTTACCTTAAATCCAAATCCGATTAGCTATTTGTTACAAATTGGACATTGGATCACCGATATAAAAACAGCAATTTATGCATACTCGATAATAGCCGGTGTTCCTAATTGTTTAAGCGGCATAATCATATTATTATTTAGTCAGCGGTTTACACGCTGGGGGCAATACGTGGTCAAGCCCACCGCTCACTTGTGGTCACCTACACAGTACGCTTATCTGCAAAATAGTCTTAAAAACATAAGAAGCTCCATTGTAACGCATTTAACTTAAATAAATACTAAAGAGTCAGTTCAGTAGCAGAACCTCCTCGCCTTATTGGATTTAAAACTGTCTGGCTCTTAAAGTTTAAAGGCTCGGTCTCGGCTAATGTGTTGTGTCTAGAATAAGAAAAACTATATTCTCTAGAAACGTTGTTCTTTTCTTAGATCTTATAGGTGCTTAAGCTTTGCAAAAGCTTCTTCCATACAGTCAGCGTTGCTTTGAATAAACAGTACACCATACAAAACACTCCCCGACCCCTTCTTGCAAAAGGGGAATCGGAATACTTCAGTGCGTCTGCGACTAAACTCGCTTTGGGCTGGGGCTATGGGGTTCAGGTTTGGCAGATTGTCTGACAAGAACGGGTTCCCCAATAGGCTTAATAACACGGTGTACAGTAGACACAGGTAGACGTGGTAACGTTAACGAGAACTCAACTTAAATCCAGTTGTGTGCCGGGCTCGTGAGTGAATTTATTGTGTTCTTTTTGGTGTTCCGTTTTCCTAAGTAGAGTTCTGTTCTTTGAAAATGATTTCGATTTGAAAGTCTTAAGATTAATCTATGATTCGTTTGGTTTTGTTCGAATCGATTCCGGTCCGTGAAGCTGCTCTACCTGTTCAAGTCCGAAGGAATAAATTCGTCCCAGTTCAGAAGATTCTGTGGTGTCTGTGATTTTATTGATTTTCCGCGTTGAGAATGTTAATTTTGTGTAAAATTTAAAGTGTTTGTTATTTTGTACTATGATTTGTTAGTGGCATCTTGGAAGTAATGCTAATTAAATTATACTACAGTGATTTGAATTCAAAATTATTAAGAGTGGTAAGAAGACTGCATTTTCCCGCCATTTACATTTCCTTACATTTTATTATTTATCCACACGTTTGGTTGATATCAGTTAAAAAAGTAAAGAACAAAAAAGTCCGTAAAATAACACAAATTTGTAAATAATATTTGTCTGAGTCACGGAGAAGTACACACCGATAACGTCTTATTATTTATTCAGTTTTTTTTTTTCATTTTTGTACGTAGACATCATCGCGTTATTCCCAGTGTTTAAGCGTTAGCACCCAGAGTCGCGACGCGATAAAGCGGCTGGTATAGAGATGGATTTAGAATTAAATTAAAATGCGGCATACCTATTCTATATCCACGCTGATTGATTCTAATTAGCGGATATCTGCTATTCAAAGTAAATAAACTGCTGGTCAAGGTTGTATAGACGTGGACTCCTAATGACGATTGTCGTTATAGAGCTAATAAGAGGCACAAGCTTTAGATAGTCAGTGATAACTACTCGTGGTAAACTTGGATAATGAACACAGGGCCACTGCTTTCGATAATAATCACATGAACGTATTATTTTTTGATATTCTATAATCAAAACTACTTGAGCTGTTGTCTTCTACCAATTATTGTGTATCTACTATTCGATTCGTCGGCACATCGAGTGCGATCCGTTTTGTCAAATTATTCCTTCTTTAGGGCATCGATGTACTAAAAACATGCCATCAAAAATTCTGCACTTCGTTAATGAATCGTAACAATGAATTGAAAGCGATCTGTTCCCAGCAAACCACGAAGCGAAGATCCGCGAAAAGCGAAGGTTTTCGAATATTCCTAGAAAGAGACAGAATATATCATCGTCTGTTCCATTTTTGTAATCTCCAGTACAAGCGAATATATTCGAAGGCAATGATATATGGTCAAAATATAGACCACCGTTCATTCACTAAAAATGAATAATAAGTCCGCGAAAGTTGAAGACTATTTCAGCCGTTTACATAGCGTACAAGAAATCCATTGTAAACGAATGTAAATCCGCGAAAGAATGACATTTTTTGTGGTATTTCTTCCTTAAACAGGAAAAATACTCCTATTTGGCGCAGAAACAGAATTTGTCATTTGTTCTACGAGTTTTGTTAATGTCACACGTGAAGTGCAGTGAGTTAAAGCTAAAATTGAAATTACTGAAAATTAAAGGTATGTTAAGAAAATTGTATTCTTTTCCAATTTGCTAAATTCAGAGGTCCGGCGGTGAACCACAAACAGACCTTCCTGTGGTTACACTTAAAGTGGTTTGCAAGACATTTACTTGCAGACCCGTTGCTGCGAATATGTACAGCAGTATATATATTCGCTACAAGCGGAGAACTGCTGTATCGCTAACGAATCGTGTAAAATGTTTCGCGGCGGATGTAAATTCAGTCCGAACGCTAATTTACCAACGGTTCGCTTTTGGAGTTCACTAGTGAAGGAAATATTCACTTGAAAGGTCTGCCGGTGAACGGTAAGCGAACCTTTTGGTTTGCTGAGTTGTTCTAAGCTGTAAACGATGGACATTACAAACAATTTGCCGCTACACTCTGCAAACAATTGACCAATGTCGCAATATAATAGAAGCGATAAACCCTTGGCTGCCCTGCGAATTACAAATATATTGATGTGTTTTACTTGACTTTACACTTCTTGAGTTCTCTGTCATCCACGAGTTTTAGATAAAATGTTGAATTTGTTTTAGCTTCTATCACTTTCGCTTAATATATAACTACATACCTGGATAAGTATGACATTCGTACAAGTCTTATTCGATATGACGAACTGCATTTGAAATTTTGAAGTGCCCTTATTTTAAGACTTTTCACCATCTTGATGAAGAAAATCCGGTTCGTCTACAAATCGACTTATCGGAATTTTCCACAATGTTTATATATCGGAGTTCAGATTGGCAGTATCCTCTGATACTCTACACACAATAATGCGCTTCTAAAGACTCCCTTGATTTCTTATTGGTAACTACTTAATGAAGTAGAAGAATGTGCTCTTTAAGGACTTTCTTCCAATCTATAACATGAAAAGTAATAAAAAATAAAGATTTTGGTCCTAAGTTATAGTCTTCTTGAATTTGGACATAACTTAAACTTCCTTTATTCATTGAAAACAATAAGAAAATTAAAAATATTGTTTTATTCTTGGTACAAAGAATTGGTTAGAGGTAGAGATGGGCAAAGCAGTTCCTTTCAGTGAGTGAGTTAACTTCGAGTCACTCACTTGAAGGAACTAGTTCAGTGAACTAGTTCCAGTGAACTCGTCGTTGCGGTATTGTGATGACCAAAAAAAAAAGTCCTCACTTGCCTCGCGAAGGGACTAGTTCCTTTTCAAGCTCACAGTGAATGTGATGACTCATAAAAAAGGTCCTAACTTCCCTGGCGAAGGAACTAATTCCTTTTGAAGTTCAGAGTAAATGTGATGACCTAAAAAAAGTCTTCCCTGGCGCGAAAAAAGTAGGTCGTCACTTCCCTTGCGAAGTAAGTACTGCCTTTTCAAGCTCGCAGTGAATGAGACCACCTAAAAAAAAATCGTCACTTCCCTGGCGAAGGAGCTACAGTCAAAACCGGATATAACGACATCGCTTTTAACGACGGATCCGGTTATTACGACTAATGGCATGGTCCTGGTCGAATCTCTATACAAAGGAATGTATCTAAATTGCATATTGCTTGTAACGACTATTGGATATAGCGACGGTCCCTTCAATGTTGTTATATCCGGTTTTGAGTGTAGGTTCTTTTCAAGCTCACAGACAATGTAATGATCTAAAAAAAAGGTCCTCACTCCCTTTTCAAGCTATGTCACGTCGAGAACGGAACTGCAGTTCACCAAAAGGATTGAGTTACTTCACTCACTCACTTCAATGAAGTGTTCTTTTGGAACAGTTACTCCCTTTTCAAGATGTATCACGTGGAGAATGGAACTGCAGTTCACCAAAAGGAGTGAGTTACTTCACGAACTCACTTCAATGAAGTGTTCTTTTGGAACAGTTCACTCCGGAACGACCCATCTCTAGTTTCAGGTGTAGATAAATAAATCCGATTCATTTTAAAATATTTTACAATACAAGTTTTAAACTTCATTAAGTGTACCGCAACGTTCTTTTAATGCATCGAATTCTTGATTAAAAGTCCATCTCCAATCAACGTACATTAAAGAGTAAGATTACATATCCGTTCCAAGTCCAAAATTTTGACATAGTTTTTGTGTTCTAATCCAGTAAAGTGGGGAAGAGTGGTTAAATATGGGATTTTTTTGTCAATCCTCAATATCTCCCAAGCTCAATGAGAAATTCAATTGATTTTCTCTGTAACCTAAAATCCATTTGCAGGATTTTTCGTTATTACACGAGCAAGTTGATGAAAAGGGCTTTAATATGTTTTCACAAATACTTCAATATTTCTCAAAAGCGATCAGATATCAAATTGGTTTACATTCTACAGATTACTTATACAAATGCCTTAAAAGTATTTTAGATATTTTTCGACATTGATTCAATACTTAAAGGAATGAAAATAGATTGAGTCTGTTTTGACGAAATTATCAATATATCTTAAGTTACATATATCCGTCCAGTCAAATTCAATACATTTTGAGTCGGGGTCCGGACAATTATTTCAAAAACTAACTAAACTAGCCTTGTTTTGTGGTCATGAAGAATACATTCACACTCTTGAAGACAAAGACTTCGACCTTTTATGGTTTTCCTCAAATACCTCAAGAACTGAACAAAAAAAGAATATAATAGTAAATATAAAATTAGACACAAAAGTTTCTTGAACGTTTGTAAGAATATTTGTCATCCAAAAAATTTACTAGCCGTCAAAAATTAATTAAATTTTTTTAAAAACGGATACTTACATAGCATTTGCATATGTAATACACTTAAAAGTGCTGCCAAGATAGTCCGAATCTTTTTAAAATGTTGGCCAATATATTGTAGTTATCATGTGTGCTACTATGCAGGACAATGTTCGTATATCGCGGGTTCCTTTCAGAACGATTAACGTCATGTCTTGCTATAAGAATCCATGGAGGTGAAATTTGTCTCATTGGACTTAGGGCTCACAATCTACTACTATCTCCAATTAAAACCATTTTTTCAAATTTTCGCAAATTCTCCATCATAATTCTACTTACCTTTAAAGATAAGCTGATTACAATGTGGATGTACATTTCATCTAACTCGAGTCTTATCATGTTTTTTTGCATTATCAACACGGCGAATAAATATTAAAGGTCATACAAAGCATTGCAGATAAAATTAATAATTTTTTTAAATTTATGTAAGACCACGATTTAAAGTTATTTACATGTGCAATTACGTAAGAGATGGAAATATGAGATCTTAAATATGGATCGTCTTATTCCTGGCGACTCGAACGATACCTTTAAAATTTTGTATAAAAAAAATTCGTCAGGTTAATGTTATACACATGTCTTAATCAGTTTTTATGTTGTTTAATAGCATCTGTAGTATGTAGACCATTACCCGGTAAATTAACTTTTTCGCATGCTTCTCATTTTACCCTGTATACTGTAGTGTTCACTAGTCAAAGAAAAACCACCTGTTCCTCCAAACTCATATGTTGTTGTTTTTTTTCGGAAATCATGTTTCCCTTATTTTTGATTCAAAATAAACTTTACTTTTTTCAGATCTTGTAGTCCCTTTGCAATTTGTCTGTCAGCGGAAAAGAACAATAAATGTACTGTCTTACGTTATCTTAAGAAATTCTTATCGAAGCAAATTCAAGCCGCAAACATGAGTTTACATACAAATAATTACCTTTCGCTTAGTGTTGAGGTCGTGTACTTTGCATACTCCTATTAACATGAATGCGACAGGAAAGCGATGAGTGAACGACAGGAATGCGACAAGAATGGGTAAAGAGAAGACCTACCAAATACGTTATAGGAAACTAACATGAACCACCTGTTTGTAGTTGGGAGCAAGAAAATAATATTGGCAAGGATAAAGTTTCATTAAACTTGTTATTTAAAAATTTTCTTGTAAATTTTGGAGGTGTAAGAGAAGTCCGTGGTCCGTCAGAATAGTATCCTTTTCAGATTCCTGATAAAAAATTTTTGGAATGCTACAACTACACGTAGGCTCGTAATCGCTGGGTACATAGGTTATGAACACACGTCGTTATCCTCATTTTCGGCGTCAATATCGCAGATGCTTACAATCATTATTTTTATCATACGACACTTCAATTTCTAAAACAATTTCAGACTTTACTATCGCTTAAAAAAACATAGGTACCTATATCATACACCCCTAGTGTCCTCGTGTCTGTGAAGATCTCAAACGTTTATCTATTAGGTTGGGGACCTGGACCATACTCGTACCATACGTACATAGGTACCCTGTTTATGTTGGTTACACAATTCATGAATAGTATCGGAACGGTGGAAAAACTTCCCATGTTGTTGATTAGTAACGCGACAAGTATTTGTGCATTAAGTCACTGCGAAGTTTCCAATTCAAATCGCTTTCAGTCATACAATGAAATTTCGTGAAACATCTTAGTAATACGAATAAACTTTTTATCCATTGGGTTTCTAGCACAATATGTTCTCGAGGACAATCAGTTCCTACTCTTTTGAATAAAAAAAATTCAACTTTGATACATGAACGTCAGACATTTTCTGAATTTTTAATCTAGAGTATACAAGTTAATGTCTTTATCTATAAATTAGTCAACGAAATTAAATATATGTATGCCATCTTTGCGTTATGTATTGACATCAAGGCATGAGTCAAATTTTTGTGGTTTCAGTACTTCTGGAAAACAATTCATCGGAAAAACGATATGAGAACCCACTAACTTGTAGTGTGTATTTATAGTGAGATTATAAAATATAGAAAACAAATTTTAAGTCATGTGGTCTAGATGGTTATTAATTCTGCTCATGACATGGTGCAACTCATTTCCTTAACTTTATCTACTACCAAATTAATTAAGAATTAATTATAATTATATATAATTATAATTATAATAATTATCCTTTAATACCTCAATTCCTCGTCAGAGGTTGTGAGATAAGCTAAAAAACTATCCCCAGAAAAAATAAGTATGTTGAGAATCTTCTAGAGAAAAGTCACTTCAAACGAACGTAATGTCCTAAATTCATGTTGAGAAGCAAGAAGTCATATTCATCAAGTGTTGGCCAACACTTGTCATGTACTATTCCTGATTCACGTTGGTTATTCTATTAATTTAAAGATTGCTTGAATATACAGGCCTATTCAGCGCCAGAGTCACAATTCTCAAAGTAGGTGGAAAGCCACAATTAATTCAAAATTATTTTATGCTCTACTTGTAAACTTTAATGACAAAGATACGAGCTAGCGTTCCACGATTTCGAATAACTGTCTATACAGGGTGTATTGATACAAAGTTATAGGAGCGGGACACATCGCACTCCGGGAAAAAAATGACATAGCTCAAAAATGAATTAATTGAAAAATAACAAATTAAAGAAATCAATAAAACTTATATTGAAATAGTAGAGAAAAGTGAGGCAAAGTGAGCCCCCTAAGGTTTGTACCGAGATTCTGTAAAATGAGTAATAGTTATAAAATCCAAATTCAAATTCAAATTTATTATGTCAAATTTATTAAGTCGTTTACATGTAGTAATAGTTTGTGATCACACTTTTCCCTCTACAACAATGGTTAGAAACTTAAAACTAAACTTGTATTGAAATAAAATTTATTTTCACTCAAAATCGATAGCTTTTTTCAAGCTTTATCGTATAATTTATTTTGCTAAGTGGTGTCGCTTTTGCAAAACAGAAATTTCAAAAGGCCCTCTTTACCTTGATACTAAAATTTGCCCCACTCTCACCTACAATACTTTTAAATTTCAGATAAGTATTTTTGACAATATTTGGCGCTATCAGGTAAAAATAAGTAAGGTTTCTCAGCTATGTCACTTTTCTTGCTTCTCTACTATTATTTTTTTTTTTGTTGATTAATTTGCAAATTGTGAGAGATGTGACGTTTTTCGTGTAAATTAAGGAACACAATTCCTATTTATCACAGACATAACCTCAAAATAAGCTTTTTTTTTTAAGCTACATATGTCACTTTTCTTGCCGGGGTGCGATATGTTGTAGGGTTAAAAAGCTGAGTAAAGCCTCGTTTTCACGGTGATAGTTTTTTGCGATAGTTGCTGTCATGATAATTACTATCGTCATAACTTTCACCATTTAACCTTCTCGATAGTTACTTTCGTGCTGTCATCATAGCACTATCGCACTATCATGCTTGAAGAGATAGTTGATAGAACTATCGCGATAATTTTATCTTGACATTGACATTTGACGTTAAAAAATAATATTTAATTTAAAAACATAAAAATATTTAATAATTTCGATATTGTGACGTGCTGCTAGTTGCAAGAAAATATAATTTTGATTTTGTGTGTACGTGTTGATAATTGCGAGACGCCACCTTTTAATTTTTTTTTTTAATAAATATACAAATTAATCTTAATTTGAAATTATATAATTTGTATTTGTTACAATATGCATAATAGCAACCAACTCTATATATTTTATATTATGACGTGTGACAAGATAAATTAGACAAGTGACATGTCTAATTTCACTGTCGCACTGTCGCGCCGTGTAAACAGCAGACTGTCACACTATCACACTATCGTGATATACTTTCGCGAAAGTACTATCGTATAAAACTATCACCGTGAAAACGGGGCTTAAGACACCCGCGTACTGCTATCGTTAATGGTAAAATAATTGACAAAATTTCTTGATGAATGCCTAGAATTTATAGCCGTTTTTATTACCTTCGCACTTAATGAACAACAAGATAGCTGAACTAATTTTTTTTTTCCGTAATTATGAAAGCCCATTTGACCACCTTTCATACGATATCTTTAGTACCTTACCTTTACTATTCTACCTTAAATACTTTCCAAGCGATCTTCCTTTTATACAAACTATTTCATCAATTGAACAATCCTTTTTTTTAAAGAAAGAAGGAAACTCCACTTATTTCTTATCCTGATACAGTGCAACCCACTTATAAAGAGCACTTTATAACGTACTTTCGGTTACAACGTACCTTTTTCAATCCCCATTCACAAATGTGAAAAGTTCTTATGTTTTTTATAACGTAGGTACTATCTGTTATAACGTTCTACTTTTGTGATCTCCTCGAGGTACCTTATAGCCGGGTTGCACTGCATAATGAAAATTTGACGTATCAGAGGGTGTTTTTCCTAATTCGGAGTTGAAAAGATATGTTGAAGGAATAGTACGAGCAGATAGTCAGTCTCTTCCTTCCAGGAATCAAACATTCACCAAACCACTTGAATATTTTTATAAAACGAAATGAAGCAACCCCCTTCCGGTGTGAATACGCATTCACCTCCTACTCTTGTAATATACCACCTACTCTCTAGATAGGAACTAACTATTTCATATATGTATGTAGTCTATGACTATAAATGGTACATATTCCACAAAATATGCTACCTACTGATGTCCAATTCTACAATGTCTATTGAATTGTTTTATAGCCACAATTTAAGCAATAAGTATGCTTCGTTCTTTTCATGGTTGAACGAATTTATAGCAAAATAAACGTCTCTAACAGCCATCACTTGCAATTCTGATAATCAGTAAATTACGATCAAATCCGCTCCAATTCGCTAAATCAAAACATTTTTGGGTCATCATGCTTTTCATAAATAGATCTATTATATTTGTGTTATCTCTCGTGTAGTTAAACTCAATATGAAATGTGATAACGAAATAATTTGGTGAAGTTTATTTTTTGCTTGGTTGAAATATAAACAGAATTTTACTGACAATGAGTGGGCTGCATTTCATATAAAGATAAAAGTTCTTCTCTTTTTAACAAGTTGTTAATAAACTTTTGTTATCACAATTAATGAGGAAATCATATTTAATCAGTTTAGAAGAAGTTGGTTCTGTTTTTTTATTTTTCTAGTTCACATGAACGCAAATATTTGTTTCATATCAGTCGAAGTACATCAGGTGCAAGATTTTGATCCAAATAAATGAGTGAGAAAATCTCAACTATTTGATTTCATTCAAAAATACTATTAGTTTAATGTTTATTAAATTTTTCCAAACAAATTTTATAATTACAATTTTATTTTTATTTCTTTTCAATTTATATGTGCATACCAACAGAAAACACTTTAAATTTCAACAGTTTCCTAACATAAAATCAAAGAATTAAATCCTCACAGCATGTCAACAGATATAAAATCAGAGAATATTTTTAGAATCGATTTAAAGTGCGATGTATCATCAAAAGATCAAAAATCGAAAGGGGTTTTGTATTTTTAATGAACCATTAAATGCTAATCACGTGCAGGAATTGTTTATAGAAATTAATTCGTCCAAGCAAAATAACAACTTAGCTATTCGTCACTTGAAATTATCGAGAAGAATTTATTACACATGCATTTCATTAATTAGCCAAATTAAAAAAAAAAATAGGTGCATCTGAGAAACACCAGTGGCGTAATTATTTGCTTTCTTGGTGTGATGAATTTTCGCTTTCGCGCAACCATTGCTCGAACGAAGTGTAGACACCATTTTCTGACATTGAACTTGGTAATCAATTAATTGTTTAATTAGAAATTGTGTTCAATTAATAGCAACAATACCGACAAAGAAAATGTTTTCACATTCATTGCAAGATGCTGTTTACATACATTTTTAAAACATTAAATGAAATACGCCTGGGTACAACATTATTGTTCAATCGGTTAGGCCAAACTTTTTCGGACTGTGTATTTTATAAATTTATATTTGGGTTAATGTGTTTCATTTTGCAGTATGTACTAATATGACCCCTTATGGCGCATTTTCTCTTAACGCTATGCATTTATTCTACACAGTATCATAATTTTAGTCGAGTACAAAAGGTAGTACAGCATAGAACGGATTTCGGACGAAAAAAAAGTTACATCTACATTTCTTTTCATTCAGTGACGGTAAAAAATCCGAACGGAAACCCACTGTCCGTCCATCCATGCTTAAACAACAAACACTGTCCAGAACGTGTTGAACTATAAAATTGGCCATTAACTCATTGTAGCGCAAATTTACTGGAAGTTCGACTGCTTGACATAGCTACCATATAAAAGTTCTAAAAATGCCATTTAACAACTATTGCTAATTAACTTCAGAACGCTGAAAGCTACAAGTCTGCAACTATCATTATCATACCTACTACCTTAATTTTTAGTTACAGGTACGGAAATAAATATGGAAAAATCGCTTGGATTCCATACAAAAGTTATAGAAAAAGATGTTGTGCGTATGCCACAACATAATTTCTCAAGAAAATTTGACAAGAATACGTTTTAAGTAAAAAATAAGGTCGAGTTCACTAAAAAACAAAATCGTTATATTCCTTCACGCAAATTTAACAATATCTACTCTTTTAATTCGCTTATGAATTTTTCATTGATCGAATGAATTGTGTCATTGGATTTTATTTTCGATTTAATGAACTACATTCGTTGAACCAATGAACTTTGTTCCCCATTTGACATATTCCGGACAGTAAATCAATGTATGTAAATATTTTGTGTATGAATTGATAAATTTTTGTGATTGAATCAATGAATATTGTTAACAGGTTTACATATTTTATTCGTTCAATCAATGAATTTAATTCATAAACTAATGAATTAGTTCAATCGATTTGTTTGTTATCTTATGAACTAGAAAAAATAAAGAAACGGTTATAATAAAATAGAACATAATACAGATATGGAAATATAAATATATTTAACTAGCCGCGTACCGTGGCTACACTCACGATTGTTTGGTGGTATACTATCGTCACTCCCGTTGCTTCCATCTCTTCCGTTGCTTATGTTTCTTCCGTTGATGCCGTTGATCCTGTTGCTCCCATTTCTCCGGTTGCTTCCGTTGCTCCTGTTACTCCCGTTGCTTCAATTTCTGTTATTCCGTTGCTCCGTTGCTTCTGTTGCTCTATAATCGGAGGATTGGTATAGGAAAGCGTACGTGACAAACAAGCAAAGAATTAGAGCACCAGGATACTGAAATTGCGAAAAAAAATTAAAAATGCCA